>OX637347.1:16201294-17626294 GCA_951799405.1 Agapetus fuscipes
AAGCTGAACCGGAAACAGAAATATTAACCATACAAAGAAAAAGCTACAAGTTCATTGCCAAATCTGTCTGACCTATCAACTGATGTCTCTCAACAACCAGTCTCAACAGTAATAGTAAAACTAGAACTTCAGAGACCGCTACCTCAAATTTCGTATTCATATTCATTAAAAAATATTGACCTTGGCATACTGGGAAAACCTGTGGATAAATTTGGCATTTCCAATAAGGCTGAAGCTGCTCTTGTTTTGGCAACAAAGCGTTGGTATTATTTCAGACAAATATTCATCCAAAGTTTTCGATCAAAATAAAATTAGAAGAGCCCGTGAAAAGCAAATAACTAAGTTCACCGGTGTGACCATTGATTCTGATTACTAAGATTTGGGTTTATACTTTGATGGACGTAAAAATAAAACCTTTAAAATAGTGGATCATAGGAGAAATATAATTATAGAGGAGCGTATTAGTTTACTGAAGGACGCAAGGTCACAGTACATTGGTCATATTTCTTTAAGCGCTGGAAAAGCAGCAATAATAAAAAGAAAAATTGTGGATATTTTAATCAGTAAAGATATCAATGTCATCATTTTTGCTGTAATCGGACGTGATAGAACTATTGTTAATACAGATGGAATTGGTAAATTCATTCCAAAAACCTTAAAATATCTAGTAAAACCGCTGCAGTGGTGTATTTGTCAACTCCATGCCAACGAACTCCACGCCAATTATTTTAATATATTGATGGTTGTACAATTGGACTAAGAAGTTACTCTGGACCCATAGAAAAGGTATTAAAAAGTTGTGGAGAGCTTCCAATAGTCTCGATTCTAACTATCCAATGTAATCTACCTATTAAACGGAGAATAACTATAAAGTCTGGATATTGTTCTCAAAGCTTATTAAAAAGAAACACTGGAAAACTAGTGCATTCAAGATGGCTCACAGAATACTACGGCTTTATGTTTTTTTTGGAACCATTTGACAAGCTGTTAATAATCTATAACTATAAAGAAGGATGTATGTATGTATGTATGTATGTATGTATGTATGTATGTATGTATGTATGTATGTATGTATGTATGTATGTATGTATGTATGTATGTCCCCTATAGACTCATAAACCGCTCATCCGATTTTGACGAAATTTTCAGGAAACATGTAACATATTCTTAGAACGAATCCTGTGAAGTTTGATGGTGATCAAATAAACAGTGGTTCTCAATTCTCGATATTTCAGCAACGAGGTCGGTAAATTTTGAAACCACCCAATAGAAGAAGACCATTATATTCAACTACAATACATAATCTTAGTTGCAAATATACATTTACATTAAAGATTCATATAAAATGCATGCTCACAAGTAGACACATGTAAGTTCACGCTTACAAATGCTGCATGTGTACCCACTCATAATTTAAAATCCAAATCTAAAATGAACAACCCAGTAACTTTTACTTTACGCCTAAAAATGGGAAAAAAAAAAAAAAGTTGGGAAATTTCCCCAAAAGTGGGGAAATTTTTTTTTCCCCAAAAGTCGGGAAAAACCTAACCCAACCTAAAAATGGGGAAAAAAAAAAAAGTTGGGAAAATTTCCCCAAAAGTGGGGAAAATTTTTTTTCCCCAAAAGTCGGGAAAAACCTAACCTAACCTAAAAATGGGAAAAAAAAAAAAAAGTTGGGAAATTTCCCCAAAAGTGGGGAAATTATTTTTTCCCCAAAAGTCGGGAAAAACCTAACCTAACCTAACCTAAAAATGGGAAAAAAAAAAAAAAGTTGGGAAATTTCCCCAAAAGTGGGGAATTTTTTTTTTCCCCAAAAGTCGGGAAAAACCTAACCTAACCTAACCTAACCTAAAAATGGGAAAAAAAAAAAAGTTGGGAAATTTCCCCAAAAGTGGGGAAATTATTTTTTCCCCTAAAGTCGGGAAAAACCTAACCTAACCTAACCTAAAAATGGGAAAAAAAAAAAAAGTTGGGAAATTTCCCCAAAAGTGGGGAAATTTTTTTTTCCCCAAAAGTCGGGAAAAACCTAACCTTACCTAACCTAACCTAAAAATGGGAAAAAAAAAAAAAAGTTGGGAAATTTCCCCCTGCGCATTGTTCCCACTTATCCCCCTGCGCATGGTTCCCACTTTCAAATCTGGGAAAAAAAAAAAAAAGTTGGGAAATTTTTTTTTCCCCAAAAGTCGGGAAAAACCTAACCTAACCTAAAAATGGGGAAAAAAAAAAAAGTTGGGAAAATTTCCCCAAAAGTGGGGAAATTTTTTTTTCCCCAAAAGTCGGGAAAAACCTAACCTAACCTAAAAATGGGGAAAAAAAAAAAGTTGGGAAAATTTTACTTAACTTTACCCACTTTACTTAACTTGAAATGGATGTTATTCAGCTCCTGAGTGGCTTGACACTCATTTCTTATGAAGGCTGAGTAAGCCTTGCCGGTATTTTATTTTGGGTTTAAAATAAACACTGAAACGGCAAATAATTTCTGACAACTTCGGTGGGATTCTAACTCGAGATCTCGGCATGGAATGCAATCTATAAAGAAGGATGTGTGTATGTATGTATGTATGTATGTATGTATGTATGTATGTATGTATGTATGTATGTATGTATGTATGTATGTATGTATGTATGTATGTATGTATGTATGTATGTATGTATGTATGTATGTATGTATGTATGTATTGTAGAGTTCCCCTCCTGATGAAAAGATGGGGAGAAGTTCTCCAGATGATTCCAAATGGTGAGATCTTCCCTCTCAGAGAGATTGTTGAAGACCTTTCCTTGGTCCATGATGAAGGTGAAGGTAGATCAGAGATCTTGGAATCCTTGTGGATGCTGGCACTGCTCGTACTGGAACTGGTAAATATCCCTCGCTGCCTCCTCTGAGGATCGTAGTCGTAGTTTTGGCCATTGGTGTGATCGTCTAGCTAAGGTTAGGACTCCTCGTCGCGTGGAAGATTATGAAACGGAACGTTGTGTAAATTTTTTGTTTTACCATTTCAAAATCTACTTTAGTGGCAAACCCAAATTCGTTATCGTTTGGTGTGGAACATACGCATTTTCTAACTAAATTGTAAATTCAAAATTATAATTAAAAAGCTTACGAGATTTAAGTTACGTGTATTGTAAAATGACTATATGATATTAAAACCGATTTTAAAACAAGTGACTTTAATTTTTAATGGGATTTTGTTTTCTGTGAAATTACTAGAACCCGCTCTGGTAAGGTCACGGCGTATAGAAAAAAAACACGGCAGTCAACGTATTCAAGGGCGTATACAAAATAGGGAACAAGGAAAAAGGGGGGACGTAGATCGCGAAAAGTTACTTGATGTGTTAATTTTTGTTAGTCTTTTTATTTGACAGATTACATAAATTTACAAAATAACATTATAATAACAATATGAATAAATTACATTGCGTCTAAATATATTACGTATAAAATATTTATAATAATATGAAAAATCTACCTCCACCCACCCCATAATTATTTTAATTAAAAATCCCACCTCTAAGTAGAAAATCTGCCTGCTAGCTCCAATGGAGAAGTCGGGGACTTGCGACCCCGAAGTGAGATTAACCGATCGGTTTACAAGCTTGACGCTCTCTCTCTTCTACCAAAGAATCGTCACAGGACTTTAGCACGCTAATTTTTGGAAAAAGGAAAGGAAGTCTTGTCACCAGCTTCGACTAAGTGTTACCCCACTGGGTCGGATATTTCAGCATTCCCGTTACCAAAACTTAACGCGCGCCTACTCCATACTCTATTCCAAGCTGCTTTTGTTAGGGAAGACAGCTTCTAATTTACCCCATCATTCCACCAAAATTCGCAATACCATGGCACCGTCTGATGCTCAGCAAGTCCGGCCAAGTAGACCCGAGACAGATGCCAAAATAAAGAAAACCTGGCAAAACAATAATTGTGGAAATATCTACTCCATAACCTGTTCCTGGTGCACCTCAATATCGGGAAAACCCGATATGGGTGGAAGACCCGAAGCACAGACTACGAAAGACCTTTCCACATCCCCATAAATAATGCCTTAACCAATCGAAATTCGAATGGTAGAAAAATAATTGTGCAAACCGCTTTACTCACGGACAGGAACACGCCACTGGTTTTAAGTTTGTATTAATGTCGCGACATTAGTTATTTTTAATGCAATCAGCCTAATTATTTTCTCCCGGCAGCATCTCAGGTCCATTTTCAGCTCCATCTCCACACAAACACCCACAAATCAAATATTAAACAGCAATTTCAGATTTTATCTAGAAGAGACGCGTCACTCCCGGGAAACAGATCGAAACTGAATTCAACCCAGCAATGGAGTTGTCAAAGGACAGCTCAAGGTTTTTTTTATGAGGGTACCTTTTTTTGTTCCAAGTTTTTAAGTACCATAGAAAGATATATTATACTTTGTACAGAATTACGGATGTATAAACGAATATAGATGGAGTCAGATCTTTACAGTATGTATGTATGTATGTATGTATGTATGTATGTATGTATGTATGTATGTTCCCTATACTCATAAACCGCTCATCCGATTTTGACGAAATTTTCAGGAAACATGTAACATATTTTTAGAATGAATCGTGTGAAGTTTGATGGTGATCAAATAAACAATGGTTCTCAATTCTCAATATTTCAGCAACGAGGTCGGTAAATTTTGAAACCACCCAATAGAAGAAGACCATTATATTCAACTACAATACATAATCTTAGTTGCAAATATACATTTACATTAAAGATTCATATAAAATGCATGCTCACAAGTAGACACATGTAAGTTCACGCTTACAAATTCTGCATGTGTACCTACTCATAATTTAATATCCAAATCTAAAATGAACAACCCAGTAACTTTTACTTTACGCCAACTTGAAATGGATGTTATTCAGCTCCTGAGTGGCTTGACACTCATTTCTTATGAAGGCTGAGTAAGCCTTGCCGGTATTTTATTTTGGGTTAGAAATAAACACTGAAACGAGAAATAATTTCTGACAACTTCAGTGGGATTCTAACTCGAGATCTCGGCATGGAATGCAGTTACTCTACCAACTAAGCTATAGACCGGACTTTTTACAAATATGGTGGATCGATATCGGTTTGGTTAGGGGTAAGCAACCTGCGGCTCACCAGCCACATGCGGCTCTTTGGGTGTGAAGTTACGGCTCTTTAGCTTCATACGCAAATATAAAAAAAACACAGAATTATACTTCTGATCGAAAAAAACTAAATCGTTCTGAATCGATTAACGATCTCTCCGCTACTTGTACTCGCTTTTCACCCCCCACCCTCCCCCCAACTACAATATAAAAACCCAATCTTCAATGAACATAAGCCCTGCAACTCTTGCCGACCTTCCCTGAAACAGGGGTGACATTGGCAAAGTGAACCATTTTTTACAGTATGGGTGGTCAGCCTCATACCAACCTATAAGTCAAGGAAAAACTTTGAAATTTGTAAATTGTAATTTTTGGCTCTTCCGACTCAAAAGGTTGCCGACCCCTGGCCTAGACAAAAGTTCCAAATTAAAAAATGTTATTCAAGTATTCCAAGTTGAATTTTAGAAATGTAAGAAAGCTTTTATATCCCGCACTTATAAAAAATACGATAAACAAAAGTTCGTAGGTCACAACTAGAAGACCATATTGAAATATATTATTATTATGAAAACCTTTTATTGAAACATACTTTTAATTAAAATATACATAATATAGTTGTTTTTTCAAAAAACGCATTTCTGTAAAATTATATACTCACCACAAATTTAAAGATCGTTTTTTTCTCGGCGGTTGAACGTCTTTCTTCTATGTGACAATGGTCCAAAGCAACCAAGATAAACAAAATGTTTGCCTTTTACCTAACCCGGCCGTGCGACTTACAATTTTGTTGTCAATAGAAAATGTTCCGTGTGCACTACCTAAAACTTTCACTTATTGAAATAATGGATAGAGCACATTTTAAATGTGGGGAAAAAATGTGAATTCACTTGGTCGGGATAAAGACAGGACAGGGAGTCAAAAATTCAACATAAATTAAACACTTTCATGGAGATAGTTGAAAAAACACTTAAGTGCATCATATTGTATGAAGCATTTTCCCCAACTGCATACGTTTCACAGTGCGGTTACATTGAAAAATATTCCTGATTGTTTGGAATACATTTATTTCTTCACTTGCTCAAAGAGTATAGTGAATTTTATAGATTAGTTCTTTAATTGTATGATTATAAAATTTAATGTATTGTTTATATTCTTTTCTTTATATTCTTTTCTCGTTCCTTGACTTATAGGTTGTTATGCGGCTGACCACCCATAATATAAAAATTGGTTCACTTTGCCAATGTCACCCCTGTTTCAGGGAAGGACGGCAAGAGTTGCAAGGCTTATGTTCATTTGAGATTGGGTTTTTATATTGTAGGTCCACATGCGGCATGTGTTAGCGCGAAATTATACATATCTGCTTGTGGGAATGCATTAAGTATAAATCTTAAATGATATATATCTTTGCAGCTTAGATTAGATTAGATTAGATTAGTATAGGTCAATATGCATCTGACCAACTATAAATAGAAAATGGTTCACTCTGCCAATGTCACCCCTGTTTCAGGGAAGGTCAGCAAAGAGTTGCAGGGTGTATGTTCATTTGAGATTTGGGTTTTTATGTTGTAGGTTCACACGCAGAATGTGCAAGTGTGAACTTATACGTGTCTGCTTGTGGGCATGCACTTAATGTGAATTCCAAATGTAACAATTATATCCATGCAACTTAGAATAGATTAGATGAGTGACGTTACATAGCCGATTTTTTTATCTTAAATATAAATGGAGCACCGCAATCGATTTTCCCTATGCTTGGCTCTGCTGCTTAACAGTTGTACCTAGACCTTTTTTTTTAGAAAACGTGAAGATTAACCTAGAGATAAATTGTGTGAAGCTTGATTCCGATTAGCACACTTTTTTTTTTGATCCTGTTGTTTCCTCTTTTATCTGTAGAAAAAAATTGATACCACATGCCCAAATGGCGTAGTGAAACACGCCGGGTACTGCTAGTATCAATTATATAATGAAAGTGGATGCTCTTATGTGGTCTTACATCAAAACTAACCACATTGCATTAAGGGCCCTGTCCCGTTTTAACATAATCAAAATTTAAAGTTTTTCGAATCTCGAACAGACAAACGTTGCAACGCATAAAACAAAAAAATTCTCTAGTCCAGTATTTGTACACACTTAAAAATATGATACAAATGTCAAATAAGTTTGGGGGCTCTTTACAATAGCATATACAGTTGTCGTTGAATCTTTTCACACGATGTCACATTTCTTTTTAAACGTCGATCAAGCCAAGAACACACTAACTGTTTACACTCTGTCTCTCTTTCACACACGCGATACATGGGCTAAGGCTCTGCGCTCTTCGCACAGCGATATCCAATAGTGCAATATGGGATAACATTTTGTAGACGTCATGTAGCGGAAAAATGAAAACAATTTTCAAGACCTATGTTTTTTAGGTTTTCACTTTTTTCTTTATAAACTGTTTTTATGGCTATGTCCAGAGTGCATCAATATAAATAAATTTTATTTATATCGATGTCAGAGTGAAAATTACGACTAAAAAGAGGGAGAATTCTGACTCGAACTTCTAAAAAGTACTTCTGGCAAATAAAATATTGCAATTCATATTAGTTTTTCATAATAATAGGCACAAATTTGGTCATTTTCTTTGTGCAAAAAAATGTTTACATATGCCAATGATTCACATTCGGGGATAAAACGGCCACAGTTGCACATAATAATTTACTTTAATTTAATTTAGGTGGAAATGAAGCATTTGAGAAGCATGACAGGAAAAACTCTGAGGGATAGAGTTAGGAATGAATGGGTAAAAAAAGAATGTAATTTGAAAGAGGATGTGAAAGTTAAGGTACAAAAGAATGTGATGAGATGGTTTGGGCATGTGGAAAGAATGAATGATGATAGACTGACAAAGTATGTATACAAAGAAAGTGTGAAAGGAAAAAGAGGGAAGGGACGACCGAGAAAAGTATGGAGTGATCAGATTGGGGAGATTGTGAAAGAATGGGATATGCAAAGTGACCATAAAAGAAGAAAATGCATGAAAAAGGTGATGGATATGAATGAATTGAAAGAGGTATGTAAGGATAGGAAAAAATGGAGGCAGCTCTGCAGAGGCTCTGGCCACCCCTAGCGGAATGGCGACAGAGTTACAGTTACAGCTGTAACCTAACCTTATACTACAATGCCAATTTGTTTTTTTTGTAATTACACATACAGCATGTGTATGCACACACATACATAATTTTGATTGTAAGTATGTCTCTAATATGAATCTTAACTGTTAATAAAACTTCGTTGTAGACTATTTATATATAGATGCAAAGATAAGAATAAGTGGAAGAGACTCTATAAAGATTCTGGCCATGCCTACTGAAAATATGGCGTTATTAGATATAACTATAAAAGTTAATAATTATTGACAAGTATCTGTTTATGGTTCAATTCCTAATCAATCTCAATTTTAGGTTTTTGGGACAATTGGGATGCGGGACTTCCTTTTTGTTTCCTAAATATGTTTTCGATATGAAATGTCATGTAAAAGTAAAAGCATATACTGGAGACCTATGTCTAGCAGTGAATTATCAGAGATTTACAAAAAATATTTAAAACATATTGCATTTGATAATACGATACTATGTAATATGTATTGACATTACGCACTTTCAAAGTTACGTCACTCACTGTGATACGCCGGAGATCTCCGACAGAGAATGTAAAAGTACAAAATATCGCTTTTATACAAAGTTAAAGTTGATTTACCTTTTTAATTTATATATATTTTGTACATAAACACCTTTTAAAACATAGCTGAGGTTTTTTTTTACTCTTGCATATCGGCATTTTGATTTTAAGTCATATTTTTTTTCCGCAGAAACGACAAGCGTGCTCTCCCGTCAACGATTCATCTCACACTGAATTATTTTCCGCTTGTATTTGGGCAAATTTAAGTCATCTTTTAAAAATCTTAATAAAATACAGAAAATGATTGTAATTATTTATATATACAGAAACCAACAGATTATTATGTGAACTTTGATTATAACAGTAAGAAAAAACAGAAAACAAAACAGAAAAGCTAGTTTTTGAGCACTAAAAATTTATATTTACGGCACATTTTTGGGGTTCCTAAAAGTGTTGATTTTACTTTCAATTTACAAAAAACAAAAAATATCGTCAATTAGCATTGTTAACAACAATATTTTCTACAATATTGTAGAACATTTAAAATACAAAAAATTGACGTATGTACTAGTTAATGAGAGTTCAAAAATGCCTTTTTTGTAGAAATGCGTAATCGACTTCCCGTATTTAATTTTTAGTATTTTAAATTGAGCTTTTATTTTAATTTTAATATAAAATAATTAAAGTTAATACTTGCCATTTTCTATTTCTAAGCATCAAAATTCATTATTGTCGTTAATAATATACATAAATAAACCTCGAAAACACTAAAAAACGGTGAATTTCAGCAACTGTTCGAAAATATTGGGACAGCGTCGTTAATGGTGCTAGACACTTACACAAGACAAGCTAAATGTCACGATATTTAACAGATAATTTAAAGCAGATACTACATCCTGTTAAACAGAGAAATGGATATTTCAATCATATAAAAAACATCTTACTTGCTTTTCCTTTTTATGAGTTCTAGCCTTGTGAAGAATATTGAAACGCGACAGGAAATAATTTTGAGAATTCGAACTACGATCGGCCAAAACTTGATTTTGATGCAGACAATTATACAAAACCTTATAAACTGGCACGAAAATAATGTGGCCAAGCCGCCTGTTATAAAATTTATGAACGGTGAATTAACATCACGTTGTTAAGAAAATCCACCGCTTGTTGACGAACTAATCTCAAGCCATTTCCAATTTTCTTTCTACACGTTAGCCACTGAAAGATTAGTAAAAATTGTAACAAAAACTTCAGCTGCTGTTTGCGATCTTATTAGAAGAGATGAATTCATTAAAAGAAACCTGGAATCGCGACAAATAATGCCTTTTTTCAATTTAAAGAAAGATTACCAATTCTCTTAAAATCACTAATTTCTAGACTTCTGTAGATGGCCATTTTTTCATTTTTTTTGCCATAAAAGGGTCTCTTTTCCATCATTTATAGAAAATCATGCATTGTGCTTAAATTTGAACTTCATTTTACTACAATTATTTTTTTCTTAATGAACAAAAAAAAATGTTAAGTATATAGCAGTTTTTATGATTTTTATTAACTTTTCGAGGCTTTGGGGCAGTATAAGATCAAATATTTCGACCTTATGGTAGTACAATTTATTGTTTGTATTGATATAGAGCAGCTTTTGGCCAAACGCAAAATCGAAATTCCCAAAAAAACGATTTCGATCCACCTTAATGCCTATATTTTTAACAGATTTTCCGTTAACTTGGTACAGAGCAATTAATTGTGAATTTGATTGGAAAATTTTTAAAACCAAATTCTTACAACAATTTGAAAAATATGACTTTCAAAGGAATCTTAAGTTAGAAATTTTAAATATGGTACAAGGTCATGATAATGCATCTGTTTATATTTTAAAGGTAAAATCAAAAAATAATTTATTAAATAAAAGAATGCATGATAAAGAACTTATGGACATAATAATTCATGGATTGTCAGAAAAATATGCAACTTTACTGACAACATCTGAAATTAAAAATACAGAGGAATTATCTACAATATGTAGCAAGTTTGAATCATTTTTCAAATTTAATGAATGTAAGAATTTAAATGTAATGAATGACACAGAAGAGAAAAATGTAATGCAAAAATGCAATTTTTGTAATAAATCAAGGACATAATCAAATTAGATTAACAAAAAAAAAAAAAAAACATATTTTCATGTGTATGAAAAATTTGAGGTGATGAATGATACGGTGAAAGTTGATATAAAAGTGATCAGTGAAAGAATGAATTATGAAATATTGCATGAATGAAGGTATGAAACATAAATTAAACAAAGTATTACATATGAAGGTAAAGTTTTTTAAAAAAAATTGATGGACTGATAAATTTATTAATGAAAAATAAATTTGAAATAAATTTAAATATTGGGAAAGATGTGATACATGTTTAAAAAAAAAAAAAAGTTATGTTAATGAATTGATTAATAAACTGGTGAATGTTTATTATGTATTGTTATTTGATTATTTTGAATTGTTGAATTAAGTATTTAAAAAAAAAAAAAAAACAAATATTTGTTTATAATATTGAATATGAAATTTGTGTTAAAAAAATATATATATTAATTTTAGTATGAAAATAATTGGTATTGTTAAAAAAGGTATTAATGACTGAATAATGTATCAGAAACAGGTTTTTTTTTTATTTTCATATTTTTGAAATTTATCCTTAAAATAAAACAAAATATGTGGCGCCGGCTGAGCATTATGATACATTATTTACTCATTGTAAAAGAAAAAAAAAAAAAATGGGAATGTTTTTTTTTTTATGAGAGGAAGGAGGTGTATTGTAACGAGATGAGTTTGTTTGTTTGGTAGAATGGAACATTGTATTTAAATTTGAATGGAAAAAGGAAAACAAAAGAATGCAGAAAGAGGGAAGAAGCTGGCCTGGCGTGAGAGCCACAAGCATGTGTAATTAAGAATAAACAATATTATTGTGCTGTGGTTTATTGTGTATACATTGTGAAAGGAATAAAAGTAAACATATTAAAGTGGCTGTTACATTATTAATTGTGTCAATCAGCAGGACAGAGGAAAAACCCTCACACTACATTAAATATTGCTTAAACTGTTATTTCCGGTCCATAGCTCAGACTGGTCCGTAGCTCAGTGGTAACACTGCGGACTCTGAATAGGAAGGTTGTGGGTTCGAATCCCGGCGGAGCACAAAAAATATACCATTTATATTTTCAAATTTGCTCTTCGCTGGGTTGAAAAATTCATAAACCTTTACCAATGACCGGTCACCAAAGGTCCATCCAGCCTTACAGCAACTGGGTCTTGCTTGAGTATTGGCGCTTTGTTGCGACGACCACGCTCGTACACCTCTGCGGGACTACAACAAGTGTCATAGACCCTAGAGTCTCTAGAATCTAGGGAGTCTCCCGCACAGGATTCATTAAAAATTAATCTGTGTAATGGCACATTAAATTGTATTTAATATCAAGGAAAAAGAAAGTAAGCAGTCTCATGTTCACTAAGAAACGCAACTACGCAAACGCAACTAAGCTACACATACAGTTTAACTTCTTGCCGCGTTAGAATTATAACTTCAGTAGATTATTTGTGCTGTATTCCTATCAAAAACAAAAACAAAAATCTAAAACGTACACTACATACAAGTATCTCTATCTTATCCTAGACAAGATTCCCATGCAAGCATGTAAAAGTAGTATAACGTCATTTGATTCAAAGATGACCTTTCAGTTGAATTGTCTTAAGAAACACATTCTACACAATCTGAGCTTAGAAAAAAAAACGTAACACACTTTAATGTGAGAGTTGTTTTAAATATCTTTAAAATCTATTTCCAGTTTTTATAAGACACATTGGTCCAGAACACATACAAACATTGTTCATGTGAAATTGACTCTCATGGACATAAAACAAGCAAGTGCTATAAGCAGAGATCTTCAACAGCTTATATCATGTTTACTAAAGAACATGAAATCTAAAAATGATTGAATTGTATAAACCACGTTTCTCGGGAAATTACGGCAAAAATAACGAGGTCTTTATTTGCATGTCTTTAAAGGGAAATAATATTTGAGTTTCTTTTATATTAAGGAATGACAGCAAAGATGCCAATTGAAAATTTTATTTAACTCTTGATAAATCTATAAGAAAGTTATTTTAAAGAATAATAGTAATTGTCTGTACCACTTTTGTTTACTGCTCAAAATATACCTTACCATTTTACCTGCACAGGTTTGACATCAAAGCGCTTATAATAATATAAAGATAAATTTGTCTAGAATTAACATATAGAATTTTTTCAGGGATTTACGAAAACAAACATACTGTATGAAAATATGAAAGTTACAAGTGAAATGTAATCTAATCTAGGCTAAGTTGCAGAGATAATATGTTACAATGGGGATTTACATTATATGTATTCTTGCTTGCACATGCCGCATGTGAACCTACACCATAAAAACCCCAATCTCAAATGGACGTACACCCTGCTACTCTTGTCGTCCTGCCCTAGAACAGGGGTGAATTGGCGAAGTGAACCATTTTTTACAGTATGGGTGGTCAGCCGCATACCAACCTATAAGTCAAGTAACATTTTAAAGACGCATTACCTGTAAAACCTCCCATCGCCACAAACCGCAACATTAAGTTACCCTGTAAAATTCCGATACCCTATTTCCATCTATGTACATTCATGAACAATTAGAGCGGAAGGAGACGGTCTACGGGTCTACGGTTCTACGACTTCGTAGGCCGTAGCCTCTGTAGACACAATGCATTACAGTTAAATAAGGCGCGTGAGCGAAGGCTTTGAGGTTACATGAATAAAAAAACCAAAGGCTTTTGTCGTGAAATGGTCTAATCTTTTTTTGTGTATAGGAGTACAATGCTGTGACAGTTTTTTTTTTTAATATTTTCAACATAGTATTTTTTGTACCAATATTTAAAAAAAAAACTCTTGTAAAAAAAAAACACTATTAACTGTTAAGTATTTATAAGTTTTTTCTCTTACAAATCGTTTTTAAAAGCACAAAACAAAAACAATATACCTACATACCTACATTTCTGTTCCATCTTAGCATTTTTTTTATTTTCTGCTAAAACGTACAAATGTCCGAAATATAGTACGTTGCAATTAAATGTTTATATTTTGAACCTGCATAATATTAAAGTTTACTTTTGACTAACTTGTGCGTACGCCGGAAGATCTATATGTCTTTAATCTATAATCTAAGTTGCAAGGATATATTCATTTAAAGCTCTCAGATGTATGCCCACAAACCAACAAGTGTAGTTCGCGCTTACAAATGCTGAATGTGTACTTACAAATAAAATCCAAACCTTAAATGAACATAAGCCCCACAACTTTTGCCGACCTTCCCTGAAACAGGGGTGAAATTGGAAAAGTGAACCAAACCATTGTCAAAGATGTAAATTGACATTTAAGTAATATTCAATTAAAATAAAAAAATCATACACACCCACAAACAGACGCACACTAACACATGCCGCATTAAACAAAAAAAACTAACTTCACATGAACAAAAGCTTTGCAGTTCCTGCCACCTGTTTCTATATAAAACCGGAATGGCATTGGCAAAAGAGAACTATGATTGTTTGCATGGAGAGTAAGTCTCGCACCAACCTATCACTGGTGTATTTTTTTTTCTTTCATAAAACACTTGCTTATTTGACCCGCAAAAATATTATTTTTCAGGACGTTATCTTCTCTTCACGTAACACAGTTTAACCCATAGGTTTAACCCTTGCATTCTTTCCACTTAGACCGACGTAGACCCTTTAAGAATTTACGCGGCCCAGGGTGAAATTTAAAACCATTTTGTAAAGACACGCGGGGTCTGATTTAGAGGGTACGACCCTAAAAACACCCCATACAGACGTTCTCTAAAGGAATGCCATTCCTGCGTGACAATTTTTAATCGTGGATCTTGATCGCATTTCGTGCTCAAATTCCATCATATTATTACCCACTTCCGAAAAATATTTAACCGACGTCCTCAATGAAATTAAGCAACCAAATTTGATGTGTCAATCAAATATTGATTGGAAGTGCAACATGCCCTTAGTGTTTAAAATAACTCTCAGCATTAACTTTATTTACTAACAAGATTGAAATAATTGGCCCTTAGGAAAAAAATGTCACGATGTTAGTTGGTAGATTTTACAAGTAGGTACTATCAAACTTAGCTCTGACTGTAGGTACATATTTTTCGTAACTTACGATGGCTGTTGAATGTCAAACATAGGTATTCCAATTCCTAACTGAATGCATCGTTTTTTTACTAATGATTCTTGTTTATTAAGTATATTAAGACCAGTCTGTGGTATAGCAGTGTTCGATACGAATTAGTAATCAGAGGGTTGTGGGATCGATTCCAGGGGGAGCAAAAAAACTGAGTTAATTTTCAAAAATATTACTCAATGGGGTGAACAATCCATTAACCATTACGCAAGATATGTTACATTGGAGATTTGCAGCGCCTCACGACAGAAGCAACAACATAAGCAACACCTCTGTGGCACCCTTCCAGGGTGATATAGACCCCCAAGACTTCCAAGAATTGGGGAGCCTCCCGCACAGGATTTAAAAAAAAAACAAAGAACGGTCATCAAAGGTACATTCGCCTTTACAGCAACTGGCTCTTAAACTTTACTCTATTTCGGCGACGAAGCTCGTAGAGAACTTTTGAGGTGTGATTCACATAAAAACCGCGCTCACCAAAAAAAAAAATGCTTATATTTTTATTAAAACGTAAAGTTATAAAAAGTAAAGTTAAGTTCGCGCTTACAAATGCTGAATGTGTGCTTACAAATAAAATCCAAACCTCAAATGAAAATAAACCCTACAACTTTTTTCGACCTTCCCTAACACAGGGGGGACATTGGCAAAGTGAACCATATTTTACCGTATGGGTGGTCAGCCTCATACTAACCTATAAGTCAAGAAATTATACGTGGTAAGGAAGCTATACGTGCAAAAATGACAATCGAGGGGATCGTCTGTGGCAGTATAAGAGATGCGGACAAAAGGGAAGGCGCATGTATTTCGCCACTATTTTTTTATTACACTAGACCCTCGCAGATTTCGTCTTAGATTTATTTTTCATTTAAACCATTTTTAAAATTATCTGGACTTATTTGAATTTAAATTGAAATAATATATGTGGTGAACCGTTTTTATTTGCCATCTTTAATATAAGCTACAAAATATATATATTATATTAGCATTCAAAATTACATGTTTGTTAGCAGACACTTATACTCAAAGAAAAATAATAAATTAATTTATGAGTGGGTTCTTTTGGAAAGATAAATGTAGAGAAATTCGTGGAAAAATTATCAATGATATGGATATTTCTTTTCAAATACATCATTAATTCTCCAGGAAGAAAAAAAAAACTTGTTACCTCTTGTTTCTAAAATAAAAAAAGATTGATCATAAGAAATTATACAAATTTATAAAAAAACACAGAGTTTTATTTTCACAAATTGAGTATTTAATAATAATAATTTAGAATTAAATAATACTCAATTTGTGAAAATAAAACTCTGTGTTTTTTTATAATTTTTTATAATTTCTTATAAAAATGAATTTTCACTGTGTGAATACACAAACTTTAAAAAGTCTAAAGATTGATCATTTCGTATTCTTAAATATGAGTCGTAAAGAATAAAAACGGTTATTAAAGATTTCTTTTCGCAAATATTATACATTTTTATGAAATCCCAGAAAACTGTTTTCTTATTCCATTTAGTTTTAGAATTTTCCCTAAATTTGGAAAAAAAACTAGAGCCTAGACGCCTTTGAAACCCTAGACGATTCAAATATGAAAAAAAAATCAGGTCTTTTCGATCACTCAGTTGGTAGAATGCTTACATTCCATGCTAGAGGGCAAGGGTTCAAAGGGAGGGCATAAATAATAGTATCAGCTAGGTTTACGTTCACAAAAAATAAGAACCACACCCTTCGGGAGCTGGTAATCAAATCAATACTAATTTTAAGTTGCAAAGATATGTTACATTGAAAATTCACACTGTATGCATTCTCACAAGCAGACTCGTATAAGTTCGCGTTTGCACATGCCACATGTGAACTTAAAACATAAAAACCAAAATCTCGAATGAACATACAAGTCTTGCCGACGCCTTCCCTGAAACAGCGGTGACATTGGCAAAGTGAACCATTTTCTACAGCATAGAGGATCAGCCGCATACTAACTTATAAGTTGAGGAACAAAGCCAATAAATTACATTTGGCAAATGCAAGTGAACTGGCTGGCGTACAACCAGCTTCTTTACCTGTGTAAATAAATACGTTTGAGTGCTTTTAAGCAGGTGGTAACCTTTTGGTAATCTTAAAAATAAACACAGTTCTTTAATCCATTGACAAAAACATATAAAGTTCATGATTATTACTGTGTATGGTGAGAGTGATAATAATACTCTTTATTAATGTAGCAGGGATAATACAAAAAAAGGTCGCGACTCCTGGCAAAAGGGCCCAGGGGCATAAAATTGTTCTAAAAAGGTGAAAGAGAGGGAGGGAAGTATCAAAATAGGCTGGAAGTCGTATCGCGTACTCCTTTTGATAAGAACTGTAAATAGGTTGAGAAGAAATGTGGAGAGAGAAGAGACGATACATTTTTTTTGATAAAATTTACAAAAAGAATAGAAGACATGAATATTGAAAGAATTGGTAATATTTTATTTTTTCTTCGTTTCTGTAAATAAAGAGTTAAGTTTGAACATGTAATTATGTATTAACATTCAATTCACTATTGAATCTTATTACATTTTTCGGATCTTAGTTAAACCGTTATGAGAGAACTCATATACGTTTCTCTAGCGTCGTAGCCGACATCTTTAGAAAGCAACAATTTTTTTTAAAACATTTAAAAATATTATTGTAAGTATTAGGCTAACTTTTAAAATTGGTAAAAAATGAATCTTATAACCAATATTACCTACCATTGTTTAAGAGAAAAGAAATGTGAATGCTTTAACGATTATATTTCGCTCCATCTTTTTTCCCACTTTTAACTGTTCACTTTCTGCAACTCTTGCCTATTTTCCCTTAAAATACGGGGGTCATAAGAAAATTTACTATTTGTTGACAGAAAGAAGCTGAATACCAAGTTATGGATAAAGGAAACTTCAGATGTTTAAATGTCTCTATTACTTACTTTTATACCAACAACAGGAAAAAATCAGCAGCAACCTATCATACTAAGGTCCGGTATTTTCGTCGTTAGTTTATGTGACTTTTAACGGACAAGAACAGTTCGTCCTTTTCATCCAGTATAAAGTCACTATGCTAACGTTGACAATACTTTGCCTAGATCTTATATAATTAAGCTTTCTATGCCAACTATCAAATGTATTATTTATTAGAATTTGTTATTTATCGTGTATATTTCTTGACTTAAAGGTTGGTATGCGGCTGACCACACATGCGGTAGAATTTTAATGTTGCCAATGGTTCCAAATAGAAAATGGTTCACTTTACCAATGTCCCCCCTGTTTCAGGGAAGGTCGGCAGGAGTTGCAGGGTGTATGTCCATTTGAGAATTGGGTTTTTATGTTGTAGGTTCACATGCGGCATGCGCAAGCGCGAACTTTTACGTGTCTGCTTGTGAGAATGCATGTAATGTGAATCCCCAATGTTACATATCTTTGCAACTTAGATTAAATTATATTCGAACACTCTTTGGATGTGATATATCTAAACAAAATTAACCATAGAATTTTATTATACGTACCTATAGATTATTATTTATAGTTGCATGTTCTTACTAAACCAAGTGAGTATATTTTTATCAAAAAACAAAAAAAAAAAGTTCCAACATTTGTCAGCTCTCTCGTAGCGTCTTCGCCTCCCCCGGGACCTCTTCCTACAGGAAATGAAACCGAATTACGCGGCAAAATCTCATGATTTGGAGAATTAGAACTCAATTCAGCGTGCGGATCCAGCAGACACCGGTGCCCCGAGCATACAACTCCACGCAAAAACTCTACCCAAACATACATGGCAAGCAAACAGCACTACTATTGAGCGTTTCGTTTTTTGTATTTATTTGGTTGAACGCTGTATTTGAGTTTGAACTAGTGTTGTATACCTACTTTGGCTCCGGATAGAGGATTCTTTATACGGACTCGAAGACTCGATAAGGAAATGGTAATAAAGAGGAAATCTTCCCCTCTGCTTGCCTCTCCTCTCTGGTACTGATATTTTTTTTGTTTTTCCACCCTCGAAGAAGCGCCCCGTGAAATAAGGGATGTATCAATTTTTTTATCTACGTTTCACCCTCTCCGCACCACTCGGAAAAAATCTACACGGGTAATGTGTTTTTTTTGCGACCCAGTGCATTGTCTGCTTTTATTTTTCTTTTTGTGCCACTTTTATCGAAGATTGACAATCATAATGGTGGTTTTAATTTTGTCTGCTATAGCTCTGTATACAGATTTGATTCTTTTGTTAAACCATTGGCGTAGATACGGTATCCCAGAGTTTAAGTTCTGAAAAAATGTTGTTTAAAGTAAATTTAAATAGGATGTTACGTAAAAATAAAGAGAAGATGATTTCCATGTTGGAAAACTGCCTTTATAATATTTTTTTCAGTTTTTAGAGGAAAAGGTTTTTTTACATAATAATCATTACTTTTCTTTAGAAACACATTATTGGTTTTTATTTTTATTTTATTTACTTTTCATAACTGTTCCTAGTTTCAATGAAAACAAAAAATATTTTAAGTTATGCAATCAAAAAAAAAAATTCATACATTTGTTATATATAAATACCTAATATCCATACTTTTCAAAAGGTGAAAAATAATGTAAAATGAATACCCCAATTTGTGCTCACTAGATGCTTACTATAACCATTCATTTCATTGTATCCTCGAAAGGGTAGCTTGAGCGTTTTGAAGCTATTTATTTTTACACATCAACTCGCAGTCAACCGATGGCCTAATGTATTTTAATTTTGAAAATTGCAAATTATGCGAAAAAAATGATCCTCATTGTTTAGAAAATTTGCAGATAGTTAATCTGGGGTAAGAAATAAAAAATAATGAGAAAATCTGATTTTTTTATTTAAACCTAAGCATTCTGCATTCAAAGTAAGACATTATAATTGTTAGTAGGTGTCTCGACTGAATTCTAGTAATTCTATATTATAGTTTAGACTAAATATTTCGTATTGAAAGTCAGTTCAAAGACAAAAATGCATCTATTGACATGCCATCCCATCCCGTTATACTATGGAGACGTTACTGTTCTCTTGTAAATAAAGAATGCACGGAATAGCATCGACATTGTCGCAGTCCTTTGTGACACGGAGCGGAGCGTCCGCGTCTGCAGTTGAATGGGGGCCTTTTCTTATTTGCAGTCTTATTGTAGGTATCCATGAGCGAACAGCGAAATTGAGCAAATGAAAGATGTCGATTGAGAAGCTAAGTGAGCGCATTGAACGCTGATTTTAAAAGACATTATACAATCTTATACCTACACTGATTTAACCTTAGAGATGTAGAGTTAACTATGAAGAAGAATAATCACCGAATAAAGATCTATAAATGTAATCTAATCTAATCTAATCAAAGTTGCAAATCGCATTATTTGCATTTTCACAAGCAGACACGTTAAAGTTCGCACTTAAACATGCCGCATGTGGACCTACAACATAAAAACCTGAATCTCAAACAAACATACAACCTGCAACTCCTGCCGACCTTCCCTGAAGCAGGGGTGACATTGGCAAAGTGAACCATTTTCTACAGCATGAGTGATCAGCCGCATACCAACCTATAAGTCAAGGAACATACAAAACAAATAACAATGTGTAATTTACATTCGAACCCACAACCTTCCATTTACGAGTCCGAAGTGTTACTACTGGACTAAGCTCGTAAACACCTCCTACAACTAGTGTCATAGATCTCTGGAGAAAATTTCTTTTAATGCAACAAGTAGCTTAGCTTAAATTTAAGCTGTTTAGAAATTATGTTAAAATCATAAAATAAGTACCTAGAGAAAATCTTTCAATCCTAGGATTGGTTTTTAATAATGTTCATTCATATTTTTCTCCATTTTTCCTCATCAACTGATATATTTTTTAATGTCTCTGAAATCTAGGGAGTCTCTGAAATCTAGAGAGAAAAAATAAAAACAGAAAAATGTATTAATAGAGAAATACAATTTATTAAAGTTTTAAGTTGTGGGTTTCATTGTATAGGTTCACATGCAGCATGTGTAAGTTCAAAATAACACGTACCTGTTTTTGGGCGTCTTGTGAATTACTAGTCTTTACGTTTGAGATTGAAAACAATAGAAAAAACATTAATAAATATTACAAAAACAAAAAAACATTTTATTTTATTTTGAATTCATTATTTGACCATTTCGCAACTTTGTATCTGTATGCATTAAATGTAAGAAAAAAATTCAATGCTACGCTACAAACTTCTTGCGTTTTGTCGCGCTTAATGAAGACTTATCTCAACCTTTTCATCGCCCCTTAAGAAGGTAATGTTGTGTTCATGAAAGTGCAGAGAGCCTTAAAAAACTTCATGAAACGCCGCCGCGAGTGCTTGAAGAGCCAAGGCAAGTTTTTACTATCATTCCTTTGAATAAAGCCGTAAAACATGAGCCTTTTGAGAATCAAGGACGATTCACCTTGACATCTTTCTCACAACACTTCGGTATTCAGAAGAAAATTTCTTTTAATGCAATAATTAACTCTGATTAAATTTTAGCTGTTTAGAAATTATGTTAAATCAGAAACTACATAATTAGAGAAAAAATTTCAATACAAGGATTGGTTTTTTATAATGTTTATTCATATTTTTCTCCCTTTTTCCGAAATCTTTTTGAATTTTTGTACGAAGAACAGAAAATATCTGTAAATGTACCGTTACAAATATTTTATTGAATTTTGCCCTTGAACCTTAAATTGAATAAAATAGCGAGGAAGGTCATTTCACTGTAGCATTATAATATTTGATTACACAAAATTGATGAAAAATTAAATAATAATATTATGTTTTATGCTAGCTTTCACTTCTAAGAAAAACTTATTGAAAATATAGTTTTCAAAAATATCTCTAAAAACTACGAAAAAGCCTGAGTATTCTGAAATGGAATTCCTTGAATTAAGTATGAGGCTAACCACTCATACTGTAAAAAAAACAGTTCACTTTGTTAATGCCACCCTTGTTTCAGAGAAGTTCGGCAAGAGTTGCAGGGCATGTGTTGATTTGAGATTGGGTTTTATATTGTTGATTCACATGCGGCATGTTTAAAGGCGAACTCATACGTGTCTGCTTGTGGGAATACATTTCGTCAACATCTTAAATGTTGTATATCGTTGCAACTTAGATTATAGATTATAGAATCTGACAAATTCAGTGAACTCTTTTACTATTCCTTTTAGAAGACAGTGCAGAGCCGGAAAGGCATGGCAAATCCTCAGTTAATTAAAAAGAGTTGTGTGAGTATGATGGAACGACGAAATGTGTTTGTAAAAATGGACACCAGATGTCTGCAGATCAAGACGTTATTGTAAGAATTGTCGGTGTTATGGCCGAGGGGGCCAAGTGGGCTGATCTTTCTAGCGTGTTTGCAATAGAACAACGTTGGTTCGATCCCCGCCTGGGTCATTTGATCATAACTTTGACCCTGTTTCAACAGATGTTATTGGGTAATTATTAATTATTTATTAATTAAAATAAACAAAATGAATTATTAATTGATTATATTAATACCTAATTATTTAAAATAAAACATAGTTTTAATTCACTTTTTATTTATTTTTTGTGAAGATGCCTCATTAGGCGAAAATGTTCGAGCACATGTGTGTTACCCATTTGAATTTTTAAATAATTAAAAATAGACTTGCACTGTGTTAATAGATCCATCCTAAAAAATATAATATTAATACCTGTTTCTGGCCAGGCAGAATAGGTTGGTGAATTGCATTCCTCTTCACAAATCTATTTAAAAAAAATAAAAATAAAATAATAAGAACGTTTGCACCAATCTCACAAGACCTCTGGTGGACCGTATGGCATGATATTGTCACGGTCGGAAAAATGATGCGAAAAGATGGTAAGCGAAGGTATGCGAGGCGGAAGACTGAGGGGATGAAGGGGTTATGGAGCCATAAAGGCTAACGAGGGCAGCGGACCAACGCGTCCTGTGAGCCCCTCAAACTTATGGCTCGGAAAAGGTTACATTTTACATGGCGTGCATACACTGTGCAATGGAATAGAAAATTAGTAATACGACGATGTGATGCCTTCTTAAGTAAAATATATCGATAAGAAAATGAAAATAAATATTGATGATACGGTATAACCTTTTTGGACTGAGTTTGTAGCTTCAAAATATGGTCAGTAGCCTGCATAGAAAGTATGTATTTATTAAAAAAAAAAGTGTTTTGTAGTATTTTTAAGAGTAGTCTAATCTAATCTAATCTAAGTTGCAAAGACTTGTTACATTGAAGATTCACATTACATGCATTCCCACAACCAGACACGTACAAGTTCGCGCTTGCACATGCCTCATGTCAACCTACAACATAAATGGACATACACCCTGCACCTCTTGCTGTCCTCCCCTGAAACAGGGGTGACATTGGCAAAGTGAACGATTTTTACAGCATTGTTGGTCAGCCGCATACCAACCTATAAGTCAAGGAACATAATAATAGTCATAATGTATTTTTATTTTTAAACATCTTCATTTGTATGCCAACAAAATAAGAGATTTTTTATTTTTGGTTTACTTTCGCAGATGAGTTTGTTTCATACGTTATGTTGTTTTCTACAAAATAAGTGGTTACAGGTCTAGTTTGTTTATATAGACTTCACCGCTTAATTACGAAAGTTTCTTGTGAATAAACACGTCAAGAGCCCGTTGCCAGCTTGTCTGGAACTATTGAGATTCAATTTGTCCAGTAAGAAAAAAAATGAACAAAAACCCTTCTGCCATGTGAAGGTAGATAAAATTTTCAACCCAAATAAGAGAAAACGCTGCAACGCAAACGCAACGAAGCTGCACACATAGTGAAACTTTTTACCTGCGTTATCCCCGAAAGAGTCGCATGTAGCGATTCGGGACCTATTTGTTTTCACCCTCACACCAACGACTTTTAGTTAAATTGAGGGTTTTCCAGCTCCCGTGGGGGCTGGTGGTTCTCATTTCTTTGAAAGCTGAGTACACCTTGCGGGTATTTATTCTGGGTTTGAAATAGACACTGAAATGAGAAATCATTTCGGACACCCTCGGTGGGGATCAAAGCTTTGTTCTCGGCATACAATTCAAGCATTCTACCTACTAAGCTATCGACCAGACTTTTTACGAACTTGGCTGTCGCTACAAAGCATCAATTCTCAAGCAAGACTCAATTGCTGTAAGGCTGGGTGGACCTTAGTTGACCGGTCTTTGATAAATGTTTATGATTTTTTTAACCCAGCAAAGAGCATATTTTTAAAAACATAAATGTTTTTTTTTTGTACTCCACCGGAATTCAAACCTACAGCCTTCCATTTACGAGTCCAAATGTTTTCACACTTTGTGCTCCACTGGGGATTGAGCTCACTGCTTTCCGATTATGAGCTTAAAACGTTGACTACTATACTATAACTTGTCATCATACATATTTTATTTCATGTTTTGGTGTACAACGATAAAAGTATTTTCAATCGTAGTGAATAAATATAAAAATACAAGCTAACATTCTGATCTTAGGCATTCTGTGCACTTGAGTTCCCTTTGGAGGGCGCTCGCAGATCTTCGTTATTCTGGAATCTCTGCTAACAATGCTTCCATCCGATATCCTTGAGCTGTGACGGCTGTCAATGGTATTAAGGGCACATGGGGAGGAGACGTAAGCGAATGCATCTCCATGCAATCACATGGCAGTAATGATGCTCTTACAAAGAAGTGCATCCAGGATGAGGAGCGAAATCTTTCAAGATATCTTTAAAGAAATATGATCTTCTGGGACATTTTTCTATGTTTACCCACCTCATTAATGTATAAAATATGTAGGAGTGTTATTTTCACAATGACAATACTCCTAACTCCTTGACTTATAGGTTGGTATGAGGCTGACCACCCATACTGTAAAAAATGTTTCACTTTGATAATGTCACCCCTGTTTCAGGGAAGGTCGGCAAGAGTTGCAGGGCTTATGTTCATTTGAAATTGGATTTTTATATTGTAGGTCCACATGCGGCATGTGTGAGCGCGAAATTATGCGTGTCTGCTTGTGAGAATCTATTTAATATGAACCTTAAATGATACATATCTTTGCAACTTAGATTTAGATTTAGATTAGACAGTATACCATAATGCAGGGGTCGGCAACCTTTTGTTGTATAAGGGCCAAATATTTTACGTGGGATAGGCAGTGGCGGATCTAACGGGCAGCATTTCAGCAAATGCTTACCCCCCCCCCTCCCCCTGCCGCGCCCCCTGTGGCCCTCTTGTGAGTCATGCAGCGTGAGCATTAATAAATATACGTACGAACTACAAATGACCGAACTACTACCACCCGCCCCTACGCTTGGATCACATGTCATTACCTAAAAAAGGTATTTGTATATAAATATTTTAGTTTTAAAAATAAAATTCTTTTTGTCCATTTTTATTGACATTTATTGTTTTTTTTCACTCCATTGTGTATGCGTATGATATCGTCCGGCACTTGGTGCGTTGCGGCGAATATCTTGCGGGCCGCACCAAGACGCCCCAAGGGCCGCATGCGGCCCGCGGGCCGCAGGTTGCCGACCCATGCCATAATGCATGTAGAAAAAATGTATTTACGTATTTTTACGAATTTATGAGCCCGATTGCGTGGCTTGCTTATGTGTATGTGTCCGCCTCTAGTATAGTCTTCTGTGAGTTTACATGTATGCATGTGCCCAGGCACGTAGTTGTTGGTATGCGTAACTAGAATAATATGAAACAATACAGAAGTGTGTGATTCACTATAAAAGGGTCCGGAATATGCGAGAGGCGTCCGTATAGACGCTATATATTTTGACTGCAATTGTGTGAGAGACCAGAGTTGATTAAATCATTGAGCCGTGAAGTCGATAAGCAAGAGTTATGTATCAGTACATTATACACCGACATTGTGTAAAGAAAATCTTGAAAAATATATTGCAATTTGATTAAAAGAACGCAAGTAAAATAAAAACAGTAGGTTCAATTTGCAACGCAAAAACTTGTCGGCGCTTGAAATAAAACTGCTTCAGTTTGAACCCTGCCAGCCCTCTTGACTATAGCTTTGACCATAAATAAACAGATGCCACTGGATAGTAGGTTTATAAATGAGGAAACATTATTTTTCTGTCTTCATTAATTATTGTCTTCATAGAAAAATTCAACTTTAAGGACCAAAGTATTAAATGATTACTGTTCCGATTATGAATTTAGGCCTTCATTAAAATAATTCTTGCGGGAGGAAATGCATTGAGAAAATAAGCAAGATTACAAATGAAAAATAAAGTATCTGTCGTTAATCTAAAATCTAAGCTGCAAAGATATATTAACATTTAAGGCTCATATTAAATCCATGCCCACAGACAGGCACATGCAGGTTCACGCCTACACATTTTGCATGCGTGCATACAAATAAACAAATAAAAAACCTCACATAACCATAAAACTTGCAACTCCTGCCGTTTTTCCCTGAAACCGGGGTGGCATTGGAAAAAGTGAACTAATTTTTACAGCACGGGGGGTCAGCCTCATACCAACCTATCAGTCAAGGAGCATGCATGAAAAATGTGTTAAAGAGGGGAAACAAGTGTGCAAGGACAGAAAATAGTGGTTAAAAATCTGCGGAGGTACTGACCACCCCAAAAAGAATGACGCCTTGATACCAGGCCTATCAAAAACAGTTAAATGAAAAGCATTTTTCTTCTATAAAAAAAATATCTTAACATGTAGGTAAGTTGAAAGAGGATGTGAAAGTTAAGGTACAAAATAATGTGATGAGATGGTTGGAGCATGTGGTAAGAATGAATGATGATAGAGTGACAAAGTATCTCAAATAAGTGACAGAGGCAGTGTAAAATGAAAAAGAGGTAAGGGACGATCGAGGAAAGTATGGAGTGATCAGATTGGGGAAATTTAAAAAAATGATGTATACAAAGTGAGTGTTAAAGAAAAAAAATGCATGACAAAGGTGATGGATATGAATTAATTGAAAGAGGTATATCAGGATAGGAAGAAATAGAGGCAGCTCTGTATAGGCTCTGGCCACTCCTAGCGGAATGGCGACAGAGTAATAGTTACAAGTTAAAGTTGTCCACAGTCCTCTCGTGAGCCGGAATCCTGCGACCATATGGTGCGGTCTCTTTTGAACTCTGTTTAATGATGGCTCTCTGCATTTACCAGTGATTTCACATGAATAAAAGTACACATCAAATGGTTATATTGTCTCCATGTGACTGTGATGTCTGGCAGCCATTGATAGTTGCCATTGTCGTCCGATCACACGTATTATTAAATTATTTTGGGCGAACAAAGCCTCGGCCTGCAGAGTGGAGCGATGTGGGCGTCACGGTTTTGTGGCTACGAGTGTGTCAGCGCTTGTAGAGATACGTAGCAATTGTGTGAGCTACGCTTAATCGTTGAAAACCTACTTAAATCGCTAAACACACATATTTTCTCTTTCACATGCCTTTCTTATTATATTGTTATGATTTTAACTGCGGTTTTTTTTATTTAAACTGCAATTTATTTTACACAATGTCGGTTTTCGACTTTACGGTTCAATGTTTTAATCGACACTCTGGCGTGCACACAATTGCGGCTTACATTTATATACGTTCATACGGACGTTTCTCGACTGTTCTCGATTCTCGAGCATAGTGAATGATTCCAGAGCATTGTTCTACCAGCGTGATGAGAATCACGTATGTACTTGTATTACTATACGCTCGTATCAGTAGAATAAAATTAAAGATCGACGAAATTGCCAAAGATAGATGAAGAATAAAATATTATTGATAGTAATCGAAAACAAAGTTGTTTTTATTTTTTCTTTTTATCTTTTAAGAATAAAATGATTCACCCAGGTTGTCTTTTCTGGAATGATTACTTTTTCTAATGAATGACTAAATTTTCGAAATAGCGAATTAATGGGATATCCAGAGTCATAATAAAAGGAGAGCTTGTATGAAAAAGGTTATGGCTCTGGATGAAATGAAAGAAGTATGCAAGGATCGAAAGAAATGGCAGTTGATCTGTAATGCTGGCGGTTAAAGCTGAGGCTTTTATTATTATTATTAATTTTTTTTAAATATGTTTTGTAGTTTTTTAATTTTTTACTGTTTAATTGTGTAGAGTTTATTTGTTTTATATATTTGAATGTATTCTAAATCTAAATCTAAATCTAAGCTGCAAAGATATGTATCATTTGAGATTCGTATTAAATGCATTCCCACAAGCAGACATGCATAATTTTGCGCTTACACATGCCGCATGTGGACCTACAATATAAAAAAACCCAATCTTAAATGAACATAATCCCTGCAACTCTTGCTGACCTTCCCTGAAGCAGGGGTGACATTGTTAAAGTGAACTATTTTTTACAGTATGGGTGGTTAGCCGCATACCAACCTATCAGTCAAGGAATACAAGCAATTAATTGCAGTTAATTGCAATAGATTGCTAGAGGCATGGAAAATTTCAGGGTTCATAAAAAATCTTTGGGGTACAAAGGTTTTGTCAGGGGTAATAAAGCTAACTAAGATGCTTGGAAATTACCAAGGTACATGAAAAATCAAAAGGGTACATGGAAAATACCGCTATGGTACATGGGGCATCACTAGGGTACATGGGGCATCACTAGGGTACATGGGGCATCACTAGGGTACATGGAATATCACTAGGGGACATGGAGAATAAGTAGGGTACATGAAATCTATCAGGAATAATGGAAATTGACAAAATACATTAAAAAATTACAGCATCACAAAAACTACAGTCACCGTGAAAAGATCAATTAGTCAAATTTTAAATTATTGAAATCCGAAATGAAATAAAGCCATGTCGATGCTTGGGGCGGAATGAAAATTCTGTGAAATAATAAAAAAATGAATATTGGAAAACAATCCAACCAATTACTTCAATTTTATTATATAAATTCGTTTGTTTGTCATTTTTTCTAGAATGTTTTTATTTGGATCGCAAACGAAATTTTAAAATCAGATTTTAGTGGAAAAGCTTTTGTTGTTGAATTGAAGAAATGAAGACACCATAAAAATACTTCGCATAAAATATCGCGCAAATTTCGAAGCTACTCTCAGCAATATCGCCAAGTGAACAAGGGGTCGTATTTGACTGACGTATGTTTGAAATTAAACAGTACCGGTTAGATCCCGGTTGGAATAGTTTTATAGCACTCTTTGGCCCTAAGTTAACATTAATTAAACCATTAAGTAGTAAATAATTAATAAAAACCTAAATTGAGTAATTATTTTTGATTGATTTACTAGTGCAATGTTATTTTTTTCTGGCCTGGACGAAATTTTTTGCTAAGTTGTTTTTGTTGTTGAAATGTATTTAAGAATCAAAAGCTTTTCTAAACAATTGAAAAACGAAATTCTTCAAAAAACCAACTCGTACACGTCGTGATCTCTAGATATAATTAGCAACCATCAAGTAAACAGTAAAGCCCCGAATACAATACTGTGTTTTCATCAAAGGCGGGTCTACAGCCCCAGGCAGATTGGTACAGAATCTTTCTTTGTGGTCGGACTAGGACTCCGCTCTCTCCGGCCATAGCCCGCAGCTTCGATACCCACATTTTAAAAGAAATTTCCGCTCGAATGGACCCTTTCAAGGAACCCTCTTCGTTTTTTCGCACTGAATACTTTCGACTAAACTAGCAATACCTCCAGTGCAAAAAAATACGTTGAAACGCAACTATATTGTGTAACAAAAATGTATGGAAACAGATGTAACGGCGTTTCTACTTTCATATATATTTGAAAAACGCAAGAGCTGAGTTTAAACGCTGTGTTATATATTTGGAGTAAAAATGGGACTTTAATATCCGCCTGTATTTATTTCGACAAATACAAAGTATAGGTATTTCACGAAGGATTTGGGCTTTTCCAAAAAAAAATTTTTCTACATGCATTCTTGTTAAAAATACTTTATCATGAGTTCATCTCGAAAAACTATACCTTTATATCGGTGTCCCTGTTTATCTTTTTATATCGGTATACCTGTATATCTTTATGTCGGTGTTATAGCCGCGGGGATCAAGACAGGTTATTTGGAACCGGATAACGCTGGTTCGAATCCCGCGACGATAACTTCGACCCTGGTTCAACAGATGCCGTTGCATGCACACAAGCTTCTGCTTTCGCATGAAGACAACTGGCCAGGTAAAAAAGGTTGGTGGATTGCATTCCTTTCCACAAATCTATTTAAAAAAAATAAAAAAATATGTATTGTAAAAACGTAGTCTTATTTTATTTACATAGAACTATCACTATTAATCTTTAAAAAATTAAATTAAGATGTGTATGTAGATGCCTTAAAATAATTTGTATATTTTGTTTTAATTAACTGAAAATTACTGAGCCTAAAGACTTGTATCTAAAAAATATTTTTCATTGTTTCAGGTAAAGGATTGACACTTTTTCCTTCAACGAAATACACGAAAAGTACTTCGATACACAGAAATGACAAGGTTTGGTCTCAATTCCATGCTAACATGTTCTCCTTGAGGAAGTTAGATAAAAAGAGTTACAGCTCTAGTTATCGGTTTAAATTCGCTTGGCACCTTTTAGCTGCGGTCGAGCTTGTTTGAAGCTCTTGAAATATGAATCAATGAAGAGCTGAAACTTGCATATTTTCGATAAGGCTTGTTACAGATGTTTTCTTCTTCCAAAAGTGAAATAATTAATGATTCCGTCAAAGGCTTATAAGAAACAGTATTCTAAATTTAGATATAAAATAAATGACAAAGAGAGAGTACGAAAAGGTATACTAATAAACGTATGGTTTTATATATAATCTTTAATCAAAGTTGCAAAGACATGTAACATTTAAAGCTCAAATTATACATGCATTTTTACAAGCAGACACGTATAAATTTGAACTTATACATGCCGCATGTGGACTTACAACATAAAAACACAATATCAAATAAACATAAGCCCTGTCACTCCTGCCAAACTTCCCTGAAACATGGGTGACATTGTCAAAGTGACCATTTTGTACACTATGGATTGTCAGCCTCACCTTTAAGTCAAGTATCCTAGATAAGATTGATTTATTTGAGAGAGAATTGAATTTGTAGAGAGAAGGACATACAATATGAAATAAGTGGTAGATATACACCAATAGAGAGTAGTATATATGTGAAGTTAAAAGGAAGTGACTGCAACTTTGAAGCGGTTCTGAATACCCCTAGTGGAATAGCAGAATAATTATATATGATCAAATATGAATTTTCGCAGTGTCAATAAACAAACCATACAACATAGGGGCTGTCCATATATTACGTCATTCACATTAAGGGGGGGGGGGGGAGTCTGGTCTGCGGATGATGGCAAATGATGTACGAGTACCAAAAGTGACGTCGTTCTTGTAAATACCAATTTCTACAAAATATACAAAATGTTATGTAAGTAATATAACATTATTAATTATTTAGCTCATCCATTGTTACAGCAAGAGGGGAGGGGGGTCATTAGATAATGACTATAGGATGATTGTTAGGAGGGGGGAGGGGGGTCGAAAATCGGCCAAAATCGATGACGTAATTTATGGACGGCCCCATAGAAGAAATATAGTTGCTCTGAATTTTTCATATTGTTGGTCTACAACCGCATAGTTTCATGTCGACTCTCATTTTACCAGCACACGTGTTCTAGACTGTGTAATTTTCTTGTAAATCCCTGCTTTTTCCTTTTTCCTCACCCACGTAAGAGAACCTGGTATTTTATTTTAACAATATTAACCCTCAAAAAGCTAAGTGCTGTGACGTCAGAACTGGATCAATAACTTTTGTATTCATCCACAATACACTGTGAGAAAAATAAAATTTGAAAAATAAATTAAGTAGGATTCTTTTAATCTAATCTAATCTAAGTTGCAAAAATATGTTATATTGGAGATTCAAATTACATGCATTCCCACAACCAGATACGTACAAGTTCGCGCTTGCACATGCCTCATGTAAACCCACAATATAAAAACCAAACCTCAAATGGACATACACCCTGCAACTCTTGTCGTCCTTCCCTGTAACAGGGGCGACATTGGCAAATTTTTTCATAATGATTTCATAAAATCAAAATAATATGAAAGTAATATCGGAAGATATTTAAGTGAAAATAACTTGTTCAAATATTTTAATTCAAACATATATTTTCTTTTGGTGTGTTGTATTTTGGATATCATATTTATGAGTAGCTTTCAATAGTTCATTGTTTTTTTTTGCAAACTAAGTGTGTAAATTAAGTTCCTTATCTAATCTAATCTAATCTAATCTAAGCTGCAAAGATATATATCATTTAAGTTTTATATTAAATGCATTCCCACAAGCAGATATGTATAATTTCGCGCTAACACATGCCGCATGTGGACCTACAATATAAAAACCCAATCTCAAATGAACATAAGCCTTGCAACTCTTGCCGTCCTTCCCTGAAACAGAGGTGACATTGGCAAAGTGAACCAATTTTTACATTATGGGTGGTCAGCCGCATAACAACCTATAAGTCAAGGAACAATCTAATGCTTACTTTCATGAGTAAATATGTTTACTTTTCTTTTAAGCTTTGCTTTATTTTAAAAATAATCAACACTTAAATAACATTTACAAAGTATTTTTATTTCTGGCAACATGTAGTCAAAATATTTAAATTCGTGTTTAAACGACAAATGTCATTATGCGCGACGAAATTGTAACATTTTTGACATATTTTCTCTTGTCAGAATTTCATATTACCTCACACGACTCACATGTCACGCTTCCCAGATGAGCTTTTAATGAATATTACGTTTGGGGCTATAAAACCCTATTTCTGAAATGTTTAAGCACATCATAAAAATTATTTCAATATAACTCAATTTTTTTTTCCAAAATCTCTATCCACATCTGGAGCTAAAATTTCCTTTGCCTATGTTTTTTCTATGTTTCTTGCCATCAGATACAAAATGTATTTTCTGTTTACTCTTTTGAGAGTCGGCATATCAAGACACTAATTTTCATTGATTGTATATTATTTATATCGATGCTAATTTTATTTTTATGCTTCAATACCTAGTAGTACCTACAATGTCTTTGGTCTTTTATAATTCATCTTTATTGTTTCTACAGTACTTAAAAATGTCTTTGGTATAAAATAAAAATAGCTGCCTTTTTTAATTCTGATTGGTTGAAATTGTCACTTCTGATTGGTTCAATGATTTAAATGTTATTCTTGTTTCCATGGTAACAAAATGGCGACAGCGTGACAGCGATCGTCCATTTTCAAATACTAGTGACGGGGTAGTAATTAATTTTGTAAACAACAACGATACCTGGAAAAATATCGATACTTATTGTATATTATCTTAATCAATTGACTATTGCTATTTTTGTATAGGAAGATGAAATTGATGACATCTTAAGCCGCAGAGTTAACAAATACAATTTTTTTTCATGTTTCAGTGAAGCTAAAATTCTATTAAGTTTATAAAATACGCATCGGAATTGAATTTGTTGTGTTTTAGTTTTTACACTTGTATCATTTTGATCCACATAATTGTTAACATAAGTAGTAAATTGACTTCGCATTCCGGAGAGGGTGGTCTACCGTGCTTGTCTGATGGTTTACAAAGCTGTAAATGGTGCAGCTCCTTCATATTTGTCTGCCATGTTCTCACCCGTTAAAATATATTTGAGGTGCGAGACGCTAAGATCTGCGGGGTATGGAGTGGTTGACTTAGTCCAGCCGTACCGTCAGACACTCACTAATTTTGGGGGCTGTGCTATCTGGTTTGCGAGTCTAATGGAGCGGAACAGACTACCTTCTAATGCGAAGAAGGCAAAAACTGTTGGTATCTTTAAAGAAACACTAAACACGCATCTAATCTAATCTAATCTAAGTTGCAAAATATGTAACAATAAAGATTCGCATTATATGCATTATCACAAGCAGACACGTATAAGTTCGCGCTTTAACATGCCGCATGTGGACCTACGATATAAAAACCCGAATCTCAAATGAACATACATCCTGCAACTCCTGCCGACCTTCCCTGAAACAGGGTGGCATTGGCAAAGTAAACCATTTTCTACAGCATGGTTGGTCAGCCGCATACCAACCTATAAGTTAAAAAACGCATCTTTACAAAAAATCTCATCTGTGATTTGAGAGCACCCTTGAGGTGTGACACACACAAAAACGGCGCTCTTTAATTACGTGTAGTACCTTATAAATAAATCATCCTTGTACATAAATAATGTTATATTTTTAGAATAAATTTGCTACGTTTATAGATTTAGGTACATGTAGTTGTCAAATTAAATTGCCAGCTATTTACTATAAGTAGCTACCTACTATGCCGTATTTTGAGATATTTGTTTTGCGGTAAATTTCCACCCTGCGGCACAATCCGTGGCAGATGCTTAGGCATTAAGATCAGTGTTGCAATTTCAGAAATTCAAATTCCCCGCGAATTCCAGGATCAGGGCGTTCTGGAATATATGCCATATTGTCGTTCTGGAATATTCTATACCGTCATTTTTGCCAGTGCGCCCCGTTATTGTAACGCTCTATTTCTTACACAATGTTAGCCTTCCCCCGTTTTCGTAATATGAATGAAAAAATACGGCAATTTTTCATGGACATATTACAGCCATAACTCTTTGACTTCTCAAATCTCTGCACTGCTTGGTTCGGCTTGTAATTTTTTCGAAGATAAAATTTCAAAATAAACACTTTTTAATTCTTACCCTCTTCACTTTTTTTTCTGAGCATTGTACGTCGTTTCAAAACACTAAACATCAAGAAATAAGTAAAACATCGTAGTACCTAACTACATATAATTAAATCGAATTTTAAAAGACATCTGTATCAAAAATTATAGATTATAGATTATAGATTATAGATTATAGATTATAGATTATAGATTATAGATTATTAGATTATAGATTATAGATTATAGATTATAGATTATTATAGATCTGTATGCAATATTTAGTGTAATTTAATCTTCATTTATTTCCATTATCCAATTTATTTATTATTTGACAATAAAACGGAATTTTATGGAATTTGAAGAAAAAATTTATAGCGCATTGTAAGAACTTACGAGTATATCATATATGAAAAAATATGGTAAGAAGAAACACAATTTTCTAGAAGACAATAGAAGCGATACTATCAGATCCTTCTATGGATTTCTATCCAAAGTAGGTACATTTTCTGCTTACGTAGAACCTTGTTCTTAAACTAAGATTTAATAGAAAATAAGATAAATTAATACAAGCACAAAAAGGAACATTCCTTGGCGTTCAATGATGTATTTTTATTATTCTAAAATAAATTCTTTGTTGCCTTTGCCTTTGTATACTAGTCATATTAGAAAAGTCGAGAAAGTATTGATTTTCTAGATTGAAGAAGACGTCCCAACATTGGACCATCTCTTTATGAATATTCATGTTCACTCACCTTCCTATCGCCGCGGGCTTTAGCACGTCCTCCCAGCCGTCGCTTGGATTGTGATTCTGAGGGTCTGTGAATGGCACTTGAGCCGTGGTTGTTCCACGCTTTAATTTTCCATCAGCGAAATGCGAATTGGCTATTGGACATCTCACAATGGAGGATAAAAATAAAGCCTTTGTTTGTTTTTCGACGCGCACAAAACTGGAACTGAATTTGAAGATGTTTGCATTTTTTTTTATTCTACCTTTATTTGTTCCTTGACTTATAGGTTAATATGCGGCTGACCACCCATGCTGTAAAAATGGTTATTTTTGCCAATGTCACCCCTGTCTCAGGGAAGGACGGCAAGAGTTGCAAGGTGTGTGTCCATTTGAGATTTGGTTTTTGTGTTGTAGGTTCACATGCGGCATGTGCAAGCGCGAACTTTTACGTGTCTGGTTGTGAAAATGTATGTAATGTGAATCTACAATTTTACATATCTTTGCAACTAAGATTAGATTAGATTTGATCTCAAATATGAAATTTCATATTTAATTGAATACCATGTCGTAGACTCGTAGATATTATTAGAAATTAGTTATTTAACTGTCGTACACAATCAAAGAAGTCAACTTAGGATATTTTTTAAAAATGAAAGAAATAAATGAAAACACGAAGTCATTTTGTCATGATCCATCAAATAAGTTGTAAAAAGATATATTAACATTTAAAATTCATAATTGATGCATGCCCACAAACAGGCACGTGAATGTTCGCACTAAAATAATAAAATCAAAGCCTCATGTGAACATAAATCCTGCAACTTTTGCCGACCTTCCCTGGAACAGAGGTGACATTGGCAAAGTGAACCATTTTTTACAGTATAGACATTTTTTACTTTTTTTGTATAGATTTATTTTTAAGGTTTTGTTGTTTTCTTATACTTAAATGTTATTTATTACTCGTATTCCCTGACTTATAGGTTGGTATGAGGCTGACCACCCATACTGTAAAAAATGGTTCACTTTGCCAATGTCACCCCTGTTTCAGGGAATGTCGGCAAGAGTTGCAGGGCTTATGTTCATTTGAGGTTTGGATTTTATTTGTAAATACACAATCAGCATTTGTAAGCGCGAACTACACGTGTTTGTTTGTGGGCATACATCTGAGAGCTTTGAATGAATATATCCTTGCAACTTAGATTATAGATTATTATAGATTATAGGTGGTCGGCCTTATACCAACCTATAAGTCAAGAAATACAAACAATAACATTTATGTGTACGAAAACAATAATAAAAAGTCATGATGATAAGACCTAAGTTTTCAAGGATTATCCCGTATTTCAACTATTTCTTTGAATGAATATTACAGTTTAGATTAACTTTTTCTCAAAGGTTATTTATCTGGTATATTGACTGGTTTCCTTTAGTTCTAAGTATAAACTATAAACACACATATCGATATCAAAGAGTAATTGCAAACACACTAGATAAACTGCGCATTATCCCTAAATATTCATACATTGCGAGAGATCATCCCGGTTCTAGTTGACATTGGCTGGTCCGGTATAAAGGAGAAACGTGACCGGGAATAATTGAATCTATAATGGGATTTTGCCGTCGTGAAATGGTCCGGCCGTTTTAATATTTAAAAAATAACACAAAAGTACCAATTTGTGGGGTATATTTTATCGATAAAGGGTTGACATGATTGATTACATTACACCTACAAAATAAAATACAAGTTATATTCAATGAAAAATTAAAATAAAATCAAAATGTACCTGCTATGCTTTAATATCCATTATTAATGGAAATGAATATAAAATTATTTTAAATGTAAGTTGCAAAGATATCTTAATATTTTAGGTTCATAATAAATATGTACTAACAAATAGACGTGAGTAAGTTCAAGGGATCGAGAGCTTTAAGAAGGGCATGAAGACCCATTTCTTCACCGCCGCGTCAAGCCTGAAAGCGCCCTTGCAGTGACAGTTCGCTGCCTTAGTTCTTGTTTACCGTATACGCCATTGAGAAAATTTTACATGAGCAATGTTTGCATGTGTACAGGACCAATGTGTCTTATGAAAACAAGAAATTTATTTAAAAAATATTTAAAAGAACTCTCACATTATCGAGTTTTACGGTTTTTTTTAGCTCAGATTGTGTAAAATTTGATTCACAAGACAACTGCATGAAAAAGTCATAATTGACAAGGTTAGCGTATACGGTAAACAAGAACTGGGGGAGCGAGTAGTCACGAAACGGCGCTCTACAAATTAACATCATCATCATCATCATTCACGCTTACTCATGTACGAGTATAACCCAAGGATAAATCATAGCCTCAAATGAACGTAAACCCCTCTAGCTGAGCTTCTCTGAAAAAAGGGTGGCATAAGTAAAAGTGAATCAATTATAACAGTAGATGCATGTATAATATGTAATGAGTCTCATAATTATATAATATATCAAGGAACATTATAAATAACAGGTTCTAGATCTTAAAATACAATTTTTTTCTTAGCAGAAAAATGTAAAACCAATGTGTCGTTAAATGCTAGGGTCAGCAAGCAACCAATAACAATATATTTGTTCTCTTTTTTACAATATCGTTATGAATAAAATTTGCTCAGAACTGAAAAATCCACAAGGGAAAGTTTCTGAAGAAAACGTATGTGTATCAGACTCCTGAATTTTCCTTTTCAAAATATATGAAAAAAAAATCCCATAAAAAGCGTAAAATTGCTAGAAGTCTGCAATATCTTTCATTGTGCATTTGGTAAGAATTTTTCTAGCAAAGCGTTGAATGAAAAAACCGGCTTCCGTTTGTTCTCTGTTAAACATCATACTTCACAATCGCTTTCAATTAGAATGGAGCATTCACTCTGGCAAGGCTTGAAAAATAAAAAAAAACACAAAGCTCCTTGTGATGAAAACTCACTGTTTGCTTCAAAGAATAAATCCAATGATATCCATACTAGCTGGAAGTACCCACTCGTATCTGGAGTAGAATTTTGAAACGGCTGGAAGTACTTTACATTAAAACAAATATTCAGCGAAAAATGAAAGACTGATATCGTAGATAGGTTTAAGTTAGAATTACGGTCGTTTGACATTTTGACAATTATATTAATTTTCGGATATTTAACGAACCGTTCGGTGAGAACTTACATCATTCTCTACGTTTCGTCAGCAACGTAGCCGACGTCTTCAGGAGAACATCCTATCTGTACGGCGACTGAGGATGAACAGTCAGTTCACACGTAGAGAAGAGAGAAACGTAGAGAATAATGTAAGTTCTCACCGAACGGTTCGTTAAATATCCGAAAATTAATATAATTGTCATAATGATATCGTAGAGACTGAATGTTGTGAAACAGAAATGAATTGTAATTATTGATAAAGGTACTTTATTGGTGTAAGTTTACATTTTATTGTGGTTTTGCTTGCATAGTTGTTGCATCATTTCATGGAAAAATCCTATCGTTTTCCTTAGTAGAGTTGTGACATTGAAAATTATTAATTGATGTACCAGCAAAGGTAGAAATGGCACCCCTGAATCAGGGGTGACATTGGCCAAGTGAACCATTATTTAGAGAATGGGTGGTCAGCTTCATACCAATCTATAAGTCAAGGAATACAAAAAAATAATTACATCCAGTTTTATACACACAAACAAACACTAAAAAACTACAAAACATCTACATATAATATTGAAAAATTATTCTTGTCGTTAGCCGCCTACATTACAGATCAGCCGCCATTTTTTTTTTTTGTTTTTTTTCATTTCATCCAGAGTCATAACCTTTTTCATACAAGCTCTCCTTTTATTATGACTCTGGATATCCCATTCATTCACTATTTCGGAAATTTGGTACATCCATACCTTTCTTGGTCTTCCTCAATATACAAAGTACAATGTACATTGTACAAAGTACAATGTACAAAGTTTAATAATCTTAAAAGGAGTTATTTGAGCATGGCGCTGGCAAAGGTACCAACTCCCATTAAGGCATTTCCCCGTAGTGCGCCGCTCATTGATATATTTCCGCAAGTTGTGTAAAACAGAACGAATACAGACAATGACAAATGTATTCACTTGTTCCCCAAACCTACAAATGGAGTAATGTGTATGTAATGTTACTCTGATCTCTCCATACATCTCTCTCTTTCTCCAAAACAGGGTTAAAAGCGTTCAAGTAGTATTCAAATTAAAAACTGGTCTTCTTTTAGGTTTAGTTTTTATTACACTTTTACATTTATTTAGCAATTTTTACTTCAATTTATTTCACAGATGGTTTGTGTTCCCTTATGATGTAAGTCTTCACAGAAGGTCGCAAGATAACTCTCTGCCTGCAAGCTGTTCGCGCCGTATATACCCCAGTGATAGAAGTTGCTAGAGGTGAATTTTGCCAGAAGCTTCTCGAATTACATGACAATCTAGATGCCAATCTTATGGCTGGTCATGTATTGCACCCTCCACATGACTAAGCTGGAATAAACATTTATTATTATTATTATTAATATTAAATTAGGGGGACAGGGAAAGAATCACAGTCAGGCAGGGCTAAGTGAAGCCGGTGACGCTACTGAACACAGTGTGTTTGTTTGGTACCTACTCTAAAAACAAATTCAAACTCTCTTCAGTCAAAAGAAAAAGTTGTCGCTGGATACATTTGTTAACAAACTTACGACAGAGGAACTTGCACTAGTACAGGCATGGCACTCGGCAGAGGCGAAGCTTAATAAAAATATTAAAAACAAAATCTTATGATGATTTATTTGATGAGTGCTGTTTTTGTGTGTATCACTCCTTAAGAGTCCTCGACGAACTTGATCGTCCCTAAAAAAAGAGCCAATTCTCAAGCAATACCCAGTTGGTATAGACCTATGGGGATCGGTTTTTGGTAAAGGCAGATAAATTTTTCAATCCAGCGAAGAGCAGATTTGAATAATGAAATATTTTTTTGTGCTCCACCGGGATTCAAACCCAATACCTTCCAATCACAATTGGAAAGGCTTAACCAATAGACTACGAACTGGACTTTTAAATGAATCTTAAAAGTTATAAATCTTAACAACTTAGGTTAAAGATGATTACATTGTATTTCGATTTAAATATGTAAATAAAATTACATGTCATCAATAACTTAAGTGTAAAACTATTCTGTAAGTGTCCATTTGTATATAATGTTTATTTTGTTTCTTGTAAATAAGCAATGCCCATTTTAAAATAATAATTGTTTAAATATAAATATATGTACATAAATTAATTAGGAAAAACTTAATAAAAAACAATGAAGCTTAAGCTTTTCACAATTCCCCAAACAGTTTTAAAATTATTGATTATATTTATTTAGAAGATATGTAAATATAACTGCAATTATAATTTCAGTGATATGCAAAGAAAACTGCATCATAATGCGGCCCTTTTGCGATAAAAATGTCTCCACCGTACTTTGTTACATTGTGCCACGTCTCGCAAGTGTCTGGAAATTTGCGACATGTAAAATTGCGCAAAGCAAAATAGCAAACTAAGAAACAGTGCTTTTAGAGTGAAAAGTTTCATGATATCATTACAATATTATGATGATAACTTTGCCAATTAAAATCTTAATTGTTTATGTAATGTTTTGAGAAATATTATTCGAAAAGTGATCGGATCAACAATATTCAATAGGGGGTACAATTATGTAACTTAAAAATTAAGCTGCACATGAAATGCAACTTTTTGTAGCATGTGAATGTTTTTATTTAGTCAGATTCACACATTTTAAATTAGAGTTCTCGAAGGTGTTTCTTAAAGTTTTTTTTGTTATAATTTTGTGTGCTCCTTGACTGATAGGTTGGTATGAGGCTGACCCCCGTGCTGTAAAAATCGGTTCACTTTTGCCAATGCCACCCCGGTTTTGTTTATTTGTATGCACGCATGCAGAATGTGTAGGCGCGAACTGTGCCTGTCTGTGAGCATGCATTTAATATGAGCCTTAAATGTTAACATATCTTTGCAGCTTAGATTATAGATTATAGACGCCAACCACTTAGCTTGATGTGAAGTTCTCATTGCATGTCAAGAGTCAGAAAAATCTCCCGAAATTGGTCATCATGTTTGATATCCGTAGCGGGGCTTGAACTCTAGTTTTTTTGACTTATAATTAAACTGTTCTACCAAGTGAGCTATTTATTGGACATTTCTTCTCTTATTAGTTATGTTAAGTCTTCATTTTTTTAAATTAGACTCGTTTGTAAGTCGCTTTGAAGCTGACCTTCTATCTATCTACATATTTGTATGTATCTTTGTATAGATTTATTTTTAAGATTTTGTTGTTTTTTTTTTATACTTAAATGTTATTTATTACTCGTATTCCTTGACTTATAGGTTGGTATGAGGCTGACCACCCATACTGTAAAAAATGGTTCACTTTGCCAATGTCACCCCTGTTTTAGGGAATGTCGGCAAGAGTTGCGGGACTTATGTTCATTTGAGGTTTGAATTTTATTTGTAAGTACACAATCAGCATTTGTAAGCGCGAACTACACGTGTTTGTTTGTGGGCATACATCTGAGAGCTTTGAATGAATATATCCTTGCAACTTAGATTATAGATAGATCGGTATCTATACCATCGGTATCTATAGCATCAATATATATACCATCGGTATCTATCAGAGGCGAAGGGTGCCTTACAAGCCGGTTCCCATTGGTTTTCCTTTTAAAATGATGTTACAAAGTAGTTAAAAAATATAGGCACAAAGTAAAAAAATACATTTAAAACCAAAGAAACAATACGTATTGTTCCCCATTGAAACCATGCAGTCTACTTTATTATCATTTTTGCCTCATTTTAAACGGGAAACCGATGGGAATCGGCTTGTATGGCACCCTTCGCCACTGGTATCTATACCATCGGTATCTATCTATATGTATCTATCTATCTATTAATCTAATACCATCGGTATCGAAATTAAATTAACGAAAAATGGATTTGTATGCATTCGGCATTCTTTTTTGGATCGTTAAAATCCGTTGAGTGTGTTTTTTTTGGAATTTCAAAATGCACGTTTAAATCCAAAAAGACCCAGATGAATTTCAAATCAGCACGGTGACGAATTGGGCGGTCCATATGCACGAAATTCCCTTTGAAACAATTGCGCATGGAGCTCGATCCAGATATCCGCGTTGGCCGTCAAAGCCTTTGAGGGTAAAAGCGCATCCTAATCGTTTTCCCACCCCCCTCCCCATTTTTCTCCCCGTTCCAACAATCCTGGATGTTGTACACTCTAATTGAATTTTGTGTTTTTTTTTTGTCTTTGCCATACAGCTCTCAGATTCATTTGATTTCATTGCATTCTGTAGTCTTTTTGACAAAAAAAATACTGTGGATTTTGTTTGATATAAATAACACAAAGGTTGAATTGAAAGCTATTGGACTGTATTGAAGCAATGATGTAATTTTTAAAAAATGTTTGATTGTATTTTATCTTTTTTTGTTACGAATAAGTACACTTTGTTATTGATTTCAGTTATTCACTCACTATTAAACACCATACATTTGTGTCAATATAATCCATGGTCTAGATCTTTTAAAGACTTGCAATTTCTTGATGATGAATTAATTTTTCTTCAATTTGTAACATTTATTTTTCTGTTTTATTTTTTTAATGTTTATAAAAAATTTTACGCTTTTTTAAAAGCACCGTTGAATTTGGCATTTTTTTTTTGAGTTTTTATCTACATGACATTCACTCTATAAGATTGCGAGTTGTTGATTTCTTTGATGTCTTGTTGTGAAATTTAATTATTATTTTTAGCTTTAAGTGCCTTAAATTCCACGTTTTAATTGGGTTAGAGCTCTGTCTTTGAAGATGGAGTTGCACAATTGCAGATGAAATGGAGCTGTGGGTGCTACATTGCCCTTTAATCTGAAATGCCCCTCGGCTCCGACAAGACTCCATAAGTGCATCAGCGTTCATTGTAACTCAAGTTTGCGAAATGCCGTCGGGCGTTCATGCAAGGAAACCAAAATATCCTCTGTGCAATGTATGCAGTTGTACCAGAGAACAGAATGTCTTTGATGTTTTATGATGCTTGATCCAAGGTAGAAATGAAAATTTCAAAAAATATGATTTGATTGTCAGTTAATTTCTTTTGAAGTGTTATTATATTATAAGTGTATCCAGACGAAAAGCCCAAATTCAATTGAAATATATTATGTAAGATTCAAGTTACTTTTAATACATTGTATTTGGAATGAAAAATACTTTACAGTAAGGTAATTCAACTTTTCGGATACTAGATAAACCGTTATATTTCTGGATGTAGTTAACGTCTTCAGCAGGCTTTAATAACGGTTCGTGTAGTATCCGAAAAGTTTGATTACCTAACTGTGAAGTAATCATAATTGTTAATATGTCAAACGATCGTAATTCCAGGTTAAACCTTACAAATTGTAATACAGCCGACTACCGACTACAACTAAGCTACACTTATCGTGTAACTTCTTGCCGCGTTTTTCCCCAAGTGAACATGTGGCGAATGGAACTTTATTAAGGTTTGCTTAAGTTCCGGATCAATAATATATAGTCGATGTTGCCAAAATGTTTTGATACTTAAGGCTTCTACCCTGCACTTCCACAGGCAAACACGTGTAAGTTGGCACTTGGACATGCTTTATGCGCACTCACAAAACATCAAACCTCATATGAACACAAATCTTGCAAATCCTCCTGCGCTTCTCTGAAACTGGGGTGGCATTGGCAAAAGCGAACCAAGTGGTTGCAGTATATGGGTCGGCCTTATATCAACCTGTCTGCCAAGGAACTTAGTTTTTTGGAATTTAATTATTTAGAATTTAATTTAATTAAGTAACATACAAATACCTTTTTTTTCTAAAAAATCATCAAGAGTTCCTGAAATTTCGTCTGACTTAGTTTTTGAAATTATAATTAATAAATAAAATTTAAAAAGTGCTCGACGATTTTCGAGGAAAGACTATTGTACTTGAGGTTTCTCCAAGCCACCTACACATTTTTAAGTATGTATTTTATCAAGTGATTTCATGTGATATTCTTCCAAGGGTAAAACTCTCGGAAATAATTCACGTGAGGAATTTTTGGATGAAAACAAAATCTATTAATTATCAATTCCATTTTTCATTCATTTTTTAAGAACGAAAAAAGGAGGTTGTAAAAAATAGATAAATTTATTTTAGATTGTCACGATTTTATTCGTACCAATTGTAAAATACTATATTTAATAAATTGGACAAAACAGTTAAATACAGAATGTTTTCTTAGTATATAGTTGAATTTGTAATATATGTAAGTCGTATAGAACAAAAATCGGTGATCAAGGTTTTTTTGGACAATGAAAGAAATATTCGGAAGCATCAGAAATTATATTATCTGTGTTTCTACTTATTGATCTTAATTTAGAAAGCCCTCCTTGCGTACCGCCCTTTGTTCAATATGGTTAAAATTCTTCATTGGCCTTTTTATCGATCTTTTTGAGCTGTCAATTTTTTTTTGTACACATTGTCATGCCACTGCAAATAACGCGGAGTTTATAAAGATAAAACACAAACAATCGTTACACTTTTAGGATAAAAACTGCTTTCTTATCGGCATTACGCAGTTCAACAGAGTTCAACCAGCATAAACGTGAGGCCTTAAAAACAACCTTATGCTTAATTCAACGATAATTAGGGGCGTTGCCCCTGGATGCTACGCAGACCAACCCCTTAACATTTGGGGAATGCGTATATTACATATAGTTTCCTCGCGATAAAAATTCGTACTATTAGAAAACCTCTAAAAAATAAAATATTTTTTTGTTTAATTAACTTTAGATTTAGGCTTTAAAAAGTAAATTTATAAAAAAAACTTTTGAAGATACATAGGGGTAGGGTAATATAATGTAGGGTTTTTAGAGTTATAATGTTTTTAAAATTTTAAATAATGGTCTTCTTAATTAAAACGGCCGGAGATTTATTTTAAAATAATTTATTTGCTTCACAATTTATTTTACATAACACTTCGATAGCTTACTTTCGCTGACTTGGCCTGTAAGGCTACTAGCACTTGGAGAGGCTGTCTTTCTTGCAGGTGATTTACGCCTTATATAGCAATGGCAATCAAACATTCTAGGCTCAAATTTGTCTGGAGACGTCTATCATATTCTACAAGCTTCCAATACTTATACTACTTATATAATATTTCCTTACTCTAGGTAGGTACTTAAAAATAATTCATCCTATAGCTAGAGTCTATATCCACCTACCCTATTTATTTTGTTTATACCTAAGTACTATTTACATAACAATAGTTAAACAAAAAAAAAAATAGGTTGATTTATTTGGTGAGCGCTGTTTTTGTGTGTATCACACCTGAAGAACCCTCTGTGAGCTTGGTCGTCTCTGTAGAAAGCCCCAATTCTCAAGCAAGACTCAGTTGCTGTAAGGCTGGATGGACCTTTAGTGACCGGTCTTTGGTAAAGGGATATTAATTTTTTCACCAAGCAAAGCACATTTGACAACATAAATGGTATATTTTTTGTGCTCCGACGGGATTCGAACCCACAACCTTCCATTTACGAGTCCGAAGTGCTACCACTGGACTACGGACCGGTCTGAAGAATGTACACTGTAAAGGATGTTGATGAATTTTGACTTTTCCCCACGTGTACCTCCACATAAAACTGGGAAACTTACTCTAAGCAAGGAGCTCCAGCTCTAATGCAATTACAACATCCTCACTTGCTTTAAATAGCGCCCGCACACAAATTGCCTTTGACGTAATGGAATAAACTATCTCCCGAATTCCGTTCCCTGTTTTTCAAGATGTTCCCGCCATTGTCTGGTGAGGTAATTATATTTATGCTTAATTATCGCGAGCACAATATAAGAGAGAGAACAATGCGGGAGGAGGCCGGCACTTGATTAAATTTGGCAGAATTACGTACATTTTTCTTGGGCTGCGCCCTCTGCTAATTACACCAGACTTTCTCCTGCGGTAACACAATGCTCGACTATTTATTTATTCACGGATGGAAATTCCTCTCATGAGCGTAACCGGCATTTACAGCTTGTAACTCGTATTTTCCATTGCACCCTTAACTTATAGGTTGGTACTTTAACTTATATGTTGGTACTATAATTTATAATAATCTATAATCTAAGTTGCAAGGAAATATTCATTCAAAGCTCTCATATGTATGCCCACAAACAAACACGTGTAGTTCGCGCTTACAAATGCTGATTGTGTACTTACAAATAAAATCCAAACCTCAAATGAACATAAGCCCTGCAACTCTTGCCGACATTCCCTGAAACAGGGGTGACATTGGCAAAGTGAACCATTTTTTACAGTATGGGTGGTCAACCTCATACCAACCTATAAGTCAAGGAATACGAGTAATAAATAACATTTAAGTTTAAGAAACCAACAAAACCTTAAAAATAAATCTATACAAAAAAAGTCAAAAATGTCTTATGCAAAAAATGTAGCAAGCTTATAAACCAACATTACAAATCAGCATTGCAGATTAGCCGCCACTTCTTCCTGTCCTTGCATACTTCTTTCATTTCATCCAGAGTCATAACTGTTTTCACACAAGCTCTCCTTTTATTATGACTCTGGATATCCCATTCACCCGCTATTTCGAAAATTTGGTGCATCCGTACCTTTCTCGGTCTTCCTCTTCCACGACATCCATCAATGCTTGCAGCATATACTTTCTTCGTCATTCTTTCCTCATTCATTCTCTCCAAATGTCCAAACCATCGAAGTATACTTTTTTTAATCTTCACTTTCACACTTTCTCTTACACCGCATTCCTCTCTAACAAAATCATTCCTCACCCTATCACTCCGACCATACCATAGAGTAATAATATGTTGTAATATTATTACTCTATGGTTGGTGCTTTAACTTATGTATAGGCTGGTACCTTTACTTATAGGTTGGTACCTTTAACTTATAGGTTGGTACCTTTACTTATAGGATGGTACTCGAACTTATAGGTTAGTGTGCGGCTGACCACCCACGCTGTAGAAAATGGTTCTTTTTACCAATTTCACTTTTGTTTCATGGAAGTTCAGCACACGCAACACGCAACGCAACACACCACAGCACTGCGCAGCTAACGGCCCTGCAAACGGATAAGGACATCCACTGACACATCACCAACACCTCTGCGGCACTATAACAAGTGTCATAGACCCCTAGAGTCTCTTGAATTTAAAGTGTCTCCCGCACAGACTTCCTTAAAAAAAAGGCCTATCTAATTTTTAATGAAAGACTTTTGGAATCCTAAAATCGTAACAATACGTTACTGGCTACAAAAATTAATAAAAACTCATTCTAAGGTACAAAATCCAGGGTTATTAAAAAAGTCGTAAATGAATTAATTACATATTTTTACAGTGAATTAAATGCCATTTGGTGCTAGAAATATTCAAAAAGTAAAAATGCTAAATAATAATGGCCCCAGTACTTGTCCCTGTGTTACACCTTGTTTGTTGCCCCCGGCTGGCTACGCCCGTGACCGCACCATTTACTCTTACCGCCGCAGTACGGCCGTTTAATTTATTTTCGCCATTTTTGAAAATTTCTCATTACAATATTATGCTCGTTTTATTTTGTCAAGTGGCGTTTAAAAATAATGCGAAGCCACCTTGGACAGTTAATTTATTTGCCAAGCAAAACACAAAACAACCCGGGAGAAAGGAAAAAACAACAATAATTTTCCAGCAATTAATAAAGAGCTGCCTGGAGTTTTTTTTTTTGCATAATTGTTTGTGTAGAATTTATTCTGTTGACTATCATCCGTTTTATGTTGAAAATAAAGGTGATATTTTTTTTTTGAGTGGCATTCTGTGTTCTGAAAGGATCAACAAAGAAATAAAAAAAAAATAACTTTGAAATATAATCTTATATTTAAAAAAAAATACATTTTCATTTTAATTTAGAAATTGGTAAAATAAATAATGACGAGGAAAAAAAGGTACGCGTGCAAATTGACAATATAATCATTAAAGTAAATTTTGACAAACCTTTTTTGGTTTCAGTCAATATTTGAGTAGAAATTCCGAGTATTCATATTCATGTAACCTACTTATTCCCCTTCAAAACATGCAAATCCTCAAAAGATATTCTAACATACTGAAGCCGTTCCATTGGAATGGTGGCATATTACAGATCATCCACGGCTGGTGCTACATTTCCTTTGATACGTAGAAAGAATTTCTTGAGAAAATTAACTGCCTCACCACAAGCGACGGTAGCGTCATGGTTGAATTCTTGCCATACATTTTTTTAAATCAATTGAATGCTTTTGTAGAATCCATGCATAAAAATAATGTTAATCAATAAGAGATAAGGTTAAAAAATCAAAGACTCTAGAATGATTTAGTCATAAAAAATAAAAGCAGATAGGTATGTACAATCATAGAAGCACTTAATTGGTCTAAGAAAAAAACGGTATGTTTTTTTTTGGTACTGTTTGATAAACACACAAGTATTTAGTTTGCAACATAATCTTTCTGAATTAAACTTTTTTCTACAGCTTTGACGTCTTTCACGTTCAACAAATTTCAATTCAAAACCGTGTTTCAATCAGTCTTTCAAGTTTAAAATGTAGAAATTCTTACCAGCAAAAAAGTAGTACGCGACTATTCCAAATTACGTACCAAAAAATAAAGGATGTAAATAAGTGCTGTCCTATTTTCGTTTACTGTAACTGTAACTATGTCGCCATTCTGCTAGAGGTGGCCAGAGCCTCTGCAGAGCTGCCTCCATTTTTTCCTATCCTGACATACCTCTTTCAATTCGTTCATATCCATCACCTTTTTCATGCATTTTCTTCTTTTACGCTCACTTTGTTTATCACATTTCTTTCATTTAAAATTTGGAAAAGAATGTTACAGAGATGCGGTATATTTTACACCTATTGTGAATACCCCAAGTCATGGTTCGTAGAGTCGCACACTAGATCTGCGACCAAATCGGGCGTGACCGGCGACTTTTTGGGACCAGGGACTGTAAATTGCCTTTGGATGCAAAACAAAAAGCTGTCGATTGGAAGGCTGTAAATAATTCATGAGCCGTATGGGGTAAAATGAATTATCGGCCGGCTTGGTGCGATGCCGGGATGGAATCTACAATAATAAAAATCCAATAAAAGACCAACGCTCTGTGCAAATATACTCTCACCGACAGATTTTTTCTTTGGTGCAACTATTCGTGAGAATCTTCTTTGATTTTTATTCTCATCACTAAAAATCCTGACGCTTCTTCTAAGTTCTCTTTGAGTTATAGGTTTGAGTTATAGGCACTTATTACAAAGATATCGACTGTACCTACTAGGTCTATCTATAATCTTTCATCTAAGCTGCAAATATATGTTAACATTTAAGACTTATATGAAATGCATGTCTACAGACAGGCACATGTAGGTTCACGCCTACACATTCTGCATGTGTGCATACAAATAAAGAAAACCTCACATGGACATAAACCTTGCAACTCCTGCCGCCGTTCCCTGAACCGGGGTGGCATTGGCAAAAGTGAACCGATTTTTACAGCACGGGTGGTCAGCCTCATACCAACCTATCAGTCAAGGAGCACACTACATAAAAACAGATCTATCTATAATCTAAGTTGCAAGGATATATTCATTTCAAATTCTCAAATGCATGCCTACAAACAAACACGTGTAGTTCGCGCTTACAAATGCTGAATGTGTACTTACAAATAAAATCCGAACCTCAAATGAACATAAGCCCTACAACTTTTGCCGACCTTCCCTGACACAGGGGTGACATTGGCAAAGTGAACCATTTTTTACAGTATGGGTGGTCTGCCTCATACCAACCTATAAGTCAAAGAATTACCAACATACTAACCTATAAGTCAAGATTATGTACATTTTACACGTTTGATGGCAAGATTTATAGAGAAATATGAACAAATAATTCTTATGATTTCTCTTTGCTCTTTGTTAAAAAATCAATACAGCATTTGATGCGAGATCAACGCACTGTTATAAAAACCGTTTCATAAAAACCTTGTTACATTCAACTAATAAAATGGTGTAATATATTTCCGCCAGCAGCTCTCCCCGTCTCCCTTTTCGACAGTGGGAAAACATCTGTTTCGGGGGCGATTGAAAAAAAATATCGGGAAACCGGCGAAAGGTTGCCACAACACTTCGTTAATTCCCCATTTTCTCTTTTTTATCACCGCAAAGCAACTATTGGGTTTCCCGGGGCTCTTGTGTTTCTTTATTTTTGCTTGTTTTCTACCAACACTCTATTTCTTGTAACGCTCCCACCCCATTTTTTCCAGCCCCCTCCGCCCCCCCCTCCCTGAGCCGCCCCCCTGTTCTGATGTTTATTTTCGGCGTATCGTGATTTATTTTTCTAATTTATTGCCACTCTTCTGTTTCGATATGTTATCATTTTTTTCCCCGTTTTCATTTTTTGTGTGTAAAATATGAAATCGCGTTCATATTGTAGGAAGGAAATGTGTTAGCCATTGTTTGAATTGGTAAAAATACACCTACACAAGTTGTTCCACATGAATGTGTAATTTTATATACATACGAAATAGGTATTAAAGAAAAATTCAGAAAATAAAAGTAAGTATAAAATCATACGTCATAGATCTGTACTGTACTGTATCCTGCCGCCGTTCCACTAGGGGTGGCCGGTACCTCCGCAGATGCGCCTCCACTTTTTTCTGTCCTCACAAACCACTTTCATTCCTCAATATTCATCACCTTTTTCATACATACTCTTCTCTTATTCTCACTCTGCAGGTAATCAAGAGATTAAAATATTTTTAAGAGAGAGAAGTCAAGGAACTTTTCTATATAAATCTCACTATTAAATAGGATAAATATTTTCGATAATTCTACGTTCTTTTGTGTTGTTGTTTGTAATCAAATAAAAAATGTACTACGAAGTTTTTTTTTTTTATATATTTATTTTTTATGACATGGGTTGTAAGTAAAAAATAAAATAAAAAGCTTGGCAGCGGTGGGATTCGAACCCACGCCTCCGAGGAGACTGGTGCCTTAAACCAGCGCCTTAGACCGCTCGGCCACGCTACCGTTGGGTGTGGTGCCAGAAATAATGTTAATTACCACATGTGAGACATTATCTCACAGCTGAGCTAATAGTGTCATGGTTATCTTTAACCTGTGAGATAACGACAGATTATAAGAATAATTGGTACCAAGATAATAATTTGTTTTCAGTTTTTTTGTTGTTGCAGTATTGAATGATATATTAATAAATGCAATGTCAGTTTTAATTTTGGTGAATTCATCTAACCAAAGTTGCAAAAATATTTATTCATTTTTAAGAACAGAAGAAGTTTATGATCTTGAACTGAAAATAATAATGAGAATAGCTTATTTTCTTTTAGTGCCTTTTCCTAAAAAAACAGGTGACAAAAGCAAGCGTTTACTTAATAATAATAAAAATCTAAGTTGCAAGGATATATTCATTCAAAGCTCTCAGATGTATGCCCACAAACAAACACGTGTAGTTCGCGCTTACAAATGCTGATTGTGTACTTACAAATAAAATCCAAACCTTAAATGAACATAAGCCCTGCAATTCTTGCCGATATTCCCTGAAACAGGGGTGACATTGGCAAAGTAAAGCATGTACACGTGTTTGTTTGTGGGCATACATCTGAGAGCTGTGAATGAATATATCCTTGCAACTTAGATTATAGATTATAGATATTTCATATAATTTTCATCTATACCACGGCGTCCACAATGGTAGGCATCTTTTTAAATCTACATCCAACTTTCTTGTTTTTTCATGTATTTTTGTGATTAATATCTTTCTTCTCACCCAGTATGGATGGCTGGAACCCATGCTAGCCTACCCCGGGCAAACTCTGCTCGTACGTTCATTTCAATCCACAATCGCACTGTTGGTCTGGTCTGTTTTCAGCCCGCATTCAAGCTCCGACTTTCAATCAGAGACCTTTATTCATAGGGGAATATCTATGCGTTCTGTTGAAGTGAACCCATCTCTCTAGACAGCAATAACACCCTATGAAGCTCTTGAAAAAATATTTATGAAAAATAAACTAAAAAAAATATTCGCAGTGAAATTAAACATTAATAATATTAGGATTATTTATTTGGTGAGCGCTATTTTTGAGTGAATTACACATCAAAAGCCCTCTGCGAGTTTAGTTGTCGCTATAGAGAGCGCTAATTATGAAGCAAGACCCAGTTGGTGCAAGGCTGGATGTACGTTTGGTGACCGGTCTTTGGTAAAGGTATATGAACTTTTTAATCAAGCGAAGAGCATATTTGAAGGAGCATATTTGAAGGAGGATTTTTTGTGATTCGCCGTGATGCGAACCCACGAACTTCTATTTACGAGTCCGAAGCGTTACCACTAGACTACGGACCGGTCAAATTATGTTGAAATTAATTTCCTTGACTGATAGGTTTGTACAGTATAGGACCACCCATACTGTAAAAAATGGTTCACTTTGCCAATGTCACCCTTGCTTCAGGGAAGGTCGGCAAGAGTTGCAGGGCTTATGTTCATTTGAGATTGGGTTTTTTATATTGTAGGTCCACATGCGGCATGTGTGAGCGCGAAATTATGCATGTCTGCTTGTGGGAATGCATTTAATATGAATCTCAAATGATACATATCTTTGCAGCTTAGATTTAGATTTAGATTTAGAGGTGAGTCTACGCAATGCTTTATACTTGGGGTGAAGTACGCTGAGAATACAAGATAACGTTAATACTCAACCATCGCGTAAACTCAAAAATGTATCTAGGTAAACTAAAGAAACTCAATAAACGTGTCATTTCATCATCCATACATGTTTTGTTTACGCGACGGTTGAGTATTGACGTAATATTTTATATTAGTGCTATACGATCTGTACCCTTAGTACGAGTTGCAAAACTTGAGAAAAGTAAAGTTTACGGAAAATATTGAAGCGTGATTTCTCCCAAAATCTGCTGTTTTTGTTTCCTACACTTTGTGATCTTAGCAAAAGAGTTACAGTGTTGAAGAAAATCAAGTTAAAATAAACAAAAACGGCAGATTTTGGGAGAAATCACTCTTTAATATTTTCCGTAAACTTTACTTTATTCGAGTTTTGCAACTTGTACTAAGGGTACAGATGTTTATGAATTGAATCGGGTACTTGAATTTTTCAGAGTTTTATTAAATATGTATTGCTTGTCAGGATACGAGTAGCATGGCATAGACATGAAAATATTGGCTTTTCTCTCAGTGCGGGAAATGGTGAAGTAGATTTCTGATGGGCTACGGATGTAAACACTTGAATCTTTTCACGAGCATTTCAAGAGTGCACCAAAAAATATTGAATACAATACAATAACGACCGATTTTTGAAGGCAACAGCACATAAAAATAAAATAGATCCTGAATCTAATGAGTTGATCCTGTTTATTTTAGATAGAATTTTTTTTTTTGTAATATTGTTTTCTCAATACTTCGTTCAATAGTTCTTAGAGCGAGTCGTATATAATCAAAGACGGCAATTTACTTTTTTTAATGAGATAAATGTGTGAGAATGCAGAGATTTTTTTCTCATCATTTCCATTTACTAATACTCTATGTTAAAAAACCCTTGATAACCGCCGTTGCTTCCATATGACTTGACAAACTGTTCTTTCAATGGCCAACATCCATTGTTTATAATTAAATTTAAATTATAATACGTATTCTGACGTATGCACTTCTCTCCGTCCAGCCATATTCATTACTTTTTTCATTTCCTTATTTTACATGTACTCTTTCCATCCCAAACCTTCACTTTTTGGATCAAGCCATTCGTTTTTCGGTCTTCTACACAATCTCTTGCGTTTCCTCTGTAGATACGCTTTGTCAATCTCATGATATTCTTTTGTCGCTATAATCTACAATCTCAGCTGCAAAGACGTGTTTTTTTATAAATAGATTTGTGAAGAGAAACGCAATTCACCAACCTATTCTGCCTAGTCAGAAACAGGTATTAATGCCATCAATTAATAATTCAATTATGTTTATTTTAATGAATTATAAATTAATAATTACCCGATTACATCTGTTGAACCAGAGTCAAAGTTATGGTCAAATGACCCAAGCGGGGATCGAACCAACGTTATTCCATTCCAAACACGCTAGAACAATCGGCCCACTTGGCCCCCTCGGCCATAACACAAACAACAACGTTAACATTTAAGGCTCATATTAAATGCATGCTCACAAACAGGCACACGTAGGTTCACGCCTACACATTCTGCATGTGTACATACAAATAAAAAATTAAAAACTTCACATGAACATAATCCTTGCAACTTCTGCCACTTAAAAATCTTACATGTCTCTCGACTCAAAAAACTACACTTTATAAATAATATTAGTACCGTTACAAACATATGAGCCCGATTTCGTGGCTTGCTTATGTGTATGTCTACTATGATTGCCTCTAGTATAGTCTACTATGATTTTGAATGTATGCATGTGCCCAGGCACGTAGTTGTTGGTATGCGTAACTAGAATAATATGGAGCAATACAGAAGTGTGTGGTTCACTATAGAATGGAATGGAGTGGCGTCCGTTTAGACGCTATATATTTGGACTGCAATTGTGTGAGAGAGCAATATCGATTGAAACACTGAGCCATGAAGTCGAGAAACGAAGAGCTTGAAAGCAGTACATTGTAAACCGACATTGTGTAAAATAAATCTTCAAAAAAATAATTGCAGTTTAATTCAAAGAACCCAACTAAAATCAAAACACTATCTTATAAGGTACTCAGGTACTCATGTACTAATTTTAATAGATAGGGTAAACTAACACTCGTAAAAATTATGTCATGGCTGAAAGTTGACTTTATGACCTTTCAGGATTATTGCAGAGGGATGAACGTTCATATAAAAACCCGCTATTAACGGTTTGATTTTTAGAAAGTGTATAAATTGCGGAGCCCCCGAACACGAAGCACTTACGTAAGTGTAATTAGAAAAGTTTGTGAACACCCTGGGAATTACCCGCCCCCTGTTCCTGCGCTATACACCTATGTAGCTGTTATAATACATACACATCACTACCGCCTCATAATATTATGGGGCTGTGGCGATGCGACCTACAAGTATCAGTTACAATTAAATGGTACTGTTACGGTAATAAAATAAATAAATAATTGCAGTTTAATTAAAAGAGAACCCATTAAAAACATAACAATATAAACCCAACTCAGGAAACTTCATCTCCATCATGCGTCCTGTGACTTAATGTATGATTGTACTCTTCTGTTATTGTTGAAAAGTAGGTACATCAAGAATCAGCTGCCTGGACATCCCTGCAAAAAGGCCCCGCACTGTTTTTGGAGACAGGGCATTCAAGGCAGCCGCTCCAATGACTTGGAACGCTATTCCCGCCTCACTGAGGCTTGTTCCTTGACTTATAGGTTGGTATGCGGCTGACCACCCATACTGTAAAAAATGGTTCACTTTGCCAATGTCACCCCTGTTTCAGGGAAGGACGGCAAGAGTTGCAGGGCTTATGTTCATTTGAGATTGGGTTTTAATATTGCAGGTCCACATGCGGGCATGTGTTAGCGCGAAATTATACATGTCTGCTTGTGGGAATGCATTTAATATAAATCTTAAATGATATATATCTTTGCAGCTTAGATTAGATTAGATTAGATTAGATTAGACTGAGGGAACTGAATATGGAGAGACCATTTAAAAGAGGTCTCAAGACTCACCTCTTCGTCCAATCATACGGACAAGCGCCTTTGCAGTGACACACTGTCATAAAAGGCGCTATACAATTTTTGTCTTTTGTCTTTGTACATGATTTTTTACGAGATTTGTATGCAACTATAAGTATGTGTAACGAATACCTTGCACATCTCTCTTCCTTCCCCGCTAGGCCCGGCACTTTCTTGCGGTAGTAATGAACTTTTTTCGGCTCGTCTGACTTGACTTGTAATTTGTTTTGCGAATCCTCAAAACTTTGTTAAACGCTTGATTAAATACAATAATAAACATTGCCATAGGAAGATGTATTACCGTACCCAATAATATACCAAAACTTCTGGTACTACGTACATGAAGAACTTTCAACATTAAACGTATTAAATTTTACACCTATCCAATATCATACACTTTGATTGATTTATTGTTTGAAAAAGAAATAATGGAAGATGCCAGATTTCAAATTAATAAAACCTGCAGAGTAAAAGAAGTATGTAAGGACAGAAAGAAATGGCGGTTGATCTGTAATGTTGGCGGATAGGGTTTATTAAATTGGAATTTGTTTTCTGTTTTAGTTTTGACGTCCGTTGGTATGAGGTTGACCACCCATACTGTAAAAAATGGTTCACTTTGCCAATGTCACCCCTGTTTCAGGGAAGGTCGGCAAGAGTTGCAGGGCTTATGTTCATTTGAGATTGGAGTTTTTTTTATAGGAGGTCCACATGCGGCATGTGTGAGCGTGAAATTATGCAGGTCTGCTTGTGGGAATGCATTTAATATGAATTTCAAATGATACATATCTTTGCAGCTTAGATTTAGATTAGATTTAGATTTAAAAAAATGTAATTTGTCGTGCATGTTCCTTGACTTATAGGTCGGTATATGGCTGACCACCCATGCTGTAAAAATGGTTCACTTTGCCAATGTCACCCCTATTTCAGGGAAGGACGGCAAGAGTTGCAGGGCTTATGTTCATTTGAGAATGGGTTTTTATAATGTAGGTCCTCATGCGGCATGTTTGAGCGCGAAACTTCACGATTGTGCTTGTGAAAATGCATATAATGCGAATCTCCAATGTAACTTATCTTTGCAACTTAGATTAAATTAGATTGCAGAATGAGAAAAGGGAGAAGAACATGCATGAAGAGAGTGATGAATGTTGGGGAGATGAATGAAAGGTGAAAGGACAAAACAAAGTTGAGACTCGTCTGCATAGGTAGCGTAGTAACGGCTGGATACAGTAAAACAACCCTTTGTTATCAATCCTCTCCAAAGATCCTCTCCATGTTTTGTCGTAACTAAAGAGCATCTACATATATCTAACAAGATCCAGTTGCTGTAAAGCTTGGTGTACCGAAAAACATTTCAAATTACTACTAGTCGCGAGGATCAAAAAAGGTCATTCAATGTTCTTTTATCCCTGTCCAACCTCGTAACACTCTTTGAAAGAGAGTTTAACTTTCTTTCTTTTTTCTTCCAGATTGGATCATTGAAAGGCTACTACTTGATGGAGCATCATCACATACACAAGAGATCTCTCAGCGCCAGTATTGCGCATCATCAGAGGCTAGAGGACGACCCACAGGTAAGAAAAATGCTAAATTACTACTAAAAACTTAACGTTCTGCTTAGCGGTTGAAATAACGTGCTTGTATATTAAAATCGATCTCCGACTCTTATCATATCTGCTATAAAACAATTCAGTTAATTTTCTGTAGAGCAATATAACCTTTATCATAATTCTTAAGAATATTTCAAATCCTTAACTTTTTCCATTTTTAGCCATGATTCCATCATACAATATTATGTCTTCAATATGTAGGAGTGATATTGGACTTCCGATGACGATTGTCAACAACGTAGCTGCATCATTTTTCTGCTGTTACAACGCTGCTACAAATATGATGATACCTTTTGCCAAAAATGGAACCTATTTATTTGAATATGTAAGTAAAGGAGCATGAAAATGCTCCCGATGTTTCAGGGTTTCTTTTCTTCTGCCAGTGAATTTTGAATTTGAAGGAAGCACTGGAATAGGAAACCATTTCTGACAACCTTAGTGGGGATCAGATACTAGCTTTCTGGGATTATACGCAAGAGCTCTACCAACTGAGCTATCGACCGTATAGTTACATTGTTCAAGCCATTATTTTTCAGAACTCATTCTAAATCTGAAATCTATCACAAACAACAAAGTTCCATAGCCAAATCTCTCAGGTTTTATTCCTTTTTGTTTTTCACGGAAAACATTTTCCAATGCATCACCGTAATCATATTGATCTCTGCATTTTTTTCCGAAAAGCTAATAATGGTCGATAGCTCAGTTGGTAGAGTGCTTGCATTCCATGCCGTGAGCTCGGGTTCGAATCCCACCGAGGGTGTCTGAAATTGAAAAAAAAAAAATGAAATTATTTCCCGTTTCGGTGTTTATTTCAAACCCCGCAATAAAATACCGGCAAGGTTTACTCAGCCTTCACAAAAAATGAGTACCAGCCCCCTCAGGAGCTGGGAAACCCCCACTTCAACTGAAGTGGTTGGCGTAAGGCCGGCCCCTTACCTGTAAAAATAAATAGCTTCAACTCGCTACATGCGACCCCTATGGGGATAAAGCGGCAAGAAGTTACACCATATGTGTTGCTTAGTTGCGTAGTTGCGTTGCGTTGCGTTTTATTGAACGAAATATTGAGAAAACAATAATCACAAATAAGAATTGTATCTAAAATACGACAGGATCAACTTATTAGATTCAGGATCTATTTTATGTTCGTATGTTGCTGCCTTCAGAAGTTACTCTATATGTGAAGCTTAGTTAAGTAAATAATAATTATAAACGGAACCGCAAAATTAACGATTCGTTGGAAACGCACTTCCGTGACCAGTTTTATGTCCAATTTTCTGATGAAAGAGACGAGTAATTAAATATACTCCCTAGCAACACGGACAGTTCCCAAAAAACCTGGAAAGTGTATTAAAAGCGGCAGTTTCATTCTACTCCATGTGTGTTTTTTTCTCTTTCTGTCATTTGACTGTTCTTTTATAAGCGTGGTACTCTTTTTTGGAGCTCTACTATTTTATAAATATGCTCTGATCTTGCTAGTCTTTTCACTCTTTGATGTTGTTTTTGTTTTTTTTTCCGGCAACTATAATTTTTATCATTCTACGCATTTGTAAGGCCCAGTATTTTCAAGATTAGTCAAGTAAACTTATTTGATTTTGTGGAATATTTAACTTACCAATTTTAATTTTAATTTAAGTAACTATTTGGTAGAATATTTATACACTCAATTTATTCACTCAAAGTAGCTGTTTTTTATGTTAGGATACATCAACATTTCAGCAAATGAAAGGTTTTTTTTGTGTCGCTTTCCAGCTTAACAAAGGTTAGAAATTGGATTGTATAACCAGTTATTTGTTCTAAAGTTGTTAAATTATTTTAAAGATTTTGGAGTGTTGCTAGTCACTTCGGGAGTTTCGGATTTAGTTAACTCGAACTATAGTATTTGGAGTAAAAGTGGACTTAAATAAAATTTAACTTAAAAATACAGGTCCTAAGAAGGGAATTTTTAATCTATCTATGTTTTTAATATGTAATCTAATCGACAAAAATACATCAAAATGATTGATTCGTATTTATTTCATGTCCACAAGCAAACACGGGGAAGTTCGCGCTTACTCGTAATGCGAGAAGGATCTCTTTTGTACCTATATTTAGGAACTGCAATGGTGCGGAGAGCGATTAGTCGCTCCAAGCATTTTGCCGTGAAGATCAATAAGGGGAGATTATCAATTGTTGTAAATTGTGAACCAAACCGAGTAAAATAAATTATGTTAAAATAAATAACTGCCGTTTAATTAAAAAAAAAACCAACTAAAATCGTAGCAGTATTTAAAAAAAAATAAGTCAATGGACAAATCCATTTTTGAAATCATTAATTCTAGAAACATGATTATGAAATCAGAATATTAGTGCATTGTAATTGGCCTGATGCACGGGGAGGGGGTGAGGGGTGTGATGGCCAACCATTGGGTGGCGAGCTGTGGTGGAAGGTTAAGCCAATAAGGCTTTCACGGTGCATGACGCCTGCCTAGAGCATGCTACTCTCACTGATTGGAGCAGTGATAAAAAACGTGGAAAACAAATATTATTTAATACTTTTTTCATACTGTTTACTCTTTTTGATTAAGATTTATGACCAAAATAATCTTTTTTAGTTTTTAAGCCAGCTATATTAATTAATTTCAAAAAGCGTTGGGATTACAATTTTTTTTATTGTGGTCTAGTTTTGAACCCCCGGAATTTATTTGAGAAGAGAAAGTACGCAATAATAGGTACAACGACATAGTTTTGATATTCGGAAAGAATAATTATCAATGATCAACGTTGGCATAGCAATCACTTTTATCGGGCTATGTAGCCGTGGTCTGGTTGGTTCCTTCCGGACAGTTTCACCCATTGCTCCGATGGGCATTATCAGCGGTTGGCTAGTCGCTGTGATCTTCTTACAGGATCTGGTGTTCTGGAAGCAACGCCGGCCTTTTTAAAATAGAAAGAATCAACCAGACCACGGCTACATAACCCGAAAAAAGTGATTGCTATGTCAACAAAAACCGGCCGTGAAAGCTTCAATGATGGTCAACGTGTTATAAAGAGTATAAAAAGATCAAATGTCAGAAACGTGAAATGAAGAGAAAGACTTAATGATTACTTGGATTTAATCGATCAAATAAAGTTAAATCTTGAAGGTTTTGAAAATCACTAACAGAGAAAATTTAAAGAAGGAAATGTATTAAAAGTTATGATGTGAATGAACTGAGATAAGTCTGTCGGGATAGGTATGATTGGAGAAGACTCTGTGTAGGTTGAGGCCACCCCTATCAAAATGGGGACAACATTAAAGTTCAAATCTTCATTCAATTCTTACTAGAAATAACAAAATCTTTCATTTCCAAAAATGTCACTTCGTGGGGCTAATAATGAAATGCTTGTATTAGAAGTCACAAAAGTTCATACAACTGCTTGATCTTGCTTGAATTGGTAATTGGTGTCTTTTGTATATTATTTTGTGTCTAGAGCATTACAATCATGACTTCGGCAATGCTATTAGAATAATATCTTATTCTTCGAGATTCTCTTAGATATTATATTTTTTTATGGTTTGTGTATTAACACTGTGAAAATTCATATTTTTTTATTGTTATTCAATTAAATAACACTTTTTAAAATTTCAAAACACTGTTTTATTTCACAAATCTATAATATATTAAAAATTATCAATTTTTAAAATATTAAAATAATACAAACGTTTTCGACCAGTTGGTCATCTTCCAAATCTCTTAGATATGTTGTCCTCAAATAGCCTTTATTTTTTTCTTTGAAGATTTCAAACTTACATCTGCCATCTTCCATAAAATTAAATGAAATACAAATGCCACATTTGACACAATGCGCAAACACATTTCATTTTTTCGTTTAAATCAACCCGTTTGGCCTTCACTGCGTGGTTGTCAGCTAATGAGTGGCCCAACACAAGAACCTTGAGTCTGCGCATCGCAAAGCATAAACGTCACCCTCAACCACCGCATACATCCCCTAGTATACTACTTCATATTCAAACTCAACCAAAGCGTTTTCTATAATACATATTGAAACTTGAGCAGCGCATCTGGTGAACGTTTTATATCGGATACATGCTTTTTAAACGGTATGGTTGAGTTTAAATGTAAGTTGTACAGAAATCTAAAGCCACGCAGTATCTAGTATAAAAGGCACCACTAAAAGCTTTATATCCAATCCAATTGAGATATGGATAGACTGATCAAATCCATACTAAATCTGTATCAGTTGTAAATTAGGTATGGATTGGTGAGGGTAAAATTTAGCCTCTCCAAACCATTTAATCGTTTGGACGTTTGCGAAAAATGGATGATGAAGTCTCGACAACAAGTATCTTCAGTGGAAATGTGATAAGATGAAAAAATAAAAGGTAAATATTAATAAAAGAATGACTGTGAAATTGTGAACTTTATGTAAGAAAAAAGTAATGGATATGAATGAACTGAGAGAAGTGTGTCAGGATAGAAATAGGTGGAGGTGACTCTGCAGAGGTTCTAGTCCCCCCTAGTGGAACGATGCAAGCGTTTCAGTTACAGTATAAAGTACTTCAAGTAACGAACCGTAAATATTTTTGGACTAGACAAAATTTTGAAAAACTGAAGTTTAGAAGTGAATTGAAAATAACTCACAAAGACTTATTACCGCGACGTACGTGAAGAGGTCACATGTGGCAAGTGGAATCTCTTTATTTACACAGGTAAGTAGAACGGTCTAACGCGAACAATTCAACTTTAAATCGGAGTTGTCATGCTCTCGAGGGGGTAGCTTCTCACTTCTTGTGATGGCTGAATTAACCTTGCCGTATTTGGAATAACCTCCAGATGTTGAATCATTTCTGACACCCCTGTTGGTTTGAATCGTAGCTGTGTGGTTTTGAATGCAAAAGTTCTATAAACTGCGCCATCGACCTGACAGTTTTCAGGTCTTAAATCTTCTAAATGACGATTTATCCCATTTTTTTTAGTATCGAAGTATACATGACGTTTACGCCACGGATCTATACATTGATACGGGTAAGATCACTCCCACAATACACTGCTTTGCGGTAAACTCATAGAACTTACTAGTTGTCCCTGTATTGTAATCTGGCGTATACGATAAGTTTAACATTCTGAGATTCACATCTAGCTCATCTCGTTGTATTGTTTTCGTTATTCTGTATGATCTTGCAATACGTATATTTTGATATACGAACACAATGGTGAAGGTGAAAAATCAAACAGCATGAATTCCTTTATGTTTGAGATTTGAATCACAGATCGAAACATCTAAATACAGAAGATGTTGGCACATTGCAGAAATATGTTCAAGTCCTCATATGTTTTGCCTCTACAAGGGTTTCTGCTTGGAGATATCCGAAATTGCGAAGAATTATTCTGGAATAACATTTTAATATAAAATTGATGAATGCTTTGACAGTCGTTTAACGTCCATTTTTTCTTGATGACCGGACAAAAATGCATTCAAGTAAATTTCTTATGACACTTGTAAAATTAAACACATAACTGATGTTTAGTTAGTCTTCTAAATACCTTACACTTCAGATATCAATCCAAGTCGGAGATTGCTAGCGCTTGCGAAAGAACTTCATAGATAGAAAAATACAGTGCACCTAATTTTTGGACACGAATCGCTATCTCATAGCCATAAAATCGTTAGGAATTTAATAGAAAAGCGCTTTTAAATATGAGAAAAATAGATCTAATACTCATTAGCAAATGCACTGTCGTGTAGATTTGGGCATTTAATAGAATTGAATTCAAGGTGCTTTGATTTACGAGCAATTCGACAAGCAGGATCCAGTTGAATCCTTGTCGGGGTGAGTTGAGCTAAGTTAGGGATTTGGTTTAGGCTACCTGTCCCTAGTATCATGAGCTCTGCCCTCACAAAGGCCTGCGGGTCGCAAACAAACAAACTCGTAGACAACTTCGCGTCACGTAAATATGAAAGCCGGCGTACGCACACAATAAGCCCTGACTTAGCAGCTCTAATGAAGTTACCCAAGAGCCTTGCAAGGAGGACTGCCATATCTAGCCGGGATACGGGACACTCTTCAGATCGAATGTATATTTTTGTAGAATTAACTTTTTACTGCAAGTGTGTAAGTAACGCAACTAAGTTACACGTATAGTGCAACTTCTTGCCACGTTATCCCCTAAGGGTTTCGTATGTGGCGAGTGGAACCTATTTATTTTTACTGAGCTGTCAAACGGGATATTTTTTATATGACCTTATAGTCCGGTCGATAGCTCAGTTGGTAGAGTGCTTGCATTCTACCCCGTGAGCTCGGGTTCGAATCCCACCGAGGAGGGTGTCAGAAATGATTTCCTATTTCAGTGTTTATTTCAAACCTCATAATAAAATACCGGCAAGGTTTACTCAGCCTTCACAAGAAATGAGTACCAGCACCCTCGGGAGCTGGGAAACCCCCACTTTAACTGAAGTGGTTGGCGTAAGGCCGGCCCCCTTACCTGTAAAAAAAAATAGGTTCAACTCGCCACATGCGACCCCTTCGGGGATAACGCGGCAAGAAGTTACACTATATGTGTAGCTTAGTTACCTTGACTTATAGGTTGGTATGAGGCTGACCACCCATCCTGTAAACAATGGTTCACTTTGCCAATGTCACTCCTGTTTCAGGGAAGGTCGGCAAAAGTTGCAGGGTGTATGTTCATTTGAAGTTTGGATTTAATTTGTAAGTACACATTCACCATTAAATGGTGTAAAAATTTTGTAAGCGCGAACTACACATGTTTGTTTGTGGGCATGCATTTGATATGAGCATTAAATTTTAATATATCTCTGAAACTTAGATTATAGATTATAAGAGATATAAGTATTGTAAACATTAAATTTTGTTGGGAAATCGGGACAAGAAGGTAATATAAATTTGACGGTCCTAGTGCATTGGGGCGGATGGAAACTCTACTCGCAAGGCAAAAACTCGACAAGTTTTCGTTTAATCCACTTTTCGCTAAGTGAATGAGAAACCGGAGTCTGTCATATCCGCAGGTCGCCTCTGCCATCTTCACGCTATAAAAACATTTCGCCACGTTATGACTCAAGAAGAGTTCAAATGTTAACTCTGTTAAATTCACGGAGTAACTTGAAATTAGGAATGACGGTTTGCGGAAGTAATTTTATAGCCTGTCTTACTTGTAGTTAATGTCATTTGCTGTTTGGTAAATAGTAAGATTCTTACGTAAGACAAAGTTTTTTGTTGTTGTGATGTGTAACGAGATGAATTTGTTTGTTTAGTGGAATGGAACATTCCTATATTTGAATTTGAATGAAAAAAGCAAAACAAAAGAATGCGAAAAATAGAAGAAGTTTACCTGGCTAGAGAGCCACAAGCTGGTGTAAATTATGATTATAAATATTAATGTGGTTGTTGTATTAAACATTGTGTCGTTCATCTGTCAGTGGGTACTTTCGCTTGTGAAGTGAACTGAATAAATCCTTCTAGTCTGTGATAACGAAATCAAATAAGTGCGGTATTGAAATTGAAGCAAATTGTAAACAAACACAACAAACTCACATATGTCATATGCATTGTTTATTTTCTTTTATCTTTTTAGCATTGATGCATGGAATTGAGACGTGTACAGTTAAAGTTAATGTTAATTATGTGAGTTGAGTAAAGTACCTATATACGGTTGAAATGGCTTACCTGAGAGCTATGACTGGAAAGACACTGAATCATAGAGTACGTAATGATTGGGTGATGAACGAGTGTGGTATAATAGAGAATTTGAGAATGAAAGTACAAAAAAACGCAATGAGATTGTTAGGATATCTTGAAAGAATGGATAATGAACGACTAACGAAGAAAGTGTACAGAGGGAATGTCAGAGGAAAGCGTGCAAGGGGAAGACCAAGGAAGGAATGGATAGACAAAATAGGTGAGAGTGAGAAACAATAGAACCTGCAGAGTGAGAGTAAAAGAAGAGTAGGTATATATACAGAAAGTGATGAATGTTAAAGAGATGAAAGACATATACAAGGACAGAAAAAAGTGGAGACGCATCTGCTGAGATACCAACCACCCTAATGATCACTTTCTGCATAAATCTTTAATCTAAATCTAAGCTGCAAAGATATGTATCATTTGAGATTCATATTAAACGCATTCCCACAAGCAGACATTTATAATTTCGCGCTAACACATGCCGCATGTGGACCTACAATATAAAAACCCAATCTCAAATGAACATAAGCCCTGCAACTCTGGCCGACCTTCCTTGAAACAGGGGTGACATTGGCTAAGTTAACCATTTTTAACATTATGGGTGGTCAGCCTCATACCAACCTATCAGTCAAGGAATACAAAATAATAATAATAAAAAATAATCACAAAAAGATAACAACTAAATTTTTTTGTATTATATAATCTAAAATAACTGTTTTTTTTCTAAATAAATGTATAATGTTCATGTCGGTTTTTTTTATCTTGTAAGAAATCTAAATTTCATACACGATAATGCAGAGTAAACATGTAGGGAGGTATTATAGCTGGGGAGCAGCTGCGCACACAACATTTAAACTTCTGAACAAACAGTTGTTGTAAGGCCGCGGTGGATCCGAACACACTGGGATTAATGATGTAATACGCCTCGCTGGGACGACTAACGCCATTATTTGTCTTGTGCTTTGTTCTTTCCGAAGAAGAATAAGTTGAAGAAATGTTCTGTTTATGATATTACAAGAGAAAGTTAAATATAAAAGTTAGGTGTAGGAAGTTGTGTTTAATTTGGGTGCATCTTCTATTTCAGACCTAAGACGCACATGGCGACTTATATGAAATTGTACAGAAAAATATTTCAATGAATTTGTGTACAAAATGGATAAATCTATACCAACAAACGTGATTTTTTTGTAACCTTCTAAAATCTATAATTTATAATCTATAAACTACAATATATCTATAAACTAAGTTGCATAGATATATTAAACATTCTAAACTCATATCAAATGCATGCCCACAAACAGACACGTGTTAGTTTGCGCTTACAAATGCTGAAGGTGTACTTACAAATTTGCTTACAAACCAAACCTCAAATGAACATAAACCCTGCAACTCTTGCCGACCTTCACTGAAACAGGGAAGCCTCATACCAACCTATAAGTCAAGGAATACAAACAATTAATTACATTTAAGTATATAAAACAAACAAACACTAAATAATTAAACAGAAAAAATTAAAACCTGCAAAAAAAAGTGAAAAATAAGATTTTTAAAGCCTCAGCATTAAACGCCAGCATTACAGATCAACCGCCATTTTTTTCGGTCCTTGCATACTTCTTTCATTTCATCTAGAGTCATAACCGTTTTCATACAAGCTCTCCTTTTATTATGACTCTGAATATCCCATTTATTCGCTATTTCGGAAATTCGGTCCATCCATACCTTTATCGGTCTTCCTCTATTATTAACCATTATATCAAATACACTTTTTTTTTTGACAACGCTATTCCCAAAATCGAAATTTTTTCCAAAATTTTGGATTTTCTACTTCTATACTTTTTCGTATTATAAAGTTAACGAGGCAACCCTTTTCCTACTTAATACTTGTATGTATATTAAAAGACAACTAGGAAATTGCAAAATATACAAAAAAAAAATGACAGGATAGCTTAAACACAAGGAATAATTAGTATTTTTTCTCGTTTGTTTAAGTAAGATCTAATAACTCTTAAGGATATAAAATAGCTACATAACTAAAGAAAAGCATGCTTTTTATACTGAAAAATTCAAAGATAATGCATTCCAGTCAGCTGAAAGGGGCATGCTCTCTGACTATTCATAAGTATGCTTCGTTTATTTTCATTTCTGCAAGTTTCTTCAGAATTATCATTATACCAAAAAAAAATACTTCTTGCGTTCTACTTCTGCTTTGGACATTTTCATTTCCTTTCTTCTTCCCGTTCACTCTATTGATTCTGCGTGGTAAGGAAGAAGAATAATTAAAACTATCAAAGAACTCTGCACGCTTAGTATAAGATTTAACGTTTTTAAGCTATTTCTTGGCGTTTTATCAAAAAGATATGGAAAGTGAAACATTCACTTAAGGCGCTGTTTCAGATTACACACATTTTTTTGTAAACGCTTTAATTGAGTTTCCATGAAAGTTTTATACTATAAATTTTTTATGAATTCGAATTTTTAAAGAAATTTAATTGGTTTATTTGATTTATAAGAATCTTTCATTTAAATTGCATTATAAATTAACAAATATGATTCACAATTTTCATAATCCTACTTAAGCAAACACGTGGAAGTTTTCGATTATACATATATGGTGCATGCACACTTGCAAATGAAATTTGAATCTCAAACAAACTTTGGGTCTCGAACCTAAATCTAAATATAAATCTAAGTGGCAAAGATATGTATCATTTGAGATTCATATTAAATGCATTCCAACAAGCAGACACGCAAAATTTCGCGCTCACACATGCCGCATGTGGACCTACAATATAAAAAAAAACAATTTCAAATGAACATAAGCCCTGCAGCTCTTGCCGACTTTCCCTGAAACAGGGGTGGCATTGGCAAAGTGAACTATTTTTTACAGTATGGGTGGTCAGCCTCATACCAACCTATAAGTCATGGAATCCATACCGCATTATAACCCTGCGTTAGGAGTGGCATTGGTTAAAAATAATAATTTTATACCATTTTGTGATTTAACCTGATATCAGCTGAGCCATATAAAAAATATATTTTCCACTTACTAATCGGGAAAATTCTAGATAGAAGGACATCATGAACCCTGTTCCCACTTACAAACACCTGGCTGTTTGTCGTAACGATGCCGTAAGATAGTTGTAAGAGATCTTAGCCCTAGACATCGATAGAACTTAAGTTCTGTCATCTTAATATACTATATCCAAATATAGCATAGGTTCAAACGTTTAACGGTTGTACCTATGTTATACTTGGATAGAGCCAAAGTAATTAATATTCCTAAAGTTTTGATCAGCTTATCTGCTCGACCATCGTGTCTCCTCATTGACTTTGCTGTGTCACATCTAATGAGTCTTGATTAAGTTTGGATCATACTTACAATATTTGCGAAGCCAAAACCCTCCATAGAACTAATTGATATTTTATACTTTAATGTCTGTAGACAAGGTGTAACTTTCCTAAGTAGTATATTAAATTCCGAAACGCAACTTGCTCGATAGTTCTCTTTGTGTACATAGCATATTGCGATATTTATGATTGAAATATCAATTTACGGGACGTGCATAATGTACAAGACGGAAACAACAAGGTTCTTGTTTGGTAATTTAACAAATTTTGTACCAGGGTACCAAATAATGGGTTGTGGAAGAGTTTATAATGTTATTTTACGTTGGGTCGGGCCTGTTATATGGTTTCATCTGAGACTTTGGTACTTGTGAACAGATTTTGCTCGTCAAATATTGTCTTAATTTCCATTTACGGGCTTCGGATACCCTATTAGCTACCATTATGAATTTCTTGCCTTAGTCACCTGGTTTCGTAGCAGGTACACCGTTCTACAGTAAACTTGCGTAGTACATTTAGCGTTTTTAGGTATACCATTAAAATGTATGATATAATTTTTTTGCCTAATACAAAATATTACTTTTATTTTCTGACCGATTGTCAACTATCAACTAAGGAGCAGTAATGAGTATTACGTGGAGGTCTGGCTTAAGTGAATTTAAATTTGGTAACAAGAACGCCATCCTTGAATCTACCTAAATTCAGATAGCATAATATTTGTTGGTAAATGTTTTATTAAATTATTATATTATACACCAATGATTTGTGAGATCGATTGCCTTATGATGATGATGATGATGATTTCATTGTAAAACTGTCACGCTATAATACTAGTTTCACTTTGAGAAGCCCGATTCATGTTTTTTTATGAAAGGTGCTTTTTCTATGTCTTTTTAAAAAGAAAGGTGATCTAGATACTCACAAATCTTCATAGTACCCAACTTAAGTGAAATAATTAGGTTCTCAAAATGCCACTTTGTTTTTTTTTTGATCCACCAAAAATGCCTTAGGTTATCCGCTCCACTTAAATGTAACGATGTCCAAACTCTACGAATGCGTTTTGTAAACGTATGTAGATTATACATAGCAATAGTGCTACGCCAGGATTGTATCGTAGAGCCCTCGTCGGTAGAGCAGTGTCGGTAAGTCGCCTGAATAATGAGGTAATAACAGTTTTGCTCCGGCTACGCCAGCGTAGAGGTACCCAGGGGGTCTACGCAAGCTTTGCATAAACAAGGACAGGCTACGCCGTAGAACTATTTACATTGTACAAGATGCTCTCTGAGGAAAAAATGTCGCAACCAAGAAATGACGTCATGAAATAAATAGCTGTGTAACATTTAGTGTAAGTTTTATAGAATTTTATTGAAAATTTTATATTTCTATGGAAAAGTTGTACATTTTGTATATAAATAAATTAAATCGAAATATTACGACACTTTTTTTTTTGTATAAACCAAAATGTGGGTATGTGAATACTGTTAAGTAAGTACGACTAGTTACAATAAAAAGGAGATAAAAAAACAAATAACAATGTGCAGAAACACTCTTATTGAAGAGAAATAAGTATTTGAAGTAAATATTTCTCCAAAATCGAAGTAAAAATTGGTATAAAAGCTAGGACGTCGCAATTTTCAGGCAGCCCCTTCATGTATATCCAATAAAAAACTTTAAAAACTGTCGAGCCATTTTCCCCTCATAAATATTCCCCCCTTTGTTTTATCTCAGCACACACCCTCACGGAATTATAGTCAACAATATCACGTCATTTTTTACTTTTTTGCTTGTCAAGGGTTGTATTTTTCAGAAAGGATTTTTTGATATTTTTCATTGTTTACTTTTCACGTACTAACTGTTATAAGATCCAAATGTCATTTTTCATAAATCTCAAATCATTTACCCGAAGAAGAAGTTTTTTTATAAAAAGAACATCCTTGATGTTGAAAGAAAGATAACGAGTTCCTTGAGGAAGGAAAATCAGATGCAAAGCTTTGAAGAAAACTAATAAAAAGTTAAAAGGATTTATAAAAAAGGAATGATTTGAGTGGGTTACGAATTTCCACAAGTTAACACATTATCTTGAAATGGTCTTTAAAAAACGGAAATAAACAAAATCGTACAAAATTCATTTTCGGCTTTTTCTAAAAAATATATAATTGTAAAAATAAATTTCCATTGAAGCAAGTTTTGTTAATGTACTTCAAATAACTTTTTTCTTGGCTTGTTTAGCTTGCCTTGGCGATGACCAAGCTCGGAACAAGGACGATAGCTTAATTGGTAGAATGCTTGCATTCCATGCCGAGAGCAAGGGTTCGATCCCAAGGTGTACTCAGCCTTTACAAGAAATGTACAACCCACACTTCAACTGAAAGTGGTTGGTGTGAGGCCGGCCCCCTTTCCTGTAAAAATAAATAGGTCCCAAATTGCCACATGTGACCCCTTCGGGGATAACGCAGGCAAGAAGTTACACTATATGTGTAGCTTAGTTGCGTTTGCGTTTGATGAGAATATTGTAGTACACGGTTTTCGTAGACATTGCTCTACTATTAAAAAAACTTCTATAAAATTTAATCACGCGGTCCAGTTTCTCTTCGCCTTTTTTCTTACAAAAAATTGTGACATCACACCGCGCACACCCCGGAACACTATTCCGACCGTAAAAGCAATCCAAAAAATAACCAAATCCTTTGGCAACACATAAAAAATGAAACGCAAACGAAAAAAAATATTCAACACCAACATATAAGCGCATAAGCACAAGAGCAAAGCTGTGATTTATATCGCCCCATAAAAGTGGAGAGGGCGCCGATATATCGCGATGAACTTCGACGGGTAAAAAATTAAACAAATAAAAAAATATGGGAGATCCATCTCTGGTCTGAATGTAGAAATCCCTTTTTAAATCAGGCTTAAATTTTTAAAAACAAATTTGAAATGCACTCCCGATGTATTTCAGCATATCGACTTTTTTTTGCTTTTCAGAAAGCATCTCTCGTATGGATATTATTTGTATATATGATGTTTGATGTTACGACTGCATCTAAAGGGTGTCTCAATTTTTTTTTCATTTTAATGTGAGATCTAGTATATTATCTTCATACGCATATTTACAAACATTAATTTTCAAGTACTTTTTTTTGTTTTAACTTGCCATCTTAAAGTACCAAGGCGTTTTCAAGTACTAAATTTGAAATAGTAGTTGTACCATTTAGCAGTTTTAATTGCAATATAGCCCATTTTAGTTTACGACAAGTTTTTTTTAATTAAAAAAACCGTTTTGCAAAAAAGTTCTGTTAGCGATTATTTCACTTGTTATTTGTTAAAACCTCAATATTTCGATTTATTTTAGGAAACGTGTTAATTAATCTATAATCTAAGTTGCAAAGATATGTAAACATTTAAGGCTCATATCGACGGTTAAAATGCAGTAGGGCATAAACGACATAAGCTAAATTGTTCAGGAGAGCAGATTAAAGTTCGAGATTGCAGAAAAATGGCATAACTTTTTTTATTTTTTATCATATCGTTAAAATCAAAACAACTCTAAAATAAATAAAAAAAAGGCATTTATTGGCATTCCTATTCATGTAGTTTTACGATTTCTTTATGTCACTAGCGCCTTTGGGGCAAAAAAGGTCAAAATCTTGTCGGTTACACTAAAACCGTACTTCGAAAACGCAGTTGTTTGCTAGGGCATAAACAACACAAACATCATCGTAGAGCTATGGGAGTTAACGCATCAGAAAGAGCGGAAAATTTCATGCAGGATAGCATTCATAACTCATTTTTGACCAAAATGTCGCTTATGGCCTACTGACTTTTAACCGTCGATATTAAATGCATATCCTCAGACAGGCACATGTAGGTTCACGCCTTAACATTCTGCATGTGTGCATACAAATAAACAAAACCTCACATGAACATTAACCTTGCAACTCCTGCTGCCGTTTCCTGAAACCAGGGTGGCATTGGCAAAAGTGAACCTACAGTACGGTAAATAATATGACAAAAAATATCCCAACTTTTAAATAGATAACCCTTCGTTTGGATCATCCTGTGTTTTAGCGCGGAGTGGATTTATGTAAGCACAGCTCGGAACTCCCAGACGATTCATTGAGCAAAATAATTATGACGTACTGCCGCCGCTGATTTAGAGGGCGGACTCTGCCAAGGGTAGAACCTCCTATAAAGGTAGTCAGCAGCCCCACGCCTACTCTGTAAACCCAGCTAAAGTATTTCCATATTGACTACTGAAATTATCCTTAACGCAGTAGGTTTGTTCGTAGGCAAAAACTTGAATAGGGGTAAATGGTTTTAATGGTATTTTGGGGGACTTGAAATTGTGCAAAAAACTTAGTCCTCCATATTTTTAGTTAGTTTTTCAGCTTTATAAGATTAGGCAATCGATTTTTATGAAAAGTTGTTTGTTTTTGTAATCGCTACTCAGAATTGGGCCGGGGCTAGTCACTTCAAGCTTTTTGGTTTTTATTTGAGTATCTTGAGTCTAAAATCTAAGTAGAAACTAAAATGTTAATGAACTTACCGGGATACCAGATAGAAAATACCGGGCCTTTAGTAAATAATAGAAAACAAGGAAATTTGAAATGATAAATTTTGTTTATCCTATTTTAATGTGTTACCTCAGCAGCCCTCTATGTATTTGTTTGTGTCAGTTTTGCAAGCAAAACCCAGTTGCTGTAAGATTGGTTTAAACTTTGTGACGGGTAAAGGCAGATGATTTTTTTTAACCCAAACTCGGAGATGGGCGTTTTCAAACCCACTACGTTCTGATTAGATATCCGTAACATTAACCATTAGACTTCTGACTTGACATTGTATAAAAAAGTGAGAATATATTGTAATTTAAAGGAAGTTAATTCATAACTGTTTTTATGCGTAAAATTGATATAACTCTTTCAAATCGTCAAATTATTATTTTCGCCATTATTACGAGTTGATTTTTATCCTATGAAGATTTATAGAGAAATATTTATTCCATTTTGCGTTTTTGTCTATTTTATTCCTCAATTACAAAAACAAAAGTAACATGCCATATTGTGTTAACTTAAAGAATCGCAAACAACTGTTTCAAAAATATCATGATGTATGCTAATATATTGATAAAAAAAAGGTCAAATAAAACGTCACGCGTATGCCAGAAAAGATCAAACTATCTGAATTTGTCTTTGGGTCGTTTCACATTTACATCTTACGCCTCGGAACATAAATAAAAACCCCACATCATCATAGCACCGAAATCATGCAGTCCCATTTTTTACGAGGCGTCCTAAAACGGGTTATATTTGGACTAACGCTACCCACAAAGCTATGACTGGCTGATCTCATATAAATCACCATAAAGGCATGTCCGATTTTCCGATGACAAGTCTACCAATACTACCCCTATATTATTGCTAGAATAGGGGGATGTTTTTTGCCGGTTGATGTGTTTTTTGTTTTTTTGTTTTTCTTTAGTGGATGTGTTTTTGTTGTGTTTTTGTTTGAGCTCAGTTCCAAAGCGGTCACTCGTGGTGTTTTTTTTTGTGCCGCGAACGGCGCGTGGGGAACCGAAAAAAATGGAAATAAAAAAGTGTGACGTCACTGAGTTTTTGACAAGCACAGGGCGTGTGCGAAATGAAAACATTTTTGTTGTTTCTTTTATTTTTCTTTTATAATTCTGTTTTGATCAAGAAAGAAACACGTGTCATAACATCATAACGCATACAGCAAAATCTTTGGTCTCAAATAATCAAAAAAATTATTTAATAGGATTGCAATTCACCAACCCATTTTGCCTGGCCAGAAAACAGGTTTTGATATCATCAATTAATTATTCATTCTTTTGTACTTTAGTGAATCATAAATCAATCATTACCCAGTGGCGTTTGTTGAACCAGGGTCAAAGTTATTATAGATGGGAGACGGTGGGGTTCGAACTTGCACTTTTTTGCAAGTGCCAATGCGTTATCAGACCGACCATGCACCTACTACTAGGTGTGGTCACAGACATAGAACTATAGATGAAATTAAATATCCTTCGTCTGTTTCTTTTTGGATATTTCATTCGAATTGGCACATATTTTTATCAATTTTCCACAAATGATTTTTCATCTGTAATTCAGTTATGTATGTACCTACTTACTTAAGTTTTTTTCTAAAATTAAGTCATCTGTTATCTAAGTCGCAAAGATACATTACATTTAAGATTCATACAAGTTGCATTCCCATAAGCAGACACGTATACATACATTCGCACTTAGACATGCCGCGTGTGGACCTACAATATAAAAATCCAAATTTCAAATGAACATCTTAACGATCTTTCCTGAAACAGGGGTGACATTGGAAAAAACGTGGTTAGCCAAGAGCTTATCACGATTAGAAAAGATTAAATTTTTTATCATATGTTTACAAAATAATCTCGCAATTGAATTTGGCATCAAACAGGTACAGTTATTGACAATAAAGGTAGCTCAAATCTAAATTGCATAAAAAATAATCATTGCTAAAAAACTTATATGAGGTTTCTAACCCATGCACTCCGTTGTACCATATCAATCTTTTTTAGATCTGATATTCAAGCAGCGTTGCTAACAGATCATTCCTACAGCTATTCCACCGCTGAAGTATTTCTATCCGGAAGATTTACGATTTTATTGGCAATCGATTCTCTAGTCGGTTACGACCCACCCCATCCCTGCGTTTTGGTTTTCTCCCCATACAGGGTGGCTTATACTCGTTTTTCCTACAAAGAGCAGTATTGTTTCCTCATTTTCCGCACAGGGTAGCATCACTCTTCCTCCTTTTTCTAAAACAGTACTACAGCTTTTCCTTATTTTCTTCCAACAAGTAGCATCAATCTCATTACTTTCCTTCATTTCATCCCTATTTTTTCCAAAAAAGGTGGCGTATTTTTTTTCACAAGGGGTAGCATTTTTCTCCCTTCTTCTCTCCACACAAGGTAGCATCACTCTCCCTCATTTTCCCTACATTAGGTAGTATCATTCTCCCTCTTTTTGCTTACATACGGTAGTCTCAATATCTTTTATTTTTTTCCATACAAGGTAACATGACTCTCTCTCTTTTTTCCCACATAAGGTAGCATTACTTTCCCTCAATTTCTCCAAATAGTGCAGTATAATTTTTTCTCCTTTTCCTCACATAAGGTAGTATCATTATCTTTTCTTTTCTCCACATGAAATAGCATGACTCTACTTCCTTTTTCCCTAAATAAGGTATTATTACTATCTCTCAATTTCCTCATACAAGGTAGCATGACTCTCTTTTATTTTTCCTACATAAGGTAGTATCATTATTTTTACTTTTTCTCACACAAGGTAGCATGACTCTCCCTCATTTTCCCCACATAAAGAGTATTAATATATTTCTTTTTTCTCACACTAGGTAGCATCACTTTCCTTTCTTTTTCCTACAAAAGGCAGTATCACTAACTCTCTTCTTTCCCACACAAAGTAGCTTGACGCTCCCTTTTTTTCCCAACATAGGGTAGCATCACTCTCCCCCTTTTTCTCATAGGGAGGCACATTTCCCTTCCTTTTACCAGTAGGCTTTTATTGTTGTGGGATTATGTTGACTGTGCCACTATCGCTAGAAAACAAAACTGGAGGCGAGAACTGTTGGTGATATCTTCGGTTGTACAAACAACAATATAGCACGATTTGACTCTACATTTCGTATTTTCTGTTCAATCAATTTATTAGCGCACAAAAATATAGCCATTTTGAACAATAATTTTTATTACTCGATTCCTTGACTTATAGGTTGGTATGCGACTGACCACTCATTCACCCTTGTTACAGGGAAGGTCGGCAAGAGTTGCGGGTGTATGTTCATTAGAGATTTGGGTTTTATATTGTAAGTCTACATGCGGCATGTTTAAATGCGAACTTATACGTGTTTGCTTGTGAAAATGCATATAATGTGAATCCCTAATGTTACGTATCTTTGCAACTTAGATTAGATTAGATTGAAAATTGCGCTGCGAGTATTGATTCATCCATATTTTTACGTTTTAATTTGTATTTTCAGTGAGCATAATAGCGCTTGAAATAAATTTTTGAACTTTAGAGGCACACACACCTTCAATTATTATATTTTTTTAAATAATTTTTTAACAATTGTCAGATAAGCTCACAGCCAATCTAATGAATAGGCTGTTAGCGTTTGTCATCCATAATAAAGCAGCCGCTACAAACTTTACTCAGTCGTGAAAATCCCTTCAAATCCGCCGCAAAGTAAGGGCGGGTATTAAGAAAAGCCGGCCATCTTTACAGGGACGAAATTCACGATCATAATACAATAAATATCGTCAAGTGTAACGGCTAGAATTCATTTCACCCTAACAGTTTATTGGTTGCTAAGCCACTTCATCCCCCTCTACGGCCAATATAATATAATACTCAATATAAAATTTCAGATTATGTGAAAAGTAACGTTTTATTTACAAAAACCTTACAGATGGTGTAATACCAACTTTTATCATTTCTCAACTGAAGTGCTTGGCTTTTTAGAAGGATATCTTCATACCTATTAATTATTTATCTATTATCTGAGTTTTTAATCTATAATACATAATGCATTATTTACAATAATAATAGCTACACAGCTAAAATTTATTAATCGGATATTACGACGACGATACCATGTTGAAAGCACCAGTTCTCATCAGATCACCGAAGTTAATCAGCATTGCGACTGACATTACTTCGACTGATCATCAGTCGAAGTGCAAGCCCTGAAGAAGTCAGTCGTACGTCACTGACGAAACGTAGCAGCCTTACAAAAAGAAAAAAAAATAAAGCAGCCTACAATTAATTATTGAACATGGTCTACAAGCCCGGAAAGATGGAGTCTACATCATTATCATCATCATCTGAAGCCGGCCATGAAAGCCTAAAAACACTTATATGCTGTTAGTCTTCACAGAAGGTCGCAAGAGAGCTCTTTGCCTTCAAGTTTGCGCGCCTTTTTATACCCGGGCAGCGATAGAAGTTGCTAGAGGTTAATTTTGCCAGAAGCTTCTCGAAGCACATAACTATTGACAATCTAGGGAGTTCTCCATGTACTCAACAATCATCAATCCTACCCACCAATATTATAAAGAATTCCTATCAGCTATAACTAATATCTATACCTATCTAAATATTTATATTGCATATTTACACAACAATATCTTTACCCAGAGTAAAAAATATTTGCATAAACTCGCTTCGATTGATAGAAAACTTATAAAAGATACAACGGCACTTTTAGTGAATGTCTAATCTAATCTAATCTAAGCTGCAAAGATATATATCATTTAAGTTTTATATTAAATGCATTCCCACAAGCAGATATGTATAATTTCGCGCTAACACATGCCGCATGTGGACCTACAATATAAAAACCCAATCTCAAATGAACATAAGCCTTGCAACTCTTGCCGTCCTTCCCTGAAACAGAGGTGACATTGGCAAAGTGAACCAATTTTTACATTATGGGTGGTCAGCCGCATAACAACCTAATGACTTAGTTTAAATACAATTTCCCGATTTATACGCGATTAAGGGGAGTTAACGCTATGTTTTATGCTCAGCCATCTTTAAAGTTTTTTGTAGTATATTAGTAGTTGCCATAAATAACTCTTCTTCCCCACTTTGCTCCGCTTTGTCATATTATATTGAAATTGCCTCTTAGCAGTGCCTTTTTAGTGCCTTTATCTACGGATATTATAGAGCGAACGGCAAAAAAAAATATGAAATATGTTTGGGAATATATTTTATTATGGGCTTATAAAAGGCGTGCAATTTATCGATGTGTTTAGGGTGGTGCTTTACGGCCTTGAATGCCTCTTTAGGCCCCGAATAATGCCCATAAAAAATGTATCGACTCCTTTCTTTCCCAATTCGCGGTCGTCAGTTTTTATTAAACTCCTTTTGTGATAGATAATAGAAAAATATCGAGTGTACAAATTTGTAAACTTTAGAAAACATTGCTTGGTTTTATAAGTCATCTTATTTTTTATTAATGTTTCATGTTTTCTATTATTTATGGAACGTCAATTCATTGCCGGGATTTATGAATATGTAAATATATATTTTTGAAATGTTATTATTTGTTTTAATATAAATTCAGCTTCAATTTAAACTCAACTTTTGGTCGTTAAACATGCTAATAAATTAAAAAATATATATATATTTATTTAAAAAAATACATATCTAGAAGATGATTTTTTTTTTATTAATTCCATGCATAGCTTTATTTACTTTATATTGTTTTATATAAACAACTTTACACGTCATATTATTTTTTTTAAATAAAAAAGGTTCTCTACTGTATTATTTACCCACAATCATAATTTCATGCATCTTTTTTTGTATTTTTAAATATTTATTTATCCATCAAAGGATATAACGTTTATATTTTCAAAATAAATACAGGCTTTCCAATTTTCGTGCGTTTATATGATGATGTTTGTGTTATTTTAGTCCTTTGGCAGAAAAGGTTTGGCTTGTATTTATCTTTAATAATTTATTTTAAATTTGTCAGTCACTTACAATTGCTAATGGTATTGTATGAATTGAAAAGGTATTATACATTCAAGGGAATATCGCTCTTGTATACAATTTCCCCATCTAAAACTTGAATCAGAGATTTTTTTATTGGTCAATACTCTGAAACAATGTATATTTTTATATTATCTAGGTTTTTAGCAGTAACTTTGTGAAAGTTCATCTTAACAATTTTTTTAAAAATAAAAAACTTTTTAGTGTTGATCTGTTAACACAGTGAAAGTCCATTTTTATAAATATTTAAAAATATAAATTCATTAGGCGAAAATATTCGAGCATAAACAAATAAAATAAAGTGAATTAAAACAATGTTGTACCATTTATGTTTTTAAATATTTATAAAAAACTTTGTTTGTATGCTGTTGAAATTCATGAATTTCAACAAAGTTTTTTATGATTTGTTGTTAAAAAAAAAACACTATTCTTTTATTTAAACTCTGTTTTTAATTCTCACATATAATATATTTAAATTTTAAATTACAGGCTTCGAACGTTTTCGACTTATCTAGTCATCATCAGGTAGAAATATGGATATTCCTACCTTTTTTGCAAATATTTTACAATTTTCATACACAATCTCCCATGATCGGTCTTTGACTAGTTGCTTACACTACTGAAAGGATAGTTCATTTATTCATTAAATCTGAAAACTATTAAATGTTTATTTGACTTTTTCAAGACAATCTCAAACGTTCCCCTGGTTTGAAAGCATCTGGGTTTTGCTTGAATATTTGGTAACACTCCGGTCGATGAGAAATGATTCCCCAATACAGTGTTAAAAAAACAAAGATGTATTTAGCATTAAAAAAAAATGAGAACCAGCCCCTTCGAGAACCGAAAAACCCTCAATTTAACTGCATTACCATGTAATCCAATCTAAGTTGCAAAGATATTTAACATTAAGGATTCACATTATAGACACATTATAGACACGTGAAGTTTCGCGCTCAAACTTGCCGCATGTGGACGTACAATAGAAAACCCAAACCTCAAACGAATATACACCCTGCAACTCTTGCCGACTTTCCCTAAAACAGGGGTGACATTAAAAAAGTGAACCATTTTCTACAGCATGGGTGGTCAGCCGCATACCAACTAGTGATAAGCGTTAAGCCGGCCTCATATCTGTAAAAATAAATATGTACCACTCGCCTCATGCGACCCCTTCTGGGAGAACGCAGCAAGACACACTATGTGTGTGGCTTAGTTGTACTTATCTCATTTTTTTCATCTCTTCTCTATCCATCTGTCCAGGAAAAATAAAATATATATATTATATCTGTTTCAACTTACTTACGAAAATGGTCACTAGTAGAAAAGAGAACAAAGATCTTCACAGTTGCATTTCCATGTGTACAAAAAAACTTGGGCGAATGTAAAAATGTTCCTAGAAAGTTGGTACTATTGCGAATTATAATGACTGCCAGTTGACAGTTAACACGCGTTATAAATATTGTGATCGCCAAAATTTACAAATTTCAAAGGACAAAAGCATTATGTTAAGACATTATGGCATGTGTTAGAATTGGGTGTCGAAGCACAAAATGGATTTGGACAACACGGCCTTATTTCGTATGATTATACCACTGCAACGTTTGATAGGACTGAGACAAATGTGAGCTATAGTATGTATCAATGTATAATATTGGTTTCTGCTCTTATATGTTGTTACTCAATGATTTAAATGTTTGATCCAACATAATTTTTTTTTTCTAACGGTGCTATTCTTAGACATTTTAGTCTCGCGTTGAGCCCACGCTTTGACAAAATAATGATGCATTTGTATGAAGACCTGTCAATACAAGATGGCAACAGCTGATTAGTCTTCATACAAATTGTGAGGGTTTTTCTTCTGTCCTGCTGATTGACACAATTAATAATATAACATACACACTTTAATATGTTTACTTTTATTTCTTTCACAATGTATACACAATTAACCACAGCACAATAATATTCTTTTTTCTTAATTGCACAGGCTTGTGGCTATCCCGCCAGGCAAGCTTTTTTCTCTCCTTTCTATATTCTTTTGTTTTCCTTTTCATTCAAATTCAAATCTCATGTTCCATTTTACCTAACAAACAAATCCATCTCGTTACAATACACCTCCTTCCTCTCATAAAAAAAAAACATTCCCAATTTTTTTTTTTTTTCTTCTTTTACAATGAGTAAATAATGTATCATAATGCTCAGCCGGCGCCACATATTTTGTTTTATTTTAAGGATAAATTTCAAAAATATGAAAATAAAAAAAAAACCTGTTTCTGATACATTATTCAGTCATTAATACCTTTTTTTAACAATACCAATTATTTTCATACTAAAATTAATTTTATTTATTTTTTTTAACACAAATTTCATATTCAATATTATAAACAAATATTTGTTTTTTTTTTTTTAACTTTTTTTTTTTTTTTTAATTCTTAATTCAACAATTCAAATAATCAAATAACAATACATAATAAACATTCACCAGTTAATTAATCAATTCATTAAATAACTTTTTTTTTTTTAAACATGTATCACATCTTTCCCAATATTTAAATTTATTTCAAATTTATTTTTCATTAATAAATTTATCAGTCCATCAATTTTTTTTTTAAAAAACTTTACCTTCATATGTAATACTTTGTTTAATTTATGTTTCATACCTTCATTCATGCAATATTTCATAATTCATTCTTTCACTGATCACTTTTATATCAACTTTCACCGTATCATTCATCACCTCAAATTTTTCATACACATGAAAATATGTTTTTTTTTTTTTTTTTTAATCTAATTTGATTATGTCCTTGATGTGATATTTATTTATAACATTTGTGTCTATATCTTTTAATACATAGACTATCTTGCTAACTTTCTTTTCTATTCTGGCTTTGACAAATTTTGGAGCCAACTTTGTACAGAAGTATTTCCCTGCATTTGATTGTATGAAATTTTTACGCCATACAATATCCCCTTGATCATAGACACGATTTGATCTACCTTTATTATAATAATTTGCATTTTTATTATATGCATCCCATAAATTTTCTGTTACAATTTTGTATAATGTGTTTAATTCCTTCATTTTATCTTTATGCATATCTCTATATTTATCTAAATCTTCCTTTGATTCTATTTCATCATTTACTATTTCACCATGAATTTCACCATTTAGTACAATCTCCCTACCTCTTGCTAATACATTAGGTGTGTATCCTGTTGCTAAATTGACTGTATTATTTATTATGCTTTGTACTGAATCTAAAAAAGTATCCCATTTTCTTTGTTCATTTTCAACAAAAATAGCTAATGTGTATCCTATTGTTCTATTATATGTCTCTACATTATTGCACATGGGAGTATATAAAGTTGTATAAAATATTTTCTGTACTCCATATGAGTACATAAAATCTTTAAATGCATTAGACTTTAAATTCTTTCCATTATCTGTTATTATCGTTTGCGGTACTCCTTCTGTTAAAAATATTTTATTTTCTATTAATTTTACTATTTCTTCTGTAGTAGCTCTTCTTAAAGGAAATAACCAACAATATTTGGTAAAAACATCTATTATTGATAATATATGTATATAACCTGTACTTGATTTTGGTAATGGTCCTATCAAATCAATACTCAACATTTTTAACGGTCTATCCACTCTTTTTCTATTTTCCATTTTTCCTGCTGGAGGTAAATTATTCGGCTTATACATTTTACATTTTTGACATTTATTTATAAAACTTTTTATATCTGCATACATATTTTTCCAATAGTAACATCTTGATATGTATTTATAAGTTTTAAAAATACCTACATGTCCATTATCATGATGATTCTTTATTATAGTTAATCTATTGTCTATAATAGGTATCTCTTTCCAATCAAATTCACAGTTAATTGCTCTGTACCAAGTTAACGGAAAATCTGTTAAAAATATAGGCATACACTCTACCAAATAATCTAATTTTAATTTGTAGACTTTGGCTAATTCTTCTAACCTTATTATAAATTCATTTGGTTCACTTTCACCATTAAAAGATATTTTTAATTTGAGAGGATCAAAATTTATGGACTCCATTGTGTTACTTTCTAAATCCTTTTTATTATTTATTTTTTTTAGATTTCATCATTTGCTGTATATTTTCAATTTATGCAATTAGAGAATAAATCATTTCATCTCAAAAAAAAAATTTCATACAAATTAAATATAACACCATCTATATATATTTATCTAAACTGATTTGAAACAAACTGGTTCATATCCATTCTTCATTCTTCCGCGACGTTCGATTTTTGAATGTCCATTTCTTCTGAACGTAGGTAGGTAATTTGAATTCTCTCACCTTCAATATTTTCAAACAGCATTTCAAATCTTGTAATTTCTTGTTGTTAATTGTATAAGTCGATGCCTTCACAACCTTTTAACGTCATGTTGATGCTTTCACAAAGGAAATAAATAAATCTGTCCAATTTTAATTATTTCATATTGTTTTGAATGTCATTTGTTTTTGTTTGAGAAAATTTTCTTCATAGGAATTTCATTTACAGATTTTTCTTTTACGTTGGGCGCCAAAATGTGAGGGTTTTTCTTCTGTCCTGCTGATTGACACAATTAATAATATAACATACACACTTTAATATGTTTACTTTTATTTCTTTCACAATGTATACACAATTAACCACAGCACAATAATATTCTTTTTTCTTAATTACACAGGCTTGTGGCTATCCCGCCAGGCAAGCTTTTTTCTCTCCTTTCTATATTCTTTTGTTTTCCTTTTCATTCAAATTCAAATCTCATGTTCCATTTTACCTAACAAACAAATCCATCTCGTTACAAAATATTACCAATATTCGGTAGGTAAGAATGACAGTGGTGATGAAACTTTCAGCCCAGGCATCATTAGTTTGTCAGAGCGTGGGCTCAACAGACGACTAAAATATCTAGCTCCGTAAAACCCCAAACACCATCTTGATCACGGTCTCCTTGTCTTTCGCAGGTCCAGTGGGTCCAGCAGCAGGTAGAGAAGCGCCGCCTGAAGAGGGACTACTCCCAGCAGGCGCAGTTCAGCGCCTGGGCCCCCCGCACCCCCGCCAGCCCCTCGGCCAGCCCCTACGGCGCCCACAGGACTAGATACAGGGCCCTGGCAGCACAGACCATCTTCCCGGACCCGCTCTACAGGGAGCAGTGGTATCTGGTAAGCTCTTACGTCTTTTCTACTATCTATAATAATCTATAATCTAAGTTCCAAGGATATATTCATTCAAAGCTCTCAGATGTATGCCCACAAACAAACACGTGTAGTTCGCGCTTACAAATGCTGATTGTGTACTTACAAATAAAATCCAAACCTCAAATGAACATAAGCCCTGCAACTCTTGCCGACATTCCCTGAAACAGGGGTGACGTTGGCAAAGTGAACCATTTTTTACAGTATGGGTGGTCAGCCTCATACCAACCTATAAGTCAAGGAATACGAGTAATAAATAACATTTAAGTAACAACAACAAAACCTTAAAAATAAATCTATACAAAAAAGTCAAAAAAATCTTAGGCAAAAAATGTAGCAAAACTAATAAACTAACATTACAAATCAGCATTGCAGATTAGCCGCCACTTCTTCCTGTCCTTGCATACTTCTTTCATTTCATCCAGAGTCAAAACCTTTTTGATACAAGCTCTTCTTTTATTATGACTCTGGATATCCCATTCACTCGCTATTTCGAAAACTTGGTCCATCCATACCTTTCTCGGTCTTCCTCTTCCACGACATCCATTAATTCTTGCAGCATACACTTTCTTCGTCAGTCTTTCTTCATTCATTCTCTCCAAATGTCCAAACCATCTAAGTATACTTCTTTTAATCTTTACTTTCACACTTTCTCTTACACCATATTCCTCTCTAACAAAATTATTCCTCACCCTATCACTCCGTCTTTTTCCAATCATACTTCTTAAGTAGTCCATTTCCACTGTATGGACTTTACTAATCTCACCTACACTCACCGTCCAGGCTTCACTTCCATACATCAGATCTTATATTTCTTCCATTTCTACCATTAAATACATATAAACATATTTATATATACAAGGATAATTTATTTATAAGGTACACATAATTAAAGAGCGCCGTTTTTGTATGTGTCACACCACCTCAAGGGCCCTCTCAAATCACGGTTAAGATTTTTTGTAAGGATGCGTCTTTAGTGCTCCTTTAAAGACACCAACAGTTTCTACCTTTCTCACATGAGATGGTAGTATATTCCACTCTATTGGGCCTGCAAACCGGAAAGCACGGTCCCCAAAATTAGTGCGTGTCTGACGTGACGGCTGGACTAAGTCAACCACCCCACAACCCGCAGATCTAAGAGTCACAGTTTAGGTATTGTAATGATTATAAGTAACTACACATATAGTGTAACTTCTTGCCACGTTATCCTCGAAGGGTTTCGCATGTGGCTAGTAGAACCTATTTATTTTTACAGGTAAGGGGACCGGCCTTACGCCAAACACTTCAGTTGAAGTGGATTTCCCAGCTCCCGAGGGGGCTGGTACACATTTCTTGTGAAGGCTGAGTAAGCCTAGCCGGTATTTTATTGTGGGGTTTGAAATAAACACCCAAACGGGAAATCATTTCTGACACCCTCGATGGGATTTGAGCTCGAGCTGACGGGGTAGAATGCAAGCACTCTACCAACTGAGCTATCGACTGGAAAACAAAACTTACAAAAGCATGAAAAGTCGGTGTTATGGCCGAGGGGGACAAGTGGGCTGATCTTTCTAGCGTGTTTGGAATAGAACAACGTTGGGTCGATCCCCGCCTGGATCATTTGACCAAAACTTTCATTTAAGGCTGGATGGACCTTTAGCTTTGCAAAAATACATTTTGCATCGTAAGGTGATCAATGCAATAGTAAATTTAATTCTTATTGAAGTTTCAGTTATTTCTTGTTTCTGGATTAATCCACTTATAATAAATATTTCATTTACATTCCTTCTATGACAAAGGTAGAAAACTAAGTACTTATATGGTACGACATAAAATGCACGTATATCCACTTTACGACACTGAAGGCAAAACATTTCCAATTTGTAAAATTGCAGAAAATGTGTACTTACGTAGAACTGTCATGAGATAGACGGGGCAAAATAAAAAACATGATCCCTGTTTTATTTCCTACGTAATACTGTGCACTTAAGTTATTACGAACTTCTAGAGAGTCCCTAAGGACACGTCAGTGCTTCAAGTATAAAACTACACGTGTAAACTCAAACATTGCGGCTTACAAATAAATGTATTGAAAGTAATACAGTGGCGCTAGTTAGCGTTTTGATTTCTATACATTTGGTTGAGGTTTAACGTTAAGCTTTTTACTCGTGCATGAGGTATAGAACTGGAGGTAAGAAGGCTTCACTGGGTAGGCAAGTAGATGGGTAAGTAGCCAGGCAAGTAGACAGGCTAGTAGGCGAGAAAGTAGCTAGCAATGAGTACTTTGTACGGAGATAAGACCAGCGATGCAACAGACGTGTTAGGTGACCTACTTTTCAAGCAGCGGAATACATCCCCTATTATATGACAGCTATGAGTTTATTATTGCTTGAATAGGGATGATTGTCGGGGTTATAGCCGCGGGAGCTAAGAGGGCTGATCTTTCTAGCGTGTTTCGAATGGAACAACGCTGGTTCGATCCCCGCTTGGGTCACTTGACTTTAACTTTGACCCTGGTTCAACAGATGTTATTGGGTAATTATTATTTAATAATTCATTAATAATAAACAATAATGAATTATTAAATGATGATATTAATACCTGTTTCTGGCCAGGCAAAATAGGTTGGTGAATTGCATTCCTCTTCACAAATCTATTTTTTTAAATTTAAAAAAAAAAAAAAAAAAAAAAAAAAAATACAAATTTTGCCAACAGGTTTTCTTTTTTTCACTTCATAGTTTGTTATATGCGTCGAGTATAAGAAATTGTCAAAATACCATCGTGTTCAAGAAAGTAGAAACTTTCGGAGTTGCGACGTTTCTGTACCACTTTCATACAAAAATTGTAAATATCACTCTTTCTTACATAAAATTAATTAGTTAAGAAAACGACCATGCATTTAATGATGACGTTGTTAAGGTTCTTCATTCCGGGTGCAAGGGCAGACAACTAATTGCCCTTGAGACTTTGAAAATCCATTAACATAAAAATTGCAATTCTTATAGTTTGGTCATTGTTCAGATTCCTGCTACCTAATTGTACCTATTTGTCGTAATTCATGCTTCTAATTTGTCTATGTTTTTTGTCTTGTCAATTTTGTAACAGTGTCCTCTTAAAAATGACGTAGCAAGCAAGTCAAAAGTCCTTGAGATAAAATAAATAATCAACGTGTGAAAATAAAACTCTGTGTTAAAGAAATTGAAATTTCTCACAGAATTAATTATTTTTTCTGAGATCGTCAGCTTTCATTAGCATATCAAGACCGATTGCTAGCTGTTGTTCAAGAGGGGGGCAAAATACTTTGTAAAATTGACTTTCTTCCTTATTACCGGTGACCTTATTGACCGGTCCGTAGTTCAGTGGTAACACTTTGGACTCTGAATGGAAGGTTGTAAGTTCGAATCCCGGCGGAGCACAAAAACATATCATTTATATTTTCAAATTTGCTCTTCGCTGGGTTGAAAAATTCATAAACCTTTACCAAAACCGGTCATCAAAAGGTCCATACAGCCGTACAACAATTGGGTCTTGCTTGAGAATTGGCGCTTTGTAGCGACGATTAAGCTCATAAAAAGTCCGGTAGATAGCTCAATTGGTGAAATGCTTGCATTCCATGCCGAAAGCAAGGGTTGGATCCTTCGAGCCTTCACAAAAAATGAGAAGCAGCCCCCCCAGGGGCTGGGAAACCCCCACTTCAACTGAAAGTGGTTGGTGTGAGGCCGGCCTCCTTATTCGTATAAATAAATAGTTCCCGAAATGCCACATACGACCCCTTCGGGGATAACGCAGGCAAGAAGTTACACTACATATATGTGTAGCTTTGTTGCCTTCTTGCGTTAGGAAAAAAACAAAATACAATCAAACGTGAACCGTTTCGCACCCCTACGAGATGCGAGTATGTAGAGGAAAACAAAAGCCAGTGGCAGAAGCAGCTGTGACTTCCCTTCACACTGTCATGCATATCACTGACACTACCTGGGGCTGCAATATTACAACTTGCACGGTGTGATTTGACTTACTTGTCAAGTGTGCATGAGCTCTGAATGCTGTGCTCAAGTAGGTACTGTCAATATCTGTGCGCTAAGCTGAAAATCATCTTTTTTTCCCTAATCTAATCTAAGTTGCACAGATATGTAACATTGGAGATTCGCATTACATGCATTCTCACAAGCAGACACGTACAAGTTCGCGCTTGCACGTGCCGCATGTGCACCTACAATATAAAAACCCAAATCTCAAATGAACATACACCCTGCAACTCTTGCTGACCTTCGATGAAACAGGGGTGACATTGGCAAAGTAAACTATTTTTGTACAGTATGTGTGGTCAGCCTCATACCAACCTACATATCAAGGAATACAAACAATTAATTACATCCAGCTTTATAAAACAAACTAACACTTAGCTAAAACAAAAAGCCCAAAATCTAGAATCTAATCTAATCTAAGTTGTAAAGATATGTAACATTGGGGATTCGCATTATATGCATTCTCATAAGCAGACACGTACAAGTTCGCGTTTGCACATCCCGCATACGATCCTACAACATAAACACCAAATATCAAATGGACATACATCTTGCAACTCCGGCCGACCTTCCCCGAAACAGGGGTGACATTGGCTAAGTGAACTATTTTCTACAGCATGGGTGGTCAGCCGCATACCAACCAGTAAGTCAAGGAACATACACAAGAAATTACATTTTAGAAATAAACAAATAATTATATGGATAAACAATAAAATCAAATACAAAATACCACATTCTAATTGAAAATTTACAAGATTTTAAAAATTTGAGAAACCCTAGCCTTAGCCGCCAGCATTACAGATCAACCGTCATTTTTTTCTGTCCTTACATACTTCCTTCATTTCATCCAGAGTCATATCCTGTACAAACGAAAATTAAAAACATTAAAGCCTTTGCCTTAGCCGCCTACATTACAGATCAGCCGCCATTTTTAATATTCAATTCCTAAAATGTTGGTGTATAGTTGACAGCCCATACTTTGAAATTGATTAATAATATATAATTGGTATAAGTATGAATTGGTAGGAGCATAAATGTCTTTGTTTCGTACATTGGCCACGTACGCTCGCAGCCGCAGTAACTCTCTGCTAGCCTCTCACGTAACATATGACCTGCCACAAGGCACTTGTTTTGGTCCGCTGCTGTACGCGCAATTTAAAAACTTATTTTTCTTCGTATTTTTTTTGCCAAACGTCCACATCGTAAAATGTCACTTCAAACGGGAAATTTCAACTCAACAAAAAACGTATTGCAAATATATATATGTGAAGAGCCCACTCAGTAAAGCGCCAACAGACTGAGGACGTCCAAAGAGCAATTGAAAATAGGATGCTGGAAATCAGTCTCAGAGACAGGGTTCCAAACCGGGAGATCCGTAGACGCACTGGTGTCACTGATGTCATACAGCGAGTATATATATACAAAGATAATTTATTTATAAGGTACACATAATAAAAGAGCGCCGTTTTTGTGTGTGTCACACCTCAAGGGCCCTCTCAAATCACGGATAAGATTTTTTGTAAAGATGCGTCTTAAGTGCTCCTTTAAAGACACCAACAGTTTCTGCCTTCCTCACATTAGGTGGTAGTCAGTTCCACTCCATTGGGCCCGCAAACCGGAAAGCACGGTCCCCAAAATTAGTGCGTGTCTGACGTGACGGCTGGACTAAGTCAACCACCCCACACTCCGCAGATCTGAGAGTCTGGAGTCTCAAATCTATGTCAACACGTGAGAACATGTCAGACAAGTATGAAGGAGCCATACCATTGACAGCTTTGTAAACCATCAGACAAACACGGTAGACCACCCTCTCCGGAAAACGAAGCCAATGCAGTTTAGCCGAGTGGCCTGCTTAAAGTGGCGCTGGGTTGGTCATGTCGTAAGGCAAGACCATGACAGGTGGCCGAAAAGTATCGTCCAGTGGTGACCCAGGATGCCTAAGCGAGGAGCGGGGAGACCCCAACTGAGGTGGCTGAACGACATCAAGAAAACTGCCGGCGGAGGATGGCTAAACACAGTAGCCGATAGACAGGAGTGGAGAGGATTGGAGAAGGCCTACGTCCAGGAATGGACTGAGGAAAGCTGAGGACGAGACGATGAGATTGAAGTGAAAACCTTGGGCTCCCTAAGGATATGCTTTCTTCCGTTGTTCCTTGACTTATAGGTTGGTATGCGGCTGACCACCCATGCTGTAAAAATGGTTCACTTTGCCAATGTCACCCCTGTCTCAGGGAAGGACGGCAAGAGTTGCAGGGTGTATGCCCATTTGAGATTTTGTTTTTTTGTTGTAGGTTCACAGGAGGCATGTGCAAGCGCGAACTTGTACGTGTCTGGTTGTGAGAATGTCTATGTAATTTGAGTCTCCAATGTAACATATCTTTGCAACTTAGATTAGATTAGATTAGATTAGTGTCAGTCCATAGTTAAATATGGTCACATAGTCATTGTCTACGAAGTTTTTCAGCAATTGACAGAAAATTTATTCTCAAAGAAAGGCACAATAAAATAAAAGTGCATTTCAGAATGTCAACTAGAATAAATTTTCTTAATTTCTATATTATCTACACTACGGTCTGTTCTTAGAAAATCCTTCCTCACCTTACCAATCCGTTTTTTCCTCTTAGTTTAACTAGTAAAACCTTATTTCAACTGTATGGTGGTCTTCACTAATTTCAATTTAGTTCACCGTCCAGGCTTCATTTCCATGCATCAAGGTTGGTATAAGTGCAACACCTTGTATGGTACCTCCAACCAAACATTGAAATTGTTAAGGATAAAAGAAAAACAGCTTTGTTTTCGATTACTTGAGTAGTAAAGTAATCGAAAGTAAGTAATAAAAAACAAAGCTGTTTTTCTTTTATCCTTAATGATGAACGATTACAAAGTTAATGCCTCTACAATCAATAAAATTGAAATTGTTTTTTTAAAATGAGATTATTATGTGAGAGCACAGATCACAGAAAATGTCGTTTCCTGCGTTTCCATATGGGTATTAGTGCCATCCCAAATTGTCGTCTTTGTATCTTAATGACTTAAATATTAGTTCATATTTCTAACTCTAGTTTTACTTTAAGTTAGTTATATTACAAGTTTAATTTAAAGATGCAAAATTTGAAAACCCATGAAAATTCTTCATTTCAATCTTTCTTCACAGCATATATTTTTTCACGTGTGACACCTTCACGTGCCGCATAGCTCACGTGATTCATCTCTGTAAGACTTTAATATTAAATACTTACTTTGCTCCCTTTGTGAGTAACACCGTTTCATTTTTGCCTCTAAATTTCACACCCATGCCAGCCATTGTCCCTGGCTCGTATAACGCAGTTAATATCAGTATACGGTCTACGTGCTACCTTTACACCAAGTACAAAACATTCCCCTTGACTCATCCATAGAGTTTTCCAATACATGAGTGAAAATTATAACGCCCAATCGAGGCGCTGTTTCACTTTTAATTAATTATTTGGCAAACTCTATGTTTGAGTTACAATGTAAGGTTTTAAAAATGCCATTCACTAAGCTTTCTGATTTGAAAACGTGATTTTTAATGCAAAGCTACGAAGTCATATTTTGCACCTTTGATAACTGCTCGTACCACGATTTCAATCATTTTTTTGAGAAACTCAAAATCATTTTTTAACCTATATTCAGAAAGGATCATGGCGCAAGCACTTCATGAGGCTAGGGAAGGCATTGTTGTCAACGGGCAGCTGGTAAACAACCTGCGGTATGCCGATGACACAGTCCTACTCGCTGACACTCAGGCGGATCTGCAAACATTGTTGACCAGAATAAATGTCGCTAGCAAAGAAGCTGGCATAAACATTAACTTTAAGAAGACCAAGGTCATGGTTATCAGCAGAAACACAAACGCCTCCGTACATGTAGAACTAGATGGTGAAACCATTGAAAGATGCACTAGTTACAGGTACCTGGGATGTGTGGTCAACGAAAAGTGGGACATGTGTCAAGAAGTCAGAAGCAGACTAGAGCAAGCCCGAAATGTCTTCGCTAAAATGAGCAAACTACTGTTGTGCCGAAATTTAAGCCTTGAACTCCGGAAGCGCATAGTGAGGTGCTACGTTTTCCCAATCGCTCTGTATGGTATGGAGGGATGGACTCTCACGCAGGCACTGGAGAGACGTATTGAAGCATTCGAGATGTGTCTATACCGAAAAATGCTTCGGATCTCTTGGCGTGATCGAGTCACCAATGAAGAAGTCCTTCAACGAATGCGCACTACAAAGGAGCTCCTGCCTACCATTAAGCAGAGAAAGCTAATGTACTTCGGTCACATTATGAGAAATGAGAAGTACCGTCTCCTTCATCTTATCATTCAGGGTAAGATTGAGGGGAGAAGATCTCAGGGACGCCGAAGGACATCGTGGCTGAAGAACTTGCGACAGTGGTTCGGCGGAAGCACCAAGTCCCTATTTCGAGCCGCAGCATCAAAAGTCAAAATAGCTATGATGATCGCCGATCTTCGTTAGAAGTGGCACAGGAAGAAGAAGAAGGATGCGCGCAAAGCAAATTTTCTCGCGCTTTCTTCATTCGGTGTATGCGATCTTACTTTGAATAGTATGCTTCGAGAGCTCCTCAATCTGACAAATGATCGAGGTGCCTCGACGACAATTGGGACGCAATATCTGCCCCTAGAGCTTGAGTTCTGTTGGTCGGGACAACAAGGAAAGGACCGAAGGAATTGCTATTCACCTTGCTGCTTCCGTGGTCCAGGCCTCGTTCGACTGCAGTCTTGTTCCCGATGGCCGCTGCTTCTCTCCTCGAAACGATCCCGTTGCACACGCGACTTTGCACTAGAAAATAGGATTATAACCTTCCTATACGAAGATTTGTCACACCACGTTCGTCACGACGACCTCCCTACACGAATAATCTTGGACCAGTTCCACACGACAACCTTCCTAGTCGAAGTATTTAGAACAAGTGGCAATATAGGTAGGTAATACAGATTTTTGGGCAATTGTGGTAAAGTTATGAACAAGGATAGGTATTAATTTTGGGAATGACCAACAGATGTCGCTTTGGCGCGAACAGTCAACGATCTTCACGTATGGTCTTTATAAACGTAGATATTATAATGTAAATGAGCATTTGATACTGCCATTGAGTGTATAATTTGATATTTGGTGAGTTTATTAATCGTTTTGTAGTCCAATTGTAACACTTGGGGCTCGTAAATGGAAGGTTGTGGGTACGAATCCTGACGTAGCGCAATAAAAATACTATTTGTATTTTCAAATATTCTCTTCGCGGGATAGAATCCGAATCGCCAGTCATGCGAACCCTTCGAGGATAACACAGATAATAAGTTACACTATATGTGTAGCTCAGTTGCGTTTGCGTTTTTAACAACAACTTTAAAATATCAACCTTAGCCCGTAGTTAATTTTTAACAAAATATTAAAATTAGATGTGGGCTGACTTGAGAGAAAACCATGTATTTTATTCGTTATTGAATTCTTAGAAATATCTTCAGGTATCTATTCGATAAAGAGAACTGAACCTTGACATTTTAATAAAAATATCCGTTGAATGTTTGACCTTTCCAGAGATCATCGTTTGAATTTTAAAATTTGTAAATAATGAAGTAGCTTCTTAGCATTTACAATAAAGTTAAACTATGACAAGTGAGGGATTCCATTGAACTTTAATATGCTAGCTAAACAGGTTGGCGATAACATATTTTTTTTAAGGAATCCTGTGCGGGAGGCTGCCCAATTCTTGAAAGTCTTGGGAGTCTATGTCACCCTGGTAGGGTGCCGCAGAGGTTTTGCTATCTTTAATAATCTAAGTTGCAAAGATATACTTACATTTAAAGCTCATATCAAAAGCATGCCCACAAACAAACACGTGTAGTTCGCACTTACAAATGCTGAATGTGTACTTACAAATAAAATCCAAACCTCAAATGAACATAAGCCCTACAACTTTTGCCGACCTTCCCTGACACAGGGGTGACATTGGTAAAGTGAACCATTTATTACAGTAGGGGTGGTCCTATTAAAAAAGGCTTATAAACGTGGTTATTATTCTTCAAAAATATCTTGTATTCAGTTACAAAACAATCTCATGTGAAGCTGAGTATGATTTCTTATTAGCAGGATTTCTCTTGAAAGTCGTTTTATTCACAGTCAATCCTATACCTACTTTTCTTCAATTTATTCAAGCTTGACTCATGATTTAATTTTGTTTTTAAGTAACCTTCTGATTATTAAGTAATTACTTTAGACCTTGTCAATGAAATCAGAGTTTTACTCAGTTAGAGTTAGGTTTAGAGGAACACTCTGAATATGAGTGTGACAGAGTAAAAGCTGAAATCGCCTGAGATGTCAGCTCTTAGACTGATGGATCGGCCCACATTCGACACTGCCCATCACTCATTCTCACCGAAACTAAAGTGTTTGACCCGTGAAAGTGATAGGCAACCAACGAGTTAACGGTATTCCAATTCATGACACTTTCACGAAAATTGTAGACTAAAATTTTTGTTTTTCATTCAATACTTATATTTTCAATGTGTGTAAGTCGCGAAGGGTGCCATACAATTCGATTTCCATCGGTTTTCCTTTTAAAATGAGGGAAAAATGATAATAAAGTAGACTGCATGGTTTCAATGGGGAAAAAATACGTATTGTTTCTTTGGTTTTAAATGTATTTTTTTTACTTTGTGTTTATATTTTTTAACTATTTTGTTGCCTCATTTTGAAAGGAAAGCCGATGGGAATCGAGTTGTATGGCACCCTTCGCCACTACTGAGTGAGTCACTACCTGCATACCTACCCACTGATTTTATTTTCTTGAAATACTAATGTACAATAATTAATGTAAATTAAAACCAAGTATTACCATTTCATTTTTTTAAATATTTAAAAAAATGGACTTTCACTGTGTTAACAGATCAACACTAAAAATATACAGTAGGTACAATACATTTTACACGTCACTTTGTGTTTTGAATTTTCATTGAGATATTACAGATCTTGTCTTGTCCTATATCCTCCCGCTATTCCTCTAGGGGTGTCCGGTACCTCCACACAAGTGCCTCCATTTGACTCTGTTCTTGCATACTTCTTTCATCTCATTTAGTTTCATCACTCTTTTTATGCACGCTCTTCTCTTTTCCACTTTGTAAATTCCATTCGTTCGCAATCTCATTTATCAGATCAATCCATTCTTTCTTAAGTCTTCTCCTTCCACGCTTACCTATTACATACATTCCCTTTTTACACTTTTTTTGTCAGTCGGTCTTCATTCATCCTTTCAATATGTCCAAACCATCACATCACACACTTCTTTGAACTTTCACTTTCACGCTTTCTTTAAAACATAATATTTTCCTCGTTTTGGCCGAGGCGTCAAGTCACCAATATTGACTAGTGTATTTGTATAAGAATAACGATGGTTCGATTTCCGTCGGGCCCTTTGACCATGTTTCAACAGAAATCATTATCTTTAATCTATAATCTACGTTGCAAGGATATATTCATTCAAAGCTGTCAGATGTATGCCCACAAACAAACACGTGTAGTTCGCGCTTACAAATGCTGATTGTGTACTTACAAATAAAATCCAAACCTCAAATGAACATAAGCCCTGCAACTCTTGCCGACATTCCCTGAAACAGGGGTGACATTGGCAAATTGAACCATTTCTTACAGTATGGGTGGTCAGCCTCATACCAACGTATAAGTCAAGGAATACGAGTAATAAATAACATTTAAGTATAAAAAAAAAAAAAACTAGGTAATCATTAATTTATAAATCATGAAAAATAAAACGTCATTAAATTGAATTTATTATCTTCAAACCTGTATCTGGCCAGACAAAATAGGCTGAAGAATTGCTTTCTCTTTAAAAAATTATTGAAAAAGAAAAAAAAAACGAAATTTTACTATTGTAATTTTGTGAATTGGGTCTAAAAAATCGTTTAGATTTCAAGAAATAACGTGTCTTCATGTGACTTTTGTGTATTTTCTATCACAAACCTTTTTTTTCAGTTATGAAGTTATGCATATTAAAATTGTCTCCATCGCTTCAAAATTAAAAAAAAATATATTTTTAAATACCGTTAAGTCCGGTCGATAGCTCAGGTGGTTGAGTGCTTGCATTCCATGCCGAAAGCTCGGGTTCGAATTCCACCGAGGGTGTCAGAAATGATTTCCCGTTTCGGTGTTTATTTCAAACCCATAAATAAAATACCGGCAAGGTTTACTCAGCCTTCACAAGAAATGAGTACCAGCACTTTCGGGTGCTGGGAAACCTCCACTTCAACTGAAGTGGTTGGCGTAAGGCCGGCCCCCTTACCTGTAAAAATAAATAGGTTCAACTCGCCACATGCGACCCCTTCGGGGATAACGCGGCAAGAAGTTACACTATATGTGTAGCTTAGTTGCGTTTTTAGTTGCGTTTTGCGTGAATGTAATAAAATATCTTAATAAAATTTTAAGAAAAAATGTTTGTAGACATTCGAAAAAAGGTTGCAGTCGACTGAGTTCTTTCAGGGAACACATCATATGTGCTTCAATAACGAAAATGTGATTGGAAAAGTGAAGTTCTGTGTCAAAGCGCGCACGCCGTGTGTGTCGGAACAAGCATTTCAAGATGGCGACCGTAATGGATTAGGAGCGGCTCAAATCACGTAATAATACAAAAATCACATTACCTCATTGAAGACTTTATAAATATTGTAACGATTTTACTGGGTTCTCTTTTAATTATTTATTTTAATTTATTTTACACGGTTTGGTTCACAATTTACAACAATTGACAATCCCTGCTTATTGGTATTTACGGCAAAATGGTTGCAGCGACTAATACTCCTCCGCACCATTGCAGTCCCTATATATAGGTACAAAAGAGATCTTTCTTGCATATTCCAGATCATTCGCTCGCTCATACCAGACCGCCGTTCTATGTACCTTACTACTATCATACTGGACTGTTCTACACATACCTAATATTGTTCCTATACAGGCGCACCTAGGTACTCTAAGTTCGTAACAATATAAAACGTGCCATTTAAATCTAGGTATTTTTTATTTGCCTTCATCAGTGTACTCGTGGACGTTGTCCTCTTCAAATCTTCTCTTTTCTGTCGGCGTCTATGTTTAGTCATCCCCGGCTTGCAGTTTCCTTGATATCCATCCACATCCAGCTACTGCCTTTAACTGAGACAAAGTTGTGGCGTCACGCAGCCGGGTTGCTAGGAAAAGGCATACAAGTATTTTTTGTTGTTGGTTACTAAGAACAATATTCCCGTACAGGTGTGAAGTACGCCCGCCGGGAAAAAAGTTCCAATTTACTATCTATCCATAATCTATGTCGTAAAGATATTATTACATTTAAAATTCATATTGAATGCATGCACACAAACAGACACAAGTAAGTTCACGCTTACAAAGTATGCTACATGTGTATTTACAATTCAAAAACCAAACCTCAAATGAACATAAGCCCTGCAACTTTTACCGAATTTCCCTGAAACAGAGGGGAAATTGGCAAAGAGAACCATTTTTTCCAGCATGGGTGGTCAGCCTCATAACAATCTTTAAATTAAATGATTCCAAATTTTAAATTCTCAAAATTCATTCAAGATAAAATAAACAATATTTCTTAAACCAAATGAAAAAATGTTTTAACAAACAAACATTGAATTTTAAAACCAGCTTTTACCATCTCATTAATTTATGAACATTTCTGTGATTGTTTACAAAAAAAAAAATAACAAAAGAACGCCCGGGGAATAAAAAAATAATATTATTCATCAGGAACGGAAATGTACGTTGTGATATTTTCCAGTGATGACGTCATAAAAACGGGTGAGGGGGTGGGTTGTGTGGGTGGAGAGGGAGGGGGGCGCATACGTCATTATTGACATTTAGCGAAATGATGACAATAATCATTACAGCTAATAATGATGACGCGCAATCACGAGATGTAGGCAAATAAAGAGTAAATGTGTACCTACATAATAAATAATGACGTCATCAAGACTCTCTTCGTGTAACCGAAAAAAGTAAAAGTATTTTTCACCGAATTCTTATTTACTATTTAATATGTAAGTATGTAAGATGTATACATACTACCGTGTTTGTTTGATGGTATATAAAGCCATCAATGGCTTGGCTCCACCTTATCTGACTGACATGATTTCGCCTGCTGAGATGGGTGTGAGCAGGTAGACACTCAGATCCGCGGGCGATGGAGCAGTCAATTTGGTTCAGCCGCGCCGTCAGATTCGTACAAATTTCAGAGACTGCGCTTTCCGTGTTGCGGGTCCGGTGGAGTGGAACAGACTGTCACCCGGAGTGAAGACCTCAAAATCTGTGGGTGTATTTCGGGGAGCACTCAAGACACACCTTTTAAAAAAGTCTTATCCGTGATCGGAGAGGGCCTTTGACGTGTGACACACACAAAAACGGCGCTGTCTTATAATTTGCAATACAAAATAAATAAGCCTGATATTTATCGTTATACTTTCATTGCTGGTCACGTATTGCACCCTCCGGGTGACTTGTTTGGAATATGAGGTTATTATTAATTTTATACGTTTTTTCTTTCTTTCACTCATACATTATATAACAGCTTTATTTTAGCGGTGATCGAGTATTTTCACAAATCCCTATGTGCCTAGTTGTTACTTGAAATTTCTCAAGCAAAAATCAGTTACTGCAAAGGTGTATGAACCTTTGTACCTAGTTCTTGATATTAAGCAATTTTTTTTTCATTGCATCGCGATTTGAACCTACTACCTTTCAATTGCGAGTCCGATGCGTTAACCACCATACTAAACAACGGTCTTAGAAGGTACGAGTATCGTTCGCTGAATTTTAAAATAGCAGCGAACAATGAAAACAAAAACATTTCCAAATAAAAATACGTTGTTTTTGAGGTCTTATGAGTTTTTTGACGTCAGCATTTTCGCCATTATTCTCTACAGATTTAAACCGCATTAAATATTCATTCTTGCGTTTGAAGTTGAGAAGTTGTTTGTTTTAGACAATGTACCGCGCACATATTATATTCACAAGTGTTTCAAAATTTAGCAGATACGTTTACTCCTCGGCGGAGTGAAATATTAAAAACCCAGCAGGTACCGCCAGCAAGAGTCTTACGTCGACTGAGTGCACTTACAAAAGCCAACTTCAAATGATTTTCAACCCTTACGAAACGTTAAAGCAAACAGCATCATTAAAATAAATACAGCTTCATATTGGGGTGTAAAATATTTTGTAAGTAATAGCTCAAATAAAGCGTAAGCAGAAAATGTATTGAAGACACAAAAGCACATCTAGTCAGTGTTTTAGTTCTTGCGAACCTAGTTTTAAATAACATTTTACTTTTCCATCTAAAGACGGTAAGGTTTTTCTTTTAGTATAAATCAATAACACGGTATATAATAAGACCGGTCCGTAGTTCAGTGGTAAGACTTCGGACTCTGAATGGAAGGTTGTGGGTTCGAATCCCGGCGGAGCACAAAAAAAATACCATTTATATTTTCAAATTTTCTCTTTGCTGGGTTGAAAAAACTCATAAACTTTTACACCACCAAAGGTCCATCCAGCCTTACAGCAACTGGATCTTGCTTGAGAATTGGCGCTTTGCTTCGACGACGAATAAGCTCGTAAAAAGGTCAATAGCTTAATTGGTAGAATGCTTGCATTCCATGCTAAGAGCAAGGGTTCTTTCTTAAGGTTTACTCAGCCTTCACAATAAATGAGAATCAGCCCCTTCCGGGAGCTGGGAAACCCCCACTTCAACTGAAAGTGGTTGTGTGAGGCCAGCCCCCTTACCCGTAAATATAAATAGGTCCCGAATCGCCACATGCGACCCCTGCGGGGATAACGCAGGCAAGAAGTTACTCTATATGTGTAGCTTAGTTGTGTTTTAATAACACAAAACGACTGTTCAGTCATAAAAGATTGCACACATCTTAGGTAATAGAATGTCAATTTGAGGACGTTCAGATCATAATTTTCAAGTTATGTAGAAGGATAGATAGAAATCTTCATCGCTATGATATCCATGAGCCAAACCCAAATTGTTTTGTAAATCAGATCGCAAGATCTATATACAAAAATAAATTTAAAACTAACTTTATTTTTTATGGTTTATGTATTAACACTGAAAATTCATGTTGATTGATTTAGGTTTTTTAAAAAAAACTATTTTTTTATTAAAACATTGTTTTATTTTCACACGTGATATTGATTTTATTTGAATTATAATTTACAAACGTTTTCGACCTATATGGTCATCTTCAGGTAGGATTACATGTTTTAATCAAAAATTTGTTTTGTTAAAAAACATAAATCAACAAAAATAACTCAATACAATTTAAAGACAAGCTCTTCAAGTAGCCACAAAAAGTGCCAGCAATACAATAATTAAGCATCTTTTGTGTGTGTTTTTTTTACAAAAACGGAAAAACGCATTTCCACTTTTCGCGCAATATTTTGAATACTTACATTATTTTTCGTATAATTTTTTTTACTATGTGTTTGCTTTAAATTTAAACAAAGCAGTGCAGTGTGGCGAAAATGTACCCCTCTCGGCTATTTAGGGGTTTAAACCTCGTAAGGAGCTTCTACCTGTTGAAAGTTTGACCCGGCTTTCGTCCAAGGAACAAAACTACAGTCCGACTCCCTAATGCACTCCGCGTCGACTCCTTTTATTTTATCTGCGACTAAAGTCCTGCAAAACTGCCCTCTTTGTAAAATATAATATTTTCCTCAAGGAGCTCCTTTTGTCTTTAGACGCCGGTGAAAGTTTTGAGTAGAAGGCGACTTTTATTGCGGTTTACCTTTCATATTTCCCGTCTAAATTATTAAGATCACGATGATGATAAAAGTATGCAGGTAAGGCTCTCGATACTCTTCTTAAAGTGAAACTCAACAAGGGAATTCTGAACTTTGAGAATGACGCTTAGAATATTTTGTAGCGTTGCACTTAGAGTATTAAATTTTATGCGAGCTCTTATAGAATGCAATAGAATAATACAAACATTTTTTCTTTTCTTCTGTTTTCTATCCATATTTGTATGTATGTAGAAGAAATAATAGTACTTTATATGAGAAAGTATAAAATTAAAAATATATTTTTTTTAAATTGAGTGTTTCTTTCTCCTCGGGTACTATCGACTTGCTTACGTCATTTTCAAGAGGACACCATTACAAAATTGACAAGATAAAAAACCATAGAGAAATAAAAATAATGAGTTACGGCAAAGAGGTACAATCATGTAATAGCAAAAGTGAAGTAGCAGGAATTAGCATTTGAACAGCAATCCCACACAAATGTGGCGTTTGGTCGCCGAGAAAATTAAACCATTAATAAGAACCACGAGTGTCACCTCCCTCCAATTCTGGATTCATCGCATTTTCTCTTGCAGATGGCAGCAGTGATGTGTAGTCATCAGGTCGCCTAACTTTATGTATGTTATGTTTTAAGATATGTAGCCCAGTGAATGCATTTATATTTATTAGAAAGTGTGTGGTTCACTTTGCCAATGTCACCCCTGTTTCAGGGAAGGTCGGCAAAAGTTGTGGGGCTTATGTTCATTTGAGGTTTGGATTTTATTTGTAAGTACACATTCAGCATTTGTAAGCGCGAACTACACTTGTTGGTTTGTGGGCATACATCTGAGAGCTTTAAATGAATATATCCTTGCAACTTAGATTATAGATTATAGTGTAGCTCTATTGGAAAACGCCATCTATTTTAATTATAGTCCGCATTAAATATAGTGTGCATTTTTAAATACATCATAAATACGCATTTAAAATATCCAAATTTTTTCATCTCAAAGAATCCATATTTTTCTATAGGTAGTAAACAGAAATTTATGTTTTTTTTTAAATTATTTGAATAATAATTCTATTCTAAAATAAGAGTTTTTGGGTATCTAATCAGCTAAAATTTATGTCTACTTTTCTCCTAAAAACGCCACTAAAAACCAATCAAGTTTAAGTGTCTATAAAACAAATTTTCCAAAATAAAACATTCTGCCTATCATCTCAAAATATTTAAGCTTGACTTTCACAATTAACCCTCAGTTGGTCCTTCGATTAGCCGACGTGTTGTATTATAAACTAATCTCCCTCCAGATTAATTTAATACGTCTTGTATTATAAGACGGCACAAACTAGTGGGGTCAGATTAACCCTCCGCCTGACCCATGTTCCATTGAGGGTTATTTTGTAAAATTTAAAGCCTTTAGTTCGGCCGGGGCCTATTCATCCCGCACTTACCATTCCTAGAAAGTTCCACGGCTGAAATTATCATATCAATTGGATGCTTCTACAAATGTTCCAATTAGAAATTAGTGACTCGATGAATAGAGATCGGAAGGGCTGTGATTGGACGCACAGACAGTTAGGGATAAGCGATCAATTGGTTTCCTCAAACGTTACATAAAATTGAAGCAACTTAAAATGTAGAAGGTCTTAAAAGAGTGTAATAAATATTCCCGATTAGCTATAGCCGACTTTCCCTGTTTAAGAGAAGGTCGGCAAGAGTTGCAGGGTTTATGTCATTTGAGATTGGGTTTTTAAATTGTTGGTCCACATGCGGCATGTGTTAGCGCGAACTTATAAATGTCTGTTTGTGGGAATGCGTTTAATATGAATCTTAAATGACATAATATCTTTGCAGCTTAGGTTTAGATTTAGATTTTAGCTAAATTACTTGTTTCCCAAGAATAACGCATTGCTTAAGTATTCGGCAATTTTGTGAGAAGTGTTTACATAAAAAAGTATGGAAGTAACAGCAGCGCCTCTTTTGAATGTTTTAGTTTTCAACATTTTGTTCTGTTCACGAGATGGTTGGGTCTTTTTGAAATTGAAACATGTTTTTATCAATTAATTATTTATTTAAATTTACTCAAACGAATTCTAACACAAGTGAAAACAGACGTTTTGGTTTTGATTTTTAAAAATGTTGTTGTGTATACAAGTGCAAATTCTAATCTAATCTAATCTAATCTAAGCTGCAAAGATATATATCATTTAAGATTTATATTAAATGCATTCCCACAAGCAGATATGTATAATTTCGCGCTAACACATGCCGCATGTGGACCTACAATATAAAAACCCAATCTCAAATGAACATAAGCCTTGCAACTCTTGCCGTCCTTCCCTGAAACAGGGGTGACATTGGCAAAGTGAACCAATTTTTTTTACAGTATGGGTGGTCAGCCGCATAACAACCTATAAGTCAAGGAACATACATGACAAATTACATTTTTAAAATCAATAAAATAACAATATATACATTGACATAAAAAACTAAATCACAAAACCAATTTTACTTTAACAAACCCCAGCCGCCAACATCACAGATCAACCGCCATTTCTTTCTATCCTTACATACTTCTTTCATTTCCTCCAGAGTCATAACCTTCTTCATACAAGCTCTTCTTTTATTATGACTCTGGATATTCCATTCATTCGCAATTTCGGATATTTGGTCCATCCATACCTTTCTCGGTCTTCCTCTACCACGACATCCATCTATTCTACCAACATATACTTTCTTCGTCAGTCTTTCCTCATTCATTCTCTCCATATGCCCAAACCATCTTAACAAACTTCTTTTAATCTTCACTTTCACACTTTCTCTTGCACCACATTCTTCTCTTACAAAATCATTCCTCACCCTGTCACTCCGTTTTTTCCCAATCATACTTCTTAGAAAGTCCATTTCAACAGTATGGACTTTACTAATTTCACTTTCATTCACCGTCCAGGCCTCGCTTCCATACATCAAGGTGGGTAAAAGTATGCCACTGCGTACCGCCAATCGAGCATTTTTAGATATGTTTTGATTTTTGGCGATACAAGCTGTGGCACCCAGTACACACCTGCCCTTCATTACTCATCTTTCAAATTCACCGGTCATTCTTCCATCTTTTTCAAACATACTTCCCAGGTATACAAACTCATTTACGACATCAACATTCATTCCATTAATTTTAAATTCATAATTCATACTTTCATCATCTCTTTCAAAAATCAATACTTTCGTCTTACTTGCATTCAACTTCAGATGGTTACCTAACAAAGCTTCATTCAATCTAGAGAGCATTGTTTGCAATTCTACTGCTGAATCAGAAACAAGAACTGCATCATCTGCATACAGTAAAACACTCACTTTGCTCTTTCCTATCGTCAATCCACAATCATTAAGTCGAGCATCTCTGACACACTTGTCCATGACTATGTTAAATAGCCATGGACTCATCACACATCCTTGCCTCACACCCTTATAAACTTCAAACCACTCACTATACTCACCATCAATACGAACACATGCCTTACTATTTTCATAGTTGGCATGCACCGCACCTAGGAGAGCCCCATTCACTCCGTATGCTTTCAAAACATCCCATAACATACCTCTGTCTACTGAGTCAAAAGCCTTTTCCAGATCTACAAAGGCCGTGAACAGCTTCTGCCTCACCGACAATTGTTTTTCAACAAGTTGTCGTAGAGTAAAAATCTGATCAACACAGCCTCTACCGGCCATAAAGCCGGACTGTATATCGGAAATCCTTTCACTAGTAGTCAGAATCACATTTTTTATAATCACCTTACAGAAGACTTTTCCTGGTATACTGAGTAGACTGATTGGTCTGAAGTTCTGACAGTCTTTTTTGTCCCCTTTACCTTTGTAAATGGGAACAATGACTGCCTTCCTCCAATCCATCGGTACTACTCCTGCATTCACACAAAGCTTACATAATTCGTACATCCAATCTATCACGCATTCACCTCCTGCTTTCAACATTTCACCATTTATTCCATCAAACCCAGCAGACTTTCCATTCTTCAAACATTCAATAGATACTTTTATTTCCTCTTTCAAAATCCTAAATTCATTCTCTTCTGTCATTTTTCTAAACAAATTTCTTTCGCCCCGACCAAAAATCCCTTCAAAATATTCTTTCCATCTCTTACATACTTCATCATTCTCCCATACCATCTTACCAACAGCACTTTTGATTCCTGGGGTGGTCAATGCAGAATCTTTATTCCTAATGGCACCGACCCATCTCCAGAATTCCTTCCTACTGTCGGTGAAACTTCTGTTCATTTTTTCATCAATCTTTCTCTGTTCATTCGCTTTGCTTTCATAAACTATATTCTTCGCCATTCGCTTGGCTATCTTATATTCATCTTCTAGCTTTCTATCATTCCTGTCGTTCAGCCACTTTTTGTAACATTCCTTCTTTACTTTCACAGCCTCTTTTACTTTAGCATTCCACCAGGCATCCCCTTTTAATCTTCCACCTTTCGTTTCTCCACATACTTTTCGAGCACATTCAATCATTCTTTCTTTCATATCCTTCCACATGCTTTCAATATCTTTTTCATTCACATTCTTTTCAAGTTCATTCACACTTAACTTTTTTTGTATTTCTGATTTATACTTCACTTTCACGTTTTCATCACTCAGACTTTCTACTTTTATTCTTGGCTTTCTTACTTTCTTCTTACGTTTCTTCTTTCTTACTTCTCCAATCATTATTTTAGCGCATAAGAGATAGTGGTCACTGCATATTTCAGGCCCACGATAGACACGGCTATCTCTTACGGCTCCTCTCAGTCTTTCATCCACACAGATGTAGTCAATGATTGTGCGACTTCCCACAATCTGCCTTGTGTACAGATGCACATCCTTGTGCCGAAACCATGTGTTTGATGCAAAAAGGCTGTGCTCTGCACACAAAGCTATCAGGTGTCGCCCATTATCATTGACTACACCTCGTCCACTAGGACCAACAATTTTCACACATTCATCTCTTTGCTTACCTACCCATCCATTCATATCACCCAAAATTATAATGAATTCATTCTTCTTACTTTCACGCACAGCTGCATTCAACTCGTTCCAAAAATTCATTTTCACCTCCATACATTCTGAATCAAATTCAATTTTCAATTATGTAAGATTAAGTTTTATACTTAAAAAAATGTTTGAAAAGAATACCATCACTTTTTCATTGACATTAGATTTGTAAAATAGAGACTGCTTTTCCATTTCCAATATCAAAATTTTAATTATAATTACAAAAAAGGTATTTAAACCTAACAAAAGGTAATTTATTTATAGTTCTACTTCTCATAAATTATTCTTTTTCTTTTCCAGAATGGAGGAGCCAAGGACGGCCTAGATATGAACGTGGGTCCAGCCTGGCAGAAAGGCTACACTGGAAAAGGAGTGGTCGTCTCAATCCTGGATGATGGAATCCAAGCGAATCATCCAGATCTAGCGCAGAACTATGTAAGTTCAAGACTTGTTTTTCATCCCTTCGAGATTTGGTGACATTGTAAAATAATTGTATGTACAGAGTGAATTTAAAAGAAGGAAAAGTATGAAAATGTGATCTAGAATCTATAATCTATAATCTAAGTTGCAAGGATATATTCATTCAAAGCGCTTAGATGTATGCTCACAAACGAACACGTGTAGTTCGCGCTTACAAATGCTGATTGTGTACTTACAAATAAAATTCAAACCTCAAATGAACATAAGCCCCACAACTTTTGCCGACCTTCCCTGAAACAGGGGTGACACTGGCAAAGTGAACCATTTTTTACAGTATGGGTGGTCAGCCTCATACCAACCTATAAGTCAAGGAATATGAATAATAAATTACATTTAAATATAAAAAATAACAAAACCTTAAAAAGAAATCTATACAAAAAAAGTCAAAAATTTATTATGCAAAAAATGTAGCAAACTAATAAACCAACATTACAAATCAGCATTGCAGATTAGCCGCCACTTCTTCCTGTCCTTGCATACTTCTTTCATTTCATCCAGAGTCATAACCTTTTTCATACAAGCCCTCCTTTTATTATGACTCTGGATATCCCATTCACTCGCAATTTCGAAAATTTGGTCCATCCATACCTTTCTCGGTCTTCCTCTTCCAGGACATGATGGTTATGAATAAATTGAAAGAGATATACAAAGATAAAAATAAATATAGGCAATTCTGCAGAGACTCTGGCCACCTCTACCGGAATGGCAACATTTAAAAATGCTTCAATTTCAATCATTTTAATTTTAAAAAATATTCCTTTTCACGTTGTTCTTTTTATTGTTGTTTTTCAATTTTATTTTACAAACATCTCTACCTGTAATTAATTCTCTCTTCTGATTTGTGGTTTAAAATGTACCTACGTCTTTTTATTAAGCTCATTATATATCTTATTCCCTAATTAGGAATCATTTTTACACGTTTCTTTAAAATTTATGAAAAGCTTTTATCTTGTATACAAAAAAATTATGGTATTTTTTTGTATTAATTAACCATTCATTAAAGAAAAACATCTCTTGTAAGCTGGTCAAATAACAGAAATAAAAAAAAAAAAAAATATTCGCTAATTAAGAAGGTTTTTTTATTAAAAGATTTAAGAAATCTTCTCGAAAAATCTACCAACGATTTGTTGATGGATACAAAAATTTCTTAATACAAAAAGAAAAGTGTAATTTTCTAAAAAAAAAAAATTGTGACTTTGTATGTATAGTAAAAAATTAATAACATTGAGAGATTATCTTTACTGATCCATTGTCTTGGGATTTACGCCTTGTACTAGGATATTGTATGAAGGGTTTGACTTCAGAAATACACACAATTAAGTAAAATCAAATACGTTTTTCCCTGAATTTAAAATAAAATCATCTGCCTTGTATCAAATATCGGTCTTAAAAAGGTGCATCCTGCGCAACAGCAAAGAAAATGCCTCTTTTCATAAAGAAGCTGAAACTTAAATATAGCTCTTGAGGTGTGATGCACCAGCGATAACAAAAAAAAAGTATTCCTTGTCTTAAAGGTTGGTAGCAGGCTGACCACCCATACTGTAACAATGTCACCCCTGTTTCAGGGAATGTCGGCAAGAGTTGCAGAGAGTTATGTTCATTTGAGCTTTGGTTTTTTATATGGTAGGTCCACATGCGGCATGTGTGATAAATTATGTGTGTCTGCTTATGAGAATGAATTTAATATGAATCTTAAACAATAGATATCTTTTCAACTTCGATTTAGATTTAGATTAGACGTAATCACATAAACAATATTATCGGTAGGACAACATAAAAGTTGCATTTTCCTTTATCGCTTGTCTTATTCTTTTTCATTAATCAAATAAGAAATAACTTATTTACTTTTCATCAGTGCTCCTTGTTTCTTCTTTTTCCGAAGTAAAAAACATTGTGTCAATACTCAACCATCGCGTTTACAGAGAAAAATACGAAAACCCAAACACTCACTGAGGATGCCGTTGTATCTTCCTTACTTTCTTCTTTACGTGATGTTAGAGTATTTACAAAATTTTCTTGTGTTTTTGATAGTTAACAGACCCTCACGGTGTTTTCCATTAACGGACAAAGAGGACGTCCCATTATATGGTGTCACGTGTTCTGGAACATTTCAGTCTGCGGAATGCTCCTACGATGACTTGGCAAAACATATAAATCACCCTTTATTATCTTTGGAATACTTGTGCGATAGCAAATTAAATGTTTTTATCGTTCTTCGACGATTGAAAAAGGAAATCACAAATTTATTGAGGATTATCTTATTCCTTGACTCTTTTTCCTCCCAGAAATTATAATTGCCTCGGTATCAAAAAAATTATGTAACTTTTTCTATTTTCTGAAACAGGAGTGGCATTGGTAAAAGTGCATCATTTATTAAGTATGCAACTTTCTTACTAATCGTCAAAACATTAATAGACATTTTATCTCAAAACAAAAGCGACACACCACCATGCAGCTGAAACCCTGCTTCGAAAGAACGTGACATCAAATGCTACCTAACCAACACAGCTGCGGCACTTCAACAAGCGTTGCAGACTCTCAAATTAAATTAAATCTGGAGAGTCTCCTCCAAAATATTCCTAAAGAAAATAACTCTTCATTACTTCATGAAGTACCATGATACAAAGGAATATTTTCCTTAAAATTTTACGTGCAACATAGAGCTAAGATTTTGAGTATCCTGTCGCTGAAGCGCCTTCCAAACAGGACGCCAGAATTCCTCACTTCCTGTTCTCAGCACTGGGATAAATGCCCATAGGCTGGAAAAGTCGGGAAAAGCGGAAGGCTGCATACCGTTTATGGGGAAAATTAAACGAAAAACTCGGCATAAATATTCAACAAAACAATGGGATATAAAGGTACAATAATACCCACTGAAACTCTTTTTTAGGAGCAGTTTCTTCATTAAAAATAAAAGTTTTTTTTTCCTTTTCTTGCGCGCCAAAACGATAAAACTTGTTTTTTTTATCTGTTTTATTATTCGAATGATGTTTTTTTTTGTTGTTTTTGGTTTTTGATTGCGGACCATAATTATATTTTTTTCTCAAGAAACTCTTGAATTTAGTGCATTTATCATGTTTCCTTGTAGTACAAATTTTGGTAACTTTGTTTTTATTCTAAAATTGAATTTGTTATTAACCGTTCTACAAATTTCGTAAATGTTCATCATAGTTCATCATGGCTTAGTATGCAAACAAATACCGTTTTTTCAATCATCATCATTTATCGGAATGATTGTTTATGTTCATTAAACATGTTTCTTCCATTTGAAGACTTGATGAATCATCGATGCTTTAGTAAATTCTGTGTCATATCACCTTAGTCCCGGTATTTTCAACGCAATTTTATGTACATAACTTTAAACTGATAAAAAAAACTACTAACACGATTGGCATAATTGCGTTTTTCTTTTCATTGAGGATAAAGTCGCTATGCTAACGGTGAAAATACCCGGTCTTAGACCTCTTAGCCTTTAAGCTAATGATAAGTTAATAATTCACCCCTAAATGTTTTTTTTGTTCAACATAACATCACTTTTATTTTAAAAAACTGGTATAAAATTTATGTAAAACCACTTAATAGAAAACGTTGTAAAAATTCATAACTTTGTTGATCCATTCGATGTAAGAATATACCCGTGTGTAAACGTCTGGATATCCTTTAGCGCACGGCATGCCCCAGGACACGATTCCCACCTGCTTTCCATTACTCACCAATGGACCACCAGAATCACCCTATAACATTAAAAAAAAGTATATTTACAACGTGACAAAAATATGTTTTAATTGTAATATTTCTTACACTTAAGAAATCATCATTTATACGACAACAGGTCTCGTTTATGGGTTTTTCCTTGACTTATAAGTTGGTAACATTGAAGCCGATGCCGAAATTCTGGGAGTGAGGGGACATTGGAGGGAAGCTGCGCAAGACAGAGAGTCCTGGAGGATTGTGGTGCGGGAGGCCCTGAGCCTTCAAGGCTTATAAGCCGAAGAAAGTAAAGTAAAAGTAAGTAAGTATAAGTTGGTATGAGGCTGATCACCCATACTGCAAAATATGGTTCTTTTGCCTGTTTCAGGGAAGGTCGGCAAAAGTTGCAAGATTTTGATTTAAATTTGTAAGTTCACATTCAGCATTCGTAAGCGTGAACTTACCTCCACTTGTCTGTTTGTGAGCAAATGCCTTTGATATTATTTTTGAATGTTAAAATATCTGTGCTATCTCTAATCTATAATCTAAGTTGCAAGGATATATTCATTCAAAGCTCTCAGATGTATGCCCACAAACAAACACGTGTAGTTCGCGCTTACAAATGCTGATTGTGTACTTACAAATAAAAACCAAACCTCAAATGAACATAAGCCCTGCAACTCTTGCCGACATTCCCTGAAACAGGGGTGACATTGGCAAAGTGAACCATTTTTTACAGTATGGGTGGTCAGCCTCATACCAACCTATAAGTCAAGGAACAACTTAGTGCAACTTAGATTATATATTATATCCCAGGATAAAGTGCTTCACACCCTGGTTTTTTTTACTTATAGGGTGGCAAATTTTATGTGGACAATTGACAAAAATTTAACGTCTTTCTAAGAAAACCTATAAATACTATCTATAATATGATGGAATCTGAAGGAAAAAAATTATGGAAAAAACAGCTTTGGCAACAATTAATCAAGGAAATCAAGGTCATCGCGGGATGTATCTTATCTAATCTAATCTAAGTTGCAAAAATATGTTACATTGGAGATTCACATTACATGCATTCCCACAACCAGACACGTACAAGTTCGCGCTTGCACATGTCTCATGTGAACCCACAACATAAAAACCAAATATCAAATGGACATACACATGCAACTCTTGCCGTCCTTCCCTGTAACAGGGGTGACATTGGCAAAGTGAACCATTTTTGCAGCATGGGTGGTCAGCCGCATACCAACCTATAAGTCAAGGAACATACACGACAAATTACATTTTATAGATGTAGGGATGTTGAATCGAAACCATGCTGCATAGATGTAATAAATCAACGAACAAAGAGTCTTTTCGAGATCCATTCCTCCGTTGACGATTACATTTATTTGCTAATTTTAAAGATTAAGTGCGGTTTTTTTTATTTTTAATCTTGGAATTTCTTGAGAAGTTAATACAGCTCGCAGGTTGAAGTGGAAACTCTTGGATTAAACATTCTTGCAAAACACGATTACTATGATTTGAAACGTGCTAATTTTCAGTCTAAAGATTCACAAATCAAAATGGCGTTAATCTTATCAAATCTAATTTACGTTTCAAATATATTTACGTCCACAAGCAGACATGTGCAAATTTGCGCTTAAAAATGCCGTTGCGTGCTCAAAAATGAGAATCGAAATCTTTAATAAGCCCTACAACTTCTACCAACCTTCCCTGAAACAGGGGTGTCATTGCCAAGGTGAACCATTTTACAGTTTGTGTATCTCATACCAATCTACACGAATATAATGGCAAAAATGAGAATCGAAAAAAAAAATTGAAGAGAACAAAAATGAGAATCGAAATCTCGAATAAGCCCTGTAACTTCTACCGACCTTCCCTGAAACAGAGGTGACTTTGCCAAAAAGAACCATTTTACAGTTTGTGTATCTCATACCAATCTACATGAGTATATGGCCATCCTGCACCCCCAACCCCTCCCCCTCCCTCATACCCTCACACAATGACACCCTCTAAGATGATTCAGTTCTAAGCCATTTAGTATTAATTTAACCACCTGACGATGCAAACGGATGCTTGCGAATCCGGTTGTGGTATAAAATATATATACTCTATAATCTATAATCTAAGCTGCAAGGATATGTAAGCATTTAAGGCTCATATGAAATGCATGCCTACAGACAGGCACATGTAGGTTCGCGCCTACACATTCTGCATGTGTGCATACAAATAAAGAAAACCTCACATGGACATAAACCTTGCAACTCCTGCCGCCGTTCCCTGAACCGGGGTGGCATTGGCAAAAGTGAACCGATTTTTACAGCACGGGTGGTCAGCCTCGTACCAACCTAAGGAGCCAAGGAGCACTCAAGTAATCGAAAACAGAATTATTTTTCTTTTATCCTCACAATAAATGGTTTTATCTTACATGACACGCGCCTTGTCCTTTCTTGGTCAGAGAGCAGATCTGCGTCTCAAACACTGAGTTGATTTCCTTAAGTCTCGTCTGGCAGTCGTTCACTGATAGTGATTTCAGATGAATGATCTGCAAGGAGTTTGGTGCTGATCCAGGATACTGAAATCATAAGAACAAAAGAAGGTTTATCATGAAAATAATTGTACATTTATTTTACTAAACCCTTTTTTGTTGCTTTATGGTAAAGTGGTAAGAAAATCCGTTCATGCGAAAAGGTCTGATTTGAAATTTTTGACTCAAGGTACAAAATTTTAGTTTTTTAAACTACACAGTTAAAATTTATTCATTGGATATTAGACGAACCGTTTTAAAATAACTTACATTATTCTCGATTTTTAACTGTTCAGTTATTATTATTGTAAATATGTCAAAAAACCGTAATTACAACGTAAACCTAACAAGTTTCTAAAGCTGTCCAAATTGGTAAATTTTTGCCTACTTATTCATGAAAAAGTTTTAATTTGTAATCCGAATGATAGTCTATTTTTCCATATAAAACAGTCAAGTTTATTCCAGATTTTTGGCTTAATAAATCTGATATATAAGAACGAAAAAGTTTTAATTTGTAATCCGAATGATAGTCTATTTTTCCATATAAAACAGTCAAGTTTATTCCAGATTTTTGGCTTAATAAATCTGATATATAAGAACGAAAAAGTTTTAATTTGTAATCCGAATGATAGTCTATTTTTCCATATAAAACAGTCAAGTTTATTCCAGATTTTTGGCTTAATAAATCTGATATATAAGAACGAAACAGTTGAACCATTGTTCAGGGGTGGCACGGATGAAGTGTGGGTATATTATTTTTCTTCTTTTACTTCACTTTCAGTTTAAGTTATGCACATGTTTCTTTGGAACAGTAATTGTTTTACATACATTTTGAAGAAATTGTTAAATATTGTAAACAAATATCCTAGTTTAACTTACGGTTGTAGTCCCCCATCCGGTTAGAACCAAATCTTCTCCTCCCGGAGTGTCTTCCTCTGGTAAGGAAATCGACTGAACTGTAGCGGTAAACTTGATGGGCCCCAACACTTGAAGGACAGCCAGGTCATTCACGATATTGAAAGAGTCGTACTTCTCATGTACTGTGATCCTCTCTACGGCATAGCGCTGTCCGGTCTCGTTTAGCTTATTCGAACCAACTACCACGCTCACCGCGCCTGGTTTTGTGCTGTAAATTGTGACAAGTTGATTGAGTATTGCCTATTACTTTAAATTATAAAAATATAATGTTTGATATTTAATTACAAAGTCATTTTTTTTCTGTGTAAGACGCAAAAGATGCTTTCAGTCAACGTACTAGTAAATACTCGTAAGTCATACTTTTCACGTTAGTTCTAAGAAGTTATGATGACGCCTTGCAATGTCATTTACATTCTTATGTGTATTTATTAGTTACTACCCATCAAGTATTTATTAGTTACTACCCATCAAGTATTTATTAGTTACTACCCATTTAGTCAACGACGTTACCATGTTGAAAGCACCGGTTCCCATAGATCACCGAAGTTAAGCAACATTGGGCGCGACAGTATTTGGATGGGTAACCGCTCAGGTACACCGCGTGTCGTTGGCATCTTGGACCGGTCCGTAAGGTTGTGGATCCGGATCCCGGCGGAGCACAAAAATATACCATATATATTTCGAATGTGCTCTTCGCTGGGTTGAAAAATTCATAAACCTTTACCAAAGACCGGTCACTGAAAGGTCCATCCAACCTTACAACAACTGGGTCTTGCTTTAGAATTGGCGCTTTCTACAGCGACGACCAAGCTCGCAGAGGGCTCTTGAGGTGTGATACACACAAAAACAGCGCTCACCAAATAAATCATCCTAATATTATTATTATTATCAAGGTATCAAGAAAAAATAAGGGTTCTGTGTAGCAGTGGCGAAGGGTGCAATACAAGCCGGTTCCCATCGGTTACCCTTTAAAAATGGTGTAACAAAGTAGTTAAAAATATAGGCACAAAGTAAAAAAATACATTTAAAACCAAAAAAACAATGCGTATTTTTCCCCCATTGAAACCATGCAGTCTACTTTTTGTATCATTTTTGCCTCATTTTAAACGGGAAACCGATGAGAATCGGCTTGTATGGCACCCTTCACCACTGCTGTGTAGTCAAGTCATCTCCTAAGTGCTTGCTTGGCTTATTTAACTTTTTTTTTTAAAGATGACCTTTTAATGGAACTGCCTAAAAGTCATATTCTAAACAATCTGAGCCAAGAAAAACACGAAAAACGAATCATCTGAAAGGGTAACAATTGGCGGTAAGAAATATAGCTTACCCTTGCACACAATGCGCCGCTGTGAGCACATATTTCTCATTGAGGATACTTCCTCCACAGAAGTGGAAGTTTCCCAGCGTCCTCAAGGAAACCTGATACGGAGCTTCACCGTCTGCAGCGTCATCTCCCCCGACTATCCTGCCACTTCTGCCTTCCTGGTCCAAGAGTTGGTGGGGAAACGAAGGTCGTAGAGGATATTTCAAGTCTGGACGGATCAATGCACCTGTAGAAAGAGTTGTTTGAGAATTAAAAATAAATCATAGTAATCACGTAATAATGGTGGACGTGCGCTGCTCAACATATGCAGAGCTAAAAAGAGCCGCACAAGACAGGGAGGAATGGAGAACAAGAGTACAAGATATTGCTGCAAACCAATCCCAGGATTGAAACAGAAGAAGAAGAAGAAGAAGTAATCACGAATTATATATTGCGTCGTCTTGTGTTAAGATTTGTTCATGCTAGAAGACAATATGATTTGTACATTAGTAGGTACTTATACAAAAATGAACTTGCCAAATCTAATAGCGCAGTTGTTACTTACATGATTAACCAAGAATAAGGGTTCGATAAACTCAGTACGTAATAACGAAAGGGAAAAATAACAGGATCTTAGTTGATTTTCATTTGATTATGTGGCGTAGATGATCAGTGCATATTTTATTATTTTAGATCACTGTTGTTGGTAGGTACTACGGTTGGGCTGAATGGTTTTGCATCGAAATGAAAAAAAAAACATTCGCGTATTGCATTCATAATTATAAAACTTAAAAGTCATATTTTCATTAGCCTTGGATAAAAGGACTATATTTGTCAATTGGATAGAGTTCATAGATTTTTGTCCCTAAGATGCGCAAACAGATTGTACCTAAATAAGCTGCAGTTATGCTGGATGTGTAGAAAACGAACGAAATATTCAAAAGACGTTATTAAAAAAGATTAGCAGAGAGCTATGTCCAATAACTTATGTATACAGGCTAAGAACGGAGAAGACAAAGTCATAGATTATCAGAATAAAAAAAAGACACAAGAAGCTGAGAAGGAAAAACGACTCACCAAAAATGGATCCAAAAAGAGCAAAGAGCACGCACAAGCTCAGTACTGCAGACTTCATGTTTGATTCCCCTGAGGATGCAATGAACTGGATGCTTTGTTTAGGGTTCTAACTGTTTTTATACGCGCATAAGTCAAGTGGCAGCCTCTTGTCTTTTGATTGAAGAAGCGTATTATCATTATAAGTGTGTGATAAAACATGTATCAGACAATCGTTTAATTGGTCAACGAATAGGTTTTAAGGATATAATCATTTGGGTATTATTCAGTTTTTTTTTTAAGTTTTGGAATGACTAGAAAATAGCTTTTCAGAAATTAATAAAATCATTAAATTTTTTTCAGCCACAGAAAAGCAGAGGTTTTTATTTACTTTCACTGTAAAAAATTTAATTTTCGAAACAAATGTTTCAAAACGGGAAAGCATGACTTACAGCAAAACAGAAAATCTAGCAATCATTCCGCTTAGGAAGCAGAACTTGTACAAATCAAACTCTCTTTTAGATGATATTACTATTAATTTGTTTCCTAAAAACTGTTGAAAAGTAAAAACGTGATCAATATTTCAACAAATTCAATAAAAAAATTTAAGGAATAAGGACGTGAACAAAAAATGGGATGGTTCATTTGCTAAAAGCCTTACATCACCTTTACGTAAAACGTGAACAAAGAGTACAATTCCTTCCTTTTGTTCCTTTGCTTAAATTCGTTGAGAAATAAGGATATGAACGAAAAATGGCATGGCTTATTTACTAAAAGCGTCCCGTCTGATATCACCTTTATGTTGTTTTATTAACAAATAAAATACAAATAGTAGAATTTAACCGTGTTTTTTCATGTATATATATTTTTTATGGAGCTCTAAAAAGTTTTTGCTGAAGAATTTAATTGATCGTAAATAAAGAGTTAAATGGTTCATTTGATAAAAATCGTTCAAAAATAAAAGTATGAACTAAAAATTTAATGGCTCATTATCTAAAAGCATCCTGTTTCAGGGAAGGACGGCAAGAGTTGCAGGGCTAATGTTCATTTGAGATTGGGTTTTTATATTGTAGGTCCACAGACGGCATGTGTTAGCGCGAAATTATACATGTCTGCTTGTGGGATTTTTTTTTTTTTTTTTAAATAGATTTGTGAAGAGGAATGCAATTCACCAACCTATTCTGTCTGGCCAGAAACAGGTATTAATATCATCATTTAATAATTCATTATTGTTTATTATTAATGAATTATTAAATAATAATTACCCAATAACATATGTTGAACCAGGGTCAAAGTTAAAGTCAAGTGACCCAAGCGGGGATCGAACCAACGTTGTTCCATTCGAAACACGCTAGAAAGATCAGCCCTCTTGGCCCCCGCGGCTATAACCCCGACAAATAATATAAATCTTAAATGAAATATATCTTTGCAGCTTAGATTAGATTAGATCCCATCTGACATCACTTTTATGTTGTTGTTTTTTTGATAAATAAATATAGAAATTAGTAGAATTAAACAGTGGTAGAATTAAAATGTACTTAACTTTTTTGAATAGAGTTCTAAGTTTTCGCTGAAACATTTCATTGATCGTGAATAAAGACTTAAATGGTTCATTTGCTAAAAATCGTTCAGAAATATAATATAAACGAAAAATTTAATGGTTCATTTTCTAAAAGCGTCCCGTCTTCCATCACCTTTACGTAGTCCATATTGTAGACTGATTGCTTACACGAACAGCGTGGAGTGAAGTGCTCGCGATTAATTTAGTATCTGAACTTTATTACAAAATGGAAATACGTCTTGCCTAATTAACATTATTGATTAAAAACTCAAACTAAATAAACGATAATTTATTGATTCGTGTTTTACTTAACTCTTAAAATGTAATAAATCTTTTTATTTGATTTATTAATGAAAATTAAATTACTTCAATTTTAATTTTATTTTGACTCCTTTTTTGTTTATTTTTCTGACGTAATCTGCACATGAAGCGCAACTTTTTACCGCGTTGTCTCTGAAGGTGTACTTACTTTAATCTTTAATTTAAGTTGCAAAGATATATTAACATTCAAAACTCATATCAAATGCATGCTCACAAACAGACACGTGTCAGTTCGCGCTTACAAATGCTGAATGTATACTTATACTTACAAAATTAAAATCTAAACCTCAAATGAACATTAACTCTGCAACTTTTGCCGAACTTCCCTGAACCAGGGTGACATTGGCAAAGTGAACCATTTTTACAGTAGGTATGTGTGGTCAGCCTCATACCAACCTATAAGTCAAGGACTGTCAAACTGTGTTTTTATTAAATTCAGTAGACTTTTTAATCTTTAACATTTCATGCAAAACAATGGATTCTAATTAAGTAGACACATTATATTATATACTCGTACAAACGGTATGTTGGCTCAAATACACAGGTAGGTACCTGGTACATAGTAATCAAATATTATGTTACAAAGAAATTCTAACCGCTTGTTTACATACAAACTGTTTTACAATATAAGTCTGTATTGCAACGGACAGATTCATTTTCAAAAGTGATAGTTTTTCAGGTGTGGTCAACCTCATAATTTTTTTTTTTTTGTTTTTTTCACCTAAAAGTAGACACACATGTATTATAATACAATTTTCCTTGATTTATCGATAAGTCGCAGGGATGGTCGAGTAGTAAGGCATCGGCCTCGCATTTGCGTTATTAGCACTAACGCTGGTTTGAACCCCGACTGCGGCATATTACATCTACAATAACTTTGATCTTGGTTCAGCAGATGTCTTTGGGTAGTTTTTAAATTATTATTTATTCAAAATATTAAGTAATGAATTCTTAATAATTCATATCATTAATACCTGTTTCTGTCCAGCCAAAATAGGTGGTGAATTGCATTTCTCTTCACAAAGTACGAGTATAAAAGTGTGATTCGCTGTTTTGTTTTGAATGTCGGTTGAATTTCAAAAGTACTATAAAATATTATACTCACAATATAGTTAAACGTTTAACCTTTTTTTTAAATTCAAAATAAATATTTGTCATCCTTTCCCAATAATCTGTCTGGAGATATGCCAAACTTTCGCAATAGGAATTCCCCTTACAATAATTTTAATCAAAAGTGTGAGATTAATTAACCCAGTTAACTGAAGATAAGTTAATATTAATTGTCATGTAATTATTGACATAGCGTTATCAATTAACGCACAATTGCAATTTCTTCATAATCACTATCTTGTGCGACACATTTTAAATTTTTTACATCATTTTATTGTATCACTTTTATCAGTAATTCAATGTTTTATTCTTTTGCTATAATGAGATTTTCTTAATATTAGTTAAAAAGAAAGAATTAAATAAAATAGTAATATATATTTTTAAAATAAATACTTTATTGTTTAAATGTTATAATGAAAATAAAAATAATTTATGAGAGAGACGAAAAATGACTGGCAAAATGAATACAAACTTAAACAATAGTTTTTTTCTTTAATTTAGAGGAAAAAATAAATTAACATTAAGGAAAATACCATAAACAAGGAAAGAATGAAGAAATGCGTGAAAATACAAATAAGAATGAAAGATGAATGTTTGAAATGGAAGAATACAAAAATGAGTTTGAAAGTGCAAATACATAAGACAAAAGATTAAACAATAATAAAAATAGAGAATGATTAAAATTTGATTGAAGGATAATTTGATTTGTAGCTCGTTTGGTGCATAGAGAGGTACTTTTTATTTACACGAGATTTTTCTTTGTTATGTTGAGATTAGTGTCCAGGAACATCTTGTTTGTGTTAGCCACCCGTTGTATCCAATCATTGTAAGCTTGCACTTTAGTGAATACATCTGGGGAGCCTTTAGCGCATGGGTATCCAAATGAAACCACTCCGACCTGCCTGCCGTTGGAGACGAGGGGGCCTCCAGAATCACCCTGAAAAAGAAGTTCATCATCATCTGTGTAAAAACTCTGAGAAAACTATAATTCGTCCAAAAGTACGGTGAAAATTAAGCATTTTAGAAGCACGACAGGGAAAACCCTGAAAGATAGATTTAGGAATGAATGGGTAAAAAAACTGTAAGTTGAAAAAAGAGGATGTGAAGGTTAAGGTACAAGAGAATGTGATGAGATGGTTTTGACATGTGGAAAGTATGAATGATGATACACTGACGAAGTGCATATACAGAGGAAGTGTGAAAGGAAAAAAAGGTAAGAGACGACCGAGAAAAAAATGGAATGATCGGATTGAGGAGATTGTGAAATAATGGGATGTACAAGGTGAGCGTAAAAGAAGGACATTTATGAAAAAGGTGATGGATATATATGAATTGAAAGAGGTATGTAAGGATAGGAAGAAATGAAGGCAGCTCTACAGAGGCTCTAGCCACCCCTAGCGGAATGGCGACAGAGTTATAGTTACAGTATGTTGTATTTGTGCATTGGATATTTCTTGCACAAATTGGTATAAGGCTGACCCTCCATTCAGTAAAATAAAATCAAATTCGCCAAAGACAGCCTTGTTACAGGGAAAGGCGGCAGCATGGTTTAGTTTATTTGAGTCTTATTTGTAATTACACATTGAGCATGTTCGAGTGCAAACTTAAACGTATCTGTTTGTGGGCATGCATTTAATATGAATCTTAAATGGGAATATGTTTGTGATCTTTTATACATTTGTCTTATGCAAATAATTATACAATGTAACATGGAGTACTCTTTTGCTACAGGTCTTTAGATGAATCCAGTCTTTTTAAACTACGAATATTTCAAAAGTAACATGATTGTTTATAGTGCCAATCTAATCTTATCTAAGTTGCAAAGATATGTTACATTGAAGATTCTCATTACATGCATTCTCACAACCAGACACGTACAAGTTTGCGCTTGCACATGCCTCATGTGAACCTACAACATTAAAACCAAATCTCAAATGGACATACACCCTGCAACTCTTGCCGTTCTTCCCTGAGACAGGGATGACATTGGCAAAGTGAACCATTTTTACAGCATAGGTGGTCAGCCGCATACCAACCTATAAGTCAGCATAACTTGAATACCACACCTTTTGATCAAAATGGTGGAACTATTGGATCATGACAAAAAAAAGGTTTAAATAATCTTACATGACATGCTCCCTGTCCCACTTTGTTCAGGGTACAAATTTGCGTGTCGTAGACTTTGTTGTATCCAATTCTAGACTGGCATTCCTTCAAGTCGAGACTCCTCAAGTTGATGATTTGCAAGTCGTTTGGCGCTGATCCAGGATGCTGAAAAAATAAACGATACTTGTAATGTTTAACTTATATACTGGTTTCATTTAATATTTTGTCTGACCAAGTACTTCGGATAAAACTTGGTGTTTTGAAGTTTTATCATTGCTTTTTTAAAAGCCTACCTGAATCAATGGTTTTAACTGTTGAGGCATAGAGAAATCTTCTTTTAAACTTGCTTCAAGTATCAATCAAACAGTGTACATATTTTCTAATCGTAATAGTATGTATTTATTTCCAGAAACATGTTCATAATTGTAGTTAGTTTTTTTCAACGTTTCAAAATCCTCAAGAATTAAAGTCATTTATATTTTTTGAGTACCCTTTAGATATAAACTTGATTGATAGGGATTTTCTGGGCTGTGGGCTTTCATATCAAAAAAACTTGCAATGGCTCTTCTTTACCATCTTCCTGAATACCTCTATGCTTTCAAATTATTTTGTTAACTCTGACGTCATACTTTTAACCCCTTGTTAGTTCCACATAAAGTCAATTTTGCCGTACTAGGTTCGAGCCTATTTCAAAATATCAGTGCTATGACCGTGGAAGTCAAGTCGCTTGTTCGACTAGCGTATTTGAAATAGAATATTTTTGGTTCGAATCACGCCTGGCCCATTTGACTATAACTTCAACCCTGGTCCAACAGATACCATTGCATGCACACAAGTTCTAATTTTAAATGAAGACAACTGGCCAGGAAAAATAGGTTGCTGAGATGCATCCCTCTTCACAAATCTATTTAAAAAAATCCCCACTTCAACTGAAAGTGGTTGGTGTAAGGCCGGCTCCCTTACCTGTAAAAATAAATAGGTCCCGAAGCGCCACATGCGACCCCTTCAGGGAAACGCAGGCAAGAAGTTACACTATATGTGTAGCTTAGTTGCGTAGATGCGTTGCCTTAATAGATAAATAAGTTATTTTTAATTACCGATGTTTTCCCCCATCCCGTCAGTATAAGAGATGCTCCCTGTGCTAAATTTGCTACAGGCAAGTATATAGATTGCACTTTGTCATTGTACACTATTTTAGTGGCAGTCTTCAGCATGGCAATGTCGTGTCTCATGTTGCTCTTGTCGTAGGATGGATGAGGGATGACCTTGGATATCTTGTATGAAGTTCCTCCTCTTCTTAGCTGGTTTGTTCCCACCACGGCTACAGCTGGGGTCATCCTGTTTAAGTAAATATTGGCCACAGTTAATATTAGAACGGTGCGAATAAAGCCTGTTGCACTCTCGAGCCCTAAACCCTCACGGCTATAATTTTTCAGTGATTTCTGAGCCTGTTTTGCTTTGTGTAAACACTTGGGAAAGTGTAGCTTCACGGGAGGGCCTTCTGCCACTCGCATCTTACATAACTTTTGCATGCAAGTTTTGTGACACATCCCCGGATGGGATGGCTATACAGAGCGTGGGTCAGTGGAGGGGAGACTGACCCTGAGAGAAGGTGTTGTTGCACCAAACTCCAATCAGACAAAAATAAAAAATAATGATTTCTCCCTTTCAAATGAAAAATTTGGTTGCATTGAATTTTTTGCAGGAATTGAAATACGTAAAGTTAGCATAGCGGTAAAAATGAATATCGTTTTTACATTTATTTTACGTTAGTATTTTCATTTTATTTTAGCTTTAAGTCGTATTTATTTGTATGAATACCAATTATTTAAAAAAAAATTAAGTACGAGTCTCACACATAAATTCTTAAACATAGCTAAAATGCTGAGAATATCCAATGGCATATTATGTTTTTTTGCTATTTTCATTATATATATGTAATTAAATCTTATTTTAATTTATACAATCTGACGATTATTCCTTTACTTATAGGGTGATGTTGATAGGGTGATATGAGGCTGACCACTCGTACTGTAAAAAATTGTTCACTTTACCAATGTCATCCCGGTTTCAGGGAAGATCGGCAAAAGTTGCATGAATATGCTCCAAGGAACACGGTTAAACATTTAAGTCCCTGGACTTACCCTATCACACAATGTGCGGCAGTGAGTATCCAGCTGTCTCCGACTATGCTTCCTCCGCAGAAGTGGCTCATGCTCCTGTCTCTCAGGGAGACCTGGTAAGGAGCGGCTCCCTCAGGGGCCATACTTCCTCCCACAACACGCTCGTCCACTGCGTCAGCCTTGGTCTTCATCGCGAACCCTGGAAATGGAGACAGAGAATGAACAAGTCAGAAGCGAAGGGAATGTATGTCTCATATAAAAAGCATGCCCACAGACAGACACATGTAGGTTCACGCCTACACATTCTGCATGTGTGCATACAAATAAGCAAAACCTCACATGAACATAAATCTTGCAACTCCTGCCGCCGTTCCCTGAACCGGGGTGGCATTGGCAAAAGTGAACCGATTTTTACAGCACGGGTGGTCATCATCATACCAACCTATCAGTCAAGTAATTTTTCAATGTTCTAACAACTAGTCATTTCGGTCATTCGATCATTCCAGTCTATAGCTCAGTATTTCGATCGATAGCTCAGTGGTAGAGTGTTTGCATTCCAAGCCGTGAGCTCGGGTTAAAAAATCCAACCGAGGGCGTCAGAAATGATTTCCCGTTCCGGTGTTTATTTTAAACAAGGACATACACGCAAACACATTCAGATACTTTTGTTGTGTTTGAGCGTTAAGTGTGAATTGTAAATATGCATTCAGATACTAGAAACTTAGATGGTAGATTTACTCAAAGAAACATAGATCATACCTGAAGCGTGGCTCGTCAAGAAAACGACAAAAACAAAGCAAACTAAGGATGTCTTCATTTTGCCAGTCACTTTGCAACTTGTCTTTCTCTCTGCATTTCCACGCTTATATATTATTCTCGTGTGCAACCTTCCTGCCATTAGACCTCCCTTCAGTGTACACGAGATTAGATTATAAAGTAACCTACAAAAAATAACGGAACAGTAAATGCATTATTTGCAAGAAAAACAGGTTTTTCTTGACAGTTGTTTTCGGGAAAATAAAAATGCAGTTTTATTGTCATGTGCCAAATTGGTATCAGAAAAAATAATTTTTAGGTACCTACAATGAAATTTTTCAGAATGTAAAAAATGTATTTCTTGCAAATTTAATGAAAATAAATAAACTAAAAGAAAAATGCAAAAAGATTCAAATTATATGCATTTTCACAAGCAGACACATATAAGTTCGCGCTTATACATGGCGCATGTGGACCTACACTATAAAAACCCAAATCTCAAATGTGAACAAAGTGAACCATTTTCTACAGCATGGGTGGTCAGCCGCATATCAACATATAAATCAAGGAACATACACAACAAATTACATTTTTAAAATCAACAAATAATAATAAGTATGGACATCAGAAACTAAACAGAAAAATAAATTATTTTTAAAAAACCCTAGCCGCCAACATTCCAGATCAACCGCCATTTCTTTCTGAAGGATATATCCGTGTAAAATTAAAATTCATAATTGTTTTTCTTCATGATTAAGTGAAAGCCTTGTACAATATTTTCCACAAACATTTGTCAGCTTTTCTTGTAATACATCTCAAAAGCAGGGAAACAAACAAGATTATGAAGGTAGAAGAAATTAGACGAGCATTGTCTTTATTGCGTTCACTTCATAATATTCCGATTACATTTTCTCCCAAGCCTGGATAATCTCTGTTATGTGAAACGTCTATAGCCCAGAGCGCCGTTTCGTGGACTGTGGGTGGGCTGAGGAACTCCCCGGCGTAGAATTACAGAAGGGCTTGTTAATACGCATAATGTATGGGGTATTTATTCATCCGGTCATGTTATGAACAAACTGGATCTCCTTCATCCCCTGTATAACAAAGGGGTACTAATGGCGTACCTGGCAACCCACCCTCAAACAGGGAAGGGCAACCTTTAGAGACAAAAATAAATAAGAAGATACATCATTGAATTAACACAAAATAATATGGAACCTCTATAATCTAAAAAAAAAAAGTATGCTGATTTATTTGGTGAGCGCTGTTTTTGTGTGTATCACACCTCAAGAGCCCTTTGGAAGCTTGGTCGTCGCTGTACAAAGCGACAATTCTCAAGTTCTTAAGAACCAGTTTCTGTAAGGTTGGATGGAACTTTTGATGTCCGGTCAAAGTCCGGTAAAGTTTATGAATTTTTCAACCCAACGAAGAGAAAATTTGAAAATTTAAATGGTATATTTTTTGTGCTCCGCCGGGATTTGAACCCACGACCTTCCATTTACGAGTCCGAAGTTGTACCACTGGACTACGGACCGGTCAATCTAATTTGCTAAGATATTGTTAGGAACTAATAGTTTGTGTGGACGTGAGCCCAGGCACGCTGATTGGTGTGTGTAATGTCTCTGGTATAGTGAAAAACAATCTGGTATAGTGCCGAACAATCCTAGGAAAAATATTATACCATGTTCGAAAACATACAAGAATCGACTCTGCCTCTCATGACAGACAGAGTCTCTTGAACCATTGTAACGCAAAGAGCTGTAAGCATAGAGTGCAGAGTGAACAGTACATTGTAAACGATTTTGTGAAAAATAAATCTTGTGAAATACATTTAAACCGCAATCTAATTCAAAGAGCCCCAAGTCAAATCAGAGCAATATATATATACATTTAAAATACATAATAAATGCATGCCCGCAAACAGTGACGTGTAAGTTCACGCTTACAAAAAATGCATGTGCACTTTCAAATTAAAATCCAAACCTCAAATGAACATAAGCCCCGCAACTCTTTCTCACCTTCCCTGAAACAAGGATGACATTGAAATAATTTACAATATGGATTGTCAGTCTCATATCAACGTTTAATTCAAGGAAGTTACAGCCTATAAAAATGTATAATCTAAGTTGCAAAGGCACTTGAGATTCGTATTTAATGCATTTTCACTAGCAGACACGCTTAAGTTCGCGCTTAAACATACCGCATGTGGACTTAAATATAAAAACCCAATCTCAAATGGCCCTGCAACTCTTGCCGATCTTCCCTGAAGCAGGGGTGACATTAGCAAAGTGATCTATTTTTTACAGTATGGGTGATCAGCCTCATACCAACCTTTAAGTAAAAAAATGTAATTTGTCATGTATGTTCCTTGACTTATAGGTTGTTATGCGGCTGACCACCCATAATATAAAAATTGGTTCACTTTGCCAATGTCACCCCTGTTTCAGGGAAGGACGGCAAGAGTTGCAAGGCTTATGTTCATTTGAGATTGGGTTTTTATATTGTAGGTCCACATGCGGCATGTGGTAGCGCGAAATTATACATATCTGCTTGTGGGAATGCATTTAGTATAAATCTTAAATGATATATATCTTTGCAGCTTAGATTAGATTAGATTAGATTAGAAGTCAAGGAAAGCCTTCTTCTACAAAAAACCTTTTACCTTTCAACCAGCTCTTTTACTTTCAATTTTGTAGTAAAAAAATTAAAGTACATCTTTATTACTTTACTCCAATGACGTATAAAATGTAAACATTCAAGTATGAACGATCAGCATTTATAATAAAAGAAAAATATCTATGATTATAAATAAAAGAAGAAACCCTACTAAGGTTGCAAACAGCTGTCATGAAGGTTCTTCCCTACATCTTTTCATATCAACAGAGATCCGTAAAATGCTTTATGCGAACAAAACATGTCTATTACACTGTATGGGAGAATACATGTCTTTTACAGTAGGTGCGGGGGAGTATGGTGGAGATTGGCATTCCATTGTTTGCCTTGTAAGCAAGTTGACTGACTGACGGCGGATTATCATATCCTATACCATGCGACGTCAACGCTGGGTAACATCAGCTTTCTATGAGAAAATATATCATTTACCTACTATAACTGTAGCGCTGTGGTTTTGTCAACGCACCACTAAGCTTGGTGAAAGCTATAATACTGTAAAAGGCGTATGGTAGTACCTACAAGTGCATATGTGATCCTTATCACGTTGGTGGAACAACGTTCTGGTATTGGAATCATCCATTTTGTTCGAGAAATCGAGAACTGTCGAGAAACGTCCGTATGAACGTTTTTAAATGTAAGCTGCAAGTGTGTGCAGACCAGAGTCGATTAAAACATTGAACCGTGAAGTCGAAAGCAAGAGCTAGAAATCTATACATTGTAAACCGACATTGTGTAAAAAAAATCTTGAAAAATAAATTGCAGTGTCATTATAATAACCCAACTGAAATCATAACAATACTTTTACGAACGTATGAGTTCGCACGTGAATCTAGGCACGGTGGTTGGTGTGTGTGACGTCTCTGGTATGGTGTGGAACAATGCTCTCGTACCATCCACTAGATAGTATTTACCATGTTCTCGAACATGCAAGAATCGTGTCTGCCGCACATATAAGCATGAGAAAAGATTTTGTGGGACAGACAGAGCCGCTTTGAACATTGTAACGCGAATATACCTGTTAGTAGAGAGTGAAGGGTGAACAGTACAATGCAACCTATATACATTGAAGAAAATTAATTATATCGCAATTTAATTAAGAAAAACCCCAAGTCAAATAATAATAATACATAGTAACGCTGAAATTTTATACTGAAAATGATTATATCGACACCTTAAAGGTTAAACTGAATATATGACATATTTAGCTAACATATTTAAATAATTTAGCTAATATATTAGCTAACATGGATTTCTCATATAAATGCACCTTTGTTCAATTTTCTACGAAAGAAAACACTACACAAATGTGAATATCCTGTAGTTTAGAAGATTGCCATGAGCACTGCTTTAGAGTAATTTCATTTACTATGAAAAGTTACAACCAATAAAATGTTTTATCCACGATTTCTCAAATCAGTGAATCAATACTAATTCAGTTTTAACTTTGAGGTGGCGATATCACTACTATCAAACCAGCCTTTTATTTATTTTGATTATGAGGAACTTCAACTGAAGTGGTAAACGTATGATTAGTCCCCTCACCTGTAAAAATTAAAAAGTTTCCACAAGCCACATGTGACCTTTTCGGGAACAACATGCTCGCACTTTATGTGCTTCTTACAAAGTTGCGTTGTGTTCACAAATAACACTTTATCTTATAGGAAGAAATGGAGGAAGCTCTGCAGAGGATCTGGCCACCCCTAGCGGATTGGCGACAGAGTTACAGTTTAGAGTTACAGATACTTTTGATAAAATAAGAGTTTAAAGAAGGTTTTATTATTTATCTTACCTTGTCTAAGTATTTACTTTTTTCTATCCAAGATTAAATGAAGGTGTTCAAGATACAAGTAAATATAAATGGAATTACTTGTCTATTTACTAATAAATAATAAATATAATGCAACAATAACACAAGAGTAAAAATAAATATGTTTTCAAGGTTCAGAAAATCTTGAAGAATTCTTAGTGGCATAATGTAAACAACGATATAATAATAATGTTATACAAAAAGTAAGCGTTAATATTGATCTCCATTCCTTGACTTAAAGGTTGGTATGCGACTGACCACCCATGCTGTAGAAAATGGTTCACTTTGCCAATGTCACCCCTGTTTCAGGGAAGGTCGGCAAGAGTTGCAGGGTGTATGTCCATTTTGAGATTTGGTTCTTTTATTGTGGATTCGCACGCGGCATGCGCAAGCGCGAACTTGTACGTGTCTGCTTTTGAGAATGCATGTAATGTGAATCCCCAATGTTACGTATCTTTGCAACTAAGGGCCCTACCTCACCGGGATGCCACGGCGACGTCGCCGGCCACGTATTCAAACAATTCATATTACAATGTATGACAGGTAACTCACTTGGCGACGGGTTGGCTACGTCGCCAATTTGGAAGCGTAGCCACGACTGTCGGCTCCCTGTATGGAGACTGGCGACCGTGGCGACCTGGCGACGTCGCCAGTAACATGTACACGAGCAAGCTGCGGCTCACTCACTCAGTGTCCAACCAGCCGCCAAGATGGACGCAAAATGAGTTTCACTACAAAAAGATTCATTGTAGAAATTCAAAATCGACCATTTTTATGGGATTCCGCCATAAAAAAATGTTCCGATCGTAATTTAAAAATAAAACGTTGGTACGAAATAGTTAATTTATTCAAGAAAAAGACGAGATGACGGTGGTTTAAAAAAAACACCACTTCGACTTCGATCTGATATAAAAGGATGCACCCATATCCGGTCGATAGCTCAGTTGGTAGAGTGCTTGCATTCCATGCCGTGAGCTCGGGTTCGAATCCCACCGAGCGCGAGGGTGTCAGAAATGATTTCCCGTTTCGGTGTTTATTTCAAACCCCAAAATAAAAATACCGGCAAGGTTTACTCAGCCTTCACAAGAAATGAGTACCAGCTCTCTCGGGAGCTGGGAAACCCCCACTTCAACTGAAGTGGTTGGCGTAAGGCCGGCCCCCTTACCTGTAAAAATAAATAGGTTCAACTCGCCACATGCGACCCCTTCGGGGATAACGCGGCAAGAAGTTACGCTATATGTGTAGCTTAGTTGCGTTTTTTTTTTTGCGACGCACATAATAAATAAGTGCGATTTCTTCTATGCACGAAGCGTCCATTCTCGATACGAGGAAGAACTGAACTGGCAGAGGGTCGCCACTGGCTACTCCATTTGGCGTCCGTAGGTAACCTGAGGTAGCCATGGCTACGTAACCGGTGACGTCGCCATGGCATCCCGGTGAGGTAGGGCCCTTAGATTAGATTAGATTAGAATCAAGTGAAAGCTATAAATGTTGCAGGGACGAGCATTATAAAGTAACGAACGCCCGTAAAGTTGGCAACACGTGATAAAAAATAATTTATTATTTAAACTTAGAATGAAGATTGACGCTGAAATTCATAGATCAATTAGAGTTATAACATGGATTATTTTATAAAGTGCCATTTTAAAGACGATTTTTTAACCAGAACTGTATTTGCCTCCACCCTGTGTACGCGCCTGTATTTTACTGTCAAGTACCAAAAATGTTTAGCGATGTGACGTTGTCAATTGATGACTCATTTGTTTTTTTTACCGATTATTAATGAAAAATTACCTAAAGGCATATTATGTTGAACCAAGTCATCGTCAAAGTGCCCGACAGATCGAACTCGCGCTGTTTTTCTTCAAACCCACTAGTCGAAATTACTGTCCTGACACGTTTGCCCATAGCACCCAATAACTTCATCCAACGATATTTCAACTGCAGGCTATCTTTGTTGAGTCGTATTTTTTTGGGTGGATGTAGCATTAAATTGTCCGGTCAATAGATCAGTGCTTGCATTCTATGCCGTGAGCTCGGGTTCGAATCCCGCCGAGGGTGTCAGAAATGTTGTTTATTTCAAACCTGAAATAAAAAAACCGGCAAGGTTTACGCAGCCTTCACAATAGAGTACCAGCCCCCTCGGGAGCTGGGAAACCCCTCACTTCACTGAAGTGATTGGCGTTAGACCGCCCCCCTTACCTGTAAAAAAAATAGGTTCACTCGCCATATGCGATCCCTTCGATGGCAATAAATAAATTTACATACACATATACATTGGTAATTAGCATCATTTAACTGACCTTATTTCTCCTTTTTCCAGGATCCCCTTGCATCTATTGACATCAATGGGATGGACGATGACCCCACTCCGCAGGACAATGGTGACAACAAGCACGGAACCAGATGCGCAGGAGAAGTGGCTGCGGTGGCGTTCAACAGCTATTGTGGAATAGGCATCGCATACAATGCTAGCATAGGAGGTAAGCGATAGACTCATCGTCTTCTAAAAAGCTTTGTTGTACTAGCCATTTGTCTCTCTTGGTCTCCATCCTCCGGAGATCTTCTTACTTTTAATCTTGTCTTACTAAGATTTTCTCTTTCAATGATATTAATCACAAGCATATCTTGAAGAACCAACCTTTCAAAGAAAACAAATGGAAACATCCACTTTATATTTTCTAAGTTCTCACATTTTATACATCTGACCTAGAGAATTTATTTCCTCACACTTCAGTATGAGGAATATGTACGAAACATGTTTTAGGTGAATCAAGCATATCCTGTTACCGTTAGTCTCGAGGCTTACGCTCTGAACTCGTTGCCGGAATGTTGTTGGTTCAATTTCCAGCCGAGCGCAAGTAAAATTATGATTAAATTTTCAAAAATACTCTCCATTGGGTTAAAAATTATCCCAAAGACGGTAATAAAAGTTCCTCTGATCTTACAACAACTAAGACGACCAAGCATGTAAAAGTGGTATGTTCACGAATACGAATAAAACGAATAAAACAGCGTTCGCTTGATGAATCAGTCATTTTTTTAATACGCTATTTTCACATTCCAATGTTTTTCAAAGTTTTAAAAGCAAGCCTTGAAATTTTTCTGATTATTGGTTTTAAATATGTAGGTACTTACTGTTTTCATTTTTCAAACGAAAAATTCCTTCATTATTCTCTCAACATTTTTAAATAAAATAATACGATAGATTGATTTCGCTTCAATACCTCTTGAAAAACTTATTGAATATTTTTTTATTGAAAATATTTCACAACAGTTTTCAAACTGTTGAACAAAATTGGCTACAAATAAAAGCTTTATTTGTTTTTAAAATTTTCCACCAGCCACTTTGAGTTTGTATTTTTCAAACGGGTTTGTTTTTTTTATGAATTTACCAGGCTTTGTTTTTGTCAAAAATTACAACGCTCGCGACTCTTGGTTAACAAAAATCTGTGTTTACTTTTTAATTGAACAAAATTAAGTACACGAACGGACAATACTGACAATTTCGACATTTCATACAATTATGTTTTAATGCACAAAGCTTCACATTAACTAGGAAAAAACATTTGAACAAATTGACTTTTTTTTGTTCGTTAAAAACCCGATGGAGGTATAGGTTTAAAAAACCCGATGGAGGTATAGGTTTAAAAAACCCGATGGAGGTATAGGTTTAAAAAACCCGATGGAGGTATAGGTTTAAAAAACCCGATGGAGGTATAGGTTTAAAAAACCCGATGGAGGTATAGGTTTAAAAAACCCGATGGAGGTATAGGTTTAAAAAACCCGATGGAGGTATAGGTTTAAAAAACCCGATGGAGGTATAGGTTTAAAAAACCCGATGGAGGTATAGGTTTAAAAAACCCGATGGAGGTATAGGTTTAAAAAAAATGACACTCAAAAAAGCAAGGTTAGTAAAATACTCGTCAATAATTTTGAGTATTTGAGTTGCATGAGAACCAAGGGTGGCAATCTAAGATTTAATTTTATTTATTTATTTATTTATTTATTTATTTATTTATTTATTTATTTATTTATTTATTTATTTATTTATTAACGGCACTTCGTGCCTTTTACATTAAATAGATATAGAGTTTCAAAAATAATACAAATACAATAAAAATACCAAAAAAGAACAACATGTATTAAATTACAGTGAATAAAAAAGATATGCTAGTGCAAAATGATAATATGAGAATTTACAATAGGTAGGTAAAACTTAAGTATAGTAAGGTAATAACTTATATCAGAAATATTAAATAATATGGTGAAAACAATATATTTACGAGAAGCTTAATTAAAAAAAGAAAAAGAAAAAAATTGCAATTCAAAAAGCAGATATACAATGCAAAACTCACTCATTTAAAAAAATTAAATTACATATAATACATAAGTAAAACTACAATTAATATTGGCCCCGCAGAAAGAATCTCTTCAAACCTGTCCTGTACCTATTAAAATTATTATTAGGAGGATCAAAGTCCAACGCATATTGGTTACCACTACGTTGCATGCGATGAATGCAACTGTTATACTCTGCAACAGTGTTGGAAGCTACAGGGCGATAAGGAACTATTTGACGAGATCCTTGTCGCGGAGCAAAAAAATTAATAGTTTCAAGCAACATCGGGCAATCTACTAGACCATTTTTAATTTTATAGAGTGTGAGTAAATCAATATTTTTTCTCCTGTTAGACAAACTTGTTAAATTAAGTAAGGAGTTAAGGAGGATGGGGTCAAAATTAGCAATAGGAAATTAATGTTGAAAATTAATTAAAATTAATTTTGAAATTAATGAGATAAAATGTCCTTAGAAGTTCAAAAAGTTTTGACATTTTTTTTTTCCATTTACTTATTTTCGAATAAATCCTATTTTGCCACCTTTGCTGATTTACGGTTCATTTCATCGGCATCATGGCTTGTTGATCAAGGAAAACAGGAACAATTATGTTTTGTTGGCCCAATTATGATGATGATGGTGACATTACTTACTTTTGAAGATGATTTTCAAATTATTGTTGTTCTTTGTTTGCCAGGTGTTCGTATGTTGGATGGAATCGTCAATGACGCAGTTGAAGCCAAAGCTCTGACCTTGAACCCAGATCACATAGATGTCTACAGCGCATCTTGGGGACCAGAAGACGACGGGAAGACGGTGGATGGGCCAGGTCCGCTTGCTAGGAGGTCGTTCATCAATGGAGTTACAATCGGAAGAAAAGGCAAAGGTTCCATCTTTGTGTGGGCATCAGGCAATGGTGGAAGACATACGGACAGCTGCAATTGTGATGGATATACAAACAGTATATTCACGCTTTCGATCTCTAGTGCTACACAAGGAGGGTAAGTAAAAAAAAGCATTGGTGACTTCTTGTATTTCTAGAATGTACGTGTTTATAAAATTAATGTTTTTTTTAGATATAAACCTTGGTATTTGGAAGAATGCTCTTCAACATTGGCATCCACATACAGTTCGGGAACTCCAGGTCACGATAAGAGTATAGCAACAGTCGACATGGATGGAAAACTGAGACCTGATCACATCTGTACCGTAGAACATACAGGCACTTCTGCTTCAGCTCCATTGGCAGCTGGGATCATCGCATTGGCTTTGGAAGCTAATCCTGCTTTGACGTGGAGAGACATGCAATATTTAGTTGTGATGACTTCAAGGTCAGGACCTCTTGAAAAAGAAACTGGCTGGATGATAAATGGAGTCAAAAGAAAAATAAGTCACAAATTTGGATACGGTCTGATGGACGCAGGAGCAATGGTAAATTTGGCAGAACAATGGACGTTAGTTCCTACTCAGCATATTTGCAAATCTCAAGAAATCAATGAAGATAGATTGATCGAAGCCACTTATGGATTTACTCTAACAGCTCATATGGATATCAATGGTTGCTCTGGAACAGTGAATGAAGTGAGATTTTTAGAGCATGTGCAATGCAAAATATCGCTTAGATTTTTCCCCAGGGGAAATTTAAGAATTTTATTAACATCACCCATGGGAACAACGTCTACACTTTTATTCGAAAGACCAAGAGATGTAGTCAGTTCCAATTTTGATGACTGGCCTTTCCTGAGTGTTCATTTTTGGGGAGAAAAAGCTGAAGGCCGTTGGACCATTCAAGTCATCAATGCAGGAAACCGACGTGTCAACCAGCCAGGAGTTTTGAAAAAGTGGCAACTCATATTCTATGGAACTCAAAGTAACCCTATTAGATTGATACCACAAGGGTCAAGCAGTAATGGATTAAATGAAGCTATTCCGTTTGCGTTCCCAACAGCGACAGATCAACAAAACGATGGCCAGTATTACAACACCAATTCATACAATCAAAACTTTCAAAACTATCCAAATATTTATACGGCGGCTGGCTCAGAAAAGGATGCTGTTGTCACTTCACTTGATGGCAGTCACAATATCCCTACAGCTCAGAGGGAAAATGTTATGGCTGATGCCAACAACAAAAGAGTACTTCACAGCTGCGATCCAGAATGTGATCAGCAAGGATGCTATGGAAAAGGACCAACTCAATGTGTGGCATGCAAACACTACAGATTAGACAAGTGAGTATTGATGACCATTTTAAATCTGTAATTATTTTTTAAATATTTAGACCGGTCCGTACTCTAGTGGTTAACACTTCTGACTCGTAAATGGAAGGTTGTGGGTTCAGATCTTGGCGGAGAAAAAAATTATACCATTTAAATTTCAAATATGCTTTTCGCTGGGTGAAAAATTCATATACCTTTACCATAGACCGGCCTCTGAAGGTCCATCCAGCCTTATAGCATCTGGGTCTTGCTTGAGAATTGACGCTTTCTACAGCGGACGACCAAGCTCGCAGAGAGCTCTTGAGGTGTGATTCACACAAAAAAGCGCTCACCAAATAAATTATCTTAATATTTTTATGATTGTTTATTATGTGGTGTTATTGAATCAACTTTTCCTTTCTAGCACCTGCGTAAGCCGTTGCCCACCAAGAAGTTTCCCAAACCAAGGAGGAGTTTGTTGGCCTTGCCACGAATCTTGTGAGACCTGCGCCGGCGCAGGACAAGATTCTTGTCTGACTTGCGCCCCAGCCCATCTGAGAGTGACTGATCTAGCAGTCTGCCTGCAGCAATGTCCCGATGGATACTTTGAGAGTAAGCATAACATTTTACCGAAAGACTAATTTTAAAAGTTCGCATACCTTATTGTGATACTTAAATGTTGTTCTGTATTTTTTGCAGATTTCGATCAACACACGTGCGTTCCATGTTCCGCAAATTGTGGCACATGTCAAGATCGGCCAGATCACTGCACTTCGTGCGAGCATCATTTGGTCATGTACGAACACAAATGCTCCGCAGCGTGCCCGGAGTTTACATACGAGACTGACGATTACAAGTACGTCTAATATGAAGAATATAGCTCAATTAACCATGAATAGTTCAGTAATGTGAAAATTAATAAAAATAAAATGATGTCTTCTTTTTTCAGTTGTGCTGCGTGCCATTCTTCTTGTGAAACATGCTCCGGCTATGATGAAAAGCAGTGTATTTCTTGTCGCGCTGGAAGGTACTCTCACGGTGGGAGATGCTTGTCATCGTGTCCTGATAGATTCTACGCAGACAAGAAACGAAGAGAGTGTCTAGAGTATGCTTAACCATTCTATCTACATCAATGTTGTTCAACGTGTAATTAGATTTGATGGGAATGTTAAAATGTGGATTTTTTTTTCAGATGCCCAGTTGGTTGTGCTACTTGCAACGGTGCAGTTTGCCTGACGTGCCAATCAAATTGGATTCTCAGTAATAGTGACAAATGTGTACCAGAAGGAAGCAACCATTGTGATCAAGGTACAATTATTTACAGTTTTATAGTTATTCAGCGTGGATTTGGATGATCTTTAAAAGTTGTTATAATCGTTATCTATTTTTTTATTTCACATTTATATATTTTAAGGCTTTAGTCTTTTATATTATATTAAAGCATTTTTGCTGGAAATCAAATATATGGTTTTCATAATCATTATTAAAACAAAAAAAAATTACACTGGAGTAATACAAAAGTTGCATGCTGAAACTAGACTCCAAACAGCGTTATCATGAATATTGCATTACATCTAGGCGACATTGTATTAAAAGAGATTGGCTCCACGCGCTAGCTTAAACAGATCCAATTTTATTCTAATTTCTTCCTCGCTTCTCGCGCCACACAGTTGTAAAGTGCCATAACTCTGAGTTGGGTAAACTCCTGACGGTCGGAAACTTTGATAATCTTCAGTTGAGACCAGTTCACTAACGGTACCCACGACAGTCTCCTTCTTTTACGATCATCCTCCGAGCTGGAATCGCAACTCACTAATTTACCATGCCAGTCTACACTTTCCACTAACTTACCTCTCTTCTTGCTCCAAGCTTGCCTGTGGAAATTCACAAACTAAATTCTTCACGAGTTTTTGACAGTTGCCGATAGTTTGGATGTGAGAGCTGTCCTGATATCGATTTAATTAAAATTAATGCCCTGTTATCTCAAATTGCGCTCCAAGTCTGGAAACTTACTTCGCGTCTGCATTTATTTCATTACAATCTTTTAACTCATCTTGACTTTAATTTCCTTTGATCATATGTAAAGTATTGCTACATCCCTTTGAAAAGTTTATAAAAAAATTTAAAGTCATAATATTTTAGTACTTTATCTATTTTTCATTGCTTCTTCTAATCTAATCTAATCTAATCTAATCTAAGCTGCAAAGCTATATATCATTTAAGTTTTATATTATGTAAGTGCATTCCCACAATCAGAAATGTATAACTTCGCGCTAACACATGCCGCATGTGGACCTACATTATAAGAACCCATCTCAAATGAACATCAGTCCTGCAACTCTTGCCGTCCTTCCCTGAGACAGGAGTGACATTGGCAAAGTGAACCATTTTTTCACAGTATGGGTGGTCAGCCGCATACCAATCAAATCAAAGTAGTTCTAACATATTTACCCCCTAACCACAAGTTTTCTTCGAAACCATGGTCTTATCCTTAAGACTTAGTTTTGTATGTTATCTCATCTTAGATATTGCTACACCTGTCATTATCAAGGCTCTAAACTTTATATAAACTACTCAAGCAGTTGATGGGTGATACCATATATTATTACGTAGGCATAATTTATTCCAAACCTTTTTCTTCTGATCCAAATTTACGTATTTTTTCGATAACGCCAAAAAAGCTTAGAGCCCATCTCAATCTTGGTTCAGATCCTTCAGCTCTAGGTCTATCGCTTGCTAAGTCTGTACTCCAAGTAAAATACTGTGCGTTTGAACTCAACCATATCGTTTTCAAACAATTTATGTAACAAGCAAAATACACACTAGAGGCTCTGAGTTATTGTGACATATATTTTTGGGTATAGCCTGTGGTTCAGATTGAGTGTAGTATTTGATACTTATGTTGCTGGTCGCAGGTACTTGTCAAGTATTTTAGGCCTGTCAAAGATAGCGCTCGCAGAGAAAACTTTATTGACGTGGATCTATTGTAAGGGACGATCCCGGAGGGTGCGTGGAACTTATGTAGTTGGAAGGTTTTAGGTTTCCCTGCTCGCTCTGCCCCTTCAGATATCCCCACGAAACTTAGTGTGTCGATTCGTTTTGCAAGCTTTTTACGTGTGTTTATTTTGACAGCTGGGTCGTTGCGAATTTAGAGATTTACCGCTCTTTTTCACCCACATTTCTATCTTTAGGTACACTTTGACTGTTATAAATTTATCCAACCCATAAACTGGTTCCTCAAAAAAATACGGGATTGGTTTTTGACACTGATGACATTATTTATTTATGACGTTTTGAAAATACAATTATTTAGTTTATTTTCATTTTAAATAATGCAAAGGCGTAAAAGCAGTTTTTTGGATTTCTTGTTGCTTTTCTTAACCTGTTTTAGACTCTGTATCTAAAACACAAACTCATTATCATTTACTCATTCCGGCAGGGTTCGAACCTACAACCTTTCATCTACGAGTCCGAAAGTGCTTCCACTGGACTACGGATCGGTCAAAGAAATGCCAAGGACACGTGGTGTTCCCAAGCGGTCCCCCATCCAAGTACTATCCGCACCCTATGTTGCTTAACTTCGGTGATCGGACGAGAACCGGTGCTTTCAACATGGTATGGTCGTCGGCCTTGAACCTTCACATTGAGAATATGAGAAAAGTATGGATGAAGAAAGTGATGAGTGTCGAAGACATGAAAGAGGTATTTAAGGACAGAAAAGAGTGGAGTCGCATCTGCGGAGGTACCGGCCACCCCTAGTGGAATAGTTACTTACCACCTTACTTTGCCCACAGCCGAATATTTCTCTGACGGTCACTGCCGCGGCTGCCACAGCACCTGCGAGACTTGCTTGGGAGGAACAGAGGCCTCCTGCCTGACCTGCGCTGCTCCTCTGCTGCTGGAGCACGGATCCTGCGTGGCCTCGTGTGGAGATGGCGCTTTTCCATCGGCTGGTGCGCGCTGCGATAGGTGAGGGGACACTCTGAATATTTTACAATTGAAAAATCATTGAGTAACTAAAAAAGACGAGCAGACGCTAACTTACTGCTTTGATACATATCTATCACCTTTGTCTCAGTACTATCAAACGTTTTGCAGTTGTATGGTCATACAAAACATGTTCTTACGTGTCAAATTTTATGCTTTCTTGATTCTCCATTTTGCGTTTTGACACACAATTGCGATAATACCTTTTTTCTTTAAAATCCGTAAATTTTATCGATCACAAGATTTATGCTGCATGCGTTTAGGTTTGGACTGCTCCGGGCATAGTACGCACGCGGCAATGTTTCCACTTTTCTAGAAACATTTTTACATTGACCCGAGTTGTTTTGTACACATGGAAATGCAACCGTGAAGTTATTTGTTCTCTTTCTTACTAATGACCATTTTCATAAGTAGGTTGAAGCAGATATACCTGTATATTGTCTATTTTCGTTAAAATAATATCTAGTCCACAGATATCATTCCTCAATGATTTAAATAATATACCTACATGTTTCATCAGCGTCATAGAACAAAAGTGTCATTTTTAGCTCAATCTGGACTTATTTAATTGTGTACCTACACAAAAACAATATAATTTGTAGTTGTTTATGATTTTAAATTGTATTTACACACTGTCTAGTTTTGGACTGAATCTGGTCTTGAGATGTATGAAATTTTTCGGACAAACTGTCTGAAAGTTAATCTACGTTCCCATACACTACGAAACATCCGATCCAGAAATGAACCGGATCATGCGAAAAAAGGACTGTTGGTTGTTAGACAGTTTGTATGCACTCGTTAATAAAAAGAAGAATCCGTTCTTTCATACAACACGGTTCGTAAAATCAGTTTTATAGTACATAACGGACATCCCATAAAAGCAAAATTATATTTGAAAAAAAACAACAATTTGAAAAATGTTTGCCTATTAGTGCATACGCCTGATTTGCAGGCAATTTCATTTTTGTCATTGGTTCGCCGTCTACACAAAGATATCCAGTTACATAACAAACGTATTTTTACAATCTAGACTTCTCATTCAAAGACTTTAGAGTCTTTAACTAATAATTTGTGAATTTTTTTTTTTTTCTAAAAGTATATTAAAGCCTTAAGAGAAAGTTTTCAACTTATAATTAATAAAAAAAATATTTTACTTTTTAAGTAATACGTAAGTAAGTAAGATACCGGTCCGTAGTCTAGTGGTTAACAGTTCTGACTCGTGGATGGAAGGTTATGTGGTCGAATCCCGACGGAGCACAAAAGCATACCATTTATATTTTCAAATATGCTCTTCGATGGGTGAAAAATTCATACACCTTTACCAAATACCAGTCACTAAAAGTCCATCCAGCCTTACAGCAACTGGGTCTTGCTTGAGAATTGGCGCTTTCTACAGCGACGACCAAGCTTGCAGAAGGATCTTGAAGTGTGATACACACAAAAACAGCGCTCACCAAATAAATCATTATAAAATATATATTAAGACAAGGAAACATTTTGTTCTGTCCCCAGATGCCTGCACACCTGCACCACCTGCGTTTCCCGCCTAAACTGCACCTCGTGCGGGGCGGGGCTGCGCCTGCAGAGCGGGGAGTGCAGGGCGAGCTGCGCTACTGGCTACTACAGCGACAGGGGCGTGTGCGCCAAGTGCTACCTCAGCTGCCAAACCTGCAGGTAACTCTTCTGTCATCTATAATCTTACTGAAGGGCCGCATGTGAACCTACAACATAAAAACCCAAATCTCAAATGGACATACACCCTGCAACTCTTGCCGACCTTCCCTAAAACAGGGGTGACTTTGGCAAAGTGAACCATTTTCTACAGCATGTTTGGTTAGCCGCGTAATACTTTTAAATAAATAATTTTACTGGATTACTTACTAAGAAATTCAATTTGGTTATTATTTTTGTTATCCTTTACTATTGCAATGATTTTAATTGGGGTTCTCTTTTAATTAAACTGCAAATATTTATTTTAACAGAATTTATATTACACGGTTTTGTTCATAATTTACAATATACTGATTTCTAGTTCTTGCTTAATCGACTTACCGGCTCAGTGTTTCAATCGATACTCGATATTGTGGCTTACATTTATAAACGTTCATACGGACGTTTCTCAACTGTTCTCGATTTCTCGAACAAAGTGGATGATTCAAATACCACAGAATTCTTCCACCAGCGGGATAAGACTCACGTATGAAATAATACTTCCATACGCTTGTTACACTACATATTATGGCTTCTTGTATTACCTCGCATACTTCACGTGATCCAATGGCTAATTGTGTGATCTTGTTGCAGTGGCCCCCGGAGAGATCAATGCGTGACCTGTCCACCGGGCTGGCAACTTGCGGCAGGCGAGTGCCACCCTGAATGCCCAGAGGGATTCTTCAAGGCTGAGTTCGGATGCCAAAAGTGTCATCACTATTGCAGAAATTGTCATGGTAAGCATCAAATCATCATCACGAGCATTACGATATTTGACCATCGTGAAATCTCAATTTTGAGGAAACATTTAATGAGTGTGCCACGTCATTTTTCCTGTATTTTTACTCCATAAACTGTACTGTAACTGTAACTCTGTCGCCATTCCGCTAGGGGTGGCCTTCCTTCTAGGGGTTCCTATCCTTACATACCTCTTTCAATTTCAATTCAATACTCCATAAAACTATTTAAATTCGTCTTTTGCCTTTTAAAATGACCGAAATTTTTTAGTCGTGTAGCTTTGTTGTTTCTTCTGGTTTGATTTATTGTAATCAGAATAAAACGATACTTTATTTAAAAAATATCTGGCTTGTTTTTATCAAAAGGAATTAATTAGGATATTCAGTTTTTTTAATGTTATTTTAAGATCTCTACCTCTAGAATAAAACGTCGCGTGAATTCCCAACCATTGTTTAAATGGGTAAAAAATATAAAAACTAGATTATTCTCAATAAAATAAAAAAATGAAAATAAACACTGTTTGGTTGTACTTTTTTGTTTTTTAAGAAATAAAAAATAAGAAGAATCAAACAGTGTTTTATTTTATTTTTTTTATTTAAAATGGAGTTCTACAAAGTTTCCGATGAAACATTTCATAAATAACTAAATAATTCTCTTATGTTTTGCCGTTGTCATTTTTTTATTTACACAATGGCATGGTATTTAGACAATATTTCATATAAGAGGTAAGATCTGACCACTACCAGGATTTCATCAGTGTATCTGCTACTTCAATATTACTTTCATAAATTTTCCTTCACATGTGAATGCTCCGTAACGTTTAAGTCTTGTCGTTCCACAAGGGAGCGTGCTAGGGCCATTTGTTATTATAATCATCAAATGTAGGATAAGAGCTTGTCTTCTAGATTAATGATATTGATGAATGTTTCTCGCCCCAGGTGAAGGTCCCCTGAAGTGCACGTCTTGCCCACCACACTTCATGCTGGACGGAGGTCTCTGCATGGAGTGCCTGGGCTCGCAGTACTATGACACGCCCACCCAGCTGTGCCGCACGTGCCACGACTCCTGCAGGTCCTGCTCAGGCCCTGGACCCTTCAGCTGCATAGCTTGCACCTACCCGTTGAGGCTGGACAGGTATGCTATTTATAAAATTACAATATTTTAATTTTTTCCTACTTCCTTTGTTTTTTTTTTTAGTTTTAGCTCACACATTTTGATATGTACTGTTGGTTCATCAACACAATAATAATAATAATATGATGATTTATTTGGTGAGCGCTGTTTTTGTGAAAGCCCTCTGTGAGCTTGCACATTGCTGTAGAAAGCGCCAATTTTCAAGCAAGACCCAGTTGCTGTAAGGCTTGATGGACCTTAAAATTTTTACCCAGCAAAGAGCATGTTTGAAATTATAAATAGTACATTTTTTGTGCTCCATCGGGATTCGAACCCACCACCTTTCATTTACGGATCAGAAGTGTTAACCACTAGACTATGGACCGTTGAAAATACAATATTTTTATAGAAAAAAATATTACTACTGAATAAAAATTATGTTTGAAATAATAATTATTTCAAATGATGACAATTGAAAGAAAATAAAATCTGCAAACCTAACTGAAAGGCTAGCTAATATTGAAACCAAGTTTCTCTCGAACAAAACATCCATACAAAGTGAAAAAAAATAGAATTACATAATATATATTGTACGATATACATAAATGTATATTAAGCTCTATCGTTCCCTGAAGAAAATGATTTTAGTAATGAAGTTCGTGTGAATTTTTATTTTCAAAAAATTTGGTAAAAAGAGTTTTTTTTCATGAAAACGTCATGGTGTCGATTTCTGTAATTCCTATCTGTCGCGTTTATTAAAAAGAGTTTAGTTGCATATTTTTTAGTATTCATTACGAGCATGTATTATTTCCATGTAGGTATCTATGTATCATATTTTTTTTGCAATCACACAATTTTAAATATGGATGCGTTTTTACTGGATTCATCACGGGAAAATTAATTCACACATATATATCTACTCGTACATACAGTTCTATTCACGTTGTACCATGAACTGTTGAAACATCATTCATTCATTTTATTTCGAATTCGGCTGACGTATAAAAATAGTAAAGTTATTAGAGTGACAAAGGTGTATTAATATTTTTCACTCAATAAAAGTAAGAGTTAAATTCTTATGATGAAATTTAGACAAAGCAGATATTGAGATGGGAAAGGTGTATAAATGCCAAAAGACATTATGGATAAACAAACTAAGCTAATACGTTAGCAAAAACAATAAAAAACCCCGTATTTGAGAGCTAAAGTTAAAATAACCACATCGTATTTATATGTGCTGTAGAGACGATTCTTGCATGTTCGAGGACATGCTTCATACTTCCATAATGGATTATAGAGAGAAATTTTTAATTATTTATTTCATCATTATACTAGCAACGTGCCTAAGTACACGTCCGACGAATCTATAGTAGATTATAAACTGTAACTGTAACTGTAACTCTGTCGCCATTCCGCTAGGGGTGGCCAGAGCCTCTGCAGAGTTGCCTCCATTTTTTCCTATCCTTACATACCTCCTTCAATTTATTCATATCCATCACCTTTTTCATGCATTTTCTTCTTTTACGCTCACTTTGTATATCCCATTCTTTCACAATCTCCTCAATCTGATCACTCCATACTTTTCTCGGTCGTCCCTTCCCTCTTTTTCCTTTATTTTTTTTTTAGATTATACTAAAGCAATTTATTATTATTATTTATTTCACCATTATATTGGCAACGTGCTTAGATACATGTCCACACGAACTCATACGTTCGTAAAAATACAGTTTATATTTTTTACAAATTCACGTTTTTATTTAGAAATCACATAGTGCACTCTTATTGAAAAGCCCTTATAACAAATACCATTATTTTTATTCCCCTTTGAAGGCATCCGTTGCACTCGCGCTAATGAGCTTTTTACACACGCCCACGTTCATCTGCCAGTCTGCTATAACTTGTGTGTTTGTGTCAGTGATATGCTGTGTTGCCAGTCCGAGTGGAAACTGACAATAATTAATTAACCCTGTGTGCATATTGTATTGACAAAGGCTGCCATTGTGCATGCACTTGCGTACCAGCGCGCTGTTGACTCAGTTCATCAGATATGTTGCTGTTTGATGAACTATTGATGCATCTTCTTGTATGTATGCATCAAAGTTTCATCGCTTTTTATTCTATAAAAAACATTTATCTGCCACCTCTCTATCAACCTATTTCATCATATGTATAGATATCGTTGTTTGACCCCTTTTTCATGAATACCAATGCACTCTTTACTGATTCAGTTTATCTAATATATGAATGTTGTTATATGATTGAAAATTGATACATCTTGAAATAAGTATCGTTGTGTCACTTTTTATTATTATACAAAAGCACATTTCCCTTTCTACAACAGCTTGTTCCGTATACATATGATACATGTAACCTAGTAAAGAAATCCTTCTTGATTGTTATTAATTAAATAAAACACAGTTTCAATTCACTTTTATATTCTGTTAACTTTGTCTAGCGTTTTCGCCTACAAGGCATCATCCATGCAAAAACGTTAGACAAAGTTAAAATAATATAAAAGTGAATTGAATCTGTGTTTTATTTAATTAATATACAATGGACTTTCACTGTCTAAACCACCAAACCCTTAAAAATATTAAAACCTTCTTTGTTTTTTTATTTATTGGTGAAGATCGTGACTCCCTTGCTCCACCATCAGTCTCTAAACTGACTTTTATAGCTCTTGCAACGTAAAAATCTTTAACTGGTTACTCCAACAAATAGAAGTCATTATTTGCTGTTCAACCTTTCAGATTTTTAGTTATAAATTATGAAACGGTTGACCATAAAATTAATCTAAGCCCTCTCCTTCATTTGGGAAAAAGACAAGAAATGTGAGCTATACTAGACATTTTCCCTTTTAATCTGTATTTTTCTCAAAATACTTCTGAAAACATTGCAATATTCACATTTGTTACTAAGCACTAGTGTTAACGAAACACAAAAAAACAACTCTTGCAGAGCCAATCAATAGATAATTGTATAATACTGTTACAAACTATGAATTCAAAGTACCTACGTGCGCCTGTACAGGTACAATAGTCGGTGTAGAATAGTCCAGTATGATCCATGACGGTAGTAGTAAGGTACGTAGAACGGCGGTCCGGTATGAGCGAGAGATCAAATGATCTGGAGTATGCAAGAAATACCTCTTTTGTACCTATATATAGGGACTGCAATGGTGCGGAGAGCGATTCGTTGCTCCAAGCATTTTGCCGTACAGACCAATAAGCAGAGATTATCAAGTGTTATAAATTGTGAACCAAACCGTGGAAAATAAATAATTGCAGTTTTATTAAAAGAGAACCCCAGTAAAATCATAAAAATATTATCGTTTTTGGTCTTTCTAAACAAGATTGTCTGTTTGATCAGGTTGAACAACCAGTGCGTGCCCTGCTGCGCTGAGAACGCTCCAACAGCACCAGAGAATGCCACCACCCCTACAGGAGCCAGTGGGGCTCCCATCGCTGGGCCTGGAGACTGCTGCAAATGTGATAAGGATACAGGTAAGCAATCAATCCATATTAGAGCATAAATATCAGTGCAACGAGTGCTTTGTTCTCTCGCTTGGGTCGTTTCCTTGCGAATATCGGTAATATTTCGCTCCCCCCGTTCTTGTTTATCGTATACGCCAATCTTGTCAAATATGACCTTTTCATGCAGTTGTCTTATGAATCAAATTCTACACAATCTTAGCTAAGAAAAACCGTAAAACCAGATAATGTGAGAGTTCTTTTAAATATTTTTAAAATCAATTTCTTGTTTTCATAAGACACATTGGTCCAGTACACATGCAAACATTGCTCGTGTAAAATTTTCTCAATGGCGTATACGGTAAACAAGAATTAAGGCAGCGATTTGTCTCAGCCCTGGATGAATGATATCAAAATCCAGAATAAGTTTTTAATGTACTTTCTCATGAGACAGCATGAGAATTATACAATAGTTTAAATAAAACCGGATCAAATTGGAAAGGGAACACAGATACTGGTAGATCATTCCATAAACGGGCAATTTGGCAAAGGAATGAGTCATGAAAACGCTAAGTTCTCATAGTTTAGGGATCGACTGCAAAGGGATGAATGAGAGTCATACTACTTTTAAATGATTTAAAATGATTTAGGATCAAATCTTATTTGTGACTATCTTATATATGCCGATGATCTGAAGATGTTTACGCCTGTGCACTCCGTTTGCGATTGCCTTAAGCTTCAAAATGACCTCAATACCTTAGCAAAATGGAGTGAAAACAATAATATGCTACTCAACTCCGATAAATGCTACTTTATTAGATTTACTCGCAATAAAAAAGTACTGAGTTTTTCCTATAGCGTAAGTGGCACAGAGCTAACAAAAGTGACATCAATTAAAGATCTCGGAATTATCCTGGACGCTGAGTTAACGTTTAAAGATCACTATGATCTCATCACGCAGAAGTCCTTTAAAACTTTGGGTTTCCTATTAAGAACAGCAAAACCTTTCAAGCAGCCCTATAGTCTAATCACACTTTACTATGCCCTAGTCCGCAGTCTTCTCGAATACCAGTCTTTTATTTGGTCCCCGTACTATACATTGCACAATGACAAGATCGAGCGTGTCCAAAGATACTTTACAAGAATTCTGTGTTATCGAGCGGGGCACGGTGGTCGTTTGGACTATGAGGAGCGCCTATCTCTTTTTAATATGGAAAAATTATCAGTCAGGCGAAATGTCGCCGAATTGATGTACCTTCGTAAGTTAGTCCAGGGTAACTTGGACACCTCGGACTTGGAACTACTGTGCTTTTACGCTAACTCTAAACTAAGAAGTGGGCAATTATTTCGCCTAAAAAAATATAACACCAATGTAGGGCATTTCTGCCCGATTGGACGCATGATGCGATCGTATAACAATGTATCGAAAGTCGTACCTAATGTTGATATTTTTTCTGATCCGATCACTACTTTCAAGCGAGCAATCCTCGTGGCCTTTAAAGCGCAATCAATTGTAGACATTTAACAAACTTTATGTAGTATACGTCATTAACTTAGTATGTATACTTCTTTATCCCTCCTTCTTCATATATATATTGATATATATGTATATATATGTATGTATGTAATATTCATATTCCCATCTTTTTTAAACATATTTGACCTGTTTGTAATGGTAAGTGCATTAATATTCAAGTCTTTTTTACTCACCTATCTATCATATTATCTGAACGGTAATGAATTAATTCCAAGGTGCTAATCAATTGGAACATTCTTTTTTTTTTTTTTTTTTTTTCTCTCTCTTCTTTTTTCTTTCATGTTTTTTTTTTTCTGCTTTCGTGATTTTGCCTGCAACATTTTATAATGACGAGCGTTGGGTATTTGTGGCTTATATACGATTATTATGTATTGACTGGTATTTGCACTCAATGTACTCGTCATGAATCAAGCGCGCTTATATTATTATTATGATGATTTATTATGGTTCATATATTATATAAAATTTAGACAATAAGAATTTTATAACAACTAAGTATGTGACAGACACCGTCACTGGAGCATTGATGTCTAGTATGTAATTTATTATGTTTAACTTGTGAAAAAATTGTCAATGATCTGTTGGTGTTTTTACAAATAAATAAATAAAATAAATAAATACTACGAGTTTACCTTTCTGAAATGCGAGGGGGAGGGGTTAATGAATGGAGCTCATTAGAACAAGCTCCGTGGTATAATCAATAAAAAATACTAAGTTTCATTATTTTCTTCTGTGCCGAAGCGGCTGCAGATCGGATGTCATAGAAGGATCATGGATCAACCTCACTGCCCTCCTTTGCACAGAATCAAGAGGTCACTCAACTTCTTGGATATACCAGACCAGAGATGGCTGCCATACTCGATGTTGGGGCGGATTTGGGATTTATAAAGATTCTGGGCTGAAGTAAAAAAAACCTACGAGCTCTGTATAGTATGCCGAGTCGCCGGAAAGCAGAGGTTGTGCGAGACTCAATAGCATCATGGTACTTTTATACTGTCTTCCATTACACCTTCGCTTTCCCTCACCAGGAGGCTGCCACAACTCTTCACCAGCCGGAAAGCGACGCATCGCCGTGTCTGCTGAGCGGGCAGAGGCCTTCCAGCAGGCCAACACGGCTTCCCTGAGGGACTCTCCATCCAGCCTGGACTCCGAGAGGCCCTCCATGCTGCCCAGCGTGTCCCCCATGGTGGCGCTGGTAGCGCTGGCGATAGCTGCGTGTGTCTGCCTCATTCTGGCGTTTGCGCTCATTCTTGTTATTTTCCAGGTACTTATTTTTTCAATTAACAAACTGTATGACTTTAAATTTCTGTTGAATATTGCACAGAGGCAGTGAAATGTATTTATTTACGCTTTTTTATTAGCTTAAAAATGAAGTTTTTTTTATCTAAGAAATTGATCTTGATTTATAGGTTGGTATGCGGCTGACCACCCATGCTGTAAAAAATGGTTCGCTTTGCCAATGGCATCCTTGTTTCAGGGAAGGACGGCGAGAGTTGCAGGGTGTATGTCCATTTGAAATTTGGGTTTTTATGTTGTAGGTTCCTGGTTCACATGGGGCATGTGCAACGCGAACTTGTACGTGTCTGCTTGTGAAAATGCATATTATGTGAATCCCCAATGTAACATATCTCCGCAACTTAGATTAGATTAAATGAGATCATGGAATTTTTTTTGTAGAAATATTTGTTCTGCAATTGTTGCCGTCTAATCTCAAAATGGAGTGACATTGCCAAGAATGGGCTATTTTAAAAAAAAAAATGGTGATTTTATATTTCCAATTCAAAAAAATTAATTCATCTACAGTCACCATTTTTGATCAATTCTAAACAATTTAGTTCCCAAGTTTATTATTTTACTACACGCAGTTGGTACAACGGCCCTGTTTAGTCAGTTCCCGCGCTTTTCCATGTTTTTCCCACTTTCCTCCCTTTTTTCTGCCTCTAATTAAAAGCGCCGCCAAGCGGAAATACTAGGTTATTATCGTGCGGGATGGCTTATTCTATTTTACCTCGATTTTTTTCTATTTCCACCCTTGCCCATCTGACTGGCCCGAGGTTGGAAAATATAAAAAGGGAAAACAGTGAGGGTTATTATAGTGATTAAATCATCTTCCTATCAGGACTTGCTGCCTTTTCTGTGTTTTTTTTATTATGGATGAACTCTGCTATAATTATGAAGTCGCTGTTTTTCCCGCAGCATACTTCCTATTTGTGATGTTTTTCCTCTACATGTAGGCTCGTGATATTTTTTATCGGAAGCTCCATTGTTTTCCACCCTCGTCATATTTTCCCCGATAAATTAATCAGTGGGAATATTCAGTTTTTCTATCCGATAACAAGGCATATTTTTTTTTAATTAATTGATGAACTTTTTTTTAAATCTGAAATATGATTATATTTAAAAAGTAGGATGATTTTTGACTAAAAGGGTTACTTGTCTAAGAGAATATGTCGGTATGAGGATGACCTCCCGTGCTGTAAAAGTTGGTTCACTTTTTCTGATGCCATTCCAGTTTCAGGGAAAGGCGGCAGGAGCTGCAAAGTTTATGTGCATGTGAGGTTCGATTTATTCGCGATTTTACATGTGATTGCTTGTGCATTGAGAATGAGCTTTAAATGTCAATTTGTATTTGCAACTTAAATTATGGATTGTATAGATTTAAATAAATTGATTTAGACGGTTTTTTTTTTTAATCTATTTGGTTAGCGTTATTTTTATGTGTAGAAAGTACACCTCAATAACCGTCTTTCCATTTCGAGTCAGAAGCATTCACAATTATTCTACCACTGGTCCAAACATAATATGAATGAATGACATACATAATTTCAAATATTATTTTGTAAATAATTATGCAGTGAAGTTGCATATGACAATTAATTAATTAAATAATACGGCCCTAAAAAAATATTTTAGTCGTACTTGTACTTTTATTTGGAATATTTAAAAAAGGCATTACATACCACGCACCGTAACAGACAGTTTATTTTATCAAAATGCATTGTGGAGATGGAAGGAGTCGTGTGAGTTGCATTAATAAGTTTTTGTGCTGATTTTATTGAAATGAAGGGAAAAGTAATGTCTTTTTTTTTTATACAATTATTTTATTTTTATAAGAATCTACATTTTGGTTCTTTACGACTAATTTATAAAATCCAAAACACTTTTGAAAATGTCTGCTTTACGCTTGAGAATGATTGAAGTCTAAAATCTTTAATCTAAGTTGCTAATATATATTAACATTCAAAGCTCGTATCAAATGCATGCCCACAAACAGACACGTGTATCGCGCTCTTACAAATGCTGAATGTGTACCTACAAATTGAATCCAAATCTCAAATGAACATAATCCCTGTAACTCTTTCCGGCCTTCTTTGATACAGGGGTGATATTGGCAAAGTGAAGCATTTTATTTATTTAAGTTTGTATTCACGGTAACAATTGTAACATAAAATATTTGCACACACGCCTCATCTGGAAGTAAATCCCCCTGAAACTACTTTAATAAGCAAGTATACGGGCTCCCCCAGGTTACACTAGGTGGCAGACCTGCCCTCCCCCCCATCTGGATTAGAAAGCATGGCAGCAGTGCAAGGATAGCGGTATTGCATCTAGAATATAGAAACGCAAGCTCTGTACCGATTGTGAGCTTCAAAAGCAATATATTCCTATCTGTGCCCTCCTTCCGCTTGTAATTGATTTTGCATTCATTGTTCTTATTCAGGTTGGTATGAGGCTGACTACTGTAAATAGACATACTGTAAAAAATGACTCACTTTGCCAATGTCACCCCTGTTCCAGGCAAGGTTGCCAAATGTTGCAGAGTTTATGTTGATTTGTGGTTTGGATTTTAATTTTTAAGTACACATTCAGCATTTGTAAGCGCGAACTACACTTGTCTGTTTGTGGGCATCCATTTGATATTGCTCAACGCTGTATATAGGTCAGTCGAAAAAACAGTTCGGCCGGCTTCAATCTGTGCTGAACTCTGCAGCAAGACTCATATTCGGGATGTCCAAATTTAATCATATTACTGCATTGTTGAAAAAACTGCATTGGCTTCGTTTTTCGGAGAGGGTGGTCTACCGTGTTTGTCTGATGGTGTACAAAGCTGTCAATGCTACGGCTCCTTCATACTTGTCTGAGATGTTCTCACCTGTTGAGATAGATTTGAGACGCCAAACTCTTAGATCTGCGGAGTGTGGGGTGGTTGACTTAGTCCAGCCGTAACGTCAGACACGTACTAACTTTGGGGACCGTGCTTTCCGGTTTGCGGGCCCAATGGAGTGGAATAGACTACCACCTCATGTGAGGAAGGCATAAACTGTTGGTGTCTTTAAAGGAGCACTAAAGACGCATCTTTACAAAAAATCTTATCCGTGATTTGAGAGGGTCCTTGAGGTGTGACACACACAAAAACGGCGCTCTTTAATTATGTGTACCTTATAAATAAATTATCTTTGTATATATAATATGAGCTTTGAATGTTAATATATCCTTGCAACTTTGATTATAGATTATAGATAGAGGCATATACTTGATTGTTTTAAAAAAAAATGTTTTGCTACTAATATTTAAGTCGCATAGAATCAAAGCCGGTTATGTAGGATATTTTCAAAAAGAAGATAAATACACGGAAATCATTTCTTCCCAATTTCTTAACCTTTATCTCTTTTTTTGAAAAGAATAAAAATCCTTGACTGCCTTTTATTTTATATCACTCGTATTTTTGACTAATTTAAACTAAATTTAATTTATAAGATGAACAAATACAAAGTAAATGCCTGTAGAATCAATAAATCTAATTTTACTTAAATATTTTATTTTATTTTAAAATATTTTCAGACAAGTTTGGACACCAATAATAATTTAATTTATTATAGGAATTCAAAATATAAACATATGTTTTTTTTCAGTTTCTGTTTTCACTTTTTTTTTTTTTTTTTTCTTCTTTCCTCTTTTTTTTTTTTATTTCTGTTATTAATTTGATTTACGTTTTACATCATCGATTTCTTTTATTATTAGCTATGTTAATTTTTTTACATATTTGTGGGAACTCTTTAGGATTGAGGCACTCTACTGTTTATGTTTACATTTTTCCGGTCTATGTTATCTGTTTTTTCTCCTTAAAATAAATAAATAAATAAATATGCTGTTGGAAAATAATTAAAACCTATTTTTTCAACTTTGAATTACAGCCGTTTGAGATGTTAACAAATACAAACTGATTGAATAATTCGATTCGTAGACGAACTGTTATTGGATAATTGTTGTTTTCTCGTCGGTTTATTGATATCATAACCAACGTCAATAGGAGACACACATTTCTACGGATTACACAAGGATGAACTCATATTTTTTTAAATTAAAGCGTAAAAAAATCAAACTTCTTCTTCCTTAACCGAATTGCAGCGAAATGTTATTTTGTGCGCATCCCAAATGAAGAAGCCGCACTGATAGCTAGTCGGCGCTATGGACGTGACAATCTACATAGTCTCATTGATCCGTGTTCCTGCAACTCAATGCCCCCTCTTCCCCTCCACCGCAGCTGTGTCTGATCTAAAACTCACTCTATTTGAGGGATGCGCCTCTGGTGAGGGTTAATGACCTCAGTGGAGGTAAAGCTCTTCTATATTATCTACATTTTCGCCTGTGATTTTGTGAAAGTTAATTTTTATATTTTTCATTAAAAAATAATTGTCCTACAATTCACTTTTGGTTTTTATTTGTTTTTGCATTACCAGTTTTGGAAGAGCAATACCTCCCATTGGCAGGTGTAAATTAAAGCTCATAAGGTGCACTTCTTAGACATTTTAGTCGCCCGTTTGACAAACTAATGATACATTTGTATGAAGACCTGTCAATCCAAGATGGCCGCAAGCTTACAGCTGATTAGTTTTCATACAAATATTACCATAATTCGGTAGGTAAAAATGACGGTGGTGATGAAACTTCGAGCCCAGGTATCATAAGTTTGTCAAAGTGTGGGCTCAACGGGCGACTAAAATGTCTAAGAATAGCCCCGTTTGATATTTCAGCCTTGAATTAGATATGTAGTTATACATCCTCGAGTGATTTTAGTTGAGGGAGAATGGATATATTTTGACCTATAACAGAGTGCAGTTATCTCCAACTGAGGTTTATTGACAAAAATAAAATTGTTCTTAGTTGAGATAATGTTCGGCTAGTTATATTTTTGAGTTGAGTTCTTCTTCTTCAACCTATTCCTCATTGCTGAGGGTTGTAACCCTTTTGAAAGCACCCTCTCTTCTCTAGTGCTCTCTTTACTGCGCTTCTTGCAGCGCTCCAACCACCTATGTGCCAGCTGCTGTTTTCAATTGATCGGTTGAGTTACTTTACTCCATATTTTTTGTGGTCGTTGATTTGGCAAAGTGGCTCCAATGGAGGTCAAGTAATTACAACTTTAAAAATTACTCTTTAGACCTCGAGTTGAGGCATTATTTCTGTAAAGAAGCCTCAAGTGGAGGTATTATTTCTATAGTAAAGATATAGAAGCCTCAAGTGGAGGTATTATTTATGTAGTTAAGATATAGAAGCCTCAAGTGGAGGTATTATTTCTGTACTAAAGATATAGAAGCCTCAAGTGGAGGTATTATTTCTATAGTAAAGATATAGAAGCCTCAAGTGGAGGTATTATTTCTATAGTAAAGATATAGAAGCCTCAAGTGGAGGTATTATTTATGTAGTTAAGATATAGAAGCCTCAAGTGGAGGTATTATTTCTGTACTAAAGATATAGAAGCCTCAAGTGGAGGTATTATTTCTATAGTAAAGATATAGAAGCCTCAAGTGGAGGTATTATTTTTGTAGTAAAGATATAAAAGCCTCAAGTGGAGGTATTATTTCTGACGTAGAGTTATGTATAGTGGCCTCAGTTGAGGTATTGCGGTCTTCATTTAAGCCTTACCTCCTCCGCTTGAGGTAAAGTGGCCTTTAGTGTAGGAGCATGTATCTGCTCTCGGAGTGTCGGTTTTGAAACGGATTGCCCGATGGGATGCTCTGGCAAACAACCAGGTCAGGGTTTTACAGGGATCCGCGTGAGCTGCATTCTTAATGATTTCACTATAAATGATGTGAATGTTTACTATCAAGTAATATCAAATTATATCTGGTTTAATCAATAACTAACTTGTTCTTAATGGTTTTTGTAAAAGCTCTGAAAGTTCATGATGATTGTCTGAGAACCGAAAACGTTTTCTAATAAATTTTCTAAGATTTGTGCTTTCTTTCTTTACCTTTGCATTAGATTGCAGAAGATTTGTGCCTTCTTTCTTTACCTTTGCATTATCAGTTTTATTTCTAACGGACGAGAATTCCTCTACTTTTATATTATTCTTTCGGTGTACAATTTACTACATTTTAATACGACTTTCTTTGTTCTTTATTTTCACATAATTATACCATGCCGCATATAAGATACTATAAATTTAAGTTTTGTTTATTTTCCTTAATTGAATTTTTTTCTATTCTTCTCCAACAGAGACGATCAAAACCAGCCTCTTCCGGCAGAACGGGCGTGGCATATGCTCCTCTGTCCTCTCAGGAAGACGGTCAGGGATGTCCAGGAGCCCTGTCGCTGAAGACTTCCAGGCTGGCTGTGGGAGTAGCTCCTCCAGAGATGGAATACCTCAGCGACGATGGAGAAGAGACCACCAGTCTCGTCAACAAGACATAGCGGCCAGTGCGGAGACACCAGCCGATAGTTAGATAAATTTAATGAACCAATAGTTCTAAATTGTACAGCGGAATTGTGGCGTTCATAATAACTCTAAGTGATGCTTTTTTTGCTTTTAAAAATTCAAAAATACGCAAATAATGTTGGATAAGAATAGAGGGAGATTTGCAAAAATGGGAATAAATAGAATTGGAGTTACGATCTTTTTTTTAATTACAGTTGACTGACACATAAAAATAAACACAGCTCTTAGAAAAAATCCATGGAAATAACAGGAATTTTCATTGATTGTCCTATAATTACTTGCAAGTATATCTAATCAAATAGAAATAGCATCATTTCGAAAAAAGAGTGATGATATTTTTTATCCTGTCTCAATGTATTAAGAATTTATTTTGATTTTAGCTAATTGTTATGCATCCAGTTATATTAAGACAAGTTTTTTCGACGTAGGTACTTATTGTTTAGTTACAACTTAAACTAAGCAAAAAAAGTTTTATTAATTTATTTTACATCTAAGTTACAGCTATATTCATTATGAACTCTTACACAAGCTGAGAGTGAATAGACCCCACAGTGGTTTTCTGAAATTATCCGAAAATGATCAAATTTTCTACATTGTTTATGACGGATCAACATATTTTTTATAGATAAATGCCACTTTTTTTGCTGAAAAAAAAAATAGTAACAAATTGAGCATGGAAAATAAAAAAAAACATTATTTGTCGTCTTTTTTTGTAAGCTTGAATTTTTGAAAAACTAAAATGCATCACTTCAGAGGGCATCTAAAAATTTCATCGTTTTTGTAATACTGTTGTTAATATATTAAAAAAAAAATGGAAATAAAGGATACGAATGGTTTTATACGTAGAGAACAAAAAAGGACGAGAAATATCGCGAGTGGAGTAGTCAAGTGACTTATTATGAAATAATTGTATTGAAAGACAAGGTGATTTTTAATATGTGTAAAAATATGAAAAATTAATTCATCCAATTTTTTTTTTCTTTCCACTTTAAAAAAATATTCAATTAAAAAATAAACAGCTTAAAACAGACATTTTTAGTTTTCCAAAGGTTTTGTATCTCTACATTATTTTTTAATATTGATATTAAAATTGCGTAAATATGTCACTTTCTTTTAACTTAAATAATCTTATGATTTCCTTAGTTTTGTATTAATTTGTGCAATAATTTTTTTCAAGTCTTTTATGTTTTCCTTATCGTTTTCTATTGAATTTAATTGTCTTACCAACAGTTTTTCTTTTATTTTTCATTTCTGCAAACACATATTAATAATTCTTAACTAAATAAAGATAATGTTTCAATGGATAAAGTTAGAAGTGATTTCAAATTATAAAATAAAAAAGTAATATCTACGTATACATTTTGTAAATATGTTATCAAAATAGGTAATATTATTTTTATTAAATTTAAAACACGAAAAAAGAGTATTTTTAATCAGTGTCCATTGAATTAAACATTAAATAAAGAATATTTACAAAATATTGTGCATATTAAAAATAGTTCAATAAAATATTTCAATTATGTTAAAGAATATTATAATTTGAAAATAGTATAAACATCAATTAATTTTTAAAACAATAGAAGTCTTAATTTTTGTCTTTTAATTTAAAAAAAAAAATACTTTAAAACTTATAAATGTTTAAAGTATGCTGATCAAAAGTTAGGATATATATTGGTGGTTTTTTACTGAAAAATAAGGCATTTATAATCTTATTGTCTTATATTTTTGCATTTTATTTCTTAACTATCATTGATTTACATATATTTGCATCTTTTAAAAGTAGCAGAATAAATTTCAAGTTAAATTTTAGGCCAGAATTGATCCAAATTTATTATCAAGCTAACCAAAAACAATATTTGATGAATCCCTCTTATTATGGTTAATTTATGATGTTTTTGAAGTTTACTAATATCCTTTTGAATTAAAAAAAAACATAGGCAGCTTAGTAACTTTATTCCTTGATCTAGATGAAACGTTTTGAACAAAATATGATTTAGCATAATTACTTTATATCTATGTAAGTGATCGATAAACATTTTTTATTATATAATATCTTGTGCAGTCTAAAACGAAACCACCCCTTGAATGAAAAATAATGGATGTTACTGACCGTGGAAAGAGAAGGACGATTTTCTCTACGTTTTGTCAGAGTCATATCCGACGTCTTCAGGAGGCGTGTGTTTTCTACAGAGAAGAAACACGAACTGTTGAATTATTGTTGTTTGCTCGAGCTCGAAGGTTGTAGGTACAATCCGTTTTTTTCATTCCAAAAAATGTCTAACGACCGTAATATAATCTATAATCTATAATCACCCCTTGAATATTTTTTTAGTTACTTGAAAAATACTTTTAAAATACAGTTTTTGATAAAATGATATATTGTATGTTTTCAAACCCTTAATTTGTATACCTACATAATTTAAACTTCGGTTTAATATCCTATAAATGTATTAATTTGTTAAAATACTATCTAGGGGTGGTTTATCGCAGGTGATCTTAACGAATGACTGTGATAGGCATTTTTTAATGCATCATCAATTATTATTTCAACAAATGTATAATTAATCAAATTTGAACAAATTTTCATCTATTTTTAATTTAATTTCAAAGAACAAATTTATTTAAATTTTACCAACAATCCCTAGCGAATCTATAAAAAATATTTGTTTTAGAGAGAAAGATTTATTTGTTGTATAGTAAGCATTATGTTTTTATTAGCAACACGAAATATTATTTTAAATATCCTAGAAAAAAATCTGTTTCATAAAAATATGTTTCTGTATTAAAATAAATATTTTAATTTCTTATGGATGGCCAATATTTTTTTTCAAAAGAAGTGTGAATGTTTTTATGAGTGAATAGTTTAAAAGGAGAGGGAAAGAAAAATGTGAATTTTTAGTTATGTATAAAATTGTATCGTAATTATGGAAAATTAAAATACTTTTTCATGTTAAACCGACTCTGATTTTTTTGTAATAAAACCCAATTGATGGATGGTGGTTTCTTGCTATTTTCAAAAAAATATTTTGTGAGAAAAAAAAAAATCCTTTTTTGTCAATAGGAACATTCACAATTATCATCACTTCATTAGTATTGTAAAAGTCCTTAAAAAAATCATCAAATATAGCCTTATTACTGTCGAGACCTTTTTCCGAGGGCCTTCGAGAGTTCCCTCGCTTTTACTCTCTTATCCTGACGTTTTTACAGTTTCCTTCCTATTTTTCTCTTTTTCACGCGTATTTTTCCTTTCAACATTTTTTCATAGTCCGGTCGATCGCTCAATTGGTAGAGTGCTTGCATTCCATGCCGTGAGCTCGGGTTCGAGTCCCACCGTGAGGGTCAGGAATGATTTCCCGTTTCAGTGTCCATTTCAAACCCAAAATAAAATGCCAGCAAGGTGTAGTCAGCATTCACATGAAATGAGTATCAGCCCCCGCGGGAGCTGAGAAACTTCAACTGAAGTGGTTGGTGTAAGGGCGGCCCCCTTAACTGTAAAAATAAGTAGGTTTCGTCCGCCACATAGAGCCCCTTTGGGGAAAACACGGCAAGAAGTTACACTACATGTGTAGCTTAGTAGCGTTTTTTTAAATATTTTCATTACATTTTTTTTGTTTTCTAATTTTTTGTTTATTGATATTCTACGAAACAAATTATCTAGGGTTCGATTCCGAATACCATTATTTGTTTTCGTTTGTTATCTGTACATAATAGAATGTATCAATACAACAATATCTTTCAACTGAATAATTATGTAATATTTTTCATCAATATATTTTCGCAAAAATAAGATGGGATGGGAAAAGGCAATTATTTTTTTTTTTGCATGGAAATTGAAGAAAAACAGAAGTGAAGTAGGTACTTACTTGTATACATATTTTTTGTATTATATGTGAAATAGAGATCACATTTCTCGCCTGTGGAAGCTACCACTTTATTCCTCAGCCGACTCAATTTTTGACTGATAATTGAATTTCCCTGTTTCCGGAACGAAAAATATTATTCCCGTTGGCAGCAACAAACAAACCCCAAACCCCATTTTTCCCTCTTTTCAAAAATTGACAGAAGAAAATAAAAAAATAACAAAAAGGCACTTTTTTTCAAGGGCGCTGAGGTCTTCAAAAATCATTTTGTTCGATTCAAAAGTGGTTATCTTATAACCTTGAAATAATGTTTTTTGTTTGAGAAAAAATATATATATATGTAACACAAAACAGGATCACAAAAAATTAACTAGAGGGATGTTTTAATTTTTTTTTTATGCAGTATTATTAACAAACTATTTGAGTCATATATAATTAATCCATGAATCAACGTTTTTTTTAGGGAAATCACTGTACGAGGCGAATGAACCATGCACTTTATATTTGTTAATAACACATTCTCAGATTTTGACGCTAAGTTAGTGCTGTCGGAAGAAAATAGTCACATCATTATATGCCTAGACACGTTGTTTTTTTTAAATAAAATTGTGAACGCAACGCAACGCAACGCAACTAAGCTACACATATAGTGTAACTTCTTGCCGCGTTATCCCCGAAGGGGTCGCATGTGGCGAGTTGAACCTATTTATTTTTACAGGTAAGGGGGCCGGCCTTACGCCAACCAGTTCAGTTGAAGTGGGGGTTTCCCAGCTCCCGAGGGGGTTGGTACTCATTTCTTGTGAAGGCTGAGTAAACCTTGCCGGTATTTTTATTATGGGGTTTGAAATAAACACCGAAATAGGAAATCATTTCTGACACCCTCCTCGGTGGGATTCGAACCCGAGCTCACGGGGTAGAATGCAAGCACTCTACCAACTAAGCTATCGACCGGACTGAAGGGAAACGGAGTGAAGAGAAATGAAATTCACCAACCTATTCTGCCTGTCTAGGAACAGGTTTAATGTCATCGATTAATAATTGATTATTGTTTATTTTAATGAATTATTATTTAATAATTACCCAATGACATCTGTTGAACAATGGTCAAAATTATGGTCAAATGACCCAGGCGGGGATTGAACCAGCGTTATTCCATTCCAAATACGCTAGAAAGGTAAGCCACTTGAACCCCTCGGCCATAACACCGACTTAATTATTTTAACTTTTTAATTGATAGGTATTTTATGATGTCAAATCTAGGGTGTTGTTTTTGTAAATACTATGGTTTACTATAAAAAAAAAATACAATAAGATTAGTATTTTAAACAAAAATCAAACAATATTTTGAAATCAAAAAACAGAATCATTAATAATAGAATGACGGTAGACGTGTCCCTATCACTTTCTCATTTATACTGCAATGAAGTTATTATGTTATGACTCTGGATGAAATGAAAGAAGTATGCAAGGACAGGAAGAAGTGGCGGCTAATCTGCAATGTTGATTTCTAATGTTGGTGTATTCATTTGGTACATTTTTTGCATAGGAAATTTTTGACTTTTTTTGTATAGATTTCTTTGTAAGGTTTTGTTCTTTTTTATATTCAAATGTAATTTATTATTCATATTCCTTGACTTATAGGTTGGTATGAGGCTGACCACCCATACTGTAAAAAATGGTTCACTTTGCCAATGTCACCCCTGTTTCAGGGAATGTCGGCAAGAGTTGCAGGGCTTATGTTCATTTGAGGTTTGGATTTTATTTGTAAGGACACAATCAGCATTTGTAAGCGCGAACTACACGTGTTTGTTTGTGGGCATACATCTGAGAGCTTTGAATGAATATATCCTTGCAACTTAGATTATAGATTATAGATATAGAAGTAAGTTGCTCATATTCACGATGATGGTTCTCCACTGTAAAGATTTATAGCTTGATGAAAGGTATATGATGATGATGATGATGATGGATGATTTCTTTCCTGTGGCGCCATTTAATGGTCCAGGACCATCTCAAGGGCGCCATGGCTTCTCGAGAAAAGTAGTGTCTTCAGTTCCTTTCTGAAGGTGGTGGTAGGCTGGTTCGCGCGAACACCGATGGGTAAATTGTTCCAGGCCACCGGCCCGGCCACCGCAAAGCTTCTGTCTGCAAAGTTTGATGTGTTTGCTCTATTGGGCACTATAACCTTGTTGACAGCATATATGTAGCTCTATCGGAAAGTTTATGGTTCTATCAAAAAACATCTACAACACAATCCGCTAATCATAACGAAATTATAACTTTATTAAATTCAAGTTTCAATATTTTATATATTACTCATGTTTAACATTTTATTGTGATCGTTGAGTTGCAGAAAAATGCTGCAGAAATGGAAGACAATTTCTTATTAAAAATATTACTATTGAAACAAGAAGATTTACATTTGTTGGAGGGGTAAAACATGAAACACCGCAAGCATTAAATTATTCGCTGTTTATGAAAAAACAGGGGAGTTGAAGCTTTAATAGGGGTTAGGAGTTTAAAACTTAATGGTGCGCAATAAATACCGCCATGTTTATAATTTCTGCGAAAGTTAATGAAACTTGATGCAATAAACAAGACGAATGAGTGCTCTCAGCAATATTGTATAGGCAATGGGGCATCAACGCCGCTTAATGCTTGTGCTTGTTTCTTGATGTTTTCTTTTTGCATTTCAGAAAAAAAAACGTTGTATTAATGTTTTCTTACTTTCATTCAAAACAGAAATACAAAAATATACATAGGGATCAGTGGTGAAGGGTGCTATACGCGCTGGTTCCCATCGGCTTCCCTTTTAAAATGATGTAACAAAGTAGTTAAAAAATATAGGCACAAAGTAAAAAAATACATTTAAAACCAAAGAAACAATACCTACTGTTACGATTTTTGGGGTTCGAAAGTCTTTCAATTAACAACACTGGTCTTCTTTTACAGTTATTTATTTTACACTTTTAAATTCATTTTAACAAAGACAGTCTCGATTATTCCATTACACTTGGTTTGAGTTCACTGGTCGAATTCGTTCGTTATATGGGTGAAGGCTCACAGATTACTGACTCCTAGTGCAAGCAAATAGCGTCTTATATACTCTTTACAACAGTATTATCTAGAAACTATATTCGCTAGACAGTTCCAGAATTAAGGAATGATTCAAGTAGGTACATTATTATTTCTAGACGCTTCAAAGTACTTTATTTAATTATTCCTACCCACACATATTTTTGAGGATTCTTATTACATAGCTTTAACTAATACTTATACATATTTGAATATTTACATTACAATACGTATTTTACCCCCATTGAAACCATGCAGTCTACTTTATTATCATATTTGCCTCATTTTAAACGAATCGGAATCGGTTTGTATGACACCCTTTGCCACTGATAGGGATATAAGATAAGAAGAATTAGCTAACACACATATCTACGAAAATACAAAATTTATGATAACAAATATAATATTATATATAAGTGGCAGTATCAAGGGAGAGTAAGGGTGTGTTAAGGTGAGTGAGGATGTGAAATGGTGTCTTAGAGTAATTTTATTTAGTAGTGTATTTGTAACTACTGAAATAAATATGTGGTGATCGCTGGAGACGAAAGAAGAGGAACAAGGGTGAGTCTTCAAAACGTGATGCAGAAAAAACAAAAAGTAGATATCTAAGCACCACTCACCCTCGGCAAAAAAAGCCTAACACTGCGCTCGGCTGAAACTGGAGCCAAATCAGAGATTGAAGAACCGTTAAGAAGAGTTAGCACAATGTTTGGAGAGCGTGCATTTGCAGTTGCTGGTCCTCTGGCCTGGAACCAACTGCCACATCATGTGAGAGAGCTAGAGGACCATGGAAAGTTCCGGAATGCACTGAAGACAAGCAAATTTCTGGCATCATTTGCACCAGCGCCCTTGGAGTGAGTACATCATGAAACGGCGCTATAAAGAAATCATCAACTCATCATCAAAGGCACCTAAATACTTTTATAACCCTTATCTCTAATCTAAGTTGCAAATATATGTAACATTAAAGATTCACATTACAAGCATTTTCACAAGCAGACACGTATAAGTTCTCGCTTAAACATGCCGCATGTGGAGCTACAATATAAAAACTCGAATCTCAAATGAACATACAGCCTGCAACTTCTGCTGACCTTTCCTGAAACAGGGGTGGCATTGGCAAAGTGAACCCATTTTATCAAATTATGTGCCAGGAAGGTAAAAAAAAACATGAAATCGTCGCGTGTTGTGAGATGCCTAGACACATTTTGATCTGCCTAATTCCACAATCAGCTGGCACGTTTCATGTTTTTCAGATTGACTTATTCCTTAACTTTTCTAATTTTATGGGCACGCCTCTGACTTGAAGATAATTTCCACCTTATTAAGCCATCACATCTTAGGAAAGTCTTCCACTACAAAAAAAGGAATGTAGAAAACATGATGAAGTAAATTTGCTGAATTTTTTCTAACTTACAGTCTTATGGTGTTATTCCAACACAACAAATCCATAGCTCAGCCGACACTTACGTGTATTTTCAACACAAGAAAACTGTGATCCATAGGTCAAATATTTTATAAATAACCATGTCATTCCCTGTGTCAGGGAAGGTCGGCAAAAGTTGTGGGGCTTATTATGTTCATTTGAGGTTTGGATTTTATTTGTAAGTACACATTCAGCATTTGTAAGCACGAACTACACGTGTTGGTTTGTGAGCATACATCTGAGAGTTTTAAATTAATATATCCTTGCAACTTAGATTATAGATTATGTACCGGCAAAGTTCATTGAATAAAGTGAAATAGAGTTGATCCACAAAAATAGTTTTTTTAGGAATGTAGCGGGAAGAAAGCGGGCATGCAAAGATTTGCAGCTTAGATTAAATGGGATCAGATATACCTGTTATTTGTGTAGACTACACGTAAGGTCTGTTTGTGCGGCTCCACTGAGAACGTGGGCTTTTGTGAGCGCAATTCTTGAACAATGGCCGACAATTTGCGGTGTGAAATTAACCTTGTTGTTTGGGTGAAATGTGTTGGGCTCTTGAAATGCAAATTTATGTATGAAGCTAATAAAGTTGGCCGCCCTTCCTGCTGTTAGCGCGGGTCTGGAGCGTTTTCCCTGGTTCCCAAAAGAGAAGGTCTTTCTCAAGTATTTCAGTTTTAGAGTATCGTACTTAATTTCTTATACTTTGGGTTTATACTTAAGTTTTATAGTTGTCCACTCTATTGCTTAAGTGCCTTTTGCACCAAACTCCAATCAGACAAATATTAAAATTAAGTGTGATTTCTCCCAAAAAATAAGAAAAGATGGTTGCATGTACGTAAATCAGCTGAGGTACTTCATAGTAACTGTTCAAATTCCATCATATTATTACCCACTTTGGTCCTTACCAGAATTAAGCAATCAAATTTGATGTGTCAGTTAGATATTGATTGAAGATTGGTGCAACAGGCCCTTGGTACATATTTATATTGGTTTCATACACAGTATGCAAAATATGATACAACGATGATAAAAAAATAATGCAATCTCTCAAATAAATGTATCGATTGCAAGGAAAATGTGACTCGACTGGCGAAGCTTTTTTCCAGAACTAAATTTCAAATACTTCTGAAAAATGGCCTACAAAAAAACTTTTGTAGGAAAAAAACCTTAATATCAAAAAATTGAAAATAAAAGCCGCAATTCAATTTTACCGAAAATTCGCATCGCCTTCAAATCATTGATGGCGTATCATTCTTCTGTATTCATTATTCTTCATTGATATTGGCAGCGACATTTCCTATCCACAAAAAAAAGTAGCTGATTCATTCACAGGGAGTATTTTTACTTATCTGAAAAGCGTCAGCGTTCCACGTGGAGGTTCTTTTCATTTGCTTGTTGTCAAATTTACAGCCATGACAAAATAAGATACGTGACGTGTCAGGTATATTAAGCCATTCTTCTGTCTCTCTCACTCTAACAATGAGTGACGTCACGAAATCCCATACATAAAAAAGCCATTACTTAAACGTGTGAAATGATCATTCATCTATATATTTCTGCAATTTCGATGTCATATTTAAATTTCGGCATAAAAGCATTTTGACATAAATTTTATCAGGGTGATTCACAAAAGACATTTCGTCAATAGGTAATTTACGGATCATAGTATTTTTGTACGGCTTATTCATTTTAGATATCACGTGAGCCATAGATTTGCTATGTCAATAATACCAGTCTAATCTAATTTAAATTGCACAGATATGTTACATTGGGGATTCACATTATATGCATTCTCATAGTGCATTGATTTCATAGATCGTAACAATATATTTGAATTATCTGAATTTGCTCACAAAAATAAAACTCACCTATGTAAACGACGAGTCAAAAATATAAATAAATATAGACAGAGGATTAAAACGCTATATAGCTTCTTTGCAATTTGTATACAACAAGAATATTATAATGTTGAATTTTGTAGAATTCCGAATGTGTTCATTTATCATTTGCAAATGAAGATGCAAGATAAGGTCGGCGGGGGGAGAAGCGAGGGAGGGGAAGAGAAATGATGAATGCCTGGACCCTAAATTTCAACTTGTCGAGATAAGGTTGAATGTTTAAAATATTTATAATGATAAACTAACACGGTTTTGATTAAGATGAATGGACAATTCAGACAACTTCATTTTGAAATAGGAAATGTTAGTTGCTATTGTGCAGGAGCCTGCAAAGAAGACCTCAGCTGGCTTGCGTCCACGAGAAAAAAAACACCAAATGATAGAAAGATAGCTGGTTTTCATCATCGTTAAAAAAACAAGTTGCCAAGACATATTTATGACCTGCAAAAAGAGAAAGAAGAAAAAACCGAAGAAGTGGAAATAGCAAGCACTCCAAAGACTTAATGAAGGCACGTCGGTCTCAGAAGTACGTACGAAATTTTTCCTCTTCATGAGAACTACACTGGCTGAGGGTCCGAGAGAAGGTAGAATTTAAGTTGTGTCTCACTGTACATAGGGCCCTGAACGGCACGGCACCCCCATGTCTCGCTGAGCTATGTTCTGTCGATAAGCCTTCAAAACGACCACTACGCTCTGCCCTCACTGCTGTTAACAAGGTCATAGTGCTCAAAAGAGCGACCACATAAAATTTTGCAGATAGAAGCTTTGCGGTGGCCGATCCGGTTGCCTGGAACAATTTGCCCATCGGTGTTCGCGCGAACCAGCCTACCACCACCTTCAGAAAGGGACTGAAGGCTCTGCTTTTCTCCAAAAGCCATGGTGCCCTTGAGATGGTCCTGGACCATTAAATGACGCCACAGGAAGAAATCATCTATCATCATCATCATCATGTGGCCTGTTAGGTTTTCCCTACGTTGGCGATCCCTTTGGCGTACTTGTCTCTTCCTGTGTCGTTCAAGCTCTCTCCTGTTCTGACAGCTTTTCCACATTTCAGATACCAAGGATGAAAAATATGCAACAAAGTAAAAAAAATATCGTATTTGTCTTACATTGCGCTACACCAGACTCAATATGGAGCCCTGTGTGACACCAGCGCGGGCATTATTAGTTCAATTCTTTTGTCTTATTTTTAAACGCCACCTCTATCAAAAATTGGCGATCTAATTTTCACTTTCAGTACCCTTAGTACGAGTTGCAAAACATGAGTAAAGTAAAGTTTACGGAAAGTATTAAAGAGTGGTTTTCCCCAAAATCTACCGTTTTTGTTTGTTTGAACTTGATTTTTTTCATCACTGTAACTCTTTTGCTAATACCATAAAGTGTAAGAAACATAAACGGCAAATTTTGGGGAAAATCACTCTTTAATACTTTCCGTAAACTTTACTTTACTCAAGTTTTGCAACTTGTACTAAGGGTACAAATATCATGCTTTTGTATGTTTTGTTATCCGATCGATAGCTCAGTTGGTAGAATGCTTGCATTCTACCCCGTCAGCTCGGGTTCGAATCCCTTCGAGGGTGTCAGGAATGATTTCCCGTTTCACTGTTTATTTCAAACCCCATAATAAAATACCAGCAAGGTTTATTCAGCCTTCACAAGGAATGAGTACCAGCCCCCTCAAGAGCTGGAAAACCCCACTTCAACTGAAGTGGTTGGCGTAAAGCCAGCCCCTTACCTTGAAAAATAAATAGGTTCCACTCGCCACATGCGAAAACCGCGATATCCCCGAAGGGTCGCATGTGGCAATTCGGGACCTATTTATTTTTACGGGTAAGGGGGCCGGCCTCACACCAACCACTTTCAGTTGATGTGGGGGTTTCCCAGCTGCCGGGGAGGCTGGTTCTTATTTCTTGTGAAGGCTGAGTAAACCTTGGGATCGAACCCTTGCTCTTAGCATGGAATACAAGCATTCCAACAATTGAGCTATGGACTTTTTTACGAGCTTGGTCGTCGTCGCTACAAATCGCCAATTCTCAAGCAAGACCCTGTTGCTGTAAGGCTGGATAGACCTTTGGTGACCGGTATCCATTCAATAATCCATCAAATTGAGGTATTTACATTAATACTTTGTTTTTTTAATAAAGAAAACAAGTAAAGCAGACTTAAAAGCACGTAAATTTTACTTATAGTATCTTCCATCAAATTGTGTCATTTCAAATTGTACTTATTCCACCGAAAAGTTTTTCGAGGTATTTGGAAGTATTTCAATAAATTCTGTAATTTTCTTACCAATTTTACATTTGTTAAACATTGTTTACCATTGAAATTGAATTAGGACTGAAAAATGACTCGAGGAAGAATTATGATTGAATAGCCTTATTTCAAAGTAACATTAATAAAATGATTCGTTTTCAATTGCGTTAAAAAAATAATAAATATTTTATTGACACATTAAATTATTATTCTCCTAGTATTGAAAAGAAAATGTTTAGTAACATTAAAAAAAAAAGTATGAGCAAAACCTTTAGTTGGTAAAGTTACTCAAAAATAGAAAATATTTCGGATATTTATAACCCTTAGATCCTAGCCGTATAAATGCAAACGCCGTCAGCTCCTTACGCGATGATTTTGAGAAAGATAAACTTGTGTTTTGAATGCAATTATTTGTGTCTTGGAGATGACGGCGTTTGCACGAAATCATACTTTTTCAATTAAAATAACGAAGGATTAAGTGAGCTTTTCATCACATTGCACACACCAAATGATTTGTTACACTACGCAGAATCAAATTCAGCAATTATCTCAGAAATCATAAAATTTGGAGATGACGGCGTTTGCAGTTATACGAATCCTATAATGTGTGTGCAACTAAGTTTCAATTTCAAGTTATTTGTTTTCAAAATTAACAATACTTGAGCTTTGAAGTCAAACTTTAAACTTTAGTTCACTGGTGAATGATGAATACACCTATTAAGAGCTGTCTATATCTTTTGTCTGTTTTTTTTACCTTCTTTACGCTTTAAGCAATGGCAGGTGCAAGTCATTTTGTAGAAACTGAACGCTCAAATAGAGAATACTATACTTTAACATAATGCCAGACTTAAGTGAAGAAAACAACCGACGCAATACCCTAAACAAATAAAAACTAAATAATTATTAATGCTTGATTTTTTGGTTCCGGGTTTTGACCGTGGTCCAAATTTTTGCTTCTTTTCTTCATTTTTATTTTTCTTCTTTCTTGATACTTCTTGAAGACTTTCAGCTGATGTTTTGTCTCCTCTGTGGGTGACTTCTTCGGAGCTCTGCTCACTTCTGCAGTATTATGTCCATGCCTTACGTAGGCTAATAATAAGTAATCGATTATGCTGGAGTGATGCTTTCCGGGATCTGTTGCCGTGGTCTGTAGGAGCTGGAGCTTCCGGACGTTTCGCCCATTTCTACGATGGGCTTCTTCAGCGTGTGTTTGTCGTTGTTCGACACGCTGTAGAAGCAAGATGGTAGACATATAAACCATCAGTGCACACACACTGACATCACAGTTCTCATCAAGATCATCACCATCATCATACTTCACGCTGAAGAAGCCCATCGTAGAAATGGGCGAAACGTCCGGAAGCTCCAGCTCCCACAGACCACGGCAACAGATCCCGGAAAACATCACTCCAGCATCATCAGCCGGCCGTGTAAGCCTTAAACTCTTTTTCAAGTCATTGATTGGTTTTTAAGCTGTTGAAATGACAGTGAGATGGCAGTAGTGCAAGAAAATAGGACGAAGAAAATTATGGAGGCCATGAAAAAACGAGAAAAACGTGGAAAGTTCTTGTATGTATCTATGTAATATGATGCAAATAAAATATGAGTGTTTCTAGAAACAGAAAATATTAAGAAGTTTGATATATGAGCCCCTAACAAACGCAAGAAAGTTTTTATAGGAACTTCTAGTAAAAGCAAAAAAATGACATCTTCTCTCCACTGCTGGATATAGGCCTCTTAAAGTCTCTTTCACACTTTTAAATCTCTAAACTGGAGCATTTTGATTTTCTGTTGAAAGGGAAGAGAGGAAGAGATAGATCCCCACGCGATGGATCGATCAAGTAAAGACAGCAGCAGGCACCTCGGGGGTTGGAGCGTTGCAGGCAGCGCAGTCAAGAGAGAACTGGAGAAGATTGGTTGCTTCCGCGAGGGTCACAAGTAATGAGGAATAGGATTAAGAAGAAGGACATCATCGGATCAATGTTTCTTGAGATGCTCATTTTTACTTTCTTGCTATAGCTGAAGGCTATAAGTCAAGGATCTTTCTTGTGTAATTGGCGCTTTTTCCAGAGAACACCAACCTCGTAGAGGGCTCTTGAGGCGTGATTCACACAAAACGGCGCTCACCAAATAAATCATCCAAATATTTATATTCATTCAAGTATTTATATGGCTATTTCCATATTGTACGAGTATGCAGGTTCACACCGCGGTGGAATAAAATTGATTTATTATCAATATTTTCATTGAAATTGCATAAGCTGGTAGATGATTCTAGCTTTACATACGTCATACAGTGGGTTAATTTATGCAAGAAAGTCGAGTGCAGATTCTGTGCAATTTATTTTATTTTTTTAATTCGAGGTTTATACCTTTTTTAACATCAAAATCATGCAGACGTCGATGTTGGTTGGGGTGATATTTTTGGAACTGAAAAAAATACCTAAGAGAAAAATAAATCTTCACTGGAATCTGGCATTACACTGGAAAAGCATAGAACAAAAATAATATACCCAGCCACCGAAATGTGAAAATAATGAGGAGGCGCAGTTGGGCGTTCTTAAGCCAAACAAAATACGAGATCGTTCCCTGCATTCTGCCGGCTCATTCAAATAAATGAGGGAAATTATTTCCCTCGCTCGATGAAAATATATTATATTTTTCCCGCTCTACGCGTCTTGCGCTATTATTTCTAAGCTTGGATTGATTTCAGGTATGAACATTTCATTGATGTGTGAATTTGAGTCCTGTACCCTTAGTGCGAGTTGTAAAACTTGAGTAATGTAAAGTTTACGGCAATTATTAAAGAGTGATTTCCCCCAAAATCTGCCGTTTGAACATGATTTTCTTCATCACTGTAACTCTTTTGCTAAGACCATAAAGTGTAAGAAACAAAAACGGCAGATTTTGGGAGAAATCGCTTTTTAATATTTTCCGTAAACTTTACTTTTCTCAAGTTTTGCAACTCGTACTAAGGTTATGCACAGGAAGAATGTGAATTTGAGTTTCTCGACTTTTTCTGCGTACAAAACTATTTTATAACGATAATTCTAAAATGTGTGACGCTTTTAATTTAATTTAATTTAATTTTTGGTAATTTATACAGCGCCGTCATGTGACATCACCTCGAGGGCGCTTTACAAATATTAGATTATAAAATAAAATATAATACAATGTAAAATTGAAAACAGAATTAAAAACAATTTTAAAATAACAGAACAATGAAATTAAATAAAAATGTCGCTAGGTCAAATAATGAAATTAAAAAGTAAAAAATTATACAAATTAAATTAAAAGAGTCAAAAAATTTTATTGATTGTAGAGGCATTAACTTTGTAATCGTTCATCATTAATGAAAAAAGAAAAACAGTTTTGTTTTCGATTACGTGAGTATATTTTTATAAACCACAACCGGTTTCGCAAACATCCGTTCGCATCATCAGGTGGATAAATTAATACTATCCACCTGATGATGCGAACGGATGTTTGCGAAACCGGTTGTGGTTTATAAAAATATACTCACGTAATCGAAAACAAAACTGTTTTTCTTTTTTCATTGAGTCAAAAAATAGTCAAATATTATAAAAATTCTCAAATAGGTGTGTCTTTAGGCTTCGCTTGAAACCGTCGAGGTCAGAGGCCTGCCTGAGAATCAGAGGCAACTCATTCCAGAGTTTGGGACCTGCATGGCACAGAGCACGATCCCCATAGAAAGTTTTTCGTACTCTGTACGGCAGAACCAGCTCATGGGCCGCACTCTGCGCAGATCGCAGAGCACGATGCCTGTCCCCCAAATCTCTGAAACAGCACATCTCCCTGATATAATCTGGCGCCACACCAGTGACAGCCTTGTACATGAGGGTACACACTTTGTATTGTATTCGGGCCTCAAACGGTAACCAATGTAGATCCCGCAGGAGAGGTGTACAGCTGTCGTATTTTCCAGCACCGAACACAACACGCGCTGACGCCCTCATTACAGACTGCAGCCTGTTCAGCTGCGTATGTGGCAAACCTATCAGAATCGCGTTGCAATAATCAATCCTAGACAGAATCAGTGAAGATATTAAGGTTTTTAAACAGTCATTCGGTAAGTATCGTTTGACTGTCTTGATCTGTCTAAGATGATAAAAGCAAGACCCAACTGTGGTACCGATATGCTGCTCCATTGACAGGCCACTGTCCACGACGGCTCCAAGAATCCTTACGGATGTGCTAGGCCTAACACACACCCCACCAACAGCCAGGTCACCGACAGGTATCAAATGCTGTCTTCTTCTCGAAGCAAACCATATAACCTCTGTTTTGTCAGGATTCAGACACAGCTTCTTAGATGCTAACCAACTAAGCATCTTGTCAAAACAACTTTGAAATTTCCTTTCAAGTTGACACCTGTCAGCAACCTCACAAGGTGCATACATTTGTATGTCATCTGCATAGCAGCTAACATTGAGCCCAAATGACAGAGCAATGTCTTGGATTCCCGCAGTGTACAGTACAAACAGAATAGGTCCAAGGATTGATCCCTGCGGAACTCCGACCTCCAGCAGGCGCTCGGGAGTCTCATCTTCACCAAAACAGACAGTCTGCCTTCTACCAGACAGGTAGGAACTCAACCAACGGTGGGCAGAGTCTCGTACACCAAACCTCTGATGCAGTTCCCCAAGAAGTAGGTTATGGTCAACCGTATCAAAAGCTGCACTCATATCCAGTAGGCACAGGAGAGTAAGCTTCCCTTGTTCATTGTAGGTAACGATATCTGAAATTAACTTGGCCAAGCTGGTCTCTGTAGAGTGGTGGCTCCTATAAGCTGACTGTCTCGTAGGCCATAGATTATTTTCCGTTAAGAATTTCGTCAGTCTTCTCAAGATGATTCTTTCCAGCAGCTTTGCCAGATAGGGAATATTGGAAATAGGTCTGTAATTTTCCTCAGAATCAGGATCAGCGCAACGTTTCTTCAGAATTGGCACTACGCATGCAGTCTTCAAAGCCTGAGGAACATTTCCTGACACAATGGTTAAATTTATCAGGTGAACAAAAAACCTTAGCAATAACCCTCTACATTTTTTCAGAAGCCATACAGGAATTGGGTCTAGGGCACACTGTTTATTTTTCGAAGTTGTGATTATCTTGTCAACCTCTTCTTCTGTTGTAAGAGTGAAATCTTCAAGTTTTACAGAAGAGTCTCTTGAAAACCTTTCTTCACTTACATCAGCACCCACATATGCACCAACTTTTGACTGTATTTTCAAAATCTTATCGTTAAAAAAATTCTCAAGATCAAGAGCAGATTTTTTTTAAACTACTTTTTGATTTTTCCTCGCAGTCACAGTGTTCAGGCAATTCCATAGAGTCCTAGAATCCCTGGCGCCATTTACAAGATCTGCCCAGTATTCTCGCTGTTTTGACTGGATAGTAGACTTATAAACCCTCTGCGCCTCCAGCCAATGATCATGATCTTCTTCAGAGCCACTTCCTCTGAACTGGTTTTCACACCTTCGCATGAAACGTTTTCTATCAATACAATCTTCGTCAAACCAAACGTCAGACCTTCGGATTTTACGATTTACCTGGTGTAAAGGTGCATGAATATTTAAAAGTGCAGTCAATTCACAATTATAGAGTGCAATCAAGTTGTCAACGTCATTATCAAGATTTTCAACTTTGTCACAGAGTGGCGTCACGCTTAAGTCCCTTTCAAAAGATGCATAATCAAACTTTCGCCATGCTCTAACTTTCTGAGAAGTAAATTTCAAGGCAGTAGATAGAGTGGATTTAATATCAGCGCTTACAAGTCTGTGGTCCGAGAAACCAACATCGTGGACATGGGCATTTAGCTCTTGGTCATTCTGTGAAATAAGGACATCCAATGTACCACCAGCACTGTGCGTAGATCCACTGACCCATTGACAGTCCTGGAAGTCCTCAAGTAAACAAGTGAGTTTTATTGCATGACGATCAGTATCTCTATCGAAACGTATATTTAGGTCACCTGTTATTATAACTCTAGTAGAAAAACTTGAAAAATGTTCCAGTAGTGTTCTCATTTCATCAAAGAATTCATTCACAATCTGATTTGACCCAGGTCGATATATAGAAATCAGCAATATCTGGTGATCGCCTGAAGATATTTTACAAGCAAGGCATTCAAAGTGCTTAAAACTGCATAGTTTCTGTCTGGTAAGGCGTATATTACTCCTAGCCATGACCACAATACCTCCATGATTATGCCATGAGACTGACTCACAATTTGCGCCTGTTTTCACTGGTCTAGCCTCATCCAAGACATTGTAGCCCAAGGAGCGCAGTTTCTTGATGGTAATGTCTTCAGAACTTTCATGCCAACTTTCAGTGATAGTCAGAACATTCATTCTTTTATCTCTGAAGACGGTGTGTACACCTTCAACTTTGCTTGTCAGTGACCGAATATTCCATGTGCCAATTTTAAGGGGGTGAGAGTGTGTGTTTGCATGCCGAGATATCTTCACTTTTTGAAGGTTGCTGAGACAAACACCACTACTGTGACATACCTTCCTGTCTCCAGCACTCACCAGCACTGGGATGCGCCTCCGCAAGTTCCTCCCAGCTCTGCACCCTCTAGGCCTTCTTTTCAGAGTCACATCACGCTGTACTGCAGTCATGGATTGTATCCTTTCAAGGACCTGTACTTTCGGCGGCACTGAGATGGTACGAAGAACAAGTAGCTCCTCAAGTCCATACGTGAACACCATCATTTATTTATTTATTTATTTATTCTTAAAGACACCAACAGAACAAAGGAGTAGCACATACACAAAAAAAAACACAATAATACAAATACATAAGTATCTGCAATGCTCCAATAATAGGTGCCTATCGCATAATCTTATTTTAACATTAATTAAATTAGCGGGAGTAGGTATTATGAGTTGGAATAGGTAAATACACTATGCCGGGGCGCTGAGCTTCAACGCACATATACAGCATACAATGCTGTACAGCGATAACCAACGCACACACGCACAATGCATCAGATTCATAAAACGTCACCGGCAATGTCTATAAAATGCTTGCGTTGAAATTTCAGGCATTTAATAAATAAAAATAAGAATACTGAACACGATGTCAGCCATGCAAACAGAAATAAAAACATACATGAAAATTGTTTACAAATATAAACAAAAATAGAATAGAATAGAATATTCAAACCATGATTTAGGGTTGTTTAAAGATTAGCTTAGGTATGATTCATTAATAGGATATAATATAAATTTAAAATTATCAATCTCGACAAAAATTACCCCTTATCGCAGTTTTAAGTGATTCAATTGAACTGGAAAATATATCAATATCGGGAAGAACTCTCTCTAAAGCATTGTAGGACCTCATCATTCGATCAATAGGTCGAAAATGACCAACGTTGGAATTGTATTTCCTGATTCTAAACGTTTCGCTATTTCTTAATCGTACATTTCCATGAAAATGCAAACTTTCAATATCTGTTGTGTGCAAATCTCCACGTATGAGCTTACAAAGATATACAAGTTCAGCAATATTGCGCCTATCATACAACGTATCCATCTTAAAGTGACGAAGTCGCTCAGGGTAAGCTTTTCCCCTTCCTAAACCTGCTCTGTAAGAGAGTACCCTCGTGAAACACTTTTGAACACGTTCAATGTTATCTTTATGAACGGCATAGTGGGGTGACCATATAAAGGACTGGTACTCGAGTATGCTACGGACTAATGAGTAATACAATGCTATCAGGCTACTTGGGTTTTTGAATGGTTTCGTAATTCTGAAGATGAAACCCAGAGTCCTATATGATTTCTGTGTAATGATTTCGTAATGTTTCCTAAACGTAAGTTCTGCATCGAGTGTGATGCCTAAGTCCTTGATCGCGGTGACCCTGTCAATGCACACGCTGTTGATTTTATAGTCATATTTTGTAACCTTTCTATTACGGGTGAACGTGATAGAATAACATTTACTTGTATTCAACAGCATGTTGTTAGTAGAGCACCAAGCAGTCAAAGCACTCAAGTCAGTCTGCAATTTATGGCAGTCGCCCATGTCTTTTACCTGAATGAATAATTTTAGGTCGTCAGCGTACATCAGATAACTGCAAGCGAGATTCGCGCCAAGATCATTCATAAATATTAAAAACAATAGGGGACCCAAGTGCGAACCCTGTGGCACACCAGAGGTGACCACCATTGGACCAGAGTCGTGTCCTCCTACAGAGACATACTGCACCCTGTCACTAAGATAAGAGCTGAACCAGTTTAGCAAACCACGCCCAATGCCCATCCCATGCAATTTCCTCAGAAGAATACTGTGATCAACCCGGTCAAACGCCTTGCTGAGATCGGTATAGATAGCGTCCACCTGAACCCTGGAATCAAGACTTTCGCTCAGGTAGTTCACGAACTCCATCAGATTGGTATTCGTGGATTTTTTGGAGACGAAACCATGCTGGTTTTTGTCTAGCAGCGGACCGACGTGGTGATAGACGTACGCGTACACGACCTTCTCGAAAATTTTCGAGAAGACAGGCAATAGACTGATGGGCCTATAGTTTTTTACGTCCGCTCTGTTGCCGGATTTAAAAATAGGAACAATTCTCGAGACCTTCCACAAAACCGGAAAAACACCGCTGTCAAGCGTTCGCTGAAAAATAGTAAACAAAGGATCAATCAATTCGTCAGCGCATTCCTTTACAAATAAATTCGGTATATCGTCACTTCCAATGCCCTTGTTATTATCTAAACTATTGATAATTTTTAATATTTCGTACTTACTTAGAGACAAGCGACAAAGGGAAAGGTGAGATACAAAAGAGGAGTTTTCTAAGTGTTCGTCAATTATAGAGGAGTCGACAAAGACAGAAGAAAAGAATTCTGCAAATAAATTGCTGACACCCTCACCACCATTAGCTGTGACTCCTTCGTAACTCACCTCCCGTGGTATGGAACTTGAGTGTTTGTGTGAGTTTACATAACTCCAAAAGGGTTTAGCGGAGTGCTTGAGCGAGGCCTCGATGGAGGCTACATATGATTTGTGACAATCTTTAATTGACTTCTTCACCCTATTTCGCAAGACAGCAAAGGCCTTCTTATCCGTTTCGTTACCATATATTTTAAATCTTTTGTGAACTTTGTCTTTTTCCCTAATCATATGGATAAGGGAAGCGCTGTACCATGAAGGGTATTTGTGAGACTTAGGTCTCATTTTTGGGGTATGATGTTCAATTACTCGCCAAACTGAGTTGTAAATCATGACAGCTGTCAAAACAAACAACAAGCCAGACGTACCTACTTGTACAAGCACTTGGCAACAATAAAACTTGATTGTCAAATATAAAACTTAACTGTCAAAAATAAAATCAAAATGAAAAAACGAGCAATAAAACTGACCAAAAACATAAACTAACACTCAAAAAACAAAGTTTATAAAGTTTGTCATAATTTAAACAGATAAAATAGTTAAAAACGGTAAAATGAGAATTAAAAATGAAATAAATAGTAGGAGCAAAACACAAAAACGTCAGGCAGCTCAAAAGCGCCATCTCTCTCACTTTTGGCTTTATTTAGTGAATGAAGTGGTTAAGTTAATCCTCATTAGGATTACACATCGCCCGGTCCGTAGTCTAGTGGTTACACTTCTGACTCGTAAATGGAAGGTTGTGGGTTCGAATCCCGGCGGAGCACAAAAAAAAAAACATTTATATTTTAAAATACGCTCTTCGCTGGGTGAAAATTTCATATTCCTTTACCAAAGACCGGTCACTAAAGGTCCATCCAGCCTTACATCAACTGGGCCAGGCCTGTCCAACATACGGCCCGCGACGACATCGCAATAGTTATTGCGCAATAAGTTCAACCATCTATCTAAGGCAGCTGTTTTCAAACTGGGTGGGGCGCCGGCTAATCTAATCTAATCTAATCTAAGCTGCAAAGATATATATCATTTAATATTCATATTAAATGCATTCCCACAAGCAGACATGTATAATTTCGCGCTAACACATGCCGCATGTGGACCTACAATATAAAAACCCAATCTCAAATGAACATGAGCCTTGCAACTCTTGCCGTCCTTCCCTGAAACAGGGGTGACATTGGCAAAGCGAACCAATTTTTTACAGTATGGGTGGTCAGCCGCATAACAACCTATAAGTCAAGGAACATACATGACAAATTACATTTTTAAAATCAATAAACAACAATATACCTATACATTGACATAAAAAACTAAATCACAAAACCAATTTTACTTTAACAAACCCCAGCCGCCAACATCACAGATCAACCGCCATTTCTTTCTATCCTTACATACTTCTTTCATTTCCTCCAGAGTCGTAACCTTCTTCATACAAGCTCTTCTTTTATTATGACTCTGGATATTCCATTCATTCGCAATTTCGGATATTTGGTCCATCCATACCTTTCTCGGTCTTCCTCTACCACGACATCCATCTATTCTACCAACATATACTTTCTTCGTCAGTCTTTCCTCATTCATTGTCTCCATATGCCCAAACCATCTTAACAAACTTCTTTTAATCTTCACTTTCACACTTTCTCTTGCACCACATTCTTCTCTTACAAAATCATTTCTCACCCTGTCACTCCGTTTTTTCCCAATCATACTTCTTAGAAAGTCCATTTCAACAGTATGGACTTTACTAATTTCACTTTCATTCACCGTCCAGGCCTCGCTTCCATACATCAAGGTGGGTAAAAGTATGCCACTGCGTACCGCCAATCGAGCATTTTTAGATATGTTTTGATTTTTGGCGATACAAGCTGTGGCACCCAGTACACACCTGCCCTTCATTACTCTTCTTTCAAATTCACCGGTCATTCTTCCATCTTTTTCAAACATACTTCCCAGGTATACAAACTCATTTACGACATCAACATTCATTCCATTAATTTTAAATTCATAATTCATACTTTCATCATCTCTTTCAAAAATCAATACTTTCCGGCTAATACTAATCTAATACCGGCCTTAAATTATTTTTGGCTACTTTTTTGTGCCTACCCCGGGCGAATTTAACCCACCAACGACCGATTATTTGTTTTGTTGCCCATTTTATTTGACCACATAAAAGATGAACTTGTGGAAATTATTACGTACTTACCCCCCCCCCCCCTTCACCTCCCTGTCGACGCTTTTTCTAGCCCGCCACGATTATAAAAATACTAAATCTGGCCTGCCGCGATTTTGAGTTGGACACCTCTGATAACTGGGTCTTGCTTGAGAATTGGCACTTTCTACAACAACGACCAAGCTTGCAGAGGGCTCATGAGGTGTGATACACACAAAAACAGCGCTCAAAAAGTAAATCATCCTAATATTGATAACGGTAGATTGTGTATGTTCCTTGACTTATATTAGTATGCGGCTAACCACCCATGCTGTAGAAAATGGTTCCCTTTTCGGCAAGAGTTGCAGGATGCATGTCCATTTGAGATTCGGTCTTTATATTGTAGGTTCACATGCGGCATTCGCAAACGCGAACTTGTACGTGTATGCTTGTGAGAATGCATGAATCCCTAATGATACATATCTTATGTGCAACTTAGATTAGATTAGATTAGACTAAATAGGTGAGATTGCGAAAGAATGGAATCTGCAGAGTGAGAATAAGAGAAGAGTATGTATGAAAAATGTGATGAATATTGAGGAAATGAAAGTGGTTTCCAAGGACAGAAAAAAGTGGAGGCGCATCTGCGGAGGTACCGGCCACCCCTAGTGGAACGGCGGCAGGAAACAGTTACAGTTACAGACGGTAGACTATTGCGGGGTCACTCCCGGGATATTCGGTAGGAACAGAGTGAGTAGGTGCAGTGATCGATCCCACAGTAATATTTGTTCCTAATCTCGCCGGTTATAAATTACCAGTAAAGCTCTGTGCACACCGGCCAGCTGCGGCTGAGCACTGAGCAATCCTGAGTAATTGTAATGAGGGCGCTGTATTATTGTGTGCAGGCACAGCATTATTGTGGAGGGAACTGGCTACGTCGCGTCGACAGAGAATAATGGAACCGAGCTCTATACAAATCTGCATAATATTGCATCTCATTCTCCTCTACGCTTAAAAATATCATACGTAGGTACTTCAATCATTCATTTGAACCTTTTTTTTTCCTAATCGAGAATTCCCACTGTGACCGGTCCGTAGCTCAGTGGTAACACTTCGCACTCTGAATGGAAGGTTGTGGGTTCGAATCCCGGCGGAGCACAAAAAATGTACGCAACGCAACTAAACGCAACTAAGCTACACATATAGTGTAACTTCTTGCCGCGTTATCCCCGAAGGGGTCGCATGTGGCGAGTTGAACCTATTTATTTTTACAGGTAAGGGGGCCGGCCTTACGCCAACCACTTCAATTGAAGTGGTGTTTTCCCAGCTCCCGAGGGGACTGGTACTCATTTCTTGTGAAAGCTGCATAAACCTTGCCGGTATTTTATTATGGGGTTTGAAATAAACACTGAAACGGGAAATTATTTCTGACACCCTCGAAGGGATTCGAACCCGAGCTCACGGCATGGAATGCAAGCACTCTACCAACTGAGCTATCGACCGTACCATTTATATTTTGAAATTTGCATTTCGCTGGGTTGAAAAATTCATAAACTTTTACCAATGACGGGTCACCAAAGGTCCATCCAGCCTAAAGTCAACTGGGTCTGCCTCGAGAATTGGCGCTTTGAAGCAACGACGACCAAGCTCGTAAAAAGGTTGATAGCTCAATTGGTAGAATGATCGCATTCCATGCCGAGAGCAAGGGTTCGATCTCAAGGTTTACTCAGCCTTTATCAGCAATGAAAATCAGCCTCCCGGGAGTTGGGAAACTCGCACTTCAACTGAAAGTGGTTGGTGTGAGGCCGGCTCCTTACCCGTAAAAATAAATAGGTCCCAAATCGCCACATGCGACCCCTTCGGAGATAACGCAGGCAAGAAGTTACACTGCATGTGTAGCTTAGTTGCGTTAACGGTTCAAGTATCATGTCACATGAAGTGTGACATGACATTTACCTCTGCGGGGCCGAGAATCGTACGCTTCTATTTTTAATGTCAGGCTAGGCAAGCCACCCTCACGCAGGATCCAACCAATGAGGATCCTGTATTCAAATCGATATTGGCGTCACCCAAAAGTGGATACATTGACCCCACGAGGGAAGGAAGGCCACAGTTGAACCTTTACCATATTGCCTTTTTTAGCATCTTCTGTCTGTAGACTACTCGGATTCAGGGTCGAAACTTTCGACAATAAATTTATTTAACTTCAATTAATAATCTTTTTCTTAAATTAAAACCTCTTTGAGAGCCTATTTATAACACAAATGATGAGTAGTTATGGACTCGTCCGAATTCCTTAGACAAATATTTGTTAAGTCTAGAAAATAGGCTACCTAATATTTCGTTATTGGTTGCTTAAGACTTTGCCCGCCAAAAAACAATGTAATGCACAGTCTGCTTTTTGTGTTTAGTCCATTTCAAATGATTTTCGCATCAAACTTGTATTTTTTTTGGATTTTGTTTGTTGCTTGATTATAACCTGCCATACCTCATTCATAACCATAGATTATTTTTTATTATGGCAATAATGATTGTCTTTTCAAATGTCTTCTATTGGCTTATTTTAATTTTGAACGTGACAATTCATTATGGCTGTAAGATTGTAACTAGTGTTTTTTTATACCTACCTAATAATAAATATTTTGTTCCACGCTGGCAATACTCGAACAAGGTTAATTGCTTGGTGTGTTCCATTGGCTAATTTAAATTTCGAACATGTCATGTTTATGCAACTTGAAATTTTGACACAATATATTTTTAAGGTTGTTATGCTTACATTATAATAATTAAATAAATAAAACATATTTTCCATGCTGGCAATAATAGTTTACATTGATGCTGTATTCCATTGGCTCATTTGAATTACGAACGCTCATTTTTTTATGGCTGTGATAATTATAGTCAACTAGCTGACCCGGCAAACGTTGTTCTGCCATGTACATTATTTTAGGTAAATATTTTAGTTTTTAAAGAAAAATAACGTATGAAGGTACTTCTTCCATTCCTTGATCAAGGTAAGAACTTTATGAACACACCTGCTTTTTAATTCAGCAGTCTGAAGGTTTCAGTTACAAAAAAACAATATTAATAGCTACAAGTTAACTTTGTGTTTTTGTCAATTTATGAACGTATTTATTTTTATATGTTTTTTTTTCAATTGAGGAATATTCTTAGCACCGTGTATTCCACTCTATAGGAATATTTAATATGGTATCGGCTACGCGAAGCTGATTTCCCTCGTGAACCTATTTTAGTTGAACGAATTCTATTTCTCTATTGTCGAGCACAATGCCGGCTGAACGGCGATGTGATATTTATGTAACTATAGCTTTGTTAAATAATGCACTTACTACCCTGCCAACATGAAACCTTATCAATAAAAATCGTAAAAGTTCATTATATTTTACGAACGTATGGGTTTCCTTCGTACGTGAGCCTAGTCACGCTGGTTGGTGTGTGTGACTTCTCTGGTATAGAGTAGAACAAGTACCATCTACTAGAAATTATCTACCATGTACTCGAACATTCAATAATCGTCTTTTACGCATATATAAATACGAGCAAAGATTCTGTGAGACACACAAAGTCTCTCTGATCATTGTGACGCGAAGACCTGTAAGCAGAGAGAAAATTAATCGTATGAAACAAATTTCAATCGCAATTTAATTAAAAAAAACCCAAGTAAAATCATAACAATATTTAAAAACAGATATCCCAAAAACTAAAGGTGTCCTCTGCAGAATACTCTTCAATATATAAAAAAAAAAAAAGAAAAAAAAAAAAAAAAAAAACATGATTAGATCAAAGCTTGTACGAACTACGAATACACACAAAGGCGGCATTTTTCATGGACATAAATTAAGTCAGCCCTGACTTACGCTTCCAAGACTTGGTAATGACAAAACAACTGAGACTTTGAAACGATTGACTGAAAATAACAAAAGAGGATTTTTAGAACGATATTCTAAGAATGGGATCCTAGGTTTACTTTTTAGTGAAAAAAACTTAATTTTCTACCTACGGTACCGGTACCTACGTCAGAGCACTATGACATCTACAGAGAGCCCGATGCTCTCGCTCTAGGTAGTCGATAGTGCAGGTGGTAGAGAGCTTGCATTCCATGCCGTAAGTCCGGGTTTGAATCTCACCGACGGTGTCAGAAATGCCTCAGAAAAAATAACACAAGCCTTATCGGGAGCTGGGATACCCCCTCATAAAATCAAGTGGTTGACGTGAGGCCGACCCCTTTACCTGCAAAAATAAATAGGATCCACTCGGCACATGCGGCCCCATCGGTGAAAATGTGGCAGCTAGTTACACCATATATGTGTCTTAGTAGCGATTATAATGTATAACATACTCCTTCAGAAGCAGAATAACTCCTGTTTCTAAGTAAATTTGATTGTCTAGCAGTAGAACCTTGTGAAAATAAAAAGGCTCTACGCGGCCAATAATATATTTTTGAGGACATCGAGGCAAGAAATTGCATAGGTTTTTTAATAATACTCAATAAAAAACATGACATATGATGGAAAGTATTCAATGTACTCGTATCTGATTTCAAAATCGTGAAAAACGATTGTAATATTTTTTTATGTTTTTTACGTGACGCTACGTACGAGTACTTTTATGTTTTTGATAATATGTTTAATGTTTAACCATTTTTCTTTATCTTTATCATAAGAACAAGACATAGCATATTGTAACTTGTAAACAAAACATACATTAAACGAGCGTAGGTATTTTCTACAAGAAGAATGTATTTTTGTACAACATTGATTATTTATTCAGTTTTTCTCTTAAATTCAGTTAAATCGCAAGAGTCATCAGAATGTGAGTTTTTATAAATAAGTACACATAAATATTAAAACAGTTTTTATCATGCTTATAATAATAATATCTTATTTAAAGTGAATTTACTCAACAAAGACTTATTTTTCATGTGATATTGTTAAAATCTCTTATCTTTCATGTGAGATTTTGTGTGGTTGGCCTTAATCTATAATTTAAGTTGCAAGGACATGTTAAAATTCAAAGCTTACATCAAATGCATACCCACAAAAAAAGTTCGCGCTTACAAATGCTGAATGTGTACTTTTTTTTTTTTTTTTTTTTTTTTTTTATTTAATTTAACAAAATATAAATACAAATTTATTTTAAAACGAGTAATATTTCTAAATAATAATAAAAACTTAATTGTTATTTCCTCACCAATTGAAGAGCCAAGCTCTTGTGCTTGGTGAGGGAATCGCAGCTATCTTAAATAAGTTATGTTCTTAATTTATATTCTATATAATATAATGAGATAAAAACTTAATATAATACTTAAAGGAAAAAAATATAGGTAATATACAAGAAAAAATCAAAAAATAAACTAACAATATAAAAAATGAAAAAAACCAAAAATTAGAAACAACCAATCAATAAGTAGAACTATGAATATATATATTTTTTTATTTTAAACTTAATTTTTTTAACATCCTTAATTAACCTCCATCATCATCCTTAACTTACAAATTAAAATCCAAACCTCAAATTAACATAAACCCTGCAACTTTTTCCGACCTTCCCTGGAACAGGGGTGACGTTGGGAAAGTGAAAGATTTTTAACAGTATGGGTGGTCAGCCTCATACCAACCTATAAGTCAAAGAAACCACACTAACCTGTAAGTCAACAATATGGTAATTTCACTTTTTTATTTGATTTCATAAAATGATAGACTGCCTTTTAAAAAATGCATCTGCATTTAAAAAAAAATAATATCTGTCTTAGTTTTAAAATTATGGCTCTGTAAAATTCGCCTATTTTCGATTTCCGGCAAAACAGGTCATTTTTTATTTGGGCGGATGTGACGTCAATGGATCTTACGATGTATGGAGTGCACCGTTAGGTCTTCTAAGACCGACGGATCCATCTACGTAATTTTGACGTCACAGCGTGTCTCTTCGGTCCCTCTGCGTTTTTGCGGGATTCAAATTCTCGACATTTTATTTTTGAAAATTATCAATGATATCTTTATTTTTACTACTTAAAAAATATATGGTTGTGATCCTTGAAATGTAGTGTTTTGAACCGAAATGTAGTGTTTTAAACCGTTTTCCTCACCACTGCAATTACCTTATTCCAATTAACCTACTTTCACTAATGCGGCCCACATGGCCCCTCCAAAACCGTCTCCTCTTCTTACTCCTCATTAAGGTCTTTAAAAAAATCATGTTGTATTTTTAGCATGTGGACCAAATGAAGAGTACAGCAACTGCACTGCTCAAGCTTGCGAAAGTTGCGAAGTAAAACTGTTCCCCGGTATATACTTGTGTGCTAGAGGAGCATGCATTCAGGGATGCCAGTGCAAGGAAAACCTCTACAGAAACTGGGATGGAGAGTGCGTCACAGCTAAGGAATGCGGTGAGATGTATAATCTTTTTTTTTTTTTTTTTTTAAGAAATCCTGTGCGGGAGACTCCCTAGATTCTAAAGACTCTAGGGGTCTATGACACTTGTTGTAGTGCCGCAGAGGTGTACGAGCTTGGTCGTCGCTACAAAGCGCCAATACTCAAGCAAGACCCAGTTGCTGTAAGGCTGGATGGACTTTTGGTGACCGGTCATTGGTAAAGGTTTATGTATTTTTCAACCCAGCGAAGAGCACATTCGAAATATAAATGGTATATTTTTGTGCTCCGCCGGGATCCGAATCCACAACCTTCCATTTACGAGTCCGAAGTGTTGCCACTACGGACTACGGACCGGTCCAAAATAGAAATAAATAAATCTTATATTAGATCTAAGATCTGTTTATCATATTTTTTACTTACATCGTGATAAAATGTAAACGGTAAATGTAATGATAAGACAGTAATCTGAATGAATAATACAGAATGCCACAGCACGATAAAATTATTACCAAGAATCAAAAAATCCTTCGGCGAGGATTGATCCTTGGTGAGAACGATAGGAAATTTAGCGGTGGAGCTGGAGGAGGCTGGACGTCTTTGGTCAAGTAAGGTCCCGGCTTGGAGATGAGCAGGGTGTGAAGCGTCGGCATGCCGAGAAGAGTGTTGGCAACTTCTGGTGTTGTGTTATGGCAACCCTGGATGTCCAGGACCTTCAAGCATCGGCAGTGAGATTCAATGGCTCTCAAAGATGCGTCTGTCAGAGGATTGCAGCCCCGTAAGTGTAATTCTTTCAGCCTGTGCAAATTTTTGACAAGTGCTGTAATTCCTTCATCACGAATATTGTAACAATTCACTAAATAAATGTGTTCCAAGCTTGAGCAGTTTTCCGACAGATATTTCAAGCCTTCGTAGGTTATTTGTTGGCATTCACTCAAATGCAGGGTTTTCAGCTCGCTGCAGTTGAAGGCATAAGTCAGGCTCACGTCTGTGATCTTGTTGCATCCACTGATATCCAAATGCTGGAGATTTTTCAACCTGGTCATGGAGTATCCAATCAAAGTTGCACCCACAAAGCTTTCACACATTTCCCGAACATCCTTCTTCCTCTTGGCATCCCTTACAATTTCTTCTTCTGCACGAGAACGTAAAGATATCCTTTGAAACGGTTCACGAGGCCTGCTCGCTTGCTGGATAGGAACTTCGCGCTTTTCTGTCGGATCCATTTTCCCCGTCCCCATCCCAGTGAGTCCTGCGTCTGACACGGCATCGCAATGGCTGATCTTCAACGATCTTAAGAATAACAAATTTTTAAACACGGCTTGTATTGAGCTATCGGTCACAGAAGTGAAACAGTAGTTGATGTCTAGTGCACGCAGATTGGGTAACATCTCGGAGATCATAATGACAGTACTCTCACTCAGGTTCAGGGCGCAGATATTGAGATCAAGTAACACTGTGTTAATTTCTTTGCATATGCCATTCTTTATTCCTTCTTCTGTGATCTGTTCACACTGTGATATGTCAAGTGTTTGTAAATTCTTCAAATTCCACAACTCTGTTATACCCAAGTTAGTGACAGCTCGACATTTTTTTTTTTATGCACAATGACTTCAGATGTTTTTAAATTTTTACTAATGGCAACAAGGGTTTGATCTGTGACTCGGGAACACATGCCTATGTTCAGTTCAACTAGATTTATCTGGTGATTTGCCAGAGCGAGGAAACCTTCATTATTTAGCTGATCACAACCAAACACCTCCAAATGCGTGATTTTTAAATCTGGAAGTTGTGATATTGACTTCAAAGCTACGCCATCAATTAATGTTTTATTGAAAGCTAGCTTTTTTAAATTCTGTCCTTTTAATTTTATGAATTCTAAAATATAATGGAAAGTGAGCACGCTCTCAGATGGCAGCTGTACTCCATCTGTGCCAATACCAAATGGATAAAACTTCTTATAAAGGCCAGAATGAAATGACACGGGACAATCAGATAGATTCAGTTGCTCCAAGCTTTCCGCTGCTGTGGTAAGTTTATCAAACAAAGCATCTGACAAATAGCGATTCTGAGACAAATCTAATGTCTTTAACTTTTTTAAACACTCTGAATTGAAACCTTCAGATTCGTTCTTTACAAATCTCGCCGACATGAAAAGTTCTCGGCAATTAGAAGCCACTAAGGTAACCAAATTAGGGCAACTATTTAATACGTTGACAAATATTTTTTCTTGCATGTCGCATTGATTCAATTCTAAATATTTCATGTGGTAGCCGTTCTCTTCCCAGAATGTGGTCATTTTGTTTGTCATGTCGGTTTCCCCGAAGGCAAAGTTTGTGAATGGCCGGAGGGAGTGGTTTCCATAGACGTTGAGTGGGTAGCAGCCATCTTGCAGTTGACTTCTCATGAAGCAGACACATTCCTTGCTTTGGAAGCAGCTGTCACTCGCTGCATCGTACCAGAGTCTGCAAGTCTTGCCTGCAGCCACCCGGTCAGATGGTGGCAGGTATTTGAATAATTAAACTAAAACTTCGATCGGGATATCCATGTTTTTTCTTGAGTTATTTTGGATGGCACAAAATTAGGTAACCTGAATACTTTTTAGAAACACGGAAATCATTGTGTCTTTGCCTGTGAGCTCAGAAATACAGAATATTTATAAAAAAATCGGCGACTTCTTGACAGCTGTAAAATCAGATGACGATATAATCAGACGATATAATCAGATGACGATAATCTATAATCTAAGTTGCAAGGATATGTTCATTTAAAGCTCTCAGATGTATGCCCACAAACCAACAAGTGTAGTTCGCGCTTACAAAATGCTGAATGTGTACTTACAAATAAAATCCAAACCTCAAATGAACATAAGCCCCACAACTTTTGCCGACCTTCCCTGAAACAGGGGTGACATTGGTAAAGTGAACCATTTTTTACAGTATGGGTGGTCAGCCTCATACCAACCTATAAGTCAAGGAGATGCATTACTTCATAACTTACATGGGTTTCAATTCAGAGGGTCGAGAGTCACAAAAGCCTCTGATTAATTCCATATTTGTTTTGGTATTTTTGAAAAAAAAATTAATCATTACATTTTCGGTGACATTGTACTCAACTGTTAATATTCTTTGTTTTTTCAAACACAACACGACATACCTACGATTGTTAGGCTTAGGTTGGAATTACGGTCGTTTGATATATTATTAGAATAATAAGTATACGTACACAGTTAAAATGTATTTATCGGATATAAGACGAACCGTTATGCGCCGTGGCTAATGTCTTCAGGAGACACCCTCTTTGCACGACGTTCTCTTTTAACGGCTCGTCTAATATCCGAGTACGAAATTTTAACTGTGTAGTTATTATTACTGTTCAGGATTTTGCGCTCGCTAGTTTCTTCCCCTTTTTCTTCTCCGATGCTTCCTCAGAATATTGAGGAATCCTGGATTGGTGTTTCAATACTCCTCTATGGATGGAGGTTATCTCAAATCGTATGAAGAACAACTCTTGTGTTGTTTGTAGAAGATTTTATTCAGGTGGAATTTTACAACCATAGACTAAGAACTTCTGACTGAGTAACTAGTCAGAATATAAGACAAGAAAATCATAATTTATTTTGAGATCTTCCGCTTATAAAGCACAAAAATACAACCTACATTACATTTGGGGAACAACGCAGCCTGCGGCCAATGAGGACCTGACCAATGAGTTCACCAGAGCTGAGGTTGAATAATTCAAATCCCCAAATTAATTTAAGTATTACATATACCTACCATTATTGGACCGGTGCGTAGTCCGTAGTGGCAACACTTCGGACTCGTAAATGGAAGGTTGTGGATTCGGATCCCGGCGGAGCACAAAAATATACCATTTATATTTCGAATGTGCTCTTCGCTGGGTTGAAAAATTCATAAACCTTTACCAATGACCGGTCACCAAAGGTCCATCCAGCCTTACAGCAACTGGGTCTTGCTTGAGTATTGGCGCTTACCAAGCGACGACGTTAGCGACGACCAAGCTCGTACACCTCTGCGGCACTACAACAAGTGTCATAGACCCCTAGAGTCTTTAGAATCTAGGGAGTCTCCCGCACAGGATTTCTTAAAAAAAAAAATATTCAAATTCCCAAATTTTTATTTAAATGGTTTGTCGATGTTATTATTTCTCAAATCCCAAACAATTAAATTGTTGACCTTTTGTTTTACATGATTTTTCAGAATCACAAGTTTGTTACGGAGACAAAGTCTATAACAGCTGCAGCTTCAGAAATGACTGCAGCAAGACATGTGAGGAACCCAACAGGGAAGAGTATTGCAAGCAGAGGACCAGCAAGTGCCTTCCAGCGTGTGAGTGCCCACAAGGAACTTTGCCGTTCGGAAGAACCTTCTTCACTCGCTGTATTCCGGAGTCTCAATGCAGTAAAGATGTTTCAATTTGTTTTATTCCCTTTTTCCTTTATTCTTTATTTCCTTTATTGCTCCTTGACTGATGGGTTAGCATGAGGCTGACCCCCCGTGCTGTAAAAATTGGTTCACTTTTGCCAGTGCCACTCCGATTTCAGGGACACTCAGCAGGATTTGAAACGTTTATGTTCATGTCAGGTTTTTTAATTTGTATGCATACATGCAAAATGTATAGGTGTGAACCTACATGTGCCTGTTTGTGGGCATGCATTTAATATGAGCCTTAAATGTGAGCATATCTTTACAGCTTAGATTATAGATTATAGACTCAGGCGCATACTTTGGGTTAAGGTTAACACAATACCTAAAGTATAATTAATTTGTCCTTAAATGCCCATTAAAAATTATGTTAGTTGAAACAATAACTATTTTACTAGTTTTTGATCCTCCAAAGCTAAACGCCTCTTTTGATATTCATATAATATTGACTACCCTCGCACCAACTAAATTCTCACCCATTGTATTTTTACTATATGATACAACTCTAAACAAAGATTAAAATATATTTCTTTTAAGCGATTGTCATAGATTCTTCAACAACCAAATATTTCAGCGGTTTTTGACTTCATCCTTTCAACATTACGTTGTCTGATAAAGTTTGATGATTTGTCTTTACATTAGGGCTTGGTCTCTCTTTCTTGAATGATAGAGATTCAAATTTAAAGGACATTTTTACCCGGGAAAAGTTGCAAATGGAGTACGTTTTCATTTTTACAAACATATCACTTTGACGAGAAAGTGGTTGATTTGAAAAAAATGAATGGTCAAGATGGACCCTAGCTGAGAAACTTGTCTAGATTTTTTTCTGGTGTTACGATCATAGTTGGGTTCTTTTAATCAGACTGCAATTTATTTTTGAAGATTTATTTTACACACTGTCGGTTCACAATGTAGTACTGATTTCTAGCTTTTGGCGTATCGACTTCACGGCTCAATGTTTCAATCGACTCTCACAGAATTGCGGTCCAAATATATAGCGTCTAAACGGACGCCACTCACATATTCTGGACCCTTCTATAGTGAAGCACACACTTCTGTATTGTTCCATATTATTCTAGTTACGCATACCAACAACTTCGTGCCTGGACACATGCGCATATTCAAATTCACAGTAGACTATACTAGAGGCGGACACACACACATAAACAAGCCACGCAATTGGGCTCATAAGTTTTTAACAGTTTTTTCCCTAGATGTGGATAGCTTTTTCAGAATAAGTGTTGACAATGATAGTTTATTTCAGAATGTACAGACCCGAACGCTCAATATCAGTATTGTCCCGGGCGATGCACTGGAGAGACTTGTGAGAAGCCAGTTGTCCAATGTCCTGTCGGATCAGACTCAGACTGCAGCCCAGTTCAAGGCTGCGACTGTAAAAGAGGGTTCTTAAAGAATGCCAACCAAACTTGTTCACCATTATCACAGTGCGGTATGCATTTCATTAATTTATTAAATTAAGAGATTTGCAAAAACTATATGACCATTACTACAGGAATATTTGATCGGTCTGTAGTCTAGTGTTTAACACTTCTGACTCGTAATGGAAGCTTGTAGGTTCGAATCCCGGTGGAGCACAATACAAATACCATTTATATTTTTAAATACGCTCTTCACTGCGTGAAAATTTCATAATCCTTTACTTAATACCGGTCACTAAAGGTCCATCCAGCCGTACAGCAATTGGGTCTTGCTTGAGTATTGACGCTTTGAAGCGACGACCAAGGTCGTAAAACACCTCTGCGGCACTACAACAAGTGTCATATAGACCCCTAGAGTCTCTGAAATCTAGGGAGTCTCCCGCACAGGATTTCTTAAAAAAAAAAAAGAGGAGACTCTGGCCACCCTTGATAGAATGACGATACAATTATACTTCTAAAAATATAGGTATATTTCAGTGGCGTGCATATCATAAAGACCATTAGTCCTCGCCGAACTTACTTTTTAGAAAAGAAAAAATATTTTTGAAACAATAATTTTAATAAGAAACAATATTAATCGACGCCTAAAAGATAGGCAATTTTCGTAGCCCCGAATTAGACATTTGTAAGTTAGCGCCTACCGTTTTCACGCATGCAATACGCTCAGCGCGGTCCGGCAACGAGATTTTAAACTGTAGCTCGGTTCCAGCGCGGCAATACATTTAAACCAAATTGCACTCATACATCCACATGTGGCCACCGTCTGTACGCTTCAACTCAGGCTTGCCTGGGTCAAAAGACAATAATAATTGGGAACGCACTTACGTCATAGTAGAGTAGAGACAGAAATAAACTGGTGATATATATGAAAGAGATGCAGAAAAGAAGTGTGTGAGTTTTAACTTTTTGTTCATTCTCCAATTTCTTCCAAGCCCGCGCGCGTTGTTTTTGACGTCTGTGATTGTTTTTGTGATTTATTGTGAAACTTAATTATTACAATGGATAACTGATAACATCATTAAGTCAGTGGTTTTATGCCTTAGATACTGTGTGTGTTTGGAAGAATTGAGAAAAACGGCATTTCTTAAGGCCACTTCAAGTATCGAGTTATTGACTTGTCTTATTATAATCAATCATTTACTCTGATATTTGATGTGGCTCAGGCGGCTTCCACTAAGCTTTTCATTATTTATGTGTAAGTGTCGTGGGACAAGAACAACTACATAATGCTAGAGATTCTACAATGACTAAGGTAAGAGTTTCATAGATACTTTAAAGGTCCGTCTGAAACGGCAAGAAAAAACCACGGTGGTTATTTATTTAAGACAACTAATGCAATATTATTTCATTTTTAGGTTCAGGTTGGAATTACGGTCGTTTTACATGTTTACAATAATTATAACTACACAGTTTTTTTTAACGGATATTACACGAACCGTCATAAGACAACTTACATTATTCTCTTATAACAGTTCGTGAAATATCCGATAAAAAAACCTACCTGTAATTATTGTAAATATTATTTCAGTTTTATACATGAAGGGACTATGTTATATGTTTCTTAACATTGTTTTCAGATAATTGCTATTTCAAATTTTGTTCCGACAGGTTTCCCTGGAAAAATCGGTTTTTCGTTTTTGGTTCAATTAAATTGTAAATGCCACTGGCTGTATGGAATATGAAAAAAATCGGATTTTTATTGTTTTGGAGTTGCGCACAAAAAATAATCTTGTTCTGTCGAAAACCACCCAAAACCTAGAAGTTGCCGAACTAGGTCTTAATTCCTATGATCGCCCCTGGTATATTTGCTTCCCTGATTGCAAAAGCAATATAATAAAATCTACGTGATCGACAATGACGTCTACCTATAACGGCAGTCAGTTATAGATGTAGCATTTCATTTCACAGAATTTAAAATTCTGAATTATTCCATTCAGTACCCTTAATACGAGTTGCAAAACTTGAGAAGTAAAGTTTACGGAAAATATTAAAGAGTGATTTCTCACAAAATCTGCCGTTTTTGTTTCTTACACTGTATGGTCTTAGCAAAAGAGTTACAGTGATGAAGAAAATCAAGTCCAAACAAACAAAAACGACAGATTTTGGGGGAAATCACTCTTTAATAATTGCCGTAAACTTTAAATTACTCAAGTTTTGCAACTCGTACTAAGGGTAAACTCTGTCAAAAAAACAACCAGTCGTATTTGATTGAATATTTTTTTTGTATTGTACAATGTACATTCCGTAAAATGAAATGCCTTAGTTAAGTTTTTTAAATTGCCATGAGTAGTATTCTTTATATTTTCCGATTCCTTTCTCTGATCCTATTTTTAGATTTCGTGCAGTATTTTTCAGAAAATAATTTAAGACTTCATTTTTTCAGCTTCCAGACCTGATTTTGGTAAGAACGCTTTGTTTTCTTCAACAAATTAAAGTTTTAAATGGAAATTTCCCGCACGATTGGGATGGTAGCATTTTGTTTTGATGTTATTGTACCTACATTTTTTGCAGCTATTTGCAAGGACAAGTTTAAAACCTATTCCCCAACCAAAGTGTTGGTCGGAGCGTGTGACGTCAGAGAGCCATTTGAGATGAGTGGGTGTGTTTGTAAGCAAGGACTTTGGTTCGCGTCGAGAAAAAATCAAACGTGCATCCCAAAGGAATATTGTCGTAAGTAATTCAATCTCTTAGAATCTCACAGAGCAAAAATGGTGTAATATTTGGTCCGAACAGAACTTGTATTTTTATTCTTGGATAAGACCTGTAGTTGGTATTTTTGTTTTTAGTTTTCTGTATCTTTCCCTGTAATATTAACTCTCAGCTGTATTCCCATTTTGTTGTGTGGTCTTCCAAGATGACATCTACCAGATTATTATTATTTTATGTTTCTGTGTAGAAATCTGGACCTGTCAACCTTCTTACCTGAACCAAAAATGACATATTCATTTGTATATACTAACTCTATACCTATCTAAGTTTCAAACGACATAATATTCTAATTTTATGGTCATAATACAAATTACAAATTATGCCTTTAAGCATGGAGTTCTATTAAATCCATGCCTTTAAGCGTAAATGTATAATATAATTTTTGGCTAACACATTCTGTTTGCAAGCTTACAAAAGAAAACTGAACCCCCCAATCAATATACATCTGTAGGCTCTTAAAAAACCTTTCAGTGAAAAAAGAGTGTCATTGACTGAAGCGAACCAATACCTTGAGTATAAAACAGTACGTAAATACTCAAGCACCACGTATACACAAAAATAAATAGATAAACACTAAAGTTCACTCACTAGAGGTGCTTTTGTACATTCTATACTTTTTTCCGTTCGCACATCTTACGCACGAGCATTTCCGCTTACTCTTGCTACAGTACTTAAAGAATGCACTTAGTAGATATCCTCATTAATGGTATTATCTCCTGTTTGTAGAACCAACTAAATGCGGTAGTAACGAGGTCTGGTCGGCTTGCAGAAACCACGAATGCCAGATAGATTGTCAGACATTTGAGCTTCCAACTATATGTTACCCGTCGTGTACTCCTGGCTGCGTGTGTGATAAAGGTTTCTACAGAAACAAAGCGGGCAAATGTGTGACACCAGATCAGTGTGGTAAGATAACAAATCATAGGTGAGATAGCAGCTCTTGAGTTGTGAAAAATTGTGCTCGCCAAATTATTACTGAATGATTAAGTATGAAGCGTTAAGTTGTGTTTTATTTTTTTAATTGAACTTGATAAATATGTGTTTCATTTTTAAAAGGAAATAATATTAATTTTATGTAAATAGATGAGATCGTGAGTTCTTGTCTTTTTGGACTCAAATCACTTAATTGCCAGGTTGCTAGAGATAAATCAAGTTGATATTTTTTTATTGGTTACTACAGACTCTACGCACAAAGATCTGTAATTTTGCAAAATTTTATTTAAAATTCTAAAGTCGAGACCATTTTTTGGTTTTTAATATATTATGTTATTTATATTGTTTTCATTGTACAATTTTTCATACATAGCATAATACCATAATACTTATATTTATAATATATATTAGTTGAAACAGAACATTAATTTCCGTGATCGGAGAGGGCCCTTGAGGTGTGACACACACAAAAACGGCGCTCTCTTATCATGTGCAATTAAAAATAAATAAGCCTGATATATATAAATATATATACATAAGACAGCCATCTTTCCATATTAGCACACAGGCTTTCAATTTGTCAAACCAATTGCACACCTTGCACACGTGCCTGGGCACATGCATACATTCAAGCTCACAGTAGACTATAATAGCGGCGGATACATACACATAAGTAAGCCATGCAATCGGGCCAGGCCTGGGTTAAGACTATTGGGGCCCTGGTGCGGGGAAAGTCAGGATGCCCCCAACCCTTCTCAATTCAATCCGGTTTTATTCAAAACCAACATCAATCGCCACTTCCCTGCAGCGCCCCTCAACATAAGTAATAATTTAAGCAACACCTTTGCGGCGCCCTTCCTGGGTGGCATAACCCCCCAAGCCTTTCAAGAAGTGGAAAGCCTCCCGCACAGGATTTCTTAAAAAAACCTTCATAATATAAAAAAAAACAAACAAAAATGTCAACACAATAAAATACAAGAAATTTAATGTCATACAAACATTTAAAAAATTCAAAATGACTAACATTATGCTGAAACCGCCCCTGGAACACACCATATGCTTTACGTGATTAATCATAAATAGTAATTTACATTTGTTAGCGCAAACTCCCGGCTGCTGCTCCTATCTTGGCTTTCACATGGCACTTCATTTTTTTTTCAAGTAATCCATTGATTTTTTTTTTAAGCACACTTAATTCCCATCACTTTGATTTAGGATAGAAAATAGTTTATAGCCCTACGTGTTATTTTAATAGTAAAAATATTAATATCACATTTTTGCAGGCTTTCTCATGATGTTGTTCAGTTGAATGACGAAGAAAAAGAAGAAAAAGGTGCACTGCTCACTGTTTTTTTAATGTCACACTTATTTAAAAAAAACGTGTTATATTTGAATAGTTAAAGAATCAATGGCGGAAATCTACTTTTTTGTAAAATTAAGTCCGTTTGATAGCTTAGTTGATAGAGTGCTTGCACTCACCGCATGAGAGCTCGGGTTCAAAACCCCACCGAGGGTGTCAGAAATGATTTTCCGTTTATTTGAGTATACTCGTATTTTAAAAAAAAAAATTAAAAAAACGCGTTGTAAAAAAATTAACATTTACCCGCGAACTCTAAATTTACGAAATCGAGCGTGAAAACGACGCGCACTTGCTTTGACATACCGTCACAGACTGCTGATAATGCGATCAAGATTCTATTTAAGTACTTTCTCTTGCTCAGCGACTTTCTCTCACTGTGATTGGTGGGAGGCGTGGCTTAACGAGTGCTCGGTTGATATCCCATATGGTGGGAGAGTTTTAATTTATCATCTATCAAATCACCGCGGTGAAACGAATGTTTCTAAGCTACACATATAGTGTAACTTCTTGCCGCGTTCTTCCCGAAGAGGTCACATGTAAAGAGTTGAACCTATTTATTTTTACAGGTAAGGGGGCCGGGGCTTACGCTAACCACTTCAGTTGCAGTGGGTATTTCCCAGCTCCCGGAGGGGGGGGGCTTGCACTTTCTTGTGAAGGCTGAGTAAACCTAGGAGGTATTTTATTTTTGGTTTGAAATAAACACCGAAACGGAAAAAAAAATCTGACATCCTCGGTGGGATTCGGACCCGAGCTCTTATGCATGGAATGCAAGCACTCTACCAACTAAGCTGTCGATCGGACAATCAATACGAAGATAAATTTATAAAATCAAGAGCCCTCTACAACTACATGCTTGATCGTCACTAGTCGGGCATATTTCTCAATCACGACCCATTTGCTTTAAGGCTAGTCTTTGATAAAAGTAGGAAATCATGAAGAACGCCAACTTCCTTCTCCCCTACTCCCACCCCTTCATCCTCACCTACCATAAACGAGTATAGACAACGAGAGTAAAAGTAGTTATTTAAGAATATATTTATAAAACGTCTTGGAGGCCCCTAGGACAAGGGGGCCCTGCTTCGGCCGCACCGCTCGAACCACCCTTAACCCGGGCCTGAATCGGGCTTATTAGTTCGTAACAATTTTTATACAGGAGCTATTTTTCCAGATATTCCCCTGTGCAGTGATAGGGAACACCAGGAATACAACCCTTGTCCGACTTGCCAGAACTATTGTTTTTCGGCGAATGAAACTTGCTACTACACTTGCTTTCCCCGATGCTCGTGTAAAACTGGATTCTACAGAGGATATAATGGGGAATGCGTCCCATACCCGGAATGCGGTGAGACTATTTTATTTTTTTGCAACAATTACCTGAAATTTTTTTAAAATTGAAATCTGTGAATTGTATGGAAGTAAGAACAAATTCGGCTTGCCTCTATAATATTATAATAAATCTAAGTAGCAGAGATTTTTTATGATTTTAGGCTCTCAAATGCATGCCCACAAACAAACCCATGTAGCGCTTACAAATGCTGAATGTGTACTAACCAATAAAATCCAAACCTCAAATAAACATTAGCCCTACAACTTTTGCCGACCTTCCCTGACACAGGGGTGACATTGGCAAAGTGAACCATTTTTTACAGTATGGGTGATCAGCTTCATACCAACCTATAAGTCAAGGAATAAAAGTTACGAAAAAAAAATTTATGAATACCATTAGTTAGTTATAAAAAAACGAATGTAAGAGAATCAAGACGGTAATCTCGACTGAGCGTGTTTGAAAAAAACCGCCGGTTTGATTCCCGTCGGCTTCATGAGCGTAACTTTGACCCTGGTTTCATTTTTGTCATCGCCGAATCATTTTAGAATTATTAATTCAATTACAGATTAATGGTTTCTTCATGAAATTACAGAATAATGTTTTTTTGTGTTTTTGGTCGGGCTAAATAAAACAATAAGTTCAAACTACAATTAAAGTGAAAATAGTCATAAATTTGGATTTTCAATATTTTTACTTTTATTTCTCTTGCTTGTATATCTATTTTTGATTTATATTTTTTCTGTATGTAGTACCTTGATTTTTATATAGTTTCTGTTATTGTAATTTTTTTTTTTTTCTTTTAATATTTTACTTTCATATAATATATTTATAAATCTTTTTAAATCTATTTTCAATTGTGATTTATATTCAGCTAAGTATCTACATCTAATTTCTGCTAACTATTTTTTACATTCATAGACTGCATTTTTTCGTGTTTTTATCTTTTCTCTCTATTTTTAAGGTTTTTATACGTATATAATCATTATTTTTTCAATCAAGATTTTGAAAAAAGAGAAGAATATAGTCAAAGCATTTCAAACTTTAACCCAAATTTAATAAAGGTCTATGTGAAAATTGTCTTTGGCCACACAAAACTTAATATATTATGTAGGCAATATTTTCACGTCACATCATAACTCGAAGAAGATATTCACGCTGTTTTATATATTTAATTAAAGCCAAGACTCCTAAACTGAAGGTCGTGGATTCAGTTCCCGTCAGAGTGCAAAAAAAATCATTTCATTTTTCAAAAATGCTTTTCGCTGGGTTGAAAATATCATGAGCCTTTACCAAAGGCCGATCTCCAAAGATTCATCCAACTTTACATACAGCAACTGAGTCTTTCTTGAGTGCTTGGCACTTTCAGCTGAAATCAAGCTCGAAGATGGGTTTAATGTGATCAACAGCGCTCACCAAATATCTTAATCTTAATTTATTTTTAAAAAATATTGTTATTTTTTAGATCAAACCCTATGTTCTGGGCCTCATGAGGTTCCATCAGACTGTCCCAACTACGAGTGTGGAAATACGTGTGCCGAGCCGAATAGGGAGCAGAACTGCACTTCCGACACAGCTTGTGAATACAAGGGATGTGTGTGTGAACAGGGATATCTTAGAGACACCACAAACAACGAGTGTGTGCCTGAGGAAGATTGCTGTAAGTTATTAATATTCTATTTTTAAAGGTTCATTGTAAGTGAAAGAACACTTTGGATTCATTTTAAAAGTGAAGTGGCTGTCGTAAGGCCGCTTTCCTTACCTGTAAAAATAAATAGGTTCCACTCGACACATATTACATAGTTACAGGATACTCGTTGGTTGTATTCATGGTCAACTTTCTCATTTTCACTAGTACCACCGCTGACATATTAAACGTTTAAATATAGTTACCGGCTTTGGGAATTTCATTTCACATAATTCAAAATTAATCATAAAACTACAGACAGATGGGCTATAATCTATAATGTAAGTTGCCAAGATATATTACCATTGAAAAAAAAAATTAAATGCATGTCCACAAATAGACCCGTGTAAGTTAGTGCTTAGAAATAAAGCATACAAATTAAAATCCAAGCCTCAAATGAACATGGGCCCTGCAACTTTTGCCGACCTTCCCTGAAATGGGGGGGACATTGGTAGAGTGAATAATTTTTTACAGTCTCGCTAATAAATATTCAGAAAAACATAAACACATAACTCACATGCTAGAGTTTAATAGATTGCAAAAACACTGAACAGCGACATAGATTATATCAACGTAAGTTTTCTTTAAAAACGATACAAAATTTTCCAGAGTTAGTGCATTCACAGAGTGAAAATTCATTTTAATTATAATTAAAAAAAACCTTTTTAAAACATAGTTTTGTTTTTAACCTCAGTTAGCCTCTGAAGATGGACGGATAAAGTCCGATAGCGCTAAGGCATTGTAAACTCACAAAATGTGAAAAAAACTATGTTTGAAAAAATATTTTTTTCTACTCCCATTTGGTAATTTTCTAATTACAAAACGGCTAACGCAATCTCAATGCCATACATTTCTACACCCGTTGCATAATGTTACATTATGCAACCGGTAACCGTGTTAAAATGAACATGTGCGCATGCGCATTGTCAGAATTGGAACCATTTTTTAATTTCAAATGTCAACCTTGTATGGGGGTATGAAGACCTGTCAATCCAAGATGGCCGCAAGCGATCAGCTGATTAGGCTTCATACAATATTAGTGATATTCGGTAGGTAGGAATTACCGTGGTGATGAGACTTTCAGCCCTGTTCAGATGAAAATAAATAAGTATATTTTATGTGTGGAGTCAAATAAAAATTGTTAATAGTGCTAAAATGTATCGAATTTATTTATCGGATTGCTCCAAATAAAGCTTTCCTTTTTTCAATGGAAAATAAAAGGCTTGAAAGGAAAACAATACAAAAAATTTCACCGCAAAAAATAAACAAACTCAAAAAGTTACTTGGTTAATAGGTGAGTATGAGGTTGATCACCTATGCTGTACAAATTTGGTTCACCTGCCAATACAACTGCAGGGCATATGTTTATTTGAGTTTTGGGTTTGAATGTTTAAGCTTATATGCAGGATGTAAAAGCGCGACCTTATACATATGTGTCGGCTTGTGGGCATGAATTCAATATGAAACCTAAATATAATTTATTTTTACAACTTAAATTAGATTAGATAATCGAAGGGAATGATAAATCACACGTTTTGACAAAGGTAAGGTTTTAATTACTTCAAATGGACGAGTACATTATAATGACTATTATTCACTATTTTGTTAATTCTCTCATGGTCGTAGAAAAAGTATTGTATGCCACTGCACGTAATTAGTCTTTGTAACACTCGTGCTTTCTATTGTGCCATTCGGCTGCGCCTCATGGCACAAACTAGCACTCGTGTTAAAAAGACTATCATTACTTGGCAGTGGCATAAATAACTATTTTTCATTAAAACGAAACTAATTTAAATAAAACATGCTCCTTTTTGAAAATCCTAATAAATATCCTTCACTCTTATTTTGTCTTTTAAAACTTACGATTCACTGCTATCTGTGTGTAGCATCTTCAGGGAGGTAACAATTAATTACTTTTTCAGATTGCGAGGATCCAAACAGCACCCCCGTATCGTGTCTCAACCCCTGTCCTGGGGGCACATGTGAATTGCCTGAAAGGCAGAACTGTAACCTGCTCTGTCAATCTAGGGGGTGCGAATGCAAGCCTGGGTTTCTGAAAAACCTTCAAGGGAAATGTGTGACGGAGGAGGAATGCAAACAATACTGAAAAATAAAATTGTTTACTTTCAAAACCTTACTTATTTTACAAAATCATCCACTGCTGAACATTGGCAACCCCCATGTCTCTATTCTAGAACCTTCAGCGTCCAGTCAACAGCAATATTTTTATATCATAAAACGATCGTGTTAGGAGCCTTTTTCGATTTTTTTTGGTACCATGAGGTCTCCACGTCACTATCCTTTTGGTCCATCATTGTTCATTGAAACTGGCAACAGACCTTGCTCACGGCCACTCTTTTTATGATGTCAGCAATTCCTATTTATGTTCCTCAGTATTTCGTTTACAATCTGACAGTCATAATATGTGCAACATGGCTCTTTCATACTTTCGTTGCGCTATACTGAGTTTTCTGTTTAGTCAATTTAGTGAGAGTCAGTATCTTTGTACCGCAAGTCATAAAAAGGTTTTCAACTATTATCGATCTATAATCTATAATCTAAGTTGCAAGGATATATTCATTTAAAGCTCTCAGATGTATGCCCACAAACCAACAAGTGTAGTTCGCGCTTACAAATGCTGAATGTGTACTTACAAATAAAATCCAAACCTCAAATGAACATAAGCCCCACAACTTTTGCCGACCTTCCCTGAAACAGGGGTGACATTGGCAAAGTGAACCATTTTTTACAGTATGGGTGGTCAGCCTCATACCAACCTATAAGTCAAGGAATATGAATAATAAATTACATTTAAATATAAAAAAGAACAAAACCTTACAAAGAAATCTATACAAAAAAAAGTAAAAAATTTCCTATGCAAAAAATGTAGCAAATGAATACACCAACATTAGAAATCAACATTGCAGATAAGCCGCCACGTCTTTCTGTCCTTGCATACTTCTTTCATTTCATCCACAGATCATTACATATATTATATATTTTCAACCAAATTCAACCAAATTCAACCACACTGAAGTGGATAAGAAATTCACTAGTAACGGATTTTATTTTAAATTGAATTGGTTTTTTGAGCAGTAAATAAAATTCCATTGGTATTAAAAGGAAACGTAGTTAGAATTTGAATAAACAAAATAATTTATAAAAAAAAAAAATATGAAGTATGCACTTGTTGATTTTCATGGATTTTTCTTCTCGTTACTGGCGGTTGATCTGTAATGTTGGCGGCTAGGGTTTATTAAAGTGAAATTTGTTTTATATTTTAGTTTTGGATGTCAATATATATTATTATTTATTGATTTAAAAAATGTAAGTTGTCTTGTATGTTCCTTGACTTATAGGTTGGTATGCGGCTGACCACCCATTCAGTAAAAATGGTTCACTTTGCCAATGTCACCCCTGTTTCAGGAAAGGACGACAAGACGGCAGGGTGTATGTTCATTTGAGATTTGGTTTTTATGTTGTAGGTTCACATGAGGCATGTGCAAGCACGAACTTGTACATGTCTGGTTGTGAGAATGCATGTAATGTGAATCTCCAATGTAACATATCTTTGCAACTTAGATTAGATTGGATTAGATTAGTTCAAGGTGAAAAAAAATAGCCTTGGGTGTTATTTGAACAGCTTGTTTTAAACTGCTACTCTAGAAATATCACGTTTTGTGTTTTTGCGTTTTGTTTAATCTAATACATTAATAAATCACAAAATTGATATTTGTACAAACGCACGCGAGAAAAAACGAAGAAAAATAAATATTGATATGTATCTGCCTTCGAAGTATTGGTTCATGTAAATGCTATTAATATTGGTCAATAAAAAACAACTCGTGTAAGTCATAAAATATAATGCAATTGATGTCAACAAATGATATTTTCAAAATAAATATTTTTCACCCACAGTGGAATCAAACAAAGTTTTTCAAAAATTATTTATTGATATTTTTTAACCAAATATTTAAATCTTTTTGTCCCTGTTTGAAGCATTTCCCCCCCACATGTTCCTTGTTCCAAACTTGAAAGTATGTTGGTATGCGACTGACCACCCAAACTATAAAAAATGGTTCAAATTAACCCATATTTTGTAATTATACACGCAAAATTATGTAAACGTGAACATAAATATGTTTGCTTTTTAGCATGCATTAAAGCTGAATCTCAAAAATTTTAATATTTTCAGAACTTGGACCGGTCCGTAGTCCGTAGTGGCAACACTTCGGACTCGTAAATGGAAGGTTGTGGATTCGGATCCCGGCGGAGCACAATAAATATACCATTTATATTTCGAATGTGCTCTTCGCTGGGTTGAAAAATTCATAAACCTTTACCAATGACCGGTCACCAAAGGTCCATCCAGCTTTACAGCAACTGGGTCTTGCTTGAGTATTGGCGCTTTGTAGCGACGACCAAGCTCGTACACCTCTGCGGCACTACAACAAGTGTCATAGACCCCTAGAGTCTTTAGAATCTAGGGAGTCTCCCGCACAGGATTTTCTTAAAAAAAAAAAACTTAGACTACGTAGACATATGTATTATCTTGCGCACAAGGCGACCACTGCGCTCTGCTTCTACCGATGTCAACAGGATCAAAGAACCCATGAGAGCAAATACATCTAATTTTGCGGACAGGAGCTTTGAGTTAGCTGGGCCAGTTGCCTGGAACAAGCTGCCTGTCGACCTTCGCTCTGACCAGCCCACCATCGCATTCAGGAGAGGACTTAAGAAAATGCTGTTTTCGAAGAGCCACGGCGCCCTTGAGGTGGTATGTGATCATTAAACGGCGCCACCGGAAAAAAATCATCCATCATTATCATCATAAAATGTTTCTTACCTTATAAGTACATGTGCATTGTGCATGTATGGAGTGCTCGTGTTTGGTTCAAACAACATAAATCAGTTGTTTTCCTTACTATTTTATTCATCAAATATTGATTATCTCTTGTGAAAAACCTAAGAGATGGTTATATGCAAGTTTCTGGCTTTCTTATCTCTTTTCACATAGGTACACCAACTATTATTCCGGAGGTATTTGATATTCTTCCGGCTTGCGCCCACTAAACCCAAGTCTCCTCGACTTCTGGGTAAAACTTCTTGTAGATTTAATAAAGCCAATAAAATTCACTTGGCCCGAAAGATGTTCCAGCTTTTCCAACTCATATGGGCCCGTTATACATACAAACATCCATCAAGATAACTTCAAAACAAAAATATTTGTAACTAAAAAATAACATTCGTTTCTTGCTTTGTTTATTTTGGATGTTTTTTTAACGACTGAAGTAGGTACTTGCCATAGAAATAAATACATTAAAGAAAGTACAAGAAACTCAGAAGATTAAACCTATCGTGAATTTCAAATATTAGAACCGGTCCGTAGTTCAGTAGTAACACTTCGAACTCTGAATGGGAAGGTTGTGGGTTCGATTCCCGGCGGAGCACAAAAAATATACCATTTATATTTTCAAATTTGCTCTTCGCTGGGTTGAAAAATTAAAAAAAAACCTTTACCAATGTCCGGTCACCAAAGGTCCATCCAGCCTTACAGCAACTGGGTCTTGCTTGAGAATTGGCGCTTTGTAGCGACGACGATCAAGCTCGTAAAAAGGTCGATAGCTCAATTGGTAGAATACTTGCATTCCATGCCGAGACCAAGGGTTAGATCTCAAGGTTTACTCAGCCTTCACAAGAAATGAGAACCAGCCCCCCTGGGAGCTGGGAAACCCCCCCTTCAACTGAAAGTGTTTGGTGTGAGGCCGGCCCCCTTACCTGTAAAAAAAAATAAGTCCCGAATCACCACATGCGACTCCTTTGAGGATAACGCAGGCTAGAAGTTACACTTTATGTGTCTCCAGCTCCCACAGACCACGGCAACAGATCCCGGAAAACATCACTCCAGTATCATCAGCCGGCCGTGTAAGCCTAAAACTCTTACTATATGTGTAGCTTAGTTGTTGCATTAATGCATTAGAACAAACCATGGAATTTGGAGAAGATATTTTTACAGTTCCTAATCGGCAAGTGAAATTCATGTGATTTGAAATATTCCGCAGAAAACATAACATTATATTACAAAACATACTTTTTTGCCGTTTAAAAATATGCAGACCGAATTTAGAACAAAAACCAGCATTGGAAAATCGAATAATTGTTGCTCCCTGCATTCAAAAAAAAAATCTATTATTAGTCGAATAAAACCAAAGGCGGCAAATGAGAACAAAAATGAGAATAATATATGGAAGCACAGCGAATCATTTCCATTAATTTAACTGATCTCAAACAACAAGAAAACAATGCAATGGCATTGTGCTTCTCAGCCGGTGAATATGCTGCTCCTGTATGGGAGCGTTCTACACACGCCAAACAAGTTGACACAGCACTGAATGATACTTGTCGCATGATGTCTCAAACCTACGCCTCTAGGAAAACTCTATCCACCAGCAGGCATAGCCCCCCCACACATCAGGAGCGAAGTGGCTTCAAGGGTTGAAAGAGCAAAAACCCTGAATAATTCACAGCACTGCCTTTTTGGACAAAATGGCTCATCATCACAACGCTTGAAGTCGTGCCGCAGTTTCCTTAGCTCCGTGCACCCTTTGAATACGGAGCCGGCGGGTGAGAGATTGCACTTGTGGAATCTGGAGTGACCTGTAAGCTTTGTGCAGCCAGGCGAGAGCCTCCCACCTGGACGGGATCTTGAGTGGCCTGTGTGGAGAGCACTCAACAGGCCGAGAACAGGTGTTGGCAGAGCTCGCTGTAACATGAGGGCCTGGGGAATCCTTCATCAATATGACACCACGCTCTGTGATTTCGGAGCCCAACAGCTAAGGGATCATCTTCGGATCTGCCCGGCCTGCCCGACAAGCTGCTCACTGGTCGACCTAATGGAGAGTAATAGTGAAGCAGTGGATGTTGCCCGACACTGGGCAAGAGTAGTGTAGTGTCTGACACAAAGAAGAAGAAGATTGTATAGAAGATTAAAGACTCATAATATAATGATGTGAATCAATTATTGATTGTACGATGGTGCAACGCAACGTACCTTTATAAGATTTAAAACAGACAGGCAGGTATAAAGTCAAAAAGATAAATAAAAGGAAACGAAAAGCATGCGTAACAAAATAAAAACAGGCGCAGAAAAAATGTGTAAACTTGTAAAATTATTGTAATTTTTTGGTCCCGGAAGGTGCAGTGTTTATGCGAAAATGTGCCGACATGATTTATATCAAAACTTCATGCAAAACTTTCCAAGATTTCCCGCTCCTCTTACCCCGACGTTGGATTTTTTCCCAAAAGGGTTCAAAGTTATACGCTTATTATAATACATTCTGACGCATCTCTAATAAATACGTTTTGTTGATAAAATCATATTGTAGACCAAAGGTCCATCCAGCCTTACAGCAACTGGGTCTTGCTTGAGAACTGGCGCTTTGTAGCGACGACGATCAAGCTCGTAAAAAGGTCGATAGCTCAATTGGTAGAATGCTTGCATTCTATGCCGAGAGCAAGGGTTCGATCTCAAAGGCAAGAAGTTACACTACATGTGTAGCTTAGTTGCGTTCCATATACTAATGATTTATAGCATTCTAGAAATGTGTTTTAACTGCCGTCTTTGATTCTCAACGGCTCACATACTGAGCAAACATTCTAATAACGTAACGTAAATCTTTGCAAATTAGATTAGATAAGATTAGATTAATTTAATAGCATGATTCGTAAAATTTTCTTTAAAGTGTGGTTTTCAACGGAATATAAAGACATACCTAGAAGGTACACGTACCAAACGAATATCGAGATATTTATAATGTATAATCTTAGTTGCAAAGATATATTACATTTCAGATTCATAGTAAATGCATTCCCATAAGCAGACACGTATAAGTTCACGCTTACACATGCCGCATGTGGACCTACAATATAAAAACCCAAATCTCTAATGAATATAAGCATCCCTACTCTTGCCGACCTTCCCTGAAGGAGGGGTGACATGAACAAAGTGAACCTTTTTTTGTACAGTATGGGTGGTCAGCCTCGTACAAACTTATAGTCAATAACAAAGACATAGCTTGTACGGGTACCAAATTAAGGCTGTGTTAAAAAAATAAACCCCGTTGTTTTTAAAAGTATGTTTCTTATACTTTATGGCCTTAGTAAACGAGTGACATTAATAAAAAAAATCACGCGTGTTGAATAATTTTTTATCTTAATTTCAAAGTTATTTTTTTTTATAAAACTTAAAAAATGACGCCACGAAAAAATAATAAAAAAAACTCTTTTTTTTTTTGCTAGCATTTTGTTGTTTTGTATTTTGGAAATATTTTTTTCTTTATAATTACAAATTCTATACAAATACATACAAATTCTACAAATACAAATTCTACAAATTCTACTTTGTACAATTTGTAGAATTCTAGTTTGTGGTGCGATTTTTAATAGAATTATGTGAATAGTTTTTGCGATAATATGAAAAAACTGAAACTAATTAACTTATTAAATTCTTGGAAACAGTTTTTTCATATTATCGCAAAAACTATTCACATAATTCTATTAAAAATCGCACCACAAACTAGAATTTGTATCATTCTATAATTATAAAGAAAAAAATATTTCCAAAATACAAAACAACAAAATGCTAGCAAAAAAAAAAAAACGAGTTTTTTTTATTGTTTTTTCGTGGCGTCATTTTTTAAGTTTTATAAAAAAAAATAACTTTAAAATTAAGATAAAAAATTATTTAACACGCGTGATTTTTTTTATTAATGTCACTCGTTTACTAAGGCCATAAAGTATAAAAAACATATTTTTAAAAACAACGGGATTTTTTTTTTGACCGGAGTCTTAATATCGAGAATCATGATGTTGGCGGCTAGGGTTTTTTAAATTAAAATTTGTTTTCTGTTAGTTTTAGATGTCCATACATATTATGTATTATCGCCGCGGACCACTAGTGGTCCGCGGACCATCACTTTGGCAACCGCTGGTTAAATAATATACAACTTTTATGCATAACATATTTTGTCAGCGAGATGTTGATCACGTTTTAAAGTTTTCTGTCTACTTATATGGTCGGTCAATAATAATTAGGTAACCTAATTATTTAAAAAATCAAATGAATAAAAACAGAGTTTTAATTCACTTATTTATTTATTTTTTTGTTCTCGAACGTTCTCCTCAACCTAGTTTATTTTTCTCAGTTTATCATATTAAAAAGATCGGCATATTGTAAAACGATATATTTTTGTAGAAAAAACTTATATGTCTTTAATATAGATCAATCTTAAATACATAAAGGTTTCTTACAAGGTACATGTTTTCATACACCTATTCTTAGTTCACGTCCATATATGTATGTACCCACGTATAGGTAGTCTGCAGGAGCTTCAACCTTCCAGCTCACTTTTATCAATTAAAAGTTTCCGTCTAATCTTGTATTTTCGTATGGGAGTATTTCTGATAGCACTTACACGCTCACAATATAGTTTCGGCATTGTCTTAGACCTAAGCTAAACTGGCTTTTCTTATAAAAACGTCTTTTTCTTTTCATATCTTAAGGAAGCTTCAAAAATATTTCCTGCTAAAAAGCAGCTTTTACACCTTTAATAATTGACGGACTTTAGGTTTTTATTTCTCTTCAACCTTCCAGCGTCTACACCCTCTTCATATCGATAGATCTTATTGCTAGATAACGCTATGAATGTGTAGCTGATTGGACATGCGAAATATGCGTTACATACAGTCATTGACCAACTTGATGCTGTGCTAAGAAAGGCAGTGGAGTTGATAGTGACCCTACGTCAACCTACAACCTGAAAGAGGTTTAGAATGCTCAGGCTCTTCTATTGGTATTACTACGGTGCTTATTCTGGTGACTATCTTCAGTTATTTCTCGTTACAGCAAATGTAGCACGTAGAACGAATATTGTCAATTTGTAGAACGAATTATTGTAAAATTTTGTGAACTAAGGATTGATTTACAAGTAGGTAACTGTGTTCCCACCTGAATTCGATTCGGGTGTATTCGCTTATTTCACTAAACAAAAAGAACATAGCACCATGCGGCTAAAACCCTGATACAAAGAGATCAGAACATCAACTGCATCCTCCTCAACACCAGCACTTCTGCGGAACTTCAACAAGTTTGAGAGACCTCCAAATGTTACAAAATATTTTTTGAGGATTTCGTATTTGAAGACTAAGGTCTGAAGTTATGCTGATCTTTTTGAAGCTACCTTATCTCTTAATGACTAAAAATTTAAGTATTGATAATCTACGACTCTTTTAATAAGTAAAAGCTTTTGTAAATATATTTTAACAAGCGTATGGTAGTATTAGTGTATACGTAATTCTAATCACGCTGATAGAACAACGTTCTGGAATCATCCACTATGCTAGAAAAAACAAGAAAAATCGAGAAACGTATATAAACGTCGATTAAAACATTAAGCCGTGAAGTTAAAAGCAAGAGTTAGAAATCAGAACATTGTAAATTGTGAACCAAACCCTGTCAAATAAATGATGTTAAAATAAATAATTGCAGTTGAATTAAAAGAGAACCCCAACATAAATCATAACAATATACCAAAGGTCAAGGTAGTCCAAGTAGTCCGGTAGTCAAAGGTAGTCAAAGTAGTCCGGTCGATAGCTCAGGTGGTAGAGTGCTTGCATTCCATGGCGAAAGCTCGGGTTCGAATCCCACCGAGGGTGTCAGAAATGATTTCCCGTTACGGTGTTTATTTTAAACCCCAAAATAAAATACCGGCAAGGTTTACTCAGCCTTCACTAGAAATGAGTACCAGCACTCTCGGGAGCTGGGAAACCTCCACTTCAACTGAAGTGGTTGGCGTTAGGCCGGCCCCCTTACCTGTAAAAATAAATAGGTTCAACTCGCCACGTGCGACCCCTTCGGGGATAACGCGGCAAGAAGTTACACTATATGTGTAGCTTAGTTGCGTTTTTCAACGCGACGCAACGCAACTAACGCAACTAAGCTACACATATAGTGTAACCTCTTGCAGCGTTATCCCCGAAGGATCGCATGTGGCGAATTGAACCTATTTATTTTTACAGGTAAGGGGGTCAGCCTTACGCCAAACACTACAGTTAAAGTGTGAGTTTCCCAGCTCCTGAGAGGGCTGGTACTCATTTCTTGTGAAGGCTGAGTAAGCCTTGCCGGTATTTTATTTTGGGTTTGAAATACAGACACCGAAACGGGAAATCATTTCTGACAACCTCGGTGGGATTCGAACCCGAGCTCACGGCATGGAATCAAGCACTCTACCAACTGAGCTATCGACCGGACTACCATTTTTTTTATTGCTCAATTTTCTTCCCGAAACTGCCTGTCATTTGTACATTTTTCACTGGCATGTACGAGGACTACCTACCGCCGCTGATTAGCGGGCGGTAGAAGCTCTGTTTATTTTTTGTAATTTTTTTTTTTTTTTCTAATTAAAACTGTGTTCTAGTGATTACAATATTTTAAAAGTTAACCAGCAGTTCAGATGCTTACGCAGTGCAATTAAACACAGTGAATGCGCCTACAAATAAACAATTCAAAATAAAATAAAAAATTCCATAACCTCTAATTTTTGACAAGTGACATCGCGGCAAAGTGCTTGCAGTGGGTAGGTACCTACTTACTCGCCTGCATGACAGAAACAGACGCGCCAGTGCTATGTCCAGTGCAGAGGTACTCCCTGCAAGTACTTAAAGATATAATAACTAACACTGTGCCGCGAGTGCAATGTCGAACAAAAGAGTGGCCAAACATTGTGCTGAGGAGGCGCGTGAGACGCAGAAAACGAGGAGGGCGACGGCTGAACTACTCAGCCCCGCCAGTGACAACTCCTGCTGTTTGTTCAGTGCATTGTGAGGATCTTGCTTCCACATCCAGATCTTCAGTGGCACCTTCATCGCCGAGCTCCCTGCTGACCAGCGGGAGACATCAGCAAATTCTGGAGAGGAAGATCAATCTTGGATGCTGGAATGCGAGATCTATCGCCAATAAAGTGGATGACATTTGTGAATTATGTAAAAGCCATGACCTTGGCATCCTCGCACTGACAGAGACGTGGCATGAGAGCTACCACTCAAGTGCCATGAAGAGACTGCGTGCACTGGGGTTCGCGACATTTGAGGAAGCACGGGCAAGGCCACATCATGGAAAAGGGACAGAGAATATTTCCTGGACCAACCATGGCGGAGTTGCGTTGCTAGTGCGTCCAGGATGTCGTGTGGAGAAGATTAACTTTTTTTCTTTCACGACATTTGAGTGCCTTGTATGTCGGGTATCTTCCGGTGCAACGCTCACAATAGCTATTGTATATCGCCCCGGCTCTAAGCCTGTTACGGCGGCGTTTTTTCATGAATTTCGGGAGCTCTTTGAAGTTTTAGTAACTCGTAATGAGATGTTTCTGATAGTGGGGGATGTTAACGTCAGGCTTGAGCGCAGAGATGACACCAATTGTGTTACTCTCACTGCCTTGCTTGCGGACTATGGCTGCAGACAGTGGGTAGATGCTCCCACTCATGACGCGGGTGGCCTACTGGATGTGGTCATCACTAGACAGGAGGATGCTCCTTTGAAAACAGAGGTAAGAGATGTGGGTTTGTCGGACCACAGGTTGGTGGTGGTACGTTTAAATCTAGGACGACCTGTTCCTGTATACAGGAAAATTACCTCCAGGTCCTGGAACAAATTTAAGATCGATTTCTTCAAAATGGATTTGTCTCTATCGCCGATCTGTTGTCCGGAAACCTACGTCTCAATGCACCCAGACACATTAGTTGGGCTGTACAATGACACCATGAAAAGTTTAATAAATCTGCATGCTCCCATTACAATCAAACATGTTAGGGAGCGGAATAGTGCTATCTGGTTTGATAGTGAATGCAGTGCGCTGAAACGCAAAATGCGACAAGCAGAGCGTAATTTCAGGAGCGGCAAGCCAGGTAGCACTAGAGAAATGTGGATAATTGCACAGGGTCTGTACAGGTCAGCTATCCTCCAGAAAAAGTCCCAGCATTATTGTACCATTATTGCTAGTGAAAAATGTCCACAGCGTTTATGGAGACTTCTGGAGAACGTGTCTGGTGGTGCCCGGGCCGGTGCGGGTCCGGTGACGACTGCTGGTGATCTCGCTGCTTACTTTCAAAGTAAAATACCGACCAGATATTCTCCCCTAGGGGTTAGTCCTGGTTCTCTGGGACTTTTGTGTAATTCACAGCTTGAAGTGCTTGGGCTGACCTCTATTGAAGAGGTGACGCGAGTTGTAGCGGGATCGCCAAATAAGCAGTGTGATCTGGATCCTGTGCCGACGTGGGTACTAAAAGAGTGCATTCTTCTAGTGGCTCCATTTATTGTTAGGTTTATCAATGGATGCCTAATGGATGCCACTATCCCCTCCTTTTTAAAGGAAGCGCAAATAACGCCAATATTAAAAAAGCCAAATCTCGATCCTAACGATCTCTCCAATTTCAGGCCGGTGTCAAACTTACCGTTTCTGTCTAAGGTACTGGAGCGCATTGTCTCTGATCGGCTGGTATCTTATCTGAGTGCTAACGATCTGATGCCTAAGAGGCAATCAGCCTATCGAAAATATCATTCGACTGAAACTGGCTTACTGACGGTGGTCTCAGATCTGATATCGGCAGTGGATTGCGGAGATCTTGCTCTCTTAGCGCTTCTGGACATGAGTGCGGCGTTTGACACCGTATGTCATGATATTCTGATAAGGAGGTTGGAGGGTTCGTACGGCTTGAGGGATAAGGCGCTGGCGTGGTTCTCCTCCTACTTGGCGGATCGCAAGCAGGTAGTGCGTACTTGTGACTGTGTCTCACCTTCCTATTCGCTGATCTCCGGGGTGCCGCAGGGGTCTGTACTGGGACCGATCCTGTTTATTTTATACACTGCTGACATTGAGAGTATAGTTGAGAAATGGGGCCTCATTACACATGCATATGCAGATGACTGGCAAATTTACTCTCAGTGTCAGCCACATATGGCACAAACTCTCAGTAACAGGGTGGCAGCTTGCATTGCGGAGATTGGTGAATGGATGACAAGCAATGGCCTAATCCTTAACATGGGTAAGACAGAAGTGATGTGGGCGGCTACAACCAGGCGTGATCATCTTTTGACAACTCGAGTACCACTCTCCATTGGGGGAGAGCTGATTCAGCCCTCCGACTCAGTCAGACTTCTAGGAGTCACACTGGATCGGAACCTCACAATGGGAGAGCAATTGAACTTGACTGTATCTTCCTCATTTTTTGAACTTCGCCAGATAAAGGCGATCAGGAGATGTTTACCGTCGGGAGCAGTCAAGACCCTGGTTAATGCCTTTGTGATGTCACGAGTTGACTATTGCTCAACGCTGTACATAGGTCAGCCGAAAAAGCAGTTCAACCGTCTTCAGTCTGTGCTGAATTCAGCGGCAAGACTCATATTCGGGATGTCTAAATTTACTCGCATTACTCCATTGTTAGGGAAACTGCATTGGCTTCGTTTTCCGGAGAGGGTGGTCTACCGTGTTTGTCTGATGGTGTATAAGGCTGTAAATGGTACAGCTCCTTCATATTTGGCTGACATGTTTACACCCGTTGAGAGGGATTTGAGGCGCCAAACGCTCAGATCTGCAGGGGATGGCGTGGTGGACTTGGTTCAGCCACACCGTCAGACACGCACTAATTTTGGGGACCGTGCTTTCCGGTTTGCGGGACCAATGGAGTGGAACAGACTGCCACCTAATGTGAGGAAGGCAAAGACTGTTGGTGTCTTTAAAGGAGCACTAAAGACACATCTTTACAAGAAATCTTATCCGTGATTTGAGAGGGCCCTTGAGGTGTGACACACACAAAAACGGCGCTCTTTAATTATGTGTACATTAAAATAAATTATCCTTATATATATATATATGTGGAAGGGCGGCGCTTCCTAACTTCTGCGTTGTTCCGCTGTTATATATCTACTTACATTGTACATTGTATAGTGCTTTATGTGTACACCTTCAAACTACATACAAAGACTTTGAGAACAGCGAAGACGTGTAGGTGGACCCAGAGAGCAGACGCCAACATGTACGTCTACTTGTGAAGCAATAATAAAAACATGGATTGTGACATTTCACATTCCTGTAAATCACACCTGAAGGTTACCACTCGTGCTGTCTATATTGTGTATTATGTAAACTAGCACTCGTGTTACAAAAGCTATCATTACTAGGCAGTGGCATAAATAACAGCTATTGAAATTTAGGTTAAAGATTAAAGATGTATTTTAGAAAGATTTTTTTTAATAACAGTATTTCTATCATTTCCCAATTACAATAATCATTGAATTTTTACAATAAATCGTAGCTTTTTCATTTTATTTTTTGGCATTACGTCAGAAACTTTAAGTTCATTATTTTTTTCATAATCCACGTATTGTTTGTGTTTTTAGGGTTCTAATGTTTTTTTAAATAATTATTTAGTTTAAGGATTTAAATCAAACACTGTTTTATATTTTCACTTTTACAATAATTTATTATTTAATTTTACTAACGTTTTCGATCTTAGATCATCGTCAGGTATAAAAAATTTAAAATAAAAGTCAATGGTACCATAAAGTATTACAATCAAATTGTGTGGTCATTTAATAAAATCATATAAATTTAGAAAAGTTTTTTTTAAGTTAAAATATTGGTTTTCTTGATTAAAACTGCCGGAGATGTATTTTAAAGTAATTTATTTGGTTCACAATTTATTTTACAATTCACATGTATGGTTCACTTTCGCTGACTTGGCCTGTAACGGCTACTAATACTTGGAGACTGCCTGACCTGCTGGCAATTTACGCTTTTTATAGCTACGGCTATCAAACTTTCTAGACTTAATTTCGCCTGGAAACGTCTATGATATTCCAAAACAATTATAACTTATATACCTAATATTCCAGACCTAAAAAGAGCCGCACAAGACAGGGAAGAATGGAGAAGAAGAGTAAAATATATTGCTGCAAGCCAATCCTAGGATTGAAACTGGAGAAGAAGACCTAATATTTCCTTACTCTAGGTACTGCTAGAATCTATATGCACCTACCCTATTTATTTGGTTTATACCTAAGTTCTATTTTATTTACATAACAATATTATAAAACAACATATCTAACGTGTCAGAATCCTAATTAATAGTGGAACCATAATGAGGATCTATGAAAAATAAATCGTCAACTCCTTGCTCGCCTTGCTTTCTTCCTCTCACTAGAATTTAAGTTTCACGTCTTTACAATTTTGGGTAAATTCTTGTAATGTGTGCTGCTCTGTTGTACCATTGAGGAACCTGGCTTTATAAAAACGCAACTAAGCTACACATATAGTATAACTTCTTGCCTGCGTTGTCCCCGAAGGGAGCGCATGTGGGGATGCGGGACCTATTTATTTTTACGGGTAAGGGGGCCAGCCTCACACCAACCACTTTCAGTTGAAGTTGGGGTTTCCCAGTTCCCGGGGGGCTGGTTCCTAAGGCTGAGTAAGCCTTGAGATTGACCCTTGCTCTCGGTATGAAGTGCAAGCATTTTACCAATTGAGCTATCAATCTTTTTACGAGCTTGGTCGTCGTTGCTACAAAGCGCTGATTCTCAAGCAAGACCCAGTTGCTGTAAGGCTAGATGGACCTTTGGTGACCGGTCATTGGTAAAGGTTTATGAAATTTTCAACCCAGCGAAGAGCAAATTTGAAAATATAAATGGTATATTTTTTGTGCTCCGCCGGGATATGAGCCCATAAGCTTCCATTCAGAGTCCGAAGTGTTACAACTGGGACGCTATGCGAGAAATAACGAAGTCAAAGAGCAGACTTGTACAGCAGGTTTATCAAGATTCAAGATATTTTACGTAAATATATTTTAAGTCTGTGTTTGAGTGTTCTTCTATCAGTCTATAAATGAAAAGGTTTATATTTCAAAAGACCCGCTTTTCTGATCCAAGATTTACTCTATCGCACAACAAAATATATTTTGACGTCAACTTTAGCGCGAAAACGCGAACCAATTTCAGGACCCTGAGTACGAGTTTTTTCAATTTACTCGAAGTTTTGTGTATTCGAGAAAAAATTATGTTAACTTGTAAAGCACCCCTGGCTAAAAATGTTTAGAAACTTGTTTTGCCAGAGGTGCTTTGCAAGTTCCCATACATTTTTCTCGAATACTCATTAAGTACTTCGAGTAAAGTTAAAAAACTCGTACGCAGGGTACTGATCTTAAACGCTTGTATCTTGACTCTATAATATACAATATAAGCTGCAAAGATATGGTTACATTTTAGGCTCATATTGAATACAAACAGGCACATATAGGTTCACGCTGACACATTCTGTATGTGTGCATAGATACAAAACAAATTAAAAACCTCACGTGAACACAAACCTTGCGAATCCTGCCGTCTTTACCTGAAACCAGGGTGGTATTGGCAAAAGTGAACCAATTTGTACAGCACGGGGGGTCAGCCTCATACCAACCTATCAGTCAAGGAACTGTTTATTCCGCTTAATAAAAACAAATTATTTTTCTAGCTTTATGAATTCATTTTTGTTTATAGTATTTGCGAGCGAAGGACTTGTGTGTAGATCTGTTTCTCTAATTTTATTGCTTTTCATCGGTAAGACCGTCTTTCGTAACTTGATAAAAAATAATTTATATTTCTAAATACCTGATGATGTTCTATTAAGACCGAACATGTTTGTAAATTTAGCTATAAAAATAAGTTTTTCTTAAAAAATAAACTTTACTCTTCAAAGTTTTATATAAAAAAGGTTGATAAAAAATGTTTGATTCTGCGTTTCAAAATGTGAAATGATCCCTAAGCCAGCAAACGTTGTTGGGTCTCACTAAATTTTAAGTATAAATTAGTATGGAGGTCCAGAGGCCGCGACACATTTGTTGCAAGTTTAATCAGAGAGGGTCACCACCCTCGTGTGGTGGAGCCCAAAGGTTGAAAAACACGTTCGTTTTGCATGCACAATTTTAAGCCAGCGAGCTGCGCACGAAGCGGAATTCCATTCTGTTTACCGAAACCTCCGAGGGAGATCTTAAATTTCCATGCAAATTGTAATTTGTTCACTGCACCTACATAAGTACTAAGGCTCAATACTTCACATCGGCGTCCTGCGTCAGGCGAAGATTTGACAATTATTCTATAGCGGTTTTTAACGTAGCTGGAAGAATAGCTGGTCTTACAGATCTTACATCTACATAATATAAGAGTGTTTTCCCCATCTATGTATTTTTTCACGTGTTTATACTTTTTTTCGTATGCGCTATATTTTGGAAATTTTTCCTTCTTTCCAATTACAGAATTATACATTGTTTAACATACTACAGGCCATTTTTTTATAATGTCAATAGTTTTTGAGATAAAATGGAAAAACTGCAACTACCTAAGTTTTAAAGAAGAAACTTATTTCTAAAATATGACATATTAAACGAAAAAAGTGTACAAATGTGAAAACAACGAGTATTTTTAAATATTTGTTTGTTGGCGTCAATTTATAAATATATTTTTTTAATTTATAATTTAGATAAAGAAATTATCAACTCGTTTGATGTTTTCATTACTGTCTTTTGTTCATTTTGTTAAGCCCATAAAATGTAAGCAAAAACGGCAGATTTAGGATATAAACCACTCTAAATAAGATTCTTACATGTTAAATATCTCTGCAACTTAAAAAAAGATCAAAGACTAAATATGTTTCACTTTCTTGCATGTTAAATATTATTTTAAACCCAAGGTAAAATTCAACTAAAGAATATTATTTCATCCATTTGCACTACCTGCTCTCCTTTTGAGGTTGTTCTCGAATTGATTTTTTTATTGTAATTTTGTTGTCATTTTTCTACAAAGGGATGCTTTTAACACGCAAATATGAGATCTGCCCCCCTTCCTCAGGTCCTCAGAGGGTTTCCATACATATCCTTAGTATAGGGAAACTCCCCCTACCCTCAACCCTCACCAAATGAATATCTACGAGCAGCTTATTCTAAGAGATGGGCTCATAAGCCAGCTAATCCAACCAGAGCTTAATAGTCTTATTAGAACGGACAAAGGCTAACTGTTTTCAATCGGTGCTATCTTACCATGATACGGCAGCTTATATTCCAGTATATTTAGAATGTACTAAATATCTATACCTACACCTCATATCATTCCCCTCTGTATTAATACAAGAAAACTGGAAGGGTGAAGTACGTAAGTACCTACATATAACAGTGTTTCTAATACGAGTACCTACCTATATTCACCCACAATAATGAGTATGAATTCACAGAAAATACTAAGTAGGTATTAATTCACAGAAAAAGCTAAGTATGCATGCACAGAAAATGCTTAGTATGAATTCACAGAAAATGTTGAGTGTGAATTCACAGAAAATGCTGAGTATAAATTATTCAAAGTGTATAATTGTATGTATAAAAGTATAACACTCATTGAACAATTATTGTGAGTTTTCATAACGTGGTTTTTGATACTAAAATACTCCTCGTTTGATTATTAAACACATTAGTAAAAATTGGAAGTTATTTATATTTGTTTTTTATTATGAGATACAGAAATGGATCTAATTCCTTTAAAAAATATTTTGTACAATGTTTACTCAAATTAAAAAAAGTATTTTTTTTTAATTCTCTTAGATCTTTGTTTTACAACATTTAAATAATAATTTTGGTTCCTATATATACATAATGCAACTGGGTCTTGCTTGCGTATTGAGGCTTTGTGACGACGACCAAAAGCTCGTAATCAACACCTCTGTGGTCTTACAACAAGTGTCATAGACCCCTAAATTCTTAGAAATCTAGCGACTCTCCCGCACAGGATTTCTTAAAAAAAACATATATTATCCTAGCATACGATATTGAACGAGAATAAGAAGACCTATTAAGAGTTGTGAGAGGTAGATAACTTGTAGAAAGTGATTATCGACGTCAAGGGGACCTGACTGGACACTAGAATAATAAAATAATCTCATTCATACCTTTCTAAAGGTTGTTGCCAAATTCACAACACATCATATAGAAGCCTGAAGTGACCTCTGACCCTCTCCCTCCCCTAAGTCCTTGTTTACCTTATCTCGCCATTATTTACGGATCAAGCCGGTCGTTTGTCCTCCCTGGACCAGCTCGGGTCTGCTTCTCCCGCCTCCCAGGGCTCCGCAGACAATATGCTCCATCAATCATGGACTTAGGACGCAATTAGGCTCATCTAATATTGACGAGATATTAAAATGGAGAGGGGTGGACGAGATTCAATCTGTTCGACACATTGATGTATTATTCCAAAAGTGTAGTGACCAGGGCTGGAAGTCTCATCACCACGGTAATTCTTACCTACCGAATATCGATAATATTTGTATGAAGGCTAATCAGTTGTTCACTTGCGGCCATCTTGGATTGACAGGTCTTCATACAAATATTACCGATATTCGGTTGGTAAGAATTACCGTGGTGATGAGACTTCCAGCCTGGTTGAAGTCCAAGGCGCTTTTCACACTAAACGCATTCTGCCCATTTTTGACTAGCTTCTAAAGATAACCGGTGTAAATAGAAGGTTGAGGGTTCAAATCCCGGCGACACACAAAAAATATCATTCATATTTTCAAACATGCTTTTCGCTGGGTTGAAAAATTCATTAAACTTTACCAACGAGCGGTCAGCAAAGGTCCATCCAGCCTAACAGCAGCTGGGTCCTGCCTGACAATTGGCGCTTTCTATAATGACGACCAAGTTCGCAGGGGGCTCTTGAGGTGTGATTCTCACAAAAACAGCGCTCACCAAATAAATCATAGTAATATTATTATTATAAGTAGATGCCATTGCATGCACCCAAGCTTCTGCTTTTGCATGAAGACAATTGACCAGAGAAAATAGGTTGATGAATTGCAATCCTCTTCATTTAAAATTGTAGCTAAATTCTACGTGGCATTTCTTTAAATCTTAAGTAAAGAATTTTAAGGTTATGAAAGTTACTAAGCTAAGAAAAAGAAAGTGCATTGCAATGTAAATCTTTTTTTTTATGATGTACATTTTATATGTATTTAGACACCATTGAGGTATTTACATCGATTGAAATACAATATATTTCATTTTCATTTTTCACAGAATAAGACCTTGTTCTACGAAAAAATATAGTTTAATTTTATTTTAAAAATGCTTCGTATGATATCAGAAAATATGTTATTGTTTTTAATATTTTGCCGTTACATAAAATAAATGTATGTCCTCGAATATATTTTATTTACCTACCTACGCGATGTTCGACATTTTCTCTCCTGGCAACAAATTAAATTCCTGATTTGTTCGATTCATCGATTGGTTGATTTAAATTTCGAATGCGTCATTTTTTATGGCTGTAAGATAACGATTAACATTATGTAAGGGATAAATTTAATACCTACCAACACAGCTAAAAGATTTTGAACTTTTTTATTCGATAAAAGATGTGTTGTTTTCTTTAGTTAGATTTTATTTTCAAATACGTTGAATCATTAATTGTTTAATGGCTGCAGGATTGTTATTTATTAATTGCAAATGTGTATTTGTTTTCACTAACCTAAATTAAATCTATTTGTTTGTGCTGGCAATAATGAGATTAATTCCCAGCGCGTGTTGGTTAATTTGAATTTAGAACTTCAAAAATAATCAAGCTTTTATGGCTATTTAATGGCGACTGATAACAGGTAGGTATATTTTTTATACCTACCTACATGAGTTAATTATATACGCATTTTTTGCGACGGCAACTATTAATTTCATTCTTGAAGTATTCTATTGGTCAATTTGAATTTGGAACGCAGGATTTTTTTATGGCGGTTGGATTTGGATTGATTGAGTTCACGAGTAAATGAATTTATACATACCAGCATAATGGACTCTTTTTTAGACGAATTTGAGTAGGTACAGATATTTCTTATGGATGAGCAAACATCACTTATGCAAGGGACTAAGATCCTTAGAAACGAATGACAAAATATTTGTTTGACTATTACCTAGTAACCCTGCCGTGTGACAATTTCACAATTTTGTCTTTCAAATTCACGTGCAGAACTAAATTTAAAGTTTATAAATTATATACATATATGAAACGAAATTCGAACGAAATGTTTTATAAAGCCATACGATTTAATTAATTTAAAATGTGTATCGCCTTTGTAAGCGAGAAATTAAAGTGTCTGCTTTTGGGCAAGAATTTCATATGACTTTATAATAGTATTATATTTAAGCAACTTAGATTGTAGACAAAGGATTAATATGAATATTTATACCTACCTAAATAGTTTCAAATTGGGAAATATTTTTTAATGATGGCAAACATTTAGTTTTCCGACGTCATCTATTGGTCATTTTGAATTTCGAACGCGTCACTTGATGACGTACGGAATGTTTGTGTTTACATATCTATGGTTTACATCTTTGGAAAATTCGAAAATCCCCGTAGTGGAAAATTCACAAGCTCACGTCCAAGTGTATTTGGGAAAAGTGTTCACGGCAGAGTTATACAGCATCGCAACTTTCATGGCTTGATTTAAAAGTGATATCAAAAAGTTTTCAGTTTACTTAACAAAGTTTGTTCCTGCCGGTCGATCGTGTGACTGAATGCACATGGTGAAACATATAGCTACCTACATGCTTGATTTCATACTAAACTACTCGTAAATAACAGTTCATTCCCTGTATTGAAAAAAATTGAGTTTTCCTACAAAAAAAAACACGTTTTTTTTTTTGAAATCCTGTACGAGAGTCTCCCTAGATTCTAGAGACTCTAGGGGTCTATGACACTTGTTGTAGTGCCGCAGAGGTGTACGAGCTTGGTCGTCACTACAAAGCGCCAGTACCCAGTTGCTGTAAGGCTGGATGAACCTTTCAGTGACCGGTTTTTGGGAAAGGTTTTATGATTTTTTTATCCCAGCCAAGAGAATATTTGGAAATATATACCTATGGCATATTTTTTGTGATCCGCCGGGATCCGAAACCACATTCTCCAGTGGAAGATAGAATGTTCTGGCATAATCTAGCAAGTAACAACTGCCTATATTTCGAGAATGATCTTCATTCTTACTATAAAATAAGCACCAAGACTCTCTATAACTTCAGAAGTCAACCGACCATTGTACGTTGCAAATGTAAAACGACTCTCTATCCAAACCGAATCTTAAATACATTTTTTTAAATAAATTACCGCAGTTTTCATTAAATATAATCCTCGCAAAAACATAACAATATTTAAAATCTTCGAGGAAGATATTGAACCTTATTTTACAGTAATTATGCTTTGTTTTTTTTCTGGCGCTATACTTTGATGTGATACAAAAATGCGCTGTATTTCCACCAGAAACATTAAAAGATAATTATAATGGAGTAAAATAAATATCATTGCGCTTTTTTCTCAGCGAACAAACGTCAGTCATGTATGGCACTGGCGTCCTTAGCAACCAATATCCAAATGTATACAACCCGGCTTGGTGACGTAGTAATATTGTTCATCTCAATTTCCTTATCATAATAACAACAAAAGTATACTGTTTAATTGACAATTTACATTATAAAACAATGAACTCTCAAATTTAAACGTTTTTTTTTCAACTTTCGCAGTGTAATGGACTTACATACTTTTTACCGTAGAGTATAGTACGTTGGTCCGTCTCGGCGAGATCTCACCATACTTACCCTGCTAAACTTCTTTGGAAATTCGCACTGGCCGCAGTGTGGCCAGTCGCAAACTTAATTCCGTGTAGATTTCCCATACCTACACTCGCGCTAACGTACGGGTCGGTTTATTTAGCTTGGAAAAGTACCGCGCACAGAAAACCCAACACAAGCTCTTCTTCTTCTTCTTTTTCTTCTTGTTTTTAATGTGTTTCGGGATCGTAAACAACTGCAGCACGTACACAGAAACGAACCATACAAATGACTGCTATTCACAGTGTTTAAGAGCCGACTTTAACGGCGCCGTAATCATAGTTCTGGCGGAGATTTTGTATTCATAGTTTGCGGTTAGTGCCTGTTTATATAAATGACTGTAAATAAGGAAAAAGTTTTTCGTCGTGTTTGCTTTGAAAATACGGAAGCATTAGAGTCTTTCTTACAACATAACAAATGAACAATTTTCTTGTTTTAATGATGAATATACAAATAACTGTAAATTTTCAAGATTTTTAAAACCCACTGCTGAAACATCCTCTCCCTCTTTTTAATGAATATTGTTTTTTTACATCTTTTAAGAATCCGCACTTATTTATTTAAATTGAAACGTGAACATTTAGTAAATTTAAAAAAATACTTAATCTAAAGGCTTTGGTACATGATAATGAAAATTCAATATTTTTTCAGTGCGTGTGATGGCCGATCATATACATATAGTAGTGGTTATTTTACTGGTGTATCTTTGGAATAAAAAGCGCGGTTTGAATATCTTGACAATATTTTTGACCCATAGTTAACATTGTTATTGGGTTGTTTTTTTTGAGCAACTCATTAAACAAAACAAAAAAACGAAAAACTACAGCTGATCAACACATCTTCTCGTAAGAATGAAATAGTTAAGTAAGTTGCATTTCTCCTAAATAATATACTTGAATAAAAAACATTGAAATATATTATAACAAAATACTAGAACGACGTTTGGATGCGTAGAATAATGTATCTGTGTATCTGCGTATTGTTCTCTTATGTTTACAATGTTAAATGTATTGTGACGTTTTGGTGACTCACTGTCAGTATACTCGAAGTATTGAGTATTCGAGAAAAATGTATGTGAACTTGAAAAGCACCTCTGGAAAAAAAAAGTTTCGAAACTTGTTTCGCCAGAGGTGCTTTTCAAGTTTACATACATTTTTCTCGAATACTCAATACTTCGAGTAAAGTGAAAAAACTCGTACTCAGGGTACTGTACATACTTGTTAAATAAATAGATAAATTATTAAATCATGATCCACTTACTTGATACTTTCTTTATCGCATAACTTTTGGATTTACAGCCTCAAATCCACAAATCTATCCTCACCCAGCTCCTCCGTGAGCCTGGGCAGTGCCTGGTAGGAAGGAGGCTGAGGTAACCGATAGATGTTATCAGAATGTTGCAACTTCCTACAATCTACGATTTCAGTAAGTGGCTTACGGATAGTTGGGCGCCAGAGTATTTACAAAAGAATCAACTTACGATTTGTTATTTATTTTTTCTTATAATTCATCCGAATCAAGATTTAAAATAAGCAATTCAAATCATATTCAACACATTTGGTATGCAGGTTAGTATGCGGCTGACCACCCATGCTGTAGAAAATGGTTCACTTTGTCAATGTCACCCCTGTTTCAGGGAAGGTCGGCCAAAGTTGCAGGGTGTATGTTCATTTGAGACTTGAGTGCTTCCTATAGTGTCCTACCATTTCTTTTTTTCCACTTTTTTTTAAAGTATTATTTTGCAGCACTAATGCTAGCGGAAAACTTTTCTAATCTAATCTTATCTAAGTTGCAAATATATGTAACATTGGATTCGCATTACATGCATTTTCACAAGTATTATTTTAAGTCCGCGCAAATTCATACTTGTCTGCTTGTGAAAATGCATTAATTCTTCTTCTTCTTCTTGTGCCACTTCTAACGAAGATCGGCGATCATCATAGCTATTTTGAGTTTTGATGCTGCGGCTCGAAATAGGGACTTGGTGCTTCTGCCGAACCACTGTCGCAGGTTCTTCAGCCACGATGTCCTTCGGCGTCCCTGAGATCTTCTCCCCTAAATCTTACCCTGAATGATAAGATGAAGGAGACGGTACTTCTCATTTCTCATAATGTGACCGAAGTACATTAGCTTTCTCTGCTTAATGGTAGGCAGGAGCTCCTTTGTAGTGCGCATTCGTTGAAGGACTTCTTCATTGGTGACTCGATCACGCCAAGAGATCCGAAGCATTTTTCGGTATAAACACATCTCGAATGCTTCAATTCGTCTCTCCAGTGCCTGCGTGAGAGTCCATCCCTCCATACCATACAGAGCGATTGGGAAAACGTAGCACCTCACTATGCGCTTCCGGAGTTCAAGGCCTAAATTTCGGCACAACAGTAATTTGCTCATTTTAGCGAAGACATTTCGGGCTTGCTCTAGTCTGCTTCTGACTTCTTGACACGTCATGTCCCACTTTTCGTTGACCACACATCCCAGGTACCTGTAACTAGTGCATCTTTCAATGCTTTCGCCATCTAGTTCTACATGTACGGAGGCGTTTGTGTTTCTGCTGATAACCATGACCTTGGTCTTCTTAAAGTTAATGTTAATGCCAGCTTCTTTGCTAGCGACATTTATTCTGGTCAACAATGTTTGCAGATCCGCCTGAGTGTCAGCGAGTAGGACTGTGTCATCGGCATACCGCAGGTTGTTTACCAGCTGCCCGTTGACAACAATGCCTTCCCTAGCCTCATGAAGTGCTTGCGCCATGATCCTTTCTGAAAATAGGTTAAAAAGTGTTGGTGACAGTACGCATCCCTGTCTAACTCCTCTTATGATGGGTATTTGTCTGGTCTCTGAACTCTCTACAAGCACTGAAGCAGTTTGCTGCCAATATATATTAGCAATAATGCGAGTGTTTTTATCGTCTATCCCAATGTCTTTCAGTATACTGATCAGCTTGTCGTGTCTCACTCTGTCAAAGGCCTTTTCGTAGTCAATAAAGCAAACATAAACATCTTTATTCATATCGAGACAACGTTGCACTAAAACCTGTAATCCAAACAGAGCATCTCGTGTGCCAAAGCCGTTCCTAAAACCAAACTGTTCGGCTGATAACTGTTGGTCACACTGTTGGTATATTCTCTTTAGTATAATTTTCAGGAAAGATTTCATCACATGACTCATTAAGCTTATTGTTCGATGTTCTTCACATTTTTTAGCATTAATATTCTTTGGTATAGTGATGAAGTAGGATTTTAACCAATCCTCTGGCAGATTACCACTTTCATACACTTTGTTGAATAGCAATGTAATCTTTTTGAGTGCATTTCCTTCCATTAACTTCAGAATCTCCCCGTGGATGTTGTCTGGGCCGGGTGCTTTCCCATTTTTTATTTGCTTGATAGCATACTCAACCTCATCTTGTAGGATCTGGGAGCCGTCCATTGCTATTTCAACACCATGTCTCTCGTTACGTGTATCCATATATAGCTCTTCAACATATGTCTCCCATAGCACCTTTTTTTCATCTATGGTCACTGCTAAATTACCATTGTTATGCATTAGCTGTGTAAGGGGTCTTCCTCTACCCTGTTTTATTGATTCCTTGATCCTTTTATGGAGATTGAAGGTGTCGTGCCTGTTATCAAGGTCTTCCATTTCAGTGCATCGCTCCTCTTCCAGCTTTTGTTTTGCTTCTCGGATCTTTTTCTGGATTTCTTTGTGTACTTCCCTATATTTCTGACGATCCCTTGGTAACCATTTTCTTCTCTCCTCCATTAAGGATAAAATATCATCTGTGATCCATTCTTTGTGTGCTCGTTTTGCAGTCTTCAGATATTTTTCACTGGTCTTACACATAGTATCCTTTAAGCCATTCCACAATTGTTCCACCTCAGATACCTCAGATAGGTTTTGTATTCCGTTTTCCAGTTCATTTCGCACCTTTTCTTTGATGTTTTGTTCCTTGAGTAGTCTTGGGTCTGTTGCAATTTTCTTGACTTTTTTGGGTACTTTTTTCAGTTTTAGTAGAATTTTCCCCATTAGTAAACTATGGTCGGATCCAATATCAGCTCCAGGATATGTTTTTACAGACTTGATTGCATTTTTGAATCTTTTATTTATCAGCATGTAGTCAATCTGGTTGCGTACTATGTGCTCATCTTGATCCCTTGGTGACTTCCAAGTATATAGTCTTCTTGCTGGGAGCTGGTAGAAGGTGTTCATTATCATAAATCCCTCCTCTTGGCAGAAACGAATCATTCTTTCACCTCTCTCGTTTCTCTCACCCAGGCCCCATGCTCCCATAACATCATTGGGTACTCCTGCTCCTACTTTTGAGTTAAAATCTCCCATGACAATGGTGACCTCTTCATGCTTAGTCAGCTTTAGTACGCCAGTGACGTCTTCATAAAAAGCCTCAATTTCTTCCTCATTCTTGTCTGCAGTTGGAGCATAGACTTGGATCACATTTGTATTTACTCCATGGCCCTTCATTTGTAGCATTGCAACTCTGTCTGACTGAGCCACAAAGTTAAGAACTGTTGAATTCATTTTTTTAGAGACTATGAACCCAACTCCCCGTCTGTGATCAGGCTCACTGTTTCCAGAGAAGTAAATTTCATATTCCGATGTGCTCTCTCTTCCACTTCCCTTCCACCTCATCTCACTTATGCCTAGCAAATCAATTTCAAGTCGGTGCATTTCCTTCATCGCGCACTCTAGTCTCCCCGCTCCATACAAGCTCCGAGCATTCCATGTTCCAAAATGTTTGGTTTTAGTTTTACTTAAAACGTTCCCCCCCGGAGATCCGATTGGGGGATTTTTACCTCCGGAATATTTAGTTTTAAATAATGCCATATGATGATTTTTTCTGGGGATGATTTGAAAATCCTTTAATCAGGTGGTTTCCCGTGGCCTTCCTGATCCTATGCCGTTGACCATCCAGTGGATTGGTTCATCCGTCTTCGGAGACGATTTCTCATCTCCAGGGCAAGAGGGTGCCCTACCAGTTATAACTGGTTGGTTGTTTATACCGACAACTATTCGGTTATGGGAAATAAGGAGGGATTGAGGAGCATAAGAGTATGATTGGATAAGGAAAAGGAATTGTGTCCCCCGGTTAGGAGTGGGAGAAACACAATAGCTTGCGGAGGCAGGATCGCTATTCCTGAACAGATCTAACCATTACCGGGATCGTAAAGGTGTATCTGCCGCTACCTACATGCATTAATGTGAATCCTTTATTTTACATACGAGTATCTTTGCAACTAAGATAAGATTAGATTTGAAAAAAAATCAGGTAAAGCAATAATTCTTATTATTTCTACAAAAAACAGAAGAAATTATCAGATGGGGAAGATAAAGGGAAAGATTTTGACATACACGTGTAAGAAAAATGAGCCGTTCTAGACTACTACAAATTATTATGAAAAGAAAAACAACTGGCAGATGTACCGCCAGAATAACGTCCAAAAGATGGAAAGACAGCTGGGATTCAAATTTGAAGGAGGATACTTCGTACGAGGCAATATACAAACAGATCAGTGGGTATTTAAGAAGTAGTAGATCAACCAAAAATGATTGAATCATTAAGTTTTACTCTTTTGAAGGCAAAAAGAAGAAGCAAAAATCCGAAGTTCTCACATAAAGTCATTCTTGTGTTTGTATTGATTATTACTTATTATTATATTTTTCTTTAAAAAGAGTAAAGATAATTAACTTATATAAAATAATCTTAATCTTAAATAAGCATCACGAAGAAATTTCAAACAAAAAAAAGAATTAAAAGCAAATCGTTTTTGTGTTCTTTCGGGTTTAACCATGTTCTATTTGCAGCTCCTACATCTGCCAAAGTTTCGCTTTCGCGAGCAGAAAGCATCCTCAAGGCGAGTTATCAGTTATTTGTTTTCGGTGTTATGGCCGAGGGGGCCAAGAGGTCAATCTTACTAGCGTATTTGGAATGGAATAACGTTGGTTCGATCCCCGCTTGGGTTACTTGACCATAACTTTGACCCTGGTTCAACAGATGTTATTGGGTAATTATTAATTAATAATTCATTAAAATAAACAAGGAGCTACCTATTAACTGATGATATTAATACCTGTTTCTGGCCAGGCAGAATAGGTTGGTGAATTGTATTCCTCTTCACAAATCTATTTAAAAAAAAAAACACCAAAGCGCGTCTACAAAGACAACGAAGACCACCACGGCGCTTTGATGACTTGTCTTGAAGATGTTTTCTGCTCGTGAAAGCGAAACGTCGGCAAAAGTAGGAGCTACAAACAGAACATGGTCAAATCCTAAAGAACACAAAAACGATTTGTTTATTATTAACACCGGCCATGAAAGTGAAAGTTTGAAACTTTATTTAAAAACTGAAATATTTGATGATTTCATGAACGTGTTCTCTTACGGAAGTAGTTTTAGCTCGGCTAGGTTTCCAGCGGTATCCTGAGGCAATATGCAGGCGATTTCCTTCAGCGCGGCCGAACATAAATCGTGGCCAGCTATTCGGGAAGTGTAAAGACTGATTTATAAACTTGTGGAGTTTCCACGTACTGCTAGCATGGACACCCCGGATATTTTATAGCTCAACTTTACGGTGAAGCGATCGCCGGAAGCTGATTTTCAAAATACTGAATCATATTCCGTGAACTGCAAGCTGGCGTGCGACCAACCACACATAATGTAAAATTAAATAAAAACTCTAAACAGAAGTACGAGAACAAATTCAAATGTTGGATGCAACTAGTCAACAAATTCCCTTTGCAGTCCGTATATATAGGTACAAAAGAGATCATTCTTCCATATTCCAAAACATTCGATCTCTCGCTCATACCAGACCACCGTTCTATATACCTTACTACTACCATCATACTAGAGCCAGATTATTTTACACTCTAGCGTGGAACCTGCAGAGTGAAAATAAGAGAAGAGTATGTATGAAAAAGGTGATGAATATTGAGGAAATGAAATTGGTTTGTAAGGACAGAAAAAAGTGGAGGCGCATCTGCGGAGGTACCGGCCACCCCTAGTGGAACGGCGGCAGGATACAGTAACAGCGTACATGTTCAGGCACGCGTGGGTACTTCAAATTTTTAGTTCGTAGCAATATTTTCAATGAAAGAATGACATGAAAGACTATTTACACACACACATACGTGATCAGATTAGTGTAGTTGTGAGATATTGGAATGTACAGAGTGTATGTATGAAAAAGTGAAGGCAATCCGGCAGAAGTTTTGACTTTTTCCAACAGAATGGCAACAGAGTTTCATAAGAAATCCCCCTGTTTCAAAAATGAGTTAATTGCCATCTTACGACGGCAGAATTTTTCTCTCTTTTATACATATTTACGGTATATTTGTCTTTTTTTGCTTTCCCATGTTTTTAAAGTAACCCATATTAAAAAACACTTTTCAAATAAATATTTTTTCATAAACAATTATAAAAAATTATAAAAAAACACAGAGTTTTATTTTCACAAATTGAGATATTTTATTCCACCTCAAGTACTTTCGACTTATTCACGTCATTATCAAGAGGATACTAAATTACAAAAATTGACAAGACAAACACCATAGAGAAAAAAAAAAAAAATAATAATAATAATGATTTAGGTACGACAAATAGGTACAATAAGGAAATGACACATATTATAATTACAATTTTATATAATGATATAACAAATTGACAAAACAAAAAACCATAGAGAAATCTAAATAAAAATAATAATTTATGACAAATAGGTAATAATGAGATGACACATATTATAATTACAATATTATAAAATTGACAAAACAAAAACCATAGAGAAATCACAATTTTATAATTTTTTATAATTGTTTATAAAAATGAATTTTCACTGTGTGAATACACAAACTTTACAAAGTCAAATATTTTTTCTTTAATTTAACAGCTTTATTGAATTTGGTTCGCCTTATTTTCATTTTATAAAAAAAATAAGGAAAAAAACTCTTACATTATTGTGTGTACCTATTCAATTTTTAATAAAACATTTACGAATATAACACCATTTTTAAAAGCATTTCCTTATGAACTAGAAGGAATATTTTTTTCAGTATTTTAATTTACAGATTATTAATCGAGAAAAAGCGCGTTTTTCTTCGAATCGATAATATTTTTCCCGCTTATAATTCTACTGAAAAAAAAGATGGAATGAAAAAATATTTATCGCTTGCTGCGAGGGTGGAAGCGCTTTCTCGTTCGGAATAATTACTTTTCCGTTTTTTTAGATCAAAAGACCTTTGGCGGGGTATTGGGTCGTTATGATCTGAACGCAAAGTATCGATTGTGAATAAGTCAACAGCGATTCGGCTCCGACCATTCATGCATTTTGTTCTTTGTGCCTGTAGCTTTATTTGCTTTGATGTCCGTCGGTCCTTGGACGCATTCATACTCATTTCGAAATGTAAAACCTTGTGTGGAGTTTTAAGATTTTTTTTACGTTATCAAGGAAAAAAATGACTTTAATCATTTTTAAAGCGCTGAAAACGATGAGTGTTTCTAAATTTGTTATTCAAATGGATTTAAGGGGATAATTTACATATTTTGTTATAAAAAATGGCTCTTTTGAAAATAAAGAGAAAAAACGCCACATTTATTGAGATACGTTAATACCTGTAAAAAGTGCAACTCGATGAATTCGATAAGTAATTTACATTTGTAGGTAATTTTTGGAAATAAGTTTTAATATTTATGTCGTAGGCAGCTCTGCAGAGGCTCTGGCTCCTCCTAATAGAATGGCGACAGAGTTATAGTTACAGAATACAGTTGCGTTGAGATTTCACAAAAAAATACAGTACTTAATTTGAAAAGAAAAACGGACAATTTCAAGCATGAACTAGAGTATTTTAGGTAATTAAATATCACCCCTGTCACCCCTGTTTCAGGGAATGTCGGCAAAAGTTGTAAGGCTTATGTTCATTTGAGGTTTGGATTTTATTTGTAAGTATACAATCAGCATTTGTAAACGCGAACTACACGTGTTTGTTTGTGGGCATACATCTGAGACCTTTGAATGAATATATCCTAGCAACTTAGATTATAGATTATAGATAGATCCTACAACAAACCTGACAATATTTTGTCATTAAATGTGATCAAAATATTTTTTTCCGAGATGGTAGCTTTAAAAAAAACAAGACTCTCGCAAAATAAAAATAGCCAAAATGATCGTCGATCTTCGTAAAAAGAAGTCGCCACAAAGGAAAAAGCAAAATGGTGAAGATGCGAGTTCTATTTTATCTACTAGATGGACACCACTCGAAGCGAAATTTTATGGAAATTCTGCAAGTTTTTGCGTGCATCCTTGGGTTCGAAAAGACGGTCGACCATTCCTCCTTTGATATTATAACTTTACATTTTACATATCATGTAAGAAAGTTCATTTCCCCAGTCGTCCGACATCTTTCAGACAGACCAAGAAAGGCATTATAAAATGCTTGGATATCCTGAGAGACCAGAAGATAGTGAAATGTAAGAAAAATGTACTTAGATCTAGAAAATATAGGTGTTATTCACACATATCTAGCCCATGTTTCAAAAGCCGCATAAAGTGAATTTTAGGTTAAAAAAAAAAAAGATGAATCCTGGGTCAAATATTTTACGAATAACATTGTTTATGTGTATAACTTCTTGTTTGTTTTTTTTTATTATTTAAGATCTCTTCTTTTAACTCTAATCTAATCTAATCTAAGTTGCAAAGATATGTTACATTGGAGATTCACATTACATGCATTTCCACAACCAGACACGTACAAGTTCGCGCTTGCACATGCCTCATGTGAACCTACAACATAAAAAACAAATCTCAAATGGACATACACCCTGCAGCTCTTGCCGTCCTTCCCTAAAACAGGGTTAACACTGGTAAAGTGAACCATTTTTACAGCATGAGCTGTCAGCCGCATACCATCTTATTTAAAAAAAAATACAATATGCGTTGTTAGTCTCATATCAACCTATAAGTCGTGGCATACCTTGTTGAAGTACTCAAAAATGGAACAAATTTTGTACCTCGCATAAAAATGTCAAAGATTACATGACGTCAGAGCAGAAATATTTTTTTCATCTACCTCTGAACGTCTAAGTGCTCTCATACAACTGAAATAAATTCATGCTCCCCACACGGTGGGCATAATTTTACCTCTAGTATAAAACATTGCGTAAATACTCAACCGTCACGTTAATAAGAAATGTAAGTAAATATAAAAATTGTCACTAGAGGTGCTGTTTGAAATTACATACTCTCTATGGCTGAGAATTTACGAAATGTTTTGTACTCGCAGTACAAGTGTCACACGGTTTGCATCAATCACACAAGGATGGAAGTAGAAGAAGTCTGTCGCAACCCTCGTTATTCCACAAGTATATACCTTGATGCTCAAATTCAATCTTGGAGTAAATATAAGTTGTATGATAACTAAAAAAGCGCATCTAGCGAGCTCTCTGGTTTCCATGCATTTCTTTGAAAATACTTACACCTAGAGTTTATACTTGAGCACAGAGTAAATGGTAGGTAGACGTGTGAGGTTTCTCTACAAAATGAGCTGTCAACACGAAGCGTCCATCTGCCTTGAAGTACATCCAATAAAAAACGCCGATTTTCATCCAGGAAATATTTTGTGATTTTGTGAATTTTTTTTCCGCGTCCGTTTTGAAAAGTTTTTTTTTTTTTGAGACTTGAGTGCTTTCACGTATAGTGAAAATATTATTATGCAGAACAAATTCTAGCGGAAAGCTTTTCTAATCTTATCTTATCTAAGTTGCAAATATATGTTACATTAAAGATTCGCATTACATGCATTTTCACAAGCAGACACGTATAAGTTCGCGCTTAAACATGCCGCATGTGGACCTAGAATATAGAAACCCGAATCTCAAATGAACACATGATTTAAGTTACTTTAGGCTTGGGCTATATTTTTTAAGTACACACATTTCATGAGTCATAGGTTGGTATGAGGCTGACTACCCATGCTAAAGAAAATGGTTCACTTTGCCAATGTCACCTCTGTTTTAGGGAAGATTGGCAAAAGTTGCAGGGTTAATGTTCATTTGAGGTGTGGATTTAATTTGTAAGTACACATTCAGCATTTTTAGGCGCAAACTACACGTGTTTGTTTGTGGGCATGCATTTGATATAAGCTTTATAGGTTAATTTATCTTTGCAACTTAGATTATAGATTATTATAGACAAATTCAGCATGTTTTAGAAGTTCAAAAAATACACAATCCGGAGATCTGTTAAAAGAATATAATTGTGTAATACTGAATTAATAAAGGAAAATTTGCTTTTTAACAATAACACCAAAAATCGGTGAAACTAAAAAAATAATTTACTCAGAATTAAATTCAACTTTATAAAAGGTGGCATTTAATTTTCCGAAGTTCAATTTTTATTTCAATATAAAAGCTCAATTTTTTTCTAGCTTGTATTTCATGCGGCATGTTTGTAATAGAATCTCGGTGGTTTTGATATCCAAACAAGACGCAGTTTAATTAAGTATGAGAAATTAATAATTTTACAGCGCGTGAGTCCATCTTAATTAAAACTTCAAATTTATGACGTCTGCCCCCCGGCGCGCCGGATTTATTAAGTGGCCCGGACTTTTGACAACACAACCAACTGGGTCGCAGCCCTGGACTGGAAATTAAACAAAAAGATGTATTGCTGCGAAGCAATAAGGCGGCAAACAGGGTTGCCACATGCTGCGAGTTGCGTAAATAAAAAATAAAAAAATTCTTAAAAAACAACATAATCATACAATGTTGCCCTATTTTAATTGCAGTGCTTGGTGTATTTGACCCGTTTACATGTGAAAATATACAAGCATAGGTTGAACATGTCACATGCGATCTTTTACTTGGGAAGAACGCGGTAGAAAGCCGTCAAAAGCTCTCTACATGCTTGTTCGTCCCTAGTCAGTGCCAATTTAATAAGCAAAATCCAGTTGCTGTAACCTCGGTGATCGCTTTGTTATGGCAGATGATTTTTTTAATCCAGCGAAGTACGGATTTTAAGACGATTTTCTTTTGTGCTCCGTCAAAAATAGAGCCAACACCGTTTAGATTACGAATCGTAGCGTGATCACTAGACTGCGGACTTGTCTTTTTATCAAAAGTTACAAAATAAATTATTCTCAAATAACTGCTTTTGTATATGAAGTCTGGTATGAAATACTCATTCTATCTTACGACTATGAATCCGCAGCGATCCGCGAGCTAACACAATGTTTGGAGAGCGTGCATTTGCAGTTGCTGGTCTTCTGGCCTGGAACCACCTGCCGCATGATGTAAAAGAGCTAGAGGACCATGGAAAGTTCTGGAATGCACTGAAGACAAGCAAACTTCTGGCATCATTTGCACAAGTGCCCGTGGAGTGACTACATCACGAAACGGCGCTATAAAGAAATCATCAACTCATCATCATCAGTAACATTTACCACTTGACTATGAACCGGCCATGTTAAGGTTTCACCTAAATGTTCAACAGGATTTCAGGATGCTGCGAGTATTTTTGCGGCATCCTTGCACCGCCCGCAATATTGCAAAGAAAAGTACGCAATAAATTTACATTAGACGGGCAGCAGCCAGCTATGGCGGTGATTCGTGTTAGCAGGTAATATTTTATGCTCCGACTCAACTATTTTATATTTGAGCAAATTGCCAACAAAGAAATCCAGTAAATCATTCCGTGGCAAGATTTCAGCTCATCCTGAAGCCGGAGCAGGGCAAGAGGAACACTCGCCTCGAGAAACTGTAAATGAATAACTTACGTGGCGCAGTGAAAAACAAACCATGAAATTGTTTTGATCACTTTGAAATGTGAACTTCACGTGATGTACAAAGATGGCCGAGAGACCGAAACCGGTCAAATCGATATTTTTTTTGTTTTGTAACAATAAAATAAAAAATTAGTAGAATCAAACAATTTTTTTTTTTTTAATTTAAAATGGAGTTCTACATAGAGATTATTTTCATTTTTTTAAATTGATATATCTACATTTTTATTTAACCTTTTTTTGGTTTGCACATGCTGTATGTATCTAAATTAAGTAATTTTGATAAAATAGAGATTATGATTTTTTTAAATTGTTAGTCCTTCATTATTTTACCAAAAAAAATTAACATTTAAAATCTTTTAAAAGGCTAATATCAGAGTCAGGAATAAGCCCTAGATTCTATATATAATGAAACCTTCTGATATTAGCACCAAAGCCTATTTAGGGCTGCAGCATCTAAAGAAAAATCAGACAAGATGATCGACAATCATAAACGAAGAACTTTATGGATGCCAGAAGTCGATGGCCTTTGAAGAAAAATAATCTAATAAGTCATTGATATCCGTGTTTGTTTCTATACAAGTTGAGTAACCTAACTATGTAATACAAGGAGTAAATGAAACTTGCAGATATAAAGAGACAAAAAATACTGCAAGCATTGACATCTGTGTATCACTTTTGAATTAAAACAACCTAATGGAAATCAAAAAGAAGAAATAATCCATACGAAAAATTAGACATGGACACCTGTGAGACATAAATGCTAACTAAAATAACCTCACGGATACCCGGAGCACATGAAATGTGAGGAGGTAAATGAAAGATTTATTTCTAAGGAAATATCACAAGGTAAGCCTGTATTGTATTTCATTTCATTCATAATGTCAATAGGTATAACGTTAAATCATGCATTTAAAAATCTGAATTAAATTCAGTAAGCAATAACAAAATATAACAAAAATAAATTTAATAATAAGCAGTATTATTAATGTTTTTTTTTAAATAAAATATAAATTGTTACGTTCATACTTGTGGTTTGTCAGAGGACGCTGGTTTGTGGATATTTTAACATCCAATCAGCGTCGACCTGCAATGACGTCACGGATACCAGGAGCTCATGAAATTGAAGAGGTACATGACTGAATTATATCTAACAATTAAAGTGCAAGGTATGTCACAATTGCATGCATATTTACCAAACAAAACTTTATAAATTCATTTATTGCTGTTTAAAAAAATATATATGTACTTCGGTACCTATAAACTGTTTATTTAAAGGATTTAAATGAAAGAACAAGTAGTATTTATTGCTGTTTTGAATTTACAAAATTAACTGAAACGATCATACTCTTGTACATGTTGGTAGTTATCCTAGGACGCTGTGACGTGTTTTGACAGTTGCATTGTTGTCAAAATATTGAGTTGGAAGTCGTTTTCGTTTAAAGAATAATAAAGCATAAATCGTGCCGGTTTTTTAGTGAAAATAAGTGTTACATATTAAGTTAACTTTTGTAAATCTTTTTAACATTATATTAAAGTTGTCCATATAAAAATAAAGGCATTGTGTTTATTTGAAATTTGTTGAATTGACAATTGAAATCAACACACTAACAAAAGTTCTAACTGCCCAGAGGACGAAAATAATAAAAATGGATTACCTTGAACGATGGATTATAAAATTCGTTGGTTCAGAAATGCAGGATAACACATAAAAAGGCGCGGCGGAAGTTTTTTTCGGTAATAACGCCTGTGTTAAAAAGAAACATCAAAACTGGGAACATGTCAAGACACTTTGGAATTAAAACCAAAGCTGCTTGTTCAAATTATACACCAGTTAAATGTGAATGATCTATTTGGTGAGCGTTATTTTCTTCTGAATCTCTTAAAATTTCGAAAAGTGGAGCTTTAGTTAATGGTGCTGTGATCAACAACATACGAAATGCTGAAGACACCATAATTTTGGCAGAGAGTATACCAGACTTCCAAGAACTACTGAAAAAGGTTGATATAGCTGGATTTGAATGAGACCTTATTATAAATGTGAGCATGCAAAATATTTAAAAAAACGCCTGGAAGTTCATAGTAATTGAGGGGATGATCGAGGGGACAAATGCCTGAGGATGACCACGCCGAGAGTCCCTTCAGGATGTATTGACAGATGTGTGTTGTTTATCCCAATAAAAGCTCTAACAGATTACCGTAAATAGAAGAGAATGGCAACAAAGATTAATGAACATTGGAAACAAGCCAATCTTAGTATTGAGACAGAAGATTTGTAATTTTAAACCAAACTATATGAATCATATTTATACCATTGCATACCTCTGGAGCATGCCTTCAGTTAAAGGGTATAAACATCGAGAAAGTGGACAGAGTTAAGTACTTTGGCAGCATGGTAACGCAATCTTTTGTCCGAGATACTGAAGTGAACGTAACATGCAACTAAGAAGCACATATCGTGCAACTTTCAACCACACTATACCGAAAGGGTGTACACTGTACATGTGGCATGTGGATTTATTTCCAGATGTAACTGAGCCAGCCTCACGCAAACCATTTCACTTGAAGGTTGGAGCTTTTCCAACTTTTCCCGAAGGAGCTGGTTCTCATTTCTTGTAAAGGCTTAGTGAACCTTGGAAACGGGAAATTATTTCCGACTCTCTTGAGGCGGGATTGAATTCTAGCCGTCTGACATGAAACACAAACATTTAACCAACTGAACTATTGACTGAAAGTGAAACAATTAAGGGAAAGTGAAGTGAAAATGGTAGAACCAACCTTCATGCTTCGTTGGAAATTTAATATTTTACGTCTTAGAAACTTGTAACATTCTTAAAGCAACGCAACTATGTTGTACACATAAAGCAACTTCTTACCGCGTTGTCCACGAAAGATCCATTTGCTATAAAGCTGGTCTTTGATAAAAGTAAGTATGCACATACATTACATACATAACATACGTTACAAGGAAAGGAAAATGACTAAGAAAGTTGCCGTATTCTCGATATTACTATTTCAGTTTTTTTTGTTATTTAAAAAAAAACACTTAAAAGTTTTATTTTTTGCTCTAACATTTTCACCTACAAAGGCATTTTTAGGAGCAGTGGTATTTTGTAACAAAAAATCTTTTCATGATTTCATGAATTTTTATATTTGGAGCAAAAAATAAAATTGTAAAAGATAACTAAAACTGTTTAATTTTTTTTTTCAAATAAAAGCAATAGACTCTCACTGTATGAACCACCAATTCCTTAACAAATATCAGGTATTTGTAATTGATCTAAATTAAAAAAAACTAAAAACCGTTACTCAGAGCAACCAATTTTAATTATTTTTTTATCTTCTATTAGTACAAATTAACATAATATTTAACATTTATTCACACTTCTCCAGTTCCATAAAAAGAAAAAATTACATTTTAAAATAATAATGAAGGTTGAATTACTTTGGGTCATAACAGTTTAAAAAAAAAATAGGCCATTGTTTTGCAAATGCTGTTTAATTTATTACTAATTTCCACGGCGACACGGGCGTAACTGAAACATCAAAATATTTACAAAGGACTTATTATTTTACGCCGCCTGTATTAAATAACACTTTGATCGCGCCGGCAACACGGAGGGTTACTTAAAGTCACCATTAATTCAAGAGTTAATCAATGGAAATGTTCCGCTAAAGTTTCCCCGCCTACCTAGGGGAAGGGATGGGGGGACGCCTCCTTTGGGGGGAGAGGGCACCTCTTTTAGGGGGAGAGGGAGAAGGTAGTTTCCTTCTCTTGGGAGAGAGAAGGCATAAGGCCTCTTATTAGGACAATAAGCGGAGATCTATTAAAAAGAAATGGGAGAAAGATCCATTTTGGTAAGAAAAAGTGGAAGATTTTTCGAGAAAAAAGGGTTGGATTAGCCTACTAGATGGGCAAGATACGATGTTTGTTGCGGGGAGAGATGGACCTTGAATTATAAATTACCCCTTAATCGCTCCCCCAGTTCTTGTTTGCCGTATAGACCAATTCTATCAAATATGACTTTTCAATGCAGTTGTCTTAGGAATCAAATTCTACGCAATTTGAGCTAAGAAAAAAACGTAAAACTCGATAATGTGAGAGTTGTTTTAAATATTTTTTAAATCAATTTCCTGTTTTCATAAGACACATTGGTCCAGTACACATGCAAACATTGCTCATGTAAAATTAGCTTAATGGTCTATACGGCAAATAAGAACTAAGGCAGCGAATGGCTAGGGCGTTAAGAGACTGTTAACAGTCGCTTCAGCTTTTTTTTTATCCAAAAAACTTTGTCTTGTTCAAATAAATTTATAAAGATTCTTGCAGTTTAAATATTCCTTGTTAGTAACATATACTTTTATCAGCGAAATGAACATGTACACATAAAAAAAATGCAAATTACAAATCAGAATGTGTCTTGCAAGTCTTATCTCCTTTTTCTGAGGTAAAAGTATTCGTTGTGTATGTATGATCTACAAAATTAAGGAGCTTTTTATTCGCTTCATATGTACCATTTAAAAAAGGTTTGCGTTGATTTTATTATGGCGCTACTGACCTCATCTCTAGAACACTCTAGAGTCTAGAACCTTCGCTTAGCCAGTGACTAAGTGTTGAAATACTTAGAAAGCCAATGTTAATCTTGCCCAAATCTCCCGCCAAAACATATCTGTCGCTCAGTGAGAGGACGGGCCAACTGATAATATCCCTTTGATGACAGAGGTACCTCCTTAAGGTTCCGCTCTCCGAAAATGTAAATACTGAATTTCAGTATGAGATTCACTTTGAGTTTAACTTTCACGATAAATGCAGACAAGTTGAAAGTCTTCTGTAATTGTATTTGATGATTGAAAAAATCTAAAATTGTAAATAATCTAAAAATAAAAACAGAAATAAGTATAAAAGTTTCATTAAAAAAAGAGAGTTGGTAGGTTTGTACTTTCAACAATGGCTTAGAATGGCTTAGATTAGGACAAAAACATCAAAATAAAAAAATGGCTTTATAATTGATAAGTTGAAAAGATATGTAACATTAAAGATCCACATTATATGCATTTTCACAAGCAGACACGCAAAAGTTCGCACTTAAACATGCCGCATGTGGACCTACAATATAAAAAAAACCCAAATATCATATAAACATACACCCTGAAACAGAGGTGACATTGGCAAATCTGCAGCAGGAGTGGTCAGTTGCATACCAACCTATACGTTAAGTAACGTGACTAATGCGTGACTAGAATGAAAATACTTTATTCTCCATTTCGTAAAATGAAAGGCAACCTCTTAACTTCCCCTCAATTATGATGAGTGGAGATCCATCTTATTCGATACAGAATCTGATGTTATCTGGTTAAGAAGATAACAAGCATATTATATACTTGAGATAATATTCACTTTGATTATCTTTCCAATTAATTGGACATGAAATTGAACTCTGTACAGACCCTAAATTATATCATCCCTTACCATCAGATCCACCCTAGTACATAATAATATCTACTATAATCTATAATCTAAGCTGCAAAGATATGCAAATATTTAAGGATCATATTGAATGTATGTAAACATACAGGCACATGTAAGTTCGCGCCTACGCATTCTGCATGTATGCATACAAATAAAACATAAATTAAAAAAAACATTACATGAACATAAACCTTGCAATTCCTGCCACCTTTGCCTGAAACCGGGGTGGCATTGGCAAAAGTGAACCAATTTTTACAGACTGGGGGGTCAGCAGCCTCGTACCAACCTTTTAGTCAAGGAGCACATAAATAAATAAATGATGTACAAAAAATAACTCAAGCAAACTACTGAAATCAAATTTAAAATAAGAATTAAAATTGAAGTTTTAGTTAAACTTAAAATTAAATGAAATTAAATGCCCTTGCCGTCAACATTGCAAATCAACTGCCATTTCTTTCGGTTTTTACATACTTCTTTCATTTCATTCATAGTCATACAACACTCTTTATCACAATTGTATGAAAAATATGTTTTAAATTAATGTACGAGTATCAAGGCTAAAAATATATATTTGTGTGAAAAAAATCATTGTTAATCTTAATTATCTTTTTTTAAAACATTTAAAACAAACTTACACAAAAAAATGTAAGGGTTTGGTGGTTCACACTGTGAAAGTCCATTGTATTTATTTAAAAAAAAAACACAGTTTGTCATTGATTTTTATTGCAAGTCACTGCTTCTGATGATGCCTTTTAAAGCGAAAACGTTCAAGCATAAAAAAATAAATAAGATTGAATTAAAATTGTGTGTTTTTTTTTTATTAAAAAAAAAAAAAAAAAAAAAAAAAAAAAAAAATTACACAAAAAAAACATTACCTCCAATATGATCTAATTTGACCAGTACCCTGAGTGCGAGTTTTTTTACTTTTCTTGAAGTTTTGTGTATTCGAAAAAAATGTATGTGAACTTGTAAAGCACCCCTGGCAAAAAGGTTTCGAAACTTGTTTTGCCAGGGGTGCTTTACAAGTTCACATACATTTTTCTCGAATACACAATACTTCGAGTAAAGTGAAACAACTCGTACTCAGGGCTCTGGTTTCAAAATTAGATAACAAATTCAACAAGAAAGGTTATTTAACTAATTTAATTTAATAATAAAACACTCCTTGACTGATAGGTTGGTATGCGGCTGACCACCCATACTGTAAAAAATGGTTCACTTTGCCAATGTCACCCCTGCTTCAGGGAAGGTCGGCAAGAGTTGCAGGACTTATGTTCATTTGAGATTGGGTTTTTTATATTGTAGGTCCACATGCAACATGTGTAAGCGCGAAATTGTGCATGTCTGCTTGTGGGAATGCATTTAATATGAATCTCAAATGATACATATCTTTGCAGCTTAGATTTAGATTTAGATTTTGGATAATTTAATTCATTGTACGAGTCAATTTTATGTTATATTGAAAAAACTTGGATTTGATAGTTTGGTAAACAAAATTATCCCAGTACCCTTAGTACGAGTTGCAAAACTTGAGTATTTTTTTTTTTTTTTTTTTTTAATTGTGCACAACAGGTCGACCTTATTACAGTGCACCCTCACAGCTATCAACACGCTGGGAGGAACTCTATTGCAAGATTTTTAAATGTTAATAAATTACACTCAAAAATGTCTATATTAGACTTACTTAAGAGCTTTATACTCCGAGTCACAGGGTGTTGCGCCACGACATCAGTACGGCTTTTCGGTGCATGAAATAGATCATGTCCTCGCCCTCGGGTGAAGTCGTCAGGCACATACAACCTGTGGCCCTCCAACAGGGTGGGACTGTCAATTAAGCCGTTGATGACCTTATGAGTGAGCACCATAAGGGACCTGTTGCGCCTCGTTTCCAGGCTTTTAAATCCAGTCTCCCGAAGTAGCTTCTCATGATGCATGAATTGTGGATAACTTCCACACCGCGTCACGAGGAGATACCTGAGAAACTTTTTTTGGACTTGTTCTATCATATCTATGTATATAAACCTCGACAGCGTACTCTAATTTGGATCGTATAACGCATCGCTCTGGGCTCAGTGAGTTGTTTGCTCACTCTAATTACTAATCCCAGCAGCTGGTAGCACTTAGTCATCAGCTGCGTTATATGATCGGAGAACATCAGTCCAGGATCAAACACAACTCCCAGATCCCGCATTGATTTCACACGAGACAGTAATTGCCCACCAATACTGTACTCATACAAGATGGGTCTGAAAGATTTAGTGAACGACATTGAGACACATTTCCTTGAGTTAAAGAAGAGCTTGTTTTTCTCAGCCCAAGCTGCTAATGCATCTAAATCATCTTGCAGATTTATGCAGTCATGAATATCTACGACTTTCTTATACACCTTCAAATCGTCTGCATAAAGAAGACAAGAGCTGTACTTAAGATATCTACTATATCATTAATGAATATAATAAAGGCCAATGGACCCAGATTTGATCCTTGAAGAACGCCGGAAAATGGCTGAAAGGTATTAGAGGTAAAGCCATTTATCTCGATGTACTGTCGCCTGTTCCTCAAATAGAAGGCAAAGAAAAATAAGAGGGAAAACCCAAGAACATGCATTTTTTCAAGAAGGATATCATAATCTACCTGATCAAATGCTTTCGAAAAATCCGTATACACTACATCTGTCTGGAGCTGAGAATCCAGATTAGAAGCTACGTCTGTACTAATAATAAGAAGATAAGAGACAGTAGATCTCTTTGGCAGGAAGCCATGTTGATGTATGGTGATACGACATTTAATATTTTCTAGTAGATTCTTATGAATCAAACTTTCAAATATTTTAGCAAAATGTTGATAGTATAGAGATTGGTCTATAGTTATGAACATCTGTTTTAGAATCAGATTTATGTATGGGGATGACTTTGGTGAGTTTCCAAATTTGCGGAAATGTAAAGTTTGCGGAAATGTAAAGTTTACGGCAATTATTAAAGAATGATTTCCCCCAAAATCTGCCGTTTTTGTTTATTTGAACTTGATTTTCTTCATCACTGTAACCCTTTTTGCTAAGACCATAAAGTGTAAGAAACAAAAACGGCAGATTTTGGGAGAAATCACCTTTTAACATTTTCCGTAAACTTTACTTTTCTCAAGTTTTGCAACTCGTACTAAGGGTACAGTTCTAGTGAAAAGCTTGAACCGTTGGATAATTTGATTCATTTGCATTATTATGAATATTAAATCGGAGGTTTCACTTTTGGCAAGTAAAATTGATGGAAGAGACTGAAATTTTTAAAGGTTAACTTTTTGAGTTCAATCATCTTATTGAATTATTAAAATTTCCTTTGTTGTGTACGTCGTATATTATAGTACCGTATTTAGAGGGACAGGAAGTAGTGGCGGCTAATCTGCAATGCTGATTTGTTATGTTGGTTTATTAGTTTGCTACATTTTTTTGCATAATAAATTTTTGACATTTTTTGTATAGATTTATTTATTAAGTTTTTGTTGTTTTTTTTTTTTTTTTTATACTTAAATGTTATTTATTACTCGTATTCCTTGACTTATAGGTTGGTATGAGGCTGACCACCCATACTGTACAAAATGGTTCACTTTGCCTATGTCACCCCTGTTTCAGGGAAGGTCGGCAAGAGTTCCAGGGCTTATGTTCATTTGAGATTGGTTTTTTTTTATATTGAAGGTCTCTACACCTTCGGGGATAACGCGGCAAGAAGTTACACTATATGTGTAGCTTAGTTGCGTTAGTTGCGTTTACATGCGGCGTGTGTGAGCGCAAAATTATGCGTTTCTGCTTGTGGGAATGCATTTTATATGAATCTCAAATGATGAATATCTTTGCAACTTAGATTTAGATAACATTTAGAAGGTAAAACGCTAAGAAAAAAAAATCTGATATGACAACAAATGAAGATTTTTGGCATTGATGTTTTTAATTTTGAAATCAAATGATTTTTCAAATCTGGTCAACATGAACTAGTTAAAAAAAAAAGTTTCATCTGATTTAATTTGAGTGAGTATTTTTTTCTGGCCAACCATGATTTAGCATAAAAAATACTTAATGGCAAAAACTAGTTTGAAGTGCTCTCCGCGCAATATTATAAAATTACACGAGCCAGAGTGCATAAATTGTATGCAAAAAAACTATCTAAAAATAGCTGAGACTCTGGACCACTAATTAATTCAGTTCTGCTCTTCAATTTGAAGTATTTTACATAATAAACGACCCGCAGACTCATCAAGGGCGTGGATACAAAACTATAGCATTTTATTTTCGTACAAGAAGAAATGGTTTTGTGAGTTTACCTTCAATAAAAATACTGGGATGATTGATTTGGTGAGCGCTGTTTTTGTGTGTATCACAGCTTCAAGAGCTCTGTGCAAGCTTGGTCGTCGCTGTAGAAATTGCCAATTCTCAAGCAAAACCCAGTTGCAGGAAGGCTGGATGGACCTTTAGTGACCGGTTTTTGGTAAAGGTTGATAAAAAAAATCATCATACAGCAACTGGATCTTGCTTGAGAATTGGGACTTTCTAGAGCGACGACCTAGCTTGCAGAGGGCTCTTAGGGTGTGATAACACAAAAGCAGCGCTCACCAAATAAATCAGCCTAATTTATTTTTATTTTTTATAGGCTCTACGCATTCTTTCCCTCTACGGGTTCTCTCCTTGTCTACGCTTTTCTCAGTTGATGAAGCTCCTCTTGTAGCCGCAGTTGTAATATTGTACAAGCAGACTCGCTGGAACACAACTTTCCACAGCACTCACTGAACCGACAACTTATCTCGAATCACTAAACATTGTCCAATTTCATTACACACACTTGATTAGCTTTCAGTCTATCTTGGGCCGAGCATAAGATACAGATTTTTCCATTTCTCCGGAAACTAAAACCAAAATTAACCACGGAGCAGAGCATTACAAATAAGCCTCGGTGGGGAAATATGTAACAGGTCTAGCTGACTAAGGTCAATAGCAATTAAAATCAAAATTTGTTATGCTATTTATTAACTCTTTGGGGGGATTTCACGATTGTTTTTATGGGTTTTTGTCTCGATTTTAACGCATATGATTTTGTGTCTGTTCAGATGACTAGCTCTACACTTTCCAAAACAAGCCATTTTTGAATTTTGGAATTGAGAAATTATTAAGGCCCATTGACAGCTGGTTTTGGTATAACGTTAGATTTTTTTTTTTCAAAATCAGAAGACTAGCAATTTATGAAATGTTTCAGCGGTAACTTTGTAGAACTTTATTTTAAATTAAAAAATGCAAATAAACTTTGTTTTTTCTACTTATTTTTTATTTTATTTGTAAAAAAAAACAAACAAACAATGAGTGACCGGCTTCCCAAAAGACTGGGGTTCGATTCTATTTAGAGTGTCAGACTTAATTTTCCGTTTATTTTTTAATATCAAAAAATGTTTAGTACATCTCTACAATAATTATTATCCAGTTTCTTTAAAGCGGAGAAACCATTACTTCCAAGGTACCTAGTGAAACAGATATTTTAATATTGAACAGGAACTCATTACTTTTATTATTTCGGACACGTGATTTTTTTTTAAAATACATACCTACAATATTTAAAGGATTTTTTTTTTAATTTACTCTTTGTATCACAAAAAAATACAAATTTAGAAAAGATTACTTAAATAAATGGAGTACACAGATAATCCGTCATTTAATATTTATCTTATTTATTTAAACTAATTGATAGATATATTTTTTAAACCTTAATTATTTTTCTTTACAAAAACACCTTCTTTGTGATCTTGTAGTATAACTTGATAAAGCTCACATTTTATACTTTTAAATATCAATCATTTCGTGTTTTGAACAGAAGATTTGATTTCCGAAGTGAAACTCAATCTATAATTGGTTTTCTGTGAAAAAGAAAACATTGCAGAAGAATCGTTTTCTTTGGTATAATTATTTTTATGTTTTGTCTTCAAAGTAACGCTTTTCCTGAAAATAGTAAAAATTGAAAAACACTTTTTTATGATTCAAAAACACTGTCCTATTATAAAACACTTAAATTATAAAGATCAAAGAGTATTTTTTAGGACGGTGCCTTAAAAATCTTATAACATCTGACTTTGCAAAATGATCTGAAGGGTGTGATGTGAAAGATATAGTTTTATAACATACAAAACTAGAAGCTTATTCTATTTTTTTTCATTATTGATGGTCGAGGTATTATTTTTGGACCTTATTATTGTTGGTATAAAATTATTTTCTCTTACACTTTTGGAACAATGTCTTTTCATGGTAGCACACAATTTTAATATGTAAAATGTTAACACATTCAAATTATTGCTTCCTACGTATAAATACCGTGCAAACGTATTTCAACATTTTGTTCGCCAAAAATCATTAATATTTATAAGAAGAAAGAAGTTTTTATGCAGAAAGTGTAATACGCAGAAATTCAAAAATTAAATCCTTGTCTACTAAGTTCCTTGACTTATACATAGGTTGGTGTGCGGCTGACCACCCATGCTGAAAAAATGTTTCACTTTGCCAATGTCACCCCTGTCTCAGGGAAGGACGGCAAGAGTTGCAGGGTGTATATCCATTTGAGATTTAGTTTTTATGTTGTAGGTTCACATGAGGCATGTGCAAGCGCGAACTTGTACGTGTCTGGTTGTGAGAATGCATGTTATGTGAATCTCCAATGTAACATATCTTTGCAGCTTAGATTAGATTAGATTAGATTAGAAATAATAACCAAAAAAAAAAAAAACATTTAAACGTTACTAGCAGAAGGCTTATAACTTCAGTTGCAGTGAAAATAATCTACTCTTAAATTGTTTCAGTCGGGGCTCGTTCTCATTTCCAAAAATGAAAATGTATCCAGCGACGCGGCCAAACTTTCGGTGGAAATTTTTCAGGTTTCACAAAATGTCCGCCGCCGCAAATAGGACGCGCGGACCGCAAGTTGAAAAATGTCACTTAATTCCTATAAAATAAAAGGCTTTTTGCGGTTTCAGTGCCCCAACTTTCATTTTGTGTGCGCGTAGGGAGTGGGGGGCATTTAAAATTGCGCTGCAAATTACAATGTTTTTGGTGAAATTTCACGATCTGGTAGTTGACAGGTAGCTTATTTTTTTTTTCATTTTTATACTGCAGTTTAAAAAAGAATTTGGCTATTTAAAATACCTACTAGAATTTCTAAATTAGTAGTAAATATTCGATACCCACTTATCATTCGATACCTCTCACTCTAGTTTGACGTTTTAGAATTTTTATCGTACTAATTTTAACGCATCGACTGATCTATATCTAAATCTAAGCTGCAAAGATATATATCATTTAAGATTCATATTAAACGCATTCCCACAAGCAGACATGTATAATTTCGCGCTAACACATGCCGCATGTGAACCTACAATTTAAAAACCCAATCTCAAATGAATATAAGCCCTGCAACTCTTGTCGAACTTCCCTGCAACAGGGGTGACATTGGCAAATGGACCATTTTTTACAGTATGGGTGGTCAGCCTCATACCAACCTTTAAGTCAAGGAATATTGATGATAAAAATATAAACTTTAATTAACTACATAATTAATGATGATTACCAATTTTAAAGATATTTTTATTAGAAAGTAAATGAGGTATCATTTGACCCAAACCGTTCTAAAAATTAAAAAAATGCAAAAAAAATGTAACATCGAATATAATATTATGTTGATGATAACGATGATATTGACTGTGGCATTGTATCGTCAAAAATTACTGAAAAATGTACGGAAAAATAATTTGTAGAAACACAAAAAAATGCACAACGCTACGAAACAAATTCAGAATTTCACCTATCGGGGATCAAACCAACCCCGAGTGAAAAGTTCATCCCTTTGGAGAGCTATAATTTATAAAAGTGCATTCGTTCCGGCATTATTTATGAAGGTTGATTATGAGGGAGGGAGTATTTATTACCGGATGGAGAATTCGCAGGTGTTTGCTAATTGCCCCGAGAATCTGCGTGTGCTACCTGTATAGTCTGTTATATCTGCATTACCAATCCCGTTTTGTAAACTAGAAATTACAAAGTTTGTTTCGGATTTTTTATCAGCAGAAAATGAACTGAATTTTTGAATATAAAAGGTGATTTTTGTTAATTTTTTATTCAAAAGTGGAGTTTATAAATCTCAATTAATCTAAATTAATCTTGCAGATATATGTTACACCAAAGATTGATATTACATGCATTCTCACCCGCAAACACGTATAAGTTCGCGCTTAAACATGCCGCATATGGACTTCATAAGGTCTTTATTGTTTTTTATCAATATGTACAAAGTATTACAATAAAAATAAATTTTAAAAATCTAATTACAATAAATACTCCCCAAAGTAAGCATAGTACTTACAATATAAAAACCCAAATCTCAAATGAACATGCACCCTGCAACTCTGGCCAGCCTTCCCTGAAACAGGGGTGACATTGGCAAAATGAACCATTTTCAACAGTATGGGTGGTCATACCAACCTATAAGTCAAGGAAGAATTTAAATAAGACTGAGAAAAAACTAAGAAGCCGTGATAAAATTTTGGCTTCAAAGGTATCTCTTCTTCTTCTTTGTGGCGGATTCCCGCGTTCAGCTGGGGTGCCAGTGTCAAGTTGCTCGGCTTCAAAGGCAATAGAGCTCAGAAATATAATAAATAAGGTCTAGATTAGAAAACAGTTCATCTCTGACATAAAAGAAGGTAAAAAAAGATTGTAACAATTATAAATGTTTGAAGCTCTCACGACCGGATTTAGATGCTTGATTTTTTCTTTCCGGGCTTTGACCGTGGTCCATACTTTTGTTTTCTTTTTTTTTCTCTTTCTTCTTCAAAAAAAAATAACAAAACTTTGGACCACGACAAAATCAAGCATTTTAGTGATTTTTCACTTACTCGTACTTAATAATTTTATCTGACGTATAAGAAGTCGACTGTGAATTTCCATTGAGTGCATCTACGAGCCAGGGCATTCTTGATTCAAATGGCTGAGTCAGCTGGGAGGGTAATTAAATTTAGTTTTGGTTCGCCCAGGTGCACAGTGGTATAATAGGCTGACTTACGTGAAGAATCCTCGTGGTTCGACACCCTACAGTACCTCGAGTATAGAAACCTTACTTTCAAACTCATCCATAGCGTTTTGACAATATTGTATGAAAAAAGTACTTCCATAAGTGGTGCTCTTTTAATTTGAATACATTTCCGGTAAACGTTATTTCTGAGTTTAAATGATACGTTTTATAGTTGGTATGCTGCCAGACCTAAAGCCGCGTCAAACGGAAGCAGCTGAAGTACTACAGTGTGAATGCAGCTTTAGATTAACACTCTAAAGATGAAGGGTATCAAGTAACATAAATTCATTTTTAAAAGTTTAAAGATCACATTAATTTCTAATTTACTTCTTCTTCTTCTTCAGCTTGTTTTAGGACTAGGTCCTGTTTATTCTCGGGTTCACTCCTGGGACGCGGATGTCCAGCTGTCCTTCCACCTCTTTGGTGGTCGTCCAGGGAGTCTGCTGGTTGATGGTATCTCGTCTGCCGCTATTTTCACCATTCTCACCGGATCCATTCTTTCGACGTGATCTCTCCAGTAACGTCTTATATTTCTACCCCATCGCACGACATCCTCGACATCACAGATCCTCCGAATTTCGGAATTTCGTATTCTGTCTCGCATGGTCAATCCTGCAATAGGGCGGAGAGTTTTCATTTCGGTGGTTCGTAGGAGACTCTTCGTTCTCGTGGTGTCGGCTCTGGTTTCGATACCGTATGTCATTATCGGTCTAACGCAGGTCTTGTATATCTTCATTTTACTTCTAATTTACTGTTTTCTTAAAATAATCAATTCAGCAAGAAAAGCTGGATCAGAAACGTAATCACCTGTCAAAGACGATTCTCATCCAGGCGGAATACATTGTTATGATTTTATGTATGTTCTTTTAATCAAACTGCAATTTATTTATTTTTCAAGATTCATTTTACAAAATGTCGGTTCGCAATGTACTATTCACTTTTATAGCTCTTAGCTTATCGACTTTACGACTTAATGTTTCAATCGACCTGCCCTCTGTACCGTTGCGGATCGTTTATATAGGTACGAAAAGGACCATTCTTGCTTGTTCTAGATTATTCTATAGTGGATTATTCAGACACCTCTATACTGTTCGATATTATTCCAGCTACACATACCAGCATCACATTTCACATTTTCAATAAATAATATCTATTGCATTGAAAATAACCAACGGATAAGCTATGTTTCCTGGTGTTTGAAACTACTTTTCAATACATTAAAGAAAATAAAAATTTGATGCAACGCAATAAGGATAATTCATCTTTTGAGAAATGTGAACATTGTACTGTTTACTTATTCACTGTATTAACCGACTCTGTGATGAATGCAGGAACGAATTATTTTGGTCCGCAAGTCTCAGCTGAATGTGAGATTAATTAAGAGATAGTTTTGACAAGCTCTAATAAAGCCCACATCTAACTAACTATGTAGAGCTGGTGAGCGTCATACAAAAATGTTTAGGAATGTCCAAAAACAATCTACGAATAATGAAATGCTAAAAATTTTGACAAGCTCTAATAAAGCATCTAACTAACTAGAGCTAATAAGTCATACTAATAGAATATGTTAAGGAATGCCCAAAGACCATCTATGAATAATGAAAATGGTAGAAATATGTAAAGTTATGCAATATAACTTATTGATTAACCCATACTGTTAAAAATGGTTCACTTTGCCAATGTCACCCCTGCTTCAGGGAAGGTCGGCAAGAGTTGCAGGGCTTATGTTCATTTGAGATTGGGTTTTTTATATTGTAGGTCCACATGCGGCATGTGTAAGCGCGAAATTATGCGTGTCTGCTTGTGGGAATGCATTTAATATGAATCTCAAATGATACATATCTTTGTAGCTTAGATTTAGATGTGAAGCTTATTACAAACTTGAAGTAGCTACGTGTGACTGTACATTTATTATATTTATTTATTTATTTATTCACAATCATACACCAACAGGCACAACATAAAAATAGCACATTAGGCAAATTAACAAAAGAAGAAATCATGTTGCACCCCATTACCGGTGTAAGCGTAATACAATGTGATAAAAAAAGCACACAAAAATATCAAAATAATTTCACTTACATACTAAGGATAAAAACATTTTTTTTTTTTTTAAAACGGAATACAACATTAAAAAATTCAAACAACAATAATAAAATAATATAAATAGAAGTAGTAGGGAAGAAAGGAAGGGGAAGGGGAAGGGATACTCACTGCTCAAGTATAGCTAAAATTGATCTTTTAAATAAATTAGAACTACCGTGAAACAGATCGACATCTTTAAATTTATTGTTATAATTTTTAGTCATTCTTAGCAGAGGATTTCGCAAACCTGCATTGGTAACGTGACGCTTAATGTGAAAGGGCCAAAATGATCGTCTAACTGTTGGGACCGCGAAGTCTATCAATTTCAAAAATAGGGGTGTGTCTAGTGCAGACATACAAATTCTGCGTAGAATACAGGCATCTGCAAGTTCACGCCTCGACGAGAGGTCTATTAAGTCATTGAAACGGGATGTTCTGAATCTGTGATTTCCAATTCGTATTAGTTTATGTTGGATTTTTTCCAATGCAACGTTATATTTGTCATATAAGGGATTCCATACTGGGGAGCAATACTCGGCCCGAGAGCGTACAAGTGAGACATACAAGGTCATAAGAGATGTGGGATCTCTGAACTCCCTGGTCACCCTTAGGATAAAACCAAGCATTTTGTTACATTGTGTTAGAATTTTATCGATGTGATCGTCAAAATGCAGTTTGGAGTCAAAGATAACACCAAGATCCTTTACCGAGTCGAGTCGTTGCAGCATGGTATCAGCAATCGCATAATTATGAGAAATAATGTTTTTGTTTTTAGTGAAGGATATGGAAAAACATTTTTTCAGATTTAGTTCCAATCTATTGCAAACACAGTAGTCATGGACCCTACCGAGATCCTCTTCCAACAAAACAGCGTCCTCCTCAGTTCTTATGGTACGATAAATTTTGAGATCGTCTGCAAATAGTAAAAAATCTGAGTGAATGAAGCAATTTCCTATGTCATTGATGAAAGCTAGAAATAACAGAGGGCAAACATAGTGTACATGCATACATAGTGTATAGAACAACCTGGCACTAGTATGATGGTGGTAGTGTTACGAACCATGAACTTCGAAGTACCTACGTTCGCCTGTACAGATACAATAGTGTGTGTAAAACCGTCTGGTATGATCCATAATGGTAGTGGAACAGCTGTCCAGTATAATCTTGAACAGAGATCGAATGATCTGGAAGATGCAAGAAAGATCTATTTTGTAACTTTTAAGGGGACTCCAATTGGGCATCAGCAGAGTAGTCGCTTCAAGCATTTTGCCGTGAAAGACCAATAAGCAGTGATTGTCAATTTTTGTAAATTGTGAAACAAACCGTGTATAATAAATTATGTTAAAATGAATAATTTCAGTTGAATTGAAAGAAAACTCCAGGTAAAATAAACAATATTTTGATGTGTTCCTCTTCTCCTTTTATGTTTTCATTACATTTTTTGTAAAAAAATATTCATTAAGAATCGTACAGAATCGAAAACAATAGGTTTTCTGTAACTATTATTTCTGTATTAACTTTCGTTTTCTTCTATTCTCTCAGATTTATCTAAGATTACCGTCTGTGATTTAAATTGAAATACATAGTATTTGTTGACCATTTTTCAGATATATTTGGCATGCCATGTACGGTCGATAGCTCAGTTGGCAGAGTGCTTGCATTCCATGCCGAGAGCCCGGCCTTGAATCCCACCAAGGGTGTCAGAAATTATTTCGCGTTTCGTAGTTTATTTCAAACCCAAAATATAAATGCCGGCAAGGCTTTCTCAGCCTCACAAGAAATGAGTACCAGCCCCTTGGGAGCTGGGAAACCCCCCGCCCCCCTCACTGAAGTGGTTGGCATAAGGCTGGCCCCCTTACCTGTAAATAAATAGATTCACTCGCGGGATAACGCGGCAAAAAGTTACACTATATGTGTAACTTAGTTGCGTTGCGTTGCCGTAAACCAGGTACTTTTTAAGACACTGAAAATAATTCGCCATGTAAAATCTCACACACGTGTAGCACGATTTCATTGCAAAAACAATTACCTTATATAATAAAACAGTGTAAACATCGGTTAATATGAAGATATTTTAATTTTTTACCACATCAAACCTGTTGCATTAAACATACCGGATACCGGAAACACCAATCGTTGATACTCGTGCCCAACGTTAACAAAATAATTTAATAAATATATCACGCAGATTATCGTGACTTCAAACGACTTTTTTGGGGTAAAAATAACACAACAATACATATTTTCTATAACATACTCTATGAAAATCCTCACAAGATACGCCGGCTTCTTTTTTCATATATCCCTCTGTCGTAGAGATGCAAGTCTACGGCGTAGCTGGGAGTTCTGCTGGCTGCCACGATTCTGTTATTCAATAAAACGTAGAGAAGTGTTTGCATAAAGGAATGTATGGCGTAGATGCATGTGAATAAAACTTGCTTGATTTGAAGTGTGAAAATGAAAATTGATTGTTTTTCACAGAATTTTTCACAAACTTTCCTTCAATATTTGGCAACAACAATTTGCATAATAAGTTTCATTACTCGATGTTGATGAAAATTATTACGTTCAAATTAATTAAAATCATTGATTTATTAAAGTTTTATTTTAAATTTAAATCGTTAAAAGAAACGCAGTCAAGTATGCGTTCAAATGTTTAGGGTGCTTAAATATTTCAGGAAAATAAATTGTAGGTATGACTTTAAATTTAAAATAACAAAATGGGGTCAGTGTATTCAAAATTTTCTTTGGCTGGATGATGTTACTTAAAAAATATGATTTCAGATAATTAAAGTTTTTTTTTGTATTGTACAGCATTGTGAAATGTAGGTACTTACAATGGCATCTTATGACAGACGTGATAAATACAGTAGGTATGTAGCGTTTTAACGTATTTTCAATCTAAATATCTACAAAACATTGTATTGAAATACGACTAATCCTATCTAAAGTATAATATTTTATAAAGGATGTATAACATTGTCAACACGTTTCAGATGGGGAAAAAATTTACTGTCACCTAGCCAGATTACTAGGTATCTGACTCTATTTTATTTTGTCATGATTAAACTGCATTAAAGTTGCCATTATGATGATATTATGCAGCGGCAAAGCTTGCAGTGGTAACAAATTAAATTACTGAATTCCCATCTCAACCCGGCTGAGCTAAGCTAAGCTATAGCTACGCTCGGCTTAGACAGAGCTATGCTCTGATGGAACATATGGGAAGTGACGCGGCTTGGCATCTAACCGCGTGAAAACTTGAGCTCTGACTGCTGTAAGGCAAATGTTATGCATGCTAAAGTACACAAAGATGAATTTCAAAAAAATCCTAAAGTACTGTTACGTTTTTACTGAGTTCTCTTTTAATTAAACTGCGTTTATTTTAACAGAATTTATTTTACACAATTTGGTTCACAATTTACAACAATTGATTTCCAGCTCTGGCTTACATACTTTACTCATTTCGTTCGTTATCATTCACTGTCTATGCTTCACTTCCATACATCTAACTTACTAAAAAGTAAATACCTACAAAAATATTACTATCATAATTTTAAATATTCAGTATCCTCCATAATTAAAAGTTGTAAAGTGAATGAACACGTATAAAAGTGAATCATTTTGTTTCCCATAAAAAAAAACTACTCTTTTTGCCTGGAATGGCTTTATTTTCGCCTCAGAGCGAGTAAAAAAGACAGTTTTCATTGGACTTTCAAAGTTTGCCGCGAGTTTTCTCCAGCGGCGACGTCGTAAAGTCATTTTCAAGGCGTTTGTTATCTGCCCCGACTATGAGCGAGGAGCATTGCGAAGTGCCCAATGAATAAATGTATGTAAAAATGTGACTTTTTTCTATTTATTTATTTAACAAATATCTACAAGATTGACAATGAGACACCAAAACGTCACAATACTGTAATGTTTTTGGGTTCGAAAGTCTTTCAATTAACAGTATACAGGTCTTCTTTCAGGATCTTTATTTGCACTTAATTTATTTTTACAAGTTATATTTATTTTTAACACTTTTGGTAACACAAATTTATTTTCACAGTTCAGTATCGCTTACACTCATCACAAATCACAGGCAACTATCTCACTGACTTAGTGCACTCAATTTTACTCCTTATATACTGTAGTGACAGAACTCTCTAGGTCCTAGGAGCTAATTTTGCCAGTAAGCTCGCGAACATTCTACCAACTTCAAGAGTACAAAAGGATCATTTAATTTCTAGATTTCTTAAGCCTATAATTATTGCTACCTACGGTGTACACCTATATTAATCTACTTTTGACATAATACTATAATAACTATCACTACCTACGATGTACACCTATATTAATCTACTATTTACATAACAATACATATAACATTGCAGAAATAAGAGAACAATACACAGATACATTATTCTACGCATCCATACGTCGTTTTAATATACATACAGATACCGATAGTAAGCGATCCACACCAGTTGGCGTGGGGCTGAGGAGGCCAGAGTGTGGAACAGCGACAGCGCACGCACTACCCAAGACTGACGGAGAACATTGGTTCGGCAGGCGGGGATCGTGAATAGATCAGGATTTCTTGCTCTTTTATAATTGCTGGGGGTGTAAAGCTGTAGAATCCGTCCCAGCAGTGGCGAGCAATCAATTTTTCCACGAAGTATGTTAATTATAAATTTGAGAAGGTCCATATCTCGTCTCAACTCTAATGAATAGAATTCGAGATGACCCTGAAGAAATTTTGTGGGGTATAGAAAGGGATAATACTTAAAGTTGTTTTTATAGAGGTTCCTTAACAACTTTTTTTGCACCTGTTCTATAATCAGGATATAATAGAACTCATGAGGACCCCATAGGACGCTATTCATCTCAAGGATACTGCGCACCAGGGCCGCCTATAGTGTTTTGGTGGCAGTGCATGAAAGGGCAGTGGAGTTAATATCTATCATCATCCAGCATAGTATTCTGCTCTATGACTTGTGGCTTTCAAGAGTATTAGTTTTTAAAATACAAAAATTACTCCTTTTTAAAAACATATCATTTTGATGACAACGTTTGGAATATTCGGAAAAAAGTAAAATTCGAACGGTTTGGTTATGAAACCAATACTTAATAAAATTGATCCTTTTTATCAGTTATACAAAAAGCATCGCTAAAAACAGTTGTTTTCTTTTATTTCAAAATTTAATAAAACTGTATTTTTTCATAGACAAACAAAAAGTAAATATATTTTGTATTGTTTGTGTATTAACACTGTGAAAATTCATTTTGTTTCAATTTATAATTTTTGGATGAAATTTTTCAAGCAAAACACTGTTTATTTCCACTATAGACTTTATTTAATCTTTTAAATAAAGTCTATAGTGGAAATAAACAGTGTTTTGCTTGAAAAATTTCATCCAAAAATTATAAATTGAAACAAAAAGTAAATATGTGATACTGTGAATGAAAAAATAAAAGTATCTATGTACGCCATGCTTTTATTTTGGTGATGTTTGATTGGATTAAATAATATACTAAAACTATGTATGTGGTAATATTAATTTGGCATGTTGTACCACGTACAAGATTTACAATTTTAACAGAATTGATTTGCTTAATTGGAAAAAATATTTGTCAGTTCACCCCAACAATATTCTATTCATCGATTAAACGTTAATATTTATTGTGTTGATTTAAACAGCAAATTAAAAATACCTACGATGATCGCCGATCTTCGATAAAAGTGGCACAAAAAGAAGAAGAAGAAATAAAAATAACCATAAAAGAATTGATGCGACTAAAAAAATATGAATGAAAAAAATTGAAGCGCGCAATAAAATCAAATGGTGCTTTTGTAAAATGACAAGTGTGGGATAAGATTTTTGTGCAGAAAAGCATCTAGCGTAGTCGCTTTGAAAATGCCGGGACAGCAAACTCATGTTTTTCAGTAAAACGTAATGCCTTATGCAAACAACTGATAAATTGGACGGCGAAATTATCATGCTTAGTTATGGCGTGTTTTCAAAGTTTTTCGGTCCCTCCCTTTGGCGGAGAAAAGTTGCATGCATTAGTATACAAAACATTTGAATAAAGTAAAAGTTTCTTTCCGAAAAATTTTGGGTTCATTAGTTTGACTTCATCTGTAAAAAAACATGTGAAATATTTCACCTTCACCTAAATACACTTTATTTATTTTTTATAAATTCAATAGGAAGAATAAAATTTTAATTCAGTTTCATTTACTTTTTTGCTCAAACGTTTTTGCCTAATTAGGGGAAAAAAAAAAAAAAGTGAATGAAAACTTTGTTTTTGCTATTGAATTTTTAAAAAAAAAAATACAATGGACTTTCACTGTGTTAACAGAAATACACCATAAACTACTCAATGTTGTTTATTTTAATTTTTAATGTTGACACTTCAAGAGTTTCACCAAAAATTGCAATATTTATTTTATAAAATTTGCAATATTTATTTTTAATATTTATTTTCTTCATCATAAAGTTGATGGGATATTATGTGTATGCAATTATTTAATTAACTACTACTTTATATATATATTTTTGTATCTCCTAAATTCTTTAATCAAAATAGCACGTTTGTCGTAAATAAACAATAATAATTTATTTAGTGAGTATTTTTTCTCATTGTTGAAAGCAGAGAAAAATTTAATTATAATTATGTCAATTATTCGAAACCAAATAACGAAGGATTTTCATTTTGTTTTTCAATTTTTGACAGCTAATTTTGCACAAATTTGCCAGATTTGCACTAAGATATCTAAATCTAAATCTAAATCTAAGCTACAAAGATATGTATAATTTGAGATTCATATTAAATGCATTCCCACAAGCAGACATGCATAATTTCGCGCTTACACATGCCGCATGTGGACCTACAATATAAAAAACCCAATCTCAAATGAACATAAGCCCTGCAACTCTTGCCGACCTTCCCTGAAGCAGGGGTGACATTGGCAAAGTGAACCATTTTTTACAGTATGGGTGGTCAGCCGCATACCAACCTATCAGTCAAGGAAGTCAAGATATCCTTTTCAAAAAAACATTTATTAAACTATCTGAGGTAATAAACGAAATAATATATTTTTTCCAAGCCACTTAATTTTTTCTACTTCATTGTGAAAATAATGTAAAAAATTACATTGCAAACAAACACGTCATTCTGTATATTTTTTTCCTGCAAATTTCACAATTCTATTGAACAGGGTTGTGGGTTTTTTTTTAAGTAGCACCGTGAAATGCAAAATATCTATTACCGTCACCTGGGATTCATAAATTATTTGCAAAAACTTTCCCTGCGGCTCATTGTTTTGCATTTCCAGTGAAATATCGCTATAATTTGGCTGCGACTCGGAAGTTTTTTCCTCTCCCCCATTCTGCGCCCCAAAAAAATGAAATAAATGAGTTTCACTCTTATCGCAATCCTTTTGAGGCCATTAAAAGCCTCCTTTGTAATTTTACTTGAATTTTTTTTTAAGTGCACGAAGGAAAAAAAAAGTACACGCCTCTTACCCAGATGTATTTCTTGTTGTATGTCTATTTTCAACATGATGGTTGACCACCCATTTTGTAAATAAAATGGTTCAATTTGCCAATGTAACCCCTGTTCCAGGGAAGGTCGGCAAAAGTTGCAGGACTTATTAACATAACTTTAAGGTGGAGGTTTGGATTTTAATTTGTTAGTGCGCATTTAGAGGGCTCTTGAGGTGTAATACACACAAAAACAGCGCTCACCAAATAAATCATCCTAATATTATTATTATTATTATTAGCATTTGTAAGCGCGAACTTAAACGTGTTTGTTTGTGAAAATGCATTTGATATGAGCTTTGAATCTTAATATATCTTTGCAGCTTAGATAAGGTATTTATGCCACTGCCTAGTAATGATAGCCTTTGTAACACGAGTGCTAGTTTAGATAATATTTTTAACAATAGACATAGGCGGTACACAGTGGCATACTTTTACCCACCTTGATGTATGGTAGCGAAGCCTGGACGGTGAATGAAAGTGAAATTAGTAAAGTCCATACTGTTGAAATGGACTTTCTAAGAAGTATGATTGGGAAAAAACGGAGTGACAGAGTGAGGAATGATTTTGTAAGAGAAGAATGTGGTGCAAGAGAAAGTGTGAAAGTGAAGATTAAAAGAAGTTTGTTAAGATGGTTTGGGCATATGGAGAGAATGAATGAGGAAAGACTGACGAAGAAAGTATATGTTGGTAGAATAGATGTATGTCGTGGTAGAGGAAGACCGAGAAAGGTATGGATGGACCAAATATCCGAAATTGCGAATGAATGGAATATCCAGAGTCATAATAAAAGAAGAGCCTGTATGAAGAAAATTATGACTCTGGAGGAAATGAAAGAAGTATGTAAGGACAGAAAGAAATGGCGATTGATCTGTAATGTTGGCGGCTAGGGTTTATTAAATTGGAATTTGTTTTTATTTGTAAATGGATATTTTGTATTTGGATATTATTATTTAGTGATGTATAAAATGTAATTTGTCGTGTGTGTGTGTTCCTTGACGTATAGGTTGGTATGCGGCTGACCACCCATGCTGTAAAAATGGTTCACTTTGCCAATGTCACCCCTGTCTCAGGGAAGGACGGCAAGAGTTACAGGGTGTATGTCCATTTGAGATTTGGTTTTTATGTTGTAGGTTCACATGAGGCATGTGCAAGCGCGAACTTGTACGTGTCTGGTTGTGAGAATGCATGTAATGTGAATCTCCAATGTAACATATCTTTGCAACTTAGATTAGATTAGATTAGATTAGATAGACAGCAAGAGTGTTACAAAGGCTAATTACGTGCAGTGGCATAAAATACTTTTTCTACGACCATGAAATAAATAACAAAATAGTAAATTACAGATCAACCGCCATTTCTTTCTGTCCTTACATACTTCTTTCATTTAATTTAGAGTCATAACCTTCTTCATACAAGCTGTCCTTTAATTATGACTCTGGGTATTCCATTTATACGCAATTTCAGAAATATCCATGAGTTTTATTATGGAATAAATAGATGGTGTTGTTTATTTGGCTTTATTGGTCAGACAACTGGAAAGGATGTAATTAAATCGATCCATGTTTGTTTTCCTGTATTAACTGAACCGTCCCGTCCCACCTGCCGTTTGATTGGACTACACGTTTCGGCTATAACTCGTGCGAGCCTCTCATAATTAATGGAATAACAGAATATATCCGTGTCCATGTTTTTTACGCTTCGATCATGCTCAGCTTTGCGTGAAATTCAAAGTCGTGCCAATAAATAAATAGTTGTTGTTTTTCCAATCTACTCCAACGCAATTATTTATAATTACAGACGAACATTCATCTGCTAGAGCTTGTGTTGTATATTTGGCAGGCTGGAGTTCAAACCTGAGAGTGTTCTTTGCTTTAGTGCTTTTCTCAAACTTTAAATTTTCTTAACTTAAACAAATTCTCTTCTTCGATCTGGTTTTCGTTTATTCTTTACGCACGCAACTAAACGCAACTAAGCTACATATATAGTGTAACTTCTTGCCGCGTTATCCCCGAAGGGGTAGCATGTGGCGAGTTGAACCTATTTATTTTTACAAGTAAGGGGGCTGGCCTTACGCCAACCACTTCAGTTGAAGTGGGGGTTTCCCAGCTCCCGAGAGAGCTGGTACTCATTTCTTGTGAAGGCTAAGTAAACCTTGCCGGTATTTTTATTTTGGGGTTTGAAATAAACACCGAAACGGGAAATCATTTCTGACACCCTCGCGCTCGGTGGGATTCGAACCCGAGCTCACGGCATGAAATGCAAGCACTCTACCAACTGAGCTATCGACCGAACAATATATGAGAACCACCTACTCCTGAAAAAAAAATTCTTCAACATGTTGAGTTTTTGCATTGATCACACTAAACTTTTTAATTTTGCCAAAACAAAATCCAGGGGTAATAAAGCTCAATGAATATTTCAGATCTGTATTTGACAAATGTATCCGAATTTTGATCGCAAGGATGAGCATTATACAATACGTTTTGTTATCCCTTGTGAATAGGACTAAATACCTTCCAATTAATAGTCTCAACTATTACCAATGAAGTATCAGTCCGAAGTCTTAAGTATGAAGTCCTGATTGACAACAACTCTGAATTTGAAAAGTCGAATCTAATCTAATCTAAGTTGCAAAGATATGTCAGATTGGGGATTCACATTTTACGCAATCTCACAAATAGACACGTACAAGTTCGCGCATGCACATGCCGTATGTGAATCTACAACATATAAACCCCAATCTCAAATGGGCATACAACCTACAGCTCTTGCCGTCCTTCCCTGAACCAGAAGTGACATTAGCTAAGTTAACCATTTTCTACGGCATGAGTGGTCAGCCGCATACCAACCTATAAGTCAAGGAACACACACAACAAATTACATTTTTTTAATAAATAAATAATAATATGTAAAAACATTAAAACAAATACGAAGTACAAAATTCTAATTAAAAAAAATAAAACCCAAGCCCTAGCCACCAGCATTACAAATCAACCGCCATTTCTTTCTGTCCTTATAAACTTCTTTCATTTAATCCAGAGTCATAACCTTTAAGCCAAGCCAAGGAACACACACAACAAATTACATTTTTTAAATCAACAAATAATAATATGTATAAACATAAAAACAAATACAAAATTCTAATTCAAAATAATAATAAAAAAATTGAAAAACCGTAGCCCTAGCCGCCAACATTACAGATCAACCGTCATTTATTAACCGAGAAAAAGAAGTTTCATCCCGTGTCGATGATTTCAGGTAGCCGAAGCTTATTTTTCATACCGCAGCGATTTTTACCTCAGAGGGATGGAGCACAATACGTGTAGGTACATGCGGTAGGGGTTTAGGGTTGTGTGCGTTGCCAGCGGCGATCAGGTACCGGGCTGATGAGATTAGGAGCAGCCTTATCGAGTTAGCGGCAAGCAGCGACGCTGGAACAAGCGCCGGGACGCCCAGGACGCCCAGGACGATGCGGAGCTCGGCGCAAGGATAAACAACTACTGTACGTGCCGAGGAGTATGCCTAAGAATTTGTCTGAGGCGCTGTGTGCTTTGAGGGGGTACTCTGAATGTTTGAATACCGAAGATACCAGTTTAAAAGATTGATTTTATTATTTGTATCTAGGTACTTTAACGGGGCTATTATTAGACATTTTAGTCGTCGTTTCAGCCCACGCTTTGTCAAACTAATGATGCCTTGAAGTTTCATCACCACGGTCATTCTTACCTACCGAATTTTGGTAATATTTGTATGTGGGCTTGTGGGTGGTTTGTGGGCATGCATTTGTAAAATGGAAATGCGTTTAATATGAATCTTAAATGATGTATATATTTGTATTAAGATTTAGATTTAGATGGAAAAAAAATAAGAATGAAATTATCAAGAGTTTTCGTTTTTTAGGTTAAGGAAACAAAATAAAAGCTTCTTACAGAATGAGTAGGTTTTTAAAAAAATCATTTTTGCGATTCACACGTAAAACGGCTTGTTTTTCTGAATCGGAATCAGGGTTAAAGCTATTATCTCGTCTTTAACCTGAATCCCGGTTTAATGCGCATATTTGCTTCCCGGTAACATAATATGTTTGCTCTGCAGTCTCCTTGTGTACATTTGTAAACAAATGCATGCCCACAAATCAAAACACGCGTAGTTCGCGCTTACACATGCCGTATGTGGACTTACAATATGAAAACCTAATCTCAAATGCCGACTTTCCCTGAAACAGGGATGACATCGGCAAAGTGAACAGTTTTTTTTTTTGATACCCAATACCGGTATTGCAACATTTCCCGGTATTCCTACTTCCTTAGTTGTAAGAGTGCGTGCTGGAAGTAGTCCGGGATATTTTGCGTTATGTCTCTCTTATCTTGTACACAAGGAGACTGCAGAGCAAACATATTATGTTACCGGGAAGCAAATATGCGCATTAAACCGGGATTCAGGTTAAAGACGAGATAATAGCTGTAACCCTGATTCCGATTCAGAAAAGGATAAAATTACAAGCTGTTTTACGTGTGAATCGCAAAAATGATTTTATTTAAAAACCTACACATTCTATTAGAAGCTTTAACTTTGTTTCCTTAACCTAGAAAACGAAAACTCTTGATAATTTCATTCTTAATTTTTTTCCATCTAAATCTTAATCTTAATACAAATATATATATATATATATATATATATATCATTTAAGATTCATATTAAACGCATTTCTACAAGTAGACATGTATAATTTCGCGCTAACACATGCCGCATGTTTTTCAGAGGTGGCATCCGTGAGAGATTGTGTATCTATCCAAAGAGATTTGAAACGCTTTGGTGAATATTGTATCGTAAATAAACTTTCTTTAAATGTTTCTAAATGTTGCATCGTGAGGTTCACTAGGAAAAAGAACCCATTAGTCTTTGAATACGAGATTCAATCGGAGTTCGTGGAACCTGCCGATCAAGTACGTGATCTGGGGCTTGTATTAGACAACAAATTGAGATTCAATTACCACATAGATAGCATCATTAAAAGATCATACAAACTGCTTGGGTTTGTTTTGAGATCTTGTAAGCCATTCCGAAACACTGCAGTGGCATTATGTCTTTATAAAGTTTACGTAAGACCAATACTTGAATATGCTTGCCAAGTTTGGAACCCGCAATATGTCAATCTATGTCAATAGATTAGAGGCCATCCAAAAACGCCTCATCAGGACACTCTTGTACCGAGACGGTCTCCATCGAGAGCTTGCCGACTATCATACGGCGCTGCAACACTATGGTTTGTTTTCGCTCCAAGCGAGACGGAGTGTTCTGGACCTAATGTTCCTATTCAAACTCATCCGGGGTAACGTGTCTTGCTCCGAACTCCTGTCTGAAGTGGGAATCCGAGTGCCTAGGATGACGTCAAGAAACACCAAAATCCAGCTCTATATTCCGTCTCACAGAACAAATTCATACGGAAACTCATTCCTCTTGAGAGCTTCGCGGTTGTTCAATGAAACGTTTAGTGAACTGGACATTTTTTACCAATCGACCAATACCTTGAAAAAGTTAACGACGGCCATACTTTGCCCTTAATTCTTGATTAATGATGTAAAATAATAATAATAATAATTGTAATTGTAATAATAATAGAAACGTGTTCATGAAATATAATGAATTTTGACTAGAATTTTAGTGTGTAGGTATTAGTGAGTGGGAAAAATTAAAATTGTACATAATTAAAAATATTTGCATGTTCAAGTGAATGTAAGGCTGATTTGATATATGTAATTCTGTTTTTATCTCTTATTGTTTGGTGTCATTACGGTTATCATGATTATTTTAATAGGTTTTTATATTTTGTGTTTGAAAAAAAAAAATATCTTACTATTATTAGTACTTATATTTATATTCTTGTTTATATTCTTTTTTATTTTAATACTTATATTTAATGTCAACATTGTATGAAAAAAAATATCTTACTGTCATTAGTATTTATATTTATATTATTTTTTATATTCTTTTTATTTTTAATACTTATATTTAATGTCAACATTGTAATTGGGAAGGTACAACATCAATTGTTTATATTTTTATTATTATTTTATATATTTTAATGTATTTTCCTGTTTTGTTGAATAAATTATTTAAAAAAAAAAAAAAAGAAACACGCCGAGTAGGCTTTTCCATATTATTTTCTTCTTAGTTACTTCTTGCCTACGTTATCTTCAAAAGGGTCCAGCGCATGTGGTGATTCGAGATCTTTTTATTTTTACGGGTATGGGGGCCGGCCTCACGTTAACCACTTCATTTGAAGTGGGGGTTTCCCAGCTCCTGAGGGGGCTGGCGGGTACTTTATTTTGGGCTTAAAATAAAAATCTAAACGGGAAACACCCTCGATGAGATGCAAACCCGAGCTCTCGGCATGGAATGCAAGCACTCTACCAACTGAGGTATCAACGAAGCTAGTGCTATATTTATCTGCTATGTATCTTATAGTGCTATATCTATGAAAATACGACCGGTCCGTAGCTCAATGGTAACACTGCGGACTCTGAATGGGAAGGTTGTGGGTTCAATTCCCGGCGGAGCACAAAAAATATACCATTTATACTTTCAAATTTGCTCTTCGCCGGGTTGAACAATTCATAAAACCTTTACCAATGACCGGTCACCAAAGGTCCATCCAGCCTTACAGCAACTGGGTCTTGCTTAAGAATTGGCACTTTGTAGCGACGACGATCAAGCTCGTAAATAGGTCGATAGCTCAATTGGTAAAATGCTTGCATTCCATGCCGAGAACAAGGGTTCGATCTCAAAGGTTTACTCAGCCTTCACAATAAATAAGAACCAGCCCCCCCGGGAGCTGGGAAACCCCCACTTCAACAGAAAGTGGTTGGTGTGAGGCCGGCCCCCTTACCTGTAAAAATAAATAGGTCCCGAAGCGCCACATGCGACCCCTTCGGGGATAACGCAGGTAAGAAGTTGCACTATATGTGCAGCTAAATTGCGTTTTTTTTTGCGTTGCATAAGCCTCAAGTATAACTGGTTGGCATAAGCTTGCGCCATTCACCTGTGAAAACCTGTAGGTTCCGTTCGTGCAGCACTTCGTACTCAAACACGCCAGATAGTTTCCTATATTATTGATATAGTTTTATTGTGGACAAATGTTTGTGTTGGCTAGTGTCGCCATGTTTTGAAGGCGGTCTGGCGGAACAATTCCCCGAGTCCCCGACCAATAACTCGGTCCCGCACCAATTTTACGCCATGGCCACCCTGGTGTATACATTTTTTTATACTGTACAGTTCTTCGGTATAGTTTTTTTTTATCTTGTAATAAAAACAATAAAAATACCATTCCAATAAACAATATAAAATGACACATTTCTATCGTAAGAAATAGTTTATCGGCTGGTAGTCTCATCACCACGGTAATTCTTAACTACCGAATATCGATAATATTTTATTTAAGTAAACAGCTGATACCGATATTCGGTGGGTAAGAATTACCGTGGTGATGAGACTTCCAGCCCAGTGGGAAGGTAGATAGTGTTTTATTTATTTCTTTATTTGAATAGATGTCAATACCTACAAATTAGGTTATATATAATCGACATAAGTTGTTACATTAAATATATAACATTAAAAAATAATATGAAATGCATTCCTCCAAGCAGACATGTATAAATTCCCGATGAAGCATGCATCATGTGAATCAACAATAATAAACCCAGCCTCAAATGAACAAAAGCCCTGCAACTCATGCCAAACGTTCCTGAAACAGGAGTTACATTGGTAAAGTGAACTATTTTTAACAGTGTGGTTGATCAGCCTCATACCAATTTACGCGTCAAGGAACAAGATTAATTATTTTCCACCCCAGCCATATGAACAAACAGTATAGTTATGATTTTAGTTGGGGGTTCTCTTTTAATGAACAGAATTTATTTTACACGGCTTCATAAACAATTTACAAAAATTGATTTCTAGCTCATGCTTTCGACTTCACGACTCAATGTTTAAATCGACACTCTGGCCTGCACAATTGCGGCGGCTTACATTTATATACGTTCATACGGATGTTTCTCGACTGTTCTTGATGTTTCGAGCATTGTGCATGATTCCAGAACGTTGTTCTACCAGCGTGATTAGATGCACTAATGCTACCATACGCTCGAAACAGTATTTATTTTTTATTCCACAAAAGCGATTTTCTTACTTTCATTTCTCGATACTCTAGGTGAAGTGTTTGTTATTATTCGTGTGCTTTTCTTGAGACTGCAACTGAAGTAAGATTACGGAGATTCCTCTCCCATGCATCCTGCCAGTAGTTCCACATCATGCGCAAGCCAACTTTCAAATTCCCAACTTTGGCAATAAATTGGTCAGCATCTCCAAACAAAATGCTCTTCAACATAAATACGATATCCGGCCAATTTCGGCACAAAAAGTTGCAAAATTTGTATTGAGTGCATATTTGATGATGAATGAATTGAAAAACGAAGAATATATTTTTTGTGCGGGAGACTAAAGAGATTACAGAGACTTTAGAGGTGTATGAATGTTGTAGTGCCGTAGAGGTGTTTATGAGCTTGGTCGACGCTACAAGGCGCCAGTACTCAAGCGAGACCCAGTTGCTGTAAGGTTGGAGAGACCTTTTTAGTGACCGGTATTTGGTAAAGGTTTTATGAATTTTTCAACCCAGCGAAGAGCGTACATGAAAATTAAACTGATATTTTTTTGTACTCCGCTGGAATTCCAACGCACAACCTTCCATTTACGAGTCCAAGTGTTGCCACTTGACTACGGACCGGTCAATTTTAAATTTAATTAATATTCCTTTACAACTTAGATAAGGTGAAAGAAGAGAAAGAATTTCAGGAGTTGGAGAGTTGACAGAGTTACAGTTATCTTATTATTATTATTTCTTTTGTTTATTGGGTAGCGCCGTTTTGTACGAATCATATCTCAAGGGTTTTTGTTAAGCTCAATTAGCAATGAATTATTCGTTGTTAATCAAGTAACGGTTAGTAAACTTAGAACTTATTGCTTTAATATTGGTTGAACCTGTGTCTTATTTTTATTTCGGTGCCACTTCTGTCGAATACTGCCGTCAAGCATGACTTCAGAGTGTGGTCTTCTTCATGCACGGCATGGTTTCACATTTCAGCTGCGTCAATTGGCAAAACTACACTATCTACATTTTCTACATTTACTATCATTCATAGTCAGGTCGTTTATCCTTTGCCTCACGCGCTCGGCATCCTTCTCTCCAATCACGCGAGAGGTAAAGGTACACAGTTGCTGTAAAGCTTGATGAACCTTTTGTCAGTAATAATTGACAATCTATAAGAAGCAATTGCCAATGTACCTACTAGCACATGTTTTATAACAGACTTACACTGGATTATTTTTATCATACATCATGGTAAATAAGATAGATAAATAAATAGATAGGTAAATAAATTGTTTGATCGGCTGCAAATGGCTTTCAATGCTGCTGCCAGGGCAATTTTTCGACAGGGAAAGAGCTGTCATATTTCGCCACTGCTGAGAGAACTGCACTGGCTGAGGGTCCGAGAGAGGGTGGAATTTAAGTTGTGTCTCACTGTACATAGGGCCCTGAACGGCACTGCACCCCCATGTCTCGCTGAGCTATGCTCTGTCGATGGGACTTCAAAAAGACCACTACGCTCTGCCCTTACTGCTGTCAACAAGGTTATAGTGCCCAATAGAGCAAACACATCAAATTTTGCAGACAGAAGCTTTGCGGTGGCCGGGCCGGTGGCCTGGAACAATTTGCCCATCGGTGTTTGCGCGAACCAGCCTACCACCACCTTCAGAAAGGAACTGAAGACACTACTTTTCTCCAGAAGCCATGGCGCCCTTGAGATGGTCCTGGACCATTAAATGGCGCCACAGGAAAGAAATCATCCATCATCATCATCATCATCATAGAAGGAATAAGAAGAAGCTCGATACATTAAAGAACAAAGAAAATAACTTTTGAATGTAAGATTTCTAATTGTGTTGAATCGTAGATGCTCTTGCTAGTATTCCACGATTCGCTGGACGTGCACGGATAGTTTGAGAAACCGCCGCAAGAAGCGCTGCCCCACACGTCAGTCAGTTTTGGCGCGAAAACACAGCTGAGCAGTCACGTGGGAGCGGGAGAGCCTTCGCGGAAAGCTCCTGAAAGCCCGGTGAAGTATTTACCAAGCCCCGAGCTTGTACTCTAAGTGTTAGATAAGGAGCTTTGAAATATTGTGTGTTATGCATAAAGGAATCGAGCCATTTCTCAATATGAAATCAATTTATTTCCTTTCATGCTTGTCTGTATACATCTATATACGTTTTATTGATGCTATGCTTACATAATAACAGATTTATTTTGAAGTATACAATATACAAAATATCTTTAAGTACAAAACACAAGTACAAAATAAATACAAAACAATAACGCAACTTAGGATTTCATACTCTGAATAAGAAATATAGTAGCATACTATATAGTTACTTAATAAGAAATATAGTAACTTACTATATAGTTACTTAATAAGAAATATAGTAACATACTATATAGTTACTTAATAAGAAATATAGTAACATACTATATAGTTACTTAATAAGAAATTTAGTAACATACTATATGGTTACTTAATAAGAAATATAGTAACATACTTTATATTTACTTAATAAGAAATATAGTAACAATGCTTGACAATTTCTTGGGCTAAAATTTATTTGATTATTTGGACGTTGTTAGAACGATTTTTGAAAGAAACACTATTAAATAAATAAGTATTGAGTAATTGAAGGCGCGTGCATAGAGTATAGGCAAAAACATTTCAGAATAAATACTTTGTCCTATTTCTTCACAATAACTGATTTGAAATTGACTGAAGTGCAAACTATGGCTCCAACTGGACTTAGATTTTGAATTGTAAATCTCAATATCAAGATTGAATGCGTTTTTTTACCATATATTGCCGGTACCTATTAGACGCATGTGCCTGTATAGAATGCACGCCCCTGAGTAATTTTACTAACAGGTTTTATGATTTTTTTTACATTTATGTTCACCCATAAAAATATATTTACCTGAGATATTAAAAAAAAATTAGAACAAAAAATAAATACACTGCTTGAACTTATACAATATTTCTTCCCCTCCCCCAAGATTTTTTTTAACTAAAAAAATACTTTGTCAAAAATATATACTAAGCATATTTGCGTCAATTTTATTTTCTAAAAAATACTGCCATCTTTAATCAACGAAAAACATTAAAAAAAAAAGTAAGTCTACAAATGCGTATGCACAAAAATTACAAACTTGGTATTTTTTTAAGAAATCCTGTGCGGGGGACTCCCTAGATTTCAGAGACTCTAGGGGTCTATATGATACTTATTCAAGTGCCACAGGAGTGTAGTTTACGAGCTTGGTCGTCGCTACAAAGCGTCAATACTCAAGCAAAACCCAGTTTATGTAAGGCTGGATGGACCTTTAGTGGCCGGTCTTTGGTAAAGGTTTTAGGATTTTTTTAACCCAGCGAAGAGCATATTTGAAAATATAAATGGTATATTGTTTGTGCTCCGCCGGGATACGAACCCACAACCTTCCATTTAGGAGTTCGAAATGATGCCACTGGACTGCGGACCGGTATTTAAGTATGTATATACTTTACTTTACTTTACTTTCTTCGGCTCATAAGCCTTGAAGGCTCAGGGCCTACCGCACCACAATCCTCCAGGATTCTCTGTCTTGCGCTGCTTCCCTCCATGGTCCCCTCACTCCCAGAACTTCGGCGTCGGCTTCAACGTTGTCTGCCTACCGCATCCTGGGACGTCCGAGTGGTCTAACACCTGAGGGGGCACCATCCAAGACTAAAGTATGTATATGGAGAACAAAAACAAGGCAACTCAACACACGATATTATTTAAAGAAAACAATTACATCCATTGTTTCGGCGGCATGAACAGCCTGTTATCTCGTCTGCATTAATTTCCTTCGACTCCAAAACAACAGTCATAACTCACGTGTGTGTGGGCCCAATTATGCAAGGGCTGTGTTCCTGCCACAGCTCGCAGCGCGCAGGTACGTCTCCTGGTGATTTATGGTCCTCAAGCCTCCCTGGATCTGCCTCCTCCACCCCCTCACGCTTGCTACTGCCCATCTGGCCACTTGAGGTCCAGAGATATCTCGGCAATTGATAACGCCCACTCTGGAGCGTTGAGATGCTCTCGACAACAGCGTGCAATATGTTCTCAAGATATGTGATATTGTTCAATAGTGACATTGTTAAAATAGCATGTGCATTAAAGAGTTAAGAAAGATGCGTAATAAAAGTCAACAAAATGTTAAATTTTAAATGGTGATTGAAAGTTGAAATTAATAAAAGGTTCCTTAAAATAAAGCATAGATGATTTTTTTTTATTAATACAAAATTAATAACACCTTTTGATAATGGTTTTCCACGGCGTTTCACAAAAATCTTTCGGAAATTGAAATTGATGTTTCGAGATGAGAAATTCCTTCAAATAATATTAATTCTGTTAATAATTCAGAAAGGAAAATTCAGCTATCCAGTTTTATAATTCAAATCACATATTTACTTTTCTTTAAATCCTAATATAAATTTATTTTTACAGGAAATGTTTGGAAAGACTTTTACAAATTTAGTTAGGTGTAAGTTAGAATCACGATCATTTGACATTTTGACAATTATATTAATTTTTAAAACTGAACAATTTTAAATCGGATATTTAACGAACCGTTTAGAGAGAACTTACATCATTCTCGACGTTTCGTCAGCGACGTAGCCGACGTCTTCAGGAGAACATCCTCTCTGTACGTCGACTGAGGATGAACTTTTACAAATTCAGTATTTTTTTATGATTTTATTGACAAAAGAGAACATCATTCAGAAAATCATTCTGAGATGGTTTAATCTTTGATTGACTTAAAAAAAGAGCATGGTAAACGACTAATTAAATTGGTAAGCGTACAAGAGTAAGTCTTGAAGGAACAGAATGAAAGTAGTATTCAAGAACACGAGTAGATGAGTGAAGTATATTACAGCGTATTGTGAATGAAAAAATGACTCTCCAAGATACCTTGGACCGGTCCGTAGTCCAGTGGCAGCACTTCGGACTCGTAAATGGAAGGTTGTGGATTCGGATCCCGGCGGAGCACAAAATATACCATTTATATTTCGAATGTGCTCTTCGCTGAGTTGAAAAATTCATAAACCTTTACCAAAGACCGGTCACTGAAAGGTCCATCCAACCTTACAACAACTGGGTCTTGCTTGAGAATTGGCGCTTTCTACAGCGACGACCAAACTCGCAGAGGGCTCTTGAGGTGTGATACACACAAAAAATAGCGCTCACCAAATAAATCAGCCTAATTTAATTTAATTTTAATGAAAGTAGTATTCAAGAACACAGGTGGAGTAAATCAGAGCGTATTGTATGAAAAAATGACTCTCCAAGAAACCTTAGACATAATTTCTTACCACAGTTCTGTAGGACTACTAATACATATCACCTCAGTTTTCTACAAATCCAAGCCGACAATGAATATACGGTTATTTCTTATTGAAGCCAATAAGTGCAGAATATTTACATAATTCTCATTTGCCAACAAACGCTCCCATGTATGAGATCCCGATTATAGAGCTCTCAGTACTGCAGCGCGCATCTGCTATTGCTTCCCTCAATCTCATACAACATGTTCCTCGAAAATTAGTGCTTTGTAGGACACAATAGTAATTAATCAATACCAAATCTGATATCAGATTCTGAGTATTGGGAAATAATTATCATGATCGATATCGTTCCCAACCAAAGTAAGGACGGCAAGAGTTGAAGGGTGTATGTCCATTTGAGATTTGTTTTTTTATGTTGTAGGTTCACATGCGGCATGTGCAAGCGTGAACTTGTACGTGTCATCTTGTGAAAATGCATGTAATGTGAATCTCCAATGTAACATATCTTTGGAACTTAGATTAGATTAGATTAGATTAGATAAAACAAACTGACGCTGCCAGAGGTACATTTGCAAAATGGTTAGGGACCATTTGATTGTATTAAGAAAAACTGAATTGTTTCATTTTCTTACACCATATCTTAACTTACTGATACCTACGTTTTTTTACAAGTAAAAACTCAAACGCAACTAAGCTACACGTATAGCGTAACTTCTTGCCGCGTTATCCCCGAAAGGGGTCACATGTGGCGAGTTGAACCTATTTATTTGTACAGGTAAGTGGGCCGGCCTGACGCTAACCACTCCAGTTGAAATGAGGGTTTCCCAGCTCCTGAGGGGACTGGTACTCATTACTTGTGAAGGCTGAGTAAACTTTGCGGGCATTGTATTGGGGTTTGAAATAAACACCAAAACGGGAAATCATTTCTGACACCCTCGGTGGGATTCGAACCCGAGCTCACGGCATGGAATGCAAGCACTATATCAACTGAGCTATCGACCGGCAAGTTATCTTGCAAAAATAGTTTTTTTTTCCTTTCAAGTTTCTAATGTGGATAAATTATTTTCATTATACGTCAGGCCGATTTCTCGATTGGTAGAACGCTTGCATTCCTTGCCAGAGGGCTGGGGTTTGATCCCAACCAAGGGCATCAGAAATATTTTCCTGTTTCGGTGTTTATTTCAAATCGAAAATAAAATACGGGTAAGGTGTACTCACCTAATCTTATTTAATCTAAGTTGCAAAGATATGTAACATTAAGGATTCACATTATATGCAGTTTCGCAAGCAGATACGTATAAGTTCGCGCTTAAACATACCAAACTGCCCGCTTATGGAATGAGTTACCGGTATATGTGTTTCCATCCCAATTTAACCTTACCCTTTTCAAACCCAATATCAATCGCCATTTCCTCTCAGTGTCTCAAAACACAACGAAACGCAACACACACGACAGCACTGCGCAGCTAACGGCCCTGCAACCGGACAAGGACAACTGCCACATTACCAACACTTCTGCGGCACTATAACAAGTGTCATAGACCCCTAGAGTCTCTTCAATCTAGGAAGTCTCCCGCACAGGCTTTTTTAAAAAAATATGTGGACTTTCAATATAAAAACCCAAATCACATATGAACATACACCCTTCAACTCTTGCTGACCTTCCCTGAAACAGGGGTGGCATTGGCAAAGTGAACCATTTTCTACAGAATGGGAGGTCAGCCGCATAAAATGAGCCTTCAAAAAAATGAGCATCTGCGCCCTCGGAAGTTGGGAGTCCTCTACGTCAAGTTGATTGTTTGGTGTGAGACTAGTCTCTGTTCCTGTGAAAATAAACAGGTTCAACACCTCTTTGGGGACAAAGTGGGAACGAGTTGCATTATTTGTGCATTTAAGTTGCTAATGTTATCTTTTGGTTGTGTTGATATGGTACAGCATGACCTTTCGCAACTAAGCAGTATATGTATTACATCTTATATGGCTGCATAGGAACAGTATGTCATAGCTAGAGCCAGTGGATAAGACGCTTCTGATGCAGCACTAATAATGAAGTTCCACCGAACAATTTGTATTTGTAATCTGTTGTATCGTCGAGTTGCAGAACTAAATTAAGATTATACAAACTGGTATTAGATCCTCGATAAATCTTAGACAAGGATGATTTATGTTTTGTATTAGTTTTTACATCATCATTTGAAATATTTCATATTATGTAGAAAAACTTCAAACCTTTTGTAAGGTGACACGTGGGTGACACAAAGAAAACACGTGTTTTAAATTCAATTCCTGAATGCGATGTCTTACAAATATTAGAGTTGGAAAACCATCTGGATGTAGGTATATCGCTCATTAAAGAGAAAAACATTCTTATTACTGATAATTACCTAATTGTTTATAATTACTTAGTTGATATTTATTCTTAACTTATGGGTTGGTGTGAAGCTGACACCCATAGTGTAAAAAAAATCGTTCACTTTGACAATGTCACCCCTGTTTCAGGGAAGGTCGGAAAAAGTTGCTGAGTTTTTGTTCATTTATGCGCGAAATAACACGTGTCTGTTTTTGGGCATGCATTTTATATGAATTAAAATTTTTAATATACCCATATTTGCAACATAGATTATGGATCACTTGAGATGCGTTTTAAACATTTAATGTTGTCTAGTGGTAACGCTTTGGACTCGTAAATGGAAGGTTGTGGGTTCGAATCCCGGCAGAGCACAAGGAATATATCATCTATATTATCAAATATGCTTTTGATATAAACATAGGTACCTGCACCAAAGACTGGTCACGAAAGGTCCATTCAGCCTTACAGCAATTGGGTCTCGCTTGAGAATTGGCTCTTTCTATAGCGACGGCCAAGCTCGCATAGGGCTCTTGACGTGTGTTTCAGACAAAAACAACGCTCACCAAATAAATGATCCTAATATTATTAGTAAAATGCTTACATCAACTTTCTGTCCGGTTTTCATTAGCAAGCGAGGGAATTTAACAGCTCCCTAGGGGGGAGGAAAAATATGAAATATTTAATTAAGGGATGCGATGCACTTTTGGCACGTACTGCCTCGGTTGCGACCTGAGAACCGATGGAAATTAATATAAAAATCTGCGAACTTCCTTTCAAGGCACGTTCCTGAGAAACGTTGATTATTTCAAAGAGGATTCTGAGAAGAATCAATAGTTCAAAGTGAAAATGGAAAACACTTGTGACTTTATAATACCTTTTAACATCTTGGAATGAAATTTCAGATGGACTTCAAATTCAATGGAGGAATGGATACTAAAACACGGTTTTGAAGCCAAGATACGACATTTAAGAAGAGTATATAATATCCAGAGTTATAATAAAAGGAGAGCTTGTATGAAGAAGGTTATGACTATGGATGAAATGAAAGAAGTATGTGAGGACAGAAATAAATGGTGGTTGATCTGTAATGTTAGCGGCTAGGGCTAGGGTTTATCTATTTATTTTTAATTTTTAATTAGCATTTTGTATTTTTTCTGTCTGTATTAAATTATTATTAGTAACATTGGGGATTCACATTATATGCATTCTCACAAGCAGACACATACAAGTTCGCGCTTACAACACAAACTACAACATACAAACCCAAATCTCAATTAATGACTGCCACTCTTGCCGTCATTCCCTGAAACAGGGTTGAAATTTGAAAAGTGAACCGTTTTCTACAGCATGGGGGGTCAGCCGCATACTAACCTATAAGTCATGGAACATACACAACATTTTTGAAATAAACAAATAATAATATCTATAAACAATATAAACAAATACAAAATTCTAATTTAAAAAGAAAACTTAGCCCTAGTCGCCAACATTACAGATCAACCGTCATTTTCTTCTGTCATCCAGAGATAAAAATATAGAAAGAAGAGAGTACAAGTGTCATTCATCTTCTGATTAATTCAAGTGAAGTGTCGTTTTAAATTAACTGTAAAATCCGGCTAGCTTACGTGTTTGCTTGCAACTTAGATTAAGGGTAGTGAAAGAGATCACCCCCAAAACCTTATGTCAATATTCAACCCCGAAAGGAGAAGGATAAGCTGTGGGCCATCTTGGACAAAATTAAATCATATACGCAAAAGGGCTGTTTCGTATTTACATGCAAAATTGCAAAGCTCTCATACATTTTATTAAATTTTTCAGTCTGCAAAGGCAAAAAGTGTGTCCGGTCAACTCTGAAATTATACATTACAGGATTTAAATTATTCAATATTAAAAGAGCTCAATTTGGTTCGCGTTTCAATCCCTATTTCAAAAAAAAGGTAACAGATTCTTTCTAATTTTAGTTTAAATTCCAACCTGTCTAAAATCAAAGTTGCTAAAATAAATTAACAATTAAATTCTTTATCAAACAGGAAGCGCTTTCAACGGACGTCAAAGCAGCAGCGCTAAAACGTCAAACGTCATTGTTTACTGGCCCCCTTACCTGTAAAAATAAATATGTTCACTCGCCAATTGCAATGCCTTCGAAGATAACGCAGCAAGAAGTTACACTATATCTGTGGCTTAGTTGCCTTTGTATTTTGCGTTGCGTGGTCAGCCTCATACCAACGTATAAGTCAAAGAACACATAAATAATGCCAATTTCTTAAAATCGGTTGCGTGTGCATACAGCAAACTTTGGAAAAAGACGTCTCAAGTATTTTATTTTTGCGTCCAATCAAACTCGGTTAAAATGAACCAAATAAATCTAAAAAAACGATTTATTAGGGTTCTGTGATTTTTTTTTTCATAGCTACAAATACCTACAGCATATACCTTTATTGTATACATATGTAGACAGTGTAGAGATAATATTGCAAGGACGTGTCTCATCCTAATCTCAAGGGTCCAATACAACTATTGCCTCTCTGCACGAATCCCGGGGTGACCTTAAATCAACCACATCCCCATGCGGTATCACACACAGCGTAGATAAGACTATCTTCAACACTACTTTTGTGATACAATAAAATTTACGGAATCCATCTGCATTTGGTAAAACGCTGGTGTGAGACTGATTACCCAAGGAGTAAAAAATTGCGCTTTTGCCAATGCCAATAGTGTAACATCTTGCCTGCGTTATCTCTGATGGGGTCGTACTAATTTTGGGGGTCGCGCCTTCCGGATTGCGGGACCGATGAAGTGGAACAGACCGCCACCCGGAGTGAGGGTTTCGGAATCTGTTGGCATTTTTAAGGGAGCACTGTAACGGCACCTATATAAAAAATTCTCATTCATGATTTGGAGGGCCCTAAAGGCGTGACACACACAAAAATGGCGCTTTTTTATCATGTAGAAAATAAAATAAATCAGGTTTTCACGGATATTATACATGTTGGTAGGTTTTCGGGTAATTCATTGACTTGCTATTTCTAGACCACCGTGATGAGGGATCGTGATACCGATCAGAAACGTCGGCTAGAAAATAGTAAGTCAACGGATTACCCGAAATCTTACCAACATATAAATATATGTGGTGGTTCAAGACCTAAACATTTTTCATTAATCAAAATATTTCGAACTCAAGTAGAATAATATTATGCAACACCTACAATAAAAAAACCACCACAAATGCCTCACCATTTGATTCCACCCCTTTGGGTTCATCCCTTCCTCCGTTTCAGAACCTGCCCTTAGGGCGGGAAGCGATTTGACTATACTAGTAGGTCCAATTTTCCAGGCAGACGGGCAACCAGCCAATAAACGTCGTTTCGCGCCGATTTCATTATTCACGCAAAAACATGACACGCCATGACGTCACGATCTCTCACTGTCACACCTCTGTGATGTTTCTTTGATATGGTGTCAAGCACGTCGTTATCTTTTGTGTACTACCCTTTATTATATTTTTTGTTTTTTTCTACTGCGTATGAAATGAAATGTACAATTTTTCTATAGCGCCTTTTCCTGACTATAGTCACCTCAAAGGCGCTTCGTGCTTAACATATTGGATTTATTCTCCTAAGAGGCATAGTATGATCCTCAAAATAGGGATATTTTGAGGCCTCTTCTGAATCCTGCTTCTGTCGGGGACTCCCTCAGATATTTGGGCAGCGCGTTCCAGGCCACCGGTGCCGCTGTACAAAAAGCACGTATCTATCAAACTTATCTACCTTTGAGTGATTATGCGTTTTTTTAGTCTTTTTAATTTTATTTTTCTTATACTACCTTCTCGCCACTAGTAAATTAGTATCAGCCCCATAAGGAGTGACACCCGAGGTATGCCATTAGCTGCAGTAACATCGAACCATCCTTTTTTGAAGAATCGTGGGTGCACCTATGATCTAGAAGTTCTTATTTTGTTGCCTAATCTCATCTAGGTAATCTTATCACCCAAATCTCCAATAAACATTCCCATTGCAACTTTTACCGACCTTTCCTGAAATAGGGGTGCAATTGGCAAAGTGAACCATTTTCTACGGCATGGGTGGTCAGCCGTATACCATTTGTGACGTTGCTTTTTACTTCACGAGAAGGCTTTGTGTCACTTAAGAAAATATGTAGCTTTGTATGAGCGTCCGCGTGCTGCAGGTTCATCTGACACATACATTTGGACCGGTCCGTAGTCCAGTGGTAACACTTCGGCCTCGTAAATGGAAGGTTGTGGGTTCGAATCCCGGCGGAGCACAAAAAATACACCATTTATATTTTCAAATTTGCTCTTCGCTGGGTTGAAAAATTCATAAACCTTTACCAATGACCGGTCATCAAAAGGTCCATCCAGCCTTACAGCAACTGGGTCTTGCTTGAGAATTGGCGCTTTCTACAGCGACGACCAAGCTCACAGAGGGCTCTTGAGGTGTGATACACACAAAAACAGCGCTCACCAAATAAATCAGCCGTATTTATTTATTATTAAAGACAGGTATAAGGAGTATTTGAGCGTATGTACCTATCTATGTACATTTCTAAATATAAATGTACGAAACGGTATAAAATACGTTTCATCGTTACCTTAAAGTTGTTTTTTTGTATCTCTTATGAATTGTTGATACAGTTTTTATCCTGGAATATTTTTGCCTTTAGTACACGGACCTGATATCTATGGCAAAAATCATGTTGGTTTCGTTCTCAAACTGTCCCCCTTTACCTACTCGGAAAGTATGTCTGTTCAACTTTCTCCAAGATTTTTTTTTATTCAGCCTATGTAAGAGAAGTAAATAAGGTATGCACCGTAGAAATGGCTCATTTGAGAAGTATGACAGGAAAAACACTGAAAGATAGAGTGAGAAACGAATGGGTTCTGAATGAATGCGGAGTAAAGAAAGCGTAAAAGTGAAAGTTAAAAAAAGTGTGATAGGATGGTTTGGACATATTGAAAGGATGAATGAAGACCGACTGACAAAAAAAGTGTATAAAAGGAATGTAATAGGTAAGCGTGGAAGGGGAAAACCTAGGAAAGAATGGATTCGTGGAAAGAAAGAATTGGAAACAAGAGATGAGCATGCATGAAAAGAATGATGAAATTGGATGAGATGAAATGCAAGGACAGAGTCAAGTGGAGGTACCGGCCACCCCTAGAGGAATGGCGGCAGGATACAAGACAAGCCTTGTTCAGCTACCCTGTGACATGCCGGATATCATCTAGTGGTCTCCCACTTCCCACATTGATATTCTGGGTCATCAGTCGCCACTGGACAATCCTCTGCAACTATCTTTCTTCATCTGTTCTCGTGGCATAACCTATATGGCGGAAAAATCTTTAAGCGTTCAAATTTCAACTTAACGGACCTCTGCAAGCTCGATCGGAGCAATTCAGAGCTGAATATAAACAAAAATGTTACATGCATGTAAGAAACTTCATTACAGGTCATTAGAAAAGCACATTTTTTATTACAATTTCTTCCAGGATAGAATGTGTATCCCCAAACCAAGAAATGGATTTCGTAATGTATAACACCTCTTTATAATTAAAGTAAGGTATTCTTGGACCGGTCCGTAGTCCGTAGTGGCAACACTTCGGACTCGTAAATGGAAGGTTGTGGATTCGGATCCCAGCGGAGCACAAAAATGTACCATTTATATTTCGAATGTGCTCTTCGCTGAGTTGAAAAATTCATAAACCTTTACCAAAGACCGGTCACTGAAAGGTCCATCCAACCTTACAACAACTGGGTCTTGCTTGAGAATTGGCGCTTTCTACAGCGACGACCAAGCTGGCAGAGGGCTCTTGAGGTGTGATACACACAAAAACAGCGCTCACCAAAATAAATCATCCTAATATTATATTAAATAATAATAATATTAGGATGGTTTATTTGGTGAGCGCTGTTTTTGTGTGAATCACATCTCAAGAGCCTTCTGCAAGCTTGTTCGTCGCTGTAGAAAGCGCCAATCCTCAAGCAAGACCCAGATGTTATTAGGCTGGATGGACCTTTAGTGACTGGTCTTTGGTAAGGGTATATGAATTTTTCACCAAGCGAAGAGCATATTTAAAAATATAAATGGTATTTGTTTTTGTGCTCCAGCGGGACTCCAACCCACAACCTTCCATTTACGAGTCCGAAGTGTTGCCACTAGACCACGGACATATCAAAGGTCCTACCATAAACCTACCATAAAACAAACTCAAAATCAGCACTGAAAAAGACAGAATATAATTAATTTAGAAAAAAATCACTACTTTATTGACTTAATTAAAATAGAATTGTTTCCAAAATTTTATCGCAGGAACGTGCCAAAAATTTTTGAACTGTAAAATATGCTTCGTAAAATTTAACAATGCTCTGTGCACACTCTTTAATTATCTCACTTCAATGATGTTATTCCTTATTCCATTCTTCCGCTCCATCTATTGTGAGCGGAGCAAATCTCGGGGTAAACAAAGCGCTTGACTGAGGACTGGAATCAGAATGATTTGTGTTTAATTAAGAACGGGCGAGGAATGCCAAATAAACAACCCAGTACACTGTGGAGCAACAAACGGTGAAATGGACAAAGTAAATCAAAGGCAGACTAGAGATTTCATTGCGCTCAAATCTTCACTTAATTGTCTTCATTCTATGGCGATTAAAAAAAGAAATAAAAATTACGAACAAAACAGATTTTTCTGTGCATAATAATTATTGTCAATCTTAAATCACGAAGGGTATTTATTATGAAGTTTTTCGATAGGTAACGAAAATCACTTTCTGAAGTCGCACAAGTCCAAATGGGGTTGCATTGTCGAGTAGGATCATTTATTTTCACAGGTGAAGTGGTAAGTTCTACGACAATCTTTAAAATAAAAAGGGAGAAGAGTTGAACCTTTTCGGGAGAAACGATGTCTTCTTTAGTTTTGTGACTTAATAAATAAGTTTTAGGAAAGATTCACCGATTGAGCTATCGAGCCAATAGAGGCGGTTTTACTCGTATTTGCACTACTAGTCTCTGATACCTCTGCGGCACTACAACAAATGTCATAGGTCTCTGAAATCTAGGGAGTCTCACGCACAGGATTTTCTTAAAAAAAAAAAGCCTATTTTCTCCTGGTAAGCCATTTGCTTGAAGGGATACATTACTTGCTTCGAAAATGGCTTACTGAATGTGCACTCGGTAATGGTCCAAATAATTTTATGAATAATTTTAATTTATGTTTGTGTGTTCACTTTACATGAGATATCCATATAGTACTTTCTTGTACATATGTAAGGACCTAAAGTACCAATTAGCCGACGTGAACCGTTATATTTTCTTCATACTCGTGCGGCAGCTATGTAAACACATTAGGCGTGTTGGTGTACGGCCATAAAGGCGGATGACACCAATAAACGGAAATTGTTGCAGTTAATCTTAATATGAAAGCGCCGTTCTTAAGCCAGTATTAATATATGGTATCAGAGGGATAAAGTTATAATGCAAATGTGCATGTAAAACTGACGCTTAACAACCTCCTACATAAAGCATCATATGCTACGACGTAGCATATCGTAGCAGCTACGTCTTCATTATTCACTTGTAAATGTTTTGATGTTTGTAAATAATCACAAATAAAATTGTATTTAAGAAATTAATGTTTTTCACAATCTGTGAACCATCTATAACCCATACCGTTTTGGTAACTCATGTCGGAACAACTCACTTTGGAAACATCAGTTTGAAATCAACATTTACCTGTCGGTGTTATAGCCGCGGGGATCAAGACAGGTTATTTGGAACCGGATAACGCTGGTTCGAATCCCGCGACGATAACTTCGACCCTGGTTCAACAGATACCGTTGCATGCACACAAGCTTCTGCTTTCGCATGAAGACAACTGGCCAGGTAAAATAGGTTGGTGGATTGCATTCCTTTCCACTAATCTATTTAAAAAAAAAAAAACCTATTCTCTCAGTGCTTAAATCTTAAAATATCTACTTATCTATAAAACATTAAAGTGCGCTTACAAAAAAATATAATCTACAGGAGAGTTCCCCAAGGTAACATGATGAGTCCATTATTATTTATTATGGTTGGTATGAGGCTGATACTGTAAAAAATGGTTCACTTTGTGTGAGGGAAGGTCGGCAAAAGTTGTAAGGCTTATGTTCATTTGAGGCTTGGATTTTATTTGTAAGTACACATTGAGCATTTGTAAGCGCGAACTACACGTGTTTGTTTGTGGGCATGCATTTGAGAGCTTTAAATGTTTTCATATATCCTTACCCCTTCGGGGATAACGCGGCAAGAAGTTACACTATATGTGTAGCTTAGTTGCGTTTTTTTTGCGTTTTTGCGTTACAACTTAGATTATAGATGATAATCAAATCATTGTTGTCAATGGTTCAAATCAAATCATTGTTGTAAAAGTAAGTTGGTATGAGGCTGACCTCCCGTGCTGTAAATATCGGTTTACTTTTGCCAAAGCCACGGTTTCAGGGAAAGGCGGCAGGAGTTGTACATAAGGCTTATGTTCATGTGAGGTTTTGTTTATTTGTATGCACGCATGCAGAATGTGTAGGCGCGAATCTACATGTGCCTGTCTGTGGGCATGCATTTAATATGAGCCTTAAAAGTTAACATACATATCTTTGCAGCTCAGATTATAGATTATAGATAGATAGTTCAAAGCGTGATTCTGACAATTTCTACAACATTTTGAAATGAAATAATCAAGCTCTAACCATACAGTTAGACAAAGACAGTCCATAAGTACTAGGAGAAACTACTTGCTAATACTTACTTTGTATGTTATGACATCATTTTAGTGCATTTAGCTTACAGAATAGGTGCTCAACCACTCACAGACAATTGTTAAAGGAGTCCCTAATAGCTGCAATGAATAATTCAGCTGTGCGAGTGATTTCCTAGAGATACCTCATATGGGACACGCACATTCTTGGTTAATTAATTCTCAACAATATTATGTCAAAGTCCCATTTAGTGCTGATGAAATTACATATAAGCTATACTATAAAGACATCTTTCACGAATACACAACAAACAAAAAAAAAACATTGAAAATATAAATGGTATATTTTTTGTGCTCCGTCGGCTTTCGAACCCACAACCTTCCATTAACGATTCCGAAGTTCCTTGACTGGTAGGTTGGTATGCGGCTGGCCATCCATACTGTAAAAAATGGTTAACTTTGCCAATGTCACCCCTGCTTCAGGGAAGGTCGGCAAGAGTTGCAGGGCTTATGTTCATTTGAGATTGTTTTTTTTTTTTTATATTGTAGGTCTACATACGGCATGTGTAAGCGCGAAATTTGCATGTCTGCTTGTGGGAATGCATTTAATATGAATCTCAAATGATACATATCTTTACAGCTTAGATTTAGATTTAGATTTAGATTAGAAGTGTTGCCACTGGACTACGGACTGGTCAGGTAGGTCAGCAGGTAGTAATTCTATGTATCGAAGCAACTCTAGGATAAGTCTTACATTAAAAAAAGAAGAACGTGACCGACAAGAATTTCATCATGTTCATAGTCTACACACCTATCATATAAGTTATTGCATGTCAGCATGCATGTGTTCCTGGTCCTTACCATGCAGACCACAGCTGGCCGAGACCACTAATACACTGCATTCACACATCCCGTATAAGCAATTAATTAAGAGGTATATTGACTTGACAGCAAGTGGGGAGCCTTGAGGTGGGGAAACTGGACTATTTGCCATTGAGTATGCTATTTGCAGAATACAGGGTATTTTCTTGAAATTTCTTTCTTCTTCTTCTTTTTGTGTCACTTCTATCGAAAATCGGCGATCATCATGACTATTTTAACTTTAAACAGGGACTTGGTGCTTCTGCCGAACCACTGTCGCAGGTTTTTCAGCCACGATGTCCTTCGGCGTCCCTGAGATCTTCTCCCCTCAATCTTACCCTGTATGATGAGATGAAGGAGACGGTTCTTCTCATTTCTTATTATGTGACCGAAGTACATAAGCTTTCTCTGCTTAATGGTTGGCTGGAGCTCCTTTGTAGTGCGCATACGTTGGAGGACTTCTTCATTGGTGACTCGATCACGCCAAGAGATCCGAAGCATTATTCGAAATTTTTCGAAGAAATTTCTTTATCTGATCTATTATAATCCAATCTAAGTTGCAAAAATATGTAACATTGGAGATTCACATTTAAATATGCATTTTCACAAGCAGACACGTATGAATTCGCGCTTAAATGAAAATATACCCTGCAACTCTTGCCGACCTTCCCTGAAACAGGTGTGACATTGACAAAGTGAACCTTTTTTTTACCAAGAATACAAAATCAAGATCAGACATACCAATAATTCGACGCCTGAGACACAGGATTTCCTGGTTCAGGTACATACTATGTGTACAAATGTAATGCTAAGAGGTGTTTTTTATGAATTAAGAATTATTATTTTTCTTAATATGAGACAATATGGGCATCATGTAATTTTTACCATCTCATAAGGTATCTTTTTTTTTTAAGGAATCCTGTGCGGGAGGCTCCCCAATTCTTGAAAGTCCATGTCACCCTGTAAGGGTGCCGCAGAGGTGTTGCTTGAGTTCTTGCTTCTGTCGTGAGGCGCTGCAAGGAAGTGGTGATTGATGTTGGTTTTGAATAAAACCGGATTATATTGGGAAAGGAACACAGATACTGGTAGACCATTCCATAAACGGGCAGTTTGGCAAAGGAATGAGTCATGAAAACGCCAAGTTCTCATAGTTTTGAGATCGACTGCAAAGGGATGAATGAGAGTCGTACTACAAGTTTCCCTTTTTGAAATGCGAGGGGGAGGGATAAATGAATGGAGGTCATAAGAACAAACTCCGTGGTAATATTGATAAAAAAGTAAATGATCTTAGTAAATATTCAAACTTAATCTTTTCCAATTTTTTTTTATACATTTTATTCTTGAATTTGATCCTATCGGAGGTTTCAAAGCAAATTGATCTGGTCTAGTTACCCTATTCAATAGTAACACCCTAGTTGTTGCAAGCCATACATATTCACATGATCAGCATATTATGTGTGTGCATATCAATGTGGAGTATTGGCATATTATATTGTCCATTTGGTGGAATACAAAAGCATTGTACCACACAATCATTGCGTTGTCTTACAGACGTGCATCTAAATCTAAATCTAAGCTGCAAAGATATGTATCATTTTAGATTCATATTAAATGCATTCCCACAAGCAGACACGCATAATTTCGTGCTTGCACACGCCGCAAGTGGATCTACAATATAAAAACCCCAACATATTAAATCATATTGGAAAAAAACATGTCGTAAATACTTCACACGTCATGTAAGTAGGTCTATAATCAAAGTTTTAAAGATACGTTAATATTTTAAATTCATATTGAATGCACGCTTAAAAGCAGATACGTGTAAGTTCGCGTTTTAAAATGCTGCATGTATACTTACAAACTAGAATCTAAGCATCAAATGAACATAATCTCGGCAACTTTCGATGGCCTTCAGGAATAAAAAAGGGAGGACGTTGGCAAAGAGAACTTTTTTTACAGTATGGGTGCTCAGTCTCATACCAGTCAAGGAATGTGCTGGGTAATTTTTTGTTTGTGTTAATTTTATTGTATTCATGTTTAAATGGTCTTTAATGTTTACTTTAACACAATAGGCAAAATTTGGACTCATTAAACTTACAAGATTTTGTGTATTTACGATCTCATTTATTTATTATCTCAAAATTAAATTTTCTTATAAGTCAAATAGTTTCAATTCGTAATATGAAATTGACAGTGAATCGAATTACATATTATCTGTAATTTGATTGTAATTTATCATAGTAATGCAGAACAACCAAAAGAAGGAGAAAAGTTTTCGTGAGAAAAATAAAAGTAAATGCTAAACTATAATATAATGAATACGGTTTTCCCTACTTTAACAGTGTTGTTTTTTGTCATAAGAGTTTTATTTTTAGCAAAACCTCGACAAACCTAATAGTTAAATCACTTCCCCAGTTCTTGTTTGCCGTATAGACCAATTCTATCAAATATGACTTTTAAATGCAGTTGTCTTAAGAATCGAATTCTACACAATTTGAGCTAAGAAAAAACGTAAAACTCGATAATGTGAGAGTTGTTTTAAATATTTTTTAGATTAACTTCCTGTTTTCATAAGACACATTGGTCCAGTACACATGCAAACATTGTTCATGTAAAATAAGCTTTGTGGTCTATACGACAAACAAGAACTAAGGCAGCAAAATTTCTTTTTAATTTTCTACATAGTGTTTCAAAGACAAATAAATTGAATATTTAAAAATTCAAATGGATAAAACGGAGTTTCAATTCACTTATTTATTTATTTTTGTGCTCGAACATTTTCGCCTAATGAGGCATCTTCAGGAGCAGAATTAGGCGAAAATGTTCGAGCACAAAAAAAAAAAGTGAATTAAAACTCTGTTTTATCCATTGAAATTTTAAATAATTAAAAATGGACTTTTACTGTGTAAACAGATTAACACTAACAAATATGACATAAATATTGTTCGGTAATCGAAAACTTCAAACACTCTCAACTCAAGTAATAATTTTTCATAAACATACTCCAATAACAAGTCAATAACATTTGCTGTCCCTAAAGAGTGTCAGTTTAGCGCGAAATTTACGATAATCTGTCTAAATTTTAAGGAGGCGCGCCACATCCCGCCAATTTCTCGCGCTTATTTGGTCGCGCTGCGTTTGCAGGCAATTTCCATAATGCTTCATATTTCAATTTTTATGTCGGCTTGCGGTGGGAGATCCCACACAGGGGGAGAACCCACCAAACAAGATGAAGCATGCGTGAAGGGATGAGGAAACCAAATCAGACGGGGGATGAAACTTGTGAACTCGAAAATTGGCAAGATTATCGATCAAACACCTAATCCAATTTTGATCACAGAGATACATACGTTACCATTGAATGCTTAGTATTTGTGCAAATGCATGGAGTCGATTGTGTTGACATTTAGGTACTATCGAAAATTTAAGTCATTGTAAGTCCGACCGGTCCGTAGGTCAGTGGTAACACTTCGGACTCTGAATGGGAAGGTTGTGGGCTCGATTCCCGGCGGAGCACAAAAAAATCTACCATTTATATTTTCAAGTTTGCTCTTCGCTGGGTTGACAAATTCATAAAACCTTTACCAATGACCGGTCACCAAAGGTCCCAGCCTTACAGCAACTGGGTCTTGCTTGAGATTTGGCGCTTTTTAGCGGCGACGGTCAAGCTCGTAAAAAGGTCGATAGCTGAATTGGTAGAATGCTTGCATTCCATGCCGAGAGCAAGGGTTTGATCTCAAAGGCTTACTCAGTCTTCACAAGAAATGAGAACCAGCCCCCCCGGGAGCTGAGAAACCCCCTCTTCAACTGAAAGTGGTTGGTGTGAGGCCGGCCCCCTTACCTGTAAGAATAAATAGGTCCCGAAGCGCCATATGCGACCCCTTCGGGGATAACGCAGGCAAAAATTTACACTATATGTGTAGCTTAGTTGCGTTTTTTTTGTTATGTTTGTTTAGCAAAAACCATTTTCCAAAGCTTGTAAATTAACAGAGTGAAAACTCATTATTAAATATCAATTAAAAATATAATAATGGAGCAAGATGAGGAGACGGTTCTGGAGAGACCATAAAGACCGCATGAACGAAGGAAGGATAATATCCCGAGTCGTGGCACAGGAGACACCGGACGGCCAGCGTCTACCAGGTCGCCCTCCCAAAAGATGGAAGAACAGCTGGTCTTCTGCATCACAGGAGGGAGGTCCGCAATACACAGATCTTAGATCTATAACAAAATGATGAAGAAGAAGAATTAAAAATACTTTTGAAGGCAAAGTTTTATTTTCTCAGTCTATTTATCGGACTTTATCGGTTTCTACCCGTTCATCTTTAGAAGCTAACTGAGTCTCTGTTGGCTTCTTAAGATGGGTTTCATTAAAAGTTATTTTTAATCAATATAAGATATAAATAAAACTTTTTGTATATAATGAAAGTACCTTGTTTAAAAAAGTAGCAGTAAGCTTGGTCTATACGTAAAATATCCTCATTACAATAGCACATCCAGTGGCGTGCCTACGGTTTCTGCTGTGCGTATGCAGTCTAATCTAATCTAATCTAATCTAAGCTGCAAAGATATATATCATTAAAGATTTATACTAAATGCATTCCCACAAGCTGATATGTATAATTTCGCGCTAACACATGCCGCATGTGGACCTACAATATAAAAACCCAATCTCAAATGAACATAAGCCTTGCAACTCTTGCCGTCCTTCCCTGAAACAGGGGTGACATTGGCAGAGTGAACCAATTTTTATATTATGGGTGGTCAGCCGCATAACAACCTGTAAGTCAAGGAACATACATGACAAATTACATTTTTTAAATCAAAGAATAAAAATAACAATATATACATGGACATAAATAAATCACAAATAATAAATCTTACCCCACTGTTTATTTTCCTAGGTGTTTCTTAATTTCTTCAGACTTAGATTTTGGATTTTAACAAAAAAACATTCACACACTTATGTAAGGTCCTCACAAGGCACAACTACATTTTCATAGGAGTTCATTGTATACTCTCAAAAAAGCGGATTCTTGATCGCAAACAAGGAGTAAGTCTTCTGTAAGAAGTAAGAAGTAAGTATTCTGATATTCGAATAAAACGCACTTGACGCGACCGTATATTGAAAATACAATGAGTCATTCATAAATCTGGAAACAACTTCAGTCTGGAATCGTAAAATTTAATGGACGAAAAGCTTAGCTTATCTTGATATTATTATTATGCGTACTCCAAGCACAATATGTGTATGAATGTTTTCATTTAGAATTAAAAAGAGCTTTACCGACTATCTTCATATAAACTTACAGGGGTCAAGCTTTTTTTCATACAATAAACAAAGACAGGTATGCATTTCTCAATCTAAATCTAAATCTAAGTTGCAAACATATATCTCACTTGAGATTCATATTAAATGCATTTCCACAAGCAGACACGTATAAGTTCGCGCTAGCACATGCCGCATGTGGACCTACAATATAAAAACCCAATATAAAATGAGCACAAGCCCTACAACTCTTGCCGACCTTCACTGAAACAGGGGTGACATTGGCAAAGTGAAGCATTTTTTACGGGTATGGATGAATATTGATGACGGAAAATTTAAACAGACGAATAACGATAAGTATATTTTAATCTACTCAACTTTTTTTTTCATTTTTGAGGGTACGCATGCTTAGCTGCTCAGCTTGTAAGATAGTCGCGCCACTGAGCACATCATATCCTTTAATTGCCGCTCAGCACAAATATTCCCGCCTTAGATGACTAACTAATTGTCGGGAGGCTTATCCTCTTTGTTGAACCCCGGGTCGGGAGGGGTAGGGGGGGCGGGGGGGAGGCCAGATGTCTAATTACGATTCCATTCATTGTTTTAGATAAGAAGTCACGTGGTGGCGTGGCGGTGGTGGCTGGCTGAGGAGGGAGGGGTACCTGGTTCGTGTCTCCAAAGAGAAGGGGAAGGGGAAGGGAAGGGGAAATAATTCCCAAGAGACAAAAAGAAATGCCGTTAAATTATAATCAACGCTTTGGAATATTTTTTTATGTTGTTTAATACATGAATTTTTATTCGGTTCTTGAATTTCTGTAATTTTATTTTCTCATAATTTAATCAATTATAAATAAGTAGGAGAGATATGTCAACATTAAAAAAACAATAAATAATAAAAAGTGAATTACAACTCTGTCCCTATTATCCTATTGAATTTTTAAATAATTAAAAAAACACTTAATTCTGTATATGTTTTTTAAGATTGACATTTAAGATAAAAGATCCCTTAACTTATAGGTTGGCATGAATCCCTTAACAAACAGGTTGGCATGAATTCCTCAGGATGGCCATATGTGGAGTTTTCATCATCTGGATATTTTTTTTGGAATTTATCCCTTGGGAATATGATCAACAAAGGGGATGAATTGGGGGCTAATATGTTGTTAATTAGTATTAGGGGAATTTTTTAATTGGTTGATTTCGATTATTTCAAGTGCGGAGAGGGTTGGTCCATAGGAACTATGATTATGATAAGAGAGCGCCGTTTTTGTGTGTGTCACACCTCAAGGGCCCTAACCGATCATGGATAAGACTTTCTAAAAAGGTGTGTCTTGAGTGCTCCGCGAAATACATCCACAGATTTGGAGTTCTTCACTACTGGTGGCAGTCTGTTCCACTCCACCGGACCCGCAACACGGAAAGCGTGGTCTCCGAAATTCGTACGAATCTGACGGCGTGGCTGAACCAAATTGACTACTCCATCGCCCGCAGTCTGCCTCCTTACACCCATCTCAACAGGCAACATCATGTCAGTCAGATGAGGTGGAGCCAAGCCATTGATAGCTTTATATACCATCACACAAACACGGTAGACCACCCTCTCCGGGATACGAAGCCAATGTAGTGTTTTTAACAGCGGAGTGATGTGAGTGTATTTGGGTATCCCGAATATGAGTCTTGCTGCCGAATTCAACACAGATTGAAAGCGATTGAACTGCTTCTTTGGCTGAACACTTATAGATCACTCAAACAAAAAAATTTGCCTTGACAATGGAATCCCCTCTGCACATCTCTTAAGCAGGGGGCTGGTTAATTAAGGGTTAGCCTAATGCCCTCGTAAAGCTGAGGACAATATTTCAAGAAAGCTTCCAAACGGTTATGGAATTATTATTCTTATTGTGTGCGGCCGATGTGACGTGATTCGGTTTTAATCCCGCTAACCCAGTTTTCCCTTTAAGCCCCATTTTATATAATGTGACGGCGCTATTATAAATTCAAAGCCGTTTTCTTATCGCGGCTTGAATTATATGAAAAATGAAAATGCACGTTATTCTTCAAATCTACTATGTACCCATATTTAGAATTTAAAATACTGCTTAAAATAATTATAACAGTTGCCTTGTTTTTTTTTTGAAACACAACTAATATACACAAGAAAACTTGTTTCCTACGTTCTTCCCGAGGAATCGCATGTGGTAATTCAGGACCTATTTATTTATACGGGTAAAGCACTTTCAATTGAAATGGAGATTTCCCATTTCCGAAGGAGGCTTGTTTTCATTTATTTTGAAGGCTGATTACATTTGCCGGTATTAATTTTGAGTGTGAAATAGACACCGAAACGGGAAATGATTTCTGATACCCTCGGTGGCGATCGAACCCTTGCTTTCAGCATGGAATGCAAGCATTCTACCGACTGAGCTATCGACCGGACTTTTTACGAGCTTGGTCGTCGCTACAAAGTGCCAATTCTCAAGCCAGACCCAGTTGCTGTAAGGCTGGATGTAACTTTTTATGACCGGTCATCGGTAAAGGATTATGAATTTTTCAACCTAGCGAAGAGCAAATTAGAAAATATAAATGGGATATTTTTCAGAATAATTTTATCATTATTTTAAATTCTAAATTTGGATATAAGAAGCTGCGCTACATGTAAAGCTAAGTAACATTTCAGATTGACGTTTCGTTACTCAAACATTTCCTCTACTAAGATTTATGTTGGGCATACCATATTATTGTTTTTTTCCTTATTTATTCCAATTTGATTTGATTTCCATCCGTCTTCCACACATCATCAAAACAAACAAAAAATAAGAATATCAAACATCTCAATTTTTTATTATAATTTATAATGGTTGGAAAAGCACGCCAGTTAAAAAAAACTGTGAACCAATATGATCTCACCTGCGAAAATTCAGCCAATCAGAAGATATTCATGAAATAAAGTTACCGCTTTCGTCCAATGGGATTCGCCGAGACCCCAGCCTCCCTCACAGAGCAGACGGTAAACAAATTACCCTGAAGCCGGTACATCTGGATAATTGATTCACCATCCCCTAAGTTACAAACGTTTGTAGGAGATGGGGAAAAATATGTGGTTTCAAAATCGTTAAGTGAAATTGAGGTAAGTCGGAGAATTCATTTAGCTGTATGCAGAAATGGAATACTTACAATATATGGCCTAAGTTGCAAAGATAAATAACATTTGAGATTCATCTTAAATGCATTACATTTACCATTACATTCATAAACCTTTACCAAAGACCAGTCCTTGACTTGTAGGTTGATATGAGGCTGACCATCCATACTGTAAAAAATGGTTAAAAAAAGTCTTTACAGCATTATCACAAATCAATAAAGATTATCAATAAAGAATTGCATTTTAATGTCCTAGTCGACGTCATCTAATCCAATCTAATCAAAATTGCAAAGATATGTAACGTTGGGGATTCACATCTTGAATTCTCATAAGCAGAAACGTACAAGCTCGCGCTTGCACATGCCGCGCGTGAACCTACAACATTAAAACCCAAATCTCAAATAGACTACACCCTGCAACTCTTGCCGTTGTTCCCTGAAACAGGGGTGGCATAGCCATTTTCTACAGCATCAGTAGTCAGCCGCATACCAACCTATAAGTCAAGGAAATTTGTACAACAACTTTGAACATCTACTTGTTTTACTTTTCGTCTTTTTTACGTACAAAGTCTAAAAATTACCAATTGAAAGCTATATTCTAAGATATTTATTCATTATATTGTAATGAACAAATGCACACACAGATATCATGTAATAATAATAATAGTAGGATGATTTATTTAGTGAGCGCTGTTTTTGTGTGTATCACACCTCAAGAGCCCTCTGCAAGCTTGGTCGTCGCTGTAGAAAGTGCCAATTCTCAAGCAAGACCCAGTTGTTGTAAGGTTGGATGGACCTTTCAGTGACCGGTCTTTGGTAAAGGTTTATGAATTTTTCAACTCAGCGAAGAGCACATTCGAAATATAAATTGTATATTTTTGTGCTCCGCCGGGATCCGAATCCACAACCTTCCATTTACGAGTCCGAAGTGTTGCCACTGGACTACGGACCGGTCCGCGTGTTCCCATTCCACCACGCAAAAGGAATGATCACTCACACATGCACACGGGTTTCACTGTTACTAGTAAATAATATATTTTTGCTTTTCGAGAACATTTTCGTGCTGTTTTTGGTGAACTTTCGATTTTTTCAAATTGCTGATCCAATTTTATAAAGTTTTTAATACAATCTGCAGCGAATTCATTACATTGGGCTATAATTCAATTCTACCTCGATATCGAAACGAAATACCTTTAACTTATAAAGGTTTGTGCATTTACTTAGTGAAAATTCATCTTCATCTATTGAATTTCTTATAAAACGTAAGTATTTTTCTTTTTTTAATATTTGTTATTGTATCCTCGAGTACTTTCGACTGTCGTCATTTTCAAGAGTCATTTATATTGAAATTAAATAAAAAAAACTGCAACTTTTCATTGAATGTAATCAAGCTGTCTTATTTATCAATTTTCAACACTCATAACTGTGTATGTGCATTAAATTGCTTGTGTGCCAGTATATAGCTATTTGATACCTAACAGTTGGTTTTCAGCTAGGTTCACTCATCTGCAATACTTCCGTGTGCATGTGTGAGTGATCATTCCTTTTGCGTGGTGGAATGGGAACACGCGACCGGTCCAAGATGCCAACGACACGCGGTGTACCTGAGCGGTAGCCCATCCAAGTACTATCAGCGCCCAATGTTGCTTAACTTCGGTGATCTATGGGAACCGGTGCTTTCAACATGGTAACGTCGTTGACTTTGTACCTATATATATTCACTCAATCAAAAAAGTAATTTAAATAAACGGAATCGCAATCATTCCTCGCTTGGAGAGAGTTGATCTCATCTGCACGTTTCGACTACTGCGTCATGACTTCCAACCCCACCACCCTTCCCAAAGTGCCTTCATTTCTCGACACTTTACACCTAATGGGCTAAATTGATAAGCTGTCTGTCGACACGCAGCCAGATATACATCTCGCTCACAAACCTAACACTGAAAAAATTACATCCTCATGTATTTGTTGAGCGCTGTTTTTTGTGGAAATCACACCTGAAGAGCCCTCCGTGAGTTTGATCTTTTATTATCTTTGAATCCCACAGAAGGTGTTAAAAACGATTTACCGTTTCGGTATTTATTTCGAACCCCAAACTAATATTCCGGCCAGATTTACTCAGCTTTCAAAATAAATGAGTACCAGCCCCCTAGGGAGCTTGTTGGGTCCCAATCCAACTGAAGTGGTTGGCGTAAGGGCGGCCCCTTTACATGTACAAATAAGTAGCTTCCATTCGCAACATGCGATCCTTTTGGGTAGAACGCGGTCCCCACATTTAGTGCATATTTACGGCGAGGCTGGATCAACCTGACATCAGCATTCCCAGCACCATTCACCCCACTGCCTGCAACGTGTAAGAACATGTCTGCCGGATATAACGGCACCATACAATTTAGGGCCTAAAATACCATCAAGGACAAATTGGTATACCACTCTTTCAGGAAACGAAGCAAATATAGTTATTTCAGCAGCGGAGTGATGCGAGAAAGCTTGGACATCCCGAAGATCAGTCTTGAAATCTGTTCAGTTGTTTTTTTTGGCTAGCCAATTTGAATCGTATAATGATATTTTCAAAAGCACTCACCAATATTTTAAAACACACGCAACTAAGCTACACATATAGTGTAACTTCTTGCCTGCGTTTCCCCGAAAGGGTCGCATGTGACACTTTGGGGCCTATTTTATTTTTACAGGTAAGGGGGCCAGCCTCACACCAACCACTTTCTATTGAAGTGGGGGTTTCCCAGCTCCCGGGGGGGGCTGGTTCTCATTTCTTTTGAAGGCTGAGTAAACCTTTGAGATCGAACCCTTGCTCTCGGCATGGAATGCAAGCATTCTACCAATTTATTGAGCTGTCGACCTTTTTACGAGCTTGATTGTCGTCGCTACAAAGCATCTATTATCAAACAAGCCCCAGTTGCTGTAAGGCGGGATGGACCTTTGGACACAATTTTATAAATCTCAAATACTTATTTAATAATTTAAAAAACGGGATTTTCTTTTTCTATAAATCATAAAACATCCCTATTTCATGGGTTTATTAATTCGTTTACAGGTTCATCCCCCCTTAATTACGTTCTTTAAAATCAGCAGCAATATCCGAAGTCATTTCCTACATTAACTACCAATTATTAAGGGTGGAACCATCCCCTGGAATTTCCTAACGTTATCCTAGTTACTAGGAGGGGTTAAATAAAATCTAATACCTATCTTGCAATCATTTTATGTTTATTTCTTTTTTTTATGTTTTTTCTTTTTTTCGTTTTTTTTCTTTTTAAAGAAATTTTTGTCAAGTTTACGTAAAGGCGTACCTACACTTGTTTAAGGCAAACTTATTTCAGAACAAATATTTTTCCTTTGCCTTAATATAAAACATTGAAATTAATTTGACATCTAAGAATGAATCAAATCGAAAAATGTATTTCAATTTTAAATATCAGTTTCTAGGTTTTTTTATCTTGCCTATTTCGTAAGTGCAATAAAATCTACGAGGAGTTATTTATAAGCATAAAGTAATCTAAATCTTAATCTAAGTTGCAAGGATATATATCATTTGAGATACAAATTAAAAACACAAGCAGGCACATATAATTTACAATAATTTTAACTACCCAGTTAAAAAAAAATATATATATACGCGGCTGACCACCCATGCTGTAAAAATGGTTCACTTTGCCAATGTCACCCCTGTTTCAGGGAAGGACGGCAAGAGTTGTAGGGTGTATATCCTTTTGAGATTTGGTTTTAATGTTGTAGGATCACAGACGGCATGTGCAAGCGCGAACTTGTACGTGGCTGTTTGTAAGAATTCATATAATGTGAATCTCCAATGTAACATATCTTTGCAACTTCGATTAGATTATATTTTTTATGGTTTGTGTATTAACACTGTGAAAATTCATGTTTTTTTATTGTTATTTAATTAAACAACACTTTTTAAATTTTAAAACACTGTTTTATTTCCACAAATCTATGTATATAAAACAAAGTCGTGTTAGTTACACTATCCATAACTCAAGAACAGCTGAACTGATTTGGCTGAAAATTGGTAGGGAGGTAGCTTAGAATCAGGAAAAGGACAAGGGATACTTTTTATATCCTTTTTATACTTTTTTTCAAGAAATAACATAAAACGTGGTAGGTATAAATAAAAAAAAACGCAACTGAAAGCAATCCGTTAAAAACAGTCTAGCCGTTCTTTTTTCAAAAAACAAGAACAAAATGCAACTGACAGCTAAACATAATGGAGTCTGAGAATAATTGAAGTTGACCGATTTGTTTCAAGTTTCTATTGACATAATGTACCAAAAAAATCATTAAGAAAGCCATGCCACCACCAAGGCGATCAAATATTTCCCGACAAAGCCGTAATGCAACTAGGATTCAAAACATTGCGAGTGAAAGGAGTGAAGAAGAGCAATGCATTGCGCGTGAAGAGCGCCGCGTCGGTATGTGAACTGCAATGAAGCGATTTGGGAACATTGATTTGGGAAACAACTTGATCGATGTCAAGAGATGAATGCAGCAATGAAAAGAGCAATTCTTCAAGATCTACAGCAACTACTTCATGACATCATGCGTTGGTCAGGCTGTTTAAGAGTGCTTTGGAACGCATGCCAAATCTAATCTAATCTAATCTTATCAAAGTTGCAAAGATATGTTACATTGGAGATTCACAACACATGCATTCTCACAACCAGACATGTACAAGTTTGCGCTTGCATATGCCTCATGTGAGCCTACAACACAAAAACCAAATCTCAAATGGACATACATCCTGCAACTCTTGCCGTCCTTCCCTGTAACAGGGGTAACATTGGCAAAGTGAACCATTTTTACAGCATGGGTGGTCAGCCGCATACCAACCTATAAGTCAAGGAACATACACGACAAATTACATTTTTTAAATCAATAAATAATAATATATATGGACATCAAAAACTAAAACATAAAACAAATTTCACTTTAATAAACCCTATGGGTAACCGTTCAGGTTCACCGTGTGTCGTTGGCATCTTGGACCTGTCCGTAGTCCGCAGTCCGTAGTGGCAACACTTCGGACTCGTAAAAATGGAAGGTTGTGGATTCGGATCCCGGCGGAGCACAAAAATATACCATTTATATTTCGAATGTGCTCTTCGCTGGGTTGAAAAATTCATAAACCTTTACCAATGACCGGTCACCAAAGGTCCATCCAGCCTTACAGCAACTGGGTCTTGCTTGAGTATTGGCGCTTTGTAGCGACGACCAAGCTCGTACACCTCTGCGGCACTACAACAAGTGTCATAGACCCCTAGTCTAGAGTCTTTAGAATCTGAGGAGTCTCCCGCACAGGATTTCTTAAAAAAAATATATTTTAATATTTTGAATAGTAGGTACTAACGTTTTTGACCAATTTAGTCATCTTCAGGTAGTAACATTTTTTACATAGTTTTTAAAATAGTCAGTAAGGTAAGTTAAATAGGTAAAATGAATTAATTAATAAATATAAGAATATAAAAAAATATATATGATTAGATTAGATATCGGATATTACACGAACCGTTCTAAGAGAACTATAATTATTTTCGACGTTTCGTTAGCAACAAAGTTAAAGTCTTCAGGAAACACCCTCGTTGCTTGTGTTCTATCTAAAGTACAAAAATATATATAAATATTAGTTCTGATTTTTTTGTTTTTGAAAACTTATACACCCGGATCAACATCCTCTTGTAAAGGCAGTGCCTTGTCGAGCCAGCCAGCTGTCTCTGTTGGTTGCCATCCTCTTGAACTGAATATAGCTGGACGCATTCATGAGCCGCTTCGAATCCTGAATGTGTAAATTTCTTAAGCGACCTGTTGTTCGTCCTCTCAAGATTTTTATGAATCCCTAGCTGTATCATGAGGAACAGAGGAAATATCAGAAGAAAGCGTGGAATGGGAAGACCAGGAAAGAAATGGATAGACCAAATATGTGGAATTGCGAAAGAATGGGTCATACAGAGTGAGAATAAGAGAAGATTATGTATGAAGAAAGTTTTTTTTTTGTATTATCCGAAAAACAAGAGCACGTATTAATACATAGAAAGAATGTCAGTTAACAAAGTATAAGGCCAATTATAGTTTTTCAGCTTTAACAATGAGTAATATAAAAAAAAATATGTCAGAATAGCAACAAGAGTAAAAAGACATTAAACAAAAATAAAAAGTGAATGTTAACAAAACAATTTAACAAAATCAGAACCAGTAGTAGCTATAATCTAAGTAAAAAATCAATTTCCAACGAAATAAAAATTTAAAAGAGAAGAAACAGCCAAATATAAAAACTTAAACATGAGCAAAAGGGATAGGAAAGATGAGAAGGATTATGAATACCAAAGAGATGAAAGAGGTTTGCAAGGACAGAAAAAAGTAGAGACGCATTTGCGGAGGTACCGACCACCCCAAGTGGAAGGGCATCAGGATGCAGTAACAGTGACAGGAACCAGGCTCGTCTTACTCGTCGTACTGTATCATACCATCATTCTGTTAGGGGTGACCAGTATCTCTGCAGATGTGTCTCCACTGTGTTGTATCTTTGCACACTTCTTTTAGTCTACAAGAATGAGTGTCGGAAGGTGAAAATAGTTGAAGCATATTTCTGTTCTCATTTCCTTTATTGCTCCAGTATTTTTTTTTTAATAGAAGAGTAAGCGAGTATGTAAATAATTACTCATGTAAGTTTCATGACAATCTGTTCAGTAGTTTAGGAGTCCATACAGGACAAACATACAAACAAACATCCGTTTGATTTTATGAATGTAGATGGAAACCCCTATATGATGATGATGATATTGGATGATTTATTTCCGGTGGCGCCGTTTAATGATCACAGACCATCTCAAGGGCACCGTGGGTCTTCGAAAACACCATTTTCTTAAGTCCTCTTCTGAAAGTTATGGTGGGCTGGTCAGAGCGAAGGTCGACAGGCAGCTTGTTCCAGGCAACTGGCCCAGCTACTCCAAAACTCCTGTCCGCAAAAATAGATGTATTTGCTCTTATGGGTTCTTTGATCCTGTTGACAGCACGCTCCCCCAGTTATTTTTTGCCGTATAGACCAATTTTGTCAAACATGACTTTTTAATGCAGTTGTCTTAAGAATCACATCCTACACAATCTGAGCTAAGAAAAAACGTAAAACTCGATAATGTGAGAGTTGTTTTAAATATTTTTTAAATCAATTTACTGTTTTCATAAGACACGTTGGTCCAGTACACATGCAAACATTGCTCATGTAAAATTAGCTTAATGGTCTATACAGCAAACAAGAACTATGGCAGCGAGCACTAGAGGCAGAGCGCAGTGGTCACCTTATAGCGAAAACACAATATATAACGCAACAATACAAAAGTTTAAATTATAGCCCCATGAGAAATCGATAAGTCATCATTAGCTTCATCGTGAGTTTTTCGATAAGTAACTGAAGGCTAAGTCCGTCGGCTTTTTCGATTTATTTTAATCTTGTAAATTGTGAGTAATCCCTCTTCAGTTCCCAAGAATAAAACATTGCGTTCACTCCCTTCGATCGCGTGAATTGAAAAAATATTTGATATTTAAGTCACTCACTAGGAGTGCCGTTGTATATCCCATAGGTTTTCGATTAACGCGATCGAGGGGAGGGGAGCGAATGAAGAAAGTTTTATTCTCGTGGTAATGCTTCGTTCCATCACTAAGGAATATTGATAGAAAAACAGCCAGTCTGCTTATCCCATTCTATCTTATTTAAAGAGAAATTAATTGGAGATTAAAAAGACTCAAGAACAATATGAATTTAAATGAAAAAATAAAAAAGCGATGGATATGAATGAACGAAGTTTTTCAGAATCAAAAACGACAATCGAGGATTGTTTTTGGAAAAAACTCGGCCATAACACCAAAATTGTGTGTGGGTTATGGTTATGTTAATGAAAAAAAAATAGGCTGATTTATTTGGTGAGCACTGTTTTTGTGTGTATCACACCTCAAGAGCCCTGTGCGAGCTTGGTCGTCGCTGTAGAAAGCGCCAATTCTCAAGCAAGACCCAGTTGTTGTAAGGCTGGATGGACCTTTTAATGACCAGTGTTTGGTAGAGGTTTATGAATTTTTCAACCCAGCGAAGCCCTGAGAGCTTTGTGCAGCCTGCAGAGAGCCTACCTCCAGGAAATAACCTCGAGTGGCCCGTGTGGAAATCTATGAACAGATTGAGGACCAATGTTGGAAGAGCCCGGGCCAACATGTTGACCTGGGGATTTCTGGGACGGGAGGACTCTACACTATGTGAGTGTGGAGCTCAGCAAACTATGGAGCACCTGCGGTGTTGTCCCTCCTGTCCGACAAGCTGCTCCAAGGATGATCTCTTTGCGGGAAACCAAAGAGCTGTAGACATTGCTCGTTACTGGGCCAATACGGTGTGAAGCTGACACGAAGAAGAAGAACCCAGCGAAGAGCAAATTTGAAAATATAAATGGTATATTTTTTGTGCTCCGTCGGGTTTCGAACCCCAACCTTCTATTTACGATTCCGAAGTGTTACCACTGGACTACGGACCGGTCAATTTTTAATTTTAATTAATATTTCTTTACAACTTAGATTAGATGAAAGAAGAGAAAGAAGTTTAAACAACTCTGTAGAGGTTCTTCCTACCCGTAGTGGAAAGTGGACAGAGTTACAGTTATCTTCCTACATTATTTTTCTTCCTTGAATAAATAACATTCACATTATGAAATGACACAATTTAAGATCAACAGAACCAACACTTTTATGTGGACACAGGTTTTTTAAAAAAATGATTCAATCCGATAAAAATTTACACTCAATGTAATCAAAGATGTTTTGCATGCACTTAGTTTTATTTACACGACCGTCGTATATTTATTTATAACAAAACCCATAAATTATTGAATAATGATGTATTGCAAACAAAATGAAACGCTTGTTTTTAAAATGAACATTCCTTGATTACTTATATAGGTTAGTATGAGGCTGACCAGCCGTACTATAAAAAATGGTTCACTTTGCCAATGTCAACCCTGTTTCAGGAAAGGTGACAAAAGTAGTAGTATGTTCATTTGAGGTTAGGTCTTAATTTGTAAGTATACATTCAGAATTTGTAAGCGCGAACTTACTGTCTGTTTGTGGGCATGCATTAAAAAAAAAACGCAACTGAACTGAACAAATGTAGTGTAACTTCTTGCCGCGTTATCCCTGAAGGGGTCGCATGTGGCGAGTTGAACCTATTTATTTTTACAGGTAAGGGGGCCGGCCTTACGCCAACCACTTCAGTTGAAGTGGGGGTTTTCTAGCTCCCGAGGGGGCTGGTACTCATTTCTTGTGAAGGCTGAGTAAAGCTTGCCGGTAGTTTTATTATGGGGTTTAAAATAAACACCGAAATAGGAAATCATTTCTGACACCCTCCTCGGTGGGTTTCGAACCCGAGCTCACGGGGTAGAATGCGAGCACTCTACCAACTGAGCTATCGACCGGACTCATTTGATATGAGTTTTTAATTTTAATGTATCTTTGCAACTTACATTATAGATTATAGAACACATACGAGGTAGGTACCTATGTTTGGAATAAAAGTTGTCATTTTATAGTTTGTTGAAAAATATTATTTTATTCAATAACTTTCAAAGTAATAATTCTCAGATATATACACTTGTGCTAGCATTTCTTCCAATTCTTGAAACACTTCTGATTTGTATTTTTTTATTTGACTTGAGCTCTTCTTTCTATACGGTATTTCTCCTAAATCATGGCGAAACACCATACTTTCGAAGTAACAGGGGCCTAATTATCGTGAATATAGTAGCTGAGACCTGATAACGGTGTTATTTTTGGACAAAAAATACGCACATACCATGACGTGTGCGTTGGCGCATTATCGCACACATGAATGGTTCCACAACAATTCCACAAGTTTAATTTCGTATTTCTTGACGTGAACAGCGCATAGCTTCAATGTAATACTCTTTATTAACCATACAACCTTCGACAAAACCAACAAGAAATAATAGAAAATCGAATATACATACGTTGACCGCCAAATTTAGAAAATAACCTTTTTAACAGATTTCCTTTTGCACATATTCAAATCGTTGAAAAAAAAAATAGATTTTTCAATTAACGTTGTTTAACAAAATCGCTTGAGGACAAATTGTATAATACCATTAACATACGCGACTACATTTGCAAGGTTTTTCAAAAACTTGCCAACATTGCCTGAAATAAGCTGACCCAGCTGTTTTACAACTGGCAACATTTGGTTGAGGACATTGCCGATTTGTTTTAAAATGCTGCAAATCAATTTGATGGCATTTTGAACAGCGTTGATCAGCCGATTTATCAGTTGAAGAAACTTGATGATCAAGTCTCTCAGTCTTCTGAATATCCTCTTGATGCGTTCACTGAGTCTTCTCCAGATCTTGATGATAGCGTTCACTGCTTTGATGATGCTCCCCGCGAGGTCTCTTAGCCTCTTGATGATATTCTTCAGCCAGCCTCGACTCCTTGCTGATATTCCAGCATTGAAAGGGATGTCCACATCTACAGGAGCAGCGTAAATATTTTCGGCGAGACATTTCAACTCTGGATCAACCGCCAAAACTTGCAAGTCTCCCTGTGTAAGGGCGCCACTTACGACATTGATCTAAAAAACAACATTGATTCTCAATCCATTTTTTCATTACGCATACATGTTATTTCCTTAGGGCCTGTTGCATCAAACTCTAATCAGAGAAAAGTCAAAATCAAGTGTGATTTTCCCCGTCAAATTAAGTTTAAATTGCATCATATTTAACATTTCCCACTTTCGAGAAATATTTAAACGAGATCCTTATCAGAATTAAGCAATCAAATTTGATGTGCCAATCAAATATTGGTTGGAGGTTGGTGAAACAGGCCGTTGAAAACTAGGTGTTAAGATTTAAATTGGAATTTAAATTTTTTTTAAAAACCGCTAGGGGTGGCTGGTACCTCCGAAGATACGTTTACACTTTTTTCTGTCGTTGCGTACCTCTTTCATCTCTTCAACATGCATCACTTTCTTCATACATACACTTATCTTATTCTCACTCTGCAGATTGCATTATTTCGCAATCTCACCTATTTGGTTTATCCATTCCTTCCTCGGCCTTCCCTTTCAACGCTTTTCTCTGACAATTCCTCTCTACACTTTATTCGTTATTCGTTCATCATCCATTCTTTTAAGATGTCTGAACCATCTCATTGTGTTTTTTTGTACTTTTGTTCTTAAATTCTCTTTTATACCACATTCGTTCATCACCCAATCATTAAAAAACGCTAACTCAAATATTAATGAAAACATCAAATGGTTATCCATCTTTACGATTTTCTAAAAAGTTTAAGTAAGATGGAATTTTCTAAAAAGTAAAAGTAAGATGGTTCGGGCATTTGGAGAGAATGAGTGATGAAAGATTGACGAAGAAAGTATATGTTTCTAGAATAGATGGATGTCATGGTAGAGGAAGACCGAGAAAAGTATGGAAGGATCAAATCTCTGAAATAGCGAATGAATGGGATATCCAGAGTCATAATAAAAGGAGGACTTGTGTGAAAAAGGTTATGACTCTGGATGAAATGAAAGAAGTATGCAAGGACAGGAAGAAGTGGCGGCTAATCTGCAATGTTGATTTCTAATGTTGGTGTGTTCATTTGCTACATTTTTTGCATAGGAAATTTTTGACTTTTTTTTGTATAGATTTCTTTGTAAGGTTTTGTTCTTTTTTATATTTAAATGTAATTTATTATTCATATTCCTTGACTTATAGGTTGGTATGAGGCTGACCACCCATACTGTAATAAATGGTTCACTTTGCCAATGTCACTTCTGTTTCAGGGAAGGTCGGCAAAAGTTGTGGGGCTTATGTTCATTTGAGGTTTGGATTTTATTTATAAGTACACATTCAGCATTTGTAAGCGCGAACTTCACTTGTTGGTTTGTGGGCATACATCTGAGAGCTTTAAATGAATATATCCTTGCAACTTAGATTATAGATTATTATCACTGTTTCCAATAATACACAAATCACAGTATTCGTGTACAAAAACATAAGCATTTCTTTTTTAAATAAAACGCATTTTTAGTACTTACGTAAAATAGTACACAAAAACACAAGGGAAGAAATGTTTTGGTCACCATTGTCAACTGTTCACTAACATAATAAGTAGTTAATTTATAATTTTAAAGTTTCAACGTTTTATATCTAGATAACAGCCATAAAAGTTTTGCAATTGAATTTATAGATAAGCAGGTTTGTGATAAACGACTTGTATTTTATATCCTCTGCATTGTAGGTTTCGTTTTCACTTTTCAATGTCAAAATGCCATCTAGATTCTATAATCTCATAATCTATGTTGCAAGGATATATTCATTCAAAGCTCTCAGATGTATGCCCACAAACAAACACGTGTAGTTCGCGCTTACAAATGCTGATTGTGTACTTACAAATAAAATCCAAACCTCAAATGAACATAAGCCCTGCAACTTTTGCCGACATTCCCTGAAACAGGGGTGACATTGGCATAGTGTATAGACATTGTTTAAGTTCCGTAATTAACAGTTTTTTTATAATGTCAATAGTTTTTGAGTAAATATGGAAAAACTATGTTCTTTGATTAAATTAAAATTTAACTCATTAAGTAGTTTCAGTTTTTCCATATTTACTCAAAAACGATTGACATTATAAAAAAAATGTTAAGTACGGAACCTAAACAATGTATAGTTCTGTAAAAAGCAAAAAAAAAAATTCAGAAATACAGCACACACGAAAAAAAAAGGCTAAAAATGTATAAAAAACGCGGTTTTTAAAAATATTTTTATGTGGTGGCAATTCTTAAGTTATATATTTTGTTCAAGCTTTAAAATTAAGATAAAAAATAAATAATAAACATTCTTGATTTATTTAATTACTGTAACTATTTTGCTAAGACCATAAAGTGTAAGAAACAAAAACGGCAGATTTAACTTTATAACACGCCTTAAATGTGAATAAATCTCTGCAACTTAGATAAAAGATAGATTATACAGAAGAGGCAACAGATCTGGAAGGATCACGTAGACTGCATGAATCAAAGTAGGATAATTGAAATGGTATATATCCTTGCAGCTTAGATTAGATTAGATTAGATTGGCCGAGGGGGCCAAGTGGGCTGATCTTTCTAGCGTGTTTGGAATAGAACAATGTTGATTCGATCCCCGCCTGGGTCATTTGACCATAACTTTGACCCTGGTTCAACAGATGATTTTGGGTTTTCAACTTCAACTAAGCTACACATATAGTGCAATTTCTTGCCGCGTTATCCCCGAAGGGGTCGCATGTGGCGAGTTGAACCTATTTATTTTTACAGGTAAGGGGGCCGGCCTTACGCCAACCACTTCAGTTGAAGTGGGGGTTTCCCAGCTCCCTAGGGGGCTGGTACTCATTTCTTGTGAAGGCTGAGTAAACCTTGCCGGTATTTTTATTATGGAGTTTGAAATAAACACCGAAATAGGAAATCATTCCTGACACCCTCCTCGGTGGGATTCGAACCCGAGCTCACGGGGTAGAATGCATGCACTCTACCAACTGAGCTATCGACCGGACTAAAAAACGGGGTAACTATTAATTAATAATTCATTAAAAATAAACAATAATTCATTATTAATTGATGATATTAATATCTGTTTCTGGCCAGGCCGAATAGGTTGGTGAATTGCATTCTTCTTCACAAATCTATTTAAAAAAAAAATGGATCACTTACCGCGAAATACTAGACAGCCAGCGTCTTCCAGGCTTACCACCCAAAAAATGGAAAAACCGAAGAAAGATGTTCTTCCGCATCACAAGAGATAAGTCTAATCTAATCTAATCTAAGTTGCAAAGATATGTTACATTGGAGATTCACATTACATGCATTCTCACAACCAGACACGAACAAGTTCGCGCTTGCACATGCCTCATGTGAACCTACAACATAAAAACTAAATCTCCAATGGACATACACCCTGCAACTCTTGCCGTCCTTCCCTGAGACAGGGGTAACATTGGCAAAGTGAACCATTTTTACAGCATGGGTGGTCAGCCGCATACCAACCTATAAGTCAAGGAACATAAGTTACGAAAAAAAGGTCTAATAGAAAGAAGAAAATTATTTTTCAACACATGCATGCATAAAAAATGTAGACAGAAAGCAGAAAACAAGTAAAATATAAATTTATTTAAGTAAAGTAATAAAACTGTTATCGCCAATTTTCGTGACTCGGTCATAATTTGGTCTTACAATAAGTTCTACAAAGAATGACATTATTTATTCCAGCTTAAAAAATTGTTTTATTTTGCGTATTTTAAAAACATTGTATTTAATATATGAATTAATTTATGAATTGCTTACCATGCCGATGTTTTTGTTTAGTTCTACATTAGGTGACCCAACAGACGTTATCATGTCAATTTGTAATATATTTTTTTAAGAAATCCAGTGCGGGAGACTCCCTAGACTCTAGAGACTCTAGAGGTATATGACACTTGTTGTAGTGCCGCAGAAATGTACGAGCTTGGTCGTTGCTACAAAGCGCCAATACTCAAGCAATACCCAGTTGGTGTAAGGCTGGATGGACCTTTGGTGACCGGTCATTGGTAAAGATTTATGAATTTTTCAACCCAGTGAAGAGCAAATTTGAAAATATAAATGGTATATTTTTTGTAATAATAGTGTTTGTGTTTAGTAAATTGATGTTCTAATGGAGATGTAAGAAACTATTAAACTTAATTGAAAAAAAAACTAAAAAAGAAACCTAATAAAGAGGAGTTTCAGCTAAACAAAAATTTGAAAAAAATCCTCGCAGATTTCTCATTTATTTACGCATTAATTGGTCAGTAACTTAAAGCCTCCAAATCCAATAAACCGTTTCAAAATTTTGCACTGGTCAACAAACAACATTTTATTTTATCATTTAAATTTTTGTGTATTTCATGTCATACTATTGCCATCTCTCTCAGTCATACTATTGAGAACTCAATAATATATGAAATCAAGTATGACCTAGGTAGCATGTTCCTGATTTTAAAAGTAGTGGAGGGATGATGATGATGATGATGATTTGTATAGCGCCGTTTCGTGACTACTGTCACTGCAAGGGCGCTTTCAGGCTTGACGCGGCGGTGAAGAAATGGGTCTTCATTCCCTTCTTGAAGCTCTCGATCCCTTCCTTGGCACGCACTTCAGGAGGCAGCTGGTTCCAAGTGGACGGTCCCGCAACGGCGAAAATAAGAAGGGAAAAGAGGGCCGGGAAATATGTGATTCTAAGTACAACAGGGATTAAATACCTACCTGAGATCTAGTTTAAGAAGGTTTTTTCTGGTATAGTTCCAGTTATGTTTAATATTTGTCTACTCTGATTCTAATTTTTAAGTAAGAAATTCATATTTTGATCATTAACGACATATTTATTTTTCAATTATGCCTTTTATCAGAACTAACATCAGTTAACCTGTATCTCAAAAACTAGAGCTGATGGAAAAAAATCTGGTGGTATTTTTGGAATCAGCACATCAAAAGAATTAAGAATAAGGTCTTACATTTCTGGCACCATAAAAAAAAAATGTTGGCCTGTGTAATCCAAGTTGCAAAGATGTATTAACGTTGAAAATTCAGATTAAACGCATGAATACAAAAATACACGTGTAAGTTCGCGCTTACGAATGCTGCTTGTGTCCATACAAATTATAATCCAAACCTCAAATGTACATATACCCTGCAACATTTACCGACCTTTTCTGAAACAGGGGTGACAATTGGTAAACAGAACCATTTTTAACTGCAAAGGTGGCCAGCCTCATACCAACTGTTAAGTCAAGAAATTCTAAGATCATCTAAAATATAAACGAAAACGGGTCAGACGCATCATCTCCGGATGCCTGAAACCAGCTCCAATCAAGAAAGTGCGCATCCTTACTGGAATTGCTCCACCGGGAATCTGAAGGAAAGTTGCAGCCAAAGAGGAAAAAAGGAAACAGACAAATGACCCAAGGCACCCCTTGTATGAGCATGTGCCTCCAACATCAAGACTTAAGTCCAGGAAGGCATTCATGAACACCTTTGAAGAACTCACCGTCACCCAAGAACAGAGGCGCCTCAGACTGTGGAGGGATGGCAGTAGCTGGATGGAACCAGCCGAGACTCTCCCACCTGGCAACCAGCTACCATACAATACCTGGAGAGCCCTCAACAGACTCAGGACTAGGGTGACAAGGTGCAGGACAAACCTTCAGACGTGGGGCCTGCTGGACCGTGGACAGGACACCCTGTGCGACTGCGGGGATGTCCAGGACTCGGCGCATATGTTGGTGTGCCCCTTAATCGGTGAAAGATGCACACTGACGGACCTGTTTCAAGGAGACGACAATGCAGTGGCTGCCGCTAGTCACTGGAGATACCTCGCATAGGTGGTTCTGGACACGTTAAGTAAGTAAGTAAATCTAGATATAATACAAAATTTAAAAGAAAAAAATCATTAGATATTTTTTTCTTGGTTTTTTTTTTATATAAGGCTAACCTATTTTAACTCATATCCAAAATCTTACTTGCAAAGGTAAATTACATTTAAGATTTATATAAAATGCATTTCCACAAGGAGACACGTATAAGTTTGCGCTTACACATGCTGCACGTGGACTTAATACATTAAAACCCCAATCTCAAATGAACATAAGTCCTGCAACTCTGGCCTATCTTCCCTGAAACAGGCGTGAAATTTGCAAAATGAACCATATTTTACAGTAGATATGGGTGGTCAGCCTCATAACAGCCAATAAGTCAAGGATTTTTTTTGTGTATTTCTTTATACGAGTATAGTCTTTATCTAATTATGTTGTTTATATAATATAATCTATAATCTAATGTGCAAAGATATATTACATTTGAGATTAATTTTAAATGCATTCTTACAAGCAGAGACGACCGAAATGAGCTTCAAAATTTTATGTTCAAGTGCTGTAAGTTCCATGTTGAGAAAGTCACTATTGCTAGAAGAGATTTCTGGTATGTTCATGCAGTTAAATGGATATGACATAAAAAAAAACGCAACTGAACTGAACACATGTAGTGTAACTTCTTGCCGCGTTATCCCCGAAGGGGTCGCATGTGGCGAGTTGAACCTATTTATTTTTACAGGTAAGGGGGCCGGCCTTACGCCAACCACTTCAGTTGAAGTGGGGGTATCCCAGCTCCCGAGGGTGCTGGTTCTCATTTCTTGTGAAGGCTGAGTAAACCTTGCCGGTATTTTATTATGGGGTTTGAAATAAACACCGAAATAGGAAATCATTTCTGACACCCTCCTCGGTGGGATTCGAACCCGAGCTCACGGGGTAGAATGCAAGCACTCTACCAACTGAGCTATCGACCGGACTATGAATGACAAAATAATCTTAATTTTATTAATCGAATATTGCCGAGGGTGTCAGAAATGATTCCCCGTTTCGGTGTTTATTTCGAACCCCATAATATAAAACCGGCAAGGTGTACTCAGCCTTCACAATAAATGAGTACCAGCCCCCTCGGGAGCTGGAAAACCCTCCACTTCACTGAAGTGGTTGGCGTAAGGCCGGCCCCCGTACGTGTGAAAATTCACTCGCCATATGCGACTCCTTTGGTAATAGCGCGGCAAGGAGTTACACTATGTGTGTAGCATAGTTGCGTTGCGTTGTTAACATCTTCAAAGCGTCTTCCGAATTCGTGGAGAGCTTTCGTCACTTCTTCTTCATATGTCACGAAACTAGCACAGTTTTGTTGCAATAGCAGCATTTTTCTTTTGCAAAAAACAACAGTTTTAAGATCGATATGAAAATTTTAGGTACTTATCCTCTGCGATCGACTTTAAAACCTCCCGCGATCGACCGTATGGGCACTTCTGCCTTAGATAATCCATTTCAACTGTACCTATGGACTTTTCTAATCTTTCATTCAGCTTCACTTCCTTAAATCAAGTTGGGGATGAATATCGCATCGTTGACCGTCAATCGAACATTTTCTATGTATTTATTCTGCCAATCTTTAACTGTTTACGAGGCGAGATTTCCCCGGTGCGTGAAAGATAAAAGGGTTGGGCAGATGAGAGTAAAGCAAATGACAAGAAACTAGATGCAAAAGTTTTTTTTTAAATAATAGATAGTATTCGCAAACTTTTTACACAAGGGAATATTTTTTTGTCTATTTCTAATCAGTTTTTTTTACAAATTTTAACGCGGAGAAGCCAGGTTATATTTATTTATTTATTTATTTACGGCGCTGCGTGCCTTTAACATGCATACAAAAATAAAAGTAAAAACATTAAGTAAATCAGTAAAATAATAAATAAAGAAATAATCATAAAAGTAAACCAATACAGTTGAGGGTGCAATAGTACACATATATTAAAAAAATAAATGAGACTCGTAATAAATACCATGAATTTTGATAGAAATCTATGGATAAAATTTGTGTCATTACTATTATTCGGAATAATTTCTGAAACTCGATTAGTATAATTTTTTAGGGAAATAAATTTGCCTTCTCCCCAGAGCAGGCACATGGTTAATTAATTGCATGCAAGTTAGAAGAAAAGATCATCTTTTTTGTTGTAAAATATCTCAAATCGTTTATTGGTAAAAAAACAAAAATGCGTTGAATTTATTACAAAATTTATGCCAATGCTACACTTGGATTCTTAAATAAAATTTGAATAAAGGACATGATTTTTTAATACATTATTTCCATAAGTTAGGAAAACAAAATGTTAACAAGCTCAGCAATACCAATTGATGAAAAAAAGGATTTTGCTTAAAGTTTTCTGCAAAAGCGCAATAATAGCTTTAACAATCAATGCCGCTTTAGGAGCTGCGAAATTCAAATAGCTGAGTAAGTTATTCAGATAAACCAATATCTTTTTTCCGATCGAAACAATTTTCTTCAAAATGTAACACAAACTGTTGAAACTGATTCCACTTAACAGATATCTTATAAGCTGAATCATTTGCTTGACATGTTGGATTATTTGTGTGATGAGCAAGAAGATCTGCTTGGGGACCGTAATGCCGAGGTTGAAGAAAACAACAAAAGCCTTGATGATGATCTTGATGAAGTTCACCACGTGTTGGACGATCTTCTTGATAAGATTCGACAACCATCCTCCGCTCCTGTTAACGGCAGTGGAGGATGCAGACTCTAGTTCAACCTCTTCAAGGAGCTCTCTTAGTTCTTCGTCTGCCGCAGGGTCACCATCTACTTCAGAATATATGTCAACCAGTATATGTTTCAGCTCTGTGTCACCAAGTTCGCTTTCCAAGTAGTCTAAATCATCACTTTCTTGGGCAGAAACCTCGCAGCAACGAACTGCATTCGCCTAAAACAAAATAAAGAACAATTAAAATTACAAAACCCACCGATTCATTTTCTTCGCCCATACAGGCACATGTGTGTACTTGTAAGGTAGGTATTATCTATAAGCTAAGCTGCTTTTAAATATTGAAATTTCGCTCTCCCAGTTCTTGTTTGCCGTATACGCCAATCTTGTCAAATATGACTTTTTCATACAGTTGTCTTATGAATCAAATTCTTCACAATCTGAGCTAAGAAAACCCGTAAAACTCGATAGTGTGAGAGTTCTTTTAAATATTTTTTAAATTAATTTCTTGTTTTCATAAGACACATTGGTCCAGTACACATGCAAACATTGCTCATGTAAAAAAATTCAATAGCGTATAAGGTAAGCAAGAACTAAGGCAGCGATTTAAAGGGAATATTTAATACACACCCTCATGTGCGCTTACAAAATAAACCAAACCTCACACGAACATAAACATTGCAACTCCTGCCACCTCTCTGGGGTGGCACCAGACGACAAGCTGGAAGTCGGTCGCTGAGGACGTGAGGAGCTGGAAATGTATGCTACTGGAGCTCAAGGAGAGATATGAGCTGTAGCGCCAGCGGAAGAAGGCATTATGAAAACTTAATTTTTCAGTAAATACGTCAAAAAAAATTGCAAGATGAAAACATTAAATGAAAAGGGAAAACTGTGCAATATGTTTTTTGGTGAAACAAATATTTGGCAGTTTGTTTTTAATGATGGTTTTGGTGAAACGACACAGAAAAAAGATGAGGCTTTTTGAAAGACAACTCAACTATCGAATTTGAAAAGATATATGAACACGTAAGATTTATATTGAGTACATGCCCTCAATCAGCCACAAGTCAGTAAAAAATTGAAACCAAAATTTAAAAGGGATATCAGCCCTGCAACTTTTTTCGACTTTCCCTACAACAAAGGTGGCATTTCCAAAGTGAACCAACTTTTTAAGTACGAGTGTGTAGTTTATAAATAAATGGATTTTTTTTATGGAATTCCAAATCAAATTATAATATTTCTAAATAATAATTATTTTCAATACTTACAAATAAGAATGCGCCCAGGAGAAGAAGAAGAAATTTAGGAGCCATCGTAAGAAACGTCTCTGAAGAAGAAGTGTAACGATCTCACATAAAATCCGACTATTTATATGATTAAAAAACGTATCAAAAATGTCAATGTTTGCGCAGTCCGTGTATTTAGTTTTGTAAATAATAATTTTTTTCAGCAACATAATAATGCAATTCGTTAAATATGGACAGTACCTACCTACACGTCTGACCCGTATCTAACACGCTCTGACATAAGTCAGGGTTCAAACTTAGGCCTTTTTTTTTGTGCTGTTTATAAATGACCTACCAAGCGTCATTCTAGTTGGTTGCAGCTGACGTGAAAATTTTTAGAACCATACGGAGTTACTCCGACACTTCATCTCTGCAAAATGTCATCGATGCAGTTTACCAATACTTTACTTTACTTTCTTCGGCTCATAAGCCTTGAAGGCTCAGGGCCTCCCGAACCACAATCCTCCAGGACTCTCTGTCTTGTGCTGCTTCCCTCCATGGTCCCCTCACTCCCAGAACTTCGGCGTCGGCTTCAACGTTGTCTGCCCACCGCATCCTGGGACGTCCGAGTGGTCTAACACCTGAGGTGGCACCATCCAAGAGAATTCTATTGATCCTGGAGTCCTCTGTACGTGCTACATGTCCGGCCCACTGGAGTCTTCTTGTTTTCATTCCCGACACTATGTTTGGGTCTTGAAACGTGGACATCACGGACAGTTTACCAATGGAGCATTGATAACAAATAATGTTCTCCAACCACAAAAAATGCCAAATTATGTCGTACTGCCGATTATACTTACCAATTAATCATTATTATCTAAGAAGCTGAACAAAACCAAAGAAGCTGCAAAGAAGGCCAAAGAAGCTGCAAAACTCAAAAATTTTTCATACGTATGGACGCGAAACTGTTGTATTTATATGAGAAAAAACGATGTTATGCCAGCCATCCGAATCGAATCGGAGCAAGACTTGCTGCGTATAAATTGATGTGGCCAGTTTTCGAATGCTGTTTTTTACGACCACTGTTTTTGTTTTCCTTTATTTTCGACCACTTTGCATATTCAGTGCAACCACTTCCTTTTTATTTTTACTTTTTAATATCCTTCTTTTTCTTCATCCTCTCTCTCCATCTCTCCCTCTCTCTCTCTCCCTCCCTAAGCTACAGAAAGCTGTTTCTCAGCGTGCTTGATAAGTCTTTTATAAATTATTTGTCATTTTATTACGGTACTCTCTTTCTAATTTATTTTTTGATATACATGTACATGTATATTTTCTTAACTTTTTAATGACATTAAGACTGTTTTATCAAAACGTACGAGGTCTTCGTACAAAAACACACACGTTCCTACAAAATGTTTTATTAAATGATTATGATGTAATTTTAATCTCAGAAAGTTGGTTGAACGATGGCATTTTGAATAAGGAATTGTGTGATGATCGGTACGATATTTTTAGAAGAGATAGAAATGAAGGTAGTGCTGGTATTTTACGCGGTGGTGGTGTCATGATTGCTGCTCGCCAGTCCTTGAATGCCCGACATAGAGTGGATTGGCAGTCGGATTTGGAGTGTGTCTGGATTACTGTATCGGGTAAGTCTCTAAACAGGAACACTGCTGATTTACATATCGCTTGCATATATATGGCTGGTGGCTCTTGTCACGAACATATGGTGCTGTCTTTTGCTTCTGTACTTACTAGTTTGAGAAACCTGTTCCCAGATGATACTTTCCTAGTTATCGGTGACTTTAACTTACCGAATATAACATGGGTAAAGGATGATATTAATGACCATCTCAGCCCACTCATAGCTGATCGTCATACGATGGACTTATTTTTAAATTACTCTGTAATTGGGTTGGACCAATACAATGGCGTTGTTAATGCCAATGATAGGGTTCTAGACTTGATTTTTTCTAATGTCACTATAGAAGCTTCTCGCGCTGATTTTCCGATGGTGGTTGAAGACTCACACCATCCATCTATTGAACTAAATATTAAATTTATCCCCCAAGGATCTATAGTTGAGCCTCCGCGCTTGGTACGTTTCTTTAGGAAAGGCGACTACGCTGGCCTCAAAACATTCTTACTTGACATTGATTGGGAGAAGGTGCTTGATCACAGCAATGTGAATCATTCAGTGGATGAGTTCTACAGGATAATCAATGGCGGTATCACCACTTACATCCCAAGCAAAACTATTCGATCGGGCACTTACCCATCATGGTTTTCTGCTGCACTTATTAAAATTATTAGAGAAAAGCACAAGTTCCACAAACGTTGGCGGCTGCTCGGTGATCCGTTGGATTATCAAACTTTCTCCCTATTGCGTGCTCGTCAGAAACGAGTTCAACGTGAATGCTACACGAGGTTTATAAGGCGTACAGAGGATTCTGTAGCCAAGGATCCTAAAAAGTTCTGGTCCTTTCTGAAGGGAAAGAAAAATTCTTCTTCTTTGCCTCGGGAGTTGTCCTTTGGGGATCGTGTGGCCTCTAATGCTGCTGATATGGCAGGGTTGCTCTCTGACTACTTTGGATCGGTGTTTGTGAATGGTCACTTGGATGCTTGGGACGAAACTCTTAATGGTGTGTATTCTTCCAAAGCGATGACTAGGGGTCTGACTGTTACACCGGCAATTGTATGCAAATACTTGAACTCGCTTGACTCCAATAAAGGTCCGGGTCATGACGGAATCCCCTCATTTTTGGCTGTTAACTGTGCCAAGGAACTTTCAGTCCCATTGACAATCATATTCAATAGTTCTCTCCTTACAGGTGAGTTTCCTCGTGTGTGGAAGAAGGCACACGTTGTCCCTATACATAAGACTGGATCTAAAAACAAAGCTGAAAACTATAGACCAATATCAATCCTACCAGTTTTTGGGAAACTCTTTGAGAAGATAATTTACAATCACATATATGCTTTGATATCTTCTCAAGTACCTGAATCTCAACATGGTTTCTTAAGGAAGAGATCGGTTGTTTCTAATCTGGCAGTTTTCACTGACTGCGTCTTCAAGGAAATGGACAGAGGTGGACAGATTGATGTCGTGTACACGGACTACTCTAAGGCATTTGACAGAGTCAATCATCGTGTGTTATTACAAAAATTGCATACACTCGGAGTACACGGCAATCTTTTGCGGTGGTTCTCCTCATATTTAAACAGGCGTTCTCAAGCGGTAGTCGTCGGTGGCTGTAGGTCCAATTATTTAACAATTCCCTCTGGGGTCCCCCAGGGTTCCCACTTAGGTCCTCTTTTATTTAATGCATATGTATATGATATTGAGTGTTGTTTTCAACACGCGAAATGCTTGTTGTACGCTGATGATACAAAAGTGTATATGAGGATAGATAATTATCAGGACTGCCTAATGCTGCAAAGCGACCTTGATAGGCTCTCGCATTACTGTATCCTTAATGATTTATCTCTGAATGTGAATAAGTGTCAACAAATAACTTTCACTCGAAAGAAAATTCCCTTAACTTACAACTATCAGATTAATAATAATTATTTGAAGACCGTAACCGGAGTGAGGGACCTTGGAGTTTATATGGACGCTGGACTAATTTTCGATTCACATATCTTTTCCATCACTGAGAGGGCTTACAAAGTGCTAGGATTTGTCTTGAGAGCTTGCAGTGATTTTAAGGATTTGAATGCAGTTAAATCACCGTATTTTGCCTATGTTCGCAGTATTCTTGAATTTGCATCTCCTGTTTGGAACCCCATGTATGATACATATATACGTCGACTAGAAGGTATCCAGAACAAATTTCTTAAGCATCTAAACTTCAGGGCACATGTTTACTTTAATGATCATCGTGCTGCCGCTCATCATCATGGAATGATGCCAATGAAATCCCGTCGGATTCTCCTAGACATGAGTTTTTTATATGGCCTCATTCATGGCTATATTGATTCTAATTCTCTATGTGGGGGGATCACTTATCGTGTACCACACTCTAGACGCACTAGACTTGGTTCTCTATTCTTTTCTAATACATATCATTCAAATTATGCTAAAAATTCAATAATGAACAGATTGCTCAGCACTTACAATGATAATTTTAACGATTTAGACATATTTTTATTATCAAAAAGTAGATTTCTCGACGGTGTGATTGCTGTTTTATCAAGGTAGCTCCCTTCTCATCCCTTTTATCATCCTTTCTCCTTTCCTCAAACATCCTTTCATCTCTCTGTGTATTTGCGCATATATATATATATAAATATGTATATGTATTTCTCGTTTTTCTTAAACCTGTTCTCTGTTAGTTGTTTTTTTCTGATTTTTTGTTGTAAGTTGGTTTTTTTCTTGTGTTTTATTTTAAACCTTGTTATTTTGTTTATTTTTTTTCTCTTCGTATTGCTATTTGTAGATATGGATTGTTTGTATCTTTGAAATTTTTAAGTTAACGAAACCTGTTATTGGCCTTAAAATATTTTTCTTTTCATTCTTTTGCGAGTTTATGCTTTGTATGTGCTGTTGTGTTTCTTTAAAATAAATAAAAAAAAAAAAAAATAATAAAAACCATGTGCTCCATCTCAGGAACCGTAAGGTCTACACCCATCCAGTGGCTCTCGGTCCTGTCCAACATCGCCCCTCCAACCCTGCGTAGATCCCTGGGATCCATAAAACTGGTCGACAGAGTGAGAAGTGACCCGCTGCTCCCTGCTTTCAAGGACATCTTCCAGCACCCAAACAAGCGACTCAAGTCCAGAAACCCCATCTGGACAATTGATGATCGGAGTAGGGATGCTACACTGCTATGGAAGTCCATATGGGAGGAGAAAGGCTTTAAAAACCACAAGCTGATCACTCTGCCACACCAGGAGGTCCCAGGGTTTAATCTTGCGAGAGGACTGTGGACGACCTTGAATAGGATCCGAACCGAGCAAGGCCGTTGCAACTTCTTGCTCCATAGATGGGGATTAGCTCCATCTCCAGGATGTGACTGTGGGGCGGAGAACCAGACTGTCCGGCACATAGTGGAGGAGTGCCCCATCAGAAGACACCCTCCTGGCCTAAAGGACCTCCACGAGGCCACGCCAGGAGCAGTGAAGTGGATGGAGGGCTTGGATCTTCGCCTCTGACGCGGCCCAACGGCCAAGTGATTTGCTGTGCTTGCCGGCCATACGAAAAGTAAAGTAAGTATCTAAGAAATCGCTGCCTTAGTTCTTGTTTACCGTATACGCCATTGAGAAAATTTTACATGAGCAATGTTTGCATGTGTACTGGACCAATGTGTCTTATGAAAACAAGAAATTTATTTTCAAAATATTTCAAAGAACGCTCACATTATCGAGTTTTACGGTTTTTCTTAGCTCAGATTGTGTAGAAGTTGATTCTTAAGACAACTGCATGAAAAAGTCATATTTGACAAGATTGGCGTACCTACATACGATAAACAAGAACTGAGGGAGCGATTTAAGTCTCGTATTAAACGCATGCCCACAAACAGGCACATGTAGGTTTGCTCTTACACACATTCTTCATGTGTGCATACAAATAATAAAATAAAAACCTCACATGAACATAAACCCTGCGACTCGTGCCCTCTTCACTGAAACCGGGGTGGCATTGGCAGAAGTGAACCAATTTTTACAGCTAGGGGGGTCAGCCTCATACTTACCTATCAGTCTACCTATCTTTATTTTTAAATAATAAGTTTAAATACCTGGGGCACACTTTAAATGAAACCGGGACTGGTGACGCTGACATTAGGCGGCAATATCGGGCACACTCCCGGAGGGAAAATATGCGAGACCGGCGCGGTTCTCTCAGTGCTCCAGAGCAGTCAACATTATGTTGTTCAAAGTACTCTACACCCAACAATACACCAGTGAATTAAGGTATAACTACAAGGTACAGAGTATGAACGACGTGCGAATATGCTATAACATGGGGAACAGAGCCATAATGCGCCTGGTAAGAAGTTGCAGCGCTTGTGGGATGTTTGCTGAGGCCCAGCTACCACACTGGAATGGACTGTTGCGGCACCGAGTGGCTGGATTTCGAGTGAGGCTTTAGTCCAGAAGCAATGACATCGTGGCGAAATTGAAAGCCAGCAGATGGGAGTAGGGGTTGTGGAGGTTTTGGGCGGAAATGCTGAGGCTGACAAGGATACACCACTGAGACTGAGATGCTGCAGCCCGCAACACGTTGGTCACGTATTGCACCCTCCACGTGACCAGACTGGAATATTTTTTTTTATTAATTTGACTATAAACATTTAAAACGTTTTATGCGTCGAATTAAAAATATCTGTCGTGGAATAATAGCTATAAGTATGAAGAACTGAGTTTTTTATTTATATTTTGTGGGTTTTTACTGTAGTTTTCAACAGTTTGTAATAATTCACGGACTTATCATACTTTTCTTTCATTACTTTCTGCTATTTGGGAAAAATTGTAAATTTGCTGGAGCTGTCAGGCTATCTTCGTATGATATTTGCCTTCAATTTACAGTAGGTACCTCGATGTTTCCTTGCCGACGCGATTGTTGGTAAACAACTGATTGTAGGTTGGGTGCACACTATCGTTTTGGGTGCACATGATGTCTAAATCTAAATCTAAGCTGCAAAGATATGTATCATTTGAGATTCATATTAAATGCATTCCCACAAGCAGACATGCATAATTTCGCGCTTACACATGCCGCATGTGGACCTACAATATAAAAAACCCAAGCTCAAATGAACATAAGCCCTGCAACTCTTGCCGACCTTCCCTGAAGCAGGGGTGACATTGGCAAAGTGAACCATTTTTTACAGTATGGGTGGTCAGCCGCATACCAACCTATCAGTCAAGGAAATGTGGATTGCGAATATACGCTAATGCTCCATCTATATATTTTATTTATATCTAAGGTAAGGACCTAATATATAATTACTTTGAACCATACAGATGTTTTTTTTAAATATTGAAAAAATTGAAATGATAAAATATGGTTTTGAAAATTTTCGCCTATGAGTCATCTTCATCATTAGGCGAAACTGTTCGAGCAAAAACAAAAAGAATAAAGTGACTAAAAACCATATTTTACCATTGCAATTTTTTCAGTATATGAAAAAATGGACTTTCACTGTGTTAACAGATCAACACTAAAAAATATAACAGATGTTTTTTGTTTAGTTCTACATTATTATACTCAATTTGCAATATATAGGTTTTTGTTTAGAAAGGTTGATGTTCCAATGGAGATATAATATTATAAAAAACTAGTATTTAAAAAAGAAAACTAACAAAAAAGACGCTTAGCTTTGCAAAAAATTGAAAAACATCTACGAATCATTTACATTTTGTTACGCATTAATCTGCTATATACTTCAAAAAAACCCGTTTCAAAGTTATGCGCTTATCAACATGTAATTTGTCGTGTATGAACATACGACTCATAGGTTAGTATGCGGCTGACCCCCCATGCTGTAAAAATGGTTCACTTTGCCAATGTCGACCCTGTTTCAGGGAAGGACGGCAAGAGTTGCATGGTGTATGTCCATTTGAGATTTGGTTTTTATGTTGTAGGTTCACATGAGGCGTGTGCAAGCGCGAACTTGTACATGTCTGGTTGTGAGAATGCACGAAAATGAATCTCCAATCTAACATATCTTTGCAACTTAGATTAGATTAGATTAAATTAGAACAAAAAGGATTTCATTTTCATTACATAAATTTTATGTACCTACTCGAATCTCTTAGATCTAAATTTTAAGCTGAAAGATATAAAAAAAAAAAAACGCAATTAAGCTACACATAGAGTGTAACTTCTTGCCTGCGTTATCCCCGAAGGGGTCGCATGTGGCGCTTCGGAACCTATTTATATTTACAGGTAAGGGGGCCGGCCTCACACCAACCAATTTCAGTTGAAGTGGGGGTTTCCCAGCTCCCGGGGGGGCTGGTTCTTATTTCTTGTGAAGGCTGAGTAAACCTTTGAGATCGAACCCTTACTCTCGGCATGGAATGCAAGCATTCTACCAATTAATCTATTGACCTTTTATAATATTAACAATTTATATTCATATTTCATGCATGCTTTAAAACAGACACATTTCGCGCTTACAAATGCTGCAAGGGTACTTAGGTACAAATTAAAATACAAACCTCAAATGAACAAAAAACCAACCTTGCCTAAAGTAGGGGTGACATTGTCAAAGTGATTTTTTTTTTAAAGTATGTGTGGTCACTCAAAATAATAAATAAATCATTACCTGTATAATTTTTTTGGTAAATAATTGCATGCAAGTTAGAAGAAAAGATAATGTTTTTTGTTGTAAAATATCTCAAATCGTTTATTGGTAAAATAACAAAAATGCGTTGAATTTATTACAAAAATTATGGCAATGCTACACTTGGATTCTTAAATAAAATTTGAATAAAGGACAGTGTTCTCGATGATTTTTAAAAACATTATTTCCATTAGTTAGTAAAACAAAATGTTAACAAGCTCAGCAATACCAATTGATGAAAAATTTTATTTTGCTCAAAGTTTTCTTCAAAAGCGCAATAATAGCTTTGAGAATCGGTACCGCTGTAGGAGATACGGGAGTCACCTGGCTGAGTAAGTTATTCAACAAACTCAATATCTTATTTCCGATCGAGACAATTTTCTTCAAAATGTAACACAAACTGTTGAAACTGACTCCGCTTAGCAGATATCTTATAAGCTGAATGAGTTGCTTGACATATTGGATTATTTGTGTGATGAGCAAAATGACACTCTGGGGGACCGTGATGCCGAGTTTGAAGAAAGCAACAAAAGTATTAATGATGATCTTGATGAAGTTCACCACGTGTTGGACGATCTTCTTGATAAGATTCGACAACCATCCTCCGCTCCTGTAAACGGCAGTGGAGGATGCAGACTCTAGTTCAACCTCTTCAAGGAGCTCTCTTAGTTCTTCGTCTGCCGCAAGGTCACCATCTACTTCAGAATATATGTCAACCAGTATATGTTTCAGCTCTGTGTCACCAAGTTCGCTTTCCAAGTAGTCTAAATCATCACTTTCTTGGGCAGAAACCTCGCAGCAACGAACTGCATTCGCCTAAAACAAAATAAAGAACAATTAAAATTACAAAACCCACCGATTCATTTTCTTCGCCCATACAGGCACATGTGTGTACTTGTAAGGTAGGTATTATCTATAAGCTAAGCTGCTTTTAAATATTGAAATTTCGCTCCTGCAGTTCTTGTTTGCCGTATACGCCAATCTTGTCAAATATGACTTTTTTTATGCAGTTGTCTTATGTATCAAATTCTACACAATCTGAGCTAAGAAAAACCGTAAAACTCGATAATGTGAGAGTTCTTTTAAATATTTTTTAAATTAATTTCTTGTTTTCATAAGACACATTGGTCCAGTACACATGCAAACATTGCTGATGTAATTTTTTTTCAATGGCGTATACGGCAAGCAAGAACTAAGGCAGCGATTTAAAGGGAATATTTAATACACACCCTCAAGCACACCCTGCATGTGCGCTTACAAAATAAACCAAACCTTACATGAACATAAACCTTGCAACTCCTGCCACCTCTCTGGGGTGGCACCAGACGACAAGATGGAAGTTGGTCGCTGAGGATGTGAGGAGCTGGAAATGTATGCTACTGGAGCTCAAGGAGAGATATGGGGTGTAGCGCCAGCGGAAGAAGGCATTATGAAAACTAAAATTTCAGTAAATACGACAAAGAATTTCATACAAAAAAATGAATGATGGTTTTGGTAAAACGACACAGAAGAAATATGAGGCGTTTTGAAAGACGACTCAATTATCGAAGTTGAAAATATATATGAACACGTAAGATTTATATTTTTTAGTGTTAATCTGTTTACACAGTGAAAGTTCATTTTTAATTATTTAAAAATTCAAATGGATACAACAGAGTTTTAATTTTTTTTTTTTTTGTGCTCGAACATTTTCGCCTAATGCATAGGCATCTTCAGGAGCCGAAATATTCTGCTCCTGAAGATGCATATAATCTATAATCTAAGTTGCAAGGATATATTCATTTAAAGCTCTCAGATGCATGCCCACAAACCATCACGTGTAGTTTGCGCTTACAAATGCTGAATGTGAAAAAAAACTTACAACTAAAATCCAAACCTCAAATGAACATAAGCCCCACAACTTTTGCCGACCTTCCCTGACACAGGAGTGACATTGGCAAAGTGAACCATTTTTTTACAGTGTGGGTGGTCAGCCTCATACCAGCCTCATTAAGCGAAAATGTTCGAGCATAAAAAAAAGAAACACGTAAGATTTATATTGAATGCATGCCCTAAATCAGCCCCAAGTCAGTAAAAAATTGAACCCAAAATTTCAAAGGGATATCAGCCCTGCAACTTTTTTCGACTTTCCCTACAACAAAGATGGCATTTCCAAAGTGAACTAACTTTTATAAATACAACTTTATACATAAATAGATTTGTTTTATGGAATTCCAAATCTAATCTAATCTAATCTAATCTAAGTTGCAAAGATATGTTACATTGGAGATTCACATTACATGCATTCTCACAACTAGACACGTACAAGTTCGCGCTTGCACATGCCTCATGTGAACCTACAACATAAAAACCAAATCTCAAATGGACATACACCCTGCAACTCTTGCCGTCCTTCCCTGAGACAGGGGTGACATTGGCAAAGTGAACCATTTTTACAGCATGGGTGGTCAGCCGCATACCAACCTATAAGTCAAGGAACACACACACACGACAAATTACATTTTTTACTATATTACATAATTACATTTTCAAATCAAATTATAATATTTCTAAATAATAATTATTTTAAATACTTACAAATAAGAATGCGCCCAGGAGAAGAAGAAGAACTTTAGGAGCCATCGTAAGGAACGTCTCTGAAGAAGAAGTGTAACGATCTCACATAAAATTCGACTATTTATATGATTAAAAGACGTATGAAAAATGACCATGTTTGCGCAATAGGTATATTTAGTTTTGTAAATAACATTTTTTTTCATCAACAAACTAGAGATGTGCTTCAGTTTTCTGAATTTTTTCTTCCATTTAAAAAAATGGCTCTAACGATGTACACGCATTTTGAGGTTCCTTTTTTGCTGACAACCATGGCTGTAGTGTTTGATTGTTTGTTTCATTTTGTTAACTGTAATTAACTGTTTGTATTCCTTGGCTTATAAGTTAGTAGGAGGCTGACTACCCATACTGTAAAAAAATGTTTAACTTCGCCAATGCTACCCCTGTTTCAGGGAAAGTCGGTGAAAGTTGCAGGGCTTATGTTCATTTTAGATTTGGGTTTTTATATGTAGGTCCACATGCGCCATGTAGACATGCGGAACTTATACGTGTTTGGTAATGGGAATGCATTTAATATGAATATTAAATGTAATACATCCTTGCAAATTAGACTATAGATTAAAGATGATGGAAATCGAACCCAAGGTCTCGGCATGTCTACCAAATGAGCTATTGACCAAATTTTAATACAAAAAAATATATTTAAATAAATTAGTGCTACTTGCGTGCCAAGATTCAAGTTTCCTTCTGGATGAGACCGTACCCTCACGCATTTTTCAGTCAACGACACGGATAAAAAAGTGTTTTATGTTTTTCTGTAGTAACTCTTTGTTTGATTTCAAAATAAATTAAAAACAGATGTGTTTTGTACATCTGAATAATTTTGGTTATTTATTGATTTTGTTTGATTTATTGCAAAATTAGCTACACATTTTCAATGTACAGACATTTTAATGTGCGTTAATTCAACAAAATTCTTTGGATATAATATTATCACAAAAATTGCAAATAAACGATCCTTATTGATGCTTCTCCAATAAATATTAATTCTGTTACTGTGAACGTAGCATATTATTTACTAGGGTTGGAAAAAAAATGATTCCCTTCATTGCATGGTTATAATTTTTTTTTTTTTCTTGCTAGCTGAAGGCTAAAAATAAAGTATTGTAAAGTAAAAAGTAAGAGTTGTCCTGGTGCAGGACATGCCAAAAAACACTGTCTTGCAAAAACGTCCGTCTGGATGTGTGTCACTTTCCAAAGTACTAGACCTACGCAAAAAAAAACGCAAACTAAGCTACACATATAGTGTAACTTCTGGCCTGCGTTATCCCCGAAGGCGTCGCATGTGTTGATTCGGGACCTATTTATTTTTACGGGTAAGGGGGCCGGCCTCACACCAACCACTTTCAGTTGAAGTTGAGGTTTCCCAGGTTCCGGGGGGCTGGTTCTCATTTCTTGTGAAGGCTGAGTAAGCCTTTAGATCGAACCCTTGCTCTCGGCATCGAATGCAAGCATTCTACCAATTGAGCTATTGACCTTTTTACGAGCTTGGTCGTCGTCGCTACAAAGCGCCAATTCTCAAACAAGAACCAGTTGCTGTAAGGCTGGATGGATCTTTGATGGCCGGTCATTGGTAAAGGTTTATGAATTTTTCAACCCAGCGAAGAGCAAATTTGAAAATATAACTGGTTTATTTGTTGTGCTCCGCCGGGATTCGAACCCACAACCTTCCATTCAGAGTCCGAAGTGTTACCACTGAACTACGGACCGATCACGGACCGATCACGGACTTCAACTTTTTTGGACATGTAATAACACGACATTACATCAACTTGAAAATTCAAGATGGCTACTGTACGTAGTGAAAGGGTTAAAATTAGATAAAAGGCTGCGATTCTTAAAATTTAATAAATACCGAAAATAATCAGTCATTACTTTTACAAAACATAACTTAAAAGTTTACTTACCCCCGTATTCACGATCAAAACTGGCACTTACTTAAGGGCAAACTAGCGCTTAGATTGGGGAAATTTATTTCAAGAACAATACTAAAGGTAAAATTAGCGTTCAAGCGCTCCAAAAACTAGCACTTAGGTAAGTAAGGTCGACACGTATATTAACCAACGCTTAAGCGCTGTCAAAATATTCCGTCATATTTCATTGTTATCACATTTTTTGTTTGATTGTGAATTTACATGAAAAAATTAATTCTTGCTATAGACATGATTTTTACGAGTGTATTAACATTGTTTTGACGAGTTTATTTACATTGCTTGACCATCAGAATTGGGTTTGTTCTCCGGTATGGTCTAGGACCATACTGTAATGACAGATGAACTGTCAAAATATTCCGCCGCATTTTATCAGCACATTTTTTGTTTGGTTGTAAATTATTTACATAAAATAATGAATTCTTTCGATACAGTTGACTTCAACGAGAATAATAACATTGTTTTGTTCAAAAATAGTGTCCCAAGAAAATATATCAGAGACTGTCAAGACCCATTTACGTATTACGAAGAGGAAGAATTTAGAAGACGTTTTTGATTGAAAAAATGCGTCGTTCTGTATACAGTTTTGCCGTTGCTCATTGAGGGTTTCAAAGCCAACAATTTCTTCGATCTGTTATTTTATCTTCTATTACAGGTTTTTCTTTAATCTTTAACACTTGTAGAGTTCCCTCCCCTGGCGATATAAAATGGGGAGACCGGATACTGTATTATAGGTGGTACAGGCGAGCCAAAGGCCGTGCTCCTGCCTTCTTGACATCCAAGGTTCTCTAGATGATTCCAATTGGTGAGATCTTCCCTCTCAGAGAGATTGTTGAATACCTTAGTCCTTGGTCCATGATGAAGGTAAAGGAAGATCAGAGATCTAGGAAGGTGAAAGTTCCCTCGTTGCCTCCTCTGAGATCGTAGTTTTTTTTGGTCAATTGTGTGATCGTCTAGCTAAGGGTAGGACTCCTCGTCGTGTGGAAGATAATGAAACAGAACGTTGTGTTATTTTTTGTTTTACCGTTTCAAAATCTACTTTAGTGGCAAACCCAAATTCGTTATCGTTTGGTGTGGAACATACGCATTTTCTAACTAAATTGTAAATTAAAAATTATAATTAAAAAGCTTACGAGATTTAAGTTACGTGTAATGCAAAATGACTACATGATATTAAAACCGATTTTAAAACAAGTGACTTTCATTTTTAATGGGATTTTGTTTTCTGTGAAATTACTAGAACCCGCTCTGGTAAGGTCACGGCGTATAGAAAAAAAACACGGCAGTCAACGTATTCAAAGGCGTATACAAAATGAGGAACAAGGAAAAAGGGGGGACGCAAATCGCGAAGAGTTTCTTGATGTGTTAATTTTGTTAGTCTTTTTATTTGACAGATTACATAAATTAACAGAATAATAATATAATAACAATATGAATAAATTACATAGCGCCTAAATGTATTACGTATTATATATTTATAATAATATGCAAAATCTATCTCCACCCACCCCATATTTACTTTAATTAAAGTCCCACCTCTAAGTAGAAAATCTGCCTGCTAGCTTCAGTGGAGAAGCCAGTGGACTTGCGACCTCTGGAGTAGGGTTATTCGATCGAATTACAAGCTCAACGCTCCCCTTCTTCACCAAAGAAACGTCACAGGACTTTAGCACGCTAATTCTTGGCAAAAGGAAAGGAAGTCTTGTCACCAGCTTCGACTAAGTGTTACCCCACTGGGTCGGATATTTCAGCATTCCCGTTACCAAAACTTAACGCGCGCCTACTCCATACTCTATTCCAAGCTGCTTTTGTTAGGGAAGACAGCTTCTAGTTTACCCCATTATCCTACCAAAATTCGCAATACCATGGCACCGTCTGATGCTCAGCAAGTCCGGCCAATTAGACCCGAGACAGATGCCAAAATAAAGAAAACCTGGCAAAACAATAATTGTGGAAATATCTACTCCATAACCTGTTCCTGGTACACCTCAATATCGGGAATACCCGATATGGGTGGAAGACCCGAAGTACAGATTACGAAAGACCTTTCCACATCCCCATAAATAATGCCTTAACCAATCGAAATTCGAATGGTAGAAAAGTAATTGTGCAAACCGCTTTACTCACGGACAGGAACACGCCACTGGTTTTAAGTTTGTATTAATTGTCGCGCAATTAGTTATTTTTAGTGCAATCAGCTTAATTATTTTCTCTCGGCAGCATCTCAGGTCCATTCTCAGCTCCATCCTCACACAAACACCCACAAATCAAATATTAAACAGCAATTTTCAGATTTTATCTAGAAGAGATGCGTCACCTCCAGGAAACAGATCGAAACTGAATACAGCCCAGCAATGCGTCAAAGGACAGCTCAAGGTTGTTTTTATTAGGGTACCTTCTTTTTTTGTCTCAAGTTTTTAAGTGTCATAGAGATATATAATACTTTGTTTAAAATTTCGGATGTATAAACGAATCTAGATGGAGTCAGATCTTTACACACTTTACATTGGATATTACATAAATGTATTTTTAAAAACTAATAGAAATTGTAAACAAACAAATTCGTACTTACGGTTTACTTAAATTAGTAATTGCATTATACGTACTTATTTGTTGTCAAGTTTTATGCAAAGCTGATATGACATTCTTGGTAGACGTAAACAGATCGATGTTATTTACACAGATTTCGCTAAAGCTTTTGATAGAGTTTCTCACAATATCTTGCTTACGAAGCTGGAAGCAATGGGAGTATCTGGTAGCTTTTTGTTGTGGATTAGGAGTTATATTATGAATCGTTCCCTGATCGTGAAAATAAATAACTCTGAGTCTGATCCTTTTACACAAACTAGTGGTGTCCCACAGGGATCTCATCTTGGTCCGCTGCTATTTTTATTATTCATTGACGATATTGTTAATGTTGTCCAGGACTGTAATGTACTTTTGTTTGCGGATGACATTAAAATTTTTCGTGAGATCGACTCAATCAACGATTGTATTAAACTACAATCGACACTTGATAGATTAAATAACTGGTGTTCACTTAATCATCTTAATCTTAATATATCCAAATGTCAAGTGATGCGTTTTTATAGAATAAAAAACCCATTGATTAAAGATTATGTTATTAATCATAACTTATTAAATAATGTTTTAGTCATCTCTGACTTGGGGGTTCTGTTTGATCATAAACTCTCATTTGTCGCCCACATTAACGATATCCGCACTAAAAGTATGAAAATGCTTGGCTTTGTTTTCCGAATTACCAAAGATTTCCGTGATTTACAAACAATAAAAAATCTTTATACTTCACTGGTCCGTAGCGTTTTAGAATACTGTTCTACCATCTGGTCTCCTCACTTCTCGGTCCATATTGACAATATTGAAAAAGTTCATACTAAATTTTTAAAAATCGTTAATTTTAAACTAAATATTCCTATTGCTAATTTTGACCCCATCCTCCTTAACTCCTTACTTAATTTAACAAGTTTGTCTAATAGGAGAAAAATTATTGATTTACTCACACTCTATAAAATTAAGAATGGTCTAATAGATTGCCCGATGTTGCTTGAAACTATTAATTTTTTTGTTGCGCGACAGGGATCTCATCAGATAGTTCCTTATCGCCCTGTAGCTTCCAATACAAATGCACAATATAACAGTTGCATAAATCGCCTTCAACGTAGTGGTAATACCTGTACACTAGACTTTGACCCACCCAACAATAACTTTGATAGGTATAGAGCTGGTCTGTTGAGGTACTTTTTGGATGAATAATGTTTTTATTTCTGTTGCTTGTATATTTCTTTTGATTTTTGATTTAAAGTTTTTCTCTAAATAATAACTTTGATTTTTATTCTTATTTTTATATAGTTTTTGTTATTGTGTTTATTTGTTTCATTTTACTTTCATATATAGGTATTTATAATCTTTTTCAATCTATTTTTAATTGTGTTTTTATATTCAGCTACTTACTTCTAATGTCTGCTTACTATTTATACATTCATAAACTGTCTTTTCTCTTGTTTTTTTTATCTCATCTCTCTATTTTTTTTTTTTAAAGTATTAATACCTACTTATGTTATCATTATTTTGTTTTATGTTACTTTTTATCCCGGATAGTTTTCAATTGTAGTTCTGATATATTTGTTGTTTCATTTTATACTTTTTACTTACTCTTGTATTTATAACACTATTTTTAGTATGTATTGTAAAAGGCACTATACAGAGCTTGGTTTTTTCGAGAGCCAATGACAAACCCGTACGTCTCCTGGGGGTTGGGCACTACGCTGATTACTGCTTGAGTGTTCTTTGTGAAACAAAACGCTCCAGAATGTCGACCCTTAAGTAAATGTAGCGCTTGAGTAAGGCACTTAAATCAGTTTTGATCGTGAATACGGGGGTTAGCATATAAAGTGTTAGTTTTCATACAAAAAGGTAAAATTACCATAGTGGATTAAAATAAAAAACTTATTTGTTACAATTCACATGAGTTTTTATTATTTTTTAAACACTACTGGTTTCGGGAGAAGCAATACTTCCCATCTTCAGGTGTAAATATAAACTAACATACAATACATTATGACGTGAGGATTTGAATTACTGAGGGGGAGGAGGGGGGGAGTGTTATGTGGGCGGGGTGTAGTAGAAAGTAGGGGAGAAGTGTTAGGAAATATAATACTATTTAAGAGATTATTTATTGAATTAATATTTTTTTGGATTTCTAGGTTTTCAAAATTATTCATGATTTTACCTTTGTAGGGAATGGAGTGAAGGAGTTTTAGTTTGTGGGTATGAAAGGAATGGTTAGACTCTATTATATGGTTGGCGAATTCAGAACGATTGTACACAAATACGTTTTACACAAATACGAACAAATAAGTTTTTTATTTTAATCTATTAAAATGAACTTTCACGAAGTAACTGCCAAAAGCCTAGATAATATTTTATTTTATTTTATTTATTTATTTCAGAAAACTACAGCTTTATGAATGTGAATACATAGTGTTCATTAAAATTAGTGTTAGCCAAAGTTGTTTTCTTCAAATTTAAATAGTTTAAAGGTATTCTTGTAGTGTAGTCAGTATGTTGAGCAGGTATAAGGGTAACAAAGTTAAGAATAGCAAAAAAGAAAGAAACAAGGTATGAGAAAAGTTTTAACAATAAGTGAAACAATCGGGGGTATGTAAGTAAAGTAGTTTTAACAGAGTGAATATAACAAAGTAAATTAGAAGGAAATTGAAAGTAGAAAATGAGTAAAAGGAAATTGAAGTGGAAAATGCGGAAAAGGAGGGATTAATGTGTGTAAGATTGACTGAGGGGATTAAGGGAAGGAATTGAAGGGAGTTGAAAAATATCTCAATTTATTACGGTAGGTTAGTAATGAGTCTTGAAAAATGTCAAGATGTTTAAAATTTAGGTTGTAATCACGTTGTATTCTGAAAATGGTTGAATGGTATCGGTAGTTGGTATGACAAGTGGGCAGGTGAAATAAGTTTTGAGAGCGGGTATGTCTGATTGGTGCGTGAAATGATATATTACTTAGTATTTCTGGTGAGTCGATTAGATTGTTACATATTTTGTACAATAGCAATTGATCGAAGTAGGTCCTTCTATCTTGCAATGTGTTGAGTTTGAAAAGTTCTATGGAAGAATTATAGTTGGTATGTTCTATATATAAACGTCTCTCCAGATATTTCAAAAAAGTCTTTTGAATTTTTTCGATGCGGTTTGTGTGGATTTTATAATGTGGACTCCAAATCGGAGCACTGAATTCTAGGTGAGGCCGTATGTACGAAAGGTACAGTGTCTTCAAAGTATTGATATTATTGAACTGTTTACCGGTGCGGATAATGAAATCCAACATATTACCATAGTGCATGATAAATTTATCTTCATTAATAAAACAAGCTTTATATTTTTAAATTGTTGTGTTTTTAGGGTTCAAAAGTCTTTTAATTGACAAAACTGATCTTCTTTCATGGATACCTATTTATTTTACACTTAGATTTATTTAACACTTTATTTTTATTTTTAACAATTCACATTTATGGTTTAACACTTTACATTTACTTCACACTGGGTCTTCACTTACTATATATTTCTTGTTCAAAAGCAGAGCGACGTATATGGACTGACTCTTGCGAGCCGCTTGCAGACCTTTATACTCCTAAAGACAGTAGTTGCTAGAAGCCAATTTTGCTGGAACCTTCCAGAACCTAAAGCTTCCAGTAGGTACATAACTGAATGTCTCTTTCCTAGGTAGGTACCTATAATAATTACTCTGTCATCGGCTATTAATACACCTACCTACCTACCTAACATTTATTTGTATTTGTTATTTACATAACAATATCAAAATTGAGGATGCTTTGTTTCAAAAGACTGGATAGTATGTACTTTATAAAACACAACCGTATTGTTCGAGTAGGTACACACCGCGGTGAAATAAAGTTGTTTTATATTTTTTATTGAAACTGTATAAGCTGTTAGAATTTAGATGATTCTAGCTTTACACACAGTGGATTGATTTATGCAAGAAAGTCGAGTGCAGATCCTGTGCAATTTAGCGCCACGGTAGATCTCAACTATCGAATATCGGTCATATTTGTACGAATTCCTGTCAATGCCTAATCAGCTGTTCACTTTCGGCCATCTTGAATAATTTTAATTGAATGGAGAGAGTCGAAGATGGTAAACGTTTAAATGCAAGTCTTGATTTGTCAGCTACCGGACATGATCGTTCGCTAAATCTACCGAATTCCGTTTAGGTATTTTGTATGAAGAACTTCGATTTATTGATCAGCTGTTAACGGCTCGTATTTGATGCATGCTCTCAATCAAACACGTGTACGTTAGCGCTTTCACATTATACATGTGTAGGTACTTATAAAACAGACCAAACCTCACATGAACATAAACCATGTAAACCATTCATGAATTATAATATATAAGACATTCATGAATATAATACCAGGAAAAAGGATAATTTAAGGAAGCCAAAATTCAAATGTGTAAAGTATGATAAGGGCGTTTTGCACAGAGGATTGGATTTGTATAATGATTTACCTGTAGAAATAAAAGAAAGTAGGGATATTAATGAATTTAAAGTAAAATTAAAAAAATATATATGTGCAAACCGGCCTTAGCATAATTATTAATAAGTTTTGATTTGTTCATTTTTGTTTGGTTTTTATTTTTTATTTTTGTTTGTTTATCTTTTGTTGTTTTTTATTAACAAAGCTTAAGTTGTAATTAGCAATAGCTAAATAAAATAATATATATATAACCATGCCGCGTTTCCCAGAAACTAGGGTGGCAAGTGAATCAAGTTTTTCTGGCAGAGAGGTCAGCCTTATACCAAACTATCATTCAAGGAACTGTAATAACCTATAATCTAAGTTGCAAGAATATATTTACATTCAAAGCTCATATCAAATGCATGCCCACAAGCAAACACGTGTAAGTTCGCGCTTACAAATTCTGAATGTGTACTTACAAATAAAAATCCAAACCTCGAATGAACATAAACCATGCAACTTTTTTCATCATTTTTTGAAGTACGGGTGGTCAGCCTCATACCAACCGAGGAACTTATTAACTATTTAATGGTTTTTCTTATATTTTCATTATTTTTATTCAATTACAATATAATAATCAATAATCTAAGTTGCATACACATTACATTTAAGATTCATATTCAATGCTTTTCCAGAAACAAACACCGAATTCAACACGTAACTATTTTATTATTCGGGCTGAAATATACAGCTGTAAATTGCATTAAAAAGTTGAAACTGTAGAGTGTTGCTATGAATTAACGAAGTACAAAATTATACAGCGCCTTTTATGACAGAGTGTCATTGCAAAGGCGCTTGTCCATATGATTGGACGAAGAGGTGAGTCTTGAGACGTCTTTTGATCAGTTTCTCCAAATCCAGTTCCCTCAGTGAGACGGGAATAGCATTCCAAGTCATTGGAGTGGCCGCTTAGAATGCCCTGTCTCCAAAAACAGTGCGGGGCTTTCTTGCAGGGATTTCCAGGCAGCTGCAGCGATGATGATCATGCTGAAAATGACACCAGTAGCCTGAGTATGGAACTTTGCATAAACTTCCCTAGGTAGCGCTAATCAACAATGTGTGAAATATACGACGGTCTTTCTAAAGAGTGATTTAATTTAATTTTTTCGATTAAGACAATCGAGAGGAGTTCGCGAAATGTAAAAAGCTTTTTCTAAATTATTTTTGTTAATTAATCAGTTAAATTAGATTTTGTAGGGTTTGTGTATTCACCCAGTGAAAATTCATTTTATTTAAAATAAAATTATTTGTTTCTAAAACGTAGTTTTATTTTCATTAAGTTCATCTTAATTGTACCTATACCTATGTATTTATTTGAATTTATATGATTTTGATCTATGGTTTTTCTTAATAAGTTTAATTTGACATACATCACTCTTGATAATGACCTGAGTATTGAAGGTGGAAAGTGCTCGAGGTATAAAATATTATTGTGAAAATAAAACTACGTTTTAGAAAAAAAAAATATATATATTTAGTTAAATTTTTAAATAATTATCCATTTGGCTTACAGTCTACAGATTTATTTTAGAATAATGTATTACTTATCTATGTTAAGCATATTACCCTGTTCCTCCTCATATTTTTTATTTCTTTTTCTTTTTTCACTTGGTGTAAAACTAAATACGAGTATTTTAATGATTGATTAAGAAAATGAAAAACAACTTTCGGGAAAAAATATTTTTATTTTCAAATGACGAAATAATGGTTGCTAATTTATTCACAATTTAAAAAATAAATATCTGTTACTCGTTCCAAAAATAACAGCAAATCAGAAAATTAGGAATTCAAGGACAGAATTGATCAATGAAAAATTGAATAGCGCACAAAGCCAACTTTGCAGCATTGACAATTGCCTTGATGATAAGACCAACCTTTCCTCCAATCAACAAACCCAGCGACTTTAAAAGTGGCAGGATCTTTGCTGCGTTGACGACGAATTTCTTCAAAAGGGTGCACAACGACGAGAGGCTAGAAGAGTTGAACAGACTCCAAGCCTGTGAAACCAGCAATTGGAGAATCGTCTTGATCTTTGTCAGTAGAGATATGATGGCATTGGTGAGGTTTGGGACATATTGGACTACAGTAGCAATTGCTTTTACAATAGGTTTAATGAAATTGAGGAGAGCTTTCACGATTTTCTTTTTGAGGTCTGAAAACCAAGAACTTGGTCGTGCGGCGGCAGCTGAGGATGCAGAATTGTAGGAGTTTTCTAATATGAGGTCGATCAGCTCAGAGTCTGCCTCAGTGTCCTCTTCAGCCTCGTTGTAAAGCTCCAGCAAGCCAGTGGACAATTCGAAATCATCTTCCAAAGCACTCAGATCCGATTCATCAGCTTCAGACACCGCGCAATGGGCGACGTTCACCTGTAAACATCAAAACACAAAGCTATAAGTGATTTGAAGTGACTACATCACGAAACGGCGCTCTTAAGAAGTCAAGAGCTACGTCCGCGCAGCGCGAGATGCTACATCTTTCCATGCGTACTCCATCATCCATGGCTTGGAAGGGTGGGCACTGACACAGGGCCAAGTAAAGAGAATATTTTGAAAATTGATTTATTAATGAGGATGGTTTATTTGTTGAGCGCCATTTTTGTGTAAATACCACCTCAAGGGCCCTGTTTGAGCTTGGTTTTTGCTATAAAAAGCACCAACTCTCAAACAAGACCCAATTGCTGTAAGGCTGGATGAACCTTTGGTGACCGTATTTTGGTAAAGGTATATGATTTTTTAACCCAACGAAAAAAATATTTCAAAATATAGATCGTAGGTATATTTTTTGTGCTCCGCCGGGATTCGAACCAACGACCTTCCATTTACGCGTTATAAGCGTTAAGCCTGGATATATTTACAACTGGTGTGGATCGCTTACTATCTGAGTCTGTGTGTATATTAGAACGACGTATGGATGCGTAGAATAATGTATCTGTGGATCTGTATATTGTTCTCGTATGTCTGCCATGTTATATGTATTGTGACGTTTTGGTGTCTCACTGTCAGTCATGTATATATTTGTTAAATAAATAAAATAAAATAATAATAAACAACACAAAATTTCGGACTGGTCACGGGTAGGTACCTACATGCTTAAGCAGAAGTGCTCATATGTACTTACTCATACATAACAATCGTGGAATGAGCACGCTTAAAAATGCTGCGTGTGTATTTCCAATTCTAAGACCAAACCTCAAATGAATATGAGCCCCACAACATTGGCCGACTTTCTTTGAAAATGTGGTGAAATTGGCAAATTGAACCCTTTTTTGCAGCATGGGTGGACAACCTTATACCTGCCTATAAGTCAAAGAATTTTCCTAACATATAAATGGAGAATTTGTGAAAAACATTAGGTACTTGTACAATGGGCAATAAAATCCGTTCATTTTAAACAAACAAGTTGTAGGTAACGAACACGGTGTTAGCCACTAATATTTTGTTTTTGGTTACAAAGACGTGTAACGCTTTAACACTTCTAATTTGCCAGAGTTTTTTTTTGTATTTATTTTACATTATATTTTCATCACATCAAAGCAACATCGAGGACTAGCCTCTTAATAAAATCATTTCGTCCCCGAAGGCAACATAAAGCATAATAGTATGCAAGTATAAAGATCATCTAATCTAATCTTAGCTGCAAGGATATATACCTACCATTTAAGATTTATATCAAATGCATTCCCACAAGCAGACATGTATAATTTCGCGCTAACACATGCCGCATGTGGACCTACATTATAAGAACCCATCTCAAATGAATATAAGCCCTGCAACTCTTGCCGTCCTTCCCTGAGACAGAGGTGACATTGGCAAAGTGAACCATTTTTTCACAGTATGGGTAGTCAGCCGCATACCAACCTATAAGTCAAGAAACATACGTTACAAAATACATTTTTAGAATCACTAAATTATAATACATGTACTATGTATCATCATTTTTTTTATTATCAAACCAATCACTTGCTAAGTGCGTAAAATTGGTAGAACTCTGCTCTTTCACAACATGTTTCTGAGCAATTACAAACAAATTCATAAAAGTTATCTTTTCGATTATTAATTGAAAAATGGCTAACAGATATAAAAGGAATGAATGCGATTGCATGTACTCACAAACAGAAGGGCCCCAAGAAGCAGGAGAAAATATCGGGAAGCTGCCATGTTGCTGAAGTCGCTTGTTGCAATTGTGAATGTTCTGATTGACTAAAACAACCACTTTTATACAAAGCAATGCAAATAAAAAAACTAATAGTGGAAAAGTCTATATTTTTACTTGAAATTTATGTGTTTGACTAAAATTGATTTATTTTATTGATGCACTATACGCAATCATTTTTATAAATAAATTGTGCAGTGGAATGCACATGACTTTATAGCATTAAATAAGCTTGTGTTCCGATCGCCTTCATTTTTCATAACATTTTTTTTACTTTGTCTGCTTGTGGGAATGCATTTAATATGAATCTCAAATGATACATATCTTTGCAGCTTAGATTTAGATTTAGATTAGATTTTAGTATAATCAATGAATGTGATGTGATTTAAGTATTTTTAATTTTGTAAGTAGTTTAATCATTATTCCCTTTTGTATGAAATCTTACACTCTATGTATATGGAGTAACATTTTTCACTTTTAAGAAAATTCAAGGTGGCTCCCAAACATCTGAAAATTTCAAATTAGATTAAACTCAACAATGGCTGCTACGATTTTATTTTATTATTTTTTATAATCGTTTTTACAATAGTGTGTCAATGACGCTAATTCTAGCGCCAACGCCTTGTAGGTACCTCTGACTATTCCAGGGACAATATGGTTATGGTACTTGTTAAGTTGTTTTTCACAAAACCATTACCTTCGAAGTCAGTGTGCGGGGAAAATGATTTTTTGTAACGAACTGTTATTTTTTTAAATATCTTTAAAAGATCAAAACGTACGGTATTTGCTTACACCTCAATATTTAGTCCAGCTTTAGGTGGGTCCAGATACATATGTGGCATTTGCCCGTCCAGATATGGTCAGCCTCATACCAACCTATAAGTCATGGTGTATCTGAAGTAAATGTACTATAGAAACCTAGTTAAAAAAATATTATTTATAATGGTTACTCGTTCAAAATACACATATGCATTAAGTATTTAATCTAATGGTATTAAAAGTATTTTGTATTTCCATAAATAGAGATGTTGTAGGAAAAAAACTTCTACAAATAAATATCTTTAATGGTCAAAATATAAATTTCTTACTTAAAATTAGAATCAGAGTAGCCAAATATTATACATCCCTGGAATGGCACCTGAAACAAGCTTCTTAAGGCGTGTTATAAAGCTAAATCTGCCGTTTTTGTTTCTTACACTTTATGGTCTTAGCAAAATAGTTACAGTATTGGAAATAATCAAACATGTTCATTAATTTTTTGTCTTAATTATAAATCTTGAACAAAATATATAAGATAAGAATTGTCACTACAAAAAAAATATTTAAAAAAACGCGTTTTTTTACATTTTTAGCTTTTTTTCGTGTGTGCTGTATTTTGGAATTTTTATTTTAAGCTTTTTAATTACAGAACTATACATTGTTTAGCTTCCGTACTTAACATTTTTTTAATTATGTCAATAGTTTTTGAGTAAATATGGAAAAACTGAAACTACTTAATGAATTAAACTTTAATTAAATCAAAGAACACAGTTTTCAGAATGTTACATTATCTTATCAACTTAGATTAGATTAGATTAGTTGAACACTTTTTTTTCTCCACCATTTTTTTCGTTAAGTTTAAGTTGGACCCTTAATAATTTGCCGGATTTTCAAAAATATTTGCGTTAGCTTTGCCAATATTTAACCTGAAATACTGTATACAGTCTGCACTTTATTTGCCGCTTCGAGTTTTGCAAACATCTGTTGGTAATGAATAATAGGCAGGTGTTTCCAATAATCGAGTTGCCCTTGATATAAAGTATTTTTCAATTCAATTATTTTAATAGACCATCATTCATTGTAAAAATATCTGCCATATAGAAATCAAAATTTGCTAACAGCAAATCAAAAACAAGTTATTTTTTTAAGCTACTTACTGACTGCTCCCATAAAAATTGTCTTCAAAATTTAGATGCATCTGTACAGAAATTTACAAATAATCCAGTCACCGTAGAATCGCAAACATTTACACTGTTCTGTACTTTTGAAGTGTAAAAGAGATATGTATAGATAAAGTGTGAAACCATGTTTACAATGTTTTAAGGCTTTCACGGCCGGATTCAGATGCTTGATTTTGTGTTTTCGGGCTTTGATCGTGGTCAAAGAAGAAGAAGAAGAGATGAAGCAAAAACTATGGACCACGGTAAAGCCCGGAAACACAAAATCAAGCGCATGTTTACAATTTCAATTGATCAATGTAACTGCGAGGTGATCGAAAAACAACGAAATTTTTAGATTTCAGTATTTCATATTTTGAGTTATAACAACAACAATTGAATGGCACGTCATAGTTATACTATTTTATCAAAAAAAAAAAATTGTTGGACAATGAAATCGGAAGAAAATTTCTGTGACTGTAAAAAATAGTTCACTTTGCAAATGTCACCCTGTTTCAGGGAAGGTCGGCAAGAGTTGCAGGGCTTATGTTCATTTGAGATTGGGTTTTTTTATATTGTAGGTCCACATGCGGCATGTGTGACCGTGAAAAAATTCGTGTCTGCTTGTGGGAATGTATTTAATATAAATCTCAAATGATACATATCTTTGCAGCTTAGATTTAGATTTAGATGAAACATTCGTCAACTCTCCCAAAACCGAAAGGTTTACCTAGCAAAAGTGGTACTCAGCTTTCCAAGGCATTATTACCTACTACTTACTTTACTGCTTTTGACTCAGTAGACAGAGGTATGTGTTGGGATGTCTTGAAAGCATATAGAGTGAATGGGGCTCTCTTGAATGCGGTACATGCTAACTATGAAAATAGTATGGCATGTGTTCGTATTGATGATGAGTATAGTGAATGGTTTGAAGTTTTTAAGGGTGTAAGGCAAGGATGTGTGATGAGCCCATGGCTATTTAACATAGTCATGGACAAGTGTGTTCGAGATGCTAGACTTGATGATTGTGGATTAATGATAGGAGAGAGCAAAGTGAGTGTTCTACTGTATGCGGATGATGCAGTCCTTGTATCTGATTCAGCAGTAGAATTGCAAACAATGCTCTCTAGATTGAACGAAGCTCTGATAGGTAATTATTTGAAGTTGAATGCAAGTAAGACGAAAGTTGTGGTTTTTGAAAGAAATGAAGAAAATACGGACTATGAATTTAGAATCAATGGATTGCACGTTGATGTGGTGAATGAGTTTGTATACTTGGGATGTAAGTTTGAAAAAGATGGAAGAATGACAGGCGAACTTGAAAGAAGAATAATGAAGGGCAGGTGTGTACTGGGTGCCACAGCTTGTATCGCCAAAAATCGAAACATATCTAAAAATGCTCGATTGGCGGTACATAGTGGCATACTTTTACCCACCTTGATGTATGGAAGTGAAGCCTGAACGGTTAGTGAAAGTGAAATTAGTAAGGTCCATACTGTTGAAATGGACTTTCTAAGAAGTATGATTGGGAAAAAACGGAGTGGCAGGGTGAGGAATGATTTTGTAAGAGAAGAATGTGGTGCAAGAGAAAGTGTGAAAGTGAAGATTAAAAGAAGTTTGTTAAGATGGTTTGGGCATATGGAGAGAATGAATGAGGAAAGACTGACGAAGAAAGTATATGTTGGTAGAATAGATGGATGTCGTGGTAGAGGAAGACCGAGAAAGGTATGGATGGACCAAATACCCGAAATTGCGAATGAATGGAATATCCAGAGTCATAATAAAAGAAGAGCTTGCATGAAGAAAGTTATGACTCTGGAGGAAATGAAAGAAGTATGTAAGGACAGAAAGAAATGGCGGTTGATCTGTAATGGTGGCGGCTAGGGTTTATTAAAATGAAATTTGTTTTATGTCTTTGATGTCCATGTATAATTTTATTTATTGATTTAAAAAATGTAATTTGTCGTGTATGTTCCTTGACTAGGTTGGTATGCGGCTGACAACCCATGCTGTAAAAAAGGGTTCACTTTGCCAATGTCACCCCTGTTACAGGGAAGGACGGCAAGAGTTGCAGGGTGTATGTCCATTTGAGATTGGTTTTTATGATGTAGGCTCACATGAGGCACGTGCAAGCGCGAACTTGTACGTGTCTGGTTGTGGGAATGCATGTAATGTGAATCTCCAATGTAACATATCTTTGCAACTTAGATTAGATTAGATTAGATTAGATACTTTGAAAAACAAGGAACTCTCCGGATCAAGAAAAGTGGTGGGTATGAAATGCCTTTATAACTTCCTCTTCTTCTTTTTATATTTGATCTAATATCTCTTTATGACGGAACTCCATCGTCTAATGCAGAAGACCAGCGCTGGAAGTCTCATCGCTTCGTTAATTCTCACCTACCAAATATCGGTCTGACTATGACCGGTCCGTAGTTCAGTGGTAGTACATTTTTAAGCTAAGGAATATGATAAAAAACACGGAAAAAGAAACCTTCAAAATTACAGATTTCGAAATAAAGGAAATTAAAAAAATAAAAGCTAGACATCTGTCGAACGCTATGACGATCGAAAAAAAGGCAAGTAAATTAAGTTTGTATTTTTCTCTTAACAACAGTACCAGCAAGCACATTAACCCATTCTGTACCGACCCCGTCTCTCACGCAGGGTAAATATACATGTCCAAAATACTAACCCCGCGCGAGAATCAGGTTGGCACTTTTTTCACTAAAACATTATTTTAATGTATCGATAAACATCTTCTGAATTATTAACCACATTTCAATTAACTACATTTCTGCCCTGCTAATTGCAAACGCAGTACTTGCAAAATGACAGTTTGGAGATAAACGAATACTGCAAATCCTGTGTGTTAGTTCTGCGTTTTTTCTCAAATAAAACACATAGTTCTAATAAAAACAAACATGGAAATTCTTTTTTATACATATATTAAGCCCAGGTTATGTCATTTTTGCAAAAAAGTGAACATCTCAAAATTTCGATTACTGCATTTACAATTAGCAGGGCAGATTTTTTGTTGTTGTTAGATTTTCAACCGTTGCATTTTTATTTTATTTAAGTGACACTTAGTTCTATGATGATGACAGTGGCGTACATCTCATACAGTTCAATAGTTGTTGCCGAACTGAATTAAACACACAATTCATACAACAATATTCATCTTCTGTTCTTTTAAAAATTCAAATTACGCGCGGTATAGCACATAATATTATCTGCCCGCCGCTTGTCAGTTCGCTTCACTTCCCCTCTCTCCTCCACACTCCGCCCCGCATTCCGCCCCACACCCTCATCGCGGATAGCGCTAGCGGGCTCTCGCTACATTATTATCATCATAATATTTCAGTTCCATCTTTAGTTGAACTGACATATTATGATGATAATAATGATAGCGTACTCATAGTGACAACTATTTCTCCCAATACGTGCACGAACAATTATTATGACGAAAAGGCGAGCCTTAAAAAGGGACAACGCAATACGTTAGAAAGGGTAAATAGAAGAACGAGACACCGCTATGCGGTATTGTGAGAGAGATGTACCATGTGTTTAGGAACCTTCTGTTTTTTGTTAGTTTCTTTGACATTTATTTGTTACGTTAAACGAGCTTCAAAAATATATATTTCGGGGTTTTTTTCAAGTTTCCTTTTTGAATATAAAAACAAAAAAGTTACAATAATGTAAATTAAGGGTGTTTTCGTGATTATTTTTGAAAACAGCGTGTGTGTCTTAAGTTATTTTCTTCAAAGTATTAATTAACCTAAAAAGGTCTTGTCATTTGTTGAATTTTTCGTACTTCTTTTTTCAATTGAATGTTTCTTTTCTAAACAAATAATGATAAAAAGTAACAATGTTAAAGGTGTGAAATTGTGGTGTGAAATGTCAATTTTTTTTTTAATAATTATTTTGAGGATGACAGTTATCCCTGTTTGGAGATCGATAAAAGTGGTAAGTCTTATCTTTCTTTTTTGGATTTTAATTTGTTAGTACACATGCAACATTTGTAAGCTTAAACTTACACGTGTATGTTTGTGGGCATACATTTGGTATGAATTTTAAATGTTAACATATCGAAGCCACTTATAAGAATAAAGAAGTGTTTTTTTGACTTTTCAAAGTTTGTGTATTCACACAGTGAAAATTAATTTTTATAAGATTTTTTTTATTTTTAAAAACACAGTTTTATTTTCACACATTGCACAAAACCATTGAAGTATATTAAAAGTGATTTATTGCCTTCCAATTAAGTACCAACCTTATTCTTGACTTGAGTTATTGCAAATGATAGTTAGCGCGAATAATAAACAAAACAGTGTGTATTGAATAATTGTAATTCAACTGACTACTGAAAATTTGTGCAACAAAATATTTAATAAACTTAAAATAACAACATAAAACATTGATTCTTCTTTAATAGCCTTTCTTTTTATGGCAAAGTTCACAGATAAAAAATTATATTGCAGGAAAATTGCTAACATGGCAGCCAATGTCTAAAGATCTATAAAATTGGGATTTTACGAAAATTATCTAAAATTTCGTTGTCCAATAAATAAGCTACTGAAAAAAAAACATTCATACCTTGTAAGGAGTTGCTCCTTCTTAGTAAAACCAAAGTTAGCTTTCGATTCTACACTGATTTGAAATAGTTCTGTGTTTCAGAAGTCGTTGATACTGTAGCGTAGGTACATAATTATGTAATAGCACATTTTTACGATAAATTAATATCTGGGTTTATGGGAACTGAGAAAATCCCGAATTGTTGCCTACCCATGGCTAAAAAGCAATGCACGCCACTGGATGATGATGATGATGAGTTGATGATTTCTGTATAGCGCCGTTTCGTAATGCAGTCACTCCAAAGGCGCTGGTGCAAACGATGCCAGAAATTTGCTTATTTTCAGTGCATTCCGGAACTATCCATGGTCCTCTAGCTCTCTCACATGATGTGGCAGGTGCTTCCAGGCCAGAGGGCCAGCAACCGCAAATGCACGCTCTCCAAGCATTGTGTTAACTCTTCTTATAGGTTCTTCAATCCTTGATTTGGCTCCAGTCTCAGCTGAGCGCAGTGTTAGGCTTTTTTGCCGAGTTCTAGCGATCAATCTAATATTTGTACGCGCCAAACATGGCCGGCCGACATACTTTTCCCGTAAAAACATACTCTGATAAGTTTTGAGGTCTACCATAGTGATTAATTTTATGAATAATAAGTATAGTAATAAGTTAGGATAAATATAATATATTTTGAAAAAAATTGTACACAATAAGGATTTTTTTACATGAAAGACATGTTTTTTTTTATTTTTATATGAATTTTTGTACAAAAAATTAAGTCTAGAATTTTTTAAGACCTCTTTGCTGACAAATATATTCAAATAAAAAAGCTCTTAGCTACAACGCACATTTTTTTTAATTTTTGAAATAATACGAAAAGACAAAGAAAAGTCACAAGATGTTAAAGTTGTAAGGAAAAAATGGCAATTTTTGCGTTGAAAACAGTCTGGTAGCTTGTTCCAAATCCAAGAGGAAAAAATGATTTAAGAAAGTTTAAAGTAAAAAATTATAAATAGACTTTTAAATTGTTTAAATTAGCATTATTTTTGCTAAATCGCTGCCTTAGTTCTTGTTTATCGTATACGCCATTGAGAAAATTTTACATGAGCAATGTTTGCATGTGTACTGGACCGATGTGTCTTATGAAAACAAGAAATTTATTTAAAAAATATTTAAAAGAACTCTCACATTATCGAGTTTTACGGTTTTTCTTAGCTCAGATTGTGTAGAATTTGATTCATAAGACAACTGCATGAAAAAGTCATATTTGACAAGATTGGCGGATAAACAAGAACTGGGGGAGCGAAATATAATAAAAAAAAAAAAAATTAAATTGAAGCAAAATGTATGTGGTAAGGAATGGGTTATTAAGCCCCAAGAGTCCAATTTAACTATACCAATCCAACTATAAGTCCCATTTATATTTTCAAATTTGCTCTTCGCTGCGTTGAGAAATCCATAAACCTTTACCAATAACCGCGGACCGATCATTAAAGGTCCATCCAGCCTTACAGCAACTGGGTCTAGCTTGAGAATTGGCGCTTTGTAGCGACAACGATCATGCTCGTAAAAAGGTCGATAGCTTAATTGGCAGAATGCTTTCATTCCATGCCGAGAGCAAGGGTTCTTTCTCAAGGTTTACTCAGCCTTCACAAAAAATGAGAACCAGCTCCCCCGGGAGTTGGTAACCCCACTTCAACTAAAAGTTGTTGGTGTAAGGCCGGTCCCCTTACCTGTAAAAATAAATAGGTCCCGAATGGCCACATGTGACCCCTTCGGGGATAACACAGGCAAGAAGTTACACTATATGTGTAGCTTAGTTGCGTTTTTTTTTTGCGTGATGGGAGTTCCACAAAAGTCGTATGTAAAAAAAAATCTACAAACGGCAATAGCAAGTCGAGCATATTTTGTGGGGCTAAATCCATACGGTCTGAGGCGAAAGGGGATGGGGGGAAACGGGTCGCAACTTTGACAGCTTTTGGCGCGGTGCAACATGAGAGCGCCCCCTTAAGGATTAAATTTTTTTAATAGAACTCCATGCCTACCATGATATTTTTTTAATTATGTACCTAGGTATATGCTTAAACATAGAAGTGTTCCTATAATAAATAATGATATCAGGCTAATTTATTTTATATTTTGATTGTTTGTGTATTAACACTGCGAAAATTCATACTGTTTAATTTATAATTTTTGAAGGAATTAAAAGAAAACACTGTTTATTTTCACTAAAATTTATTTAGAAAGATTAAAATCTTTAAAACAAATTACAAACGCGTTTTCGACCTAGTAGGTCATTATCAGGTATACCTGATACCTGATGATGGCCTACTAGGTCGAAAACGCGTTTGTAATTTGTTTTAAAGATTTTAATCTTTCTAAATAAATTTTAGTGAAAATAAACAGTGTTTTCTTTTAATTCCTTCAAAAATTATAAATTAATTTATTTTAAATTACAAATGATAAGAGAGCGCCGTTTTTGTGTGTGTCACACCTCAAGGGCCCTCTCCGATCATGGATAAGACTTTCTAAAAAGGTGTGTCTTGAGTGCTCCGCGATATTTTGTTTTTTGTCCTATGTATTTACTTATAAATTCAAGAGTAATTTAAGAAGATATGTAACAGAAAATATATAATATATTAAATGTAAATAATTAGGACATAATATGTATTTATTAAAATGTATGCATGTTCCTTGACTTATAGGTTGTATGTATGCATGTTCCTTGACTTATAGGTTGGTTGTTCCTTGACTTATAGGTTGGTATGCGGCTGACCACCCATGCTGTAAAAATGGTTCACTTTGCCAGTGTCACCCCTGTCTCAGGGAAGGACGGCAAGAGTTGCAGGGTGTATGTCCATTTGAGATTTGGTTTTTATGTTGTAGGTTCACATGAGGCATGTGCAAGCGCGAACTTGTACGTGTCTGGTTGTGAGAATGCATGTAATGTGAATCTCCTATGTAACATATCCTTGCACCTTAGATTAGATTAGATTAGATACAGAATGATGTAGGTACTGTTTAAAGAATAAAAAAATAAAAATTGCAATCGTGGAATGAGCAGGGTAAAGTGCGAACTGTGTCCGCTTTGTTGATCGCCCACCAACACTTGCTGCTTATTACTTCGGACAATACTTTGCAAGCAGAGCCCTGATGTACTCGTTGCCTTTACCCGCAGCCACAGCCGTTTTGTACACGAAGACACCAACTCTCCCTCCATTCGCATTGGCCAACTGAACAACGACAGGAATAACTTGGGAAGCAACAGATGTGATCTGGCCGGCGATGGAACAGATCTTTTTGACAATATCCTGAACTTGCTTGCTAATCTGCTTTACCAGATCAACAGTCTTAACGATGAAATTTCTTATTCCCCAAACCAATCTTCGGACAATCGGTTTGACATAGTTCCATGTGTTTTTCACCACAGAAATAACATTAGAAACAGCTTTGACAATGTTAACAATTGCAGATACAGTTTTCTTGAAAAATCTAAAGAAACCACGTGACGCGGCGCCGGAACGGGAGGATGATTCGGAAACGTAGGTAGATTCGGGAACTAGAGCGGTTGAATACACTTCGTTGACAGCTGCTGTGAGTTCGGGGTCGTCGGAGAAATCTGCTGATGGATCAGCTCGTCTAAAGGCGCTGGCTGATGCTTCGCTTCCAGATAAGATTTCACTTTCGAGTTCGCTGATTACTGCATCCAAGGAAGCGGAGTCTGTTGGCAGACGGCGCTCCGAAGGGACTGTATACTGCTCTACTGACTCTTCCAGCTCAACTGACTCAACTGGCTTGATTGGATCATCTATCTCAATATCCGTAGAGCGACGACGTGCGCTCTGTGGTGCCTCCCTCAAGCCAGTTGTTTGCATCTAAAAATACAATAATAATAATAATAGGATGATTTATTTGGTGAGCACTGTTTTTTTGTGTATCACAATTCAAGAGCCTTCTGCGAGCTTGGTCGTCGCTATAGAAAATTCTCAAGCAAGACCCAATTGATGTAAGGCTGGTTGAACCTTTAGTGACCAGTCTTTGGTAAAAGTATATGAATTTTTCCCCCATCGAAAATGAAAATGGTATTTATTTGTGCTTCGCTGGGATTCGAACCCACAACCTTCCATTAACGAGTCAGAAGTGTTAACCACTCGATTACGGACCAGTTATAATGTAGAAAAACATAAGTACTAATGGCAGTTGTGGAATGGGCAATAAAATCCTTACATTTGAAATAAACAAAAACGTTGTAATTAACGTAACACGGTGCATTGCAATCAATGCTTTGTTTTTGGTTTCAAAAACGTGATACGTTTGCCCACTTCTAAGTTTTCCGAATCTATTTTGTATTTTACATATGTTTTGTATTTTACATATAAAAACACATCAATATCATAACATCAATGTCGTACAATCAGTCACAAATGCGTAAGTATGCAGAAGTCGTTGTCGATGTCAGAACAGTTGATTTGGGACATTACCGTTATCACAACTACAAAACAAATTCATGAATGGAAGTTGTCTTTAGGCAAACGCAAAATAACCCAAATGAGCTACACATGTAGTTTAGCTTCTTGCCGCGCTACCCCCGATGGGGTCGCATGTGGCGATTCAGGAACTATTTATTGTTACGGGTAAGAGGGCCGGCCTCACACCAACCACTTTCAGTTGCAGTGAGGGTTCCCAGCTCTCGGGGGGGCTGGTTCTCATTTCTTGTAAAGGCTGAGTACACCTTGTTGGTATTTATTTTGAGTTTTAAATAGACATCGAAACGGGAAATCATTTCTGAGACCCTCGGTGGGGATCGAACCCTTGCTCTTGGCATGGCATGCAAGCATCCTACCAACTGAGCTATCGACCAGGCTTTTTACGAGCTTGGTTATCGCTATAAAGCACCAATTCGCAAGCAAGACCCACTTGCTGTAAGGCTGGATGGAATTTTGATGACCGGTCTTTGGTACAGGCTATGAATTTTTCAACTCAGCGAAGAGCATTTTTAAAAATCTAAATAGTATAATTTTTGTGCTCCGCCGGGATTCGAACCCACAACCTTCCATTTACGAGTCAGAAGTGTTAACCACTAGACTACAGACCGGTCTTAACGATTTAGTAATTGGAAAAGGACTTTCGAATATAAAAGAAACGAATGCGATTGCAAGAAGCCAAGTACTCACAAACAGAAGGGACCCGAGAAGCAGGAGAACAGTTTGGGAAGCTGCCATGTTGCTGAAGTCACTTGCTACAATTGTGAATGATCTGATTGAAAAAAACAACCGCTGTATAATTTGTAGGATTTTCAAAAATATTTGCGTTAGCTTTGCCAATATTTGACCTGAAATACTGTACACAGTCTGCACTTTATTTCCCGCTTCGAGGTTTGCAAACATCTGTTGGTAATTTTTTATATTTTTTATTTATTAATTTTTAACGGCTTGAAAGCCTTTTACATAATTTTATTAAAAATGTTCCTTAAATTGAATTGTTAGTATTACACAATATCCATAATATACATTCATGAGTTAAAAAAAAAACAATAAAAATGATGTGTATAAAAAAATTATAAGAATAATGTTTTGAAAGTACAAAACTATGTTTTCAATTCACCACTTTTGAAAATTTAAATTTTTTTTTTGTAGTATTTATGACTATGACCTAAATTTTTAGTAGTTAATACACTATATACATTTTTACTTTATAGCAGTCCGAAGGAACTGTTATAAAGTATTGTATTCGACCGAAAAAAAAAATGAGGTTTCAACGGAAATGAGTTGTCCTGCACCAGGACATGCAAAAAAACTTGTTTTAAGTTCACAAGAAAGAAAAAATTGTATACTTATTGGCGAATTTTTTTTTTTCACTATTTGGAGAATTCAAGATGGCTTCCGAAGAGCTGAAAATTTCAAATGAAATTTTCTCAAAAACGGCTCCAACGATTTTTTTCAAATTTTCTGTGAATCCTTTAATAAATTAGTGCTATCTAACGATTATAATCATTGCTTCATCATGATCTCGGTTTAGGGAGCTGCGATACAAAAGAAAAAAAATATTCAAAAATTCTCGGCAGTTAGAGGGTTAATAAAAAAATAATCTTGCACAAATGTAAGTAAATAATGATAACTTATATATTGCCTACATTATTTTTTCCAAAAAGTGAATTAAAAGTATAGCCGCCATACAAAGTGAAAAATTTCCATACAAAATATATTAGCAATTTTCTTGGAAGTCAAAGGGTTAAAATTAGATAAAAGGCTGCGATTCTTAAAATTTTATAAATACCAATAATAATCAGTCGTTACGTTTTCAAAATATAACTAAAAAGTTTACCCACCATACAAAGTCCTAGTTTGCATACAAAAGGGTTCAATGACCATCTATAATAATCAAGATTCTAGATTCTAAAATTAAAGTTGCAAAGATATATTAAAATTAAAAACTCATATCAAATGCATGCCCACAAACAGACACGTGTAAATTCGCGCTTAAAAACGCTGAATGTGTACTTACAAATTAAAACCAAATCTCAAATGAACATAAAAACTGCACCTCTTGCCGACCTTCCTTGAAACAGGGGTGACATCGACAAAGTGAATTATTTTTTACACTATGGGTGGTCAGCTTTATACCAACCTATAAGTCAAGGATCTTTCTTGTATAATTGGCGCTTTTTCCAGAGAAGACCAACCTCGCAGAGGGCTCTTGAGGTGTGATTAATACAAAACAGCGCTCAACAAATAAATCAACCAAATATTTATATTCATTCAAGTATTTATATGACTATATCCATATTGTACGAGTATGCAGGTACACACCGCGGTGGAATAAAATTGATTTATCTATTATATATATAAAACAAAGTCGTGTTAGTTACACTATCCATAACTCAAGAACGACTAAACTGATTTGGCTGAAAATTGGTAGGGAGGTAGCCTAGAACCAGGAAAAGGACAAAGGATACTTTTTATATCCCTTTTATACTTTTTTTATCCTTTTTTTCAAGTGACATAAAACGTGGTAGGTATAAATAAAAAAAACGCAACTGAAAGCAATCCGTTAAAAACAGTCTAGCCGTTCTTTTTTCAAAAAACAAAAACAAAATGCAACTGACAGCTAAACATAATGGAGTCTGAGAATAATTGAAGTTGACCGATTTGTTTCAAGTTTCTATGAATCTAATGTACCCAAAAAAATATTAAAAAAGCCATGCCGTAATGCGAAGCTGTAATGCATTTAGGATTCGAAACATTGCGAGTGAAAGGAGTGAAAAAGAGCAATGCATTGCGCGTGAAGAGCGCCGCGTCGGTATGTGAACTGCAATGAAGCGATTTGGGAAACAACTTGATCGATGTCAAGAGATGAATGCAGCAATGAAAAGAGCAATTCTTCAAGATCTACAGCAACTACTTCATGAACATCATGCGTTCATGTGTGCATACCCATTGGGAGACGACAATCGTTGAAGCAATTATCTCTGCATCTCCAAGTCAGATACGCACATTATTTGCTATCATCATTTCGACATGGTTACCATCGAACCCATCTAACCTGTGTTACAAAGACAAGGATAATATGTCGGAAGACATTTTACATCAAATTCGTGTCAGTTCAAGAAATTCCGACCTTCAAATGAATGAGGAGATACATAATCAGGCTTTGATCTTGACCAAAGACATGTGTTACCTCATGTGCGGTAATTTATTAGTCAAATCAGGAATGAAAGCGCTAAATCGTGAAATAAATGACGCATTTAATCGAGAATTTGAACGGGAAAGAGAAAATAATCACCAGGAATTATATTTATTAGTTCAAACAAATGTTCCCCTGTCAAATCAACAACAAAAGGAATTTTATGATACATTAATGAAGGCAATTGATGATGAAAATTGTGGTTTATATTTCCTGAAAGCCCCTGGTGGAACTGCTAAGACATTCCTCATGTCAGTAATTTAAGCCACTATTCCTTGACTTATAGGTTGGTATGAGGCTGACCATCCATACTGTACAAAATGGTTCACTTTGCCAATGTCACCCCTGTTTCTGGGAATGTCGGCAGGAGTTGCAGGGCTTATGTTCATTTGAGTTTGGATTTTATTTGTAAGTACACAATCAGCATTTGTCAGCGCGAACTACACGTGTTTGTTTGTGGGCATACATCTGAGAGCTTTAAATGAATATATCCTTGCAACTTAGATTATAGATTATTATAGATTATAGTTCGTGCGAGATCCAGCATTGCGGTTGCAGTTGCTTCCTTTGGAATAGTAGCTACATTGTTAGAAGGATGCCGATTCAGCATTAAAATTGCCGTTAAATATTCAAACTATTGAAGAACCAACATCTAATCTAATCTAATCTAAGCTGTAAAGATATATATCATTTAAGATTTATATTAAATGCATTCCCACAAGCAGACATGTATCATTTCGCGCTAACACATGCCGCATGTGGACCTACAATATAAAAACCCAATCTCAAATGAACATAAGCCTTGCAACTCTTGCCGTCCTTCCCTGAAACAGGGGTGACATTGGCAAAGTGAACCAATTTTTACAGTATGGGTGGTCAGCCGCATAACAACCTATAAGTCAAGGAACATAGATGACAAACAACATGTCTAATCTAATCTAATCTAAGCTGCAAGGATATATATATCATTTAGGATTCATATTAAGTGCATTCCCACCAGTAGACATGTATAATTTTGCGCTAACACATGCCGCATGTGGACCTACATTATAAAAACCCATCTCAAATGAACATAAGCCCTGCAACTCTTGCCGTCCTTCCCTGAGACAGAGGTGACATTGGCAAAGTGAACCATTTTTTCACAGTATGGGTGGTCAGCCGCATACCAACCTATAAATTAAGGAACATACATGACAAATTACATTTTCCAATAAAAAAATCATTAAAATAATTCCTTTTTCATCTTATATTCTTTAATCTATCTAATCTAATCTAATCTAATCTAAGTTGCAAAGATATGTTACATTGGAGATTCACATTACATGCATTCTCACAACCAGACACGTACAAGTTCGCGCTTGCACATGCCTCATGTGAACCTACAACATAAAAACCAAATCTCAAATGGACATACACCCTGCAACTCTTGCCGTCCTTCCCTGAGACAGGGGTGACATTGGCAAAGTGAACCATTTTTACAGCATGGGTGGTCAGCCGCATACCAACCTATAAGTCAAGGAACACACACACACGACAAATTACATTTTATACATCACTAAATAATAATATCCAAATACAAAATATCCATTTACAAATAAAAACAAATTCCAATTTAATAAACCCTAGCCGCCAACATTACAGATCAACCGCCATTTCTTTCTGTCCTTACATACTTCTTTCATTTCCTCCAGAGTCATAATTTTCTTCATACAGGCTCTTCTTTTATTATGACTCTGGATATTCCATTCATTCGCAATTTCGGATATTTGGTCCATCCATACCTTTCTCGGTCTTCCTCTACCACGACATCCATCTATTCTACCAACATATACTTTCTTCGTCAGTCTTTCCTCATTCATTCTCTCCATATGCCCAAACCATCTTCTATCTATAATAATCTATAATCCAAGTTGCAAGGATATTTTCATTTAAAGCTCTCAGATGTATGCCCACAAACCAACAAGTGTAGTTCGCGCTTACAAATGCTGAATGCGTACTTACAAATAAAATCCAAACCTCAAATGAACATAAGCCCCACAACTTTTGCCGACCTTCCCTGAAACAGTGGTGACATTGGCAAAGTGAACCATTTTTTACAGTATGGGTGGTCAGCCTCATACCAACCTATAAGTCAAGGAATACGAGAAATAAATAACATCTAAGTATAAAAAAAAACAACAAAACCTTAAAAAGATATCTATACAAAAACAGTAAAAAATTTCCTATGCAAAAAATGTAGCAAATTAATACACCAACAATAGAAATCTACATTGCAGATTAGCTGCCACTTCTTCCTGTCCTTGCATTCTTCTTTCATTTCATCCAGAGTCATAACCTTTTTCATACAAGTCCTCCTTTTATTATCTATAATCTATAATCTATAATCTAAGTTGCAAAGATATAGTCATTCAAAGCTCTCAGATGTATGCCCACAAAAAAACACGTGTAGTTCGCGCTTACAAATGCTGATTGTGTACTTACAAATAAAATCCAAACCTCAAATGAACATAAGCCCTGCAACTCTTGCCGACATTCCCTGAAACAGTGGTGACATTGGCAAAGTGAACCATTTTTTACAGTATGGGTGGTCAGCCTCATACCAACCTATAAGTCAAGGAATACGAGAAATAAATAACATCTAAGTATAAAAAAAAACAACAAAACCTTAAAAAGATATCTATACAAAAACAGTAAAAAATTTCCTATGCAAAAAATGTAGCAAATTAATACACCAACAATAGAAATCTACATTGCAGATTAGCTGCCACTTCTTCCTGTCCTTGCATTCTTCTTTCATTTCATCCAGAGTCATAACCTTTTTCATACAAGTCCTCCTTTTATTATCTATAATCTATAATCTATAATCTAAGTTGCAAAGATATAGTCATTCAAAGCTCTCAGATGTATGCCCACAAAAAAACACGTGTAGTTCGCGCTTACAAATGCTGATTGTGTACTTACAAATAAAATCCAAACCTCAAATGAACATAAGCCCTGCAACTCTTGCCGACATTCCCTGAAACAGGGGTGACATTGGCAAAGTGAACCATTTTTTACAGTATGGGTGGTCAGCCTCATACCAACCTATAAGTCAAGGAATACGAGTAATAAATAACATTTAAGTATAACCCTTTCAGAACTGAAAAATAAAAAGTATTTTTTTTCTTTGTTTTTCTTGATAATACTCATCTAATAGACCATAGGATAATGAAAAAAATATAAAAAAAAAATTACAACATTGGGTCTTTTGGAAAAGGTACCCACACAATTGTGTGGGTCAGGATTGAAGTACTACCAAAATATACTATTGGATGATTTTTTTAGAACTCAATATTCATGGAAATAACACAATTTTTATATTTGAAACTAACAGGTATCTTAAATTAAATCAATAATTCTGATTTCGGAACTACTGGAGATTGTGTCCATAGTTTTGTGGCTTTGAATGTCTATCATCTGGCTCATAATTTTCAGCATCATCGTCATCATCTTCATGAGCTCATGATGAGGTGCATCCCATCAAACCGCTTCATTTCTGTGCTTTTTATTTGTAATTCAATGTGCTTCTGCAACAGAGCACACATATTTGTAAATAACATGTTTGATGTTATTAAAGAATTCATCATTGTAATAGATCTTAAAATATTTTAGAGGTGTTTTTTTAGGTCTCTCTTTCAAGTTCGAGTGATCAGGATCATTTGGAAGAGAAACATCTTCAAAATCCTTTTTTTTCCATATCATGTCTCTGACTTTAGGTAAAGGAGGGTCTGGGACTTTTTTATCTGTCACAACCTCGATTGGTTGAGGCTCTGGAATTTTTAACGTCAGTCACAACCTCGATTGGTTGAGGGTCTGGGATTTTTTCGTCAGTCACAACCTCGATTGGTTGAGGGTCTGGGACTTTTTCGTCAGTCACAACCTCGATCGCATGAGGGTCTGGGACTTTTTTTGTCAGTCACATCCTCGATTGGTTGAGGGTCTGGGACTTTTTTGTCAGTCACAACCTCGATTGGTTGAGGGCCTGGGACTTTTTTGTCAGTCACAACCTCGATTGGTTGAGGGCCTGAGACTTTTTTGTCAGTCACATCCTCGATTGGTTGAGGGTCTGGGACTTTTTTGTCAGTCACAACCTCGATTGGATGAGGGTCTGGGACTTTTTTGTCAGCCACAACCTCGATTGGTTGAGGGCCTGGGACTTTTTCGTCTGCCACAACCTCGATTGGTTGAAGGTCTGGGACTTTTTCATCTGTCACAACCTGGATTGGCTATCATCTCTCTCTTCCTCTTCAAATGTCTGAGGTGCATAAGTTTCCTAATTATCATCGTCGTCTGAATATTCCCCATCAGAATTTTCTTGTAACAGCACAATTTCCTCAAATTCTTTAATCAGATTCAAGTAACGAGCTGAAGACCAAGAAAAATCAGAATATATCTGAACATCAGCTTGTAATATATTTTTTTCATCATTATTTACATTAAAATCTAAAATAACGTTTTTTTTTTAAACAAATACAGTGAAATTTCAAATAAAGAATTCACATTATGTACTAATTGAGTCTCAATTAAATCCCAACCTACACAATTGTGTGGGTGCACTTTTTTTGACAAATTACGAAAAAAATACAAAATTTACAGCTATATTTACTTTATTAAACTAATGTTTAGTTATTTTTCATTTAATATTTAAACATTGAGCATAATTAAAGCATATTTAGAAAAAAATATTCACTTTCCCATTTTCTAAATCGAGGCGCACAATAATCACAAACTTTGACCTTAGTGTACATAAAATTATAGAATGCTTTTAGCCTCAGAACGCTTTCTATGCATAGTATGTTACTTACACTAACGATGTATGCAGTTTTCTACATAGTCTCAAGTTATTTTATGTGAAATATTTGACGAAATATAACCACATGTTTTACCCACACAATCGTGTTGGCCAGTTCTGAACCTTAAAAATAAATCTATACAAAAAAAGTAAAAAAAAAAAAAAAAGTCTTATGCAAAAAATGTAGCAAGCCAATAAACCAACATTAAAAATCAGCATTGCAGATTAGCCGCCACTTCTTCCTGTCCTTGCATACTTCTCTCATTTCATCCAGAGTCATAACTTTTTTCATACAAGCTCTCCTTTTATTATGACTCTGGATATCCCATTCACTCGCCATTTCGAAAATTTGGTCCATCCATACCTTTCTCGGTCTTCCTCTTCCACGACATCCATCAATTCTTGCAGCATATACTTTCTTCGTCATTCTTTCCTCATTCATTCTCTCCAAATGTCCAAACCATCTAAGTATACTTCTTTTAATCTTTACTTTCACACTTTCTCTTAAACCGCATTCCTCTCTAACAAAATCATTCCTCACCCTATCACTCCGTCTTTTTCCAATCATACTTCTTAAGTAATCCATTTCTACCGTATGGACTTTACTAATTTCACTTTCACTCACCGTCCAGGCTTATTATGACTCTGGATATCCCATTCATTCGCTATTTCAGAGATTTGATCCTTCCATACTTTTCTCGGTCTTCCTCTACCACGACATCCATCTATTCTAGCAACATATATTTTCTTCATCAATCTTTCATCAGTAATTCTCTCCATGTGCCCGAACCATCTTAACATACTTCTTTTAATCTTCACTTTCACACTTTCCCTTACACCACACTCTTCTCTTACAAAATCATTCCTCACCCTGTCACTTCGTTTTTTCCCAATCATACTTCTTAGATAGTCCAATCATACTTCTTAAATATTAATTATCCAAATAAAAAATTGACCTAGATGAAATCAAAAGTCTGCTCATTTATTGCCTCTAAGGCGGAAAAAAGTTCGCCGGGTCAGCTAGTTATTGATATATTATCCTTTTATTGAAACGGCATAAGCTGGTAGATGATTGTAGCTTTACATACGTCATACATTGGGTTAATTTTTGCAAGAAAGTCAAGTACAGATTCTGTGCAATTTATTTTCGTTAAGTTTAAGTTGGACCCTTAATAATTTGTCGGATTTTCAAAAATATTTGCGTTAGCTTTGCCAATATTTAACCTGAAATACTGTATACAGTCTGCACTTTATTTGCCGCTTCGAGTTTTGCAAACATCTGTTGGTAATGAATAATAAGCAGGTGTTTCCAATAATCGAGTTGCCCTTGATATAAAGTATTTTTCAATTCAATTATTTTAATAGACCATCATTTAATCTAAAAATATCTGCCATTTAGAAATTTAAGTTTGCTAAAAACAAATAAAAAACAAGTTCTTTTTTTAAGCTCCTTACTGACTGCTCCCATAAAAATTGTCTTCAAAATTTAGATGCATCTGTACAGAAATTTACAAATAATCCAGTCACCTTAGAATCGCAAACATTTACACTGTCCTGTACTTTTGAAGTGTAGAAGAGATATGTATAGATAAAGTGTGAAACCATGTTTACAATGTTTTAAGGCTTTCACGGCCGGATTCAGATGCGTGATTTTGTGTTTTCGGGCTTTGATCGTGGTCAAAGAAGAAGAAGAAGAGAAGAAGCAAAAACTATGGACCACGGTAAAAGCCCGGAAACACGAAATCAAGCGCATGTTTACAATTTCAATTGATCAATGTACCTACCTAACTGCGAGGTGATCGAAAAACAACGAAATTTTTAGATTTCAGTATTTCATATTTTGAGTTATAACAACAACAATTGAATGGCACGTCATAGTTATACTATTTTATCTAAAAAAAAAATAGTTGGACAATGAAATCGTAAGAAAATTTCTGTGACTGTAAAAAATAGTTCACTTTGCCAATGTCACCCTGTTTCAGGGAAGGTCGGCAAGAGTTTCAGGGCTTATGTTCATTTGAGATTGGGTTTTTTTATACTTTAGGTCCACATGCGGCATGTGTGACCGTGAAAAAATTCGTGTTTGCTTGTGGGAATGTATTTAATATAAATCTCAAATGATACTGTCCTGCTCTTTCCTCACCTTAAACGGCAAGTCATTCCAATCCCTAGTTAGGTTAGTCCTGCATCTTAGGAATAGCAATAGTCTATGCTCACGTTGCCTACAATAATTTTAAGGAACATACAAACCAATTTGTCTCAGAACAGCGGGATTACAAATCTCACCACGAATCAAGCGGATAAAATGAACTATCAAAAATCCATTCCGTCTTGCCTCCAGGCTACTGAAACCAAGCATGCCGAGTACAAACGCACTTGGATATAGCCAAGGATAATACCCATACGTCCTCATGTAGAGAAATCTCAAGAATTTCTACTGAACCCTCTCCAGCATGAGAACATACGAGTTTTGGCACTATTTTGCACTGTTCGGAGAGATAATGTTTTAACATATTTTTATGTAAATAACCAAAATATATAAATGTTGGGTAGGTAGGTGTTTTAGATATAGCCGATGAGAGTTGGAGTAATTATTATAGGTACTTAGGGTAAAGAGGTGCTAAAATTTGTGCACTGGAAGCTTTATGTTCTGGAACGCTCCAGCAAAATTGGCTTCTAGTAACTACCATCTTTGGAGTATAAAAGGCTGCAAGCGGCTTGTAGGAGTCAGTCTTTATACGACGGTCTGCTTTTGAACAAGAAAGACAGTGTAAATGTAAATTGCTAAACCATAAATGTGATTTGTTAAAAATAAAAATAAATTGTTAAATAAATCTAAGTGTAAAATAAATATCCTGCAAAGAAGACCAGTTTCTTTTTATTTTTAGACTTTTTGAGCCCTAAAAACACAACAATATAAAACATCATCGGACTTAACGCAGATCCTTGCGTTACGCCACACAGAGAAGGGGTCTAGAACATTTTCATAAGCACGCGTACCCTGCTTCTGATGACGTGCGAATAAGACAAGAACGCATACGAAGTTGTACTTCTCACGCTGTCAACTCTTTCTTTAATCTATAATCTAAGTTACGTCAGTGGTATGGTCGAGCGGATAAGGCGTTCGCACTCGAACCTGCGTTATTGAAACAAGCGCAAGTTCGAACCCCGCCGGCGCCGTGTCCTGTCGACAATTACTTTGACCCTGGTTCAAAAGATATCATTGTAAACTGTAACTGTAACTCTGTCGTTATTCCGCTATGGGTGGCCAGACCCTCTACAGGCTTTGTCCCTATCCTGACTTACCTCTTTAAATTCATTCATATCCATCACCTTTTTCATGCATTTTCTTCTTTTACGCTCACTTCACATACACCATTCCATCACAATCTTCTTCAATCTGATCAATCCATATTTTTCTTGGTCGTCGCTTACCTCGTTTTCCTTTGACACTTCCTCTGTATATATTGGGTAATTATTAATTGATAGTTTATTAAAATATTTAACGTGAATTCATTTATAATATTAATTCCTGTTTCTGTCCAGGCAAAAAATGGATGGTGAATTGTTTTCCTTTTCACAAAGCAGTGTATTTAATGTTTTATTTTTATGTATTAATAATACATGCCGTAAATCCACATGCGGTATGTGCAAGCGCAAACTTCTACGTGTCTTTTGTTTAATTTATAATTTTTGAAGGAATTCAAAGAAAACACTGTTTATTTTCACTAAAATTTATTTAAAAAGATTAAAATCTTTAAAGCAAATTACAAACGCGTTTTCGACCTAGTAGGTCATCTTCAGGTATGATATATTCTACGTGTCTGTTTGTGATAATGCATTTCATATGAATCTAAAATGTTAATACGTCATTGCAACTTAGTAAAAAGATTACAGAAGCAACAAAAGCTCACAAAATATTCGGTGTCGAATAAAAATCGAAAAATCCTCTTCATTTAATATTCATAATTATGTAAATTATTATTCATATTCCTTGACTTATAGGTTGGTATGAGGCTGACCACCCATACTGTAAAAAATGGTTCACTTTGCCAATGTCACCCCTGTTTCAGGGAAGGTCGGCAAAAGTTGTGGGGCTTATGTTCATTTGAGGTTTGGATTTTATTTGTAAGTACACATTCAGCATTTGTAAGCGCGAACTACACTTGTTGGTTTGTGGGCATACATCTGAGAGCTTTAAATGAATATATCCTTGCAACTTAGATTATAGATTATAGATTTCATCAAATCATTTTTCTGATACACAAAATCAGCTGGCTCTCATTCATCAATAAATAATTATTCATTGAAATATATTACACTAGGTTGTAGCCATATCCGTCTTGACATTTTTCGTCTACTTTCTTTGATCCTTTGGCTTATTGTTTGGTATGAGGCTGACCATCCATGCTCTAACAAAATAGTTCACTTTGCCAATGTCACCCCTGTTGCAGAGAAAGACGGCAAAAAATACTGGGCTTATGTTCATTTGAGGTTTGGTTTTTGAATTGTAAGTACACATGCAGCATTTGTAAGCGAGAACTTACACGTATCTGTTTGTGGGCATGCATTTAATATGAACTTTAAATGTTAATTAATTATCTTTGCAATTTAGATTAGATCAGATTATATACTGATTACTTTTTGTATATAAAAGAATAAGTGAATGTGTCGCTATTTTTTTTATTTAAATGGTTCTAAAATCATAAAAAAAAATCTATGAAAATATGAATATTTATTGTACAAATTATTATAATGTTAAATGGTCAGTTTATTAGCTAAGGAATATGATAAAAAAACACAAAAATAAGAAATCTTTAAAATTACAGATTTCGAAATAAAGAAATTAAAAATACAGGAATAACAGCTAGACATTTTTGGCTATGACTGTCAAAAAAAAGCAAGTAGGTAACTTTAATTTACATTATTTTATAAACAGCAATACCAGCAAGCACATTAATAAAACCCGATTTCCATTGTTAAGCACCTACCATAATATTTTTTCTATTATGTACCTAGGTTTATGCTTAAACATATAATTGTGTTCGTATGTATTTACTCATAAACGGCAATCGTGGAATGAGCAGGGTAAAGTGCGAACTGTGTCCGCTTTGTTGATCGCCCACCAACACTTGCTGCTTTTTACTTCGGACAATACTTTGCAAGCAGAGCCCTGATGTACTCGTTGCCTTTACCCACAGCCACAGCTGCTTTGTACACGAAGACACCAATTCTCCCTCCAATCGCATTAGCTAACTGAACAACGACAGGAATAACTTGAGAAGCAACAGATGTGATCTGGCCGGCGATGGAACAGATCTTTTTGACAATATCCTGTACTTGATTGATAATCTGCTTTACCAGATCAACAGTCTTAACGATGAAATTTCTTATTACCTTAACCCATCTTCGGACAATCGGTTTGACATAGTTCCAAGTGTTTTTCACCACAGAAATAACATTAGAAACAGCTTTGACAATGTTTACAATTGCAGATACAATTTTCTTGAAAAAGCTAAAGAAACCACGTGACACTGCGCTGGAACGGGAGGATGATTCGGGAACTAGAGCGGTTGAATACACTTCTTTGACAGCTGCTGTGAGTTCGGGGTCGTCGGAGAATTCTGCTGATGGATCAGCTCCTCTAGAGGCGCTGACTGATGCTCCGCCTTCAGATAAGACTTCATTTTCGAGTTCGCTGATTACTGCATCCAAGGAAGCGGAGTCTGTTGGCAGACGGCGCTCCGAAGGGACTGTATACTGCTCTACTGACTCTGCCGGCTCAGCTGGCTCAATTGACTTAGAGGGAAGAAGTGAGCTCTGTTGTGCCACTCTCAAGCCAGTTGTTTGCATCTAAAAAGATAATAATAATAATAATAGGATGATTTATTTGGTGATCGCTGTTTTTGTGTGTATCACACTTCAAGAGCCCTCTGCGAGCTTGGTCGTCGCTATCTATTATCTATAATCTATAATCTAAGTTGCAAAGATATATTCATTTCAAGCTCTCAGATGTATGCCCACAAACCAACAAGTGTAGTTCGCGCTTACAAATGCTGAATGTGTACTTACAAATAAAATCCAAACCTCAAATGAACATAAGCCCCACAACTTTTGCCGACCTTCCCTGAAACAGGGGTGACATTGGCAAAGTGAACCATTTTTTACAGTATGGGTGGTCAGCCTCATACCAACCTATAAGTCAAGGCTATAGAAAGCGCAAATTCCCAAGCAAGACCCAATTGATGTAAGGCTGGTTGAACCTTTAGTGACTGGTCTTTGGTAAAGGTATATGAATTTTTCACCCAGCGAAGAGCATATTTGAAAATGAAAATGGTATTTTTTTGTGCTCCGCCGGGATTCGAAAACACAACCTTCCATTAACGAGTCAGAAGTGTTAACCACTAGACTACAGACCGGTCTTAACGATTTAGTAATTGGAAAAGGGCTTTCGAATATAAAAGAAACGAATGCGATTGCATGTACTCACAAACAGAAGGGCCCCAAGAAGCAGGAGAATATATCGGGAAGCTGCCATGTTGATGAAGTCGCTTGCTACAATTGTGAATGATCTGATTGACAAAAACAACCGCTTTTATACAAAGAAATGCAAACAATATAACTACCTAATTGTGAAAAAAACAATATTTTTTTATTGATATTAATGTGTTTGACAATGATTATTTTATTTTAGTGAGGCACGATTTAAAAACATATGTAACGAAGAATAACCGATAAGTTTATACAAGTTGAATCGATATTATATATAAAACAGATTGTTCCAAATTGGATGTTTTTAGCACGTGCCGCACATTTACTAAAAAAAAATAAACGTTCCTCAAATGAACATACACTCTATATCTTGTGCCGCCTCACAACTGAAACAGGGCTAATCTAATCTAAGTTGCAAAGATATGTGACATTGGAGATTCACATTACATGCATTTTTACAAGCAGACACGTACAAGTTCGCGCTTGCATATGCCGCGTGTGAACCTACAATATATAAAAATGGGTGACCGCTCAGGTACACCGCGTGTCGTTGGCATCTTGGACCGGTCTGTAGTCCAGTGGCAACACTTCGGACTCGTAAATGGAAGATTGTGGATTCGGATCCCGGCGGAGCACAAAAATATACCATTTATATTTCGAATGTGCTCTTCGCTGGGTTGAAAAATTCATAAACCTTTACCAAAGACCGGTCACTGAAAGGTCCATCCAACCTTACAACAACTGGGTCTTGCTTGAGAATTGGTGCTTTCTACAGCGACGACCAAGCTCGCAGAGGGCTCTTGAGGTGTGATACACACAAAAACAGCGCTCACCAAATAAATCATCCTAATATTATTATTATTATAAAAAACAAATATCAAATGGACATACACCCTGCAACTCTTGCTGTCCTTCCCTGAAACAGGGGTGACATTGGCAAGGTGAACCATTTTTACGGCATGAGTGGTCAGCTGCATACCAACCTATAAGTCAAGGAACATACACGACACATTACATATATTTTTTAAATCAATAAATAATAATATGTATGGACATCAAAACTAAAACAGTACACAAATTCCAATTTAATAAACCCTAGCCGCCAACATAACAGATCAACCGCCATTTCTTTCTGTTCTTACATACTTCTTTCATTTCCTCCAGGGACTGGCATTGGCAAAAACGAAACAATATGTACACTGTACAGTGTGAATGGTAAGTTCCATACTAAGCCATAATTTTATAGAAGAAAAAACTTACTTTAAATTCTATAAGCTATAATCTAAGTTGCAAAGACATATAAACATTTAAAGCTCATATCAAATGCATGCCCGTGTACGTGTAGTTCGAGCTTACAAATGCTGAATGTGTACGTACAAATAAAATCCAAACCTCGAATGCACATAAGCTCTGCAACTTTTGACGACCTTCCCTGACACAGGGGTGACATTGGCAAAGTGAACTATTTTTTTCAGTATGAGTGGTCAACCTCATACCGACCTTACCTAAACTTTGAATACAAAAATATAACACAGTCCTCCTTTGATTGTTTACTAAGCTGAAAACGATATTCTGTCATTTCTGTTTTGTAAATATTTGTGCACATTACTAATTTATTAGTGTTGTTTAAACAAAAATGAAATAAAGTGAAAATTTGTATGTCAAATAAGTTGAAATATTAGGCGTCTGAAAATGATTAGTGGTATTGTTTTTCATTTCAAAAACACGTAAAAAATAATCTCATCATTGTTTTTAAAAAACTACTATTTAAGTTGTTTTTAGTAATGTACGCGCAGGCCCCAATTAAGGGCGGTTCGAGTGGTGCGACCGAACCAAGGCTGGAAGTCTCATCTCCACGGTAGATGCTACCTACCGAATATCGTTCAGATTAGTATGAAGACAAGATGGCCGTCAGTGAACAGCTGATTGGACATTAACAGATCTTCGTACAAATATTACAGGGCACTCGCTCCCAGAAGGGCCCCTAAAAGACTGAAAAAAATGCTGAACAATGATGTTTGAACTAATTTCGATTGATTTTGTTGACTCAGATAGCTACATATCGTTTCTCACGAAGAACATTTAGGGGCCACAAACGACCGAAATGGGGCCCCAAAAATTTCAACTGAAGTCTTTAATAATAGGTGGTTATTTTTTATGTTATAAGGGTAAGGGGGATGGGTGGCCCCAAGATCTTTTCCCGCACCAGGGCCCCCAGACGGGTTAATCCGGGCCTGTGTACTATTTAAGGTTCTGTGTACTAATAGGTTCTATGTTGGCACGTGTAGAACACATCTTATGACTGAGCTATTTCACTGAGTATGAATTGTTAATATAAAGGCACATGATTTTTTTTAAGAAATCCTGTACGGGAGACTCTAGAGGTCTATGACACTTGTTAAAGTGCCGTAGAGGTGTTTACGAGCTTGGTCGTCGCAACAAAGTGCCAATACTCAAGCAAGACCCAGTTGCTGTAAGGCAGGACGGACTTTTTGATGACCGGTCTTTGGTTAAGGTTTATGAATTTTTCAACCCAGAAAATAACATATTTGAAAATATAAATGGTAATTTTTTTGTGCTCCAGCGGGAATCGAACCCACAACCTTCCATTTACGAGTCCGAAGTGTTGTTGATGATGATAATGTGTTGATTATGACGATAATAAGCAGTTTATTTATTCCTATTGGCGCCGTTTTGTGGCTTTGTCACCCTAAGGGAACACATCGGCCTGTAAACGTCTCTTGAAGTGACTGGTGTCAGGATTCTCTAAAACTACAGGAGACAGTCCGGTAGGTAGCTTAGTTGTCCGGTCCATAGCTCAGTTGGTAGAATACTTGCATTCCATACTGTGAGCTCGGGTTCGAATCGCACCGAGGGTGTCAGAAATGATTTCCCGTTTCGCTGTTCATTTCTAACACCAAATAAAATACCGGCAAGGCTTACTCAGCCTTCACAAGAAAAGAGTACCAGCCCCCTCGGGGCTGAGAAACCAACACTTTAGTTGAAGTGGTTGACGTAAGGCCGTCCCTTTTACCTGTAAAAATCAATAGGTTCACTTCGAGAATACCGCGGCAAGAAGTTACACTGTATGTGTAGCTTAGTTGCGTTGCGTTTGCGTACAGTCGGTTCCATATTGCAGAGGAATAAAGAAATTAGTGCTTAAAAAATGAAAAAGAAATTGTGGGGTCTATATCTATCTATAATCTATAATCTAAGTTGCAAGGATATATTCATTCAAAGCTCTCAGATGTATGCCCACAAACAAACACGTGTAGTTCGCGCTTACAAATGCTGATTGTGTACTTACAAATAAAATCCAAACCTCAAATGAACATAAGCCCTGCAACTCTTGCCGACATTTTCTGAAACAGGGGTGACATTGGCAAAGTGAACCATTTTTTACAGTATGGTTGGTCAGCCTCATACCACCCTATAAGTCAAGGAATGGATATTATCAAGAGTGATTTAAAGTTAACCTTCAGCAACATAATATACACTATTTTTTAACCATTTCATGAGCATAAATGAGAAGAGTGATTTCGAAAACGATTTAAATAGGCCAACTTTTTTATTCCTGGTTATAAATACCCGTCTTTAAAGTGCATACACTGCAACGTTTCAAATTCTTTTCTCACTGCAGACCGGAAGCCTAATGTCGAAGATAATTTTCTCAAAGGATCTCGGGGGCAGTGTATACTATAAAATGAGCAAAAAGTCGCTCGCGGCGCTTTTTGAAAATTGCACTGTACCAGCACAATACGTTACCGCAAATGCCCCCATTCTCATAATTTACCTGCAAATGTGCATGCACGCTAATGGTACTCTGATACCAGAAAACTGAAAAATACCGAGCAAAACTTTGGTATCCGCAATCGTTGCCAGGATGATAGTGGCGCTATGGAATATGCTTTGAAAATTATTGTACGAGGAAATGGCGCAATTGGTGGAAATTACTCCAAATGAAAACGTTATCATACTTTATATTAATTTTTGGTTTCATTTTTCAAATTTTGCAGTTAAATAGAGAAATAATATTCAAACAAAAATGCTTTTTCGGTTTATCATTAAAAACATACACAGTTTTTAACATACTGTTGTTCAATGTGTTCTTTTTCGACCTGGAGCTCATCTTTCTATTTCTTACAACGTGGTTAAGAACCACCCCAAGAAAAACCTACATGGCAATATTTGAAAGTAAAAATATCCGTGGAGATTGCTGACATTTGACAAATAAATAAAAATTAATGCTTTGCATTTGAATATATTATCACAACATAGATAATTTGATGTTTTTTATTATTCAAAGCACAGATAATATTCTTTAACGTTATGAAATTAATTAAAATTGAGCAGGCGCGCTCTTCAACCGGAGTAAGACCCCTCTTAATTGAAAGCTGTAATACTTAAAATTTAAAAAACCTAATTAGCAAGTTTATAATTCCTTCGGCTTGCTAAGCCGCCATCTTCAAGACGAATTAATAACATGGCCTTAAAGCCATTCAGACGGAGTCAGTAAACGACAGGACAGTGGTGATTGAAAAAAGCTAAGCGTGCGCCCTTTCCGGGAGTAGAATAATTTAAATTGTGAAAGCTATGAAGAGTGAGTTTTTTTTTGACATGGATAATAAAAACATTTTTGTTTATCAAATCATGATACGAGACTATGAAAATAGTAAAAAAATATTACTCACGTTTTTTTAAGTTTTATCATAAAAAAAAAAAAACGATTGCGGATTATAAATATCGCGTGACATTCGATAAAGTAGACTTTCGTGGTTATTAAATTAGGAATCTGTTTTGAAATGGTACAACCTTACTTTATATTGTCCACAGATGGCATCATAATTCATATTTGAAGCCTAAGCACACTAGTCACCCATAAAAATGCACTGTCGTATATAAACGACCATACTCCTTAAAACAAAAATCGCGCAGTCGTATATATAAGACCACACTCTTCTGAAGGTTAAGTAACACGCACTCGCACACTGCTAATAATACTGTTGCAATGTCTCATAAGGACGAATTCTATTTCTAACGAAAATTTTGCCATTAGTCTGAAAATATAAAGACAAGATGGCATGCAGGGAAAAAATAATTCATTCAATATACAAATACCATCATTTACAATTGCAAAATAAAATAATTTTATTGTGAGTACAAACACTTTCGTACTACATAGAATGAGAAATAAAAGAGTCTGAAATATGTGTGATTTTTAGGACGTTTTCAGATGATAAGTATCTTCCTAAAGAGTTAAATAATTGACTCTCAGGCTTTCACACCTTGCCTTGCATGGGAAACTAGATGAAAGAAGGATGTCTGGAAGATGCGAGAATTGTACTTTTCACCATATAAGTTTTGTTTTATTAAGACAATGCAGACTTTTTAAGTTAATTTACAAAAAAAATGTTAAACTAAACTGAATCTGGATTAAAACATTGTACAAATTTCCCTTTGACTGCGTACATAAAAAAAGGAAGAAGAAGAAGCACTCCTAGTGTATGATATAACTATAATATATTGTTCTCTATTTACGCAATTGAGAGTAACTTACGCAATGTAATTATGACTTATAGGTTGGTATGCGGCTGACCACCCATACTGTAAAAAAATGGTTCACTTTGTCAATGTCACCCCTGTTTCAGGGAAGGACGGCAAGAGTTGCAGGGCTTATGTTTATTTGAGATTGGGTTTTTATATTATACATAGGTCCACATGCGGCATGTGTTAAAACGCGAAATTATACATATCTGCTTATGGGAATGCATTTCATATAAATCTTAAATGATTTATATCTTTGCAGCTTAGATTAGATTAGATATTTGGGGGAATAATAACAAGTTTAGCGTTTGTAGCTCGCTTTTAGCTTAGACTGCATGTTTTTCGCAACAAAGTACTAACATATTGTCGTCGTAAAAAGACTTGTACACTGGCAACGTTTGAACAAGGCGTTAAGACGGCAGAAGTATGTACTCGGAAGGTCCAGAATTTTGTACTTTGAATCTTCAAGGAGCGATAAATTAAAGAAACTGTGCGTGATCTGCCGATTAATTCTCGGATTAAACCTGTGAAACAAAAAGGTTCCGTGTTGATGGTTCATGGTTAACCCATTTATAAATTGGGTTACATTAAATTTTTCCCAAATAAATAAAAATGTCTGCTTGGACTGTAAGCAATTGGAAAGTTAAGAGAAAATGCGCAGCTTTAATTAAATAGCTTGTGTAAATAATAAATATAAATTCAACAATAAAAGAAAAAAAAAACATGAAAGGCTCAAGAAAAAGGCTCATTGAAAAAAAAACTAGCAGGCAAATAATAACAGGTTAACTAAAATAAATTGTTTAATTTATAAATTTTTTGAATGAATTCAAACAAAACACTGTTTATTTTCACAATAAAATTTATTTAAAAAATATTAAAATCTTTACCTGAGGATGACCTACTAGGTCGAAAACGTTTGTAATTTGTTTTAAAGATCTTTTTTTAATAAATTTTATTGTGAAAATAAACAGTAATTTGATTGAATTCATTCAAAAAAGTTATAAATTAAACAATATGAATTTTCACAGTGTTAAAACACAAACAATACAAAATATATAAAATAAATTGCTTTAACTATCAAAGTTGAATTTACTTTTATTTTGCTCACAAATAAGAGAACCAACTTTCGTTTATAAAACATACCTTCAAGTTTATGATATTCTTATATGTAGCTGTATACGAATAATAATAAGTTTTCATGTACAGGAAACGATAAATCGTGTCTGAAACTCTCGGACTCGAACCTAAGCGTTTTGATCCATTCATGATTTTTTTTACCAACTAAAGACTCAACAGATCCTGAAGACTTTAGGTACGTCACTAACGAAACGTCGAGAATAATGCAAGTTCTCTGATACCGAATCGTTTAATATCCGATTGATACATTTTATCTGTGTTGTTATTATTTTTGTACATATGTCAAACGATTGTAATTCTAACTTTAAACTCAAAATTAGATCCCTTGTGTTTAACCAATAGTTTATTTTTAATACTGATGTTTTTTTCTAATTTTTCCTTGGCCATTTTAACGCATTTGCATTATGTTTAAGTACCAATGACAACTTATTCACATTAGTAGTGCATTGTCAGTTTGCATTTGTCGTCCAGTGATGCACTGTTACAGATACTAGCCCGCAACTAGCCCGTTATCTTTTGCTCCTGAGTATTATTGGCTGTAAACGTGTCTCTACGCCGTTAGTTGCGTAGCAGCGGCCAGCCTCTACGACATCGTAGGTGACCGTAACGGCTTGGAATCCTAGCTGGGAAAGCTACGACAATTGTGACCAGTACATTCCATAACCGTTGCTAATGATACCATGATGGTTATTGATATAAACTCCAATTGTAACTCTGTGGTCATTTAGTTAAGGGTAGTCACAGCCTCTACAGAGTTTAAAATACTTCTTTCTATCCTTAAGGCGCGTGCATACGGTAAAGGCAAATATATTTAATAAATATTTCTCCCATTCCTTTAAAAAAACACATTTGAAATTGAATGTTGTGCTATCGATGGCTCCAATCGAACTTAAATTTTGAATTTTAAATCTGAATATTTAGCTTAAAAGGTTTTTTTACCGTATATTGCCTACCTATTAGGCGCATGTGCCTGTACGGGATGCACGCCCCAGCTATCTTTAAATAAACACCTTTATCATCTGTTTCCCGTTATTCCACAACTTTGACAGGACCTTTTTACAAATTTTCTAAGTAAGCCATTTGTATCTAATGTAAACATTTTTCAAAATTAAATACTTTTTTTTTTTTAAGAAATCCTGTGCGGGAAACTCCCTAGATTCTAGAGACTTTAGGGGTCTATGACACTTTTTGTAGTGCCGCAGAGGTGTACGAGCTTGGTCGTCGCTACGAAGCGCCAATACTCAAGCAAGACCCAGTTGCTGTAAGGCTGAATGGACCTTTGGTAACCGGTAAAGGTTTATAAAATTTTCAACCCAGCGAAGAGCAAAGTTCAAATTATAAATGGTATATTTTTTGTGCTCCGCCGGGATTCGAACCCACAACCTTCCCATTCAGAGTCCGCAGTGTTACCACTTACCACTACTTCATATGCTCCATAAAAATAAGATCAACGGCATTGATTATCTAATCAGACTATCTATATCTATATAAGTGAGCGTAAAAGAAGAAAATGCATGAAAAAGGTGATGGATATGAAGGAATTGAAAGAGGTATGTCAGGATAGGAAAAAATGGAGGCAACTCTGCAGAGGCTCTGGCCACCCCTATCGGAATGGCGACAGAGTTACAGTTACAGTTACAGTCTATCCATCGGAAGGTAACTGATAGAGTTCCCAGGAAGCTTAATTAGAAAAACTTGGTTTTAAGATAAAATACTGAATAAGTCATGTTAAAAGAGTGTGTACGTATATCAAGCTAAAATTTACCACTATCTCTCTCCCTCAAACATAAAGCAGATCTAATGAACCACATCTGCTTTATTCTACTTCCTTTTGTATCTTATTTAAGGGTAGTGAAGTCATTATTGAAAATTTTCGCCCCCAAAATTTTACTTGCAATCACTTTATCTGAATAAATAAGTATGTGTTATTTGCTTCAGGGTAATAATCCGTTTCAGGATAGACATCATCAGAGGAAATGGTAGTTCATTAGCCGGACCATTTGGCAGCGGTAGCACTGCTAAATCATCCCAGAGCTTTGTGTATCATTGCTATTTGCTAAAACCAACTACTTGTATATGTGTACAGCTACAACTTGCCAAAAATCACAACGCTAAAAAGTAAAAATAGAAGCTATGCAAAAATTAAAAAATGATCTTGAATTGCATTTGATTACAAGGTGGGTTGATATTCAAGCATAACTCAACTCTGAAGCACTAAATAATGATTGATTTCATTGTTTAACATTCAAACCACTTGTGTTAGGTCATTGCAAATGTATTAACTGTGTCCCACGATATCTTCCAGTTCTTTTCAAGTATTCAACAGTTTGGACTTAAAATGATTACAAAGTGAACAAAAATAAATAACGAGGGGTAGAAATGAAATAGACGCAACTAATCTACACGTATAGTGTAACTTTTTGCCGCGTTATCCCCGAAGGGGTCGTATGTGGCGAGTTACACGAATTTATTTTTACAGGCTAGTACTCATTTCTTGTGAAGGCTGAGTAAACCTTGCCGGAATTTTATTTTGGGGTTTGAAATAAACACCGAAAGGGGAAATCATTTCTGACACCCTCGGTGGGATTCGAACCCGAGCTCACGGCATGGAATGCAAGCACTCCATCAACTGAGCTATCGACCGGATACTTCACTTGCGAAAATTATAAGAAAATTGATGAAAAGTAAACATAGAAATGAATTAAGGAGTAAACAAATAGATTGATATATATTTACTTTGAAATCAAATTAAATATGTATTTGCAATGTACATTGTGTTGATGAGTAATTAAGGTATGTGGAGTGGTTGATATAAATAAGATAATATTAGGATGTTTGATTTGGTGAGAACTGCTGTTGTGTGAATAACACTTCAAGAGCCCTGTGCATGCTGGTGCGTCGCAAGTCAGCGCCGTTTTTCCATGAAACTTCCTGTCCAGTCTTTGATGAAGGCAGATGAATTTTGCAACACTGTTAAAAAAACGTATTTGAAATCAAATGCGACGGGAAATGAACCTACTACCTTTAGATTACGAGTCTTAAGCGTCTTCGACTAGACCATGTGCTGTGTTACCTGTAGAAACATTAAAACTATTAGTTATTGAAAGAAAAAATACAATTATTAAAGTGTCCAATGAAGCAATCTAAAAAGAAAACTATTTTTCAATTATGGTTTTATGGCAAAAAAAATTATGCATTGCACTATGAACATTGAAAGGACTTCATTTTGTTTGAATTCAAAGAAGAATTAAGCATTCATTCACAATCTGAAATTGGTTTTCAAACAAAACGTCCGTCCACGCGAAAAGGTCGGAAAAACCAGTTATGTCGAATATCCAATCAAAAAAGCATTTTCCTCCACACAAAAGAAAGCACTTTGAAAGTGTAAACGGATATAAGTACGTGAACTGCTTATTTACAATGTGTTTCAGTCTAAAACATCTATCGTCTGTGAATAAGCTGCAAAGGTATTTTAGTATGTGATATAGTCTTTAATCTTAGTTGAATATATATATTAATATTAAAAAAATATATTAAGTGCATGCCCACAAAGAGACACGTGTAAGTTTGCGGTTACAAAAGCTGCATGTGTACTTACAATTCAAAAACCAAACTTAAAATGGAAATAAGCCCTGCAACTTAAGCCGAGCTTCCCTGAAACGGGGGTGGCATAGTCAATGTGAACCATTTTTTACAGCATATGTGATTAGCCTCATACAAACTTAGTATGTAACTACCTGTGAAAGTGGGCAAGCAGAATTTTAGTATCATATGAAGAGAATGAACGATGAAAGACTGGCGAAGAAACGCTGTGTAGGCTGCAAGAATAGATGGATGTTGTGGTAGAAGAAGAACAAAATTCGAATGGATATACCAAAATTCGGAAATAGCGAGTGAATGGTATATCTATAACCTAAATTGCAAAGATATATAAACACTAATGATTCGTGGTTGGTTGAATATTTTAAATGGCTTTACCAATGAGAGGTCACCAAAGATCCGATCAGTCTTACAGCAATTGGATCTTGTTTGTGTAATTAAAGCTTTCTACAGCATCGACCACGCATTCAGCGGGCTCTTGACGTGTCGTTCACACAAAAACTGCCCTCACTATATTGTTATGATTTTTGTTATGTTATTTTAAAATAACATATAAAAAAACAATCTCCAAGTGTACAGTGTGTCTTGTGGGCCGAACGGAGCCGAACGGTCACGGAAGCGGCCGAACTGCGCCGCGTGATCTGATCGGGTCGTCGGTCATCAGTCCCCGGCAAGATGTCAACCGATTAAGATGTCGGCGACCAAGCACCAAGCGGTGCAAGAGGGGGCACTACAATGGAGCTCCCTCCTCCCCATCTACTTGGATTTCCTGCCAGCAAGGCACCCGCCTTGTGGACCAGAGGCATAGGAGACATAGTGCATAGGAGCGCCCACCCAGGGGCTCCAACGTGTGGAGGCGTCCGCCTCGTGAGCCGCCGCTAGCCTGGGGCGCTGCCCCAGGCCTTCCGTTCGGTACACCAGTCAACAGAGTAGGGAGTGTTTTAGTGAAAAGAGCCATTCCCTTTTTTCCCATATTACTAAAGTAAATAAACCCTTATTTGTTCATGTTAAGCTTATCTTTTAATTATAAAACCCTTCCCAAAGTACAAGTGAGCAACCGAAAGAAAGAACCCGACGCCCTGAGAGTGATGCTGATGAGAGCTAGCCGGATGTAAGTATCCTGGAGATACCTTTCAATCTTAACATAACATTTTAGTTGGGTTATTTTAATCAAACAGCAATTTATTGTTTAAAAATGTATTTTACACAATGTCGGTTTACTAAAATAATAATCTATAATCTAAACTGCAATGATATATTCCTTTAGAGCTCTCAAATGCATGCCCACAAACAAACACGTGTAGTTCGAGCTTACAAATGCTGAATGTGTACTTACAAATTAAAATCCAAATCTCAAATAAACATACACCCTCCAAATTTTTCCGACCTTTCTTGAAAATGGGTGACATTGGTAAAGTGAAACATTTTTTTACAGTATGGGTGGTCAGCCTCATACCTACCTATAAGACAAGCAATATTGCCAAATAAAATCATCCCAATATTTATTTATTTACTCTATTTTTGTTAGTACGTAAGACTTGCCACTAGTTTCCTTATAATGACGGTGAGTGTAAGTTATTTTAATTACATTTATTAAGCAACCTCCCTGCAACTTGGTTCACAGCAGGGGCGTAACACAACTTGCATAATTTAATAACAATTTGTAAGTTTAGTGATGACAGCATGTATGGGGAAAATAAGATGTTGTACGGTGCAGTGCTGGCAGACTTTTCAAATAAAATTATCTTTGTACTAGACCTACATCCAGAGTCATAACAAAAGGAGAGCTTGTATAAAGAAGGTTATGACTCTGGATAAAATTAAAGAAGTTGACCGGTCCGTAGTGTTGCCACAACCTTCCATTTACGAGTCCGAAGTGTTGCCACTGGACTACGGACCGGACCAATTTCCATTACTGACGACATTATTCCCTTCTCCATAAGATCCTTAGCAATCAATCACAAATAACCAACCCGGCCTGGTGACGTCACATTTGTTCTCCATTATTGCTGGTTTAAGATGGCCGTTTCCTCTTCTTATCTAATTCCATCAGCTAACACTACAATCTAACTTAAAACCGCCGCACACGTTTAAGTGAATAAGTTCTCAACTATTTTCAGCTTGCGAATAGTTTTTGCCAATATTACCAAAGTTATCCCGCCAAAGGAAAAGCAAACTAACATACCAAGTACACGGGCGCATTTAAACTTGCGTTATCCAGCCATATGTCAAGGGGTTAAACTGCAAAGCTGTTAGGAAGATTAACTTGTATTTGAAATTTTATTTGTAGCTGAAAATATAAGTTTATTTATGTACAAGCTACAACCAAATACATTTTAGTAGTCTGTAACTGTAACTCTGTCGCCATTCCGCTAGGGGTGGCCAGAGCCTCTGCAGATCTGCCTCCATTTTTCCTATCCTTACATACCTCTTTCAATTCATTCATATCCATCACCTTTTTCATGCATTTTCTTCTTTTACGCTCACTTTGTATATCCCATTCTTTCACAATCTCCTCAATCTGATCACTCCATACTTTTCTCGGTCGTCCATTCCCTCTTTTTCCCTTCACACTTTCTTTGTATACATACTTGTCAGTCTATCATCAATCATTCTTCTCACATGCCCAAACCATCTCATCACATTCTTTTGTACCTTAACTTTCACATCCTCTTTCCAATTACATTATTTTTTTACCCATTCATTCCTAACTCTATCCCTCAGAGTTTTTCCTGTCATGCTTCTCAAATGCTTCATTTTCACCGTACATACTTTACTCATTTCGCTATCGTTCACTGTCCATGCTTGACTTCCATACATCAAAGTCGGTAACAATATGCTATTGTTTACCGCCATTCTCAAATTATAAATAAGTATATTTCCTACGATGTAAATTTTTATTGTCGTTACAGTAATGTGAACAAAATAGTTACTACTTGTACTAGGCGAAAATCATCCAACAGGATGCTAGCCAAATAAAAATAAAGTATTTTGTTTAATGGTGTGTATTAACACCTCTGTATTTATTTATTATTAAATGTTTTTTTTTTCTTTCTAAAAACAAATCTACAACATGTTATGTTATTGTACTAAATAACATACTCGTATAAAAGGACATTCTCTAAGTGTGCAGTACCTATGTGTCGTGGGCCGAACAGAGCCGAGCGTCCACGGAAGCAACCGAACTGCGCCGTGCGATCTAATCGGGCCATCGCTCCGCAGTTTTCGGCAAGAGGTGAACAGATTCAGACGTCAGCGACCAAGCACAAAGCGGTGCAAGAGGGGGCATTACCATGAAGCTCCCTCCTCCCCATCTACTTGGATTTTCTGCCAGCAAGGCACCCGCCTTGTGGACTAGAGACGGGTGCATAGGAGCGCTTACCCAGGGGCTCCAACGTGTGGAGGTGTCCGCCTTGTGAGCCGCCGCTAGTCTGGGGCGCTGCCCCAGGCCTTCAGTTCGGAACTCCAGTCAACAGAGTAGGGAGTGTTTTAGTGGCAAGGTGCAGGTCGGGCCATTCCCTTATTTTCCCTTTTTCCCCCATAATACTAAAGTATTATGGGGGAAATTTGTTCCAAGATGTGACCACATGATTTGGGAGGAAGTGATGTTTAGGGTTGCTTGGACTAGGTTTTTTTGCGATCCTGAGCGAATTTTCTCTCATACCTACAATCTATAATCTAAGCTGCAAATATTCAATTGACATTTAAAGCTCACATGTAGGTTCGCGCCTACACATTTTGCGTGTGTGCATACAGGTAAGTAAAAACTCACGTGAACATAAACCTAGCAACTCCTGCTACCATCCCCTGAAACGGGGTGGCATTGGCAAGAGTGGACCAATGTTACAGCACGGCGGGTCAGTCTCATGCCAACCTACCAATCAGTCAAGGAGCCATGACATCATGACAATGTATTACGTTATGTTTTCAAAGAAATACAAAACAAAAACAAAAAACGTTAAAATAAAAAAAACCAAACCAGTATTTTACATATTAAAAAACAGTTTTTCTTTATTCGTAACATTACTTATTTACACATTTTTCTTTTGAAAATTACGACGACTGATAACTTTGAGCGTTGTTGTGTATGAATCCCCCCTCAAGAGCCCTTTGGGGGCTGTCGTTGTAGAAAATGACTATTACACAAGTTGCAGGGCTTATGTTCATTTGAGATTGGGTTTTTTATATTGTAGGTCCACATGCGGCATGTGTAAGCGCGAAATTATGCATGTCTGCTTGTGGGAATGCATTTAATATGAATCTCAAATGATACATATCTTTGCAGCTTAGATTGAGATTTAGATTTAGACACAAGCAAGACTAGTTACTGTAAGCTGGGAGGGACCTTTAAATTTTCCAATCCAGTGATGAGCATATTTTGAAAAAAAAATTGTTGTGCTCCACTGGAAATCTAGCCCAAAACCTTCCAATTACGAGTCTAAAGCGCTAACATTACCCTTAGTACGAGTTGCAAAACTTGAGAAAAGTAAAGTTTACGGAAAATATTAAAGAGTGATTTGTCCCAATATCAGCCGTTTTTGTTTCTTAACTTTATGGTCTTAGAAAAGAGTTACAGTGATGAAGAAAATCAAGTTCAAACAAACAAAATCGACAGATTTTGGGGGAAATCACTCTTTAATAATTGCTGTAAACTTTACATTACTCAAGTTTTGCAACTCGTACTAAGGGTAAGGGTCAAATTTCAATACCTTTATAACTCAAAGTTCACACTCAGTTTACTATTACCATATAAAATCTAGTCCTTCTAAATTATACATTGTACTACCTAGTAGTATAATAACTATAATCTAAGTTGTAAAGATATTTTAAAATTCAAAGCTCATATCAAACGCATGCCCACAAACAAATACGTGTAAGTTCGCGCTTACAAATGCTGAATGTGTACTTACAAATTAAAATCCCAACCTCAAATGAACATACCCTGCAACTTTTGCCGGCTTCCCTGAAACCGGGGTGACAATGGCAAAGTGAACAATGTTTACAGTATCGGGAGTCAACCTCATACTAACCTATAAGTTAAGTTAATTTCATTCTAGCATTATTATTTTTTTTCAGTTGGATATAGCCTCTTTAAAAATATTAGACACTTTTCAATTTTCAGAAACACAAAACTGTTTGTTTTTACTTCTGTTATCTACGACAAAACAAATCAAATAATCCTTACATGTCCGGTGACTATTGCTGCTAATAATATTATTATTACTTGAGTGAAATCTTTTGTTTATGTGTCGGGCATCGCGACAGGTGTCAGCGAGCTTTGGCCGCGCTGTGGCAGATGGCAGTGCAGCTGGAAGTTTTGGACAGCTCTCCGGGGGAAAATGAAATGTCGTCACTCTGAAAATGGAATCCTGAAATTGTATTAAAGCTGAAGTCGCGACTATGTGAACGAACATGCACACCAAAAGGGTTGTAGAAATCAAGAGAAACATAAAATTAGTACCGACATTTTCTTTTAAAGATTTTTATTTATGAATATTTCAAAGAAGTACTGCCACTTTAATTACTTTGCAAGAAAATTGTATGATTTCACATTTTAATAAAAAAAATGTCGACGGTTAAAATGAAGTAGGGCATAAGCGACTAAACTTAATTGTTCAGGAGAGCAGTTTAAAGTTTGAGATTGCAGAAAAACGGCATAACTTTTTTTATTTTTTATGCTATCGTATAAATCGAAAACGACTCTAAAATAAATAAAATAAATGCATTTATTGGCATTTCTATTAATGTGGTTTTACGATGCTTTAGCGCCTTTAGAACAATAAAGGCCAAAATCTTGTCGGTTACACCAAAACCATACTTCGAAACGCAGTTGTTAGCTTAGGCATAAACAACAAAAAAATTATCGTAGAGCCATGGGAGTAAGCGCATTAGTAAGAGCGGATTTTATTTAAGTAGGATAGCTTTCCTAACTTATTTTTCACCAAAACTTCGCTTATGCCCTACTTTATTTTAACCGTCGATATGTTTTCCTTAGAAATCGATGTTCATAAGTTCCAACCAAGCTCGGAGAGGACTCACAAAATAAATCGGCCTAAGCTATTAACACTTCTCCGCCTAAATCATATGTGTTTCATATAGCCTTTCCAAATGGCAATATTCTACTATATACATAAGAGCAAAAATAAATTAAATAAATTAAATGTTTTTTCATGCCTTTATTTTCATCTTAAAAAGTTGTCATGATTGTCAAGCTGAAAAAAAGCAATGCTTTCCCTTTGCTATCCATCAATGACCACATCTTCGTTCACTACTTCATAACTTATTTCATTGAAGACACATGGCTGAAATTGGCTATTGTTCTGCTAGGTCACTGGATTTTTTTTGAATCACTAAAATACCAACTGCAATGTTTGTTTTACTTTGTTTATTTAACTTATTAATTTAAAAGCATCACATGATGACAGTTGATTACAGTAGATTATTGCTGTCGTCAAGTTTTGAGAGAGAAGGAGAAGGAAATAGCATAAAGTTGGTCGCAGAATACCATAGGCAAAAGTATAATTAAAAGAAAATTAATTAAAAAAGTGCATTGTATTGTAAAGTATGTTACAATGCAATTTCTTCATTCTGAAATTATTTCAAACATTTTTATAATTAACATAAATCCAGATTTTATTTTCTAAAAAGTGTCATTATAAAGAACGGAAGTATTTTTTGTTTTCTCTTGCAGGTCACAGATTCCTTCGATCGCAAATATTTTATGATTAGTGAAGTCATGCCAGCGATTTTAATGATCCTGTACTATTGATTTATTATTTGAAAGCGACATCAGGCAAATACGAGTATTATGTATTTTTTACAATATTGGTCTCCAAATACATGAGTTGTATAACTAAAAAGTTAACAAATAATAGGTAAATTTACAATGAATTGTCATAAACCATTCACTCGTATATTCTAAAAATCACACAAAAACCAAAAATGGTTCACTTTGCCAATGTCACCCCTGCTTCAGGGAAGGTCGGCAAGAGTTGCAGGGCTTATGTTCATTTGAGATTGGGTTTTTTATATTGTAGGTCCACATGCGGCATGTGTAAGCGCGAAATTATGCATGTCTGCTTGTGGGAATGCATTTAATATGAATCTCAAATGATACATATCTTTGCAGCTTAGATTTAGATTTAGATTTAGACATAATCCCAGACTTGTATAGCGTAGCGTATAAATGTGCACTTTTCTTGTTGTAATCATATTGCTTTCTAAAATATATTGACATTCACCACTTACTCTTTTATAATTTTCTAAAATGCGGGAACAAATTCATAAGGTGAAGGCACAAAAGACAAAAGTGCTACCACGTATCATGTGGTCTCATCACACATATTTCCGACTGTTAAAATTTTAGTACCTTGCAAGACGTGTGTTTTGTTAGAACATGGTTGATAGTACGCAATTTCACTGCTGATATGAAATGTCTTCCGTTCGCAAGTAAACAAAACTTGTAACATACGGTTGTAATACTTTTTTCCGAAATACACATCTAGTGTTAATCTCCATCTCTATAATAATAATCAATAATCTAAGTTGCAAAGATATATTAACATTTAAAGCTCATATCAAATGTATGCCCACAAACAAACACGTGTACAAATGTTGAATGTGGACTTGCAATATAAAACTCCAAGCCTCAAATGAACATAAGCCCTACAAATTTTGCCGACCTTCTTTGACACAGGGGTGACATTGGCAAAGTGAACCGTTTTTTACAGTATGGGTGGTCAGCCTCATACCAACCTATAAGTCAAGGAATCCAGAAAGGCAATATCTGCAGTGAGAAATGACTTTTGTATACTCGTACTTTCTGACCAAAATTTTCATTTTTAGTTGTAGAAACAATGTAGTAACGAAGGGGTAAATTTTCATGAAAGTTAATGTGAGGCTGACCACCTGCATCTCAAGTGTTCAACTTATCAAAATATGTATGAAAACTGAAACAGACACTCTGATGAGCGTTTAACCTTCCATTCAGTTTTAGTTTAACTACCTTATTAAGTTTACACGTTCACTGAGCTTGAATTACGTGATTCTCCCTTTGGTATTGTCTGCTTTATGGGGAAGTATAATACTTTACAGCCGTTTGCGGCGTCATGTATTCCGAGTATGCAACATTACACATATACTCGCCTCGATCGCGTAAATAGAAAAATGCACACAAGATACAAAAGGAATCCTAGTGAGTGATTTCGTTTTCATGCATTTTTTTCTATTTACACGATCGACGTGAGCTTATGAAACGTTTTACACTCGCGGTAAAGCGGCCTTTATTAGCGTGTATGGAGAAAATGTGTACCAAATCCAAGCTGGTTCACAAAGCTACAAAATAACGAAATTTTCAACATTTTTCAAAATTTTACACCCCGCTCCAAATTCTTTATCTTTGTGAATATTGTAAGCATTTTACAAACATGTTGTTGCTTAAAACATTAAAAAATTAAAAATCAAAAACCATTTATATATAGTTACGGGGCGAGTAAAATTTATTAATGTACTACGTCTTTAACTTTAACATAAAATTCTTATATAAGATCAATCAACACTGGGTTGGTAGAATTTTTTTTCATGTGTATCGAATAAGTTTAACATACACAAAGAAATATCGATTATTATCCTCTTGTAAAGGCAGTGCCTTGTTATGCCAGCCATCTGTCTCTGTTGGTTGCCATCCTCTTGTAAAGGCAGTGCCTTGTTGTGCCAGCCATCTGTCTCTGTTGGTTGCCATCCTCTTGTAAAGGCAGTGCCTTGTTGTGCCAGCCATCTGTCTCTGTTGGTTGCCATCCTCTTGTAAAGGCAGTGCCTTGTTGTGCCAGCCATCTGTCTCTGTTGGTTGCCATCCTCTTGTAAAGGCAGTGCCTTGTTGTGCCAGCCATCTGTCTCTGTTGGTTGCCATCCTCTTGTAAAGGCAGTGCCTTGTTGTGCCAGCCATCTGTCTCTGTTGGTTGCCATTCTCTTGTTAAGGCAGTGCCTTGTTGTGCCAGCCATCTGTCTCTGTTGGTTGCCATCCTCTTGTAAAGGCAGTGCCGTTTTGTGCCAGCCATCTGTCTCTGTTGATTGCCATCCTCTTGTAAAGGCAGTGCCTTGTTGCGCTAGCTATCTGTCTCTGTTGGTTGCCATCCTCTTGTAAAGGCAGTGCCTTGTTGTGCCAGCCATCTGTCTCAGTTGGTTGTCATCCTCTTGTAAAGGCAGCGCCTTGTTGTGCCAGCCATCTGTCTCTGTTGGTTGTCATCCTCTTGTAAAGGCAGTGCCTTGTTGCGCTAGCTATCTGTCTCTGTTGGTTGCCATCCTCTTGTAAAGGCAGTGCCTTGTTGTGCCACCCATCTGTCTCTGTTTTTTGCCATCCTCTTGTAAAGGCAGTGCCTTGTTGCGCTAGCTATCTGTCTCTGTTGGTTGCCATCCTCTTGTAAGGGCAGTGCCTTGTTGTGCCAGCCATCTGTCTCTGTTGGTTGCCATCCTCTTGTAAAGGCAGTGCCTTGTTGTGCCAGCCATCTGTCTCTGTTGGTTGCCATCCTCTTGTAAAGGCAGTGCCTTGTTGTGCCAGCCATCTGTCTCTGTTGGTTGCCATCCTCTTGTAAGGCAGTGCTTTGTTGTGCCAGCCATCTGTCTCTGTTTGTTGCCATCCTCTTGAGCTGCGAATAGGAGGAGACATCCACGAACCGCTTCAGCTGAAGCTTCTTGAAGCTCTTGTTTGTCTTCCCGAGATGCTTTCAACAATTTTTCTAAAAAATGTAACTTATAGGCACACTCTCTTCTTTCTTCTACTTCCTGCAACACCTTTTCGTTGAATTTCTTTACAGCCCATGATGTCAAGCTCATTTCCCTACAAATCCACATCTCGAATGTCTGCAGGCGGTCTCTTTTGTATTTATGTTATATGCACAAATAACCGTATAAACTTTTTAACACATTCTGACCTACATTGCACAGTATGTGTAACAACAATCTTATCTACACGTACGTATTTATTGAAACATTGTTAGAATTTCTTACTTTTTTTAGAAAAGTGAAATTTATCTTCTATTTGGTTTTAAAATATTAAGGATTAAATTCAAGAAATTTAAAAAATGAAAGTGTGTTTTGTATGAAAATTACGTAGTAGGTACACTAAAATTTTTACTAGCGGAGGGTGCGGGGAAGAAAGGATAGAGGTAGTTTTCAGCTAATTAAGGGCATAATTAATGTGGCCAGCTCACAAAATTTGTAGATTTGTTTTCGGTAAGTATTACCGTGCTGCCATACAATAACAATATTTAATCTAAGTTAAAAAAAAACACATTTTGTACATATATAAAGAGTGCATCTAGGGCACAAAAAGGCCCACAATTAATGTGGAATCAGATGAACCTTTAGTTGTTTATTTGTTTGCTGAATCCAAATCAGCACAGATCCAGGCTTTGTAACTTTGAGAAAGTCTATAAAATTTAACCTATTTATCATAATGCATTGATTTTATAACTTTTTGGTTGAGAAAAACTCATCTATAATAGAGTTATAAATCATTCCAGTATCTAGGTTTAACAATGGATACATAATAAATTTCAACTAAGAAAAGGAAAGAATAGGTGCAGAAATTTTCGCCATCTGTGCATTATGAATCAAATTTTCATCAATAATTAGGCACGTGTTTATACACATGTTGGATATTTTTTTTATACAAACTGGTAATATAACATTTTATTGATTCAGTTTTTCACTCGATCAAGATACTTCTAACAGCTTTTAAGAAGGATTCATTAGATGGCGTTACATATTATGTTATGTTAAGATGTTTTACAATTCAAAGTTATCGAGTATTCCAAAATTTGTTCAAAACAAATACAGACGTTATCCTATTTTCATCAAAGAAAATGAGATTAAAATTGAAATGACAACACACATGTTCCATTTATTATTTAGGAACTGGATTAATAAAATGACATTTTACGTTGGTATGTATTAACAAACTTAACATATCACCATCTTCATCTTATCATCCAAGGTTGACGCGAGAAGGACCCTAGGACGCCGAAATACATCGCGCCTAAAGACACAACGCCGATGGTTTGTCAGCACCTCAGCAGCGCTACATTTACAAAGAAATTGTGCTAAAAAAGACAAGCAAAAAATCAAACCAGAAGCGCTATTCTGCTAAATTCTTTTCGACCTTAAGGCGACGAGTCAGCGATTCGTGTTCAAAAACACGGTGTACCTACTGTAATTTTTTATCATGGAGTTTTATCGCAAGCGCTAGCAAGCTCTGACTTGAATTAATATCCAAAGTGTAAGGAATTTAGCAGAATAGCGCTTTAGCTTAAATTCAAAATTTTCTTGTTCCTTGACTTATAAGTAGGTATGTGGCTGACCACCCATGCTGTAGAAAGTGGTTCACTTTGCCAATGTCACCCCTGTTTCAGGGAAGATCGGAAGGAGTTGCGGGTGTACGAGTATGTCCATTTTGAGACTTGGTTTCTATATTGTAGGTTCACATGCGGTATGGTATGCGCAAGCGCGACCTTGTACGTGTCTGTTTGTGAAAATGCATGTAGTGTGAATCCCCAATGTTACATATCTTTGCAACTTAGATTAGATTAGACTTGAATCTACAAACTGGTTCAAAGGAGTTGTTCAAAAATCTCAAAAAAATGTTATCAATCCATTTTTCGAAGTCTCTAGAGCATTTTTTACGACAATATACGAGTATACTCGGAACCTAATCTGGCAATTTCGTTGTAGAATGTATAAAAGTAAGAAGCATTTTTCTTGCCTGAGTAACTTAAATATATAATAATTATCTTGTTGCATTGCAGGACCATCCTCTTGGAATCAGTTGCCCCCAAAAGTGCGCGCGAAGGAAGGAATTGAAAGTTTTAAAAAGGGAATGAAGACCCATTTCTTCCTCATCGCATCAAGCCTAAAAGCACCCTTGCAGTGACAGTAGTTCCGAAACGGTACTCTACAAATCATCATCATCATCATCATCATCATCATCATCATCATCATCATCATCATCATCATCATCATCATCATCATCATCATCATCATCATCATCATCATCATCATCATCATCATCATCATCATCATCATCATCATCATCATCATCATCATCATCATCATCATCATCATTGAAACCTCTGTGATCAGTGAAAAAAATAGCAATAAAAAACGACAAAATAAGAACTGGACTAATAATTGTGCCCGCGATGGGGTATCACAGGGCTGTAAGTGTCATCACCACGGTAATTCTTACCTAGCGAAAATCGGTAATATTTGTATGACGACCAATCAGCTGATCACTTGCGGCCATCTTGGATTGACAGGTCTTCATACAAATATTACCGATATTCGGTAGGTAAGAATTTCCGTGGGGATGAGACTTCCAGCCAGGCTACGTGTTGGGTCCGTTCTAGCACGAGGTGTTCTAGTCTAGGGTGAGTTGCTCTAGTCTAGGGTGAGTTGCTCTAGTCTAGGGTGAGGCGCGGTTAGCTACCGCATATAAATCCTTGAGGGAACTGTGAAAGCTTGAAGTATGGCTGGAGCAGCCGCGGTCAGCGCAAGAAGCACTGCACACAAGACACCATCACCATGAAATGTTAATGTCTCCCAGTCACGGCGAAGAAGCCGTTTGCATGTATACGGAATCTTGTGCACACATAATATTCCTGTTTACCATTTATAATGAAATTCACTAACGTTTAAGTACTAAAAAGGTTTAAGTACTTTTGTGATTTAAAAAATGTAACTTGTTGTATATGTTCCATGACTTATAGGTTGGTATACGGCTGACCACCCATGCTGTAGATAATGGTCTCACTTTGTCAATGTCACCCCTGTTTCAGGGAAGGACGGCAAGAGTGTATGTCCATTTGAGATTTTAGTTTTTTTTTATTGTAGGTTCACATGCGGCATGTACAAGCGCGAAGTTGTACGTGTTTGCTTGTGAAAATGCAAATAATGTGAATCCCCAAAGTTACATATCTTTGCAACTTAGATTAGATTAGGGTGTGTTCTTACTTCTTTCAACGTACATAAGATCATTCCATTTTTTTTTTCAAATACTTGACCATGTCATTTGATATAAGTCTATACTTTAATACACACAAACCCAAGAGTTGTGCTTCAAGTTCATTTATTCAAATTTCTATCTACATTTCTGAACGTGAGCATCATCTACTTCCATTTTACACTTTGCCCCATCTTGTATACCAACATCCCCACATTTCTTGGGGATTCTTTATCATTCATTCGTCTTTTTGTAGTCCTTTTTATTGTACCCTAATTTGATTCTTCCATATATATGAAAACTAAATCAAAATTATTAAAACAATATCCTGAGCAAAAATATTGCAGGAATTTGATATATGATTAAAAAATTAAGGAGTGTTATACAGATAATTGAATACACGATGACTGAGGGGCCATATAGACCGCATGAACGAAGGAAGTATAGCCAGAGTCGTGGCACAGGAGATACCGGACGGCCAGCGTCTACCAGATCGCCCTCCCAAAAGATGGAAGAACAGCTGGTCTTCTGCATCACTGGAGGGAGTTTCACAATTAACAGATCATAGATAACTATAACAAGAAGAAGAAGATGACTGAGGTGTCAGTACAGTATAAACTATAAGGCAGTACTCACTTGCACGCACATATCTACAGGGAGACCCGGTATAGTCGTGGCAGATGCTTCCATTTCAAATTGGTAGGATTCCCCATTCATCCCTCAGATTACATTGAATCTAAATGACTAGTTACCCTCGGCGGGCTCTCACTGCCTACACGTACATACAACTAGTACAGTATATATGGAGCTGCAGGTAAATAAGCCTCTGTAATGGCTACTCCATCTACATGGATAACCTTAGTAGTACATATACACCTAGCGAAGTCAAGCTTTTTGGATATTTTTGAAATATTAAAAAAAATATATGATTACGGCTCTATTTTGCTTGCTGTTAACAAAAACATAGTTTATTTTTTCTATAAATTCAATAGTAAAAATAATGTTTTCCTAATTCACTTTTATTTATTTTTTTCCTCATGCGTTTTCACCGAAAAAGGCATCTTCAGGAGCACAGTTGTTACAAATACTTTTACTTTCTACATAATTAGGGAAAGACGTTTGAGCAAAAAAAAAAAATAATAGTGAATTAAAACCTTGTTTTAACTATTGAGTTTATACAAAAATACAATGGACTTTCTCTGTAAAACGCAACGCAACTAAGCTACACATATAGTGTAACTTCTTGCCGCGTTATCCCCGAAAGGGTCGCATGTGGCGAGTTGAACCTATTCATTTTTACAGGTAAGGGAGCCGGCCTTACGCCAACCACTTTAGTTGAAGTGGGGGTTTCCCAGCTTCCGAAAGGGCTGGTACTCATTTTTTGTGAAGGCTGAGTAAACCTTGCCGGTATTTTATTTTGGTTTACTCTGTGTAAACAAAAAAACCCTTAAAATAAAATTTTTTTAATTTTATTCCTTGTTATGCAGCTTTTAACAGATTATTTTGAATTGTTTATCTGGTATAAGGAATATTTTCTTTTGCATGATTTATTGTGAGGTTCATAAATGTTCATCTTACGTGTCTAAAAATAAAAAATAATAAAAAACGTATTTTTAGCTCAAAAAGGAAACCAAACTTGTATATTCTCAACGGTAATTGGAATATATTTTTATAAGAATTGCATTAAGTATCTTTTTTTTAAATATTAAGCAAGGTAGTAAGCAACAGTCAACATAAAAAAAACATGAAATAACAACTATATATACAAGTATATTTATTTAACATTGTCTTTATTTACAAAACTTAACATGGATTAATATAATGTTACAAGAAAATAAATGTTTTGTGATCTTCCTTAAAAAATCAGTTTTTCTTTAAAAAAATTTAGTCACACCTTTAAAAAAAAAAAGTTTAGGTTCACTTTGCCAATGTCACCACTGTTTCAGGGAAGGTCGGCAAGAGTTGCAGGGCTTATGTTCATTTGAGATTGGGTTTTAATATTGTAATATTGTTTAACATGCGGCATGTGTGAGCGCGAAATTATGCGTGTCTGCTTGTGGGAATGCATTTTATATGAATCTCAAATGACACATATCCTTGCAGCTTAGATTAAGATTTAGATTTAGAAGCAAGGTAGTAAACAACAGTTACCAGAAAAAACATAAAATACCAACTATATTATTATAGTTGGTAAACAAAACTTAACATAGATTATAATGTTAAAATAAAATAAATGTTTTGTGATCTTCCTACAAAATCAGTTTATATTTTATAAAACTTAGTTACAAACATAAAATACTCGGTTCTTATGTAAAAGTAGTACATAAATGTTTACTTCCACGACAGTTTCCATGACAGTCCGGTCGATAGCTCAGGTCCGGTCGATAGCTCAGGTGGTAGAGTGCTTGCATTCCACGCCGAAAGCTCGGGTTCGAATCCCACCGAGGGTGTCAGAAATGATTTCCCGTTTCGGTGTTTATTTCAAACCCCAAAATAAAATACCGGCAAGGTTTACTCAGCCTTCACAAGAAATGAGTACCAGCCCCCTCGGGAGCTGGGAAACCCCCCACTTCACTGAAGTGGTTGGCGTAAGGCCGGTCCCCTTACCTGTAAAAATAAATAGTTTCAACTCGCCACATGCGACCCCTTCGGGGATAACGCGGCAAGAAGTTACACTATATGTGTAGCTTAGTTGCGTTTTTTTTTACAGTTTATTGGAACGCGTTCAAACGTTCTGGAACAAGTGTTAATTTTATGAAAAACGTTCACCCTTTGAATATCGAGGAGTACCTCTTGGTATTAAGTCGAACATCTCTTGAATAAATAGTGTTTTTCATTTCCCAAGTCACCGAGTAATGTTTCATAGCACGTTAAAGCTAATAACGCCCGCAGCCCTTCTGCTGGGAGGCTGCGCTTCCTTTCAGTGAGGCTTTCAGCGGAGCTTTTAGGGTGGGATATTGGTCGCTCGGAGGTAAAACTAGCACACCAGCTAGCGGCAAGTATTCACCCTTTCCTGCCAACTGAAGACTGGAGATCAGCACTCAGTAACTATAAGAAAAAAAGGTTTGCAAGGAAAAATGTCAAAATAATTTTTGATGAAATGCTGAGTAAAAAAGGTCCTAAAAAGAAACACAGTATGTCAACGACGATACCATGTTGAAGCCAAAGTTCTCATCAGATCACCGAAGTTAAGCAACATTGGGCGCGGATGCTACTTGGATTGGTTAAATAAATAATAATAATATCAGGCTAATTTATTTTAAATTACAAATGATAAGAGAGCGCCATTTTTGTGTGTGTCACACCTCAATGGCCCTCTCCGATCATGGATAAGACTTTCTAAATAGGTGTGTCTTGAGTGCTCCGCGAAATACATCCATAGATTTGGAGTTCTTCACTCCGGGTGGCAGTCTGTTCCACTCCACCGGACCCGCAACACGGAAAGCGCGGTCTCCGAAATTTGTACGAATCTGACGGCGTGGCTGAACCAAATTGACTACTTCATCGCCCGCGGATCTGAGTGTCTGCCTCCTTACACCCATCTCAACAGGCAACATCATGTCAGTCAAATAAGGTGGAGCCAAGCCATTGATGGCTTTATATACCATCACACAAACACGGTAGACCACCCTCTCCGGGAAACGAAGCCAATGTAGTGTTTTTAACAGCGGAGTGATGTGAGCGAATTTGGGTATCCCGAATATGAGTCTTGCTGCCGAATTCAACACAGATTGAAAGCGATTGAACTGCTTCTTCGGCTGACCACTATAAAGCGTCGAACAATAGTCAATCCGAGACACCACAAACGCACCCACTAGGGTCTTGACTGCATCTGACGGTAAACACTTTCTAATAGCCTTAATTTGGCGTAGTGAAAAAAAAGAAGAAGCTATTGTGGCATCTATTTGCCTCTCCAGTGTCAGATTCCGATCCAGTAAGACTCCTAGAAGTCTCACTGAATCAGAAGGCTAGATTAGCTTACCTCCTATGGAGAGTGGTACTCCGTTCACTAATAGGTGATCACGCCTAGATGTGACTGCCCAGAGTAAAGCTTGGGTACACCGCGTATCGTTGGCATTCTTGACCGGTCCGTAGTCCAGTGACAACACTTCGGACTCCTAAATGGAAGGTTGTGGATTTGGATCCCGGCGGAGCACAAAAAAATACCATTTATATTTCTAAATATGCTCTTCGCTGGGTTGAAAAAAATCATAAAACCTTTACCAAAGACCGGTCACTAAAACCCAGCCTTACAGCACCTGGGTCTTGTTGAGTATTGGCGCTTTGTAGCAACGACCAAGCTCGTTCACCTCTGCGGCACTACAACAAGTGAGTCTCCCGCACAGGATTTCTTAAAAAAAAAAAAACAAATAGTATTAGTAACGAACATACGCAAGAAGACAATGATTCACGGTCAAGACATGGCAGGAGCAATGTCAAGCATAGACAAGCAGTATGTGAAAGCGAAAACTTACACGAATCTGCCTATGGGCGTGGGTTGAATATAATATATCTTTGCAACTTTCATTATAGATATTATAGATAGTTATCGGAATATAATTTTAAATTTAAAGAAACAATATTTTTTTTGCATCAAACAGGGCATTAATATTCTTGAAATTGGCTTTTCAATCACAGTAAAAAATAAAAATCCATCCATATTTTTTGCACATTATTTTCTAAAAGAAAATTTTAACGTACTGTAAACTCTAACCGTATTTGTAAATAAACAAAGTCACAGAACACAAAAACGCACTTAGATTTTATCCTGAATGGCTTATAATGGCTACCCATTGGTAGCATTAGTAAAAACGAATTATTACTCCATCGCGTAATATTTTGTTTAAGGTTTTCATTTTTTTCTATCGTTTTTCCAAAGATAACGAGACTAAAGACCCACAACACTCATGTGACTCTCTTATTTTCATATTTTTAATAATTTGATCATCCTCGTAGGAAAATCATGTACAAAATTAACAATTTAATTTTTCAACAATCATCAAAATGGTTCTAAAATCTAAGCCTCCGAAATGCGTTTACCTTCAATAAACTACTTTCGGAAAATAAACAAACTCAGTATGAAACTTAAATACTCAAGTTAAATGAAAAAAAAGTTAAAAGAAAAAAAGTATGAAAAGTAGAACGCTCTCCAGAGATGTTTTCGGCGTTGACGCGATTGTTAAGTAATTACTAATTATGCATTGTTTAGTAACTACGCAACGTTTTTATTTATTTATTTTTTATTTAAAAAAATAGATTTGTGAAGACGAATGCAATTCACCAACCTATTCTTCCTGTCCAGAAACAGATATGAATATCATCAATTATTAATTCATTTTTGTTTATTTTAATGAATTATTAATTATTTATACCCAATTACATCTGTTGAGCCAGGGTCAAAGTAATGGTCAAATGACCCAAGCGGGGATCGAACCAACGTTATTCCATTCCAAACACGCTAGAAAGATCAGCCCACTTGGCCCCCTCCGCCATAACACCGTTTTGGGTAGGTACTGAATAAAAAATGACTAACTAAGAGTTTTAACCAAGAAAATATATTATGGGAAAATTGTTTCAAGACTGCAATCACGGAAGTGAATGTGAAGACATTTTTCTGAATCAATATTTTTTAAATAATTAAAAATTATTATTTTCTCCAGAAAAAAAATACTTCAAGGAAATAAAACTCACAATTCAAAAGCTGGAGAAGTCATCAACCCATTTTTTTACAAACATAATCTTTCTTTTTCTCTTTACTGCAATGAATTCGGATAAAACTAATATTGCCTTGATGATACGAGAGTAAAAAAATATGTCTATTTTAATTGAAAAATGTTCGATTGTTCTTTTGTTAGGCAATTTAATTGTATGACATAATTTATTGGAACAAAGTAAATTCAAGCATTTCATATCTTGTGTGTCCAAAACAAAATATTTGATGTTGAACATGGCCACTTGTATAAATTTTGGACTGAGCTGAAATAAAAAAAAAATATTTCTGTAAAATAAAACAAAGTACTCGTTCAACCAACTTGACCAGCTTTGTAAATAGATGAAACACAAGTTTATATACATTTTGTATTTACTTTCTTATAATTAATTAACTTTATGTACTTACGCTAGCTCCATAATATTTGCTTAATTAAATATATTTGCGAAAGAATAACAATGAAAAGTTTCACGAAAACCAGCCAAACACGTGTAGTCTACAAATAGAAGTTCACTATGAGATGCAAACATTTTTGAATTTGAAACCTTTTTGTGGGCAAGGAAACGTCAGTTTTGTATGGGACTGCCGTGTTTAACAAGCAATAACTGTAACTGTAACTCGGTGGCCATTCCGCTAGGGGTGGCCAGAACCTCTGCAGAGCTGCTTCCATTTTTTCCTATCCTTACATACCTCTTTCAATTCATTCATATCCATCACCTTTTTCATGCATTTTCTTCTTTTACGCTGACTTTGTATATCCCATTATTTCACAATCTCCTCAATCTGATCACTCCATACTTTCCTCGGTCGTCCCTTCCCTCTTTTTCCTTTGTATACATACTTTGTCAGTCTATCATCATTCATTCTTTCCACATGCTCAAACCATCTCATCACATTCTTTTGTACCTTAACTTTCACATCCTCTTTCAAATTACATTATTTTTTACAAAAACAAAATATTAATATGCCATATCCCTAGCAACCGACATTGTGACGACGTATATTTTCAGGCCCTCTCAATCCTCCTACCTCATTAAAACATAAAGTTAATCCTTCTTTTAAAAAATGCTATAGTCGCGGGAGAACCTGTCGATAATCGCTTTTTTCAATTTAAAATCATTTATTTGTGGACGAGTCTTGCATTTTCGATATGTCTTTTTTCGATCTAAAAATTAATCAATTTTTAATATGCATTACCTTAACATGACCGCCTCCATTGGGTTTACATGCGAGCAGTGTAACCTCATTATTTTCACAGGCAAAGTGACTGGCCTTACGCCAACTATTTAACATGACATCGATACTTGACTTAAATTGTGGATTTTTCTTTCCGCAAGGCGGTAGGTTCTATTTTAGTATGAAGGCTGAGTAAGCCTTGCAAGTAATATGATTATCAGTTTAAAATAAACATCAAAACGAGAAGTCATAATTGATAGTCTTGGTGGTGTCAAAAAATAGACTTCAAATTTTGAACGCAAGCGTTTTACCAACTAAGTTATCAAGCGGAAGAAAATAAAAAGACATCATGTAATGTAACAAGTTTTAAACTTTCACTTTCATGGTAGATGTTAGATCACATAGTTTTTCTCGGGTTAGACCATGTTTTATTTGCAGTAATTTTATCTGCCGACGTTTCATTTGCTCAAAATTTTCAAGGCTCGAAGCGACGGGGCACCTTTATACTCCGCCCACTTTTGGCAACAAGCAAAAAAAATATATCAACATCATGTTTTGTTAAATTATTGAGTGTTGAAACACGAAATGGAAGAAGCAAGAGAATTGGAAAAAGAAATGCAAAACGGGAAACACTATTTATGGGTGACAATTATATATCCGTATGGTACAATGTTTCTTTGCATTGTGCTAGCTACTATAGTCTACTATATAATACGTCAATTACATGTTAAGTTAAATAGTGTTTTTGCGTTGTCCGGTTATAACAAAGTATGAAGACAACAATTCTACAACATTTTGAACTTTAATGCTTTTAGGTTTTTATAAGAAAGGACAGAGGACATTGCATTTTTTGATAATATGTATGAAACACTGCAAAACATGGTATGCTCTACTTATTCTAGGAAACTCCACTCCATCTGAAGTTTTCAGACCAGCGCTTCCCAACGTAGAGTAAAAATAGAGACATAAACAATGGCTTTTTCCAACCTTTGTGACTAGTTTTTCATTCAGAAAGATGAAATTTTCTCTACACCACAGAAAATAATCCAACTTCACTTTTCAGCGGGATGGAAAAGTTCAAATTGGTCTTATAAATTTAATATCTATAGTCTATAATCTAAGTTGCAAAGATATATTTCATTTAAAATTTATATTTAATGTATTCCCACTATTAAGTTCGCGTTTACGCTTAAGTTCGCGCTCAAACATGCCGCATGTGAACCTACGATATAAAAACCAATCTCAAATTAACATAAGCCCTGCAACTCTTTTCGACCTTCCCTGAAACAGTGGTGGCATTGACAAAGTGAACCATTTATTACAGTATGGGTGGTCAGCCTCATACCAGCCTATAAGTCACTTTTTATATTTTTATTTTCTGCTCAAACGTTTTCCCTTATAAGTCAACTTCAGGAGCATAATTGTTGCAAATATTTTTATAAAATAATTTTCAAAACCTTTTATTTCTTTATTTTAAAAAATAACACAGTTTTAATTCATTCACAATTTTATTTTTATTTTTTGGCTCGAATATTTTCACCTCCTCAGGAGCAGTGACTCTTGCAACAAAAATCTTTTAGTTTTATTTTAACATTTTATTTAGCCTAGATTCCAAAACGCTATCGAACTTTATCCGTCCATCTTCAGAGGCTATCCGTTAGGGTATAGGCATGTATACTCAATGAACAGTTAAAATAAAACAATGTTCTTTGTCTTATAAAAAAAAAAAATAAAAAAAATTAAAAATGTCTCCGTAAGTGTAAAAACTTAAGACAAAACTAGATAAAAAATATTATTTTGCATTATATCCTCCCTGAAACACAAGCTATGCTTACTTTGGGGACTATTTTATTATTTACATATTGATAAATGCAATAAAGACCTTTATTATTATTATTATTATTTCACTTTTTTTTTTTTAATTCAAAAATGTATGAGGAGCTCTGTCGTAGACCCTAGCGCTCGTAGTGGCTGAACTCTCTACGACTCTCTCGTAGAGGTGCCCTGCAGTTGTCATGCAGTTTAATTGAAGGACCCTCTACGCCAGTGTCTGAGGACGCGGTTTTATTTGCGTCCCTCTACGCCGTGTTATAAGTGAGTCCCTGTACCGCTACAAAAACAACAAAACATGCTACGACAAACAATCCAGAGTGGTGTGTAAACTGTAAGTAAATGTGAGAAATTGTTTATAACATTCACTTAAAAATCTTTCATTAAATTTAAAAATTTATTAGATTTATCCTGAATTAGAAATATCCAAAGTCATAATAAAAGGAGAGCTTGTATAAAGAAGGTTATGACTCTGAATGAAATGAAGAAAGCATGTAAAGACAGAGAAAAATGGCGGTTGATCTGTAATGTTGGTGGCATAGACTGGGTTTTTTAAATTAGAATTTCGTATTCTGTATTTTTTTTTTAATTTAACTTGTTGTATATCACTTTATGTTCCTTGACTTATAGGTTGGTATGTGGCTGACCACCCACTCTCTCGAAAATCCTTCAATTTGCCAATGTCACCCCTGTTTCAGGAAAGGTCGGCAAGAGTTGCAGGGGGTATGTTCATTTGTGGTTTGGGTTTTTATGTTGTAGCTTCACATGCGGCATTACAAGCGCGAACTTGTAGGTACGTGTTTGCTTGTGAGAATGCATATAATGTGAATCTCTTATGTTACATATCTTTGCAACTTAGATTAGATTAATATGATTTGGGTCATTTACGATATTTAACTTTCATACAATGAATTTGTTTAAAGAAGTGTGCATGCAAATTTACTGACACAAGAATTCAATTTTCAGGCATTTTTGGAGCAACAATTTAGAAGTGAAAGCGTTCTATAATTATCTTTACTTAACTAATATATTCGAATAACATATGCTGACATTAAAGTCTCATATTTTATGCATGCTCACAAGCGGGTACATGTAAGTTCGTGTTTACATACGCTGCATGTGTAAGTTAGTAAGTAAGTCAAGACAATCCTTGCACATGTTTGAAATAAACAGCGCCAGTTCGATCGTTCGTCGTACTAGATCAGTGTTTTTTAATGTGGGGGTCGCGTGGCGAAGGTTGTATTATTTGATGGGCTTGTTTATTTTTCAAAGATTTGTCAAAAAAAGGGTCAAATTACGATAGTTATAGACTAACAAAGTAACAAGTCAAACTGAAAACTGTAGCTACCACGACGTCGATGGTTTTTGGAAGTCGTGTCGAGAAAGGTATGGATGGACCAAATTTTCGAAATAGCGAGTGAATGGGATATCCAAAGTCATAATAAAAGGAGAGCTTGTATGAAAAAAGTTATGACTCTGGATGAAATGAAAGAAGTATGCAAGGACAGGAAGAAGTGGCGGCTAATCTGCAATGCTGATTTTTAATGTTGGTTTATTGGCTTGCTACATTTTTTGCATAAGACATTTTTTATTTTTTTTGTATAGATTTATTTTTAAGGTTTTGTTGTTTTCTTATACTTATATGTTATTTAGTACTCGTATTCCTTGACTTATAGGTTGGTATGAGGCTGACCACCCATACTGTAAAAAATGGTTCACTTTGCCAATGTCACCCCTGTTTCAGGGAATGTCGGCAAGAGTTGCAGGGCTTATGTTCATTTGAGGTTTGGATTTTATTTGTAAGTACACAATCAGCATTTGTAAGCGTGAACTACACGTGTTTGTTTGTGGGCATATATCTGAGAGCTTTGAATGAATATTATATCCTTGCAACTTAGATTATAGATATAGATAGATTATAGTGTGCCTACCCCGCCCCGTCGACGATTCCATTTTTGCGACGAAATTTGGGAGGCACTAATCTATGGCTCAAGGGGGTTGCCTGAATTTTTCAACTTGTAAAAGGGTCTCGAAATCAAAGAGATTGAAAAACACTGTAGAAGATTAGCTTATTGGGAAATAAATAATCAATAATTCAATTACAATAATGATGATGTATTTACCTGTTTTTTGGCACGATAAAATATAACGTTAAAAATTGTATTATTTTTCTTTTTTTTTTCAAATTACTTTGTAATTTTTGCATGAGCTTCAAAGATTTATTTATTTTTCGTCCGTAAGAAATTAGGGATGAATAAAAAAAAAAAATTATTACAACTATAATAATTAAGAATAATTGATGCCATATTTTCAACAAAACAACGATAAGAAATATAATGCTAAATGTATTACTAGGATAAATGATTGAATCGTGATGAATTAAAAGAAAATTAAGAGATTATCTTAAATGTATTCGATAAAGTGTGTCGATCAAAGTTTCCTGGACCATTTAAAGGGCTCTTGAGGTGTGATACAAACAAAAACAGCGCTTACCAAATAAATCATCCTGATTATGATTAACATTACGTTTATCTGAAGTAGGTGAACATCTAAAATGTTAATAATTCTGTATTTTTTAAAATGAAAAATTAATTAAGAAACATATTAGGTCAAATTCATATTCATAATTCATAATTCATAAGGTCTTTATTGTTTTTTATCAATATGTACAAAGTATTACAATAAAAATAAATTTAAAAAATCTAATTACAATAAATACTCCCCAAAGTAAGCATAGCTTGTGTTTTGGGGAGGATTCCAACTTATCTTAACTTAAAATTAATCACTTAATAGATAAAAATCATAAAAAACAAAAATAATATATACACCATTTAGTCATTTACTCAGCAAAAAACAGAAAGACAAAAAATAAAATAAAATAACATAAAGAGGTAACATGTTTAAATAGAAAATACAGAAATAGGAATTATACATATATACACACATGTAGATATATGAAAAAAATAACAAAAATAATAATGATAAGAATAATATACAAAAAACCAATCAAATATAAACACTCAACTATTTACACCTCTTTCAAATATTTGCTGATCATGTACTTAATGGCCCTAGGATCTGCGTGCTTATCATGCTCATACCTGGAAAAAAGTGCATTGTACCACCTTACACCCAAATAATCGTAGTGATGTTGGCCGGTTGCTGTATTCTTTCTAGGAACTTTGATTAGAAGCGACTCTCTACGCGATCTACCACTCGGGATTACAATATCCCCCGGATTATATCCGTGGATAAAGTAATCCTTATGAACTTGGTAGAGAGCCGCTCTCTTATACAATTGGTCAATTGTTAGCACCGGAAAGTCATGATATAATTGCAATGTGGAATAGTCGAAAGGCTTCTTTAACATTATTTTGATAACCATTCTCTGCACCACCCTAAGAGGCTCGAGTGTTGTTTTAAATGTGCCGCCCCATCCGACCATTCCATACTGCATCAATGACTGTCCAAGCGCAAAATAGGTAGACTTCAAAGTTTTTACCTCTAGAATATCTCTAATTTTGCGGAATACATAGTAAATTTTCCTTAGTCTTTCAATAGTTGTTTCTACATGCTCCTTCCATCTAATTCTGGAATCTATTTTAATACCTAGATATTTAACACTTTCCGCTTGAGAAATTAGGGGGCATGAGCAGGAGCACGCAGTTCCACTGACCAAGAAGTTAGTACAGCTATGTATTGCTATACTAAGTGAAAAAGGAAGACCCCTATTGTAGAGAGAGAATGGAATAAAATTTGTTTTTTCGGTATTCAGAGACAGGAAATTTTTGTCGAACCAATTTTTAAGTATGGTTAATTCCACGTTCGTTCTGCGAACCACCTCTACCCATGACCCTCCCCTCACAATCATAGCCGTATCATCAGCAAAGGACAGGATTGAGGATGTGATCGGCAGAGAGAATATCTCATTGACATAAATAATAAACAATATTGGTCCAAGGACGGTGCCTTGCGGAATTCCGAATCGCGTTATTTTTCTAGAGCTTACTATCTTATTAATGCGTACCTGCTGAGTTCTATACTGCATGAAACTGCAAATCCATTTCCTCACACTGCCACATATTCCAATCCTGTTTAATTTGTTCAATAGGCCAGTATGGCTAACGCTATCAAATGCCTTCCTTAGGTCGATAAATACACCCAGACATTTCTCTCCGGCATCTAGTGCCCCGTACACTATGGAAGTCAACCTTGATATGGCGTCGTCCGTGCCAACACCCGTTCTAAAACCGAACTGATTTTTATTAAGTAAACCCTCTCTATTAATAAAATCTATGAGCGCTGTTTTTTCACTATTTTTTCGAAGATTTTCGAGATATTGGACGTGAGAGTTATAGGTCTATAATTCAATATATTACATGCATCCCCCGACTTGAAAATTGGTGTCACCACACCAACTTTGTACACCTCAGGAAATACACCATTATTCAGGCTGACATTTACTATGTGCGTGATGGGCCCCGACAGAGATGTTGAATTCTGCTTCAAAATATCCACAGATATTCTATCATAGCCAGGAGAGGATCCTCCTTTCATATCCTTTATAATATTTAATACCGTCTCGGAATTTATTGGCTGAAATATGTTGAACCCTGGATCGATGAGAGAATCGGGTTCTATTTCCCCGTAAGTGAAATTTGGATCTATCTGTCGAGCCAGATTTTCACCTACATCTGCAAAAAAATCATTAAAGCTATTAGCCATTTCAATTGGATGTTGTGTGAGTTCCATTGTTTTACCATCAACAATTACCCTTTTTATCTGTGATTTCTTCTTTTTCTTATTAATAATCTCATTTATGGATTGCCATACATGTTTTATATTACTGCCAGCTTGTTCAACCTTCCTAGAGAAGTAATCAATCTTGACCCTTCTTATTAACAGTGTCAGCATGTTTCGATACCTTTTGTACCTGTCACTGACATTAGTGTCGCCAGGATGTCTCCGCATAATCTTATACAGCTTTTCTTTGTTTCGTATTGAAACCACCAAACCATGTGTGATCCATGGCTTCAGTCTATTATATTTGGAGGATTTGTTGCTTTGTCTCCGCACAGATATTTGCTCAACACTCGCCAAATAATCTTCAACAATATCGTGAAAATTCTTAGCACATATATTTGCATCAAAAGAATCATAAACAGACTTCCAACTTTCATTCATCAGTCTCATTTTCAAATCCTCCAAATTAATCTTTTTTATTGGTTCATCATGTCGTACAGTATCATTTAATGCATTATTACTATTCATCAATCTCTGTATGAACAAAGACGTGTGATGATCCGTAATGTCACTCTTCCAAACAACAGTACATATGTCCTCCAGTTTGCTCAGTGGCGTATTGGACCAGAAATGGTCCAGACAGGACGGAGTTTGCCCATCCACCTCTCTGCTATATAAATTTGTACACAATTTAAAATTTAGTTCTGCTAGTGCGTTCATATATTCATTCTTTACAGTACTTATGCAAGTTTTTGCCACATTTACATTAAAATCGCCCACAATAATCACATTCATACTTCGACATTCATTTAGTAGCATCCTAAGTTCGTTAATAAATTCATTAACATTTGATTGGTGTGTTCTATATACAGAGATTATGCGATACAAAACGTTATTCTTATAATAATCAATCTGTAGACAATTAACATTATTCATGATAATCTCTTTAACTCTTATATTATCATTATTACCGCGCACAAACACAACAATTCCACTATTTTTATTTATATAGTAATTACTACGGAAATATGAGTAATTTGGAATATCAAACGGTTCACTCCACTCATTTAGATGCGCTTCACAGAGTACAATCAAATCAGGCAATCTATTAAGACAACTCAAATTTACTAGAAAACAATCCAGATTCTTTCGTATACTCCTAATATTTTGTTGTAATATAAATAGAGCATCATCTTCACATTTAGAATTTATAACATCATTACACTCCAATGCCGTGTGACACTCGTATTGAGCTATGTTATACTGATTATCCACCTCATGCAAAAAGTCTGGATTCATGGTTCGTGATAAAATAGTTCACTAGTAAGTACATCATTATTACAGGGTATCCCATAATACCACAAATAACTATCGCACATAAAAATCATCATTATTTCAAACAGTACAGATGTCACAGCATCTTCAAGCAGCACAAAACATAATAATGTCATGTATGATATTATGAAATAATAGTAAACAATGAAATAGAACCGACCCAATGCTACGCTCACGGCGCACAACAAATATGCAGCGAGTGGCGGTATCCGCACACGGCGTATAGCACAGTACACACACGGGACCATTGTAATTTACAGATCGGCCCATTGTACTAAAATGTCGATCACGCGCTTTACATAAAAATACCTTAAAAACAAAACAACATAACGAAAGTAAGTCTAAAAAGCAGAAATACACTATATTAAATATTAGTCAATAATCAATCTTCTCTTTTGCAATTTGCAATACCCTAGCGTATGATGGACAAGATTTTTTGTCCATAGCATTGTGGCAATGGTCAAGATTTATCCCCTTTTTTTCCGCTTCAATCTTACAATTGATGCACTCTGCTTGTTTAGAACGTTTGTCGCAATTTATAAATTTGTGATTTCCCCCACAATGAGAGCACTTCGCCGGTTCTGCCTTTTTTGTGCAGTAGTTGGCGGAGTGCATGAAATTCAGACAGTGGTAGCATTGTGTAACTGGGTTGGCATCCACAACTGTGATTCTTTGATATCCCAGAAATATCTTCTGTTTCTCCGTGAGGTGTTTTCTCACTTCAGTAGACGTCTCTACCAATAGATGCGCTAGCCCCGGGCTACCTCTCACCTTGATCACCCTCTTAATAACAAAGTCTTTGTGGTCCTTCAAAATATCCTGCAATTCCCCATTCTGCATCTTAATGTCATTCCATAGGGTCTCATTATTATTCTCCGAACAGACGTTTCTCAGCACAATCCAAGGTTTCCTTTTTTTAAAAAATTCGGCTGTAAGCTTATCCGATAACCTTTCTTGAATTATTTGCTTTAGTATGTCCGCATCAGACTTTGAAGGACAGGTAATGAGACACCCACTACTTCCTTTACTTCCCTTGATTTTCCTCATTCCACAAATTCCTATTCCTAGGAGTTTAACATCCAATTTGTCCTTAAGTATTTTCTCCACCTGCTCAGGTAATAATTCCTTTTGCGTATCTCTACCACGCACTATGATCGTATATCGCTTTTCAAAATGATTCTTCGATGAGATACTTAGTTCTCTCTGAGATTTGCCTCCAACAATTGGTATCACTGCATCTCTTATATCCTTCAAATCCTCCGACACCTTGTCCACCATCGGTGTCATCATCTCAATCTTGCCTAATTTTTTCTCATTTGCCAAAATCTGCTTCGCCACCTCTTTGTACATGCAATTCATTTCATCATACTTTTCTGCAAAGAAGGAGAGAGATTCCTTTATCTCTTTTAATTCTACCTTCAGCTCCCTCATCTCCCTTAACAGCAGGAGTGTGTCTGCCGAAGGCGACTCCACGGTTGGGGAGGGGGATATTGTTGGTGAAGACGATGATGATGATGCCCGGACGGGTGGATTAGGCAATACACCCTTGCTCTTTTTGAGATGTTGAGCCAATGCCTCGGAAGATGGGTTGGGGCCCAGCTTTGATGTTCTTGGGTCCTCTAGCCTGCACGAGTCACACATAAATTGCGACCTTGTCCTTGTGGACATTCTTTCGGCTGCTTGACGCTGGCATGAGTGGTGGTATGACTCATAGCACCTGGAGCATTTTAAAGCTTTTTTTGGGCTCAATTCCTCGGAGCATATACGGCACTTCATTTTTTTTTTTTTTTTTTTCAGATTCAGGTCCTTTTACACTGAACACTGTTGGTTATTGTAGATTATTAGTTGTGTAAATATTTACATTTAAGTTTATAATATAATATAATTGTAACAACAATGTTGGGTGTAGTCAAATTTCAAATCAACATATTAAAAAGTCAAAAAAGTGGTTAAAAGTGCACATATAAATACCCCACTCAGTACACAAATCACAGAACACATATGGCAAAAGATTTCAAAGCCAAATTGGGCTAAAGGATTAAAAATAGCTAAAGTTATAACCATTTGTAAGGAGCACAAGATTTTGTGTGTGACTTTGACAGTTCTAATCGATGGAATGGATTATAAGCAAGATATATATAAAATATAGCAAGAAATATGATACTTATGGTAATGAAAATATGGTAAATTAAAAAATATGACCATTGTGCTGAATGTTGTCTAAATGAGTCGCTGAAAATTTTAAGAAAAGCTTTCGCTTGAAAATCTAATGCTAACTTATAAAAAATACTTACAAAAAGCTCTAAGAAGCTCTAAGAAGCAAGAAAAACAATTTTGAAACGATTCTGAGATTTGTAAGTAGGTTCTCTGAAAAATAATTGTCGATTCCAAGAATGGTGTTTTTACAATAATTCTTTATTGTCAAATAACGTTTATTAGCAAAGCATACTGGCATTACTTAATAATATAGAATAAAAGCTAGCACACCTACACGTACCTACTCACTTCAGCATTCTGTTGATACAAGTCGTTTATCGTAATGTAAATGTTATCAATGTTTCCCAAGGCGATCAAAACAATAATAAATGATCCAACAAATTCCGTTGCAATATTGCATACTCTTTTATTTGTGTATGAAAAACAAAAACTTATTATTTTTATCATCCACCTCCTATCCACTGCTAAACAACAGGCTTGTAAATTCTCCTCCAGCTGATCTTCACTTGGACCATTTTCAACTAGCTTCGTGATGCGTCATTCGTACTGAATTTTTTTTAAAATAGATTTGTGGAAAGAAATGCAATCTATCAACCTATTTTACCTGGCCAGTTGTCTTCATGCGAAAGCAGAAGCTTGTGTGCATGCAACGGCATCTGTTGAACCAGGGTCGAAGTTATCGTCGCGGAATTCGAACCAGCGTTATCCGGTTCCAAATAACCTGTCTTGATCCCCGCGGCTATAACACCGACTAAAATATTTCTTAATTGTCTTTTGCAGGCTCTGAGCCACTTTCCTTTACTTTTCTAGGAAACCTTTGATATGTGTTTTTTTTATTCAGTGTTGTCAGCATATAAAAGTTTTCGTGAAACTAAATGTACTTACTTTAAAACTATTGAAAACAAATACTTTACCAGTTCTGCACTGAGCAGGCCGTTACAAGCTTCTGTTCCATAAATGGGGATTAGCTCCATCTCCACGATGCGACTGTAGGGCGGAGAAGCAGCTGTCTGGCAATAGGAGGAGTACCCCATCAGAAGACACCCAGCTAAAAGTCTCATCACCACGGTAATTCTTACCTACCGAATATTGGTAATATTTGTATGAAGACTAATCAGCTGTTTACTTGCGGCCATCTTGGATTGACAGGTCTTCATACAAATATTACCGATATTCGGTAGGTAAAAATTACCGCGGTGATGAGACTTTCAGCCCAGGCCTGAAAGACCTTTCATTAGCCACGCCAGGAGAAGTGAAGTGGGTGAAGGATTTGGATCTTTGCTTGTGACGTGCCACGACCTATGTAATGTGGGCAGTCACATCTAGGCGTGATCACCTATTAGTGAACGGAGTACCACTCTCCATAGGAGGTAAGCTAATCCAGCCTTCTGATTCAGTGAGACTTCTAGGAGTCTTACTGGATCGGAATCTGACACTGGAGCGGCAAATAGATGCCACAATAGCTTCTTTTTTTTTCACTACGCCAAATTAAGGCTATTAGAAAGTGTTTACCGTCAGATGCAGTCAAGACCCTAGTGGGCGCGTTTGTGGTGTCTCGGATTGACTATTGTTCGACGCTTTATAGTGGTCAGCCGAAGAAGCAGTTCAATCGCTTTCAATCTGTGTTGAATTCGGCAGCAAGACTCATATTCGGGATACCCAAATTCGCTCACATCACTCCGCTGTTAAAAACACTACATTGGCTTCGTTTCCCGGAGAGGGTGGTCTACCGTGTTTGTGTGATGGTATATAAAGCCATCAATGGCTTGGCTCCACCTTATTTGACTGACATGATGTTGCCTGTTGAGATGGGTGTAAGGAGGCAGACACTCAGATCCGCGGGCGATGAAGTAGTCAATTTGGTTCAGCCACGCCGTCAGATTCGTACAAATTTCGGAAACCGCGCTTTCCGTGTTGCGGGTCCGGTGGAGTGGAACAGACTGCCACCCGGAGTGAAGAAATCCAAATCTATGGATGTATTTCGCGGAGCACTCAAGACACACCTATTTAGAAAGTCTTATCCATGATCGGAGAGGGCCCTTGAGGTGTGACACACACAAAAATGGCGCTCTCTTATCATTTGTAATTTAAAATAAATTAGCCTGATATTATTATGATTATTATGTTAAGTAGTAATTAGGGATTTAAAAAAATGTAGGCGAATTGTACAAAAAAAAACTGATCACCATATTTTTATTTAATGTTTATGTCATCTTATAAGACAACAAAGCAAATATCAAATGAAATGGTGCCGGATTGAAATCAATTTATAATTGAAAACTGATCCGGACGATTCAATTTCGGAAAAAATATATTCGTCGTCAGGGCGCCGAAAAAAAATATTCGTCCAGTCACCAAAAAATTCCAATTCATTTCAGGTTCAATTTATTGAAAATATCAATTAGACAAATTGGGTGGCTGAAACTTATTCACTGGCCGGTAGAATTGGCAATCGTAAATTGTTGGAATTTATATGAAAGTAATTTCACGGTCCACTGCCGCTCAATTATTGTTTTTATTGATCTGTGTTTTCGCGAAAATGTCTGTAATTTATTTTTTATGAATCGTGTAAAAATAAGTTGTTAAGCTTGTAGCGATATATCTTATCAATAGAAAATCGAGAAAACTGTAGAAAAGCATTTACACGTCTAGAGAATTATAAAATGAGGTTTGTGTTTTCCAGTTTTTGTTTTTGATGTTTATAAGTTATATCGACTTGACTTATAGGTTGGTATGCGGCTGACCACCCATGCTGTAAAAATGGTTCACTTTGCCAATGTCACCCCTGTCTCAGGGAAGGACGGCAAGAGTTGCAGGGTGTATGTCCATTTAAGATTTGGTTTTTATGTTGTAGGTTCACATGAGGCATGTGCAAGCGCGAATTTGTATGCGTCTGGTTGTGAGAATGCATGGAATGTGAATCTCCAATGTAACATATCTTTGCCACTTAGATTAGATTAGATTAGGTAAGTTGGTTTAAGGCTGACTAATAATCCACTTTACTTGTTTACTTTTTCCAATGTTACCCCTGTTTAGAAAAAAACGTTGCAGAGGTAACGTCATGTTTTACGCGCATACGCAGCTTGTATTAACAATTTTTTACACTGGTTTTCCTGTAAGCGTGTATTAAAAACGAAAATTAAATGTTCAAACATCTTTATAACTTAGATATGAGAATATGGATGTAGGAATACTAAATAAGAGTAGTATTTCCAGGGAAAACATTTTTACGACATTCCATTCCACCAAGACATAGAGGAAGTGTGATTCAACACCATTACAAGTATGCGTAAAAAATGCCGTAAATATAGGAATGCATTAATGCTACCCTTAATGCCAGTTTTATTGTGAGAAACGGCCTAAATTAATACGAGGGTAAGGCGTGAGATTATTTTTTATGAGCCCTTAAAGTACTTCATCCACTTTTTCATCCTGACACAAGGCTTTCGGATAACATCTAATTTATTTCGGGTTAGAGAGATGCGTGATCTTTATTCTTCGTATTATGTGAAGCATAACTTGACACCAAAGAGGTAAAACCACGTTTTACGAGTACTTGTTCGGTAGGAATCTGTGTATTATTTTCATAGATAACGTGAACGGCTTTAGGTTAACTAATTCGCTTGAAGTAGGGTTTTCCCTGTTCCTCTTTTTTTTGTTAAAGCTGAGTTAACTATACCGGTAATATGATTTTAGACCTAAAATAACAATCGAAGCAAGAAATAATTTCTGAGATCCTTAGTGGGATCTAACCGAGGGCATCTGTTTTTCAACGCTAACATTCTATCTACTGAAATATCGACCAAACTCACGAGCTCTAATTGGAAGATTTTTTTCGAAAGCAAGACCCTGCTGTAGGGCTAGATGAACCAGGTGCACAGTTTTTTAATAAACGCAGATAAAGATTTCAACTCAGTCAAAATAATTTAAGAGAAATTACCTTTCCTTACCTTATGAGCATGAGTCCGTAGCATTTACTACTAGACCGATCTACATATTTTGAGATAAATAACGAACGATTATTCCAGCGGCAACATCTAAACTAAGGATGATGCTCACTTACTTTTGATGGAAAAATATTCTATGAAAAATGATACACTTTAGCAAAGCGGGAAATTTTCCAGAACGCACGTTCAAATTTTCATTTGTGAGTTCATGGACTTGCAGCATGTATTTAAGTGTTAACACACATCCTCGCTTGTGAAACTCATATTTTAATTCTTTAATTTTCTGCAACTTGGATTAAAGATTTAATAAAATATGAAGCAAGCGAAATAAGTTTTTTTATCAAATTCTGCACGAATAGACATTTAGTTGAACAGTTCATTCGCTGAACATAGTTTGTAGAAATTCAAACTAGTTCTGCACTCAAGTACAAAACCTTGTCTAAACTTTACCATAGCGTTTCACCAAAAATTACCAGAAACTATGACGCTTACCACAGGCGCTGTTTTCGTTTTCATACTTTTTTGTTAATATGCTATAGTTGTGTTATGTAAATTAAATACTTGGTGATTCGATATGAGTTATGTGAGATAGGAATTCTTCCGTTAAAAGCTCTCGGGTTTAGCTTTAGAGCTTGCCTTGATTATTCCACGTACGTTTTTAATAGTTGAGACGCTGAAATTTCTTCTCGCGGTGAAAACTTACAAGAGAAATATTTCCTTCATTGTGCCGCTGAGATTTATCCGTGAATAGAATGTACTAAGCACCCCAAGTACTCCCCTCGATCGTGTAAACAGAAAATATATGAAAATGAAATCACGCAGTAGGGGGTATTGTTTTATTTTTCAAACATTTTTCTACAAACGCGATCGAGGAGAGTTTCCGAAATGATTCATAGCTCGTGGTAAAGGACATTTAATAATTATTGTATTACCTCCAGGCTCTCGAAAATAAAATATTTAACTCGTATTGTGCCGTTTGCATGGCCGGCCCTGTGCTGTGGAATGCCCTACCCCATGAGTTTAGAGCTGTAGAAAGTGCAAGTCATTTAGGTCAGGATTGAAGACATGTTTGCACATTGAAGCTTTCACGGCCGGTTCTTGTTAACACAACAATCACTTTTTTCGGGCTATTTCGGGCTTGGATTTGGATTATCACTAATCCAAAGGCTATCGTTGTTTCTAGTACAGCAGATCCTGTAAGAAGATCGCAGCGACTAGCCAACCGCTGATAATGCCCATCGGGGCAATGGGCAAAACTGTCCGGAAAGAATCAACCAGGCCACGGCTACATAGCCCGAAAAAAGAGATTGTTGTGTCAAGAAGACATGTGTGTTTCGGAGATGTTAAAGTTGAATCACAGTGCTCACAAAGCGGCCCTATAAACATTGTATTTATTATTATTATTACTTTAATATAATATAATAATATTAGGATGATTTATTTGGTGAGGGCTGTTTTTGGGTGTATCACACCTCAAGAGCCCTCTGCGAGCTTGGTCGTCGCTGTAGAAAGCGCCAATTCTCAAGAAAGACACAGTTCTTATAAGGTTGGATGGACCTTTCAGTGACCGGTCTTTGGTAAAGGTGTATGAATTTTTCAACCCAGCGAAGAGCACATTTGGAAATATGAATGATATTTTTTGTGCTCCGCCGCGATTCGAATCCACAACCTTCCATTTACGAGTCCGAAGTGCTGCCACTGGACTACGGACCGGTCCAAGAAGATTCATTCATGCAACTGGGCCTTGCGACTTGGCAGTGACTATCGACAAATAAGCGCGCAGAGAGCTCTTGAGGTAATGCACACAAAACAACGCGCACCATACAAATTATCCTGAAATTTATGCATTGAACGGTTAGTCGCATAACCAAATTTTAATTATTTGTAAGCATCTAGATTATTCTGAAGACCCGCCTGTCCGCGCGGCCCCGGCCGTATGTACATGGACGTTCAGAATGTCTATGATAACATGAATCTTAAATGTTAATGTATCTTCGCAACTTAGATTATAAATTATTATAGAAGAAGATTATTAGAACGTTCAGGAACATTTATAATAGATGCTAACCTATATACCTAAAGAAAATAATACTTTGTTATTCAGGACTTGTTTAATCAATACAAATCAATCATTTGAATTAACCGTACCCTGAGTATAAGCCATTGCGTGCACTCGCTTCAATCGCGTAAACCAAAAGTCTATGGAACATACGACGGCACTCCCAGCGCGTGATTTATTGTTCATACTATTCGAATTACGCGATTGAGGTGAGTACGTGATATTTTTGCATGACCGTACATTGTTAGGCCAACAATATGTTCTTATATTTATTGATGCCAGTGTAAACACACATTTCCAATTGTTTCTCCGCGTATTATTTTGTCGATTTTTCGATGTGTTTAATTGTTCATATGGTCTTAAAAATATAGTTTAAATAATTGACAATTATTTACCCTCAAAATACACAAATGTGGACAGGTAGGTACTTAAATTATGTTTCAGGCAAAAATAAATTTGGATTGTTTCATGTGCAGGGATGGCAACGTACAAAAAATAATATTTTAGGAAAAAATCTCACCTACACGTTCATTTGAATTCTTAAATCATACATTTACTCAAGAAATCTTGTTTTCTGCAAAAAAAAAATCATCTTATTCCTCATTGCTTAAGGCTTTGACCCTTGTGGAAGTAATCACTCTTATCCAGTTACCTCTTTAATTACCAGGTACCTCCAACCTCCGAAGAGCCTGCAACTGTCTTCACTTGATCGGTCCGCCTATCCTTATTATCCACGGACAAAGTTTCCGAAGAATATGCTGTGTACATCTGTGGTGAAGGGTGCCATACAAGCCGGTTTTCATCGGGTTTCCGTTTAAAATGAGGCAGAAATGATTTAGTAGACTGCATGGTTTCAATGGGGGAAAAATACGTATTGTTTCTTTGGTTTTAAATCTACATTTTACTTTGTGCCTATATTTTTTAACTACTTTGTTACATCATTTTAAAAGGGAAGCCGATGGAAACCGGCTTGTATGGCACCCTTCGCCACTGGTGTACATACCCTGGCCAGAGGCATCTAAACGTAGCTCCCGACGAATGGACTCGTTGGTACGTCTAGTTGTCCACGGGATTAGCATCACGCACCCACCAGCACCACATTTCAAAAACCCATATTTTTCTTTTTCTGCTTCTTTTGTGGTCCTTGTTTCAAAAACATAAAGAAAAATAGAGTAAACCAGACATGCATCAAAACTGCTGAAACAAACAAGGCATATATACTTATTTTTAAATAATTCATGAACAAATAAAGTTTTAAGCTTTCACTAACACTTTCATGGTCGGTACTAGATCATAAATTGTTTTTTTTGTGATTTTCCGGGTTAGACAATGGTCTACATTCAGCTTTATAATCTGCCGACGTTTTGCCATGACGAATAGAAGGCATTTCGTTAGAACTCGCCTTGAAAATGCCTTCTACTCGTGAAGGCGAAACGTCGGCAGATAAAAAAGCTGCATGTATGTAGACCATGGTCCAACCCGAAAAACCACAAAAACAATTCATTTATGTATGAACAGTTCAACATTTATTGGCCTTCTGCTTTATGTATGACTCTTTCCGGGTATTGTCGAAATCTTCTCCTAGGTGGAGGAGGCCTATGTAACCTTCCATTGATCACTGACAAATTACTACTGATTTTCTCAGACTTACTACTTCAAAATTATCTTCTTTCTATATTTTTTCCATGGCTGGATACAAGCATTTTCCATTTTCTCTCATATCTCCTTATTCCGAGCATTAAGGATTGTCATAAACACGTAATTTGATAACACACTGCTTTTTTTATTCAAAAATTTGTTATCCGAATCTTTTAGTCCATTAGGAATTTCATGACTATAGGCTAGCACAGCTTTTATAAACGTTAACCAGTCAAATATAACGCAATTAATATTCTTCATCTTCCCCTTCTTTCTAGTCTAAACCTACTGATCCGTTTGATTTGAAATGTCTCTCTCCTACAAATTGACTCCCAGGTCTTGCAAAATAAACGCAACTTCAAAATCTTGACATTTCTTGGTTCAATAAATGATTTGGATAGTTGCTCAGGACCTAAAAACGCAACTTAGCTGCACATTCAGTGAAATTTCTTGCCGCGTTATTCCTGAAGGGTTCCTACCAAAAATAAATCAAAAGATCCTTTTTCTAACGTAGAGAAAAGTAAGAGCACGAGTAAAAAAGAGGAGTATTTTGTCCAGCAGTAAAAGAAGCTGAAACAAGAGGTTTTAATTTTACTAAAAATGTATTCAGTTTAGTATTTTTTTATCGTTTTTATCAATGCCGGAACAAAATTTGAACATTTAACCCTAACAACAAAACACATGTCAACGTATGAACTAATACACGAAAAGGTGTATTTGCTTTAATTAAATTATATCTATTTGCTTTATCAATAGACGTCACTTGAAAAAAATAGTATAAAAAGAACCATTTTTTTGGAATATAGTCATCTACCAAGTCACCCACAGGCCTCACCATGGTTTCAAAATTCGTCTTCCTGCTTCTCGGAGCTTTTCTTTTTGTGAGTATTTTCTTTTCAAATACCATTAGGTTTCAAGACAACATCTTTTCATTTTCATTTAAATATTCAATGCAATATTTTTCACAATTTGGCTCACATTTTCTTAAAATTTGGCTTATTAGATTCGAGAAAAAGGTCATCCAAAAAAATGACAGCTTCCGTTGAATGTAATATTTCTGATGCAACATTAATGAACACTTGATCACGTTTATATCATCAATAATTTAGTTTTCCACAAGCACGTCATTACCCGTAACGGCATCCCAGTTGAGCATTTGGCAATCAACTTCTTTTATTTTCCTGAAAATACGGCATCAAGCAATGGAACCGATTCGTGTTCACAGCTGATGTAGTTAGCCTCACCCTTTGCTAAATGTGGTATATACCCATCCAGCATCCAGACTAAAATAAATCACTAGTTATAAAATCACAGGTACCAGATTTGAGTCCAAGATTCATGCTAAGAAAACAAGAACTGAACCAATCAAGTTCCAAAACTACATACTTTATATTTAACGTTAGCACAATGCATCTTTTTCTCGATACAATATTATACTTGTTCCCCAGATCAACGTAGCTCACTGCCAGCGTCGCCTCTCTCTAGCTCAGCAGTCCCTGAAGACCATCGATACCTACGATGATGGGCTCGAGGCACAGAAAGCTCAGATAGAGCAAGAGTTGGCCATGGAGACTGAGATGCTCTCTACCGACAACGGCGAAGAGCTCATGTATGACGCTGATCGCATGGCAGCCGTGGAGGCAGAAGTCCTGTACAAGATGGACATCTACACTTCAGATGTCGACCTCCAAGCTCTCAGCGCAGACACGAGCGTTCAGTCTCTCGCCAGAGAAGTCATCTCCAACACCGCTGAGAGCCTCGGCGGGTCCTCCGAGATGGCTTTTGCTCGTCCCGCAGATGGAGAAGAATTAGGTGCTCCAGAAACCGCCATGATGAAAGGAATCTTCGATTGGATCAAGAAGATCGCTCTTGCTGCCATCAATGGAATAAAGAACATCATCACCAATGTCATCAACGTGATCAACAACATCATCAGCAAGGTCGGTCCAATCATCAAGTGGCTCCTTGGCAAGCTGAAGGACTTGGTGGTCAAGGTGCTGAACTGGATCAACCAACTCATCGCCATCATCCAGGGTGCACTTGAAGACATCTGCAAGATTGTTAAGCAGATCATTTCAATCCTTAACACCGCTCTACCAATCATTACAAAGATCGCCAAGCTCATCGGAGGAAATCTTGGAAGCACTATTACCAACATTGCCAACAGCCTTTCCAATGTTCTCAAGTACATCAAGGCTTTGGCGAGCGTTTTGTGTTGAAGTCTTCAACTCACTTTTTATACCTGCATGGCAATTCTTGCAGAATATGATATTTTTATTTATAAGGAAACCTGCTGAGGCGTAAGCTTAATATTCATTTGTGATAATTTAATTGAACTTTATAGTAATTTTTGTATGTTTTATACAAGTTAAACGTTATATTGCCGTTCAGTAATAAATAATTGTTCCCACACAAAATATTTGGTCATTTGTTTTCTTTTAAGGATAAACATCCTTTCAATGATTTTCTAATTCGCTTCCACAAAATAATAGTAAGGAGCCCAAAGTCAAGGTGGTAAAGATGATGATTACGATAAAAATGATTAATAAAAGAAACGACATCTACTCGTAATAAAACTATTTTTTCAAAAATTCTCTTAGTACTTCAGAAGTGATGGTGATATTATGTAATGGTGCTGATAGGCAGAGACACTAAGGAATAACGTAAGAATACACATTAAACCTGCAAGGAAGGTCTTGTAGGCGATGCATGAAGACAATACAGTTTTGGCATAATCATCGAAATAGCGAGTGAATGGGATATCCAGAGTCATAATAAAAGGAGAGCTTGTATGAAAAAGGTTATGACTCTGGATGAAATGAAAGAAGTATGCAAGGACAGGAAGAAGTGGCGGCTAATCTGCAATGCTGATTTGTAATGTTGGTTTATTAGTTTGCTACATTTTTTGCATAAGAAATTTTTGACTTTTTTTGTATAGATTTATTTTTAAGGTTTTGTTATTTTTTTATATTTTTAAATGTAATTTACTATTCATATTCCTTGACTTATAGGTTGGTATGAGGCTGACCACCCATACTGTAAAAAATGGTTCACTTTGCCAGTGTCACCCCTGTTTCAGGGAAGGTCGGCAAAAGTTGTGGGGCTTATGTTCATTTAAGGTTTGAATTTTATTTGTAAGTACACAATCAGCATTTGTTAGCGCGAACTACACGTGTTTGTTTGCGGGCATAATACATCTGAGAGCTTTGAATGAATATATCGCACGTTTAATAATAAAGAGCAATAACTCAAAAAACAAGAATGTTGGGAAATCACGTTTAAAGTTCAGACACCCAGTACAACTTGTATGGGATGAAAAAGGCGACCGATGTTTTATCTCAGTCATATTCGTCCAAATTGAACAGCTGTCGCATTCTACCTATTCTTCTCGCATTGTTCTTGCGTTTTATTACAAAATCTCGATTTTCCCAATTTTCAAGTTATTTCTCTTTATTATTAAGCGTGCGATATCCTTGCAACTTAGATTATAGATTATAGATGTGGAAAGGGTGAACCTTAAAAGACTCTCCCTTACTATGCAATGCCATGAGTTTGTGTATATTTAGGTACATATTTATCTTCTTACATTATTATTATATTCATCTTAAATAATACTTTATATGTTGTACATCAAACTCATGTACGTAATACAAACTATGGTTTACTGTTCACCAAAAGCTTAGTCCACTCTGTCCCATCTCAATATATTGTGAAGATTTCTTTTTTCAAAAATAGAGCGTAACATTTTAATCCTTTAATTTCCTTAAATGATTTTTATCAAGTAGACATACTTTAAGTTTTTTTTATTTTTTATTAAATAAAGACACATGTGATATAGAAAACAAGTTTGGTTCATTGAGTCCGGTCGATAGCTCAGTTGGTAGAGTGCTTGCATTCCATGCCGTGAGCTCGGGTTCGAATCGCTCCGAGGGTGTCAGAAATTATTTCCCGTTTCGGTGTTTTGTTCAAACCCTAAAATAAAATACCGGCTAGGCTTACTAAGCCTTCACAAGAAATGAGTACCAGCTCTCTCGGGAGCTGAAAAACCCCCGCTTCAACTGAAGTGGTTGGCGTAAGGCCGGCCTCCTTACCTGTAAAAATAAATAGGTTTAACTCGCCACATACGAACCCTTCGGGGATAACTCGGCAACAAATAACACTATAGACTATAGTTGTAGCTTAGTTGCGTAGTTGCGTTGTTTACCCAGTCACCTTAAGTACCTACTCATATTAAAAGAGCATCTCTACCTAAATATGCATTAAAAAATATTTTCATTTTTTTTTCAATTGCATTTTTTAAGCCCACTCTACAGTGTAGCGTACCCATTGTTTTGCAAATCTAATATATAAAATCAAACGGATGTGTGTATGTTTGTTCTGTATGGACTCCTAAACTATCGAACAGATTGCAATTAAACTTACATGAGTTATTCATTACATGCCAACTTAGTCTTCTGTATAAAAAAAACTGAAGCAATCAAGGAAATGAGGGTAGAAATATGCTTAAACTATTTTCACTTTATGAAATTCTAACACTTATAGAAGTATGGAAGGACGCAATACAGTGGAGACACATCTCCGAAGGTACTGGCCACCCCTAACAGAATGGCGGCTTTATGCGATAACTGTATTCTTAGACGAGCCACCTCAAGGGGTGGCAGGGTACAGCTACTACGCAATAAAAAATATTTTCATTATTGTAAAATTTCATTTGTAATATTTTTTACTTATAGGTTGGTATGAGGCTGACCACCCATACTGTAAAAAATGTTTCACTTTGCCAATGTCACCTCTGTTTCAGGGAAGGTCGGCAAGAGTTGCAGGGCTTATGTTAATTTGAGATTGGGTTTTTTATATTGTAGGTTCACATGCGGCATGTGTGAAAGCGAAATTATGCGTGTCTGCTTGTGGGAATGCATTTAATATGAATCTCAAATGAGACATATCTTTGCAACTCAGATTTAGATTTAGATTAGATATTCAAATTCAGAATTTGATTCTATAAAATATTAAAAATCAATATGAATTTTCAGTGTTAATACACAAACAAAAAAATATATAAAATATGTAAAAAAAAAAAAATTAAGCCCACTCTACAGCGTACCCATTGTATTTTAAATTACTTGTAAAATATTGTATTTAAGATTGACTCTCGCTCTGCCTAGTGAAGCTTGCCATATTGCCATCTCAAGTGATAAAATGTACAGTTATCGAATCATTTTCAGTAAATGTAAAACGCTCCCCTCGCCTGTGACATCTAATGAAATCACCCAGTTACGATCAAGCGAATTTTTCTGTTTCAATAATTTCCAATCAAATTTACGAAGAACGCCAAAGGGATGGAGGTACTTTGTTAAAATTTAATATTTCATACATTTTTTTCAGAGGATACATATTATACTTATTATATATTGCGCCCTTAAAAATGTTAGTATGGGTACACATTCCCCTTTTGTATACAATTCATAGGTAAATATATTGTTACGTAAATGACAGGTGCTATTGTTAAAATAAATGTTAAGTAGGTAGGTAAGTTTCAGGGAAGGACGGCAAGAGTTGCAAGGCTTATGTTCATTTGAGATTGGTTTTTTTATATTGTAGGTCCACATGCGGCATGTGTTAGCACGAAATTATACATATTTTCTTGTGGGAATGCATTTAATATAAATCTTAAATGATATATATCTTTGCATCTTAGATTAGATTAGATTAGGTGTAGTATAGCCGTAGAGTAAGTAGCAATAATTATTATAGGCTAAAGAAATCTAGAAATAATAATGTAGGTACTCTCGAAGCTGTTAGAGCGGTCGAGAGCGTTCTAGCAAAAAGCATCTAGAGACTTCTGTTTTTATGGGTGTATAAGGCGCAAATCGCCTGCAGGTAAGTAGAGATAGATTTTCGCCTTTGATTGAACAACAACTGTGTAGTAACTAGTCGCTGCTTTAGTTCTTATTTGCCGTATAGACCATTAAGCTAATTTTACATGAGCAATGTTTGCATGTGTACTGGACCAATGTGTCTTATGAAAACAGGAAATTGATTTAAAAAAGTTTAAAACAACTCTCACATTATCGAGTTTTACGTTTTTTCTAAGCTCAAATTGTGTAGAATTTGATTCTTAAGACCCCATAGAGCGAATACGTCCAAAACGGTGTTCCGGGTTTTAAATGTCCATAATGTTTACTTTTTTTTAAAAATCTTTTACTGTCAGAATACAATAAAGAAATGTATAAACTACAGATTGACCGTTTCCAAAAATGATAGAAGTTATTTGAATTCTGTCAAAATGAACACAAACTAATGAAATGTTACGAAATAATGCTATCTGGGTTCAATGAATAACTTGAATTTTTTGAATGGAAGGATACAAAAAATATGTATAAATGGTAAGTTTATTAATCAAACTCAAAATTGATCGCATTTTTTTTTCGTAATAATGCATGTAAATTGTACAAAATAAAATAAACAAAACAGCTTCAAAAATCCCATACTAATTTTGTATGGAAACAATTTGACAGAAAAACGCAGTGGTTTGCTCGGCGTTCCCGCCAGTCTGGAGCAAACTGTGAAGGCGAGAGGACGTCTGTTCGCTCCGCATGAATTCTAGCGCGCAGAAAAAAGAATACAGGCTTCAAATAAAAAAACCCGATTAGTATATAAAAATATTTTCTTCACGTAAAATATTATTTGTAAATAAATGTGTGTCAATTAATCAAAAATGTCTTTCGTTTTTTTTTTTTAGAAAATATGGGAGTTCGAAAACAAAAATACTATAATAAAAAAAGTAATCGAAGATTGTTTAGAAAAAAAAAGGTAAATTTTTCTACTTCCATATGATAATAATAATATAATATAATAATATTAGGATGATTTATTTGGTGAGCGCTGTTTTTGTGTGTATCACACCTCAAGAGCCCTCTGCGAGCTTGGTCGTCGCTGTAGAAAGCGCCAATTCTCAAGCAAGACCCAGTTGTTGTAAGGTTGGATGGACCTTTCAGTGACCGGTCTTTGGTAAAGGTTTATGAATTTTTCAACTCAGCGAGAGCACATTCGAAATATAAATGGTATATTTTTGTGCTCCGCCGAGATCCGAATCCACAACCTTCCATTTCCGAGTTCGTAGTGTTTCCACTACGGACTACGGACCGGTCCAAGATGCCAACGACGCGCGGTGTACGTGAGCGGTCACCCATCCAAGTACTGTCCGCGCCCAATGTTGCTTGATCATTCCCATGTTTTTTTTTGCATTATTGAACTATACACGGATGCATAAATGAACGTGATTACTTTTTTAAAATACAAAAATGTATTTACATAATGGCGCTGAAAATGCTCATAGCAGATAATATAATAATAGGATGATTTATTTGGTGAGCGCTGTTTTTATGTGTATCACGCAGATCACGGTCATAACTTCCCAACTCTTGAAGCTTCAGTTACCATAGATCATGGCAGCAGTACCCCGAGTGTAACTTGTGTAAACTTATCTCGATTGTCTAAATCGAAAAAAAAAAATAAAACAAAATCAAGACGTGCCGTCGTATATTTCATTCATTTTCGATTTACGCAATCGAAGGGAGTTTATATTATTATATACTCGAGGTCGAGGCTGCTCCAGTGAGATACATATTATAATTCACGCAAGCCCTACGCTACGGACAACGGAATTATTATTATTGCTGATGTCAAGCAGTCAGTTCAATGATACGAGTATAATATTATGACAATCAGGTACGGCTCGTAGCATACCGTGCAAGGTAGGCTTTATTCTCAAAAATATTTTAATTTGTATAAAAGGTTGGTATGAGGCTGACCACCCATACTGTAAATAATAGTTCACTTTACGAATGTCACCCCTGTTCTAGGGAAGGTCGGCAAGAGTTGCAGAGCTTATGTTATTTTGAGATTGGGTTTTTATGTTGTCCTTATACATGTCTGCTTGTGGAAATGCATGTTATAGGAGTTTTCAAATGTAAAATATCTTTGCAACTAAGATTCAAATTTGGATGAAATTTGATTAACGCCTTACATTGTATTTGCCCGTCTGAAAGATAGTACTAATAACAAATATAAAAAACCATTTGTGCAGATATTAAGACAAAACAATTGAAAATACATTCAGGGTTTTTTTATTTAAAAATTGTGGAATGCCACATTACTAAAGCATTCACCCTTTTTTATTCCAAACTTGAGATGTTTAGTTTTGTCGAAGTCTTTATTATCACATTTATTTTACCTATTGCATTTAGCTCTTCGTGTGTCCCGTGAAAAAAAGTAATGTTATGCTTTAAAATGTCAGAAAACAAGAAAAAAATCAAGTAAAAAGTGAAAAATTAGAGTTTTTCGTGTTTTTTTTATCGAGCAAACTTTTCAGAATCGTGCTGTCAAGCGATTGCAACTCTTTATTATAATGGCAGTAAAAAAGTCTGATGTGTATGAATAATAGTGTTAAAATTTTCATTGATTTGGATCCTTTACTTTCCGAAAAATGTAATTTGGTTAGGCAAACATGTTTGCCGTTTATATCGCACGGCACCGCTTGACATTTTGCGCCGGGTAGCGCTTCGAGTTGAAAAGAGACAAACATATTCGATTCGAATAGATTTGCCACTTGCGCTAAGTATTTACTTTTTTAATATATACTTTTGACGTACCTTTACCCGCAAATGTATGAAAACTTAAATAGCGTTCCTAGTTAGCGTTCCAGTTTCCTTGTTTTTTTAAACGTTGTTGTTTAGTTTACACGTATGTTTTTTTTTACATAAAAGGTACTTCTCTGAAGAGAAGAAAAATATAATAGATAAGAGTAAATTCGTTCTCGCATGCGATCGTTGTTTCGATAATAAAACTTTTGCAAAACGTAACAAGGAATTCTTCTTCTTCTTTCAGTAGGTACCATTTTTAACAAATATCGGCGATGATCATGGATATTTTTACTATGTATGCTACAGGTCTAAATAAGGATTTGGTGCTTTTGTTAACTACTAGGTAGGTCCATTTGCGGCATGTGTAAGCACGAACTTATACGTGTCTACTTGTACAAATGCATGTTATATAAGTTCCTAAATGTACTATATCTATGCAACTTAGATTCTTATTTAGATATTGCCCTATATTCTAATAAATTGAACGGCCTGTCTACTGATAGAACACTTGAGCTATGATAGAAACAAAAACAATGCTTACCGAATAAATCATTCTGTAAATTTATTATAAATAAAAATGGAAATATTATTTGGTTATACAGCCGTACAGTATATATTTTATCACGTTGAGTTTACTGTTTGCATGTAATTCACATCTCAATGGCCCGAACTGAAATGCCACCGGTATAATCCAACTTTAATTTTTACAATAGGTATGTAACAGTTTACAAAAATGAAATTTATCTCTGTAAAAAAAAATATGCAGGCATCACACGCAGTATGTACACCTTTAACCTTATATTCTACATCCATATTCCTCAAATGTATGAGGTATATAAAAATGCAAAATATAAGCCATAATGATTATCAAAAATGAACACTTCCATTTATGTTATGATTTATCTGAGTTTGAGTGATCGCGCGTGCACGGAGCGGTTGAGTCGATGCGCGCGCCGCAGCGCGCGGGAACCGAAGCAATTAGAGGTCAAAACTCAAAGGCATATTTGGAAGGCGCCCTCTTAAGACAACTGCATTAAAAAGTCATATTTGACAGAATTGATCTATACGGCAAACAAGAACTGGGGGAGCGTAGTGCTGAACTGTGAAATAAATGTGAAATAAATTGTCAAATAAATTATGTGTAAATAAATATCCAGAAAGAAGACCACTTTTACCACTTTGACCACCTAAAGACAATCCGAACCTAAAAACATAACAATGTAATCTTTAATCTACAGATATGTCAAAATCACTTTTATTTGCCAATGTAGATACTTTTTTTCATAAACGTTTTCTTTTTTAAAAAATAACGATTAATCAAAGATAACTTAGCACCGAGATGATTTAATATATTTTCTAAATGAATATAGCCACAAATTCCCCCTTAGTAACAAAACCAGCTCTAAATGGGGGCTGGTGCGGTGCACCCCTCTTATTTTTAATTGATTTACGTTAATAATTAGTTTAAATATTAATTTCATCACCCTCCCTCTGTGAAGCTATGTATGTAATGAAAATATAGGAGGTAAATAAATATGCTATATGTTTATGAAATATCCTTTCTACATAGCGTCCACTTCTACGAGACCAATTCTTTATTGCCTTTATTTTCAAAGGGTAGCATTATTGCGTAGAACCTATTTATTTTGACCAACAAGCTAAATCCAACATTTTCTTCTTGTCATAGGCCCGGTATTTTCAACGTTAGCATATCGACTTAATACTAAATGAAAAGGACTCACTTATGTCACTCGTGTGGGTCTAATCTAATCTTATCTAATCTAAGCTGCAAAGATATATATCATTTAAGATTTATATTAAATGCATTCCCACAAGCAGACATGTATAATTTCACGCTAGCACATGCCGCATGTGGACCTACAATATAAAAACCCAATCACAAATGAACATAAGCCCTGCAACTCTTGCCGTCCTTCCCTGAAACAGGGTTGACATTGGCAAAGTGAAACATTTTTTACAGTATGGGTGGTCAGCCGAATACCAACCTATAAGTCAAGGAACATACAAAACAGATTACATTTTAAAAATCAATAAACAATAATATATATGGACATCAAAAAGTAAACAGAAAACAAAAATAAATAAATTGCACAGAATCTGTACTCGACTTTCTTGCAAAAATTAACCCACTGTATGACGTATGTAAAGCTAGAATCATCTACCAGCTAATGCCGTTTCAATAAAAATATAATACATCAATAATAAATCAATTTTATTCCACCGCGGTGTGTACCTGCATACTCGTACAATATGGATATAGCTATAGCAAGAAAATAATAAAAAAGCTTGATGTATCGATCATCGACCGATCATAATACTTTTTTCACAAAACAGTATTATAATAGCAAGTGTGAAAGGAAGAAAGGTGATGGATATGAATTAATTGAAAGAGGTATGTAAGGATAGGAAGAAGTAGAGGCAGCTCTGCAGAGGTCCTGGCCACCCTTGGTGGGATGGCGACAAAGTTACAGATTACAACACTGTGGGTTACTTTCATGTTACTTATTTTGTCTTCTAAGCGAGAAAAAAATCCGCTCGTTCAAAACTATAATAATTATAAAATATCAGTTGGTGTAATGCTACAGCCCCTCTCCGCCCTCCCTACGCCACCCCCCCCCCTGGCATTACAAATACCCAACATATTGTAGGAGCATCATAAACACTAAAACTTATTTAATATCCAAAACGCAATAGTTTAAGTTAAGACATAAATTACTTGCTTGTCCACACACGCCTAAAGATACTTACTGCTATTCAGAGAGACAAAACTTAGTCTACCCTAAGCGCTCTATAATCTAAGTTGCAAAGATATAATATTAACATTTAAAGCTCATATCAAATGCATGCCCACAAACAAACACGTGTAGTTTGCGCTTACAAATGCTAAATGTGTACTTACAAATTTAATCCAAAACTCAAATGCACATACACCCTGTAACTTTTGCTGACCTTCCCTGAAACAGGGGATAGTGAACATTTTTTTACAGTATGAGTGGTCAACCTCATACCAACCCTACAAAACCTACACAAACACTACAAAATCTTAGACAAACCCTACAAAATCATACCAACCTATCAGTCAAGGAATACAAGCAATTAAATACATTCAAATACGAGTATATAAAACAAATAAACACTAAACAATTAAACACTAAAAATTAAAACCTACAAAACTTATTATTTAAAACATTTTTTTTAAAAGCCTCAGCTTTAACCGCCAGCATTACAGATCAGCCGCCATTTCTTTCAGTCCTTACATAGGGGCCGTCCATAAATTACGTCATCGATTTTGGCTGATTTTCGACCATCCCCTCTTACAATCATCCTATAGTCATTATCTAATGACCTCCCCCCCCCTCTTGCTGTAATAATGGATGAGCTTAATAATTAATAATGTTATATTACTTACATACTATTTTGTATATTTTGTAGAAATTGGTATTTACAAGAACGACGTCACTTTTGGTACTCGAACATCATTTACCATCATCCACAGACCAGACTCCCCCCCCCCCTTAATGCGAATGACGTAAAATATGGATAGCCCCATACTTCTTTTATCTCATACCAACCTATAAGTCATGGATTTGCTCACTTAGATATTATTATTCTGTTAGTACCTCTTCTATCGAAGCACATCGACAATGATGGTTATTTTCTAAACACAAATTGCCATTGCTCAAAAAGTAACATGACGCATTTGAAAGCCCATCGTCAAAGTTATAGTACAAATGAATGTTTTCAGTATGATGATTTGAATGTGTGCAAAAAATGAAAGATTGACAAAGTGTAGAAACAAAGGTAATGTGAAAGAAGAAAGTGGACGAAAAAGTGATGAATTGAAAGAAGTATGCAAGGATAGGAAAAACTTGAGACAATCCGCCTTATTCATAAAAAGGTTTTAATTTTTAAACCAGTATAAGGTTGGTTTTCCCATACTAATAAGCTGGTTTAACTCCGGTTTTGGGTTCAACCAATCTAATGAATAAGGCCGAATGATTTTAAACTAAAGGCGCTAGAGTTGAAAATGAATTTGATCGTCAATACCAAATCAAACAAGACCCAATTTCCGCAAGACTGATGAATCATTTTGTCAGATAGATAAATAAATTGATTGATTATTCTTTTAGGGGCATTGTGTACAAAATTATTCCCGACATTTCGTCCCATCTTGTAAAATGTATAACATAACGTTTCAAAGGTGTATACAAGATAGAAACATAATTTTTTTTTTGTAAAAACGAAGTCGGTTTTTCTTCCATCTTTGTGGATGCTTACATACATATAATAATATATACTTAGAACGAGAGTAGTGTAGTGAAAAATTCAGGGTGACCAAACAAATTATTTTCATACTTCAAATTTTTCATTGTACCTACTATGTTTTTTATAACCGGTCTATAATCTATTTAAAATCTTAATTGCAAAGATAAATGGCTCACATTCCATGCAGACACGGGTAATTGTAAATTATGCAAAATAGTTCCTATACAAAATCTCAAATGTAACTCTTTTCTAAAACTTGGTAGCATAATATCGACGGTTAAAAGGCATACATAGGTAGTAGAGTATAAGCGACATTTTGGTCCAAAATGAGTTATGAATGCTATCCTACTTGAAAATTTCCGCTCTTTCTAATGCGCTAACTCCCATAGCTGTACAGTGATTTTTGTGTTGTTTATGCCCAAGCAAACAACTGCGTTTCCCAAGTATGGTTTTTTGTGTAAGCAACAAGATTTTTGCCTTTTTTGTCCTAAAGGCGCTTGTTACATAAAAAAATCGTAAAACACCTTTGAACCCTATTAATAGGAAAATTTATGCCATTTTTCTGCAATCTCAAACTTTAAACTGCTCTCCTGAACAATGTAGTTAATGTCGCTTATACCCTACTGCCTTTTAATCGTCGATATGCACATAATTCTCGACATTTCGTTGGCGTCATAGCCAGCGTCTTTAGGAGAGACCCTTTCTGCACGATTGTGGATGAAATTTTAAATATTATTATGTACTTCCAACGAAGGTTAGAGGTATGCTTTGGATCAAGTCAATTATTATCTTGTTGTTTTTCTTTGATTCGATCTCAATAGATGGCACTATTGAAACATCGAGTGTACCTATGTAATGTACGCAACTCGCAACTAAGCTACACATATAGTGTAACTTCTTGCCGCGTTATCCCCGAAGGGGTCGCATGTGGCGAGTTGAACCTATTTATTTTTACAGGTAAGGGGGCCGGCCTTACGCCAACCACTTCAGTTGAAGTGGGAATTTCCCAGCTCCCGAGGGGGCTGGTACTCATTTCTTGTAAAGGCTGAGTAAACCTCGCCGGTATTTATATAATGGGGTTTTAAATACACACCGAAATTGGAAATCATTTCTGAGACCCTCCTCGGTGGGATTCGAACCCGAGCTCACGGGGTAGAATGCAAGCACTCTACCAACTGAGCTATCGACCGGACTAATGTAAATTTTGCTATAACGGTTCGCCATTCTAAAAGTGAAATTAATTTTCAAATTACTATGTTAATGTGTTAAACAAGCATACAAATGAATTGGGATTTAAATAAATTTAGATGTCAACTAAAGGATGATGATGATGATGATGATTTGTAGAGCGCCTTTTCGCACGCTTAATAAAAAAGAGCAATAACTCAAAAAATAAGAATGTTGGGAAATCACGTTTGAAGTTCAGACAACCAGTACAACTTGTATGGGATGAAAAAGGCGGCCGATGTTTCATCTCGGTCATATTCGTCCAAATTGAACGGCTGTCGCATTCTACCTATTCTTCTCGCATTGTTCTAGCGTTTTATTACAAAATCTCGATTTTCCCAATTTTTGAGTTATTTATCTTTATTATTAAACGTGCGGTTTCGTGACTACCTGTCACTGCAAAGGCGCTTTTATGACTTTGTGGCCTTCAAACTCTTATAAACAATGGGTATGATTTTGATTTTCTTCAACCAAATATTTTTTCAACTATAGCAAATCAGCTAACATCACATTGAATAATGAAAATTGACATTTTTCAAGATGGCAACTTTATTTCCCATTTTGACCACGTTTAATTAATTAATATTTTTTAAATAGATTTGTGGAAAAAAATGCAATCCACCAACCTATTTTACCTGGCCAATTGTCTTCATGCGAAAGCAGAAGCTTGTGTGCATGCAACGGCATCTGTTGAACCAGGGTCGAAGTTATGGTCAAGTGGGCCAGACGCAAGATACGAACCAACGTTATCCTGTTCCAAATACGCTAGTCGAACATGCGTCTCTACGCCTCGGCCATAACACCGACTTATAATTCCAGTTTAAATTTTACCGGGATGAAATTGAAAAAAAAATGAATAGATAGTCAGCCTCATACCAACCTTTAAGACAAAAATACTTATGGTGATAGCAAGCCGTTGATTTACGCGGCGTTTTTTTACGCTGCCCAGTCACCCTACTCATCTTAAAGCTGTGTAGGTGATCTCATTAGCAGTTTGCATATAAAAGGGCCTAATAACCCTTGGCGGAGGGGTGGGGGGACTCAAGGGATCCCTCGGGGGGGCGAGGACCCCGTCTGAGGAAAACAAAACCTTATCTTGCGACGAGAAAACCTTATCTGTCTAAGGACAACAAAACCTTATCTTGGAACATGGAAACCCTAACTCATGACAAGGTCCGGTCGATAGCTCAGTTGGTAGAGTGCTTGCATTCCATGCCGCGAGCTCGGGTTCGAATCCCACCGAGGGTGTCAGAAATTATTTCCCGTTTTGGTGTTTATTTCAAGCCCCAAAATAAAATAACGGCAAGGTTTACTCAGCCTTCACAAGAAATGAGTACCACCCCTCTCGGGAGCTGGGAAATCCCCACTTAAACTGAAGTGGTTGGCGTAAGGCCGGCCTCCTTGCCTGTAAAAATAAATTGGTTCAACTCGCCACATGCGACACCTTCGGGGATAACGCGGCCAAAATAACTCTACATGTACCTATGTAGGTATTGCTTAGTTGTCTAATCTAATCTAATCTCTAATCTAAGTTACAAAGATATGTTACATTGGAGATTCACATTATATGCATTCTCACAAACAGACACGTGCAAGTTCGCGCTTGCACATGTCGCATGTGAACTTACAGCATAAATAACCCAATTCTCAAATGGACATTCACCCTGCAACTCTTGCCGTCCTTCCCTGAAACAGGGGTGACATTGGCAAAGTGAACCATTTTTACAGCATGGGTGGTCAGCCGCATTCCAACCTATCAGTCAAAATATCATACACGACAAATTACATTTTTTTAAATCGTGATTCACATAAAATAAAACGCAATTGTCGAAAAAGTATCCTAATATTATAATTTAAGGTAGGTATTTTTAATTGTCAGCAATTATCTGGGTGTAGCGTGACTAAACTAAACATATAGTGTAACTTTTGCGGCGTTCTCCCCGAAGGGATCGCTTGTAGCAAGTGGAAGCTATTTATTTTTACAAGTACCTACCTAAGGGGGCCGGCCGTACGCCAATTAATTCAGGTGAAGTGAGGGTTTCCCAGCTCCCGAGGGGGCTGGTACCTACTCATTTCTTGGGAATACTGAGTAAGCCTTGCCGGTATATATATGCCGATAGGTGAAGCATGTTTTATTTATTGTGGGTTTGAAATAAACACTGAAATGGGAAATCATTTCTGACACCCTCGGTGGGATTCGAACCCAAGACTTTTTTATTTGACATTCAGTTCATTGCAGGTCGATGGGTTAGTTGGTGGAATCGAGGGTGTCAAAATGATTTCCCTTTTCGTGTTTATTTCATCTTCAAAATAAATCAATAAAATATGCTTTGAATTTAAAGGTCAATTTATATTAGTCAACCTACTAACAATTGCATTATAATATTTTTTTCTTGAAAAAGATTAAAATTGTTAGATACCTACTTACCTACGCATATATTTTTTAAGCTTTCACGGAGTACCAAGCTATATTAATTGTTCAAAATAATAATAAATAATTATATTTGAAGTATTTCCAGGCAAAGGGGTTTTAAACATTTTTATCATATACCTATTAAAGCTAAGACGGTAAATTATCATTTTTTTATTACTACAACACATAGCCCTTCCATTTAAAATATGTACCAGAGAAGCACAACCTATGGGTAACAACTTATTATAAAAAACTTAAATTTTCTTTTAAATTAATATCGCATTTTTTGTTATAAAATTGGCACAAAAACTGCAACAAAATACTAAAAAGTGTACATTTTAGAATGTAGTATTGTTTACTTTACGATGACGATTTTTTTTGTTAGAAAACTTCCCATTCTAATCTAAATCTAAATCTAAGCTGCAAAGATATGTACCTATCATTTGAGATTCATATTAAATGCATTCCCACAAGCAGACATGCATAATTTCGCGCTTACACATGCTGCATGTGGACCTACAATATAAAAACCCCAATCTCAAATGAACATAAGCCCTGCAACTCTTGCCGACCTTCCCTGAAGCAGGGGTGACATTGGCAAAGTGAACCATTTTTTACAGTATGGGTGGTCAGCTGCATACCAAATACCCATTCAAAAACATAAAATCAAAATTTAAATTTATATTTAAGTATTCACTGTTTTTCTTATATTAAACAAATGCCTTCTACTCTACTGAAATCACCTGCCATCTGTTTTTTTTTTAAATGATAACGACGAAAAAACAAACTTAATTTAATGAATTAATACTATTAGTTCATTTAGGTGCCTAATATACTTATTTCCTAAGCAAGTTCAATTTTAGAATGAATTTATTTCTTATACAAACTGTGTACACATATTTAACAATAATGTAAGACGTAAGTACCTACTCAATAGAATTTATTTTCTTAAATGGGCTATTTTTCATCAAAATCAAATTTAAATTCCAATTCAAAAACATTTTATGTACATTGGATAAAAAACTGTTTTAAAAATTAAATAGGAAACTTGTTTGCGATCACTGCAATCCTTATTTCAAATTTAAATTTCGAACAATATTTTTTTGCTAATTGCCAGAGCCTAAAAAATATTCCTGGAAATTCCCTAATTACATTTTAATGGGGCTTTTATTGTACGTACCTACATGCACGTCGCTAAACAATACCTATTGGTTTATATTTATTTTCTCCAGTAGCCATAAAGCCACCATCGACGAAGCGTCTCCACGTTGTGTTCTTGTATCAACTTGTCAACCCTCTATTATTGTTTTGATCGATTATTACAAAAAAGTGTGAATTTATCTGCCGTGCTTTTTATCACCGGGTTGTGACGTGATTTAATATTTTCATTGTTTCAAAACCAAAAACTATCAATTTTAAGTGGATATATATCATTTGTTTGTGTTATTTGATCAAATTAACGCAGACATGTTTTCAAGAAATCATAAAAGGTAAGAACTTTTATCCGATTGTGTTTATTGTTCTATAACACCTACGTTGATCGATTATTGTAATTCCCCTATTTAATTGTCCTCATTCATACATAGGTATATATATATATCGATTTTACAAAGGGTAACCTGAGGTTAACCACCAAATGTTAATAAATTGACAAAAGGCAATTACGAAGTTTACCGAAAATGCTTTTTTGGACTTACTTATTTTTGAGTGAAGTGTCTCATTCCAGATCATTGAAATCTCATAATTTATTCTTTTTGGAACATCCTATTTATTATTAGTGTAGGTACCTAATGGTTATAGAACGAATTTCATCAACGACAAAATGAGGTTGAAACATTTTTTAATTGAAACTTTTTTCTCAGCGAGCAAACGTCAGTCTTGCATAGGACTGCCGTCGGCGCAATGTTGTGTATGCTAGTGTTTCTCAACCTTTTTTTGCCCATCGCCCCAAATGTCTAATCGACGGGAGGGGGATGTAGGCACGCAATTTCTATAAACTGTCAACATCTAACTTAGTTAAAAAAAGCCGTCGACGGTGGCAGAGGGTAGGCACAGGTGACAGAAACTATTTCCCCTCTCCCCATAGCCCCAATCTCCCCCCACAATATAGCCCCAATTCCTCCTTTGTAATTTTTGCCCCTAGGTTGGGAGCCACTGGTCTGCCAATTCACGTGCTGGCAGATGGCAGGCAGCTAGGGAAAAATATTTTTTTATGGGTTGCTAAGTTCCCTAGTAACGCAGGAGTGTGACGTTTGCCTGTAGAGAAAAAATATTTTTCAAAATTGTGTCGAAACTCCTTGGCTTATAGGTTGGTATGAGGCTGACCACCCATACTGTAAAAAATGGTTCACTTTGCCAATGTCACCACTGTTTCAGGGAAGGCCGGCAAGAGTTGCAGGGCTTATGTTCATTTGAGATTGGGTTTTATATTGTAGGTTCACATGCGAAGTTGAATGTGTCTGCTTGTGGGAATATGTTTAATATAAATCTTAAATGTGTTATATTGTTGCAACTCACATTATAGATTATAATAGTGTCGAGTCAATAATTTTTGGTTTTTGTTTTGTAAGTAAGTACTTAAGTAGGTATAATTTGTTAAAAAATATTTTCTTTCCGTTCCAGTTCTTCTAAAAATGAGATTGTCGGGGTCTTCCGCAACCTTTTCAAAGGTTCATCACGCAAGGAAATCTCCAGCAACCAGGCCGACGGCAGCAAGGGGTCATTGCGTCACAGGATCAGGGCGCGCTTCTCCTTCAAAAGGAGCAGCTCCCACTGTGAAGACTCCAAGTGGACCTCTTCCACTCCGCACGAGCCTGCCGAGCGGCGCGGCAGGCCCAAGGCCATGTCTCCTCTCTTAGACAACACAGAAAACTCCCTCAATGTCTCCAGCATTCTCAAGCAACCCAACTGTCTCAGGCTCACCAACAAGAAGAGACTGCGCTTTGAGGACGACAGCTTGAAAGGCTATTTCTGCAACGAGAACAAAAACACTCCGATCCAAGACGAAACCGAAGAAACGGTCGTTCTACATTCAATGGAAAGCGACGAGAGATACTACAAAATGATGAAGGAAGAAATTCTTGAGAGGAGTAGAGATTCATCTATGAAAAGAAGCGTCTCAAAACCGGAGAGGAAAACAAAATCAAACGGAGAAGATTTGGTCAATATCAGCACTCTGCAACTGTTGTACGATGACAATTTAGAATCTGAAGGCTTCACAGCCAACTGTGAGGAATTTATTCACTTTTTCAGGGACTCGGAGTGTGCTAGTGATACTAAATCTGGCAAGTTTGTGCCAAAGATTGGCGCAGCTAAGAAATACAAGGACAAGAGATTTAATCCCATGGCCAAGGAGCAATCGTGTGCGGTTGTAGTTCTGAAGGGCCAACAAAACACCAGCCAAAGAATGTCGTGGTGCTCTGCATAATTCTTAACCTTCACAACCATATTAGTCATTTGAAATCAAAGACAGCGGTCAAGGATTTTCTACAGCAATGTTAAAATGACATTCTCTGTGTTTCCATGGAGGAACTTCTTATTGCTGGCTTTATTTCAATACCACTCATATAAGAGGAAAGACTGATTTTCCCTGGAGCTGTGATATTTTTCTCAATTCCCTTCAGCCTGACGTCACCAGTTTTTAGGTAGCTTCATTTACTTTTATTGTTTATTTGATTGCTTTTATTATTGAGTTACTTTTTTAACAACATTCTTCTTTAATTTACGTATCTTTTGACCTGAAATCAAATATTACTCCATTATTAATTGATGAAATCTCCTTGATTGATAGGTTGGTATGCGGCTGACCACCCATACTGTAAAAAATGGTTCACTTTGCCAATGTCACCCCTGCTTCAGGGAAGGTCGGCAAGAGTTGCAGGGCTTATGTTCATTTGAGATTGGGGTTTTTATATTGTAGGTCCACATGCAGCATGTGTAAGCGCGAAATTATGCATGTCTGCTTGTGGGAATGCATTTAATATGAATCTCAAATGATACATATCTTTGCAGCTTAGATTTAGACTTAGATTTAGAAATACTGAACCTGTAACTCCGTCACCATCTTATTATATTAGCCAGAGCATCTACAGAGTTACCTGCATTATTTTCTAAGTAGTACATAGATTACTAAGACAATGTTATATGTACGAGTAATAAAACTTAATCAATAGTTATGTATGTGCGTTCTCATTTGTTATCCCTATGTTCTTATTATTCATATATATTTCATTGGGTACTTTAGTAAGAATAAAATCTTGTGTACAAAGTCAGATTACAGAAATTATTGTGTAAAATTGAGACATACTTTTTCATCAATTTTAAAAAAAGTTTCTTATTATTGATTATGTTTAACTTACCTATTGGTTTTCAAAGATGGGTCACAATGGTTCGAATAGTTGGAAAAGATTTTTTGTTATTTGACATCTCAATTTTTGTAATCCACAATTGGTTTATATTATTTTAAAAAAATCCTTGGTATTTTGTTTCATCAACCAGCATTGTCATAAAACATTTCATTTTTGTTTTCTTTCTATGCAGCTACATGCATTACTTTATATACCTACTTTTTACAAAAAAACATACTATGGGTAGGTAATAAAAAGCACAAAAAATGTTTGATTTTTTTCTTGGTAAATTGCCTACTTCATTCATTAGTGGTAATTTACATTTTCAATTCTCCCTGTTTTATTTTCTAAGAAAGTATTAAATAGTACCTATTAATTCTTGTGCATTTTGTATTTCCATTGTCTGTGACTACTTATCATTAAAATATAATGCTTATTACCTTTAATTGTTTTTTGTACTTTTTATTTAATAAAGACTGAACAATGTTCATTATCTTAAAAATTGAATTTTCATTTCTTTGCCCTTTACTTAGATAAGCTAAATGGCTATTTGATTTTGATGCTTTGTTCTCTAAAAAAACTAATTTTACAGTTAGGGAGTATTATTATGATTGAGATAGCAAAATATTTTAAACAAATTAATAGTAATCAAGCAAAAAAATGTATTGTTAATTTAAATAATAATTGTTTTACTATACAAACTTAAAAACCTGCCTAAACAAAACTCAGAAGTTTTGTGTCATGAAAAAATGTAAGAAAATTATATTTTTCCATAATCTAAGTTGCAAACGGACACAAGCAGGCATATGCAAGTTTGCGCTTATACATGTGTGCATACAAAATAAACCAAACCGCACGTGACAAAAATTTTGCAACTCCTGCCTCCTTTTCCTGAAACTGGAGTGGCATTGGCAAAAGTGAACCAAGTTTTTACATCATGGGTATCAGCCTATTAGACAAGGAAGGATATAAGTACATACTTACAACATATTAAAAAAGATAAACATAAAAACAAAACACTGTTTTGGTCTGCTGATGTATATATAAGATAGAATAAAGGTAATGATGGTAGAATAAAGGAGTGTTTTTTTCCATATTTAACATTTTTTTAAGGGGAGCTTTACCAAGTTTCCCAGTACATAAATATTATTTTTGTTTACAAAAGTAGCTTCAACCAGATATGAATTAATACATTTATTGAATTTGAATTAATTCTGAAAAAAATATATAATTTGCTCTTCCGCGTAGTAATAATTATTGTGGTAATAATCATAATATCCAAGATAATTTTTTTTGTGGGAATGATATTTTGTCAGTAACTTTAGAAAGCGACATCTGTGCTAGAAATTTTTAAGCTTTTATGATTCAAATGAAAACAGCGTTCATTGTTAACGATCGAACACATCACTTTTTAGCTTTGACGCCAGATGGCAGTCTTTTATTTCTCATTTGATTTTATGGTTCAACCAAGAAGAATTTTTTCTGCAAATTAATATTATTTTGATCATTGCTTTTAATTTTTGCGACGTACATTTTGTACCAGTAAAATTTTTGGTACAACGCACAAATTAATGATTCACGATAATATTAATTGTCACAGAGCACTGGTGATAGTACCTATATTTTTATCTGTAGAAGAAACCAATATAACTATTTTTTATAATGAAATCAGCGGAAATAAATTGAGGAATGAAATGTAAAGGCAATATCATTTGAATAGAATAAAACCGTCTTCCACAAGAATCTCCTTCTAGCCTCATTTTTGTTAAAATATTTGTAGGTAGTCCAGTAACATAGTCGTAATGTCGCGTCGTAGGTGCATTGAATTGGGTTCTAGTACCTATATATCGCTCCCCCAGTTCTTGTTTATCGTATACGCCAATCTTGTCCGGTCGATAGCTCAGTTGGTAGAGTGCTTGCATTCTACCCCGTGAGCTCGGGTTCGAATCCCACCGAGGAGGGTGTCAGAAATGATTTCCTATTTCGGTGTTTATTTCGAGCCCGATAATAAAAATACCGGCAAGGTTTACTCAGCCTTCACAAGAAATGAGTACCAGCCTCCTCGGGAGCTGGGAAACCCCCACTTCAACTGAAGTGGTTGGCGTAAGGCCGGCCCCATTACCTGTAAAAATAAATAGGTTCGACTCGCCACATGCGACCCCTTCGGGGATAACGCGGCAAGAAGTTACACTATATGTGTAGCTTACTTGTTTAGTTGTTTGTTTGTTTGTCAAATATGACTTTTTCATGCAGTTGTCTTATGAATCAAATTCTACACAATCTGAGCTAAGAAAAACCGTAAAACTCGATAATGTGAGAGTTCTTTTAAATATTTTTTAAATAAATTTCTTGATTTCATAAGACACATTGGTCCAGTACACATGCAAACATCGCTCATGTAAAATTTTCTCAATGGCGGATACGATAAACAAGAACTAAGGCAGCGATATCTCAATGGTTCTAGTCTAGTCTTCATTACTTCTTGTACTCGTAGGTACTGCCTATAGGATGTGCCTATAAGATGCCGAATCCAAATTTTCGACCTCGGCAGACCTCCAGAACACTTTTGAATTTCTCAGAAACACATTTTTTTTACTTTTTCCCCCAATAAACCCTGAAGATGCACGTTTTTGTTGTATTGTATGGAAGTAACTATTTACACACAAATATTTTTTCTACAGTTTGAGAACATAACAAGTTAAGTAGCCAGTGGCGTTTTTAGGACAACCAGCGCCCTGGGCGAGATTTCTAAGGCGTCCCCTATCCACCATTCAAATCCACACGAAAAACTATTATATCTGGCGCCCTGGGCAGTCGCCCAACCACGCCCTACCCTAGCGCCTGCCTGTAAGTAGCTTTAACAGTTTCTGAGATTCAGCCAAATGTTCAAACTTTCACGCTAATTTTCATGTATCATTGCAATAAAAATGCCTTTGTATCATCAAACAACATTTATTTAATTTTATATTTTGAACGAAATAGGTGGAGGAAGAATAAACTCAAGGAATTGGCTGTTCAAAACCAAACGACTAAAAATTGAAATAAAAAATATGTCTAATCTACACTAATCTAAGCTGCAAGGATATATATCATTTAAGATTTATATTAAATGCATTCCCACAAGCAGACATGTATAATTTTGCGCTAACACATGCCGCATGTGGACCTACAATATAAAAACCCAATCTCAAATGAACATAAGCCCTGCAACTCTTCCCGTCCTTCCCTGAAACAGGGGTGACATTGGCAAAGTGAACCATTTTTTACAGTATGTGTGGTCAGCCGCATACCAACCTATAAGTCAAGGAACATACATGACAAATTTCATTTTTTAAATAAAAAAATGATAATATTATATTCATGGACATCAAAAAAACTAAAACATAAAACCAATTTCACTTTAATAAACCCTAGCCGCCAATATTCCAGATCAATCGCCATTTCTTTCTATCCTTACATACTTCTTTCTTTTCCTCCAGAGTCATAACCTTCTTCATGCAAGCTCTTCTTTTATTATCTATATATAATCTATAATCTAAGTTGCAAGGATATATTCATTCAAAGCTCTCAGATGTATGCCCACAAACAAACAAGTGTAGTTTGCGCTTACAAATGCTGATTGTGTACTTACAAATAAAATTTGTATATTATGACTCTGGATAATACATTTGATTTATTTACATAGTTTTGTAAATAAATGTAAAGATAGATGAAGAGTGGAGAACAATGTTCAGTTTACGCTCCTTTCTTCTCTTTGAGGTCCCAGGTCCAAGGAAACTTATCAAGCCGTCTTCTGAATCATCCTCCATGGCCTGACATGAAAAGGAAAAGTCTAAGATGGCTGGAATCGAGAATATAAAATGTTAGCTTTCAACAACAATACAAGTTTAACAAGTAATTTACCTCATGTTGTTCCGCAAACGCAAACGCAACTAAACGCAACTAAGCTACACATATAGTGTAACTTCTTGCCGCGTTATCCCCGAAGGGGTCGCATGTGGCGAGTTGAACCTATTTATTTTTACAGGTAAGGGGGCCGGCCTTACGCCAACCACTTCAGTTGAAGTGGAGGTTTCCCAGCTCCCGAGAGTGCTGGTACTCATTTCTTGTGAAGGCTGAGTAAACCTTGCCGGTATTTTATTTTGGGGTTTGAATTAAACACCGAAATGGGAAATCATTTCTGACACCCTCGGTGGGATTCGAACCCGAGCTTTCGGCATGGAATGCAAGCACTCTACCACCTGAGCTATCGTTCCGCGACTCTGTCAATCTTCAAAATCATCCTTACATCGAAAATATATAGGTTGAAAACTTGGATTCTGGATCTCAGGCACATCCTTTAAAATAAATAATAAAGAAACCAACTAGGTGCCCTCATTCAATGCAACTTAGGCTGTTTAATGGTACTGGAGTACTGCATGCTTTAACCACATTGTTTTCCATTTATTGTTCCTACTCCCTCTATAGGTACTCCGGCACTTCGTTACCTCCTGTGATAGTTTTATTTCATTTAGTGTGTGTTGTTTCAATGATAGCTAATGTGAGCTTAAACTGAAAGGAAAACTATCTGCGCGAGTCTCATGAGTTTGTCCTTTTCACTCAGTATTAGTGTTGCAACGAATATTCGGTATTTGGCATATTCGGCTACTTTTTCACTATTCGGGCAAATACCGAATAGTAACATTTTAGCCGAATGTTTGGCGTGCCGAATACCAATTTAAAAGAAAAGTAAGAAGAATTCCGCTGCTCTCTCCATTACCATTGTGTGGTGCAATTTGAGTTAAAAAATTTTGAAAAAGTTGAACATTTGAAAACAGCATTTCGTGAATAAATCCTGCATTTGTTGGCTTTAACTTTTAAGAACAAGTAACGCTGCTTCTGTTTTTCTGAGAACCATGCCACCTGTTCCCATGAAGTTGCTTATTTCGTGATTTTTTTAATTTAGTTTTATTTCATTGAATGTGTGTAGTTTCATTGTAATCCATAAAAAAACATTTAATTTTTTTTTTTTTTTTAAAGTTGCTGTTTCATTTCTTACCTCTACAAATATTTAAAATCTAAAAGAGGCGGGTTGTGATAAAGAAAGTCTATCTTGTCTGCGTTATCTGGAAGCAGGAGATTACGCTTTTCTTCATAAAGGTTTCCAGCTTCCAAGAAAAGCCTCTCGCCATGACGCGCGGGATTTCATGGGGTGAACTGGGCAACCAATAGTGAAGACTCGGAACGCGGTGACCAACCGCCGAATAAACGACAGAATATTCGGTATTCGGTTGGCTCCATGCCGAATATTTGGTATTCGGTGGAGGAAATTGAGATAAGACTGAATGAAACAAGAGTGGAGGTCGTGAAAGAATTTGATTATCTGGGAAGCAAGTTTGAGTCGAATGGGAAATTGACGAAAGAATTGGAAAAGCGTGCTAGTAGAGGAAGAAGTGTAATGGGAACGATTGGAAGAATTGCAAGAAATAGGAAACTTACGAAGAATATGAGATTGGCGGTCCACAATGTCATATTGGTTCCAACATTGATGTATGGAAGTGAGGCGTGGACAGTTAATGAATGTGAGCTGAGTAAAGTATGTACGGTTGAAATGGCTTACCTGAGAGCAATGGCTGGAAAAACACTGAATGATAGAGTACGTAATGATTGGGTGACGAACGAGTGTGGTATAAAAGAGAATATGAGAATGAAAGTACAAAAAAGTACGATGAGATGGTTCGGACATCTCGAAAGAATGGATGATGAACGACTAACGAAGAAAGTGTACAAAGGAAATGTCAGAGGAAAGCGCGGAAGGGGAAGGCCGAGGAAAGAATGGTTAGACCAAATAGGTGAGATTGCGAAAGAATGGAACCTGCAGAGTGAAAATAAGAGAAGAGTATGTATGAAAAAGGTGATGAATATTGAGGAAATGAAAGTGGTTTGTAAGGACAGAAAAAAGTGGAGGCGCATCTGCGGAGCTACCGGCCACCCCTAGTGGAACGGCGGCAGGATACAGTAACCGAATACACATTCGTTGCATCACTACTGAGTACCTACTTATAAAGTCGCGAAGTCTTTGTTGAAACAACACACCCTAAGTCTTGTAGGTAACATGCTTAAATTTTCACTCCTATTTTTCAAGGTTTTTTTTGTACTATGCTCCCAACTTGTGTAATTACATACTGACCGTCTTTATTTGAACTTACAAGTGCTTGCCCGCCATTAGATCTTGCTTTGTATTTCACTATCAATTCATTGTAATCTTGTTCCTATCTGCTATCGCCCAATCATCATTCGATAAAACAATAAAACCCTATCAATACATATAATTTGAATTTATCTAACAAACATAAAATGTTTACACCAGTTTATTTTAAAAACGTGGTTCGGAGGTACGTAAAACTCGCTTAAAATATAAAACAAAAACTTGGTGTATTTAAAAAAATAATGTGTTTTCAAATTCACAAATTATCAAAATTCAATACGCTGCAAATTAAGACATTTTAGTGCAATTGATATTGTATGCAAACTATTTTTCAAGTGATTTTGAACAGTAGGTGTAGGTGATTTTGAACCTATGTGCTGAGCATAATAAATTAATAAAGTGGAATCCTTTTCATGCTAAAGAATTGTTACAATAAAAATGGCTGCGAAGTTTTCAATTTTGAAGAAGGATTTTTTACTTCTGGTGATGCTTTTGGGTACAGAGACTCGAGCTCAGGACGACAATTGCTATTTACAAGATTTTGAAGATGGAACCTTGGGAATGTTCTCGGAAGGAACTTGTGATGCTGCCACTTCGCCATTTGTCGTAGAGCGGTATTCAGCTGCCACTGACTTAGATAAACCCACAGACACGAGCACCTTCTACATGACCACAAATGACGAGAAAACCAGCTGTGTCACTAGCACCCCAATCGAAGTGAAAAACAGAGCGCAAGTGGATGTTTCTTATTTATCAAAAAATAAAAATAGCGATCGGAGTTTGATCGTCTTCATCTCGGCGAAAGACTTTGATAATCCAACCACAGTCGTGGGATCAACAACCATAATTTTAACAAATGATAATAAGTGGGATGTTCGAAATTTCATCATTACGAAACCTGGAAAAGTTTTGGTGAGTTTATTTTTATAAATACTTATTTTTTCTTCTGATAGAGTTCCTACAATGACAATGGAATAAGCACAAATTTGATTTTTGTTTTCTCGGCGGGCAAACATCACATGTCTAAGTGACTCCTTACCAATTAATTACAAAGTATTATATTTGTTAGGGTTTGGTGGTTCACACAGTGAAAGTGTGAACCACCAAACACATGAGAAAAAATGATAAATACGACGCTGTCCCAATATTTTCGAACAGTTGCTGAAATTCGCCGTTTTTTAGTGTTTTCGAGGTTTATTTATGTATATTATTAACGACAATAATGAATTTTAATGCTTAGAAATAGAAAATGGCAAGTAATAAATTTAATTATTTTATTTTAAAATTAAAATAAAAGCTCAATTTAAAATACTAAAAATTAAATACGGGAAGTCGATTCCGCATTTCTACAAAAAAGGCATTTTTGAACTCTCATTAACTAGTACATACGTCAATTTTTTGTATTATAAATGTTCTACAATATTGTAGAAAATATTGTTGTTAACAATGCTAATTGACGATTTTTTTTTGTTTTTTGTAAACTGAAAGTAAAATCAACACTTTTAGGAACCCCAAAAATGTGCCGAAAATATAAATTTTTAGTGCTCAAAAACTAGCTTTTCTGTTTTGTTTTCTGTTTTTTCTTACTGTTATAATCAAAGTTCACATTATAATCTGTTGGTTTCTGTATATATTAATAATTACAATCATTTTCTGTATTTTATTAAGATTTTTAAAAGATGACTTAAATTTGCTCAAATACAAGCGGCAAATAATTCAGTGTGAGATGGATCGTTGAAGGGAGAGCACGCTTGTCGTTTCTGCGGAAAAAAAATATGACTTAAAATCAAAATGCCGATATGCAAGAGTAAAAAAAAACCTCAGCTATGTTTTAAAAGGTGTTTATGTACAAAATATATATAAATTAAAAAGGTAAATCAACTTTAACTTTGTATAAAAGCGATATTTCGTACTTTTACATTCTCTGTCGGAGATCTCCCGCGTATCACAGTGAGTGAAGTAACTTTGAAAGTGCGTAATGTCAATACGTATTACATAGTATCGTATTATCAAATGCAATATGTTTTAAATATTTTTTGTAAATCTCTGATAATTCACTGCTAGACATAGGTCTCCAGTATATGCTTTTACTTTTACATGACATTTCATTATCGAAAACATATTTAGGAAACAAAAAGGAAGTCCCGCATCCCAATTATCCCAAAAACCTAAAATTGAGATTGATTAGGAATTGAACTATAAACAGATACTTGTCGATAATTATTAACTTTTATAGTTATAATAACGCCATATTTTCAGTAGGCATGGCCAGAATCTTTATAGAGTCTCTTCCACTTATTCTTATCTTTACATCTATATATAAATAGTCTACAACGAAGTTTTATTAACAGTTAAGATTCATATTAGAGACATACTTACAATCAAAATTATGTAAGTGTGCGCATACACATGCTGTATGTGTAATTACGAAAAAAACAAATTGACATAAATGATAGTTTGGTATCAGCATGTGTAGTATAAGGTTAGGTTACAGCTGTAACTGTAACTGTAACTCTGTCGCCATTCCGCTAGGGGTGGCCAGAGCCTCTGCAGAGCTGCCTCCATTTTTTCCTATCCTTACATACCTCTTTCAGTTCATTCATATCCATCACCTTTTTCATGCATTTTCTTCTTTTATGCTCACTTTGTATATCCCATTCTTTCACAATCTCCCCAATCTGATCACTCCATACTTTTCTCGGTCGTCCCTTCCCTCTTTTTCCTTTCACACTTTCTTTGTATACATACTTTGTCAGTCTATCATCATTCATTCTTTCCACATGCCCAAACCATCTCATCACATTCTTTTGTACCTTAACTTTCACATCCTCTTTCAAATTACATTATTTTTTTACCCATTCATTCCTAACTCTATCCCTCAGAGTTTTTCCTGTCATGCTTCTCAAATGCTTCATTTCCACCGTACATACTTTACTCATTTCGCTATCGTTCACTGTCCATGTTTCACTTCCATACATCAAAGTCGGTAACAATATGCCATTGTGTACCGCCATTCTCAGATCCATCGTCAATCGCTTGTTCTTTGCTATTCTTCCTATTGCACCGACCACTTGCTTTCCGCGCAGTGTAAACGCGCGCAGTGTAAACAAACCAAGATGTTGTAAACAAATCTTTATCTCACATGCCAGTTTTGAAAAATGTATTGGATTCATTCTGTAACTGAATATTAATAATTTGTAGGTTGTTGTTGTATTTGTAACTAAAAAACTAATAAAGATTTAAAAAAAACACTGTTTTTTTTCTACATGTTGTTTTTATTTATGTAAATTATTATGTGCAACTGTGGCCGTTTTATCCCCGAATGTGAATCATTGGCATATGTAAACATTTTTTTGCACAAAGAAAATGACCAAATTTGTGCCTAATATTATGAAAAACTAATATGAATTGCAATATTTTATTTGCCAGAAGTACTTTTTAGAAGCTCGAGTCAGAATTCTCCCTCTTTTTAGTCGTAATTTGCACTCTGACATCGATATAAATAAAATATATTTTTATTGATGCACTCTGGACATAGCCATAAAAACAGTTTATAAAGAAAAAAGTGAAAACCCAAAAAACATAGGTCTTGAAAATTGTTTTCATTTTTCCGCTACGATGTATTTATTACCCGTCGACATGACGTCTACAAAATGTTATCCCATATTGCACTATTGGATATCGCCGTGCGAAGAGCGCAGAGCCTTAGCCCATGTATCGCGTGTGTGAAAGAGAGACAGAGTGTAAACAGTTAGTGTGTTCTTGGCTTGATCGACGTTTAAAAAGAAATGTGACATCGTGTGAAAAGATTCAACGACAACTGTATATGCTATTGTAAAGAGCCCCCAAACACATTTGACATTTGTATCATATTTTTAAGTGTGTACAAATACTGGACTAGAGAATTTTTTTTGTTTTATGCGTTGCAACGTTTGTCTGTTCGAGATTCGAAAAACTTTAAATTTTGATTATGTTAAAACGGGACAGGACCCTTAAGTATAAAATGTGTCTATGAATTTTTGTTTGACTGATTTTTGTTGCAAGAGTCACTGCTTCTTAAGGGAATCCTTTTTGAGGCGAAAATATTCGAGCCACAAAATAAAAATAAAATTGTAAGTGAATTAAAAACAAATAATAGTTAGTATTAGTTTGCCTTTTCCCTAGAAACCCGGCCGCGTGAAGTAAAAACTTTATTTCCTATGTTATTTGTGAAGAGTTCATCTAGCATTTTTTCCTGCAGGTCAAAAGGTTATGGCTGATGTAAGCTGTTTTTCTTTGTTTCAGATAAGTGTGCAGTGTGCCCTCCTCAAGGATAAGGACGCCTTCTTTGCCATTGATTATATCAAAATCAAAGACCCGGAAGCAGAAGATTGCTTGGATCCAACGACAACTACACTGACAACTGTGGAAGGGGAAACCACAACAGAAATGGAAACAGAGCCCACGACAACAGAAGGAGGGGAAACCACAACGGAAGGAGGGGAAACCACAACAGAAGGAGGGGAAACCACAACGGAAGGAGGGGAAACCACAACAGAAGGAGGGGAAACCACAACGGAAGGAGGTGAAACTACAACAGAGGAAGGTGAAACAACAACAGACGGAGGTGAAACTACAACAGAGGAAGGTGAAACCACAACAGACGGAGGTGAAACCACAACAGACGGAGGTGAAACCACAACAGACGGAGGTGGAGCCACAACAGACGGATCTGAAACCACAACAGACGGAGGTGAAACCACAACAGACGGAGGTGACACCACAACAGACGGAGGTGGAGCCACGACCCTTACAGAACCAACCACTACACTTTTCCCAGTAGTAATTCCAGATTCAGATGAAGAACTTTGGAAGATTATTGCAATATCTGCATTGTCTGTAGCGGGCGTCCTTTTGATCTATGCGATTGGCATCACTGCCTATAATTGCAGTGGAGTTGGCCCGTCTGCCGACGCAGCAACAGCGATTGCAGCAAGCACACCTGACCAATATGATAACCTGCCACGGCTTGCGATCCAGAAGAAAGTCATATCGTATGATGGGGACACGGTCATCGAGATAACAAGAAAACCAAACCATCTATAAATGCTGAATCGACATATTATTTTTCAGATCAATAAAATATTCTGAAATAATATTGTGCTGTACAAAAAATTTTCACCGACAACAAATAGGTTCAACTCGCCACATGCGACCCCTTCGGGGATAACGCGGCAAGAAGTTACACTATATGTGTAGCTTAGTTGCGTTTTTTTTTTGCGTTGCAGCTTTTTCGTTCGAAAAATGGATCGACTGATTTTTGTCATTTCGTCGCAATTGAGTCCGCACATTCAAAGCTCCCTTCGGCTATATGACGTCACAGGTTGTCGGCAGTGCAGTGGTAAGAAACAAACAAATTCCATTTAATCACTTGGGTTTCATTTTTATTTCACAGCATTGTTAAATATGCGTACAATGGTATCTAACGCAACTAAGCTACACATGTAGTGTAACTTCTTGCCGCGTTATCTCCGAAGGGTTTCGCATGTGGGAAGTAGAATATATTTATTTTTACAGGCAAGGGGACCGGCCTTGCGCCAACCACTTCAGTTGAAGAGGGGGTTTCCCCGCTCCCTAGAGGGCTGGTACTCATTTCTTGTGAAGGCTGAGTAAACCTTACCGGTATTTTACTTTGGGGTTTGAAATAAACACCGAAAAAGGAAATCATTTCTGACACCCTCGGTGGGATTCGAACCCAAGCTCACGGCATGGAATGCAAGCACTATACCAACTGAGCTATCGACCGGACTATCGTATCTGGTGATAGGTGATCTACCTACCTACATCATATTGTATTGAATAATAACTGTATGTTGTGTCTCTGGTGTAATAGTTTATTTTGTATGGACGACAGCGCCAGGACAAGGGTCAGATTCGAAACTAAGACCCTTAGCAACCATTCACCAATCATAAGTGCCTAGCCACCCATCCAAATGACGTAATTTATTAACTGATTTGAATGCGCGGACTCCATTCGACATCCAATGTTCCTATTTCCTACCCTTTATTTTTGTTGTAAGGAACACTCCTTTATTTTTTATATCTCTCTATCCAGACAGAAAAAAATCTTTGACAATCATTTCTCTGAAATATATTTGACCTTAATTTTTTTTTCAAAATTCTCGCATTCTTTGAAGTTAAGTTAAAACTAATACTAGAAGTACTGATTTTTTTTATCATAACGAACAATCATGATTCATCTCTTGTTTTCATTATCATAAGAAATCACGGAATCTCATTAGGGTAACATTAATTATTAATTAAATTAAGAAAATTCGTGGTAAGTCCTTAATCACATCAATCAATCATATTGAATGACTGGCACCTACTGAAGTATTAATTATATTTTGTTATCAAATAAATTCAATGTTTAAAAAACTATGTCACTACAAAGGAATTTTATTCATTTGCTACTATTACTTGTTATTTGTAGAAAAAAAGAGATAAGAATGCATGGGATAATTTATTATTTACACAAAAAAATGTATAAACAAAAAATATAAAGCCTCTGTAATTTAATTTATTTAGTACTACCTACTCGTAAACTTCGAGGTTTGTATAATATAACAACTCCTTGAAATTTATGTTTGTGTTTTATGTATTCGTTTCATTTTTATTTTTCAAAATGCTAATTGATGAAATAAATAAAATAAAAGTTTTACAATTTTATTGATGTGAATATTTTATTGCAAAATGTCTTCGGAAATTCTTCTTATCATTATGGAAACTTGCATACTTACATACTAGGACTGCACACAAAATGACCATCTTTTTTTACATAAAAGTGTAAATGAGTCATTGAATTATTACAAGTTAAATTTTATATTAAATTGAATGAGCACATCAAGTACGTTTAATTTAATGGTATTTGGTCTATTAGCTGTACAAACAGCGGAATCGTATTTTTTTTTTACTATAAATACTGTAGGAAAGCTACAAAAGAAACACTTCGTTAGATAACCTTCTGTACAATGTCCAAAATGTCTACGATATTGTTTTTCATTATTCTTTTGTTTGCAATAAATGCAAGTACGGCCAAAAACAGCCGAACAATGTACTCTAACTTTCTTTCGAATATAATGCACAAACCAAAAGAGCAATTTATTTTAAACGCAAAGTTAAAGAACCTGAAAACACGTGGACCTTTGATTTTGGTTTCTGGTTGTAAGGAAAAGAGAAACGCTACACATATCACGGAAAAATACTTCTTTACAAAGGATATCACGCTTCCAAGGGATAAACAAATTTATTCCTTTGATTTGAAATATTTTCTTCAGTTTTACGCCGAATCAACGTTCATGCATTATGTATTTAAAGATGCCAGCATCATCTACTTAGTTGATGATGATGAGTCCATCAAACAAGTACCCCAAGTGCTGAGGAACGAAAACCAAACTATGATAGTCATGGGAAGTAGTCTCAAGATAAAATTTGATGTGTCTCCAAACTCGGTGTTTATTGTGAGCGATGAAAAAGCAATTAGTGTTTTTCAAAACAAAATAGATCGCTGTGGCGAAGTTGTCACTGTGGAGAACATCATAACCGGCCGAGATAAAGTCGGAGTGATAAACTTGACTGCGGACGCGCCAAAACAGGGAAGCATGTGCGACATCGGAATGGTGTTCCTTGCGATCCAAACCATAAAGGATTCAAAGCAGTCCCAACTACGATACATTAAAAATCACTACTTCTACAAGATGATGAAATTATTGAGTGAAGAATTGAACACAAGGCTTAAAATTATTTCGTTTAATGTGCATGGAGGGTCATATATGGTAGATCCAGAAAATTCACAACAGACAGAGCTGAACCCAAAACATTCAGCAAATAGAGTTCTCTTTACCAATGATTTCTGGACTTCCACGGAAAATTTATTGATGGTCAACCAAATACCGTCGGAAGGATTCATATTCTTCGCATCGGAAAAGATTGTCTGGATGGTTGTAAATGCCCAACACAATAGCTTCACTGCATTCAATACTATTGCTCATGTAACGATTTGTATAACTGTTATTATTTTGAGCCTTGCTATATTGAAAGTCATTTTTTTCAAGAGCCAAAGATTTAACAACTTTTTAGATAAAACTATCGAATTGATTTTTCTTGCGTGCTCAATATTTCTATCAGTCTCCATACCAAGACAGCCAACGAAGTACATCTGCAGGTCATTCTTTCTCTTCTGGACCATCGCTTCGTCGACTCTAACCCTCTGCTACTACGTGAAGACTCTAAACTTCTTGACTTCCCCGCTGCCGCCTAAATTCATACAGACTCAAGACGATTTAATCACATCTAAAATAGAGCTCCTAGTTTACGCAAAGGCCTATGCGGATATCTGCTTCTCCAGCAACCATTCAGTAAAATACGACTACAGTTTTGGGAATCCGCATGCAAAAAACATCACAGAATCAGAGGTTCCTTTTTTTGATAAGATTAAAAATCTTACACAAACTGGAAGACCCTTTGCTGTGCTTTTGGATTATACGCTATCAAAAGAAGTCGTAAAGGAAATACCGCTTGTTAACTATTATTACTTGTCCAAGCCAGTCACGACATACAGTGTTCATTTTTTTCTTAACAGCATCAATCCATTTTTGTCAAAGTTGCAAAAGAAAGCCATTCATTTGATAGAGTCGGGAGTCGTCAGCAAGCTGATGAAAGAATATACTGCGGAGCTTCACACTAAAGGTGAACAACCAAAAGACATCATCGACTCAGGCTTCTTTGTGTATGTCTACATTTTGATGGGCTGCCTTTATTCTCTGGCTACGTTGGCTTTCATTTGTGAAGTCTTGGTTGATAAATTTTTGAAAAATCTCACAACTACAGAGAACCGCGCTAGCATCTCTGCAGCAGAACATTTTGTAGATGAGACCCCACCAAGTGAATTTGCTCAATTTCAATTGAACGATGAAGATGAGGTCGAACTCTTTGATTTCACACTGTAATGAATAAGGCAATACTTACTTTGCTACAACTGCTCATACTTTTATTAAAATTAATAATGTTACATTAGCTGTGTGAACATAACAGTCTGAAATTGCACATATTTTCATAGTTTGTTGAGGCAATTCACCCGAAGTTATAACATTGTTATAGACTAGGTGCATACCTACTGACTAATTAAGTATGAATAATTTTTTTTGATCTCAGCTCTGTACCCGAAGTATAAAGAAATAGCGTAAATTTTACTCGATCGCGTATAGAAAAATATATGAAGAATAAATAACTTATTTGGCTTGCTTATGCTTTTCCATGCATTTTTCATTCACGAAAAATAATGATTAAGCACTTTATATCCTAAAATTGCCGTTTTTGTTTCTTACAGTAATGAAAAAAATCAAGCATGTTAATTCTTTTTTATCTTTGCTATAAAGGTTACCCAAAATATATAACTTAAAAAGTGTCACTACAAAAAAATATTTACAAAAACACGTTTTTTTCACACTTTTAGCGTTTTTTTCGTGTGTGCTATGTTTTGGATTTTTTTACATCTTTTTAATTACAGAACTTTACATTGTTTAGTGCAATATCGAGTATTTTTTTTTTATAATGTCAACATACTTAGTTTTTGAGTAAATATGGAAAAACTGAGTTCTTTGATTTAATTCATTAAGTACCTATGGCAGATTTATAGTATAAAGTGCTCTTCAAAACTTCTTCAATCATTTTTGTTCAAATTTTTTTTTTAAGAAACGAATATTTCTATAATCTAAGTTGCAAAGATACATTAAAATTAAAATTTCAAATTATTAAATGCATGCCCACAAACAGACACGTGTAAGTTCGCACTTACGAATGCTGCATGCATACTTACAAATTAAAATCCAAAGCTCAAATGAACATAAAGCCTGCTACTTTTGTCGACCTTCCATGAAACAGGTGACATTGGTAAAGTGAACCATTTGTTACAGTATGCGTGGTTAGCCTCATACCAACCTACATCAAGTGTGTATAGTAAATGTTGTAGAGTGTTTATTTTATAATATTATATTCATAAATATATTCACTTATTATATTGCACCCGTAAATTATTTTCAATAAATCTTAATGTAATTGTGATTATTTATTTATTTTTGGATTTGTTTATTTCTCATTGATACTTTGAAGAAGCGCCAAATACGACGCTGATGCACTCAATATCTGAAAAAAAAATGTAGGTATTTAAGATTTGGTTTTTTATTTCCTAAAAATCATTGTTTAATAGGAAGGAATTCAACTAATGGGGATGGGGAATGATAAGATCCCACGTTTCGCACAATGCAATGTAACTAAGCTACACATATAGTGTAACTTCTTGCCGATTCAGGACCTATTTATTTTTACGGGTAAGAGGGCCGGCCTCATACCAACCACTTTCAGTTGAAGTGGGGGTTTCCCAGCTCCCGGGAGGGCTGGATCTCATTTCTTGTAAAAGATGAGTACACCTTGCTGGTATTTATTTTGGGTTTGAAATAGGCACCGAAACGGGAAAATCATTTCTGCCCCCCTCTGTGGGGATCGAACCCTTGGAATGGAATGCAAGCACTCTACCAACGGACTTTTTTCTATCGACCGGACTTTTTAAGAGCTTGGTCGTCGCTTCAAAGCGCCAATTCCCAAGCAAGACCCAGTTGCTGTAAGGCTAGATGGACCTTTTGATTCCCGGTCTTTGGTAAAGGTGTATGAATTTTTCAACCCAGCGAAGAGCAAATTTGAAAATATAAATGGTATATTTTTTGTGCTCCACCGCGATTCAACCCATAACCTTCCATCCACGAGCCAGAAGTGTTAACCACTTGACTACGCAGCGATCTTCAAGGAAACCCAGCCGGAGGAAGACCCCCAAGAAGACCTCCGAAGAAATGGCGTGATAGCTGGCAGCCTGTATCACAGGACGAAGTAGCGGCACAAAAAGATCCTTCTGATTAATTTTGTGAACAAATACTACATCCCTAGCTTAGTGATTTTATACTGAATGGACAACCTTGTCTGAATCGAGCAGGTAGGTTTTTTTAAATTGAAACACTACACTCTTAAGCCAGGTTCAGACGGGTCAAGTATAAATGCATTAGTAATGTGCGAGAAAGATCTCACAATAACTCAAAAATTGGGAAAATCGCGATTTTGTCATAAAACGCAATAACAATGCGAGAAGAATAGGTAGAATACGACAGCCGTTCAATTTGGACGAATATGACCGAGATAAAACATCGGTCGCCCTTTTCATTCCATACGGGTTGTACTGGTTGTCTAATAAGGTGGATCGAAATCGTTTTTTTGGGAATTTCGATTTTGCGTTTGGCCAAAAGCTGCTCTAAATCAATACAAACAATAAATTGTACTACCATAAGGTCGAAATATTTGATCTTATACTGCCCCAAAGCCTCGAAAAGTTAATAAAAATCATAAAAACTGCTATATACTTAACATTTTTTTTTGTTCATTAAGAAAAAAATAATTGTAGTAAAATGAAGTTCAAATTTAAGCACAATGCATGATTTTCTATAAATGATAGAAAAGAGACCCTTTTATGGCAAAAAAAATGAAAAAATGGCCATCTACAGAAGTCTAGAAATTAGTGATTTTAAGAGAATTGGTAATCTTTCTTTAAATTGAAAAAAGGCATTATTTGTCGCGATTCCAGGTTTCTTTTAATGAATTCATCTCTTCTAATAAGATCGCAAACAGCAGCTGAAGTTTTTGTTACAATTTTTACTAATCTTTCAGTGGCTAACGTGTAGAAAGAAAATTGGAAATGGCTTGAGATTAGTTCGTCAACAAGCGGTGGATTTTCTTAACAACGTGATGTTAATTCACCGTTCATAAATTTTATAACAGGCGGCTTGGCCACATTATTTTCGTGCCAGTTTATAAGGTTTTGTATAATTGTCTGCATCAAAATCAAGTTTTGGCCGATCGTAGTTCGAATTCTCAAAATTATTTCCTGTCGCGTTTCAATATTCTTCACAAGGCTAGAACTCATAAAAAGGAAAAGCAAGTAAGATGTTTTTTATATGATTGAAATATCCATTTCTCTGTTTAACAGGATGTAGTATCTGCTTTAAATTATCTGTCAAATATCGTGACATTTAGCTTGTCTTGTGTAAGTGTCTAGCACCATTAATGCAATGTGGTTAGTTTTGATGTAAGACCACATAAGAGCATCCACTTTCATTATATAATTGATATTATTAACAGCTTGTCAAATGGTTACAAAAAAAAACATAAAGCCGTAGTATTCTGTGAGCCATCTTGAATGCACTAGTTTTCCAGTGTTTCTTTTTAATAAGCTTTGAGAACAATATCCAGACTTTATAGTTATTCTCCGTTTAATAGGTAGATTACATTGGATAGTTAGAATCGAGACTATTGGAAGCTCTCCACAACTTTTTAATACCTTTTCTATGGGTCCAGAGTAACTTCTTAGTCCAATTGTACAACCATCAATATATTAAAATAATTGGCGTGGAGTTCGTTGGCATGGAGTTGACAAATACACCACTGCAGCGGTTTTACTAGATATTTTAAGGTTTTTGGAATGAATTTACCAATTCCATCTGTATTAACAATAGTTCTATCACGTCCGATTACAGCAAAAATGATGACATTGATATCTTTACTGATTAAAATATCCACAATTTTTCTTTTTATTATTGCTGCTTTTCCAGCGCTTAAAGAAATATGACCAATGTACTGTGACCTTGCGTCCTTCAGTAAACTAATACGCTCCTCTATAATTATATTTCTCCTATGATCCACTATTTTAAAGGTTTTATTTTTACGTCCATCAAAGTATAAACCCAAATCTTAGTAATCAGAATCAATGGTCACACCGGTGAACTTAGTTATTTGCTTTTCACGGGCTCTTCTAATTTTATTTTGATCGAAAACTTTGGATGAATATTTGTCTGAAATAATACCAACGCTTTGTTGCCAAAACAAGAGCAGCTTCAGCCTTATTGGAAATGCCAAATTTATCCACAGGTTTTCCCAGTATGCCAAGGTCAATATTTTTTAATGAATATGAATACGAAATTTGAGGTAGCGGTCTCTGAAGTTCTAGTTTTACTATTACTGTTGAGACTGGTTGTTGAGAGACATCAGTTGATAGGTCAGACAGATTTGGCAATGAACTTGTAGCTTTTTCTTTGTATGGTTAATATTTCTGTTTCCGGTTCAGCTTTTTTTTTAATTTCCCGCAGCAGTTTTCAAACCAACACTCCTTATGATCATTTATCTTTTGGTTCTTTGATCAATCAGAATATTTTTCAGTTATCGGTACTTTAAGATGTTTTGCATAGTTAAATGAAGCCAATCTGTTGCATTAACACGCTGATATATTAAAAATACACTTAAGATCTCTCGTAAATTTGTATGTTCAAAAAATATGAGTAGCGTACAACTATAGTTACATCTCTGAGAGCACCGAATTGGTGACGCGCGTCTGCGCGGAGTAACAAAGTTAGGGGGTGCCTCCACCCATCCCTGTCAAATTACAAGATACCAAACACGTAATGATAACTATTTCATTCATTTTAAAAAAACTAAATTATCTTTCGTTTGATTTTATCTAATACTTGATTCTTAAACACAGGGGTAAAAATGAGTAGTTTTATGTATTTTTGTAATTTTTCTGATGACTTGGGGCAGTATAATAAATTAATATTTTGATAAGATTTTTTTTTATATCAGATACTCACCCCATAGAGCAACTGTTCTGCATAACGCAATTACGAAAAAATGATTTTTAATTTTTTCCATACATACAGCGATCCACCTTATTGTCTAAACTTCAAACATAATTTCCCAACATTCTTATTTTTTTTAGTTATTGTTCTTTATTATTAAGCGTGCGTTTTGTACCTATATATAGGGACTGCATTGACGTGGAGAGCGATAAGTCGCCCCAAGCATTTTGACGCAGAGATTATAAAATTTTGTAAATTGTGAACCAAACCGTGTAAAATAAATTCTGTTAAAATAAATAATTGCAGTTTAATTAAAAGAGAACCCAGTAAGATCATACCAATATTCACAGAGTATACATACTTTGGAGAAACTCTGAGTTGAAATGAAGTAAAACTTCGCTGCGGTGATTCCCAGTGGCTTTTGGGCCCTCTGTATGAGCAACGTCAGAGGTTTCCTAAAGCGCGAGCCGTAAACGTACCAAGGGGTCCCATACGCCGCGTCAGCAATACGAACAGACTGAAAACAGGATGGAAAACAGCAACTAAATTTTGAATTGTATTTTTAGCATCGAAAAATAATGTTTGAATGTTTTCCCATGATCTGTTGGACAGGCGTACACGTGTTCTGTACTACACAACGCAGCGCTTCAGACCGGGACGTTCTAGCGTCTTGACGCGCGCTACAAATTCTTCCTCTTTGACGAAGCCTTTCATGTAAGTAATATTGCATACCAGATCTTAAATCTAAATCTAAGTTCCTAAGATATGTATCACTTGAGATTCATATTAAATGCATTCCCACAAGCAGACACGCATAATTTTGCGGTAACACATGCCGCATGTGAACTTACAATATAAAAACTCAATATGAAATGAACATAAGCAAGTCTTGCCGACCATCCCTGAAACAGGGGTGACATTGGCAGGTAGTTTACTATTATAATAAAAATAAATTGTCGTTCGTTGGTAACAACATTAATTGAGAAAGGCTGAATCGTTTTGGCTGTTTTCAATTCCCGAAAACAGTTTGTAATCCGGGAAAGGTTTGGGCATCCTAAAACTTATTAAGTTATGTACATATAATAATACAAATACAAATGTTAAAATTTGTGAAAAGCTGAACGTCGTTTTTCTATAGGAATTGTTAATTTCCAATGACTTTATTTATTCGTCAGATTTTTGTTCCTTATTCAAATTTCATTAGTACCTACCATAATTATTCAAATTGCTCAGGATGATATCTGCATGTGATTGATGTGAGAAAATAATCATAGTGTTACCTCATTGAGCAAGAGTTGCCCGTATCCAGCGAAGATGAAAAGCTGAACTAGAGCCCCGCCTAGCACTCCGACTAAAAGGCCCTGAAAACATTAATTAAACATCATTTTTTTTTGTGGAAATTATGTTTCCCTTATTACAGTGCGCGCTCACAGACATCAACTCGCTGGGAGAAACGTTATTGTTGGACTTTTTAATTTTATTAGAGTTAAAATGTCTATATTGGCCTTGGCCTTCAACTGATGAGGGATCGTGTGACCGATCCGAAACGTCGGCTCAAAAATAATCATAGTCAACGGATAACCCGAAAACCTACTAACATGTATAATATGTAAAAATAATAATTTATTTCAAGCGTCGTTTTTGTGTGGCATACCTCAAGGGCCATTGGCATAAAATATCTGAAGGATGAGAAAATATGAAGGGAATAATATAATATAAATTACAGGTTTTTTTTGGTCACATATAAATACACATAGATTATATTATTACATGTAGCTACATAATATACTCGTATTATTATACATATAAACAGTGAAATAAACTGTACAACTAGTTCGTATACGTAAGTTTATCTTTCTTTGTAGCATCTGTTTACTTATTAAGTACATTAATTGAACTAAAACATTTACGATACTATTAATTCACATTCTATCCTTTGCTTATATGCCACCTGTGAAAATGAACTCTCCATAAAATAAAACGATAATCATTTGGATATCTACGGATTAAGTACTTGTGAATAATCTTATTAGCATTTACCTGCTTTGCTTGAAAAATCGCCAAGCAAATGGTCAGGGAACTGGCTAGGAATTGAATCATGAGCTGTCCACTAAAAAAGTACTCCAAGCGTTTCACAAAGTAAATGACTACGTTGTGTTTCTTTATACATTCTTTTAGTTGTTCAACCGCCACAGCTTCCGACACATAACGTCTTGTTTGGCTTTTAAAGTTGACATTCCTCTTCAACCCTGAAATAAAAAAGAGAGTAACTGTTGCTGTATCTAATCGTAAATCCACTAGAGGTTGCGGATGATTATCTCTGCCGATGCGTCTTCACTACGCTCTGTCCTTGTATACATTTTTTCATTTAATCAAGATTTCGAAGTCATTAAAATCGAAAAATTAAATCAATGACATAGCTGAGCAACATGAAATAAAAATGATTTTAATTTGAAATCAGTAGTAGGTTATTAACAAAACAATGAAAGCAGGAAAAATGTGTGTGAGGTTTATTACAAAATAAAGTGTTGAGATGGCTTGGGCACTAAGAAAAAAATGTTGGCTCTATGACAAAGCGGTCAATGTGATAGTCCTGGTGTACGATATGTTTTAAATTAAAACAGCATCGGTTCGATACCTATCAGGTCTGTTACACGATAGCCTCTACCCTGAGCTAACACAATATGTCATTGGGTAATTAACAAATCATATTTGAATTAATGAAAAAAATACCTGTTACCGGCTACAGTTAAGTATGTAGGTTGTTTAATTGACTTTCGCTTTACGAATTCATTTTCTTTCAAAAAGACAAAAATGCAAAATTCGTGAAAAAAAAAACAAATGAAAAGTTGAAAGGGAATAAAATTGGTGAATTTGTGACAGAACGGAAAATCTAGAGCGAAAAGTATGTACGCTTAAATGGAAAGGAGAAATAATGACAATAACTCACCATTTTTACATGTTCTGTTTTTTCTCTTCTCACACCTCACATCCAGTCCAATCTTTTCAATTTCTTTCCTCACGTATATGACGTTTCCTTTGACGTGCAGGGACGTCGACACGAAGAGGCAATCTATTCCCGCGTACATAAGGCTCATCCACAGCATTAAAGACAGTGTGAGGGGGTACACAATGATCCAGAACGTGCGATCTTTTGTCCAGTCGAAGAATATGTACCTGAAATAGACCTAAAATCATAACTTTTCAGAACAAATACCCGATTTCATTAACAATCCAAAAAATTTAGGTGCTTTTAGCAATTTTGAAGTATCATTTTGTACCTTTGTTTCATTAGCATGTTGTCATGGTTTACATCCATGACCCTTGTAAGGAATACCTTCTTCGCTCCTATAATCCATGACCTTGTTAGAAATACTTATCCACTTCTAGGGGCAGCTTCCAGATGAGCATGTCGTCGTAGTATTCTTCCACGACCTTGTAAGGAATACCTTCTTCGCTCCTATAATCCATGACCTTGCTAGGAATACGTCTCCACTTCTAGGGGCAGCTTCCAGATGAGCATGTTGTTGTAGTATCCTTACATGACCCTGACCTTGAGCATGGTTAGCGGCGGAGTATGGCTCAGTATGGAATACCTACTCCACTTCCAGGGGCAGCATCCAGATGAGCATGTTGTCGCAGTATCTCTGCATGACCTTGACCTTGAGCATGGTCAGCAGCGGAATCAGGCTCAGTATGGAATACCTACTCCACTTCCAGGGGCAGCATCCAGGTGAGCATGTTGTCCTAGTATCTCTGCATGCCCTTGCCCTTGAGCATGGTCAGCAGCGGAATCAGGCTCAGTATGGAATACCTACTCCACTTCCAAGGGCAGCATCCAGGTGAGCATGTTGTCCTAGTATCTCTGCATGCCCTTGCCCTTGAGCATGGTCAGCAGCGGAATCAGGCTCAGTATGGAATACCTACTCCACTTCTAGGGGCAGCTTCCAGATGAGCATGTTGTCGCAGTATCCCTGCATGACCCAGACCTTGAGCATGGTCAGCAGTGGAGTCAGGCTCAGGGTGCAGGATATGGTCACCATCAGGCCCCAGTAGTAGCTGGCTACCCTCTGGGCCTGCCCATCAGCCTTTATGAGAATATTCTTCAGCTCGCTGCTCTCACTTTTGCTATCTTGAATTGAATTTCATCATCATTTGAATTTCATAGCCATAACCAACTACATATAAGGTACATCACACATTTCATTGTAAAAAATAACAATTCAAAATAAAAATATTTTTTCAAAAACATAGTTTTATTTTCACAATAATTAATTTTATTTGCCTCAAGTACTTTCGACCTTCAAGTTTCAGGTCATTTTCAAGTCGAGTCATGTGTGAATACACAAACCCTAAAAATTTAAAAAATAACATTTTGAAAAGCTCGATACGATGTGTAAATATGAGGTCCAAGATAGGTTTTATCAATTATAAGACGTAATTTGGATGTTTATTTTTGTAAGGAATATTATTAATTCATAATTAATAAATTTTATTACAGCTGGGAGGTTGAAATGGAAGATTAAGTTTGCTTGAACCAACGACGCTTTAATGAAAGATGATATTTTATTAATACAAATAGCTTTTTTTATTTGCTATCAATTGTAGTTTCCGACATTGAGAATATACTTAGATTTATTTAAACAAGAATTTTACTACAAAAATGAAGGTGAGTTGTGTAAGTAAAAAAATATACTCACACACATCTTGCAGTTCTTGAATGAACTCTTTGTATTCCCGCCTGTAGATGAAAATCAACGAATACTTAGTCATGACTAGGAGAACACTTGATATTGGCGTCAGAACATTCGTTAGCGATGCTAGACCTTCTGCCTTCTTGAACAAGTAGCCAAACATTGGCATTAGCAAAAACAGAATTACCAAGAACACGATGAACAAATACTTGACATATTCCTTGAACAGATTCTCGTCATCCTGGGGATAGATTCCAATCATTTTCAACATTTGTATATTCCGACTTATAATCGTTGTAGGAATTTTAGGAGATTCATCTTTTCGATGTAATTTGGAAAGCTTATTTCGTATGAAATGCATTCAACTTATTTAAAACTCAAGTTTCCTGAAATATGAAGGTATCTATTTAATTAGCTAGGTATAGGACACCCTTTTGTATTGTTTTTCCGTGAAGGCGAATAAAGTCACTCTGGAAGGAAAGGGTTAAAATTTTGGGTATTTATAAGATCAATGTATGCCCAAAACACGTACCATATTTATTTTTAAAAAATAATTGTACATTCTTAGAAGCTATTGAAATCCATATTACAATTTTATCGGAATGAGTATTGAAGTATATAATTAAATAAAGGGTGAACGGAATAAACTTTTTGAATTATAATAGTTCAAATAATATATGGATAATCTATATATCGACGGTTAAAAGCCAATAAGCGACAGTTTGGTCAAAAATGAGTTATGAATGCTATCCTACTTGAAATTTTCCGCTCTTTCTAATGCGCTAACTCCCATAGCTCTACGATGATTTTTGTGTTGTTTATGCCCAAGCAAACAACTGCGTTTTCGAAGTATGGTTTAGGTGTAACCGACAAGATTTTGGCCTTTTTTGTCCTAAAGGCGCTTGTGACATAAAAAATCGTAAATGAAAAATCGTAAAACCACATTAATAGGAATGCCAATAAATGCCTTTATTTTTTTTTATTTTAGAGCTGTTTTGATTTTAACGATATGAAACAAAATAAAAAGTTATGCCATTTTTCTTCAATCTCAAACTTTAAACTTCTCTTCTGAACAATTTAGTTTATGTCGCTTATTTTATTACTGCCTTTTAACCGTCGATATGTATAATAATCTATACATCTAAAAAACTAACAGTGTGATTCAGAGGCATACAAATCTAAGGGTCTTCTGTAGCCTAAAATTTAAATAAAACTTTAAAAATAAAAGACGATAATCTGTAGTTCACGTGTTGATTAAATGTATCTGAATACAACTAAATCGACCGATTGGTGATTAACCCTTTAATTCCCTTAACCCTATAATGTTGGAAGAAAATGAGCCAATTTATTTATGCTGGTAGGTCATAATAAGTCTATAATTTAGTGAATAATTACATTTTATTGAGCAGCATAATCCATACTCCAATTAATTTTTATAACAGTTATACATTTCATATCAAACCATCATTTATGCTGACAAATTATTCCAATAATTGAACGTCAATTTATTTAATCATCTTCTGTGTTTCGATGAATCTTCTATCGGAGCTCCCGAGGGGGCTGGTACTCATTTCATGTGAAGGCTGCTGGCTGAGTGAACCTTGTCGGCAGGTATATTATTTAGGGCTTGAAATAAACACCCAAACGTGAAATCATTTCTGACACCCTCGGTGAGATTCGAACCCGGGCTCTCGGCATGTAATGCAAACACTCTACTAACTAAGCTATGGACCGTACATCAATACGTTTATTTACAAAAATGAATTAGTACACAGATAAGATATAAAATCATCCTTACATATTCCATGAATTTATCACATTTATTGAATACTTATTTATTTTTTGATTTTAATCCATTCAAAAGGGTAAAATATGATGCTGCGGCACTTATGATCTGAAAAAAGGAGAAAAATTGTAAAAATATATAAATTTAGCCTATTGTACTTTACCTTACATTAGGTACGTACATTTAATTGATCATTTTTATCTGCTCTCATGAATCAGCTCTGCTTTGTGTTTGAGATCTTACTGTGTGTCTGACATCTTTACTGGGGTGAGTTAAAATATCTGCTAATCTGAATTTAAGTCTTCTTAAAACATTGCGCCACTGCACATCTCGGAGCTGTGTATGTGTAGTGGACGCACAAAGTGCTGCTTTGAATAGACTCAGAGCTCTCTTGAAGTGCAGCACGATCAGTTATATTTGATTCTTGCCTTTTGCACTACTGGCTTTTCATTGTGGAATGCTTTACCGCACAAGCTGGGAGCTATGGAGAGTGTAAACGTTCTCTAGTCCTTGACTGTTCACGAGATACTATGGGTCTGCAGTCCCCTTGCAGTGAATTCACAAAAAGTCTTATTCCTATTATCGTCATAATAAATATGTACTCACTTTGGAAAAACTATAAATGGAAACCATGTAAAATTTTGCTGCTGTTATTCCCAAAGGCTTCTGCGCTCTTTGAATAAGCAGTAGAAGAGATTTCCTAAATGTTGGTCCGTAAATGTACCAAGTACATTCGTAGGCTGCTTCGGCGACTGCAAACGACTAAAATGAAATAATCTTCATGGTATTTTGTTGCACTTTGGTCCAAATCTTTCATACGTCTTAGCTTATGTAGAATAAAAATCTAAAAAAATACCATTCAATATTTCATTCAATAGATGTAAAGGTATATTTGGAACACCCAAATAATAATAATATTAGGACGATTTATTTGGTGAGCGCGGTTTTTGTGTGAATCGCACCTCAACAGCCCTCTGCAAGCTTGTATGTCGCTGTAAAAAACACCAATTCTCGAGCAAAACCCAGTTGCTGTAAGGCTGGATGAACCTTTAGTGAGCGGTCTTTGGTAAAGGTATATGAATTTTTCACCCAGCGAAGAGCATATTTGAAAATATAAATGGTACCTAAATGTTTTTGTGCTCCGCCGGGATTCGAATCCACAATCTTCCATTATCGAGTCAGAAGTGTAAACCGGCCTAAAAACAATTGTTTAAAGTGACGTAAAACTGAATTGAAAAGTAGGATTGAAGGTAAAAGGGTTACGACGGATTAATTGGTTTCGCAATGTTTGAAGATGGATGAAAACAAAAACTGATCAAGAGCAATGGCTAGAACTTAAAGATCAGTTCTATGCTGCCCAAGACAACCTCTCATATCCCCGTTACTTTGGCAGGTGCTGATAGTAAATGTAGGGAATAAATGTAATTGGAATAATTTCACCGATATTCCTGCCGGTCAACATTCTCATCTCCACACTACATAATGTTGATGCAAAATATTCATACCGCGTTTATCAGAAGTTGTCCATACCACGCGTATATATAGAGTTGGTTTATCATCACCACGAGACATCCCACCAAGCAGACGAGCTGGAGCAGATTTCCTCTCAAACTCAAGTATGCTTCTGCATTCTGAAAAATAACTCAAATAGTCATTTTTCAGAGTATAAAAAGACTAGTAGGTAATGTACAAAATAAACTCGCATAAAATAACACTCTCCGTGTGCCTTGCATAATGTAACGGATTCTTAGGGTCTGTTGCACTATGTGAGTGTGGAGCTCAGCTAACTATGGAGCACCTGCGCTGTTGTCCCTCCTGTCCGACAAGCTGCTCCATGGATGATTTCTTTGAGGGAGACCAAAGAGCTGTAGACATTGCTCGTTACTGGGCCAATACGGTGTGAAGCTGACACGAAGAAGAAGAAGGGCCTGTTGCACCTACTACAATCAATACTAAATTGGCACATCAAACTTGATTGCTTACCTCTGGTAAGAACCTTGGTTAAATATTTCTCGGATGTGGGTAATAATATGATGGAATTTGAACAGGAAAGATGATGTGCATCAGCTGATTTACGTATATGCAACCAAATTTTTGATTTGTTGGGAGAAATCACTATGGGGCTGACCACCCATACTGTAAAAAATGGTTCACTTTGCCAATGTCACCCCTGTTTCAGGGAAGGTCGGCTAGAGTTGCTAATGTTCGCTTGAGATTGGGTTTTTTATACTGCAGGTCCACATGCGGCATGTATGAGCGCGAAATTATGCGTGTCTGCTAGTGGGAATGCACTAAATGTGAATCTCAAATGATACATATCTTTGCAGCTTAGATTTAGATTTAGAATCACACTTGATTTTAATTTTTGTCTGATTGGAGTTTAGTGCAACAGGCCCATAGCCATTGATCCTAATCCGCTCTTCATCCACTTCTGGGACTAGTGTGAAATAAAACTCTAACAATTGATGTGAGATTTCTGTAATAGTTGCGTGCTATTCTCGTATAAAAAAACGTTAAATAGAAAGTAGATGAAGTAAGTGTGTCAATGTACAAATGGGTACTGACGTTTCTATACAATTATACTGCATTCATGGGCACATCGACAACACAAAATTATGTGACAGGTAATAAGGACATATTGACAAGTAATGTCCAAAGGTAAATCCGCAACCAACACATCCCAATATCAAACTGGCTGTAGAAGTCCTATGGAATACAATGAGGAAATATTTGTTCAATGCTGTAAAAAAAAAAAAAAAAAATTGACTCTCCCGTAAAGAACTCACCATTGTAATTTGAAAAAACACCAAACAAATGATAAACCCGCTCAACAGAAACTGCATCATGGCTTGAAGTGAGAAAATCTCCTCCAAATCTTGCACATAGCTTATCAACTTGTTGTGCCTGGCAACACAAGCATTCAGCTCTTGGATCGCTTCGGATTCCAGTTTGTAAGTGACCGATGGAGTAGAGTCAAACATCTTGTAGAATCTCGGACGCAAGCTCGTTGTTTTTCGTTCTTTCGCAGCTTTTTTTTTTAAGTTATTGACATTTGCGATTGCTTTAGTGTAAAGTTCACATTGATGCTCAAATAATTTGACAACATTTTGTGGATTTCCTTTTTTAGCATTCACACTTTTCCTTTTATCATTTAAATAACAACTGAATTCATCAGATTCTTTTAAATGAGAATTTTTAAATTCTGATCCTCCGTTGTTTCCATTTTCTCCATTTTCTTCTCCAATCTCATTAATATTCTCCAACCTTGCATGACAAGAAAAATGCAAAGATTTTTTTGGTTGATCATGAGATTTGAATCTTTTAAGGCAGCGTTTGTTGCCATCGTTTTCCTGTTGGTTTATTCCAATTTTTGCAATGTCTCCTTGGAGGGTTTTGAGTTGAGATGTCACCTGCAGCGACATGGAGACAAAGATGCAGTCTAAGCCGCTTGCAGCCAACGAGCACTTTAGCATGAATATGTACAGATAGATGTAGGTCAAGATGTACGCGGGGTTACTGGAAGTATCGTAGAGAACGCTGAAAAATAACACATGTCGTAGTATTTGAACAATCTGTTCTGAATAAAAAAAAACTTTAAAATAGGATTGATTGTATCTTAACATATCATTTGTTTCAACAAATCTTAATCTAAATCTAAGTTGCAAAGATATGTATCATTTGAGGTTCATATTAAATGCATTCCCACAAGCAGACACGCATAATTTCGCGCTCACACATGCCGCATGTGGTACAATATAAAAACCCAATCTCAAATGAACATAATCCCCGCAACTTTTTCCAACCTTCCCTGGAACAGGAGTGACATTGTCAAAGTGAACCATTTTTACAGTATGGGTGGTCAGCCTCATACCAACGTATAAGTCAAGACGTAAAAGAACAAAATCAGTTTCTAAAACACTGTTACGGATGAAGCCAAGATCAACTTACTTGGCTTTAATGGGCAGACTCAGTTTTTCCACTGGAACCCCATTGGACATCTTGAGCAAGTCTCCTACCATGGGCAGAATTCCAAACACCACAGCCACCAGGTTCATGAGGATGGTGTACCCGATGACGATCAGCCTTCCTTCCCTCTCAGCCTTCACCATATTCCTGTCGGGCCGCTCCTTCAGGACTACATCTACATCATCACATGGTGTTTTGGGAAAATTAATGTCAAAAACATGCAATTACATACGTCCTTAATAATAATCATCATAATAAGTATATGTTGCTAGAATAGATGGATGTCGTGGTAGAGGAAGACCGAGAAAAGTATGGAAGGATCAAATCTCTGAAATAGCGAATGAATGGGATATCCAGAGTCATAATAAAAGGAGGACTTGTATGAAAAAGGTTATGACTCTGGATGAAATGAAAGAAGTATGCAAGGACAGGAAGAAGTGGCGGCTAATCTGCAATGTTGATTTCTAATGTTGGTGTATTCATTTGCTACATTTTTTGCATAGGAAATTTTTGACTTTTTTTGTATAGATTTCTTTGTAAGGTTTTGTTCTTTTTTATATTTAAATGTAATTTATTATTCATATTCCTTGACTTATAGGTTGGTATGAGGCTGACCACCCATACTGTAAAAAATGGTTCACTTTGCCAATGTCACCCCTGTTTCAGGGAAGGTCTGGATTTTATTTGTAAGTACACATTCAGCATTTGTAAGCGCGAACTACACTTGTTGGTTTGTGGGCATACATCTGAGAGCTTTAAATGAATATATCCTTGCAACTTAGATTATAGATTATAGATTACAGATAATAATTGGTATTTTTTTATGTAGCGCCGTTAAGTGGCACTAGCCCCCCAAGGGCACTAGCCCCCCAAGGGCACTAGCCCCCCCAAGGGCACTAGCCCCCCCAAGGGCACTAGCCCCCCCAAGGGCACTAGCCCCCCCAAGGGCACTAGCCCCCCCAAGGGCACTAGCCCCCCAAGGGCACTAGCCCCCCCAAGGGCACTAGCCCCCCCAAGGGCACTAGCCCCCCAAGGGCACTAGCCCCCCCAAGGGCACTAGCCCCCCAAGGGCACTAGCCCCCCCAAGGGCACTAGCCCCCCCAAGGGCACTAGCCCCCCCAAGGGCACTAGCCCCCCCAAGGGCACTAGCCCCCCCAAGGGCACTAGCCCCCCAAGGGCACTAGCCCCCCCAAGGGCACTAGCCACTAGCCACCCTTTGTCCAATAAAGAAGTCAAAAAACTTCTTACAATATATTGTTACGAGCGTATGGTAGTATTAGCGCATACGTGATTCTATGTAATCACGCTGGTTCAACAACGCTTTGGAATAATCCACTATGTTCGAGAAATCAAGAACAGTCGAGAAACGTCCGTATGAACGTATATAATTGTAAGCCGCAATCGTGTGCAGGCAGGTGTAGATTAAAACATTGAGCTGTGAGGCCGAAATTAAGAACTAGAAATCAGTACATTGTTAATAATTATTGTGAACCAAACCGTGTAAAATAAATTCTGTTAAAATAAATAATTGCAGTTAGGTTTAAGTTAGAATTACGGTCGTTAGACATTTTGATAATTATATTAAAAAAAAAAATTTAAACTGAACAATTTTAAAACTTAATTTAAATCGGATATTTAACGAACTGTTTGGAGAGAACTTACATTATTCTCTACGTTTCGTCAGCGACGTAGCCGACGTCTTCAGGAGAACATCCTCTCTGTACGGCGACTGAGGATGAACTTGAGTCGCTGACGAAACGTAGAGAATAATGTAAGTTTTCTCCAAACGGTTCGTTAAATATCCGATTTAAATTAAGTTTTAAAATTGTTCAGTTTTAAAAAAAAAAAAAATATATATAATTGTCTAAATAATTGCAGTTTAATTAAAAGAGAACCCCAGTTAAATACGCAACGCAACTAAGCTACACATGTAGTGTAATTTCTTTCCGTTTTATCTCCGAAGGGATCACATGTGACGAGTTGAACCTATTTATTTTTTACAGGTAAGGGGGCCGGCCTTACGCCAACCACTTCAGTTGAAGTGGGGGTTTCCCAGCTCCCGAGGGGGCTGGAACTCATTTCTGGTGAAGGCTGTTCTGGTATTTTATCATGGAGTTTGAAACAAACACCGAAACGGGAAATAATTTCTGACACCCTCGGTGGGATTCGAACCCGGGGTGGAATGCAAGCACTCTATCAACTAAGCTATTGACCGGACTATAAATAAATAAATAAATCAGGCCGATTTATTTGCTGAGCGCTGTTTTTGTGTATCACACCTCAAGAGCCCTCTGCGAGCTTGGTCGTCACTGTAGAAAGCGCCAATTCTCAAGCAAGACCCTGTTGCTGTAAGGCTAGATGGACCTTTTGATGACCGGACTATGTCTAATGAGACATAGTATAATTTATTTTTTATAGAACAAAGGAGGTCGAGGAAGACAAATAACATAAATAGGGAATCATTCTATTTAAATAATTTAAGTGATGTACCGTTTCTCCAATCATCGTTCAACTTCATCATTAACTTTCTGAGCATTTTCCTTTGCCAAAATAATAACACAAATTTCACCATCGTTTGGAAGGAGCTCATGGTAGGGGCTACTATGGTGGTGACCTCCATAATGCCTCTGGCTTCTCCACAAATGCCATAAATCAAAGTGGGGACGATCATGAAGAGAAACATGAAGAAATGAAGCCAAAAAATCATCTGCATCGTGAAACTATTTTGGTTTGCACCAGTATCTATTCCGGAAAATTTAAGTAAAAACAAATTAAACTTTAGTAATTCTTTTGGAATTTTTTCTACACTTTTACTCATTTTTAAAATATATTTTCTTTTAAGTAATCCTGTGAGGTAATTGAATGACTAAATCCAAGTTAAGGTTTTGAAATGTCTGTATCCAAGGTAAGTGAAAATGACCCTAATTATGATGAATCGACCTGGTGAAAAAGATAGGAAGTCACAATTATGAATAACGAGAAAAAGACGAGCGACCAAAGAAGATAAATTTATGAAAAATAAAAGAGTGGGCCGAGATGTTAAAAAATCAACGCCAGAATTTCTTATAAAAATATTTCAACTGAAATCTGACTTTTTATACAATTAATTTCCTTTCAAATATCCCATTACAGAATAAATCTCAGTTTTCAGATAATAATCTGTAATTAAATTAATTTTCTTTTTTATGAAGTTCATTTTGACAATTTTGTAAGTATACATAATTATAAGCTCTGCAAAATGGCTTCGGTAATTGTCTTTATCTGTGGATGATTAAAAAAAAACTTTTCTTGTAAAATTCAATAAAATAAAATTAATACATTCAAATATTTTTTCCAAAGATTTTTTTCAATTGCTCTTCTTTGATTCTTTGATAGTGATCAAATACCTTTGTGTCATCATGTTATTCACATTTATTCTGTTAATTTCACTCGAGTTATATATTGCTAATTTACAAGGAATCTTGTTTCTTCAAGTACCATCATGTACTACGCCTGAAGTGGATTGTTGAAACTTGTTATTCATTATAACAGATATTTTATCGTTTATTACCTCATATTTACGATTAGAAATTCCGTTAATGCGCCATCTGAGTGCAATTTTTAATTTATTAAAGTTTTCTAAAATTTTGTTTCCCTTAATATTGAAAGGTATCTTGTTCGACAATATTGAAGGGTATCTTGTTTCATAGTCCGGAAAATTCTCCAGAAGCAATTCAAAACTTGCAGAACTAAATACTGGAAATGGATAAAAATGTATATAAAAATTAATTATCACCTAACGAGCATGTTGAGATTAATCAACCAGAATTCCTTAGTTCTATGTAATTTGGGAAATCCTTGCTTAAATCATCGATTTAATCATTCTTGATAAATAACTTGTAAACTTATGAATAGATGATTTTGTACAATGGTAAATCACGATCCAATATTTTCATATGTTTAATGTTTATCTAGTTCATTTCATTATCAGAGATTAATGAACACGGAAGATAAAGCAAGTATTTCAAATATGTGTAAATTGTACTAAGTCATGTACACTGTACAGTAGTGAAAAATAAAAAAATTAAATGAAAATAATACGTGAATAATCTATGTTTTAAAATGACGAATGTATTTCACAATAAAAAATATTTTTATAAAAAACTTCGTTAATCCATATTTGATCGAATTTACCTTACGTACATTATTAGAAAATAAATAAAGCGATGGTTGTGGTCATTTCCACTCATATTAAAAACATATATTAAAATACTTCTACGATAATATAATCCAGAAAAAACTGTCCCCATAGTCTCTACAACATTATAATAGACAGAAACCTGTAACTTGTTGTATATGTTCCTTGCTGTAGACCACCCATGCTGTAGAAAATGGTTCACTTTGCCAATGTCACCCGTGTTTCAGGGAAGGTCGGTAAGCGTTGCAGAGTGTATGTTCATTTGAGATTTGGGTTTTTATGTTGTAGGTTCACAGGCCGCATGCACACGCTCAAACTTATACGTGTTTGCTTGTGAAAATGCATATAATGTGAATCCCCAATGTTACATATCTTTGCAACTTAGGTTAGATTAGATTAGAACATCTGAACCAGGTATGGGCAACCTTTCTAGGTCTGGAGCCAAATTATAATTCTATCTCCGAGTATAATACATACCCAAGGCCATGATAAATTTATATTCAGTGATCTGTGATAAATACCATGACAGAATGAAATCAATAATTGTTGTGCCAAGTTCCGATAGGCCAAGGAAGTTGGAAAGACCTAGAGTATAAAAATTCCTGGGAATAATAATATTCATACAGTTCTATTCGTACACATTTTGGTCGTCCGCTGAGCCTACGCTTTGACAAACTAATGATTCCTTTGCTGGAAGTCTCATCACCACGGTAATTCTTACCTACCGAATATCGGTAATATTTGCATGAACGCTAATAAAGATGTTCTTGGACCGGTCCATAGTCCGTAGTGGCAACACTTCGGACTCGTAAATGGAAGGTTGTGGATTCAGATCCCGGCGGAGCACAAAAATATACCATTTATATTTCGAATGTGCTCTTCGCTGGGTTGAAAAATTCATAAAAACCTTTACCAATGACCGGTCACCAAAGGTCCATCCAGCCTTACAGCAACTGGGTCTTGCTTGAGTATTGGCGCTTTGTAGCGACGAACAAGCTCGTACACCTCTGCGGCACTATAACAAGTGTCATAGACCCCTAGAGTCTTTAGAATCTAGGGAGTCTCCCGCACAGGATTTCTTAAAAAAAAAAAAAAAAAACAGCTGTTCACTTGCATTAATTTTGGATAGACAGGTCTTCATACAAATATAACCGATATACCTTGATGAAACTTCCAGCCCAGGAATCATTAGTTTGTCAAAGCGGGGGCTCAACGGGCGACCAAAATGTCAAAGAATAGCTCCGAAAATCTCTTATTTCTTCGTGCAAAGTCGTTTCAAGATGACGAAAATGAAAACCGGTAATGCAGTTTAAAAGCAGACATATTTTATGCAATATGCTTATGTAACGAGATGGATTTGTTTGTTAGGTAAAATGGAACATGAGATTTGAATTTGAATGAAAAGGAAAACAAAAGAATATAAAAAAGAGAGAAAAAAAGCTTGCCTGGCGTGAGAGCCAGAAGCCTGTGTAATTAAGAATAAAGAATATTATTGTGCTGTGGTTAATTGTGTATACATTGTGAAAGAAATAAAAGTAAACATATTAAAGTGTGTATGTTAATTATTAATTGTGTCAATAAGCAGGACAGAGGAAAAACCCTCACATTTTGGCGCCCAACGTAAAAGAAAAATCTGTAAATGAAATTCCTATGAAGAAAATTTTCTCAAACAAAAACAAATGACATTCGATTCCAATAAATGACATTCAAAACAATATGAAATAATTAAAATTGGACAGATTTATGGTTGTGAAAGCATAATGGAAAGCATCAACACGTTTAAAAGCTAGTGAAGACATCGACTTATACAATTAACAACAAGAAATTACAAGATTTGAAACGCTGTTTGAAAATATTGAAGGTGAGAGAATTCAAACTACCTACATTACGTTCAGAAGAATGGAAATTCAAAAATCGAACGTCGCGGGAGAATGAAGAATGGATATGAACCAGTTTGTTTCAAATCAGTTTAGATAAATATATATAGATGGTGTTATATTTAATTTGTATGAAAAAATTTTTTTCAATGAAATGATTTTTTTTAATTGCATAAATTGAAAATATACAGCAAATGACGAAATCTAAAAAAATAAATAATAAAAAGGATTTAGAAAGTAACACAATGGAGTCCATAAATTTTGATCCTCTCAAATTAAAAATATCTTTTAATGGTGAAAGTGAACCAAATGAATTTATAATAAGGTTAGAAGAATTAGCCAAAGTCTACAAATTAAAATTAGATTATTTGGTAGAGTGTATGCCTATATTTTTAACAGATTTTCCGTTAACTTGGTACAGAGCAATTAACTGTGAATTTGATTGGAAAATTTTTAAAACCAAATTCTTACAACAATTTGAAAAATATGACTTTCAAAGGAATCTTAAGTTAGAAATTTTAAATATGGTACAAGGTCATGATAATGCATCTGTTTATATTTTAAAGGTAAAATCAAAAAATAATTTATTAAATAAAAGAATGCATGATAAAGAACTTATGGACATAATAATTCATGGATTGTCAGAAAAATATGCAACTTTACTGACAACATCTGAAATTAAAAATACAGAGGAATTATCTACAATATGTAGCAAGTTTGAATCATTTATAAAATTTAATGAATGTAAGAATTTAAATGTAATGAATGACATAAAAGAGAAAAATGTAATGCAAAAATGCAATTTTTGTAATAAATTAGGACATGATGAAATAGATTGTTGGACTAAAAATAGAAAATTAGATTACATACAGTGCCAGATGTATTATCTAGGATTCCTGGTACTAAAGAAATGGAAGTAATAAATTCAAATATTGCAGATCCTTGGTATAATAATATCGCAGAAGGATGTACAAAAACACCACACAAATACAAAAAATTCAAAATGGTAGATAATAAATTATTTAAACTAATAAATGATGATAATCCTTTCACAGAGGAATATAATTGGAAAGAGATACCTATTATAGACAATAGATTAACTATAATAAAGAATCATCATGATAATGGACATGTAGGTATTTTTAAAACTTATAAATACATATCAAGATGTTACTATTGGAAAAATATGTATGCAGATATAAAAAGTTTTATAAATAAATGTCAAAAATGTAAAATGTATAAGCCGAATAATTTACCTCCAGCAGGAAAAATGGAAAATAGAAAAAGAGTGGATAGACCGTTAAAAATGCTGAGTATTGATTTGATAGGACCATTACCAAAATCAAGTACGGGCTATATACATATATTATCAATAATAGATGTTTTTACCAAATATTGTTGGTTATTTCCTTTAAGAAGAGCTACTACAGAAGAAATAGTAAAATTAATAGAAAATAAAATATTTTTAACAGAAGGAGTACCGCAAACGATAATAACAGATAATGGAAAGAATTTAAAGTCTAATGCATTTAAAGATTTTATGTACTCATATGGAGTACAGAAAATATTTTATACAACTTTATATACTCCCATGTGCAATAATGTAGAGACCAAGGCCATACTAGAGATACAGGCCGGGAAGCGTTTGAAATTTTGGATGATTACGTCACCATCTTAGTGCGGCGCAACGCCAACGGCCGACTGCGGTAGTACAATTTAGTCGCCATTTTTGACATTTCGGGAGTGAAGTTGTAATCTTAAAAAATAAGTTTAAAATATAAAAACTATATTATTGTCTAAAAACTTTACTGCGTCTGACAGTTTATCATTTTTTCTAAGTATTGAGTACAATATTTTGCTAAGAAAGTACTAAATTCACACAATAACTCAATAATTCAAATTACAATCACACGTCTTGTCATATTTTTGTGGTGTTTTTTGCAATAAGTTGAATTTTTCATGGAACATTACTGTTTTATTATAGTAAACGGGTCACGGAACTTTTGCGTATGGATTTGTGTACAATTAGATGTGTTTTTGTAAGTTTTTTCTTAAAAACTTCTTTCAATTTGTTCATAACCTATAATTGTCCGAACGTCACACAAATGCCGAAAAGCTATATTGTTGAATGGTGTTATGTTTTGGTGCAAATTCCTGCTGTGAAAAAATACCTTTATCAATAAGTGTTTCAAAAACGTGAAATGCGTTTGAAAAACTTAGTAAAGTGTAAAAAAAATAAGTTTTTTTTCAACTAACTAATCATTAAAGAAAAAAATTCAATCTGTTGATAAATTAGTTTTGAAGTTTTCGGATGTCTTTTGTGTAGTGACTTAATTTGTGTTTATTTCCATGGTTTATTTATATTACTTTTTGTCATATTGTAGAGTTTTTATTAATTTAGTTCCTTGACTTATACATAATATATATTATTGTAACTAAATTAAAAATTTGAAACCTCTATCGTTGTTTGTTTTCTGCTATGAGTATATGTGGGCAAAATTGACTTCTTTTCAGTATTACTGTGTAAATATAGGAGTATTTGGAGGTCTGACTGCTTGAGATAAATAATTACTAGTTAATATTTAAGAAATCATCAGTTACAAGTAAGTATTTCTTGTATGAGTTGAATGGCAAGTCCCTGTATTATTGTGTGGTAGCACTAAGTTCGTAACGGGGATAGGGCGCGCCACGGCCTGTTAGTTCTAGTACGGCCTTGTGTAGAGACATATAATAGAACAATAGGATACACATTAGCTATTTTTGTTGAAAATGAACAAAGAAAATGGGATACTTTCTTAGATTCAGTACAAAGCATAATAAATAATACAGTCAATTTAGCAACAGGATACACACCTAATGTATTAGCAAGAGGTAGGGAGATTGTACTAAATGGTGAAATTCATGGTGAAATAGTAAATGATGAAATAGAATCAAAGGAAGATTTAGATAAATATAGAGATATGCATAAAGATAAAATGAAGGAATTAAACACATTATACAAAATTGTAACAGAAAATTTATGGGATGCATATAATAAAAATGCAAATTATTATAATAAAGGTAGATCAAATCGTGTCTATGATCAAGGGGATATTGTATGGCGTAAAAATTTCATACAATCAAATGCAGGGAAATACTTCTGTACAAAGTTGGCTCCAAAATTTGTCAAAGCCAGAATAGAAAAGAAAGTTAGCAAGATAGTCTATGTATTAAAAGATATAGACACAAATGTTATAAATAAATATCACATCAAGGACATAATCAAATTAGATTAAAAAAAAAAAAACATATTTTCATGTGTATGAAAAATTTGAGGTGATGAATGATACGGTGAAAGTTGATATAAAAGTGATCAGTGAAAGAATGAATTATGAAATATTGCATGAATGAAGGTATGAAATATTAATTAAACAAAGTATTACATATGAAGGTAAAGTTTTTTAAAAAAAAAAAATTGATGGACTGATAAATTTATTAATGAAAAATAAATTTGAAATAAATTTAAATATTGGGAAAGATGTGATACATGTTTAAAAAAAAAAAAGTTATTTTAATGAATTGATTAATTAACTGGTGAATGTTTATTATGTATTGTTATTTGATTATTTTGAATTGTTGAATTAAGTATTAAAAAAAAAAAAAAAACAAATATTTGTTTATAATATTGAATATGAAATTTGTGTTAAAAAAAAATTATATTAATTTTAGTATGAAAATAATTGGTATTGTTAAAAAAGGTATTAATGACTGAATAATGTATCAGAAACAGGTTTTTTTTTATTTTCATATTTTTGAAATTTATCCTTAAAATAAAACAAAATATGTGGCGCCGGCTGAGCATTATGATACATTATTTACTCATTGTAAAAGAAAAAAAAAAAAAAAAATTGGGAATGTTTTTTTTTTTTTTATGAGAGGAAGGAGGTGTATTGTAACGAGATGGATTTGTTTGTTAGGTAAAATGGAACATGAGATTTGAATTTGAATGAAAAGGAAAACAAAAGAATATAAAAAAGAGAGAAAAAAAGCTTGCCTGGCGTGAGAGCCAGAAGCCTGTGTAATTAAGAATAAAGAATATTATTGTGCTGTGGTTAATTGTGTATACATTGTGAAAGAAATAAAAGTAAACATATTAAAGTGTGTATGTTAATTATTAATTGTGTCAATAAGCAGGACAGAGGAAAAACCCTCACACTTATTTATCTTATTTTCGGTAAAAAGTTATAGATTATCATCTATGATCCTTTTTTTCTCGTTTGATCTTAATTAGTGGTTCTTAATATTTGACTTTGACTCTTTTCTTCCGATCAGAAATCACATTGAGGGTGCTCTTTCGGCTCATTTTGATGTTTTATTATCAACAAGGACCACAAGGCTCAAGTAACTTATTCTTATTTCTTTCATTTTTAATATAAATCCGTCTGCCGTGTGGCATCGGTTTTTATGTTAAAATTATTTTATTATATGCTGCTCAACCCTTCCGAGGTCCACCGGTTTAGAGCTCCTGATATAAAGGTTCATGACATCATTGACATCCAGAAATTTCCTTCTGGATCCTAATCTTATCTAAACGGTCAATACTACCAAGGTTTCTTATTGACATATGTATGAGTCACCATTAACGTAATGTGTTCATTAATCCAATGGGATTGTAAAATGATTAACGGTCTAAGATAACGTACGTACATGTTGTCATGAATTTATTGTCATTCACGAACTAATTTCGTGCACTTCGATGTGAATAAAGTACCCTAAGTCATTTATCTTTTGAGTATCTGTCATAATTAATAAAATTAACCCAAGTAGAAAACGGTACCGTTAAACTCAATCAAAGCGTTTTATGAAAAATTAATGAAAAGTTTAAGCACCTATTAGAGTCGCTGTTTTAGTTTCCATACAATTATTTGTAATTATAAAATATTATAGTTTTTAGTTGCAATATTTGTCGAAAAATGCATGAGCTTATGTACTCGATTTACGTAGAAAATGGATGTTTTTATTGACGTCATGATAAAAAAAACAGTAATTCCGTTTAAATTTTAAGACTTGGCCTGTAAATTTAAAGTATTTTGGATTTTTACGTCTTTTAAATTTGTACGGGAAATAAAACAAGGTACTGCTACGGTTTTTTTTTATTAATAGCTACACACATATTAGGTATGTCTGTTGGTAATATCAAAATGCAGCTTTTGTAAGCCTTTGGAAAAGTATACAAATTACTTGAAAAATGATTACCAAACAAATGTACCAATTCTACAAATTTTTAAAGTAAAAATTAAAATGACGATCAACCATCTTCAAAACAAGTGATTGGTGGTTTTACGAATCAAGCAAGAATGAAAACATGAAATAAAAATTAACAAACTACCTGCATATTCACTAAGTATGTATGTAAAGTAAATTATTCAATGAAGTAAAGAAATCATATGAATATCTTCTAAAAACTAAGATATTTATGTGTAAACAACTTAGATATATTTGTTACATCTCCGATATTTTTCAAAGAGACAATAAAGAAAGAAATGAAGTTAAAAAATCACATGAATAGGTATCTTCTAAAAACTTAGATATTTATGGGTAAATATTCATTTCAGGTATTTTTCAAGGAGGGAAACTTGTAGTAAAAAAAAGGTTAATGGTCACTTTCTGAAATTCAATTAGGTGGATATAATAATTACTGTTATCACCATTTTGGGAGCTTGTGATCGACCAAAGGTTGTTATTTGAATAATACAAATTTTCCTAGGGCCAAGTCTAATTAGGTATATACTAATGAATTTACGAGGTTCCTATAAAATTTACTAGGAAAATAATTGCTTGCATATGGCTGTTAATTGGAGTTACTTATATAAGATAATGATTTTGTTATAGGTTTATTGTATCAGATAAAGAAAATTAAAGTAAAATGTGAAAAAAATATAGATATTTTAATGCGAGTCCTTAGCTGGATTTTTTTTTGTCTGGACGTTCTTTAAACAGTTCTTTCTTGCTCATCGCTCAGAAAAAAGTATCCTGAGGATGTGAGAATGAGGTAATTGAAACGTCAATAATTCATTAATGGACATTTCTTAGATTAAAATATTTAAAAAAAATGGACTTTCACTGTGTTAACAGATCAACACTAAAAAAAATATTATTTCTTAGATCATTTCATCTAATCTTATCTTACCTAAGTTGCAAAGATATGTACCTTACATTCGGGATTCACATTATATGCATTTTCACAATCAGGCACGTATAAGTTCGCGCTTGCACATGCCGCATGTGGACTTACAATATAAAAACCCAAATCTCAAATAAACATACACCCTGCAACTCTTGCCGACCTTCCCTGAAATAGGGGTGACATTGGCAAAGTGAACCATTTTCTACAGCATGGGTGATCAGCCGCATACCAGCGATTGAAACTTCAATAGACAATAATTCATTAACTGATTTTCTCAGCTTTTATTATATCATTTCATATTTGTTTCAATTCAGTCATATATATTTTATACGAGCATTTCATTATTTTTTGAGAATGAAATAAATCCTACAATTAAAAAGAGACATCTGTTATTATTACTATCTACAGAAATATGATCGATTGCTGTAAAAATATTTCTAGTAATTGAAAATATTACGATAGTCGATACAATAAAATGACCAATTTGTTTTTTAGTGATAAAACATCGGAGACGTAGTAAAAGAATGAAGATTATTTTTTAATAAAAGTAAATACCTATAAATGTATGTAGTGTGTATGAGTCACAAAGCAAAAACAAAAATGTATCTAGAAAAACGGCGCCACACTAAAGGTACTTATACACTCATAAAGCGATATTACAACCTCTAATCTAATCTAATCTAAGTTGCAAAGATATGTTACATTGGAGATTTACATTAGTACATGCATTCTCACAACCAGACATGTACAAGTTTGCGCTTGCACATGCCTCATGTGAGCCTACAACACAAAAACCAAATCTCAAATGGACATACACCCTGCAACTCTTGCCGTCCTTCCCTGTAACAGTGGTGACATTGGAAAAGTGAACCATTTTTACAGCATGGGTGGTCAGCCGCATACCAACCTATAAGTCAAGGAACTGATCAAGTTGAAGAGATATATTAACATTTAAGATTCAAACTTAATGCACGCCCACAAGCTCACGATATTTATATCACGCGAAAAACCATATCTATAATATATGTATATATTCTAAGTTGCAAGGATATATTCATTTAAAGCTCTCAGATGTATGCCCACAAACAAACACGTGTAGTTCGCGCTTACAAAAGCTGAATGTGTACTTACAAATAAAATCCAAACCACAAATGAACATAAGCCCTACAACTTTTGCCGACCTTCCCTGACACAGGGGTGGCATTGGCAAAGTGAACCATTTTTTACAGTATGTGTGGTCAGCCCCATACCAACCTATAAGTCAAGAAATACCAACCTATAAGTCAAGGTCAATAATTGCCATATAATTTGGTACCCAATACAGCCCCTCTGAATTCTCAAAAAGACAATTCGCTATGACATTCACACATGAGACGATAAAGTTGTGATGTAACACGGCGGGATTGCTAGAGGGAACGCTGAATATTTTTTTTTACTGACAGCTATATAGTTAAGTTTCATGCATCATGACGTTTGCCCGTCGAAAATCCGAGATGAAAACGTAGTGACTGCATTATTTAAGAGTATGGATTTTTCTGGTTCTTAGTAACACAACTCTACAGAGGCTTTGGCCACTCCTAAATTAATGGTGACAGAATTAGAGTATAAGAGCACAATTACATCAAGTAAGTAAGTGCGGCACCCTTCCAGGGTGACATAGACCCCCAAGACTCTCAAGAATTGGGAAGCCTCCCGCACAGGTTTCCTTAAAAAAAAGTGAAATACATAAATTAAAAAAATCTGTTCTTATAAAAAAATGTTGATAATGAAATTCTATAAAATAAATGTTTCTGCTGCATTTGAATATTTTTAATAAACAATTAAGCCCTGGCAAATTACCTTCAACAATTTTTTTGTTTACTATCCTCGGAAAAGCAGTGGATACACCAGGATTAAGAGAAAAACACGGAAGAAGTAACAACAACAGTTACAGCTTCAATGAAACTCACGCAATAAAAACAATTCATAATAGGTGTGGCTGTGCCCACGTTTGCCCTACTTTCCCGAAATGGCGGGCCTTGGTTCATAATCGCTAAAATGCTCCCACGTAGCGCTAGATGGAGCCTTGTTGTACTGATCTGCAAGTGTGTGCGGAACGAGAAAAGTAACCAAAATGATTAATTAATTGATTGAAAGAAAAACAAAAACAATAAAAATGCTTTATAAATATTATTATTTCTTTTTCCTCCGACAGTGCTACAGGCCATGTGGAGAATTCGCCTCCAAAATCCTTTTCTCCCAACACTGCTTGAGGCCTGATTTCAATTTCGCGAAGAAAAGGGACAGATAGATGCAATGAAAGTAAACAAGTGCGAGTAAGACAAATAATAAAACGACGAATGTTAACGAAAGGCTTAAACAGCTTGCGCTCGTTTACAGTTTATAGAAAATAAGAACAATGAAACGACATAGACTTTCAAAAGTACTTTTGTAAACTGAGTGTCTTTGTAAAAATTATATTTATTCTTCGTCTGGTACAAAATATTTTAAACCTGACGACGTAATACTGTGTACCTGACAAAGCTTCAATGTACAATTAATGTTAACATTGTTTGACATTATTTAATTTTACTCGCCCCGTAACCATATACAATTTTTTTTTATTTATTTTTTTATTTAAAAATGAAAGGTTACAAATTGAATATTTTAAATTAAGATTACGGTCGTTAGACATTTTATGGAATGAAAAAAACGGAGACGTGTGTCTCCTGAGGACGTCGGATATGACTCCGACGAAACGTAGAGAAAATCGTTCATCTCTTTTGCACTTTTGTTTTTTTCATTCCATAAAATACAAATTAAATGCCTCATTAATTAATGATTTTCTACTATTGATTTATTTATGTTAAAATAGTACACTTATATTTGACGTAACCCTGCCGATTTGACATATTTTGATGCATCTTTCTGCTACTAATCCTTCCATCGTAGCCATTGACTTCTTACCCTAAATAAATGGTAAATAAAAAAAAAATCAGGCTTATTTCATTGAGAAACGCTGTTTTTGTGAGTTACTGAGAGTAACTGCGAACTTGGTCGTCGCTATAGAAAGCGCCAGTTGTCAAGCTAGACCCAAGTTCTGTAAGGCTGGATTGGTCCAATGTATTCGCGTTTTGGTAAAGGCAGATGAATATTTCAATAAAAATAAAAATATTATTTGTGGATGTCGAACCTACTCTCTTCCGATTACGATCTGAAGCGTTAACCACCTAGACTACATTATGGCTTCTAGACCATGTTTTCTTTGTCTGCTCCTTGCGTGATACATTTAATACGGTATATCGATACCTTTAAGGTAAAACTGAATAAGTGGCATATTAAACTAAACACGTACTTCTCAGATAAATGTACCTTATTTCCTATTTTCTAGGAGAGAAAACACTAAAAAAGTGTGAAAATCCTGTAGTTTAGAACTTTTACATGGGCATTTCGTTGTGTTTAGTTCACTCACTATGAAAAATTACTCCCAATAAAATGTTTAATCCACGATTTCTCAAAAAAGTGAATCAGCACTTATTCACTTTTACTTTTTAGGTGAGATATTTTTCTCCTTATGACTAATGATGCCACGAATATTCGGCAACTATTCGGTATTCGGCCTATTCGGCCACTTTTTTGCTATTCGGTATTCGGCCGAATAGTGCGTACTATTCGGCCGAATACCGAATAGCAAATCATGTAAAAAAAGACACGTTATTTTACTCAAAAATTATGTATTTATTTCCAAATTACAACATTTTAGTACTTAAAATTAATCAGTGGTAAGTTGTGATGGATAAAAACGAGCTTTTCAGCATTTTCTGGTAGCAAACGATTGCGCTTTTCATCGTAAACGTTACCAGCCTCAGAAAATAACCTCTCACTATAAACGCTACTTCCAGGCGAAGAAAGATAAACTTTTGCAAATTTCGAAAGGTTCGGGTATTGTTTTTCGTTTGCTGACCACCACTTGTAAGGATCGGCCTTCCGATCTAGGCGAACTGTTTTCAAATAAAAATCCAACTCGTTTGCCACAGCATTCTTCTCCGAAGCGCCGAATATTCGGCGGCCGAATATTCGGCGCTTCGGCCGACAGCGTTGCCGAATATTCGGTATTCGGTATTCGGCCAATTCACTATTCGTGGCATCTCTACTTATGACCATTTCAAATGCCAATAAATGTCACTTCAGTTTTGAAACCGAAAAAATATTGTTCCTTGACTTATAGGTTGGTATGCGGCTGACCACCCATACTGTAGAAAATGGTTCATTCTTCTTCATTTTAAATTTTATTACCTGACGATGATTGTAAATCGAAAACGTTTGTAATTTTTTTTTAAATAAATTATAGAAGTGAAAATAAAACAGTGTTTGATTCGAATCGTAAAAATTAACAATTTGTTAATCAATAGGTATGCATTTTCACAGTGTTAATACACAAACAATACAAAATATAATGAAAATGGTTCACTTTGCCAATGTCACCCCTGCTTCAGGAAAGGTCGGGAAGAGTTGCAGGGTGTATGTTCATTTGAGATTCGAGTTTTTATATTGCAGGTCCACATGCGGCATGTTTAAGCACGAACTTATACGTGTCTGCTGAGAAAATGCATAGGTAAAATGTGAATAGGGGAGACCGGGTATGGTTGTCTCACGGGTTGGTTGTCACAGTGACCATTACAGAAAACTAAACGAAAGAATGAACCCATTGGTCGGCGTCAAAGCATCGTGAGGGTAACCCCCACTTCTCTACTTCATCTCAGTCTGCCCTGAGATATCATGACGGAGATATGTGCGTTTGTTTTTTTCATACAGTGAAAGTATTTTTTTTGTGCAATTGTGGGAGTCTTGTAAGTATACTTAATTATTGCCTAATAATATATCTTTTGGTGTATTTATGATGTTCAATATGTGTTTCGTGGTATCCTAATATTACTTTTTTAAATAAATATTGTTTTCAACTTATTTTGAGACGTTATTCTTGACAAAGTGATTTGGGGCAGGTTGTCTCAGGTTGCCGGGGGCTGGTAGTCTCATGTGACAACCAACACCGTGCTTGTATGTTGTCGGTTTTTTTTTGCTTTTTGGGATTGCGTTACTTTTAAAGCTTATTTTTTTCAGAGTTCATCATAAAAATGCCCAGAAATCACAAAAAAAGTCAAATCGAGGGCTTTTTTCACCAGCATTGATGTTGCCTACTGCAAGAGAGTGAAAAGCCATGGCAAGTCTTATCAGGTCTGTCGCCAAGGATTTTGAAAAAAATTATCGCACTATGACAAGGTATTGTAATAAATTCACATCAGAAGAGATAAGCAATACGGTCGCATCAACATCATCTACAAAAATAGGCTATCAAAGGAATCGACAGATTTATACCGATGAACAAGAAAAAGAACTAGAAGATGAAAAAAGGAACAAGAAGCAAAAAAGAAGAAAGTATCGAAACGAGTACCTATTCAGTGAAAAAGAGGAAAATATAAAGGTTTCTAAAGGAAAGAAAGTTAAGAAGAAAACAATTGATAATGACGATGACGATGAAGAGTTTTGCTAGGTCTGTTTGTCTCCCTACTCTGCTAGCAAGTCTAGGGCAGTCTGGGTTCAGTGCCAGGATTGCAAGTCGTGGGCTCACGAAGCATGCACACCTGGGACAGCATTTTACATTTGCCAAAATTGTGATTCGGAATATTCGGACTATTTTTTTTAGAATAAATAAATATAATTTCTCTAGATTAATAATACTTTTGGATGGTTGGCGCATTAAAACTGTGAAAACTCATTTTATCTTTAGTTATTCAAACACTGTTTTAACTCTTTATTATTAATTATTTAGACATCACGTGTGTAATCTCCAGATAAAGTTATTTTCATTACCAGAACTCTAAGTTTGTGCCATAAGTACAAGTTATTCGTTGTAGCGATTTTATAATGTCTTTCTTATTATGAGTAAATAAAACATTCATTTCTTGGGTATAATTTGTTATGTATAACATTAATCATTAATAAAAATACTCATTTGATTTAAAAAAAGTGTTTCTTCTTATATTCTGCCCTTAAATCGATATGTGACTTCTTACCCCAGACGGTGTGACAACCATCCCCGACACGGGGCTAAAAGTCACACTTCTCATTTTTCACAAACACAGTTATATTTCCTCGAAAGATACTATTAGATACTATTTCTTAGTTTATATTGAAATAAGAATAATAGGACTATCCATTGATATATAGATGTCATTAATAAATTATGAAAATAGGTACTAAAAATGCAAAAGAAAAAATATGTGACTTCCAACCCCGGTCTCCCCTACTTACTGTTATATATATTTGCAACTTAGATTAGATAAGATTTGATACCTACTCACTGATGTTATAAAAATTACAATGATCTTCTCTGAAAAAAAAAATATTTTTGTTACATTATCCATCCGTTACAAAATCATCGCTTCTCAGCATCAAACAGTATTATCCACAAAAGTAATCATAGCTGATCGATGGATCATCCTTTTCTGAATGGAACATTCTTATTAGGCGTAGGATGAGCCATGGATTTTCTATGTGCGAATAACACTGAAAGTGCTTTATCACTATTTCAAATATTAGTTTTGTCGTCATGCAAAAAGGACAATTTACTTGTAAAAAGAAGGAATTTCATTGTTGTTTTTACTAAGACTTTAACGGTGTTGTGTGTCATTGAACTGTATTGGGAAACACTAGATTACCAACTGAAATAGATGGATGTTAGATCAGTCTCATGCCCAACCAGCTTAGAGTGAGATAAAGGTTAAAAGTCCCTCAGATTAGCAATGTTGTAAGACACAATCAGGGAAAGAAACCACTCGATGTAAAGCAATCTTGTCACTTCACTATTTGTTTTCTTGTTAATTTACGTCTCGCGATCTGTAATTGTAACTGTCGCCGTTCCGCTAGGGGTAGCCACTAGCCAGAGCCTCTGCAGAGCTGGCTCCATTTCTTACATACCTCTTTCAATTCATTAATATTTTCATGCATTTTATTCTTTTACACTCGCTTTGTATATCCCATTCTTTAACAATCTCTTCAATTTGATCACTCCATACTTTTTTCAGTCGTCCCTTACCTCTTTTTCCTTTCACACTTCCTCTGTGTAATATACTCTGTCAGTCTATCATCATTCATTCTTTCCACATGAAAATGTTATAGTTTAAAATTTTTTGAGGAATTCAAAAACACTGTTTATTTTCACATGAATATATTTAAAAAGATTACAATCTTTAGAGTAAGTTACTAACGTTTTCGACCTAGAAGGTCATCATCAGGTAGGGGAAAATGTTATTTGCAATTATACAAAAAAATATGCATCGCTGATAGTTAGCGAAAAAAGTGAAACAAAATTTATATTACCTAACTTGTGACCTCTAGGCTATGCTTAAAATAACAATAAATAACTCAATTGGCGCGCGCCAAAATTAGGTGAGCAGGTTTTTATAATACACAAATCTAACTCTTAATAAAATATTCATTTATTTAGACTCCAATATTGCAAAAAAATGCAGTTGAATCTTGTCTTCTTTTTTTGTTCATTGGCCATACTTAACTTTACTTTACTTTGCGTATGGCCGGCAAGCACAGCAAATCACTTGGCCGTTAGGCCGCGTCAAAGGCGAAGATCCAAGCCCTCCATCCACTTCACTGCTCCTGGCGTGGCTTCGTGGAGGTCTTTCAGGCCAGGAGGGTGTCTTCTGATGGGGCACTCCTCCACTATGTGCCGGACAGTCTGGTTCTCCGCCCCACAGTCACATCCTGGAGATGGAGCTAATCCCCATCTATGGAGCAAGAAGTTGCAACGGCCTTGCTCGGTCCGGATCCTATTCAAGGTCATTGGCCATTAAAACCTGGATAAAGGCTTTTTTATCTTTTTCATTTTTCCATATTTTCCACAAAAAAATTGTCAAAAAAATTTTACATATAAAAATGCACATGACGTATTTTTAATATATTATTAAATACTATATATGATACGTTCCTTGACTTATAGGTAGGTATGCAGCTGACCATCCATGCTGTAGAAAATGGTTCACTTTGCCAATGTCACCCCTGTTTCAGGGAAGGTCGGCAGAAGTTACATGGTGTGTGTCCATTTGAGATTTGGTTTTAATGTTGTAGGTTCACATGCGGCATGCGCAAGCGCGAAATTGTACGTGTCTGCTTGTGAGAATGCATGTATGTGAATCCCTAACGTTACATATCTTTGCAACTTAGATTAGATCGAAAATATGTAGGTTAGGTTGAAAAAAATGTACGAAAGTACTAAAGATAAAAAGATGCACGTATTTCACTGTTTAATCAATTTTACGTAAAAACCGCGTCACGTAACAAAGCAGTGGATTGTGTACGCACACGTAAAACGGTCAGATGTTCGTAAACAGCATTGGGGGTTCAATGACGTATGAGTTTGACGACCTCTAGTTGAAAGTACCTGCTGATAAAGTTGTGAATCATAAGCTTGAGAATTAAATGCGTATTTATTCTTTGTTTTATAGATTCATGGTCAAATGGATGATAATGTGATTCAGAATTTTTTGATTGCAAAACAGATTCACCTATATTATTATCATCTTCTTTTTTCTTTTCTTCTAAAGATAGTGCTTTTAGAGATAGTCACAAATGTTCACCATACCCTTAGTATTGAATATTTCTTTTTCTTCTTTCACCATTTAAACATTAAAATTAAATTAAATTAGGCTGATTTATTTGGTGAGCGCTGTTTTTGTGTGTATCACACCTCAAGAGCCCTCTGCGAGCTTGGTCGTCGCTGTAGAAAGCGCCAATTCTCAAGCAAGACCCAGTTGTTGTAAGGCTGGATGGACCTTTTGATGACCGGTCTTTGGTAAAGGTTTATGAATTTTTCAACCCAGCGAAGAGCAAATTTGAAAATATTAATGGGATATTTTTTGTGCTCCGCCGTGATTCGAACCCACGACCTTCCAGTAACGAGTCCGAAGTGTTACCACCTGGGCTACGGACCGGTCAATATCATTTCCATTGAAGGTCAACATTACTATTTATCTCTTTAGCTCATAGGTATTCAAGTCCAAAGTTTGAATGCAACTAATCCACTGATGCTCTTTGTAGTCCGTATATATAGATACAAAAGGGATCATTCTTGCATATTCCAGATCATTAAATCTCTCGCTCATATCAAACCGCCGCGCCGCGCCGTTCTGTGTACCTTATTACTATCATTATACTAGAGTCAGATTGTTCTACACACTAACGTACATGTTCAGGCGCGCGTGGGTACTTCGAATCCTTAGTTCGTAACATTATGCTTATTTGCGTCTAGTTTATCTGTAATAAGGATTTTTCGCTCACAAAAAAGAACTAACTTAATACTTGCTTAAATACGAACCAACACGTTCCTTGACTTATAGGTTGGTATGAGGCTGACCACCCATACTGTAAAAAATGGTTCACTTTGCCAGTGTCACCCCTGTTTCAGGGAAGGTCGGCAAAAGTTGTGAGGCTTATGTTCATTTGAGGTTTGAATTTTATTTGTAAGTACACAATTAGCATTTGTAAGCGTGAACTACACGTGTTTGTTTGTGGGCATACATCTGAGAGCTTTGAATGAATATATCCTTGCAACTTAGATTATAGACGTAAAACGTTTTTTCCTGACAAACAAATATTCGTCATCTGTAAAATGTAGTATTCCTTAGAAATCCTTGTAAAACTAATATATGATTTGCCTTGAAGTTCATGTCTCAGCCATACGCTAATCAAATTCGTTAATTATTTCTCGTGTTTTAGTTAAACAATGCCCAGTGAACATTTCCTCTTATGTGTAAGGAAATATAGTTTCTAGGATTTACATATTATGCGTCAGAATTTTTCACTGTCACATTTGGTGTAAGGCTGACGTGCTTGATTCACATCGAGACTAAACAAAACACACCTCAAGAGACCTGTCCTTGGTCGTCGCTACTCAATTTTGTGAGAAAGACCCAGAATTTGAACAGCTGCTTGATAATAATGTGATCAGCCTTTGGTAAATGAAGGTCATTTTTTGTACACAACCTAGAGAATTCTTGGAAATAAAACGATATTTTTATAAGTGTGTAAGAAAGTCTATTTTGTACTAATTATTCATCATTTATATTTGATTTGAAGTAAGTATATTTTTTATTAATAAAACAAATAACTATTTATAATATTTTTGCCTAAAAAGGTAGGTATCTTCGGGAGTACTGATTTTATTCGTTTTTTTTTGTTTGCAGCTGAGAATCGAGCCCACGAACTTCCGATCACGAGTCCAGAGTGTTAATCACTTGACTCAGACCGGTCAAATATGACGTACAGTTTTATATTTATTGTTCGCAATAATTGAAATGTCACTCAGGTAACAGCGAATTGTCGGTCAAGGCCTTGCATACTTTTTTTTGCATTCAATCTTTATTAAATTACCACAAAGTGGAAACGGAAGCCATTCGAATTATTAGCTTTGTTTGGGAGTGGAGACTTCACCTTTAAAAAGTCAAGATGATTTGCACGGCCTTGCTTGTTATATTGTCCATTAATTATTTAAATAATTAACGATTTTAATCACGCGTTGGGTGCGGTTATTTCTTTGTAGTGACATTGATATTGGGGTTTCCCATTTTAATTGAGTTCTGTAGAACCAAAGGCGGCACTACCTACCTTTAGTTTTTTTTAGAAAATAACAAAATATCTGAAATGTGTGAAGATAAAGAAAATATTGTTGCGAACTTGAAGTACGTGCTCTTATACACACATACATCAAAGAAACTACGCACACATATACACGTGAGACGGAACCGTCTGGAAGTGGTCGTGATTGTGTGTGTACATAATGTTCTGGTAGTGCAATTATCTAGTAATTGCGAGAAATACCCCTCTGGTTTATTATTAAAGAGATCAAAATAGCACGGACAGGAGTCGCAAGAAAGCACTTCGCTGAGTGACACCTATAAACAGTGATTTTCAAGTTGTGAAATAAATTGTAAATTGTGAAAAATAAATTGTGAGAAATAAATTCTGTAAAAAAAAATCTGTCATTTTAATTAAAAAGAGAACCAGCAGAAAACGTAGCAATATATTTTTGAAATTTTAATAGTAAACTTCCCTTTTTCTTTGTCTTCCGTTTTCATGTATATACGCATAGAAAAAAGCAAAAACTAACTAACAACAAAATAATACTAAACAAATAATAACCATGAAGAATACAGCATAGCGTTATGTTGCATAATTTCCCCTTATTGTCAACAAACAAAAAACGCAAAGGGACTATTACATTTTAAGGTAATGTGTGCAATAAAAAATAACAGGTATCGTAGCGATATTTTTTATCGTTTTCCGTTACTTTCAACGCCACACTTGCAGCTTAAATTTGTGTACTTATGAAATAATATCAAATACAAATACACGCCCACTGCAGTCGGCCTTATACAACTAATACCATGCATTCATACTTGTGACTTTAAAATCATTATAAAGACGCTTTTTCAATATTAATTCAATTTTATTTTTAAACTATAAATCGTTATACCTACGTGAGAAAAGTTTCATTTTGACATGGCCAATTTTTCCAAATAAAAAATCAATGTAGGTAAGTTGTAAGTACGAGCATAATCACTTTTCAGTAAGGTGATTAAACTTTTTGGATATGTAAAAAAAATATTTTGTCCATGTTTATTATTCTTCAAGCTACTCGTGATCTAGCAACAATCCCACAATGAGTGCCACCCGAGGTATGCTATTAGCTTCAGTAACATTTAACCATTTACTTTTAGAGCCATGGGCGCATGCCTCTAACCTACAGGTTTCGTAAATTCATGTTTGAACCTATAACAGGGGCGATCATTGGTTTTGGAAAATGGTTAGGCAACTTTTTTTCAACTTTCGAAAGTAAGTTGATGTCACGACCCACAGGCCAACACCAGTCCAGAAAGCTGAAACAGCTCAGAACAGCAAAGGGTGCATTACATACATCATTTTCTGTTTTTAACTTTCCTAAACACATCGACTTTATTTACTTTACTATCATTTATCAACAGATTGTAGTTTGGCAAAAACTAATCATCTTTATATAATCTATAATCTATGTTGCAAAGACAATTGACAATTAAAATTCACATTGAATGCATGCCTACAATCAGACAAGTTCAACTAGTGAACTTTTACATTTTCTATTGAAAAAAAAACTTCGACTTATTTCGGAATCGATAACCATCTTTTTATACAAAAAATGTATGTACCTACGTATTTAAAAAAAAAAGCATGAATACTGTGTGTATGTATGTATACTAGTGTGTATGTATGTATTGCTAATGATATATTGCAAAATGTGAACCACTCAAGGTAAGATGGCTGGGAAATCCCTTTTTAAATAATAATTATTGATACTTTTTTACAAATCAAATTTCCTATCTCACCCTGACCCACATTCACTTCCCCTCTTTCTTAATTAAAATGTAAGTTATTGAATGGACGAGATTTGTTTCGTACAGAATGCATTCGTATTGGTTTCGGATAAAAAAATGTTTTTACTTCGAAACAAAGGTCATGTGAGTTACACTAAAAATAGTACTAGTTGTACCAATGCAACAAATTAATATTTTTTTAATGTGAGGTCACCTAATGAACTTTTCATTTCAGTAATTTATCTAATCTAATTTAATCTAATCTAAGTTGCAAAGATATGTTATATTGGAGATTCACATTACATGCAATCTCACAACCAGACACGTACAAGTTTGCGCTTGCACTTGCCTCATGTGAACCTACAACATAAAAACCAAATCTCAAATGGACATACACCCTGCAACTCTTGCCGGCCTTCCCTGAAACAGTGGTGACATTGGCAAAGTGAACCATTTTTTACAGTATGGGTGGTCAGCCGCATACCAACCTATAAGTCAAGGAACTTTTAATTTTAGAAAACTTGTGTGTTGTTTGTGAAAAAAAATAGCAGATTTAATTTAAAAAAATGTATTTATCATTATTTAATTTCAATACTATCGATGATTTAAAATCACGTAATTTTGTATATCGATTAAGTAACATCACGTATGACCCAGTAAAGCAAAAAAGGCCAAACCGGTTTGTAGTAAAAACGAAATTAAAACGATCACACAAAACACTTTCGTCAAAAAAAAAAAACTGTAACAACGTTCAGAGCAAGTATGAGTTGATACTTACTCATTTTGCGTTTCTTTTTATGATTCTTTGTTGGTTTTTCTGGAGGCCAAGGATCTTAGATTTACAAGGTCCAAAATAACGCATTGAAGGTGATCATGGAATCACAGTGTTCTAATTATTCAATTTCTTATGTTTTTTTGAATCCATTTACGTAAGCTACAGTAGCAGATTAACATTAATTTGTCATCATTATCTTGTTATTTGTGAGCATACTTTTTGAGATTAAACTTTAGTAACAGCTTAAAGAGGGGCACAATGGTATCAGCTATCCAAGGTTTTTTTCTTGAGTCAAGGTGCGGTAAAAAAAATACTCCGATTCTTGATGTTGACTTGGCGATTGACACGTTCATATCGGCAACACCCACAAAGGTGGATTCTAGAATAAATATTACGAAAAAAACTTTGTTTATGGCGGGCTTATTGAATTTACGAATTAGCTTATCCGCTTTGTTGAACTTAAAATAAATATTTAAATCGGATAAAGGTTTCTGACCCGACGCGATGGCTAAAAAAATGCGTAAATTATTTGAGGAAAAGGACAAAGGATATCTATTTTGTTTTAAATAACTTGTATAACTAGGTAACTCTTTTTTTTCATTAATTTTCTAGTTTTACCTGACGTTGAAATAATAAATCGGAAATGTAGATTAGTGCACTTTTGTCTAAATTAATACATTGCACGATTACACACAATGAATTAGATAAAGGTACCAACACATCTATATTATACATCTTCTTCTTCTTCTTCAGCCTGTATTGATCGTCCACTCCTGGACGTAGGCCTCCTCTCGCATTTTCCATTCGTTTCTATCCTGAGCGATCCGCATCCAGGCAAGTCCTGCACTTCTCTGAACATCGTCACGCTAACGCAACAACTCCACGCTTTGCCGTCCTTGGACACCAGCACAGCAGTCGCTTTGTCCACTTTTCATCTGGATCGCGAGCGACATGTCCCACCCATCGCCACTTGAGGGTTGCGGCCATCTTGATGACATCGGAAACCTTTGTCTTGACTCTTATGTCCTCATTTCTGAGTCTGTCCCGCAAACTGACACCCAACATGGCTCTCTCCATTGCTCTCTGTGTGACTCTTAGCTTGTGGGCACTTTTTTGTGACATTGTGACTGTCTCAATACCATAAGTGAACACTGGCAGAACACAGGCATTGAATACTTTCCTTTTTAAGTTGATGGGTATTTTCGGATTTTTCAAAATGTGACCAAGATTTTTGAATGCTGCCCAGCTTAGTCCGACTCTTCTATTTAGGTCTGCTATCTGGTTATGTCGCCCGAGCTGTATTTTGTGACCCAAATAATAAAAAAATGCCGGTATAACGATGTAAGTACTTACTAAGGTATTTTTTTTTACCTTTCTTTCAAATTCTTGGCGTCATTTTGGTTTCCAAAAACTCTATCGAGTCTCTAGCTTCAAAATCATAGTTTTGTATTCTTTCTGAATCCATTTTCTCAGCAAAACTATTCCCAGAATCGTCTTTTAAAGATAAGTTAATATGATAACTGATTTGTAAAGAATATAAACGACATAACACATTGCATTTTTTTTTAAATAGTCGAACACATATTATTCTTCTCCATGAACAATGATCTTCCCATGGCGTCGTCTCTCCTATGAAGGTTGGCGATCATCAGAGATATTCCCTTCACCTTGTTGAATTCATCTCTGAACAGCGATGAGGTGCTTTTTCTGAATCACCGTCTTCAAGTCTGCAACCAAAAGATTTTACTTCTACCTGGTCCGCATAAAAATATAAGATAAGAATATTAAGTGAAAAATAAATCCAGATTTAAGATACAGTGTCCGGTTGGACTCAATCTTTACTAGAAGTAGTTGGCGTAAAACCAGTCTTCTTACCTGTGAAAATAAATAGGTTTCAACCTCCCATTTGAGGTTGGACTACATGACCAGCTTATTTAGACAACTTGAATTGGAGCTAACGTGTAAAGCTGAGTCATTTGAAATTATGATAATAATAATATTAGGATGATTTATTTGGTCAGTGCTGTTTTTGTGTGAATCACACCTCAAGAGCCCTCTACGAGGTCCTCTACCTTGTCGTCGCTGTAGAAAGCGCCAATTCTCAAGCAAGACCCAGTTGCTGTAGGGCTGGATGGACTTTTTGATGCCCGGTCAAGGTTTATGAACTTTTCAACCCAGCGAAGAGCAAATTTGAAAATATAAATGGTACATTTTTTGTGCTCCACCGGGATTCGAACCGACAACCTTCCATTAACGAGTCCGAAGTGTTACCACTGGACGACGGGTAAGTGGCCGGTCTTTGGTAAAGGTATATGAATTTTCACCCAGCAAAGAGCATATTTAAAAATATAAATGGAGCATTTTTTGTGCTCCGCCGGGATTCGAACACACAACCTTCCATTTACAAGTCAGAAGTGTTAACCACTAGACTACGGACCAAATATAATAACGGATAAATATAACAGGTTATGTTTTTATGCACTATTCAAAGCTATGAGTGAATAGTTATTCTCGGTAATGTAGAACGTACTTACGCGTACCTCACGCGTTGCACTTCACGCGTGGATGGCCACATGCAGCACGAGTCCATTCTGCCAGTCTTGGCTCCGCACAACAAAAGAAGTGGCGGAGACTTCTCTGTGCTCGGCTGTGGTCATCCGTTCCGCTGGGCAGTCCCCAAGGCGACAGGAGAACGGCAGAGATGGAGGAACTACCAGCACAGACACCGCATCTCACTCCGAGAATCCAAAACCTTTGTTCCGATACTTAATGAGAGAATAAGAGCGGCTCTCAAACTTTTTATGACTTCATTTCCATTTCACTTTTGCTTTTGTGTGGCCCTCAAAATTTAACACAGCTTTGTATATGTTTATAGGTTGGTGTGTGGTTGACTACTTATGCTGTAGAAAATGGTTCACTTTGCCAATGTCACCCCTGTTTCAAGGAAGGTCAGCAAGAGTTGGAGGGTGTATGTTCATTGAGATTTGGGTTTTTATGTAATAGGTTCAGATGCGGTATGTACGAGTACCTACCTACAAGCGCGAACTTATACGTGGTTGCTTGTAAAAATGCATCCTTAATGTTACATATCTTTACAAGTTAGATTAGATTAGATTAGATTAGTGACCCTCAAAATTTAACACAGCTTTCGTGCGAGGTATTAATTTACAGTATGAAGAGAGGAATGTGGTGTAAGGGAAAGTGTGAAAGTGAAGATTAAAAGAAGTATGTTAAGATGGTTCGGGCACATGGAGAGAATGAGTGATGAAAGATTGACGAAGAAAGTATATGTTGCTAGAATAGATGGATGTCGTGGAAGAGGAAGACCGAGAAAGGTATGGATGGACCAAATTTTCGAAATAGCGAGTGAATGGAATATCCAGAGTCATAATAAAAGGAGAGCTTGTATGAAAAAGGTTATGACTCTGGATGAAATGAAAGAAGTATGCAAGGACAGGAAGAAGTGGCGGCTAATCTGCAATGCTGATTTGTAATGTTGGTTTATTAGTTTGCTACATTTTTTGCATAAGAAATTTTTGACTTTTTTTGTATAGATTTATTTTTAAGGTTTTGTTGTTTTTTTTTTTTTTTTTTGTAAACTTAAATGTAATTTATTACTCGTATTCCTTGACTTATAGGTTGGTATGAGGCTGACCACCCATACTGTAAAAAATGGTTCACTTTGCCAATGTCACCCCTGTTTCAGGGAATGTCGGCATTCCGGAATTTTATTTGTTAGTACACATTCAGCATTTGTAAGCGCGAACTACACGTGTTTGTTTGTGGGCATACATCTGAGAGCTTTAAATAAATATATGCTTGCAACTTAGATTATAGATAGATAGATAGATAGAAGGTAGACAAAAGTTGTTTTTGCAAGAGAAGGGGGGGGGGGGCACCTTTGGAGTGTAATAAAACGGTAATTTTGAGAAATCGTTTTTTTTATAATTACTTACTGTTACAACATCAATCTTTCGAAATAAGGTGATGCAAAGATAAATCAATATTCAAAGCTCATATCAAATGCATGCCCACAAACAAACAGGTGTAAGTTCGCGTTTACAAATGCTGAATGTGTATTTCCAAATTAAAATCCAAATCTGAAGTAAACATAAGCCCTGCACTTTTGCCGACCTTCCCTGGAACAGGGGTGACATTGGCAAAGTGAATCATTTTCTACAGCATGGGTGGTCAGCCACATACCAACCTATAAGTCAAGGAACATATATTATACAGCAAGTTACATTTTTTAAATCACAAATAATAATATGTATAAACATTAAAACAAATACAGAATACAAAATTATAATTGATAAACCCTAGTCCTAGCCTAACATTACAGATCAACCGCCATTTCGTTAGTGAGCAATAAAAATAATTAAATAAATCTGCAAAGTTTGGGAGCCAGCGAGCGATGCAAATAAAGTCAGTGGTGGACGTACTGTGCTGGGAAGGACTTCCACTTTTTGAATAAGGCCGGTCTGTATATAAGACAAAATACTCGACTTTTGGGATCAATCACACGCCGACTCTGGCAGGGTCCATTACAACTAACAAGAATAAGTTTAGTGTTTGTACAAAAGTGATATCTTAGATAACATTAAAAATGAATCGAATGGTACGTGAATAATTGATACCTACTTACTGAAAAAAAAAAAAAATTTTTAAAGTAAAATAAGTGACTACAAATTAAGTACTTAAATAAAACCATGTTACAAAAACTTAAGTTAATCACAAAAATTTAAAAAGGTGGAAAAAATTGTGTCGTGCTTTAAGTTACCTACACCGAAATTATTGAACATTTTTTAGTTTATAGGAAGCAATTCTTTTTTTTTTTTCAAAAAAATAAAAATACACATATTTTAATTAAAAAAAAATATCATCAATTGGATTTGATTTATATGGTGAAAGATTCAATAAACATAAAATGATTTCTTATCATTAATTAGGGTTGCTTATATACTAAGACTAGCAGCTGTAGGTACCTGGCGTGTTTCACTACGCCATTTGGGTAATATGGAATCAAAAATTTTATAGTGAGATTAGAAATGTAAAAAATTTCAGATCGTATGTATGTTTTGATGGCAAATAATAAAATAATGCAAAAACAATATCTGGTCGAAAAAATTAAAAAAGATATCTGTGTAGGTACCAGTGGCAAAGGGTGCCATACAAGCCGGTTCCCATCGGCTTCCCTTTTAAAATGATGTAACAAAGTAGTTAAAAAATATAGGCACAAAGTAAAAAAATACATTTAAAACCAAAGAAACAATACGTATGTTTTACCCATACGTACCTACGCTTTCCTTAATCATATCGCTGTATGAAATGCAATTGTTGGCCGATTCTCATACCTACCTATCAAGTATGCATACAAAATTTCATCAAAATCCGTGAACTCGTTTCGGAGCAGTGTGACCACAAAAACTGTGACACGAGAATTACCTACATATTTTTAGATTTTTTTTCGCGGTGCCAATAAAAATATACAAGAAAAGTATTCAAATCCCTCATTTTAATAAGTTTTTCAATAATGCAGTTAAAATATTAGTTTATTTTTGTAGTTGCATAGTAAATCTAACTGTAAAGATGCCGCCGTTCCACTAAGGGTGGCCAGAACTTCTCCAGAGTCTCCTCCACTTATTTCTATCCCGATATATTCTCTCAGTTCAAGACATTTCCTTCCCAGTCTTTTCCTTACCCTCTTTTCTCTCACATTTCCCCTGTCATCCATTACACACTTGATGCATTCTGCCTTTAGTTTTATTTTCGATTAGTCTATGTTTTTTCTATCCAGCGCCGAGTCGGAAGTCAGTAGTGTATGGAGATGTATGTAAACTTTGACAGAGTAGGTACCTAATAACAATAATAATAAGACAATATTTATAGTAAAAGATTAAAAAATATTTATAATGCCGTGTTGTGATAAATCACTGCAAGGCTATGTCCGGTAAGAGCCCGTTCCCACTTGTCGGGTGTCGGATCCGTATATTCATCGGAGGTGCCAGTTGCAGAACATTTCGGACAAAATCGGCTTCCGACAAGTGTGAATAGCTCCATACATAATGTTCTGCCACTGGAACCTCCGATTAATATACTGATCCGACACCCGAAAAGTGAAACGGGCTCTAGCCCATAGACAATCCAAGCAGAATTTATAAAGACCCTGTAGATACTCTTTGCCTAGCGTTCATTATTTTAACTTTTAAAAAATAATTAATATATTCCAGATTATTTTGGGAGTCCTTCTTGCTGCAGTTTGCGCTATGGCAGTGGAAGACACCAGCAATGACATATCCAGTAAGAATGGCGCCCAGGGTAGGAGCTTTGGAGGAGGACTCCTGGGATTGGGGCTCGGAGGGGGATTAGGAGGATATGGGGGGCATGGAGGGTACGGGGGACAAGGAGGGTATGGAGGATATGGGGGGTATGGAGGTGGATATGGAGGAGGTAAGCGATCATCAGTTCTAAAACACATCTTACAAATGCTGGAGATATTTTCCGGGATCTGTTGCCGTGATATATGGGAGCTGGAGCTTGCGGACGTTTCGCCCATGTCTACGATGGGCTTCTTCTTCAACCTCGGCAACAGATCCCGGAAAACATCTCTCCAGCATCATCAGCCGGCCGTGTAAGCCTTAAACTCTTACATCTTACAAAATCATTCTTCAGGAGTAGGAAATACTCACATAGTCTATGCCTATGCCAGCTGAGAAATATCATATTTGTAACTCTGCTTTGATTCCATTCAATCTAAAGAAAATGAGAAACAGAAACAGGATAAATCTGATTTCAGCAGCTTTTTACACTGTCCAATCCAGTGCCAGATTAGAAGTTCCGTAGAGTATAGGGGTGAAAGTGAGCTTGCACACGATCTAGAGCGATTTGTCTGCCAATCTATACATTTTGCCACAGAAACTGAGCAGTGTAAGAGGGGGTAACAATATTTTCCATGGGATAAGAAGGTTATGACTCTGAAGAAAATTAAAGAAGCATGTAAGGACAAAAAGAAATATAGGTACATAAGTACCTACATATTATTATTTATTGATTTTAAAAATGTAATTTGTCGTGTATGCTCCTTGACTTATAGGTTGGTATGCGGCTGACCACCCATGCTGTAAAAATAGTTAACTTTGCCAATGTCACCCCGGTTTCAGGGAAGGACGGCAAGAGTTGCAGGGCTTATGTTCATTTGGGATTGAGTTTTTATGTTGTGGGTCCACATGCGGCATGTGTTAGTGCGAAATTATACATGTCTGCATGTGGGAATGCATTTAATGTAAATCTTAAAATATATATATCTTTTCAGCTTAGATTAGATTTGATTAGGAATGGAGACTTAACAATTAAAGGAAATTTTATTAACTTCCTTCCAGGCTATGGTTACTACAACGGTTACAGACCACGATATTACAGTTACAGACCAGGTTACCATGGTTACGGAGGTACTGTCTTCTAAATCATATTACCACTACTGGTATTTGGTTGACTAACAGCTCTGCACAATCGTAATACAAATAACTCACTGAAATAACTTCCAATTTTACGGGTTTGGTGTAAATTACATCCTGTTTTCCTTCGGTATTTTCAACGAGGTCTGCACTTGAATAAAAAGACAAAACTGTGTCGTCAGCCAGACGGCAAACAAATACTTTGTTATTGATTGCTAAGGACGGTAGTGCCATACAAGATTGACGTTTGCTCATCGAGGAAAAAGTTCAGTTCAGACCTCATTAACAATGCATAGAATTTTCACAATGCAAGTGAGACTCTAACATAGAGTAAAGAAGCACGCAATCACCTTTTTTATGGGATCATTCAATAAATAGTTTACAACATGAAAATGACTAGGTATATAGAAGCATATCTAGAAAGTTCTAATTATTACTAACTGTGAGTAGAAAATGACAATTTGTATTGAATATGATTTTTAAAATAAACATCTAGGTAAAATGACATCTTGGATGCCATTTAAGGGGGGGTACTCGGAAAAAACACTTTTTTTTTATGTGGTAACAATGATAACAAATGTAATCTAAACAAATTTCTAAATGGATCAAATGCTGCATTAAATGTAGGGAAATTATGCCGATCTTGTTCTCAGTAGAAACATTGTGGCTAAAAATATATTCTTTCCCCTACTTGGCATGGGTACCAGAATATATTCTTTCCCCTACGTGGCATGGGTACCAGAATATATTCTTTCCCCTACTTGGCATGGGTACCGGAATAATATCCCTAGTAACACAAGAGATTGCACATGTCAAAAGAAAGGCATGTCAAAAATTACCCATTACCCTGATAGTTGATCCTCTCCAAGAGTCCATGGCTGATCTATGCGAGTCGCGAGATTGCACTTTACATGTGGAAAACTCGACTTGCAAATTCTGTCCGTAAGCTAAATTGATTTTACTAAAAAACTTACAAAACCTTTTCGCTTCTGAATATTCTGGCTATATGAGTAGGTACCCCCAGTGCGGAATACTTTTTCAAACACATTTTTTAAAACATTTACTGATATTGACAACACTTTAAACAGTCGCATGTTTAAGTTATTCAAGAACAAAAATCACAAAGATTTAGAACATATTTCCACTACCAGACTTTTGAATTATTGAAGACAGATGTCAGGTATAAGTTCAAAGTTGAATGATGTCTATGATTGACAGCCACACTGTACCTATGCAAGTTTACTCTTGTCGCCTATATATTGTGTCACCCGCAGTTGAAGGGTCAAAGCAATTGTCCAAGCATGTGTTCAACATTTCATTATTTTATTTTTCAGGATACAGACCACATTATGGAGGATACGGTGGATATAAGCGTCCATACCATGGAAGGCCAGGATATGGAGGAATAGGAGGAGGATATGGAGGAGTAGGAGGAGGATATGGAGGACTAGGAGGAGGATATGGAGGACTAGGAGGCGGATATGGGGGAATTGGAGGAGGATATGGAGGAATCGGAGGAGGATATGGAGGATTAGGAGGAGGATATGGTGGAATTGGGGGAGGATATGGTGGAATTGGCGGAGGATACGGAGGATTAGGAGGATATGGTGGACATGGAGGCTACGGAGGTGGATATGGAGGATATGGTGGAGGGTATGGAGGAGGATATGGAGGAGGATATGACAACTATGACGATTATGACAATTCCGGTGTTTACGGAAGAAGCGCAAAAGGAGGATCATCTAAAGCTTCCGGAAAGATTGTCGCCCCCAAAGACTGAAGAACCTAAAAGACTGAAAAAATAGCAAACATAGTTAATGAAGAAGAAATCTCTTTGCAGATGACAATGAGTGGCAAGAGTTTTAATTATTAACAGTGATTACCAAAAGTGAACTTTTAAAACATTAAAGTGAAAATTATTTATAAACTAGTGAAATAGATGTATTTGTGAATTGCAGCATACAGTTAGATTATTGTAATTTAATTGAATAACATAAATTCTGATTCTTTTTTCAAGACTTCATGTCAAATACATGAAATTTCAAAACACAAAAAAACTATACAGGATTCTGAAATGATTGTACTAAAATATTTGTTTTCATCCATATTTATTTATTAAAATCAAGGATTATTATCATACATAAATGTATCTTCCTTGTTCTGATTAGTATTAAGTAAGGTTGTATTATAATAGTTACGTACTTGCTTATGTCACACAATTATTTATTCCATTATTCCTCATTGCACACCGTCTGTAATCCCTCCGAACCATAGAAATAAAATTGGAAAACTTATTTAAATATGTATTTTATTTCAAAATAACAAAATATAAGACTTCCTTAAAGTAAATATAAATGCAGTAAAATATGTATATTAGAGTCAGTATCAACCTTTCAGCTTCTGAATATTCTGGCTCTATGAATACCCCTATAAGGAATACTTTTTCATTAGACATTTTTAAAATCATTTATTGCTTTCCTACCTTAATTGATTGATGACACTTCAAACTATGTGAACAGTCACATGTATTAGTTATTCAAGAACAAAAATCACAAAGGTTTAGCACATATTTCCACTTGCAGACTTTTGAATTCTTGAACACAGATGTCAGGGATAAGTTGACAGTTGGATGATGCCTATGATTGACAGCCGCACTGTATGCAAGTTTACACTTGACACCTATGCATGTCACCCGCAGTTGAAGGGTTAGTAATGCAAACTTTTTTAAGCCTTTATTTCATACAAAAATAACTTTCCCAGTTCATAAATCCATCTGAAGGGGCACCGTAAGCTTTATTATCTAGGAATTTTTTAAATGCCAATATTGCTTACAAAAACGTAATAACAATTCATTCACTTATAAAATTAATACATAAGAAATGATTCGACTTTGAAACACTGAATAATAGTCCATTATACTCCCGAATTTTTGTATACATAATATTATAGATAATACAGCCACATTTTCCTGGTTTAGCTCCACCATTCTGAAGTCATGGAACCAAAGAACGCCGCTCCAGATCTCACCAAGTTTGACGCGCCTGATGAAGAATATCCTGAAGAGGAAGAAGTCTCATTTCCCGAAGATACAGCCGTGTTCGTACCTGGGGAACCCAATGTCTGACCTTGCTTTTTACGCTGAAATTAAAAATACAAATAATCAGTTTTTTTATTAGTAAATGATCTACAAAGAAATGATAAAATAAGCATTCACAGCAGTCTTTATTTTATGAATCTATGGGTTTGAAAAACAAAGAAAAATATAAGATGAATCAAATTAAGTAAAAAAGTACAATTATGACCAAAAATGTGGTTGTTATATGGTTTTTTTTTTATTCTTGCTGAGCACACATTTTATGCCTTATATTATTATTTTACTTAACAAACAATACTTAAGAATGCTTTTATAACAAAGGAAATTGTGTGGTTATTTGTTACAGTACATGTAGGAAAATAAGTAAGACAACCTAAGAAACAGCACTGAAAGCCCAAAAATGAAACACAAAACACAACAAAAATATTCTGTCAATAATCAGGCTCCATTTTAATTTTGTTAATATAAGCTGGATGACATCTGGATTGATTCATTGGTGTCCAACACTCACTCTGCATGCATTCAAGGAAACGCATAGGTACCTAGTGTTGAAATAAATCATAATATTGAGAAGGGATCTCCGAGAAACTGAAAAAGAGATACTTTTATAAATAAATTGTGATCATGTTTTAAAATTAAAATAAGTTTGTTTGCGACTTCTTCGGAGCAGAACTCACAGAGAGACGAAACATCAGCTGAAAGTCTTCAAGAAGTATCAAGAAAGAAGAAAAAGAAAAAAGAAGCAAAAATATGGACCATGGTCAAAACCTGGAACCAAAAAATTAAGCAAACAAATAATATTGATGAAGATTCTTCTCTTTTACATTTTGGCAGTAAAACAAGATGTAGCTCTTGAACTGATGTTTCAATGCAAGCTGTACTTGGTATCGTTAGAAAGGTTTCAGGCCTGCTATCTGAAGTCAGCGATGATAACTTTAAAATCTATAGCAATAAAAATGATCATTTTAATATATGTAGAAGCAGACCATAGCAAGCCTGAAATGTTTTCGCTAAAATGAGTAAAGTACTGTTGTGCTGAAATTTGAGCCTTGAACTCCAGAAGCGCATAGTGAGGTGCTATGTCTTCCCAATCGCTCTGTATGGTATGAAGGGATGGACGCTCACACAGGCAGTGAAGAGACGAATTGAAGCGTTCGAGATGTGTCTCCACCGAAAAATGCTTCAGATATCTTGGCGTGATCGAGTCACCATGAAGAAGTCCTCCAACGAATGCGCACTACAAAGGAGGTTCTGCCAACCATTAAGCAGAGAAAGCTTATGAACTTCGGTAAAATTTGAGAAATGAGAAGTACCATCTCCTTAGTTTCTCATACAGGGTAAGATTAAGGGGAGAAGATCTCAGGGCGCCGAAGGACATTGCGGCTGATAAACCTGCGACCGTGGTTCGGCAGAATCACTAAGTCCCTGTTTCGAGCTGCAGCATCCAAAGTCAAAATAACCATGATGATCGCCGATCTTCAATATAAGTGGCACGAAAAGAAGAAGAGGAAGTATCCTACCTGTTTGTCGTTACTCTTCCTGGCTGCAGACATCGGTGCAGTGACGGGCAAGAGAGGGAACCATGCCGTGGATTGTCCGAGTTGGTTGGCGAGCATGAAGGCGTTGGGATCCTTATCCGCTGAGCCCCCTGACAGCAGCGGCTTGGGACCCAGGATGGAGTTCAGCTGATCGTGATTAGGTATAAGACTCCCCAGTAGTGTCTGCAACGTAAGTACAATATGGAAAATAAAATATATGAGAATGAATAAAGTACTTTCAGCACGGGTATTCAAAATTCGATATTTTCTCAGCAAGCAAACATAGCAAAAAAAAAGGAGCAAAGAAAAGAAATGATTTCCCGCTTCAATGTCTATTTCAAACCCAAAATAAATACCGGCAAGGTGTAATCAGCCTTCACAAAAAATGAGAACCAGGCCCCCCGGGAGCTGGGAAACCCCCACTTCAACTGAAAGTGGTTGGTGAGGCCGGCGCCCTTACCCGCAAAAATTAATAGGTCCCGAATCGCCACATGCAACAAAGATTTGTCATGGAACTTTACCAAGTCATCTTATATTCTTAGTTTCCTACAAACATTAACTAAAGTCAATCCCTCAACATGTTTTAAATTTACCTGCACTCTTTGAACAGATCTCTTGGCATTGTTTTGCAACCTGGGATAGAAAACGTCATAGTCAAATGGGTCAATCTTCTGCTTCAACAAATCACACACTACATGGCTGTCATTCAGAGCCTTCTTGTTCTCCCTTGACACCAAAATCAAAGTCAGATGTCGCACATCCATCAGCAGTTGCAATGCACACTTCTGATTTATTTCATCAGCTTTTTCTGTAACAACATTCATAAAATATCCTAATATTTTATCGGCCACAGTTTCAATAAATTTCCTGTGTATAGTTTTCGGCAAGGTGTGTGGAATGACTTCATCGAGGACTCTACTTGAAGAATATAAGAATTTCTGTAGTCTCATTGATGGACCAGCTGGTATTTTTATTGTTGAAGTTACGGGCTGGTCTTGGTCATCTTTTTCTTCAATTTTAATTGAATCCCATTGCTGAAAACAATAAAAAAACAGTTAAGCATTGATCAACTTGAAAGAAAATGTAAACTTTCGAAGAAATACTTACAACAAGTAGGTAATCCACATTAGCAGCTGTAGTGAAAGAGTCTGGCATTTCTTTAACGAACACATCTATTTGCTTCACCGTCATTTCAATCCAACGATCCCAGCAAGCAAAGCACGAGGTCTCCAGCGATGCGCACACCTCTTCCCAAGCTTCAACTCCTAATTTATCAGCTGTCCTGTATTCTGTGTAATCTGAAGAAATCCCTTGCAAGCGTGGAATGAAACATAACCTTAAATTTGGGGACAATTGTGGCAGCGCTTGTAATAAGCGCGCTGTTAGAATAACAGAAGATTTCCGTCTTATATCTGATAATTTAATATCTTTTGATATCTTCTCAATGCATTCCTTTGAAATATATTGAATCAAATCTTCTATATTTTGTTTAGAACAGCTTCTCATAAAAGTTTCAATTTCTTCTCTATCGGCATATTTATTTTCAACATTACTTGACTCTCCTGTGAAAATATTCTTCATATCGTCGTCCAGAGAACAATATTGTGCATTTTTATTGTTTTTTTGGCCGTATAAATATATCCTGACATCTTCTAGCAGCGACATTAGGCTGGTATCAAAAGCAAGACACAACTTTTCCAAATTTGGTGTGAAACCACAGTCTTGCATTGACATTCCTAAAATGAATTAAAACATTATAAGAAATTAAGTTACACACAGTTTTCCATGATATAATATATTTGCAGAGATTAACATTCTACCTTTCATCAAGTTATTAATGGATTTAATAATATCTTCTTCAGAATCTAGGAATGACTGCCCAATCAGATCATTCCAAACAAACCAATTCAAATTAATTTCTTTCTCTGCATAACCCGGCTTGTCTATGATGATCAGCATTTTGTCTATGCTACTCGTCATGTTGACGGTTATTTGTGACCATTTAGCTGAAATGATATCTCTGGTTCTATTTGTTATCAATGGTTGGAAATATTTTGACCAAATGCTATACTTCTTGTAGTCAATGGACGATGCTGAGCAAATTTCTGGCCATTTTGCAGGGATATCTAGAAAATAAAAAATTTAAATATTTAGTCAGCACATGAATTGGAAACAAAGTTTGAAATTTGTTTTTTTTCTTGCCAGACAAACATCAACGGTCAAAGTGACCAGTATTTACACACAACAAAATATTAGTTCGCTTTCTCCTTGATGGCTGGATTAGGTATTGATATAGTTGCCTGATTTTCACCTTACAAAATGCTAAAATGCAATGTTAAAATAACTTTCCAGAAAACGTTGCCAAAAAGAGAATACACAGTTTTTAATATCTAAAACAATACTTAAGATTTTCCTTACCAATTTCCATGGCTTCCTCTCTAACAGTGTGTAATGATTTTGTGTTATTTACATACTTCAACAATGATTCAACTTGCACAGATGAAAATTCCTTCACCCACATCATCCAAGAGCTGGTGCAAGAGGAAAGCTCAGCCTTTGTAACTGACTTCAGTTCAGTCTCTGATGATAACCTAAACATTAAATTACACAGGTATTTTCACATTTTTCTATTCTTTAAAATGAAATAACAACGCTGAAATACATGTCTTTTCATTATTTTTTACCGATAATCAGCTACAACAGCTGGCAGGAGTTTCATTCCTTTTGGATCATTGAATTTCACCAAATTAATCAATGGTGGTGAATTCTTCTGGAAGAGTGCCCTCAATTTCTCAACAATGAGGCCACTTTCATTTTCTGGAAGAAAAACAATAATGAGAAACAATTTACAAAGAAATGGTCACTAATAGCATTTACTACAAGATGACATTCAGATAAAATACACATGTAAAGTAAGAACAAAAATGGCATACCGATAAAACAAGTGTACAATAATTGCATGGTTTTGATTATAACTTTCAGGCTTGTTGCAATCCTCTTCTTGATGTCATCCTTCACATTGTCATGCGCTGTCATTTCCGACTTTAATATGGCGGACAAGGTGTTAGTTCCATGTAAAGTAATAAAGGTGTTCATCAGATTCACCAAACTCTCTTTGCTGTTGAGGAGAAAAAGGCTCGCCAAGCAGCACGCAGCAGCCTGCAATATTTATCAAAAGAATAATTACAATTACGTGATCACATTCCTTTACCTACCCATACACGAGGCTGTGGATTTTCATCATCTCAGTTCTATTAGCTTCCCATAACAAAAAATACCTTACTTCTAAAAAAATTAAATCCATCTCAATCAGGACCTAACTTTTTTCCATCGTTGATCACTTTTTTCGATAGACCCTCGCAGAAAGGAACATTGAAATTTGATGCACTTTCAATGTTTTCAGACAACTCACACACAGCATTCTTACCCTGTAGGTAGGTAATGTCAGGTAGCTGGAGTCCCAGCTTACCTGTTATAAAGAGGAAGACGATGCCCCAGCTGGGAGCTGTCATCGCCTATGAAATGGGGAAAAACATGGCCTATGAATGGGAAATAAATAATGCCCACGAAATGGGGAAAAATTGTTTAATAAAATAATCTAAATTAGTTTTGCTAGCTCAGTCCAAGCATAGCGTGGTGGACAATCTCCATTATCTGTTTTAATGTAAAATAAGCCACCTCCTTCCTTTATATTGTCTTTACCTACTTAAAACTATATTTTGAACCCCTATAGACCTGTTGAAGAGAGAGCTCGGTGTTCGGCTACGGACACAACCCTGAGGAGCCTTTTTTTCTAGCCAGGCATCTGCAAAAACGCACGACCTAACCAGAATTCCTAACCTCAAAGGGGTAACGGTTTGTGGGAGGCTCCCGATAGGGACGCGCTCCATTCTCAATTCATCACAGTAGCTTACCAATTTTTAATTTCTCATATTCTTTTTAAATTGCCTTACACCCACAATCCTTAACTAGGAATAAAGATTGAGTAAGTCAACATTACAGTGGCTCAACAAAATTTAAAACACGCGCCTAGCTCCAGTCATCAAAATCATAAATTTAATCACCATTTTTCACCTCAAAGGGCTCTTGGCTTGAATTTCTGTTCATATGAGCCCACTGAAAATCAGATTTGATCCTTTGAGGTCCATTTAGACAACTAGGGAAAAGTGATCTAGAATGATGAATCATAAATCACCTGGGCTTCCAAATCCGTGTTGCCAAGTTTAGTGTTGCAGGAGTCTGTTAGCAGCTGGCTGAAGTTGGCAAGGGTGTTCCATTGCTTTTGTGCTACGGGCATCAATCCACTCAAGCTCTTGTTGCCGCCAGTCTGGAGTTGGAGACCTGTAAAGCATACAAAACATACAATGGATATTCTAGTCTTCAGGGGTGTTCATAAAAATGCTAGAAGAAAATAATCAAGAATCTAGTAGAAGAATGAGGTTTTAACCAATAATAAATGGGGACAAACATTGGTGTGATAAAATAGTTCACGTAATATGTTGATAATAATATCTAGATTGTAAAAGTAGCTCCAACTTTTACTTCAAGGTAACATAGGTACCTACACATATTTAGTAATACAGTATGTATGTTCTTGCAACAAAGTATAATCTCCTCAAAACTGACAATATATCTTTTTAAAACAATTAAATATACATTCATAGTCCAAAACTTGGCTTTTGGACTAATTTGTATCACTGACTGTAACCTTCTATGTGTGCTTTTAAACAAACACAACCTTATTTTAACATACTGCTAGAGTTGTCAGCTGCAAAATATTTACTTAGTACAACAAAAAATTACCCGTGTAAATGTGTCGAGCAAATAAATACAATTGTGTTGCCGTCAGGTAGTCTTCTGTATCCAGGCTGCTCCATATCTGTTCAGGGATCACCATTAATATTTTAATCTGTATGGCGACACCATGTAGAGTCTTGTTCACTGCTGGTCTGAAATATGAAAGAATGACAACTTTCAACCATCAAAGTTCACCTTAAAAACTGGCGGGGTGCATTGTGGTGATTCCATAAATGGGGTTATGAAGATATTAACTAAATCTAAGTGTTTATTAGATTTTTTACCAATAACACACGCCTAGATGAAATTATTGTTCGTCTCTTCACCTGAGCTGTTGTCTCGGGTCTATATAATCTATAATCTAAGTTGCAAAGATATATTAACATTCAAAACTCAAATCAAATGCATGCCCACAAACAGGCACGTGTAAGTTCGCACTTACAACGCTGAATGTGTAGGTACTTACAAATTAAAATCCAAGCCTCAAATGAAAATAAGCCCTGCAACTTTTGTCGATCTTCCTGAAACAGAGGTGCCATTGGCAAAGTGAACCATGTTAAAATAAAAAGGATCTACTCGCCATACGCAACCTCTTCGGGGAAAATGTGGCAAGAAGTTACACTATATGTGTAGCTTAGTTGTGTACGCCAACAACAATGAAATCCACAATATATCCATCGAGCTCAATTAAGTTTCTTGGGGTCCATCTTGACAACACTCTCTCCATGAGTCATGAGACAACACAGTCGGTGTTATGGCCGAGGGGGCCAAGTGGGCTGATCTTTCTAGCGTGTTTGGAATAAAACAACGTTGGTTTGATCCCCGCCTGGGTCATTTGACCATAACTTTGACCCTGGTTCAACAGATGTTATTGGGTAATTATTAATTAATAATTAATTAAAATAAATAATAATAAACTATTAATTAATGATATTAAGTAATACCTGTTTCTTGTCAGGCAGAATAGGTTGGTGAATTGCATTCCTCTTCACAAATCTATTTAAAAAAAAAGTACAAAGAGTACCCACACAAATAAGCTCTACTGTGAGCTCCTGTTTCTTTCACCTGAGGCAGTTGAGATGGATCAGAACTGTTTGACATCTGAAGCTGCTAAGGTTCTCATCGCGTCTTTCATTGTGTCGAGACTGGATTATTGCAATGGTCTGTTCTGGGGTCTTTCAAGGTTTCAGCAGCCTAGACTGCAGTCCGTCTTTAATGCTGAAGCCAAATTACTTTTGAGAGGACGAAAAACTGACCATATCTCTCCTCTGTTGCAGCGCCTTCATTGGCTGCAGGTCCCAGAGAGGATTGAGTACAAAATATGTGTTTCTGTTTTTAACGCCCTCAGAGGAGTTGCCCCATCGTACGCCGTAAACAGGCTTCAACTGCCACTTCGACCGAACAGAACCGGTTTCGGAGACAGGGCTTTTAGTTCGGCTGGCCCATCCTACTGGAACAGTCTAACGCCTCGGGAGTTGAGAACGGAGACCAGTGTTGGCAGTTTCAAAAAGTTGCTTAAGACACATTTCGCACGTTTAATAATAAAGAGAAATAACTCGAAAATTGGGAAAATCGAGATTTTGTAATAAAACGCAAGAACAATGCGAGAAGAATAGGTAGAATGCGACAGCGGTTCAATTTGGACGAATATGACGGAGATAAAACATCGGCCGCCTTTTTCATCCCATACAAGTTGTACTGGTTGTCTGAACTTTAAACGTCATTTCCCAACATTCATGTTTTTTGAGTTATTGCTCTTTATTATTAAACGTGCGATTTGTTTAACAGAAGCTTCAACACATAAAAGCGCCCTTGGGGTGGCTTGTGCCACTAAACGGCGCTATATAAAAATTGGTCAATTGTTATTATTAGAAAAATCTGTAATCTGTTTGACCGGTCCGTAGCTCAGTGGTAACACTGTGGACTCTCTGAATGGGAAGGCTGTGGGTTCGATTCCCGGCAGAGCACAAAAAATATACCATTTATATTTTCAAATTTGCTCTTCACCGGGTTGAAAAATTCATAAAACCTTTACCAATGACCGGTCACCAAAGGTCCATCCAACCTTACAGCAACTGGGTCTTGCTTGAGAATTGGCGCTTTGTAGCGACGACAACCAAGCTCGTAAAAAGGTCAATAGCTCAATTGGTAGAATGCTTGCATTCCATGCCGAGAGCAAGGGTTCGATCTCAAAGGTTTACTCAGCCTTCACAAGAAATGAGAACCAGCCCCCCCGGGAGCTGGGAAACCCCCACTTCAACTGAAAGTGGTTGGTGTGAGGCCGGCCCCCTTACCAGTACAAATAAATAGGTCCAGAAGCGCCACATGCGACACCTTCGGGGATAACGCAGGCAAGAAATTACACTACATGTAATAATAATAATAAATAATAATATCAGGCTAATTTATTTTAAATTACAAATGATAAGAGAGCGCCGTTTTTGTGTGTGTCACACCTCAAGGGCCCTCTCCGATCATGGATAAGACTTTCTAAAAAGGTGTGTCTTGAGTGCTCCGCGAAATACATCCACAGATTTGGAGTTCTTCACTCCGGGTGGCAGTCTGTTCCACTCCACCGGACCCGCAACACGGAAAGCGCGGTCTCCGAAATTTGTACGAATCTGACGGCGTGGCTGAACCAAATTGACTACTCCATCGCCCGCGGATCTGAGTGTCTGCCTCCTTACACCCATCTCAACAGGCAACATCATGTCAGTCAAATAAGGGGGAGCTAAGCCATTGATGGCTTTATATACCATCACACAAACACGGTAGACCACCCTCTCCGGGAAACGAAGCCAATGCAGTGTTTTTAACAGCGGAGTGATGTGAGCGAATTTGGGTATCCCGAATATGAGTCTTGCTGCCGAATTCAACACAGATTGAAAGCGATTGAACTGCTTCTTTGGCTGACCATTATAAAGCGTCGAACAATAGTCAATCCGAGACACCACAAATGCGCCCACTAGGGTCTTGATGTGTAGCTTAGTTGCGTTTTGTAAGATAATGTTTCAAACGTGATCAATAAATTATGTCCAAAAGATAATGCAAGTCCTGTGTTACCTGCGTAGATTACTTTGTTAATGAAAATATTGTAATATCACCTTTCAAGCGTATGCTCGGTTTTGAACCCGATGAGATGCGTGTTGTGGAGCTGCCTGCAAGTCACTGTCATGCTATCCAGGTGTTTAATGCAATTGTTGGCCGTTATTTTCATTTCTCCTATTGTGTCAGCCGCGTCAATCAAATCCCTGTACCTCTCTCTAAAAAACAAAACAATTGTCGAACATGGGAATAAATTATTATTAAAATCACGCGCATATAAATGGAATAAATTGTTTGCAAACGTACCCAACCATCACTCGAAGTTCTTCCCTCTTCCGCTCGATTTCATGAAGTAGCTTTTTCTGCGTGTCGTCTATCTCCGCGATAGTGTGCTCTTGAAAAAGACGATCTGGGTCGATGTTTAACAGGTTTTTTGGAGACATGTTTAAAATACAAGCACGCAAAAGAAAATTCAAATAACAAAATAGTACTTCCAACTGCTGAGCGGATATTGAATACGCGGCTGTCACTTTGACATTTGAAATTTTTTGACGTTGCGAGATTCATAGACAATGATAGAGCTACAAACACAAAAGTAACATGTTATATTTGGTATTAATTCAAAAGTGATGTATAAAATAAACCATTGTTGTATGTATTAAAATGTTAAGACACAAATTTTTAATTTTTATTGACTTTAAATAAAAACTCATAAATACCTACATTTTTTTGTGGTAGGTATGAAGAAAAAATCGTGGGATGGGATCTCCGATGAAATTTTTTGACAGCTACGAATTTCTATCTGACAGTATTGTTCGCTGTTTTCGATTACGTTTTCTTATATTCATATTTACATGAGTACTTTAAAATGTTTTTAATTAGGATTATACAGCCTTTAAAACATTTTAGATGTGCGTTATATCACAACTTTTCATTTGTTTATTTTCAAGGTTTGTGGTCTTAAAATAATTTTTCACTTTCTTACTTTTTCAGGTTATGTCAATCCGAATAAACTGCTCCATACCGATGCGACAAATGTTGAACACGAAATCATCAATGGATTGAAGATATTATCGCTTTCCTCTGAGAAAGATGAAGCTCCCCATCCATCAACGCGAGCCATTAAGTTTTCTCCTAGATCCATTCAAAATATTCAAGATGTCCTCGACAAGAGAAATATTGGTATTCTGGATGTTCCATTTCTCCCCCAGGCCCCCAGTTTACCTCCATCCAGCAACAAGTCCATTATGGATCTTCCTCTAGTAGACTTAGGCCTGGAATGTCCCGCCGTTAGTGAACTTCCTGAGAAGCACGCCGTCAGATTGATTGTTATCCGAAGGAAAAAGATGAAGAAACACAAGTTGAAGAAATTGAGGAAGAAGATGAAGTATGTGTGGGCCAGGGTATGTTCATTTCATATTATATTTCATATTATTTCATATTATATTTCATATTATTTCATATTATATTTCATATTATTTCATATTATATTTCATATTATTTCATATTATATTTCATATTATTTCATATTATATTTGATGCATGTAACGGTGTTTATATTATTGGGGCTTTGTGTACTCTAATTTTAAATTTCTCATTCATTTTATTATGTCATATGTAAGTCGTTGTATTCACATTTAATTTTGAGGATGTAAACACAAGGTAAGGTTCCTAGGGGCTCTGCTAATATTTTGTTTTTGATAACATCACATTAACTGATAACTTTTATTTTTCCAAATGAGAGGGGAAAACCTTCAAAAGGTTCCCGCCATTATTTCCGCTGGCAGGGTATGTGAGATTTTTACTCACTAAAACCCCCCTCTACATCTTGCCACACCCTGAAACTGCCGTCAAGCATGACTTCAGAGTGTGGGGTGTCTTTACATGCACAGCATGTCTTCACATTTCAGTTGTGTCAATTGGCAAAACTACACTATCTACATTTTCTACATTTTGGCAGGTCCATCCTTCGCCTCACTCTCTCGGCATCCTCTTTCTCTCCGATCCCGCGAGAGGCAAAGGTATCCAGGGCCCGCCAGTTCTCTTCTGATTGGAGCATTGATCGTACTACCATGTCCAGGTCTAGGCGATCAACCACAATTGTTGCCATTAATGAACCCTGCAGGCAGGACACGACAGTAGCGTGTGCTCCGCGTCATCATTTGCTGAGTCGCAGTGCCAGCATGCTGCAGTTGTTTCTTCTTTTCCTACCCGGTGTAGGTAGAATCCGAAGCAACCGTGTCCACTCAGCATCTGCGTGAGCCGGTAGTTCTGGCAGCCATGCTTCCTCGAGTACCAAGGCTCGAGTTGGCCCACAAGCCTGTTTTTCCAGCGTCCTTTAGATACTGCGCTCTAGCGTTTCTGCCACTTTGACATCGTCAATTTTCTATGGTGTGGTCCCTTACCTGATTCATAGACTGCTTTGCGCTCAAGCGCCAGCAGGTCTATGGGTGGAGAAGATGCCAGCACCAATGCCGCTTCTTTGGATATGGTGCGGTAGCCGAAACTCAAGACTTAGGCCATCGAAGTAACTCTCTAGCATCAGATAGTCTGGCACGCGGAAGCCTTACCTTAACGCTCTGAGTATTAAGTCTCATCGGGCCAAGTTAAAAGCATTCTTGATGTCAAGCGCTACCATGACGACCCGTCGGTGGCTCTTCACCGTGCCCTGCCATGCTTGTCGGATAACGTTGACAACATGCCCAACTGCCTCAATCGTAGATCTGCCCCGCCTGAAGCCGTACTGCCTGTCAGAAAGACCCCGCTCCGGATCCTCCAGGTAGTCTCCTAAGCAGGAGTCTTTCAAGGAGCTTCGCGAAGCCGTCCAGCATGCACAACGGTTTAAAAGATGAAGGTCCGTCCACAACTGCCTTTTTGAGAATTAGGACAAGCCTTTCTCTCTTCCAGGGACGCATTGTACAGGCCGAGCAGAACCTCAAGAAACCCCCGGGCCACTAGCAGCACAATCTCATTTGGGACTTTGTCAGGTCCGGGGGCCTTGCCTTTACTCACCCTTTTTGTGGCTGCCTCGAGTTCAGCTAACGTAAGCTGTTGGAACTCAACAGCCGCAGGAGCAGGATCTGCCGCTGGTCGGTCCTCATGAAGGGGAAAGATGTCACCAATGACAGCGGTCAAGTTACGGGGGTCACTGTGAAAATGGTCCGGGCCACGTCCCTGTAGTTTCTGTCATACAATTCTGTACGGCAGTCCCCAGGGGTCGCGATCCACCGCCTCACACAATTCACCCCAGCACCTTTCCCTACTGCGCTTGATAGCACTCTTCAGCTCCTTCTTCGCAGCCCTATAGTCCTCAGTGTGATAACAACTGATAACCTAACAATATCCATTCCAATAATGTTTCAAGTCCATGCTAAAAAACACAACTAAGCTACACATATAGTGTAACTTCTTGCAACACTATCTCCGAATGGTTTCGCATGTGGCGAGTCAAACTTATTTATTTTTACTGGTAAGGGGGCCGGTCTTACGCCAACCACTTCACTTGAAGTGGGGGTTTCTTTCCCAGCTCCCGAGGGGGCTGGTACTCATTTCTTGTGAAGGCTGAGTAAACCTTGTTGGTATTTTATTTTGGGTTTTGAAATAAACACCGTAACAGGAAATCTTTTCTGACATCCTTGGCGGAATTCGAACCCAAACTCTCGGTTTGGAATGCAGGCACTCTTTCAACTGAGCTATCGACCGGACTGCGATAGAAACACACCTATAAGCAAATAACAAATGTTTAATAAGCTAATTCCATCTGATATTGTATCCAGTTATATGTATTGATACTTTTTTTTTTTAAATAGATTTGTGAAGAGGAATGAAATTCACCAACCTATTCTGCCTGGCCAGAAACAGGTATTAATATCATCATTTAATAATTCATTATTGTTTATTTTTAATGAATTATTAAATAATAATTACCCAATAACATCTGTTGAACCAGGGTCAAAGTTATGGTCAAATGACCCAAGCGGGGATCGAACCAACGTTGTTCCATTCGAAACACGCTAGAAAGATCAGCCCACTTGGCCCTCTCGGCCGTAACCCCGACAAAAATGAATTTGAACAACTTTGTATATAAGTTACTCAACACCCTTGTGGAAGCAGTAACTTTTCTTCAGTTTTCTTTCAATGCAATTGCAACCGCTCCAACCACCGAGGTGCCTGCTGCTACGCTAGAACTCACTGCAAAGAAAATATGAAGAATTCTTACTACCTGTAATGGGCATCCACACGCTTGCGGCAAGCGCCTTGCGGTGAGTAGTTTTAGAGCTAGACGTATGAAACCTTAGCTCGCAGAGACATGGTCAGGCTGGTAGTTTGCATCGAGTACATGAATTTTTCACAGATCCAAAACGCTCCAGGATAGGAAAAGGCAGATCTGTGAAAAAATCATGTACTCGATGCAAACTACCAGCCTGACAATGTCTCTGCGAGGTTAGGTTTCATACGTCTAGCTCTAAGACTACGCGCCGCAAGGCGTTTGCCGCAAGCGCGTGGATGCCCCATAACTTATAGCTATCCATGGAGAGAAAATATATAAACCTAGGTATTTGTTTTTTTTTTTTGTGCACAACAGGTTTCCCTAATTACTTATAGTGCACCCTCTCAACCATCAACACTCTGGAAGGAAATCTCTGGTTAAATTTGTAAATCTTTTGCATCAGTCTTCATTTCATCGGTCTATCGTGTGGGGATCTTCTTCTTCCCTTCCAAACTACCAATTACAACCAGTCGCTCCAGGATATCCTCATTGCCATGGACAATGTCTCTGAAGAACTGAAGAATATGGCATGCACATATACTGGCCAGAGTCAAGCGTAGCTGAAGAATATGGCATGCACATATAGTGGCCAGAGTCAAGCGTAGCTCCCGACATGGACTCATTGGCATGTCTAACTGTCCATGGGACTCGAACCATGCACCTCTAGTACCACATTTTGAAAGCGTAAATTTTTCTCCTTTCTGCTGCTTTTTTGGTCTACATTTCTTCTGTATAGATGAAAATTGAGTGGACCAGACTGCTGACAACAATAGGAAATCAATAACCTCAATGGAGCTCAATGCCAAGAAACAATTTTGTGTCCGAATATGTTAATTACATAATTTTTCTATTGTTTTCTAGTTGCGGAAACGAAGAGAGATTAAGAAGGAGAAAGCCTTCCGTGCCAGCGTCTTTGCTAAAGTAAAGGAGGCCGAGGATTGGTCGGCTGAGCAGTATGTGGCTGAAAAGCTGCGCGAAGCTAACGAGGAACCCATTCCTCGTTACTGGAAGGGCAAACGACTGCCTCGCTTCCTCATCAGACAACTGATGGGCCTAGATCCCAAGATCAAATATAATCAATTCAAAAATACCAACTAAATGATGTCATCAAATCGCACCTTTAATAATAAACCGTAACAACTCAAAAATCATGATTGTTGGGAAATCGCGTTTAAAGTTTTGCAAGTTTGGCGCCGATTACGTTTTAACGAAATTTATGAAATTTGAGCATTGTGATGTAATGTAAATGTATTAATTGTATTGTCAATAAAATATTCTTTTAAATGGCATATAAAAAAAGTTAATATTGTTTATAGTTTTTAAAATTTTATGGTTTAAAAAAGACATTAGCGACTTGTATCTCTTTATGATTAAAAATGCAAGTAAATACTTAAAATGGTATGGGATATAAAACCTATTATTACATTTTATTATTTTTAAAAAGCTGTGAAATATTTGACATTCAGAAATAATGCAGTTTATTAGTAAAATCAAATGAAGTTTTTTTTGACTTTAAGTTATAATGCAGTTTATGATTAAAAAATAATAAATCATGACCAATTAGTTTCGTAGTATGTTGGTAACAAACAAAAATAATATTATAACAAGTTAATTTTATTCAAATTAAAATACAAATTACAATCTACTGAAAATAATCAAAAGGAATTTATCAATAATAATAATTTTAGAGAAATAACCTCATCGTTAGCAAGGTTTGCACAAAAACAAAAAAGTTCTTAAATAACTATGGGATAACATTATGGGATGAGGTGTCATACAATTAAAAAATATAAAATTAATTGAGTATAGAATTGTAAAAAGATGAGTAATACTCTGGAATTAACCCTTTGGTAATAAGCTCCTTTAAATCCTTCTGTTTATTGGCGCTCAGTTGTTGTTTCTCAGTATATGCTTTTGAAAGCACAATATCTGACAGGGGTTTCATTTTTTTTCTCTTATTTCTCACGTTCACTTCTTTATAGTCTTCATCCTCGTACGATGTTTTATAACAGAAAGTGAACGGATCTTTTTTATTCATCTTCAGATGTTTAATGTCATTCCAGTGAAATTAGCATAGGAACAGCACAGGTCACATTGGTCTTTTTTCGTTTTAAGGGCAACGAGCGGCCTTAACAGTATGTTTGCTAGTTTTGGACATAGACACATAAGCTCGTCCTTCGTTTCGCATCCTTTTTGTTCTATTTTGTTTCCATTTCGCAGGATTTCTTAACCGTTTACGACCTCTGTTTTGTATGTCCTGGTTTGAAATATCGTTATCAGAGCTTGAGGAATCCAAGTTTGATGGAAATAGAAAAATTGTTTTTCTTTGTTCATAAGTGTTAATAAATTTGTCTTCAAGGCTGAATGTAGGATCGTCCATATCATCGTCTATGTCACTCTCATCAGTGAATATAGGTGAAGTTGTGATTGGGACATTCATTGCACAAGGTCTCCGTGTTCGTTTGCTACTCTCAGCTGTTGAAGTCTAAAAAATAAACAATTATTAATTAAATGTTCATTTTATAGTTAAAGAAAGATTTTTTTAAATTATTTTTAAAACATAAAGTAATTACATCAGATTTGCCATTGTTTTGCATTGTGTTTTTTTCCGTTGCATGTTCTTCTAATTCAGGAGCCGTGGGTGCTATTGAAGAAGCCAAGTCAATTTGTAGTTTGCTGCTCTCTCGAGTGTGTCCGTTAGTATGTCCTGTAGATGTTGAGCTATCAGATGAGAAAGACGAGCTTGATGAACTCGAAGAAGAAGATATTCGTCTTGATTTGGTTATTTTTTCTTCAATTTCTATAGTATTGTCCACATCATTTTCATACGAAAAACCATCACTGTCATAGTCTGGTACAAGATTTGTTTTTAATCCAGTGACTTGTAGTGATTGGCTTACCAAATTGACAGTTTCAATTGAACTTAGTAGTTGAGGCTCCTGAAATTTTATTGAAGTAAGTAATCATGGAACACTATTTTTTGTTATTATATTTTAGTGAGATAATGTAAAAACAACTTACACGATCTCTTGCTCCTAGCTCCAATTCACGCCACTTTTGAGGGGAATCAGACAGTGATTTTAATTTAGCTTTTTCCTTCAGTTTCTGAAAAATTAAAACAAAGTTAGACAGTTAAGTAATGACTTTCACTAAAATATTTGCATTAGATAAGACCTTACTTCAGAATCATCACGATAAGTTTCATTTCCGACCATATTCCAACGTGGGTTTATATTTTTATTGTATTTGAAGACCTCTTCGCGTGGCTAAAACAATGATGTATATTTTATTGAATAGGGATTATGGTGGTCATATTGTCCGACTGATAGCTACTATGTAGAAAGTTATTTATGGAATAACACTGTATAATACTAACCTTATTGCTGTCACAGTCACCAGCATCCTCCACGTCTCCACGCGTAAACACGTCGTCCTCTCGAGACATTTCGGATGGTTGGACCAAGGCCAAAATTTTTTGACTCCTCCATAGCCTCTTCATTCTCCAATATTATAGGCTAAAACTTTTAAAAGTGATACCTGCTTAACATGAAAGAGAAACAAAAACAAACAAGTTTAAATATCTAATTGAAGTTTTGCAAACAAATAAATCATAAACTGCATCAAATAATAATTGATCTTAGATTTTGGATAAGTTTTCATAATAAATCGATGTAAACTTAAATGATCCAAGTAAATTCTCCTTTATTTAGAAATAAAACGCAACAAATCGAATAAGTGTTTGAATGCTGCCACATTTTTATTCATAAAACGAATTAAATCTAAATGGCTCAAAATGAGCAGATTTATTTTTAAAAATAAAGAGAAATAAGTCAAATAAATACACTTTACTATTAAAATAAATAAATATGAGGTCCTTACTTGTTAGTGTTAAATTGCACTATTTTGAATTGGTTCACCCGAAAACTCGTCCCACTCCAATCACTTCCGGTATAACACTGACTGATTCGTTATTTGAATACCAACGCCACCAACGGTTTAATCAAAAAGAGAGAGTCGATCCTCTATCTCACTTGTAATGCTCTGAATGCAGCGCCTCTTGGACTCAACGTATTCATTTCTCGTAGTTAACGCGTTTTATTATTAAATCTCAGAAAACCCATTTTTTCAGTTGTTTCGGTTTATGATTAAAGGTGCGAAATGTTTGCATTTATTGTGTTATTTCTTTGTAATAAAATTTAGATGTTTGAGTTTTTGTTTCATTCCTTAAAAATATCAATATTTTGTACAAATACAACACAATCATACAAATGTATAAGGAAGGTATGAATGGTCGTCAGTTAGGGACAGTTCAAGAAGGAGATTTATGCTTCCAGTGGAAAAATGCAAAAAAACTATAGGAAAAACTTTTTACCAATACCGTTTTGTAGAATTTTTAAAGCTCTTCCTTTGGAATGCAGATCTATCAAAGATCCAATTTTTTTTTAAAAGAAACTGAAGGAGTTATAATAATGGCATTAGTATGATAATGTTTTGTATTTGTATTCTTATAGTTTTAGTGTGGTTTTGTGGTACCTGTGTGTTTCTACTGTGTTTGAGATGTAATGTTTTAATAAAAAAAACAAATTGTGTAGACATTGGCTTTCAAAATTTCATTTAAAAAATATTCAATTTTGTAAAAACATTTCATTTACTTAATTTTTATACTGTTTTTCAAATCATAGAGATTTGTTTTTTGCATGGAATTGGTGTTCATACAAATTTCATAGAAAAAATAATTGTGAAGTCACAGCATCATAATAATATTGTCTAATAATTATGTTGTTGGCATAAGTTCATAAACCTACGAGGTTTGCTGGCCGAGAAAAAAATCTAAATTCAAACTTTATGACAAGTTTTTGTCATGAATCTTTATGTACTTAATAATTATTATAGAGTTAGTAAATCATTAAAATTATTTTTCCCAAAATAATTTTCCCGAAAGCTTGCCATCTGTGGTCAATTTTGTGAAGCTTACTTCACATATTTTCACTACCTTATGTAAAGAGCGACCTAGCGAACTACACATAAAGCTAAATAGTAGATTACACTGTATTTTCGTAGATGTCTACGTTTGTATTTTACACGTATTTTCAAAAATACAACTAAGGCCGGGCGCAGACGTCCGGTTTCCTGATCAGAAATTCAGATCCGGAATTCAGATCCGGAGACCTGAATGCTCCGCTTACATACAAAATGTTCGACAAGGCGCACACGTGCTTAATATTTCCGGACGGAAAAAAACCTGACGTCCGGTCCGGAATGGTTCCGCGCGTTCGAGTTGTCAGAACGGAAAAAAACCTGATGACGTCATTCCGGACGCAGCTCTCCCATACATTTTGTACCGCTCGCCGCACACGAACGGAATTTTGAATTCAGTACCGCGCCAGCGCTGTGTCGAGCGGACGTATTTTTACGATTTTTCTTCTGAACAAAATGTGTGAGGCTGAAAATTTAATAATGTGTGTAGAAAAATATCCCTATTTATGGGATATAAATCACACAGACTACTATAATAGGGACGTTAAGGCCAGTAAAAGTTCAATAGCAATCAATTCATTGTCATCGTCCATAGGTGCTTTCACAGAGGCGTCTCTATACGAACTGACCGTAAAAATTCCGGATACAAAAAAACGGACGTTTGCGCTAGTCACGCGGAATTCCGGATCTGAATTCCTGATCAGGAATCCTGATCAGAAAACCGGACGTTTGCGCCCAGCCTAAACAGGACTGAAAAACTTGTATTTTTTTTTCAAATCAAATTTATTTCTTAATTCAATGAAAAAGTTTTTTTTAATTCAGGTTTCACGTGATTATTTAATTGACTACGATTTGCCTTTGCCCTTTACGTAAATAGCGATAAGGTTTTGAAGCTTACTCAATGCAAAGAAAATATTTAAGTACTTATAGGTAATTTAAAATTTAATATTTATAATTTTTTATATTATTTATAATTTATTAAATACTTATAGCTTAGGTACTACTTGTAACTTATAATTATCTATGAAGAGAAAATTTATATACCTACCTAAGTACATAGGTATTTTTATTCAGTTTTGAATTTCCAATGGAAATAATTAGGTATCTTTTCAAACAGATGGCAGTCGTCATTAATATTTGTGTAATGAATTATTCTTCTTCATACTAATTAATAGTCTTTGTCGCAAGCAGGTACCTAATGAACCAACCACACGGCTAAATGTAATGACTGTTATTAAAACGAAAGTGTTACATTTTGTCGCTTGTATTTTGTTACTTACCTTCATTATTAATTTTCCCAAAATATTTTGAAAGTGCGTTGATGTAATTATGATGGAGTCAGAACATTCCAAATTTCTCTCAGCGAGGTGACGTCACAGATCCAAGAGACTAGGATCTTTAGCAACCTAATACAAAATGAAAATGCTGCTTGGATAGCAAGCAAATTGATGTTATTCGTACAATTTTTTACCGGCTTTTTTGTTCCGACTCCATTCAATAGCGTCGTATCCGTCTTCCTCTCTTTCTAATTGTAAATAATTATACACCATGTGTTTTTTTTTAGTTTATGTATCTAAAACGAATTACAAAAAATAAGCAGGCTCATTTAAAAAAAAGATCAGAAATAATTTCTAGATCTAACAATGCTTAAATTTAAATTTTAATGTTTTTTTTGATGTATTGGTTTACCATAATATATAGGCTATTTTTTAAGTAGGTAGGTACGCGTGCCTTTATGGAATGCTCGCCTCTGAATATAATACCTACGTGCCAAACAGGGATGTTCCCACTAATAATGTATGTTATTTTTCCTAATCCATCATAGACTTGCTCATACATTATCTTTATTAATTCTCTCGTTTCTTTTTTATGAAGTTTCATAATGGTTCACTTTTACTACCTAATATCGAGGTCAGGAATGTAAGATATTTAGGACGGGTAATTAGAGCCTTAAAGGAATAGGTAAACTAGGGTGTTTACCAGGCGCGTGCATAGGTTATCGCCACAGATCACGGAATCTGTGGTTTTCTTCCCTGATCTGTGGTTATCGCCTATCGGCAAATACATTTCAGAAGAAATATTTTCTCCCATTTCTTTAAAATAACTCATTTGAAATTGACTGCAGTGCAAATGATGGCTCCAATCGAACTTAAGTTTTGAAATTTAAATCTGAATATCAAGTTTAAATGTTTTTTTTACCATATATTGCCTACCTATTAGGCGCATGTGCCTGTATGGGATGCACGCCTCTGTTTACCTATATTTATGTTTTTTTGTGTTTTTTGCCCAATAGTAGGTATCCTTCGAAAATGTTTTTTTTTTACCAAAATATCTCATTTGCTATGAGTTCCTTCTTTATGCATATTTCTTAGGTTCCTGACAGATATTAAATTTTCCTTATTTTTCTTTTAACTGCATGTAGTTATATTTTATTATTTTGTTAACTCTTTGTAACCACTTGTTAACCATCAAATGAATAACATATTGATGATGAATATATTTTTGCCGAGTTATGTGATTTGAATAAGTTACACATAGATCAGTAATGAAAATAGAAGCGCTATTCTGCTAAATTCCTTGCACTTTGGATATTAATCTAAATCGGAGCTTGCTAGCGCTTGTGAAAGAACTCCATAGTTAAAAAATCACAGTACACCTTATTTTTTGACAAGAATCCGGTCGATAGCTCAGTTGGTAGAGTGCTTGCATTCCATGCCATGAGCTCGGGTTCGAATCCCGCCGAGGCGAGAGTGTCAGAAATGATTTCCCGTTTCGGTGTTTATTTCAAACCCCAAAATAAAAATACCAGCAAGGTTTACTCAGCCTTCACAAGAAATGAGTACCAGCCCTCTCGGGAGCTGGGAAACCCCCACTTCATCTGAAGTGGTTGGCGTAAGGCCGGCCCCCTTACCTGTAAAAATAAATAGGTTCAACTCGCCACATACGACCCCCTCGGGGATAACGCGGCAAGAAGTTATTCTATATGTGTAGCTTAGTTGCGTTTAGTTGCGTTTACTTGTAGGTGTTATTTTTCTTGATGCTTTAATTTTTTCATTTTCTTATAAATTATTATTCTTTTGTTGTACTGAAAATGCACACCAAGTTTATATTTTTATTTCTGGTACGCATTGCACCCTCTAGACCAGGCCTGGCCAACCCAAATTGCACCCCGGGCCGCATTGATGGCCTAAAATTTCCCCAAGGGCCACACATACAAACATTTTCCAAAAAAAAAAATCATATAAAGAAACGAAACCACAACCTGATGTGAAAAGAAAACACGCATTGAACCAACAACAAAAAATGTATTTATGTAGTAAACATAAAAAAATTCAACAATAGAAAAATATTTTAACAATGAAAATTATTAATTAACCCTTAACTTCATAGAGGAAAAAATTCTTAATTTTTCATTTCAAAACAATATTACAAATAAAACCAATTATCAGGGACTTCTCCTTTCAGTGCAAGATTTGAGATTCTTTTCGCTTACTTAATTTTTCTAAATCTAGGTATTTCAATATTTGAAGTTACACACCTTAACTGGTTTTCCAGATTTACGTCTGTTATAGACGCCCTATTTTTATTTTTATTATATTTCTTTTTTATTTTTCATCACACATGACCGCGGGCCGCACGTAAAGGCGCCGCGGGCCGCATGCGGCCCGCGGGCCGCGGGTTGGCCAGTCCTGCTCTAGACACTTCTGACTAGGCAGAAAAAAAACTATTTATTTTTATTTGCAGGATGTTTTCAGATAATATCTTGTTAGATTTATTATTATGGAAAACACCAATTTTCATAAGCACCGCTATTCCTTGACTTATAGGTTGGTATGAGGTTGACCACCCATACTGTAAAAAATGGTTCACTTTGCCAATGTCACCCCTGTTTCAGGGAATGTCGGCAAGAGTTGCAGGGCTTATGTTCATTTGAGGTTTGGATTTTATTTGTAAGTACACAATCAGCATTTGTAAGCGCGAACTAAAAAGTGTTTGTTTGTGGGCATACATCTGAGAGCTTTGAATGAATATATCCTCGCAACTTAGATTATGATTATTATGACCGCGTCGCTGACCGCACTAACACTTTGAATTTATGTACCCCGATTATTTTACATAGTTTAAGTTCACCTCGCAAAAAACAATGATTGTGTAAATCGAAAAAAAAAATGTTGCGAACTTAAAATACGTGCGCTTATATACATACATACATACATCAAAATGATTGCACACACTGAAGCACGTAATGCAAAATCCTCTAGGAGTAATCGTGCCTTGGAATGACATTTTATGATTGTGTGTGCGTAAATGTTCTAATGACTACACACACACCAATGCACATGGTATGGAATCATCTAGCAGCCCCTTTTTGTGTGTGTAGAATGATCTAGTACGTGTGGTAGTGTGGTGAAATAATCCAGAAATTGCGAGAAATACCTCTCCGGTTAACTATATAAGAGGTCAAAATGGTAGGGCAGGAGAAGTCGCAAGAAAGCACTTTGCTGAGTTACACATGCAAACAGTGACTATCAAGTGTTGAAATTAATTGTAAATTGTGAAAAATAAAATTATTAAAAAAAATAAAGTCTAGCATTTAAATTCAAAATAGAATCCAGCAGAGAACGTAACAATATGATAACTAAATCACTCATTAGGAGAGGCGTCGCGTCGTATATTCCAGACATTTTGCTTTACGCGGTTGAGGGGAGTCTATGTGAATGTTTTATACTAGAGGTAGTTGCTGAAGACTGAACTGAAATGATATTTTGGACAGCTGGTTCGTTTGAGACATTTGAGTAGTATGGTGTCGGTACACGGTTTTCAATTAACCTAAACGTCACTAAAGCGTAAATATCCTGGGACGTGAGTTCACGAGGCTGCAAAACATTTCGCTAGGGCAACCAGCCCAACAAAATATTTTGGATATTATTTTGCTCAATGCCAGTAAACAATTTTGTGCAGAAAGGGAAATGAGATGTTGACTATCATTGAAACTTTACTTTGATAACTGTTCGAACAGAAACGCTTGTCTATATCTTCTTTATTAGTTTTTGCTTTTGTTACTTGTAAGCTTCAAAAAAGTGTATTTTTCAATTGCACCGTATCTAGAAATCTTTACTGAAAACTTGTGACATTGTCTAAAAAGACTTTATTGACAAAAAAAAGACAAGCTAGATATCTTATCAAAATGAATCTGAAGTAACACTGCTTATTGGTCTTTCACAGCAAAATGCTTGAAACGACTGATCTACTGATGCCCTTTTTGGTCTGTATATATAGGCATAAAGTGGATCTATAATAATAATAATCTATAATCAAAGTTGCAAGGATATATTCATTCAAAGCTCTCAGATGTATGCCCACAAACAAACACGTGTAGTTCGCGCTTACAAATGCTGAATGTGTACTTACAAATAAAATCCAAACCTCAAATGAACATAAGTCCTGCAACTCTTGCCGACATTCCCTGAAACAGGGGTGACATTGGCAAAGTGAACCATTTTTTACAGTATGGGATCATTCTTGCATATTCCAATCCAGATCATTCGATCTCTCGCTCATACCAGACACCGTTCTATGCACTACTCCCACACTATCGTACATGTATAGGTACGCGTAGGTACTTTGATTTCATAGTTCGCAACACTACCACCATCACACTAGAACCAGATTGTTCTATATAACGTTATCCCGGAAGGGGTCGCATGTGGCGAGTTGAACCTATTTATTTTTGCAGGTAAGGGGGCCGGCCTTACGCCAACCACTTCAGAGTTTGTATAATTCTTCGTAGACCCCCATTTTTATGTCAGGTCAATGTAGACCCCCATCGAGTATCCCGTAGACCCCCAGGGTCTACGGGATATTCCCTGGTGAATCTACGGTAATCACTGTTCTATACACTATGTATGCATGTTCAAGCTCACGTAGGTACTACAAGTTCGTAACAGTGCCTAATATGAAACCGTTTGACCCGTTCTGTATAATACATCACAGAATGGGGAGTAGTTAGTCAGTAGTCACCCTAAATGACGAGGTGTGGTGTCGTTGATTGCGAAATGAAATCCAGATGGGAATGCGGAGACTTGCTGGTGACGGGCGGTGCACTTGTAGAGAACCAGCTCTGCCCTAATAATTGATAATGCACAACATTGAAGGCTTTCACGGAAGAATAGTTAATTGATTGTAGCGGTTGCTGGATGTTGAGAGTGGGTGGGGGCGGGAGGGGGGGAGAGGGCGGTGCCTGGCGCCAACCAAGAACTGCACAAGGGCGGAACAATGACATCATGCCCGTTAAATATTACTGTAACGATTTTAGTTGGGTTCTTTTAATCAAACTGCAATTTATTTTGAATGATTTAATAATAATTATAATAATAATAAAATCTTTATTCCAGCCCGGTCACGCGGAGGGTGCAATACTTGACTAGCCATATAAAAAAGAAATACATGGATCGAAAAATACAAACAGGAAAAATAGAAACAGAGAAAGAAAATATAAACAGAGAAGAAAATTACATTGAAAGAAAAACTTTGATCGAAAGAAACGTATAAGAAATAGCATTAAGATAAGCCTTGTAAATCCTGCCACCTTTTTTTGAAGCAAGGGTGGTATTGGCAAAAGTGAACGCATGGTTTTGCAGCATGGGGAAGGGAAGAAAAGGCTAGGTAAGCCTTAGGTTCTCTGGCCAATGACGCCATAAGCCCAACTCCCATTTCAGGTCTCTGATTGCTGCTATCAGGGAGTTTTCGCTGGATTCTATTCTCTCATTTATTTTACATTTATTTTATTTTATTTTTATTTTAGATTTATTTTACACTTTATAATGTACTGATTTCTAGCTCTTTCTTATCGACTACAATGTTTTAATCGACTCTGGTCTCTCACACAGTTCCGTACAGTTATATGTTGCAATAATAGATGGATGCGTCGTGGTAGAAGAAGACCGAGAAAGGTAATAGATGGATCAAATTTCTGAAATAGCGATTGAATGTGATATCCAGAGTCATAATAAAAGGAGAGCTTGTATGTAGAAGGAGGTTATGGCTCTGGAATCTGGATGAAATGAAAAAGTACGTAAGGACAGAAATAAATGGCGGTTGATCTGCAATGTTGGCGGCTAGGACTAGGATTTTTCGAATTTGAATTTTGTATTTTATTTAGTTTTGACGTCCATGCATATTATTTTTTGATTTTGAAAATGTAATTTGTTGTGTATATTCCTTGATTTATAGGTTGATATGCAGCTGACCACCCATGCTGTAGAAAATGGTTCACATTGCCAATGTCACCCCTGTTTCAGGAAAGGTCGGAAAGGGTTGCAGGGTGTACGTTCATTTGAGATTTGGGTTTCTATATTGTAAGTGCACATGCGGCATGTTTAAGCACGAACTTGTACCTACGTGTCTGCTTGAGAAAATGCATTTAATGTGAATCATTAATGTTACATATCTTTGCAACTAAGATTAGATTAGATTCTTCTGGTGATAGACCACTTGGACGTCCAAGGAGTTTAGGAGTAAGGGTGCATGGAGGGAAGCATTTCAGGACAGAGAGTCTTGGAGGACTGTGGTGCGGGAGGCTCTGAGCTTTCAAGGCTTTTGAGCCGAAGAAAGTGAAGTTAAATAATTGTTGTAGAATCAGAATTCTAGTGGTTAACACTTCTGACTCGTAAATGGAAGGTTGTGGGTTCGAATGCCGGCGGAGTACAAACAAAATACTATTTATATTTTTAAATTTGCTCTTCGCTGGGTTGAAAAATTCATAAACCTTTACCAAATGTCGGTCATCAAAAGGTCCATCTAGCCTTACAGCAACTGTGTCTTGCTTGAGAATTGGCGACGAGAAAAGCGACGACCAAGCTCGTAAAAAGTCTGATCGATAGCTCAGTTGGTACAATGCTTGCATTCCCCCACCGAGGGTTTCAGAAATGATTTCCCGTTTCGGTGTTTATTTCAAAACCAAAATAATTAGGCAAGGTGTACTCAGCCTTTACAAGAAATGAAAACCAGCCCCCCCGGGAGCTGGGAAACCACCACTTCAAATGAAAGTGGTTCGTGTGAGGCTGGGCCCCTTTCCCGTAAAAATTAATTGGTCCTGAATCACCACATGCGACCCCTTCGGGGATAGCGCATGCAAGAAGTTACGCTATATAAGTGTTTTAAGGTTTTAAGGCTTTCACAGCTGGATTCAGATGCTTGATTTCTTTGGGTCCGGGTTTTGACCGTGGTCAACAGTTTTTTCTTTTTCTTGATACTTCTTTAAATAATAAAAAAATGAAAAAGGTTCACTTTCTCATATGCGACCCCCTTGGGGATAGCGCAGGCAAGGAGTTACGCTGTATGTGTAGCTTAGTTGCGTTGTGTAGTTGCGACGACGCCTCTGCCTTGCTCTCTACCCGGAGTACATAATGCAGTGGGAGGTGTAGTGTTCTGCTGGCGCGGGCGGACGTGTTACGGTAAATGTTCCGACAGCTGCAACACCTCCTTACCGTGATGCGCGCCTAATCGCCGCTCCTGCTCCACACACTGTATCGTATAGCTGCTCCACTCACTGCGGCACGAATACCAGCAGCGTGAAATTACCCTGCGGCTTGTTCATTATTGAAATCCAATCACTTCACGGAATTCTTGCGGTGACCTTCTCCGAAAGGTGTGAAATAAGTGTTGAGACTAGTGCACCACATTTGAGATTTAACATGTTTGTGTGTTTGCAGATTGCTGAGGCGGCGGTAAAGTTCCCAGATCCAAATTTCTCTCTGTGGGGTAGTGTCATTGGCCTAGGCCAGTGACAAACATTTTCCCCCTCAGCTTAGAGCCCGTTCCCACTTGTCGGGTGTCGGATCCGTATACTAATCGGAGGTTCCAGTGGCAGAACATTATGTATGGTGCTATTCACACTTGTCGGAAACCGATTTTGTCCAAAAATGTTCTGCCACTGGAACCTCCGATATACGGTCCGACACCCGACAAGTAAGAACGGGCTCTCAGTCTCTTTGGTGAGGTATAGCGTAAAAACAATTTAATAGATTGAACGATAAAATGTATCACGATTTTTTTTCAACTAAAAAAAGCCTTTTTCCTAGCTAGCCGGCTGTGTGACGTCACTATTTTGTCTACGGCAATTCATGTGCGCAATTCATTACTTTGTGTAGACTCCATTACAGAACAATTGTGGCAAATGATGCATCGCAGCAAGATGCAACTTTTTCTGTATATTATTATTATTTGCAGTTCCACGTGTGTTCTTGTGAATTACATCTTCGAAATGTTCGTATTTTAGCTCCACATGAAATTGCGAGTCAATGACATTGCTTTCAATTTTGCTTCATTTGGATTTGACAACCTAATCACATTCCAAAATGCAATAGACTCTATGGCATGGAGTACAGAAAATTGTCCATATAATCTGGATGATTCTTCATCACAGGGCGGTTTTTTTTGCAATATTATTTTTTAAGAATGTATTCATCATTTATTACAAATGGAAGAAAGTCATAATACAGCATTCCAACCTAAAAATATATACATGTGTGAGAGAAGTGTCCAAGGAAAAAGATGTAAGCGATGACCGAGAAAAGTATGGAGTGATCAGATTGAGGAGATTGTGAAAGAATGGGATACACAAATTGAGCGTAAAAGAAGAAGAGGCATGAAAAAGGTGATGAATATGAATGAATTGAAAGAGGTACCTATGTAAGGATAGGAAGAAATGGAGGCAGCTCTGCAGCGGCTCTGGCCACGTCTAGTGGAATGGCGACAGAGGTACAGCTACAGTTACAGTATGTCAACAGAACATTAAAAAGAAAGGAAACTAAAAAGTGTCCATTGAGTGTTTTACTCTGTACCCTGAGTAAGAGTCGCAAAACTTGAGTAAAGCAAAGTTAACGGAAAGAATTATAGAGTGGTTTTCCCCAAAATCTGCCGTTTTTGTTTGTTTGAACTTGATTTTCTTCATCACTGTAACTGCTTTGCTAAGACCATAAAGTGTACGAAATAAAAACGACAGATTTTGGGGAAAATCACTTTTTAATACTTTCCGTAAACTTTACTTTACTCAAGTTTTGCAACTCGTACTAAGGGTACTGTCCATACATTTTTGGGAAAGGTAGAGTTTAAAGTACACTTTTATCTAGTTGATTCGCCGACATGGATGATTGACTGTGATCGTGTTTTTGCCCGCAGCCATTGCAGTTCCGGAACCAGCCACACATTCCCGATTTCCGCGCCGCGTTTAGCTGGCATGGAGATGTGATTGGGAGGCTGCTGCGATGTAGCCGCTTCCGCACATTCAGCGGCGCATCCCGGCCAGATTAGCAGAATGCTGTGGGTGCGAGCGTGCCCACAAAAGTGGAGAACTATAAGTACCTACTACATGGGTGCATCACGCACAAAGCATGCGGGTGACATATAATCAATGATCGATAGTGTACTTTCGAATACATAATACTGTTGTAAATTGTGAACCTTTGACCGGTCCGTAGTCCAGTGGTAACACTTCGGACTCGTAAATGGAAGGTTGTGGGTTCGAATCCCGGCGGAGCACAGAAAAATAGCATTTATATTTTCAAATTTTCTCTTCGCTGGGTTGAAAAATTCATAAACCTTTATCAAAGACCAGTCATCAAAAGGTCCATCCAGCCTTACAGCAACTGCGGGTCTTGCTTGAGAATTGGCGGTTTCTACAGCAAAGACCAAGCTTGCAGAGGGCTCTTGAGGTGTGATATACACAAAAAACAGGGCTCACCACATAAATCAGCCTAAATTTAAATTAAATTTTTAATTTTTAATCGTGAAAAATGTAAAATACCTATAAAGCTCGTGAAAACAAGAAACGTAAACGAAGCCCGAGGTGTAAGCCCATAATAAAATTAAACCTGCTCAAAGATATTGTAGAATGATTGAGTTGTATGACGTTACAATTTTGTTGTCTATGAAGGTTGACTCCATCGTGTTTGTCGAATGCATTTTTAGTGAGCCAGTCATCACCTTACTGAATCAAAGAAAGTCATTTTATTTTTTTAGAGCTTCTTCTCTTTTTTGTTTCATGTTCGGTCTCCCGACGTTGATTATGTTTCACCTTTTTTTTTTAAGAAATCCTGTGCGGGAGACTCCCTAGAGTTCAGAGACTCTAGGGGTCTATGACACTTGTTGTAGTGCCGCAGAGGTATTGTCTACGAGCTTGATCGTCGCCAATTCTCAAGCAAGACCCAAGTTGCTTTAAGGCTGGACGGACCTTTAGTGACCGGTCTCTGGTATTTTTTTAATGATTTGTTCAACCCAGCGAAGAACGTATGAGAGAATATAAGTGGTATATTTTTTTGTGCTCCGTCGGGAGGGATTCGAACCCAAAACCTTCCGTTTACGAGTCAGACGTGTTAACCTATAGACTACGGACCGTTTAAAGCGTAATTTTATGAAAAACTTTCTTACCTTTTGTGATACCTACTGTCATTACCCATGTCTCGTATCCTAATGGTCTACAGATGATATCGACGGTTAAAAGGCAGTAGGGCATAAGCGACGTTTAAGTCAAAAATAAGTTATGAATGCTATCTTACTTGAAATTTTCCGTTCTTTCTAATGCGCTAACTCCTATAGCTCTACGATGATTTTTGTGTTGTTAATGCCCAAGCAAACAACTGCGTTTTCGAACTATGGTTTTGGTGTAACGGACAAGATTTTGGCCTTTTTTGTCCTAAAGGCGCTTGTGACATAAAAAAATCGTAAAGCATTGTAAAACAACATTAGTAGGAATACCAATAAATGCCTTTATTTAAAAAAAAAAATAGTCCTGTTTTGATTTTCACGATATGATAACAAATAAAAAAGTTATACCATTTTTCTGCAATCTCAAACTTTAAACTGCTCTCCTGAACAATTTAGTTTATGTCGCTTATGCCCTACTGCCTTTTAGTCGTCGATATAGTTTTATGTACAGGTAGCACAGTGTACAGAGCATCCGACTACCGGATTACCAGCGTCAGTTCGGTTGGCTACATGGGCATCGATACCAGTGGCGTGCCTACAGTTTCTGCCATACGCATGCTGGATAATTAAGGTTGCACTAAATTCCAAATAATAAATCTTACCCCGATGTTTTTTTTTCCCCAGTGCTTCTTAATTTCTTCAGACTTAGATTTTGGATTGAAACAATAAAACCTTCACACACTTAAGATCCTCACAAGGCACAACAATATTTTCACCGGAATTAATTTTAAATACTATCAAAAAAGGTGGATTCGATCGCAAACAAGGAATAAGTCAATTATTCTGATATTCGAATAAACCGCACCTGACGCGACAGTTTATTCAAAATACAATCGGTCATTCATACAACTGTAAATGGCTCCAGTCTGGAATCGTTAAATTGAATGGACGAAAAGCTAAGCATATGGTGATATTATTATCATGTGTACTCCAACCACAATCTGTTATAATATTGTGTTCATTTATAATGACAAAAGAGCTTAACCGACTATGTTCATACAAGCTTACAGAGATCCAGCTTTTTTCATACGTTAAACAAAGACAGGGAAGCATTTCTCGATAACAGTGTTGCGTAACAGAGTTAACTTCATCAATACCTAATAATAATAACCTACTGCCACTAGTGTCCGACCGAATATTCGGTTTCGGCTTTCGGCTTTCGGCCTTTCGGCCAATATTTGCCACATTCGGCAAACTTACGGTTTCGGCCGAAAGTAGTGGTCACTTTCGGCCCAACCGAAAGTTAGGCAGACAAACCGACCACCCGCGCGCACGCAACGCGACGCGAACGCCGCAACGCGATTGGCGGCCTTTAGACGAATAAAAGTTTAAAAAATCTTAAATAAATTGAAAAATTCTTTCATATTCGTGTACTACACATACACAACATATGGAGAACATATGTAGTTTAAAATAAGAAGATTGACTGACTTGACGGTCGTTTACGCCCTGTATAACTAATTGGGCGTTGACTTAAACATGAAAAGTTTTTTTTATTACCGTTTTTTATAATTGTTTTATTTTCATTTCATTTAATTTCTTATATAAAGTATTTTTGTTGCATTTGTTTAACTTAATTAGGCGATGAAAGAAACATGAAAAGTTTTTTAAGTTTTTTAATTTGTTTGATTTTTAATTATTAATAATTGTACCTATTAGTAATTTAAAAAAAAAAATCATATAGTTTTGCATTAAATTAAAAAGTTCCCAGAATTGTAAACACCTTTTATTGTTACTTGCATATCCTTCTAACTAAATAATGCATAACTAACTAGGCACTTAAATAATATACATACTTTCGGCTACGGCTTTCGGCTTTCGGCTTTCGGCTTCGGCTTTCGGCTTTCTGCCGAAAGTAGAATTTTGCCGAAATTCGGCTACGGCTTTCGGCCGAAAGTGAAAGTACACTTTCGGTCGGACACTAACTGCCACACACAGATGGCAGCAGCACGACTTTTGATGGGGGGAAATTTAAAAAGACGAATGACTTTAAATGTCTGTAATCTACTCAAAAATATTCATTATTTGCATTTCTGAGGGTACGCATGCTTAGCTTTTTAGCTTGTATGATAGTCACGCCACTGATCGATACCAATTTCAAAGCTTGCAGCGCGCGGCTCACTGATTGAAATCCGTCCCAGAAATTTGGATCGACGGATGAATTTTTTGCAGCATGTTGTTAGGCTTTGCGACATAAAGTAAATTGCATAATTTTTCGTGCAACACAGATAAAAGCTAATAAGACTAACGAATGCACCAAAAACATATGCGTTATTTGTTTTTCTAGTATTGTTGCATTGTTTAATAATGCATGTATGGGCCTGATGGAGAAAAGCGTTGGATAGACAGCGTTGGCAGCGGTTCATGAATCATCTCGGGTTGTCGTGCTTCTACCGACACCTACTTATTTTTCCAACAGGCTGTTTGCCATGCTTTGAGCTCATTTTTTTGTGAATCACATTGAAGAGATCCGTAGAGGAAGACCGAGAAAGGTATGGATGGACCAAATTTCAGAAATTGCGAATGAATGAAATATCCAGAGTCATAATAAAAGGAGAGCTTGTATGAAGAAGGTTATGACTCTGGAGGAAATGAAAGAAATATGTAAGGACAGAAAGAAATGGTAGTTGATCTGTAATGTTGGTGGCTAGGGTTTCTTAAATTTTTTTTTTTTTCTGTTTTAGTTTTTGATCGTACATATCATTATTTAATGTTTTTAAAAATGTAATTTGTTATAAATGTAATTTGTTGCGTTGTGTTTGTTCCTTGACTTATAGGTTGGTATGCGGCTAACCACCCATGCTGTAGAAGATGGTTCACTTTTCCAATGTCACCCATTTTTCAGGGAAGGTTGTATGTTCATTTGAGATTCGGGTTTTTACGTAGTAGGTTCCCATGCGGCAAATGCAATCAATACGTGTCTGCTTGTGAAAATGCATATAATTTAAATCTCTATTGTAACATATCTTTTCCACTTAGATCTTCACAAGAAATGAGAACCAGCCCCCCCGGGCGCTGGGAAACCCCCACGTCAAATCAAAGTGGTTGGAGTGAGGCCGGCCCCCTTACCCGTAAAAATACATAGGTCCCGAATCGCCACATGCGACCCTTTCGGGGATAACGCAGGCAAGAAGTTACAATATATATGTAGCTTATTTGCGACCCTTCTAATGAATACATGTGTCAAGCTTTCATCTGATGGTTTTTAATGAGGTGGATACAAAAATCACGAGAGTGTTGACTAATGGAGCCATAAACAAACTTGTCTGTAAATAGACGTCGCATGTTGGGATGCAGGCGCTGTGGACAGCTGATGCCGTGTCGATGCGAATGCTCGCTCAGCCGTGAAATATAAAACAAGTTGCCGTGTTGGCGCTGAGGGCGACATGCATCAACATGCAGACATGACAATCAAGGTGCCCACCCATAGAGTGGCAGCGCTGGCAATAATAGGGTAATTTCACAGATTTTTATTTTGATTGCATAAGTTGATAGACTAAATTTTTAAAACGCACTTTTAAACATTAAAAAAGCGTTTCTTAAGTAATATCTGGCTTAGTTTTTAAATTATAGCTCTTTAAAATTCGCGCATATTCGATTTCCGGTACAACAGGACATTTTTTTTATTTAGGCGGATGTGACGTCAATAGATCTTTGGATCTTGGACTCGTAAATGGAAGAATGTGGGTTCGAATCCCGGCGGAGCACACAAAATATGTAATTTATATTTTCAAATATGCTCTTCGTGGGGTTGAAAAAATCATAAAACCTTAATCACAGACCGGTCACTAAAAGTCCATCCAGGCTTACAGCAACTGGGTCTTGCTTGAATATTGGCGATTTGTAGCGACGACCAAACTCGTAGACAACACCTTTGCGGTACTACAACAAGTGCGATAGACCTCTAGAATCTCTGAAATCTTGGGAGTCTTCCGCACAGAATTTCTTAAAAAGAGTCACATATGCTAACGTTGAAAATACCGAGCTTTAGTATACCTCGTGGATGACCATAACCTCCGCTCTATTTGTGAGCTTCGCATGTCTGGTTTATTAGCTCCTTTACATGTAGTGACGAGCGCCATCAGGATGTTTGCGGACCGGGCCGCGGAAAAGTGCCAAATGAACGATGACCGTGCACAGAGAGCGGTGAAGGGTGCATGCACAGAGAGAAGCCCAACTAGCTACGTACTGCACTCAATTATTTATCGGCTTTTCGGCGAAAAAACTCACCGACACTTTGTGCGGCCAATGGAAACTACCATTTTGTATTTCATTCAATTATTTTTACAGCCCGTGCTGCAGAATGTGGTTAAAAGATCCAAATGTTAATTTATTAAAGAATTTAAAAATATGTATTTGACGCGCTGTTTTTATGTTTTTTTGGAGGCCATATATGATTCGTATAAATGCAAACGCCATCAACTCCTAACGCGATGATTTTGAGAAAAATAAACTTGTTAACTTGTATAACGACAACACCAGTTGGAGATGACGGCGCGGCGTTTGCACGAAATCATACTTTTTCAATTAAAATTACGAAGGATTAAGTGACGCCTACATTATATCGCACACAGCAAATGATTTGTAACACTGCGCAGAATCAAATTCAATCATTATCTCAAAAATCATAAATTTTGGAGATGACGGCGTTGGCAGTTATACGACTCTTATGTAAGATCATGGTCTATTTGCAGATTTGTTATCTGTTATCTTTGGGGACCATTTGCAAGACCATGGTCTATTTGCAGCTTTTTATCTGTATGTACTGTGTGAGTAAAATGTATATTGAATAGCCGGTTTCATGAACAATCTACAAATCTTCATCTACAAAACAATTAATATTTTGTACCTCAAAGATCCATCCAGCGTTACAGTAATAATAAAGGCCTTGCTCGGGAATTGGCGCTTGCGGTAGCGACGACCATGCTTGAGAGGTGTGATTCACTTGAAAACAAATAGTCATCTCAATATTTATTTGCTTACCTTCTCATTTTCACAAGCTAGGGACCTTAAGGTCTGACACCAACCATTTTATTGAAAACTGTTATTTTTATTGTTTTAGAAGAGCAAGTTCTCATTTCTTGGAAACCTCAACCATTCTGGTGCCGAGATTAGTTTGGAGCAAAACGTCGATACGAAAAACTATCTCTGTTTCCACTTCAAATTTCAGTTCAAAACTTCCGGAGTGTTGGCACAGAATTCAGGTGTGTCGTAGTTTATCATGCCACTAAAGAACTTCTGTTTTTTTTGGTTAATATTATTAAAATTTATCTTGTCCGGGCTAAAGCTCAATTGGTAGAATGCTTGCATTGAGCTAAAGTTCTATGACCACCGAAATCACTGAATGTCAAACAATATTTTACATTTATTTCAAATACAAAATACGATATCTTCAAGTTTTACCCAGCCTTTAGAAGAAATGAGAACCACCCCCTTCGGCGGCTGGAAACCACCATTTCAACTGAAATGTTTGGCGTAAGTCTAGCCTCTTTACCTTTAAAAATAAATAGTTTCCAAACGCCACTTGCAGCCCCTTTTGCGACAACACGGCAAGGTGTTAGACAATATGCGTAGCTTATTTTTTTTTTGTTAGTTCAAATAATTATTTACAGTGCTATTTACAGATATTTAATCCATGGGTCATCAACTGACTGCAGTGATTTTCGAACATAACAATGATTAACCGTGGATCTGCTATGTATAGGAATAATGCTTTTAGTGCTAACTGAATAACTTCTTCTTCTTCTTCGTGTCAGCTTCACACCGTATTGGCCCAGTAACGAGCAATGTCTACAGCTCTTTGGTTTCCCGCAAAGAGATCATCCATGGAGCAGCTTGTCGGACAGGAAGGACAACACCGCAGGTGCTCCATTGTTTGCTGAGCTCCACACTCACATAGTGTAGAGTCCTCCCGTCCCAGAAATCCCCAGGTCAGCATGTTGGCCCGGGCTCTTCCAACATTGGTCCTCAATCTGTTCATGGATCTCCATACGGGCCACTCGAGGTTCTTTCCTGGAGGTAGGCTCTCTGAAGGCTGCACAAAGCTCTCCGGGCATTCCTCCTTCCACATTTGTAATCTCTCCGCCACTGGATCCAAAGACAAGGGCTGCACGGAACTAAGGAAGCTGTGTCTCGACTTCAGGCGCTGCTGTGATGAAAAGCCACTTCCGTAAATGCAGTGCTGTGTGCACGTTAGAGCCTTACTGACTAACTGAATAACTAACTATGAGTCACGATGTTAATATTTAAATGTGATCGACAAGTTAATCCCACATCTCTCTACAAACAGAAATGCATCAGCAGGAAAAGATTGAAACAAGCACTTGAATGTTTCCGCAAATAGATGTATATTAGGCATGCTCCACAATATTTATTAGGCGCTGAAGGATTGACATTTCCACGCCCGACTAGAATTTTAATTTCGACATTCCTATGCCACACTACATCTAAATAAAGAACTTCATTGCACTGCACTGCAGTAGTATAAAACATATGGTCTATGTACTGGTTGTTCCTTGTGTGTTAAATTGAATTTAAATTCTGTACTTAGGTAAAATTGTAAAAGAGGAAATGAATGAAGTATTCAAATTCATAATTAAGAAATAAATGTATGAATGAGATTATAATTCTGAATGGCATGAAAGTACCAAGATGGAAAATGCCTGTGACAAAATCACAGGCATTTTCTAATCTAATCTAAGTTGCAAAATATAAGTAACATTAGAGATTCACATTACATGCATTTTCACAAAACAGACATGTTTAAGTTCGCGCTTAAACATGCCGCATGTAGCCCTACAATATAAAAACCCGAATCTCAAATGGACATACACCCTGCAACTCCTGCCGACCTTCCCTGAAATAGGGGTGACATTGGACAAGTGAACCATTTGTTACAGTATGGGTGGTCAGCCTCATACCAACATATAAGTCAAGGAATATAAACGCAAGGAATATAATACGCTTTAACGTTCAATTCATTTCAGTTAAGTAGGTATATAAAACAATCACAAAACAATAAAAATTAAACCCTACAAAACATATTCCATAAAAAATCAGCTTAACAGATCAACCGCTTTTTTTTCTTTAGAAACTTTTTGTATTTACGCTATCGAGGGACTTATATATATTCCTTGACTTATAGGTTGGTATGGGCTGACCACTCATACTGTAAAAAAATGGTTCACTTTGCTAATGTCACCCCTGTTTCAGGGAAGGTCGGCAAGAGTTGCAGGGCTTATTTTCATTTTAAATTGGGTTTTTTATATTGTAGGTCCACATGCGCCATGTGCGAGCGCGAAATTATGCATGTTTGCTTGTGGGAATGCATTTAATATGAATCTCAAATGATACATATCTTTGCAACTTAAATTTAGATTTAGGGGAGTTTTAGTACCTAAATGTTTAGCACTCGGGGTGCTGGACTTGCAAATAACTAATTGCTTTACTGCCTAACTCCTTTTTTTGATGGTCTAAATTCGTGAATCGATATTATCGCACCGTTTGTAATCACGACGGCTGAGCTTGGCTTTGGGCGCCAGGTCCAGAGATGTAATCTGCAGCAGATGGGGTGTCTCCTGTGGAAGCTGCGCCCCGAGTAACCTTGGCTTATCTGCGGTCCCCATCTCACCACCACGCCACGACCCTAACCCTAACCGGCGCTAGGGTAGGGCGCGGTGTGTGCAGACCCTAAGCCACACCAATCACAAGTATCAGATACCAGGAAAGAATACACAAGTTTGTTTTCTAATCTAATCTAATTTAAGTTGCAAGATATGCAACATTGGGGATTCACATTATATGCATTCTCATAAGCAGACGCGTACAAGTGCCGCATGTGAACCTACAATATAAAAACACATCTCAAAACAAATCTCAAACGGACATACACCCTGCAACTCTGCCGTCCTTCCCTGAAACAGGGGGGACATTAGAAAAGTGAATAATTTTCTACAACATGGGTGGTCCAGCCGCATACCAACCTATAAGTCAAGGAACATACACAACAAATAACATTTTAGAAATAAACAAATAATAATTTATGTATAACCATTAAAAACAAGTACAAAATTCTAATCTAAAATGTAAACAAATATGAAAAACCCTAGCCCTAGCCGCCAACATTACAGATCAACCGCCATTTTTTTCTGTCTTTATATACTTCTTTCAATTCACCCAGAGTAATAAACTTCTTCATACTGTAATGCAACTCTGCGGACCTCCACTGAACCTCCATGGCCCTACCTGGAAAGGCAGACCATTTTGAGGTTAGGACGGGTTTTACTGACAAGGGGGCCCTTTGAGGTTAGGTTGCGCGCTTTTGCAGTTGCCCGGCTAGCTAAAGACTCCTCAGGGTGGTGTTCAGGCCCAACACCTTGCTCGCTTTCCACTGATGCTAAAGAGGTTCAAAAATATAGGTGATGGAGAGAAAAAACCGGGTAAAGGAAAGACGGGATTTATTTTAAATTATGAGAAATGAGAGCATCACCACGCTAAACTGCACGACTGACTGGTTCTAAGTTAAATTAGATAATGTATTTAAAGGGTTTGATTAGCTCACGAGGATGGAGAGAAGTCTTGATGCTGGGATGCGGGTAGTCGATGCTGGGGCGCCGGCAACGGCAACGCTTTTGGCGGGATGTCGGGCTCCACACTCCGGAGGAATTGCGGCACGGGGCTCAGCCCGCGATAAGACGGGAGCGCTCGGCTGGACGGCGCAGGCGCTTCGTCCTCCTGAGGAACTGTGGGCACGGGGCTCCGGATATCGAGTAGCCAAGCGGGCGCTGGCGATGGGTAGAAAGCAGGGGCTCCTTCCTTCCGAGGAATCCGCCACGGGGGACCCAGGCGCGGCCAGGGGCTGTGTGGTGCAGGCAACAACGGCGACTCAAGCCTTCTCCGATAGATGTTCTTGGCCACGCCTGGTAGGTGTTATTGGTTCAGGTGTTGAAGAGCTTGTGTCCCCGATTGTGGGGGGTCGACGCCTTTTATAAACTCCCTACCAGCGCGATGCGGAGCTTAACGGGGGATTTTAAGTGTTTCCCTCCTAACTGTCAATCTCAGCCTGTCTTCTTCCTCTAATCTTGATCCGGCTCAATTTCTGTGGCTAAAGATGCGCCTCAATTTCTTTCAAGTTGGTAATGAAATTATTTTTCCTTTGACAGGTATAATGTTTTGACAGATCATGTCTTCTTCTTCTTCTTTTTTCCCACAGGTAGCTATCCGACATGCTAGCTACCTGACAATACATACAGTTTTAGTTTCATTTATAGATTGAAGTAATACTTATTATACCTACACGTCAGGGATGCTGTTTTAACTATTGCATATATTTAAGGTCAACAAATCTCGATTTGCATAAAGTTGTATTTTTATTTTGCAAATTTAATGTTGCTGAGTTAACTTTGAGGCGGCCGGGACTTCAATATTGCACTTACTCTGGATTTGATTTTGTTTGCAGTATATTAGCATTTTAGGTTTACTTTATATAACAATCAGATAGGTATGTGGTGGTACATTGCAAAGTTTTGTACATTGCAGAGTGCAGCTTCAAGGATTTAAAGCGGCTCATGGATGTCTCCTCCTATTCGCATCTCAAGAGGATGGCAGCAGACAGAGACAGATGGCTGATACAACAAGGCTCTGCCTTTAGAAGATGATGATGAGAGTGCAGCTGTATTTGATCGAAAATGATGAACAAAAGAAATAACTGAAATGCCAGCAAGAGTAGTAGTGGTCATGATGCTGGCTTGTGTAATGCATGTACGTAAAGTGATCTCTAATCCAAGTTAGCTCATATTTTGGACGTTTTAATTATATTTAGACACATTTAAATAAATTCTGATGATATTTTGTATGGTTTGTGTATTAACATTGTGAAAATTCATATTAATTGATAATTACAAAACTTAACAGAATCAAAAATTCTTATGAAACACTGTTTTATTTACACTCTATTATTAATTTTCTTTCAATTAATAAATACGAATATTATTGATCTCTCGATCATCTTCAGGTAAGAATAACAATTCAATCGAGAACGTTCGGAAAGTTTATTACAAATCAATCAGAATTTGTGTGCAAAGAAATATTGAAATCAAGCGCAGTTAATAATTTTCATAAGGTGCATTTTTCATTAGCTATCGAGTTCAGAATTTTCAAACTATATATTTATTTAATTCCATTACAGTGATATTTCCTCCCCGACCGGTGACAGGGTATGTATTGGTATCGAGTCCTCTCTGCTTCCGTCCTCCCTGGTTTTCGCGCCGAAAAAGCGTTTATGTTTTGTGGTCTATAAATCGATGTAAAACAAACGTTGATGGGACGCCGATGTTTTTCATCTGCGGCGTGGGCAGCTCCCGATAAAGCCGGGATGCGGGATTAAAACCGGGATTCGCTCCGAATGGCCAAATACATAAAATTCAAATAAATCCATACGTACCTACCAAGGGTAAAATGGTAGAGAGATCAATACCTGAAATAGCACTGTGGGTGACGTTTTTTAGTTTTTTTTATCGGAAGTAAAAAACAGTTAAATACGCACTCGAATTTATAAAACTCTATAAATAAAACATTCGTAAAACAATGGAGCGTTGAGGTCTGGTCAACAACAGGAATAGCACTTTCAGGTGACATTTCATTTCATTTTTTATGTTCATCGGAAGTAAAAAACAATTAAATGAGCACTGAAATTGATATAATTTGATGCATATAAAATATGTAATCTTCCAATGATTGAAACTTTCAAAATAATAATGAAATAAAAATATTAGATTTTGTAGGGTTTGTGTATTCACACAGTGAAAATTCATTTTTTGTAAATAAAATTATTTTTTCTTTAACGTAGTTTAATTTTCACAATAATATTTTATATCTCGAGCACTTTCGACTATCAACATTCAGGTCATTATCAAGAGAGATTTATTATAATTATTATATATTATTTTATGTTTTCTTTCTTTTCATATTTTTTTTAATTTTGGACTGTTATATTTAATTTAAATTAAGTTCATCTTTATTGTACCTATACCTACCTATTTATTTGAATTTATATAATTTTGATCTATGGTTTGTTCTTAATAATTTTAATTTGACATACATCACTCTTAATAATGACCTGAATATTGATGGTCGAAAGTGCTCGAGATATAAAATATTATTGTGAAAATTAAACTAGGTACGTTAAAGAAAAAATAATTTTATTTAAAAATAAAACTATATTTTTTCGTGTTTATAAAATTAAATATGGGGTGGAAGAATCGTGTGGAGAGTCGTCAGTGAAGGGTCATCAGTCGTCAATAAATAATCAGTGTCTTTACTTTTTTATCGTCGTTGAAGGGTCATCAGTCGTCAATAATCAGTATCTTTAGTCTTTGATTGTCAGTGAAGGGTCATCAGTCATCAGTGTCATCAGTCTTTGATCATTAATGAAGTGTCATCTGTCTTCAATAATCAGTGTCTTCAGTCTTTGATTGTCAGTGAAGGGTCATCAGTCGTCAGTCATCAGTGTATTTAGCATTATCATTATTGAAAAGTCATCAGGCACCTGTGAAGACTTTTTAGTCACAAGCCGTCCATTAAAGGTCTTCAATCGTCAGTGTCCAGCGAAGGGTCGTCGGTTGTCAGTTGTCACCTTTCTCCCCCTTTCCCTCGCGCCATCGTTCCCCCTGTTCCCGCTTGTTTTTCGGCGTTTGAGCTGGCGGAATTTCAACATGGTTACGCCAGTACTGTTTACTCGCTTGTTTATTTTCGTTAACCATTTTAATTGAAATAAGTCGTCCACAACAATTTCACACTTCGCAATTCACAACTTTTTTTGGATTAATGCAAATCTTTGTTTGCCTGATTAATATTATTGTCAGCATAAACGTTTTCAGCCATATTCAGAAACAACGCATTGGAAACTCAAAAAAGTACTAAGTATGCATATTTTTCCAGATTAAGAGATATGCTTTTATTTACAAAAATCCATCACATTGTTGGAATTCACACAAACGATTGTACTTACAACACAGAGCATGCCGCACACAGCGTAGCGGTGAAACGTGAATGTAACGGGGTTTTTAAAGAAAAACTTACCTTCATTATCTGAAGCCGGTCATCGATTTATCTAAGTTGTAAATATGAACATTTAAGATTCATATTTAATGCACCATCCAAACCATCCAAAATATGAAAAAGACCGCTTGGAGGCATTCGAGATGTGGGCATGGAGGAAAATATCCAAGACATCATGGGTCGAAAAGAAGTCCAACGAAAAGGTGTTGCGGGACGTAGAAAAAAGAAGAGAGCTGATAAATCATATTTTAAAGAGGAAAGCCAAGGTAATAGGGCACTCAATCAGACACAACACATTTCTTAGCAATATCTTTGAAGGCAAAATCTTAGGACAACGCACAAGAGGTCGCCCAAGAGCTTCATACTTCAAGGATGTGAAGCGGCTCATGGATGTCTCCTCCTATTCGCATCTCAAGAGGATGGCAGCAGACAGAGACAGATGGCTGATACAACAAGGCGCTGCCTTTAGAAGATGATGATGATTTAATGCATGTCTACAAGCGCTTACAATGTCACATGTGTACCAAAAAAAAAAACAACATTAATATAAACGTACTCCTTGCAGCTCTTACCGTCTTTCCCTGAAACAGGGGGAAAATTGGCAAAGTGCTCCCGTATATGGGGTGGGATAACGTACAAAATACCAAAGTAAGTGAATTCATCAAACGAACTCTATAAAAACCTTGAACGGTACAAAATATTTTTTCCTGGATTAGATTTTTAGAGTTTTACTTTTGTTCGTCCCCCGACAGCCGCAGGTAGGCAATAGGCACGCCGCGGCAGTATGGGAGGCGTGGACCGGCATACAAGATTTCCCGCCAATTCTGGATTTGGGAGTCCTACATACGCAGCAGTGGCGGAGAGTTTAAAAAGAATTCAAATGCTATGGAAATGTGATAAAAAAATCATAACCTACAATATTCTTAACCTTTTACATTGATCTGTAGTTTCAACAAGTAAGGAATCATTATTATGTATAAATTAAATGTGACTTTACTTTTAAACTTGTTTCCTTTTCTTAATACAGCCACAGTTGTTAAATTAAAAAAATTATAAAGTGCTTTTGTATTAATGCTTTTGTATAATACCAATTAAATATATAATGTTTCTGTTTTTCTTTCAAAATAATTAAGGATAAATTGACTTTTAGCACTGTGTTTTTAATTAGAACCATCTCATTTATATGGCTATTTCTCAATCTAAACAATATTATTATCGAGACAGAAAGTGATCCTGCGATAATTGTTGGTATTTTTTTAGGAGTGCAAGTGTGTTAGCAGTTTCCTTTGAAGAATATAATGTACAAGTTTAAAGCTAAACTAAACTAAAAATACGAGTTTTTTAGCTGTTGTTAAACTTATGGTAAAGCTTTTTTAAAGTTTATTTTTTTTAACTTTTTCTTATATTAATTCATTCCATAAACCTTTCCTCACATATCCTTCCTTTACCTTCATTCTCCGTTTTTTCACTACCAATCTGATCAACACTTCGTTCTACGTATCCAAACTATCTAATCACACTCTTTTTCACTTTGACTTTCACATCTTTCATTTTTTTACTCATTCAAAGTGTTGTATTTGCGGAGAGCCTTCAGAGAGCCTACCTCCAGGAAAGAACCTCGAGTGGCCCGTATGGAGATCCATGAACAGATTGAGGACCAATGTTGGAAGAGCCCGGGCCAACATGCTGACCTGGGGATTTCTGGGACGGGAGGACTCTACACTATGTGAGTGTGGAGCTCAGCAAACAATGGAGCACCTGCGGTGTTGTCCCTCCTGTCCGACAAGCTGCTCCATGGATGATCTCTTTGCGGGAAACCAAAGAGCTGTAGACATTGCTTGTTACTGGGCCAATACGGTGTGAAGCTGACACGAAGAAGAAGAAGATTTGCGGAGAATGTAATTATTTCAGCTGTAATATTGACGGGTTCCTTTCCTTCTACTTTTATTCATACTCGAGTTTTAGCTAATGCAGCAGTTACATGTTACTAGAGGGAGTGCGTACTATCAAATGACTTTCTACTCGCGTTGTAGATAGCTATAAGTCTATCTAACCATTGTAATGTTCCTCCCCCCTGCCGAAGGAGGGGTGTCGGAAAGAACGAACGAAGGAGACTCGAAAAGAGAAGCACGAAAGAGAAGACACGAAGGAGGGATTTTTCCTCCTAAGTTAAAAGTGGAGCGATCGAAGGCGCAGGGAGGATACCCTGGAATCACCAGGATTCAAGTGCAACAAACCTCCTCTGAAGGAATAGCACTAGGCTGCTTCGATTCTTTTCCAACCTCAGTTTCAGTTGCTGGAAGAGCAATCTACCCCAATCGAGGTAGTAATTATTTTTGGCCAATTATTATGTGATGGATGTGTAATGGTGTGTGTTGCGTTAGTACATAAATGATAGCGACAGTAAATAATTACTTTGTCGAAGATAAGAAGAAAACCTCCCTCCGCTTAGTTAAGTCAATGAATCTCTGAAATAAGCTTATAATTAACAATTATGCATCGATAAGAAAATAAGTAGGAAAATCTTTCCCCCGCACAGGTAAGTCGATGAATCCCTGAAAGTAAATATTTATAACCAAGTACACAGCGATAAGAAACTCTGAAAGAAAACACCAACATAAAAATGAAATAAAGTAATATGTTCAATGAAATTTAGTTTTAGTTTAGTAGATTTTTAGTTAATCTGTTAGTATAATCAAAGAAAACTCAGCCCAGGAAAACAGCTCAGGAACAACTCTGTATTATACGTAAATAGTTAATTTTAATTTTAAATAATGAAAGGCCGGATCCCAATAAGAAATATAACCACTGCACTTTTCACTTCACGATAATAATGTCAAATTAAATCAAAAGAATGTCCGCGCTTAATATTTATAAAAGTTATTATTTAAATTTGAAGTTCAATAGATGCGTATTCAAAGTTTTGTTGATTAATGTTCCTTTATTTATAAAATATTTTTATTATTTAGAAAATCGGAATGAGTATAATATTATTAAGCTTTGAAACAAAAGACACCCGTATCGACCGCTAGCTGAAATCGAACTCCCGAATTTAATTTAATATTAAAGAACCGAAGTATATATTTTTAGATTTTTGAAGAGTAAGAAAAGAAAACACATGCGTATCGATCGCTATCTGAAATCCAACTCCCCCATCCCTTGCAACGTCAGGGGTGCATCTCTTCCCTCTCCTCCCCTTGAGATCTCCTTTCCTCCACCCCAAGATCTGCCGCAAGTCATAGCGATATAATTATTGGTTGAAAAAGAGAGAACTCTACACCATAGACTCGGTATATTAATCAATTACCAAGTATACCTACAAGATATAAATAATACATTACACAAAGGCGTTCGCCCGCTCTGTAATGTAATGGTTAACGCTTTGGACTTGAAATCAGAAGGCCTTGATTTCAAGCGGAGCACAAAAAAATAATTAAAAATGCTCTTCGCTGAGTTGAAAAATTCATTGCCTTTACCAAAGACCGGCCACCAAAGGTCCATCTAGTATAACAGCATATAGGTCCAGTTTGGCGTTTTGTAGCGTCAACGAAACAATTTCAGAGGTCTCTTGAGGTGTATTGGACTTGAGGACAGCGCTCAAGAGATAAGTCTTACAAAACATGCTTGTTTTGGCATATTACAGAAAATAATCTACGCCTCTGATTCACCTACACATATATGGAGCGCTTAGAGGGCAGTAAACACGGCGTTCAAATGCCTGTACGGATACTACTAGCACATACTGGTAGGTACTCCTGCCTACCAGTTGGGAACAACTGCACGGAAATAAAATACACATCCCCACCTGCCAATTTACACGCTCACCAATCCACGCCAACAGCGAAGACAAACCTTTTCATTTTAGTATTTCATCTTGAATTACAAAGGACGATGTTCTAGTTGTCGTTATAGTATTCTTCCTCTTCCTCTTCTTCTTCGTGTCTTTTCAGAGAAGATTGGCGATCGTCATAGCAATTCACACCTTCGATACTACTGCAAGAAAGAAGGATCTTGTGCTTTTGCCAAATCACTTTCTCAGGTTCTAAAATCAAGATGCTCTCCCTCAACCTGGATTTCATCTTTCCTCAATGCTTCCTTATATGATGGTTTCGTATCTTGCAGTGTTATGAACAAAATGTGTAATCCATCGATGGTCAATGGATCGTCGACCTTTTTATAAGAATAATTATTGATAGGCGGCAAATGAGCTATGGATTTTCTACGTGTGAATAACACCATTGGTGTCTTGTTGTCATTTTGAAATTGACTGTCTTTTTCTTTTGTTTTAATCCTAAGATTGCTTTGCAGCTCTTTTTTCATTACATTCTTTCCTATCTCTAGCCTTGTGAGCAATCTACATATTGATAATTTTATTTGCGAATTGCAAATATGATCTTAGTTGAACATGCTTTATTCAAGAAAAGAAAACCCACAAGTCAAATAAATATAAAACCTACGACTCTACCCAACTTTTTATGAGACGGGGAACAGGGGTAACTTTGGAAAAGCAAACCAATGGATTTTTTTCTCAGGGTAAACGACACATTCGGGTAATTTTACACAGTATGACACTCCAGTCTTCAGCAATCAATAACAAAATATTTGTTTCACTATCACCAAGCAATCTGGCCATGTGACGTTACGATTTTTTATGGTAACTTATTTGTGGACCTCTCACAATATAGCCTTGTACAAACCTTTATGTCAAGGAAGAACTGGATAAAGCTAATAAATATTTTTTGTTGTTGTCAATAATTTTATGTTACATTTTTTGAACACCTAAGTACTGTTTTTTTTGTGTAGATTTGTTTTCAAGGTTTTGTTGTTTTTATATACCTGAATGTTATTTATTATTTGCATTCCTTGACTTATAGGTTGGTATGAGGCTGACCACCTAGAGTATAAAATGGTTTACTTTGCCAATGCCACCCCTTTTTCGGGGAAGCTCGGCAAAAGTTTCAGAGGTTATATTTATTTGAGATTTGGATTTATATTTTAAGTAGGTACACATTCAGCATTTGTGGGCGCGAACTTACACGTGTCTGTTTGTGGGCATGCATTTGATATGAGTTTTGATTGTTTATATATCTTAGCAACTTAGATTATATTATGGTTTTAAGACAATTTCTTGAAATAATATTTTTCAAGACTGTTGCAACAATATTCAGTCACGATTGCAAAAACAAAACAAAGGAATCCTGAAACAATTTTCCCGCGCTCTGGCGCCACCGGAAAGGTTGCAGATATTTTAGGCGTTTGCAGAAAGCGCTCCCGTACCCCGAGTATAAAGCAACGCGTAAATTTCACCTCAATCGCGTAAATCAAAAATGTATACAGTATACGACGGCACTACTAGAGACTGATTCAATTTTCATATATTTTTCGATTTACGCAATCTATAGGAGTTTATACTAGGGCTGGCGGCTGTCAGGGCAGGACTCAGAAGTCTGCTGAGCACGTACAACATAATAACAAGGCAGTCCCCCCCTGGCGAAAGAAAAAAAAAAGTGAAATTGAATTCCGAGAAAAGTTTTTTCTTATATTACTCTTAAATTTACATTTTTTTTTTGCCTTTACTTCTTGCTGGAGTATAATAATAATTTTTGTGACAAATGACTCGGGGTTCGGCTTCGGTTCATTGCCCCCCACCCATATTTGCGAGTTGCTCTCAGTCACAGGGCTGAACTCATTCCCAACTATTATCATAAAGTAGATGTGCCTGGAACTAAGGGCCCCCCGGCAAACGGAAAGGTTTTCGATTTTATGTACAATGTGTGGTCATCAAGTTTAAAGACAGATCTAATCTTTAATCTAAACTTATATAAGTTGCAGAGGTGATGAAGATGGCCTAGAGGCCGAAACCGGTCAACTCGTTATTTTGTTTGTTTTTTGTAAGAAATAAAAATAACAATAATAAAAAATAATAACAAGAATAAAACAAAGTTAATTTTTTTTCATTTCATTTTTCATTATTTTTCGTTAACATTTATATTTTCAAATTTGCTCTTCGATGGGTTAAAAAATTCATAAAACCTTTACCAATGACCGATCACCAAAGGTCCATCCAGCCTTACAACAACTGGGTCTTGTTTGAGAATTGGCGCTTAGTAGCGACGACGATCAAGCTCATAAAAAGGTCGATAGTTCAATTGGTAGAATGCTTGCATTCCATCCTGAGAGCAAGGGTTCGATCTCAAAGGTTTACTCAGCCTTCACAAGAAATGAGAACCAGCCCCCCCGGGAGCTGGGAAACCCCCACTTCAACTGAAAGTAGTTGGTGTGAGACCGGCCTCCTTACCTGTAAAAATAAATAGGTCCCGAAGCGCCGCATGCGACCCCTTCGGGGATAACAGTATGTTTAGCTGCGTTTTTTATGGGCTGCTGTGCTGTCTGGATATATTTCATGGTATTTTAAATATCAGATCAGTCTTAGAACTCTGCGAACACACCATGTAAGCACACACTTGCCAATTACGTGCGTGTTAAGCCACATGGAGGGAAATCGCCTTCCGTATTAGCGGTATAAAGGGAATAACCTGATTTTGAGGCTGAAATATGAAATCAATATTTCACATCAACCACAAATGTAATAAGCTATTATAATCACTTACAAAGAGTCATAATATTAGATGAGATAGATGAAAAAGTATATTAGTTAGGATGAAACGAAAAATGTGTGCAAAGAAAGAAATAATGACTTTATTCATATAACATTATACCCACAGCTATACGTTAAATTCTGTAGTGTTACTGTATCCTGCCGCCGTTCCACTAGGGGTGGCCGGTACCTCCGCAGATGCGCCTCCACTTTTTTCTGTCCTTACAAACCACTTTCATTTCCTCAATATTCATCTTCTTTTTCATACATACTCTTCTCTTATTTTCTTTCTGCAGGTTCCATTCTTTCGCAATCTCACCTATTTGGTCTAACCATTCTTTCCTCGGCCTTCCCCTTCCGCGCTTTCCTCTGACATTTCCTTTGTACACTTTCTTCGTTAGTCGTTCATCATCCATTCTTTCGAGATGTCCGAACCATCTCATCGTACTTTTTTGTACTTTCATTCTCATATTCTCTTTTATACCACACTCGTTCATCACCCAATCATTACGTACTCTATCATTCAGTGTTTTTCCAGCCATTGCTCTCAGGTAAGCCATTTCAACCGTACATACTTTACTCAGCTCACATTCATTAACTGTCCACGCCTCACTTCCATACATCAATGTCGGAACCAATATGCCATTGTGGACCGCCAATCTCATATTCTTCGTAAGTTTCCTATTTCTTGCAATTCTTCCAATCGTTCCCATTACACTTCTTCCTCTACTAGCACGCTTTTCCAATTCTTTCGTCAATTTCCCATTCGACTCAAACTTGCTTCCCAGATAATCAAATTCTTTCACGACCTCCACTCTTGTTTCATTCAGTCTTATCTCAATTTCCTCGCATTCCTCAGTCCTGTCAAACACTAATACTTTCGTCTTACTGGCATTCACTTTTAAACCGTTCTTACTAAAAGCATCATTCATTTTGGTGAGTATCATCTGGAGCTCCTCCGCTGTATCAGCTAACTTAAATTAATTTAAGATTATCTAATCTAAATAACATAATAATTTAGTTTGACATATCTAGATAAAATAAGTTAGCTTATTCACGCCAGATGCGGCTCCTTCGAGAACAACGCGGTAGGATGTTGCACTAATGTGCAGCTTATTTGGGTTGCGTTAGTTGTATTGTAAAGATACCAAGTACCTATGAGTAGTGATGAACAAAAGTGTCAAGCTGTGATGTGTGTGGAGGCTTCTAGCGAATGTTAGATTTGCGTGTGTAATAAGACAAGGAGATCACTTTGAAGGTTTTTAGTTTTATTCTAGAAAGGAAAACACACGTACGAAGAATAACCAAGTTCTATTTTAAAAATAAATAAAATGACAGATGTTTTTTAAAATGGTTTTTAAAAATGCATAAAAGTGATTGCTGATTGATTGACGTACATACTCGTAGATTATTTAGTTATGCAAACATACTCATTAGTGTATAAATTCAATGCAAGTGAATTGCAACAAAGTTAAATTTTCATTTAAATTTAGAAAATCCATATTTTTTCTTTGCTTAGGTAATATTAATTTAAAATTGGGCTTGAAACTGCCTTTTTTGTTATTTTCAAAATAGAATATTTAAGAGCTTGAATAATAAAAAGAAACATTTGACACCAAAATGAGAACTGTGCTTAAAATAAAATTTAAATGTTGATTAAAGCTTCACAGAATGACTTTTTGCAATAAAACTATCAGAGGGAATACAGCGAAAAGCTTAAATATAAGTTTCAGTAGCAAAACTGCATCACCAAATTGTTATTCCCATGAATAACTATTAATTTTACTATGAAAAAAATATATTAAATTTTTAAATATTCGTCAAAGGGTTTTGCCAAAGCTGTTCGTATCAATTAGTTTATTAAATAAAATATGACAGTTGTTTTACTTTCACATTAATATGGAAAGATCGCAACAATTCCAAAAAATATGTTTCGTAATGAAAATTTACCAGGATATTTTGTTAATCAAAGTTGAAGTGAGTATAATCGGCAGTGTATTTTTTTTCATAAATTTAAAAGTGGAGTGCTCTTTACACATTTATTGCGGCATATTTTATAATAATAAGTGAACCAATAGCATATCAAGTTTTCAATGGTGTAACATTTCAAAATAGTAACAAAAATGGATTTTACGAACCACGAAATTTCTTTTGAAAAATATTCCGAAAACAATGTTTTTTTCTTGGCAAATTACGTTGGAGTTGTATATAACGTCATCGGAGTAGTGTCTCTTTTACACCTATGGGGCATAAACAATCTTAAATTTTAAAGATTACACTTATTGCCAGTCAGCTTAGGAATTCAATATTATCAGCACAATAGGTTCCACTCGCATACATAAACTCGCATACGCAAAAAATGAAATCAGCGATGCCTTCAGTCTTTTTTTGACGATTTGAAGTTTTTATTTTATTTTGACATTTGTCCATTCGGCTTAGTACGATTTTACAGATTATGAGGACAGTCTTATGAAAAAACACTGAACCCATTTTTATTTATAATCCACAATTTCTTATCATCACCGCAGCGATTGAAGTCACGACAGGGCTTCCTAAGCCCCATGCAGCCATTGTCCAGTATGCGGAAACACTGTAAACTTGGGAGGTGAAAATCCTTTAAGATTTTGTAAAACCTAGAGAAGACCTCGCTTTAGGAAACAACCTTGAGCGGCCCTTAGCTGTGGAGATCCTTAAACAAGGTGAGAGCTTAAGTTTAAAGAGCCCGAGCCAACGTGTGGATGACCTTGGGATTTCTGAAAAAGGAGGACACTTCACTCTGCGGGTGTGGAGCTTAGAAAAATATGGAGCAATACGCTGTTGTTCCTCCTGTCTGGTAAGCTGCTCCATGAATGATCTCTATTGATTGATGATAGATGATTTCTTTCCTGTTGCGCCATTTAATGGTCCAGGCCAATCTCAATGGCGCCATACGAGCCTCTACGCCTCTACAAGAGAAACCAGAAAGCCAAAGACGTCGCGTCACCCGTACTGGGCCAATACAATGTGAAGCTGACTCAATAGAAGGGTGAAACAATAATCATTGTTGCAAAGACCAAAAATCCAAGCACATTGTTACGTTTTTACTGGGGTTCTCTTTTAATTAAACTGCAATTATTTATTTTAACAGAATTTATTGTACACAATTTAGTGCACAATTTATAACAATTTATTTCCAGACCTGGCTTTCGAACTATACTTTTTTTAAATGTTTTATCGACACTCTGCCTGCTGCCCTATTGCAATCTTCTTATATAGATGCAACAGAGATCTTTCAGGCATATTCCAGATTATTCTTCGACCTCTCGCTCACACCAGGACGTCATTCTACGCACTACCACCTCATGGACTACTCCCAGATGGTTCTACCCACACTATCGTATATGTACCTATATACCTATACTCGCATAGGTGAACGTAGGTACTTTTATTTCGTAGTTCGTTACACTATCATCATCATACTAGTGCCAGACTGTTCTACGTATGCATGTACAGTCGCACGTACTCCAAGTTCGTAACAATATTCACATTTAAGCTTCACACTTGCCTAAACATGCTGCATTTGTACTCTTCCTTATATCCTCCATTAGAATACACTCATTTTTTTTCCATCTTTCGCTGATAATGAATTTGTCCGTAGCTCAGTGGTAATACTGCGGACTCTGAATGGGAAGGTTGTGGGTGCGAATCCCGGCGGAGCACAAAAAATATACCATTTATATTTTCAAATTTGCTCATCGCTGGGTTGAAAAATTCATAAACCTTTACCAATGACCAGTCACCAAAGGTCCATCCAGCCTTACAGCAACTGGGTCTTGATGATGATGATGATGAGTTGATGATTTCTTTATAGCGCCGTTTCGTGATGTAGTCACTCCAAGGGCGCTGAAAAGGGCTTGCTTGAGTATTGGCGCTTTGTAGCGACGACCAAGCTCGTACACCTCTGCGGCACTACAACAAGTGTCATAGACCCCTAGAGTCTCTAGAATCTAGGGAGTCTCCCGCACAGGATTTCTTAAAATAAATAAAAATGAGTTGTCAATATTTTAATCGAAATAAAGAAAAAAAAAGTGTGGCCAAGGACGAAAAAATTTCATTGTACGATTGGAGATTTTTCTTTCGAGAAAATAAAAGTTTTCCATGAAAAATGTGAATGCCGGCGTTTCCTTGTATTTAAAAAAAAATAAAGTGATGGTTCTTTTTGTGTTGGAAGCAATCAATCTTTATTTTAGTTTTGGGTTTAGTGTTTTTTATCGCGACCTACTTTTGTTTGTGTTTTAGGGCCGACTCACAATGAGGAGGGAAAGATAGATAGATAGGCGCACGGAGAAAAAGAGAGGAAAAAATATAGATAGAGAGAGAGAGGGAGAAAGGGTCTTCCCTTTGATTGATAGTCATTATATTGAGATGCTTGCAAATGGATTCTTGTGTCTTTTGTAACAGACTTGCTTGTATGTATTATTATTCTTTCCTTAGTTTTATAAATGTACATTTGATTTACTTCAACTTTATTTCTTTCACTGTTCTGGAAAAAAGCGAAATTGCCCCAAGGTTACACGGAGTAATGTAGACATATGTATCTATGTTTCCATACCATTGAATATTATGGACAAATACACAAAGAAAATACAGACTTGTTTATTTTGTGTTCGTGAAATTATTTTAATGTCGTGAATTTTAAACTGCAGACTAAAAATCTATATCTAAATCTAAACTGCAAAGATATGTATCATTTGAGATTCATATTAAATGCATCCCACAAGCACACACGCATAATTTCGCGCTCACACATGCCGCATGTGGACCTACAATATAAAAAACCCAATCTCAAATGAACATAAGCCCTACAACTCTTGCCGACCTTCCCTGAAACAGGGGTGGCATTGGAAAAGTGAACCATTTTTTACAGTTTGGGTGATCAACCTCATACCAACCTATAAGTCAAGGATGATTTTATTAAAAATAGACTTCAATATGAGTTTTGACAATTATATTATTTTTTTAAAACTGAACAAATTTCAAAACTTAATTTAAATCGGATATTTAACGAACCGTTTAGAGAGAACTTACATCATTCTCGACGTTTCGTCAGCGACGTAGCCGACGTCTTCAGGAGAACATGCTCTCTGCACGACGACTGAGGATTAAATATGAGTTTGTTAAACTCTTTGTACAAGATAATAATATTTATGAAATCAAGAAAAATATTGTCTTTCAGAAAAAAACCTGAGCTCAGGGCGCTGATCTGATTATTTTTTTAATAAATGTGAGTCTACAAAACATTCTATACTTTTCTCAAAATTTTAGATTATCTAGATACGGCGAAGGTATCCTTCGAAACAATACAACTTCAAAAGAATAAGAAAATTGTGACGATACACGGCCAGGTTAGTACAAAAAACTGATATATATATTTTGAAATGGTTGCTATGGTAACATAGACCTGTAAAATTGGTTTCAAAATCAAATTTGGCACGATAGCTGTCCGGCTGATAGGTCAGTTGGTAGAGTGTTTGAATTCCATGCCAAGAGTTAGGTTCAAATCCCACTAAATGTGTATAAAATTATTTCCCATTTCGGTGTTTTTTTCAAACGCAAAATAGAGTACCGGCAAAGTTTACTCAGTCTTCATAATAAATTAATACCGGCCCCTTCGGAAGCTGAGTATTTGGCGTAAGATCTGCCCCCTTACCTGTAAAAATAAAGAAAGCTCCATCCTTAGAAGTTACACTATATGTGTAACTTAGTCACGTTCTTCCTCAAGTCGAGCCTTAAGACCAGATTTGAAAATGCTCAACCTTCGAATGAAAACAAACATCGATTTAAATGATAAGAAAGTGTACCTACTTATATAAATTCAATAAAAAGCGTTGCCTGTATAAAATAATTTTACGATAAAAATATCAAATTAAATTTATTGCGCGAATTCTTACGAAGGTTATTATTATTATTATTATTGACAATCCGCTGTATTTTTTTTATCCGCTGTAATTTCACTGATTTTCGATACCTAAAAGAAACCGCAAAATCGAAATAAAGAAATAAATATAAATCAATTTTATTGAGATATTAATTTCTAAAAAAGATACAAAAAAAAACTTTCTCATGAAATGTTATACGATACAATGCAAATAAATCATCTAAGTGGCAAAAAGAAACTCGGCTTTATTCGTATTTTATTCGTCTCAGACAATTAATATTGTATTTCTTCTTATACTCCGTAATCTGCTTAACTTTTTCATGATAATTTTATACTTTTTATTTGATCCATTTTCAGTAAAAATATTGATAACATTTCCATTTTACTTTTGTATTTCCTTGTACTTGAAAACTTTTTATGAACTCAATAAAAAATAATTGCGTGTTTTAATAGCAGATTTTGATCCAAAATTCAATCTCAATTAAGTAATATTGATAGCAAAGCTTTCATAGAACAACTACACATGAGGAGAAAAACAACGATATGAGACGATTGTTACATAAAATTATACAGAAACCACATAATCATTTTATTGTTTCTTTCATTTTTTTTCTTGTTTATCTATAATAATCTATAATGTAAGTTGCAAAGATATATTCATTTAAAGCTCTCAGATGTATGCCCACAAACCAACAAGTGTAGTTCGCGCTTACAAATGCTGAATGTGTCTATCTATAATCTAGATAGACACATTCAGCATTTGTAAGCGCGAACTACACTTGTTGGTTTGTGGGCATACATCTGAGAGCTTTAAATGAATATATCTTTGCAACTTACATTATAAGTGTACTTACAAATAAAATCCAAACCTCAAATGAACATAAGCCCCACAACTTTTGCCGACCTTCCCTGAAACAGGGGTGACATTGGCAAAGTGAACCATTTTTTACAGTATGGGTGGTCAGCCTTATACCAACCTGTGTAATGAGTAAAAAATCTGTTTATATTAATTTATAATTGGTATTTAATGTAAGCCATGAAGAAGCATGTATAAGTGTGTATATATGACTACGCATTCTGTGTGTGTTGTGTACTTCAAAAACTCTGAAGCCCCTGCTACATTTTCCTGAATCTTAGGCTTAAAATTTCCAAAATTGCGAATGAATGGAATATCCAGAGTCATAATAAAAGGAGAGCCTGTATGAAGAAGGTTTTGACTCTGCAGGAAATGAAAGAATTGTGTAAGGACAGAAATAAATGGCGGATTATCTGTGATGATCTGGGATATGGCTGGGGTTTTTTAAATTAGTGTTTGTTTTCTGTTATGTTTTTATGTCCATACGTATTATAATTTGCTGATTTTAAAAATGTAATTTTTGTGTATGTTCCTTGACTTATTGGTTGGTATGCGGCTGACCACCCATGCTGTCGAAAGTGGTTCACTTTGCCAATGTCAACCCTGTATCAGGGAAGGTCAACAGGAGTTGCAAGGTGTATGTTCATTTGAGATTCGGGTTTATATATTGTAGGACTACATGCAGCATGTTTAAGCGCGAACTTAAACATGTCTGTTTTGTAAAAATACATGTAATCTGAATCGCTAATGTTACTAATATTTTGCAATTTAGATTAGATTAGGCACGGTATTTTCAAGCTCAGCTAAATTAACCAAAATGAAATTTTTAGTTCGATTTTATTTAGTATTTACGAGTAAGTCACCAAATTTCGACAAAATTGAACCCTTTTTTACAGAATGGGTGATCAGTCTCATCCCAAATTATAAATTTAAATTCAAAGTTACATACTTCGAAATACTCATATTTAATTCCTTGACTTATAGGTTGGTATGAGGCTGACCACCAATACTGTAAAAAATGGTTCACTTTGCCAATGTCACCCCTGTTTCAGGGAAGGTCGGCAAAAGTTGTGGGGCTTATGTTCATTTGAGGTTTGGATTTTATTTGTTAGTACACATTCAGCATTTGTAAATGAAATGAAAGAAGTATGTAAGGACCGAAAGGAATGGCGGTTGATTTGCAACAATGGCGGCTAGGGCATTAATTCTAAGTGTAATATTAAGTTTAATTTTAATTTTACTTTATTTTAATTTTAATTTGTAATGTGTCTCATTATGAATTTCTGTAAATCATTTATAATTTTTTGTGCTCCTTGACTGATAGGTTGGTACGAGGCTGACCACCCGTGCTGTAAAAATCGGTTCACTTTTGCCAATGCCACCCCGGTTCAGGGAACGGCGGCAGGAGTTGCAAGGTTTATGTCCATGTGAGGTTTTCTTTATTTGTATGCACACATGCAGAATGTGTAGGCGCGAACCTACATGTGCCTGTCTGTAGGCATGCATTTCATATGAGCCTTAGATGCTTAAATATCCTTGCAGCTTAGTTTTAAGATTATAGATAGATAGAACTACACTTGTTGGTTTGTGGGCATGCATCTGAGAGCTTTAAATGAATATATCCTTGCAACTTAGATTATAGATTATAGATTATAGAAATAACTTTTGTCCCTGGGTTTTTTTTTCATGGCACAATAATTTTTATTGTTATGAACTTGGAGTACTCACGTAAGCTTGTACATACAAACATTGTGTATAGACTAATCTGACTCTAGTGTGATGGTGGTAGTGTTACGAACTATGAAATCAAAGTACCTACGCGCACCTATACATGTACGATAGTGTGGGAGTAGTGCATTGAACGGCGTCTGGTATGAGCGAGAGATCTAATGATCTGCAATATGCAAGAATGACCCATTTTGTACCTTTATATACAGACTGAAAAAGGCATCAGTAAAATAGTCACTTCAAGCATTTTGAGTTGCGGTGTCAGGGAAAACGGTTGAATATAATATGGTTCTGTTGAGTACATTTCAAGGAACACAACCATATATTTTTTGTGTAGTAAAAATGAAAATAACATTGATAATTAAAAAAAATAAAATGCGGTGAATTTTAGTCGCGCCAAAACGCAGCGCGTTCGACTTGAATCTTGACGTCAAAATGACGTCAAGATTCGCCGCTGGGCCCGCCGATACCTACACTCCGAAAATGCATCGGCGTCATATCTACCTAAATAAACAAAATGACCTTTTTTCCGGAAATCGAGAATACGCTAATTTTAAAGAGCTGCAGCTTAAAAACTAAGCAAGATATTTTTCTTTTGAAAACGCAGATGCATTTTTCAAAAATGTATTCTACCATTTTATACAATGAAAAAAAATATGTGATACTTCCCTATTGTTGTGAATTGTGAACCAAACCATGTAAAATAAATACTGTGAAAATAAATAATTGCAGTTTAATTAAAAAAGAACCTCAAGTAAGATCGTAACGTTAAAATAAAATATTTTGTAAATAAATTCACAAACACTTATATAATAGGTTGAATCAAGATTTTCTTATAAACCTGGTTATCTATAAACTACCCATAAGAATTAGAAAAGCATGAGCGCGTAAAGCCTTAAAGGTAATAATTGTCTTGGCGATGTAGAGTAATTAATCGTAGAGCTTATCTGAAGGCGTAGCGGCTACAGTCTACGCCAAGTATAAATTTTTACGTGTAAACGCAACTCTACGGTATTACAATAAATGTATGAAAACTCAAGCGCTCAATCGAGATGGTGTTATATTTTTCGTACATTTTAACAAACGCTAAGGTTGAGTTAAAACGCAAGGTTGTAGAGCTAGGCACAGTTCGTAGGCCGTAGACGTTTCTTACCGTAATGGATAGTTCTATCGGACCCAGTCAACAAGTTAAAATAAATAGTGTGTAGAAATCAAATTCAATGTTAAAAGGCCAAATATCTTTATTGAATCATAGTTACTTACGAGTGTGATTGTAAATTGCAATAATCCTTTGAATTATTGCTTCAAAATAGAAAATGAAGGAACCTGAAAAATCTGTTAAAAAATCTCAATCAAAATAAACAGATTTACATCGCATATCTTGGTCAGTAATGTGTGAAAAAAATATTATTATAAAGGTACCACCACACTTTTAAAACAAAACTAACGTACGTATTTACCTAAAAAATCGAATTATAGCTCTTTGATCGTTTGCCTTATTCGTTCAGATGGTGAGACCTTGCTGGGTTCATCTTAAACCTTGAAAGTTTCTGCATCGTCGGTTATTTAAGCTAAATACCATATCGAAAGGTTGAATGATTTTTGTACCCTTGATTTACAAAATGAATGAAAAAAAAGACTGATTTAAAATGATTACTTTTTTCCAGGTTATAATTTTGTAATTTATTTACTTTGTTTTATACTACAGCTTTATTTGCCTATAAAAATATTAAACCTTTTTATTGTAGGAGAAAAAAATAATAGCAGCATAGATTTATATTTGTGATGTACATAGGTGTGCACTTAAACTACTACCCTGATTGCTTGAACCATGATCTGTAATTTATTTCGTTAAGATATATTGACACTTAATGCTCAAATTTATGACATGCCTAAAATTAGTGTAAGTTACGCTTATACATGCTGCTTGTGTACTTAAACTTCACATTTACATAACCCTTACTACTCCTGCCGCCTTTCCCTGTAACTGGGGGGGCATCGGCAAAAGGGAACCAAGTTTGAATAGCATGGGGAGTCAGCCTTATACCAACCAATTAGTCAAGAAACTTACATTCTAACGTTAAAAAAACATAAGAAAAGAAGAAATGGGCAACTACTGTCCTACTTGATATGTGGGAACGGCCTTTAAGCGTCGCGTTGCGGACCACTTTGCTCCTCTCCACTGTGTTAAGACCCCATAGAGCGAATACGTCCAAAACGGTGTTCCGGGTTTTAAATGTCCATAATGTTTACTTTTTTTTAAAAATCTTTTACTGTCAGAATACAATAAAGAAATGTATAAACTACAGATTGACCGTTTCCAAAAATGATAGAAGTTATTTGAATTCTGTCAAAATGAACACAAACTAATGAAATGTTACGAAATAATGCTATCTGGGTTCAATGAATAACTTGAATTTTTTGAATGGAAGGATACAAAAAATATGTATAAATGGTAAGTTTATTAATCAAACTCAAAATTGATCGCATTTTTTTTTCGTAATAATGCATGTAAATTGTACAAAATAAAATAAACAAAACAGCTTCAAAAATCCCATACTAATTTTGTAGGGAAACAATTTGACAGAAAAACGCAGTGGTTTGCTCGGCGTTCCCGCCAGTCTGGAGCAAACTGTGAAGGCGAGAGGACGTCTGTTCGCTCCGCATGAATTCTAGCGCGCAGAAAAAAGAATACAGGCTTCAAATAAAAAAACCCGATTAGTATATAAAAATATTTTCTTCACGTAAAATATTATTTGTAAATAAATGTGTGTCAATTAATCAAAAATGTCTTTCGTTTTTTTTTTAGAAAATATGGGAGTTCGAAAACAAAAATACTATAATAAAAAAAGTAATCGAAGATTGTTTAGAAAAAAAAAGGTAAATTTTTCTACTTCCATATGATAATCTATAATAATAATCTATAATCTAAGTTGCAAGGATATATTCATTTAAAGCTCTCAGATGTAAGCCCACAAACCAACAAGTGTAGTTCGCGCTTACAAATGCTGAATGTGTACTTACAAATAAAATCCAAACCTCAAATGAACATAAGCCCCACAACTTTTGCCGACCTTCCCTGAAACAGGGGTGACATTGGCAAAGTGAACCATTTTTTACAGTATGGGTGGTCAGCCTCATACCAACCTTGAATAATAGAATATAATAATATTAGGATGATTTATTTGGTGAGCGCTGTTTTTGTGTGTATCACACCTCAAGAGCCCTCTGCGAGCTTGGTCGTCGCTGTAGAAAGCGCCAATTCTCAAGCAAGACCCAGTTGTTGTAAGGTTGGATGGACCTTTCAGTGACCGGTCTTTGGTAAAGGTTTATGAATTTTTCAACTCAGCGAGAGCACATTCGAAATATAAATGGTATATTTTTGTGCTCCGCCGAGATCCGAATCCACAACCTTCCATTTACGAGTTCGTAGTGTTTCCACTACGGACTACGGACCGGTCCAAGATGCCAACGACGCGCGGTGTACGTGAGCGGTCACCCATCCAAGTACTGTCCGCGCCCAATGTTGCTTGATCATTCCCATGTTTTTTTTTGCATTATTGAACTATACACGGATGCATAAATGAACGTGATTACTTTTTTAAAATACAAAAATGTATTTACATAATGGCGCTGAAAATGCTCATAGCAGATATAATAATAGGATGATTTATTTGGTGAGCGCTGTTTTTATGTGTATCACGCAGATCACGGTCAAAACTTCCCAACTCTTGAAGCTTCAGTTACCATAGATCATGGCAGCAGTACCCCGAGTGTAACTTGTGTAAACTTATCTCGATTGTCTAAATCGAAAAAAAAAAAAAAACAAAATCAAGACGTGCCGTCGTATATTTCATTCATTTTCGATTTACGCAATCGAAGGGAGTTTATATTATTATGTACTCGAGGTCGAGGCTGCTCCAGTGAGATACATATTATAATTCACGCAAGCCCTACGCTACGGACAACGGAATTATTATTATTGCTGATGTCAAGCAGTCAGTTCAATGATACGAGTATAATATTATGACAATCAGGTACGGCTCGTAGCATACCGTGCAAGGTAGGCTTTATTCTCAAAAATATTTTAATTTGTATAAAAGGTTGGTATGAGGCTGACCACCCATACTGTAAATAATAGTTCACTTTACGAATGTCACCCCTGTTCTAGGGAAGGTCGGCAAGAGTTGCAGAGCTTATGTTATTTTGAGATTGGGTTTTTATGTTGTCCTTATATATGTCTGCTTGTGGAAATGCATGTTATAGGAGTTTTCAAATGTAAAATATCTTTGCAACTAAGATTCAAATTTGGATGAAATTTGATTAACGCCTTACATTGTATTTGCCCGTCTGAAAGATAGTACTAATAACAAATATAAAAAACCATTTGTGCAGATATTAAGACAAAACAATTGAAAATACATTCAGGGTTTTTTTATTTAAAAATTGTGGAATGCCACATTACTAAAGCATTCACCCTTTTTTATTCCAAACTTGAGATGTTTAGTTTTGTCGAAGTCTTTATTATCACATTTATTTTACCTATTGCATTTAGCTCTTCGTGTGTCCCGTGAAAAAAAGTAATGTTATGCTTTAAAATGTCAGAAAACAAGAAAAAAATCAAGTAAAAAGTGAAAAATTAGAGTTTTTCGTGTTTTTTTTATCGAGCAAACTTTTCAGAATCGTGCTGTCAAGCGATTGCAACTCTTTATTATAATGGCAGTAAAAAAGTCTGATGTGTATGAATAATAGTGTTAAAATTTTCATTGATTTGGATCCTTTACTTTCCGAAAAATGTAATTTGGTTAGGCAAACATGTTTGCCGTTTATATCGCACGGCACCGCTTGACATTTTGCGCCGGGTAGCGCTTCGAGTTGAAAAGAGACAAACATATTCGATTCGAATAGATTTGCCACTTGCGCCAAGTATTTACTTTTTTAATATATACTTTTGACGTACCTTTACCCGCAAATGTATGAAAACTTAAATAGCGTTCCTAGTTAGCGTTCCAGTTTCCTTGTTTTTTTAAACGTTGTTGTTTAGTTTACACGTATGTTTTTTTTTACGTAAAAGGTACTTCTCTGAAGAGAAGAAAAATATAATAGATAAGAGTAAATTCGTTCTCGCATGCGATCGTTGTTTCGATAATAAAACTTTTGCAAAACGTAACAAGGAATTCTTTTTCTTCTTTCAGTAGGTACCATTTTTAACAAATATCGGCGATGATCATGGATATTTTTACTATGTATGCTACAGGTCTAAATAAGGATTTGGTGCTTTTGTTAACTACTAGGTAGGTCCATTTGCGGCATGTGTAAGCACGAACTTATACGTGTCTACTTGTACAAATGCATGTTATATAAGTTCCTAAATGTACTATATCTATGCAACTTAGATTCTTATTTAGATATTGCCCTATATTCTAATAAATTGATCGGCCTGTCTACTGATAGAACACTTGAGCTATGATAAAAACAAAAACAATGCTTACCGAATAAATCATTCTGTAAATTTATTATAAATAAAAATGGAAATATTATTTGGTTATACAGCCGTACAGTATATATTTTATCACGTTGAGTTTACTGTTTGCATGTAATTCACATCTCAATGGCCCGAACTGAAATGCCACCGGTATAATCCAACTTTAATTTTTACAATAGGTATGTAACAGTTTACAAAAATGAAATTTATCTCTGTAAAAAAAAATATGCAGGCATCACACGCAGTATGTACACCTTTAACCTTATATTCTACATCCATATTCCTCAAATGTATGAGGTATATAAAAATGCAAAATATAAGCCATAATGATTATCAAAAATGAACACTTCCATTTATGTTATGATTTATCTGAGTTTGAGTGATCGCGCGTGCACGGAGCGGTAGAGTCGATGCGCGCGCCGCAGCGCGCGGGAACCGAAGCAATTAGAGGTCAAAACTCAAAGGCATATTTGGAAGGCGCCCTCTTAACATAAAATATATACAAATATATGCTAATGACGTCACACCTTTCGTATTATGGCGTCATTATAATGTACAAGATGGCGGCGGGGATTACAGAGATAAGCCGCGACACGCTGCTAATGACGGGTGCATGCAGACAAATAGGAGATGGAGGAGAGAGCAGGGCAGATAAAGGAACTAAGTGACTAAACTGCTTGCTCTCTTAACTGCTTACTAAGTTCTGATGTACAACTTTTTTACAAATTTAAGTAGGTTTTGCGCTTGCCTCTTTTTTTTTATAGAACTGTAGAAAATAAGTGGGCTTATAAAACCTTAAAAGGTACTGCGGAGGTTTTGTGGGAAAATTTGTGGGGAAAGTAGAGGTGACCTTGCGGTTATAAAGACTCTAGTCAGAATAGGACACCAGTTTCTAAAATTATTTTTGACAACCTTGAATTTGAGCTACCTTTCCGATCAAAGCGTAGACATGTCAGATTATTTTTTATTAAAATATATAGGTACTATTGTTGATTTTACTACAGGATTTGATAAAAAAATGGTATTTCTTTGAAGATGTTATGAAGTCAACCACTCGTATTTTAAAAATTGGATCACTTTTCCAATGTCACTCCTGTTTCAGGGAAGGAAAACGAGAGTTGTAGTCGGCAAGTTCTTGTTTTATTCTTTGAGTTCACTTGCAGCACGTGTAACCGTGACCTTACGCGTGCCTGCTTTTGGGGAAAATATTAGATATTTATTATATGAACATAACTTTGCAACTTGGATGTAAAATGTTAGATCTATATACTGATACGCGAGCGTAATATAATAGAGCGTATGTTGGAAATCTGCACTATTCGTGAAATAGTTTCCAATGGAAAAATGCAACTTTTGTATGAAAACAAACATAAAATAACATGACAACGTGTATTCACATTTCCCCATTACAAACATGTGCATTGTTTTGTGTCAAAAACTCTCTATTCCCCTCTTTCCCTCGCGTTCTCTCTCTCTTTCTCTCTCTCTCTCTCTCTCTATTTCTCTCTCTCTCTTTCCCTCTCTCTGTGACATTATTTTGTTATATTTCCCAGGACAGGAACGAAACTTTTTCTTATATTAGACAATTCAATATAAACTTTTCCACATTGGCTTGCGGCTCCGTCCTAACACGAAGAATTCGGCCAGCTGAGGTGAAGACAGATGTACGCCGAGTATAAAGCATCACGTTACTCTCACTTCGATTGCGTAAATCAAAAATGTATTGAATATACGACGGAACTCCTAGAAAGTGAGTTAGCCTTCATGTTTTTTTTTCGATTTACGCAATCGACGTGAGATTTACGTAATGCTTTGTACTCGGGGTATAGTACCCAATTATAAAGCTTCATGTTTAAACTCAACTAAATAATTTTAGTAAAGAAAATAAAACGCTTCTAGAGGCGTTGCTCAAGTTTCTATATTATTTTGAGAGACGCTGTGGTTGAGTGTACGCCTACAGTTTTTACTTGAAGTGATGTACGAAAATTCTAGCACACCTACCATGATATTTAACATGCAGGTACCTATTTATATAAGGTAGTAAGAAGTTAAGTCTCTGTTTCCATAGATTTTTCATTTCTTCAATGTGTCAATTTTTGATAAACATACTCGTATTATACTGTTGTATTATTTTAAGCATATTTTCTTTGGGATTTAAATATCATACAAATATAATTAACATAAGTGTCAATAAGAAAATTAAGAAAACCGAGAATATACCAGGAACAGTGACGCAAAATTGTCTATAAAAACTAGGTTATGTAGAAGGATTTTGAAAGATTTTTTGAAAAGAAAAAGGTACATTGATTTTTAAAATTTCATGGCAATCACGTGCATACAAATTTATTACAAAATACACATAAAACAGCATTTGATGAAGAAAGAAATATGTAATGTGAAAGTTAAGGTAAAAAAGAATGTGATGAGATGGTTCGGGCATGTGGAAAAAAATAGTGATGATAGACTGACAAAGTATATATACAGAGGAAGTGTGAAAGAAAAAAGAGGTAAGGGACGAGCAAGAAAAGTAAAGCGTGATCAAACTGAGGAGGTTGTGAAAGATTGGGATATACAAAGATTGCGTAAAAGAAGAAAGTCCATGAAAAATGTGATGGATATGAATGAATTGAGAGATGGTTTGTAAGGATAGGAAGAAATGGAGGCAGCTCTACAGAGGCCCTGGCTACTCCTAGCGGAAGGGCGACTGAATTTTTGTTACACTCACAGTAAACATTAAAATAAACATATTTTGTGTTTTGATTTTTACAGCAGGTAATACGTACATGTATCTTGCGTTTGAAGACGCGCTTCGCTATGAGCACATATCTGTTCTCATTATTGCAGCTTACGCTTAATAGCAATTCATCTCGGGAGAGCAGTTGAGACGAGGGCCGCCACTTATTTGAATATTTTAACATAACGCTAAGTGGAAGGTACTCGTACATATTTAACTTCTTAAACAGACACTTAGCGCCGGAGCGCGACGCTAAGGCCCGCAGTGTACACTCTCATTCCTTACAAGGAGATGCTTTCAATGAACTCCCGGTATAAAACATTACATTTTCACTTTAACACAACGTTTCACAGAAACTTTAATGCAACTAAAACACCCACTAGAGGCGCTGTCTTAGATTCTCTATATGTTTAGTGAAACGCTGCGTTTGAGTTTATGCGTAAAGTTTTGCACTTTGAAAGAGAACACCTTCTCGTGTTCGTAATGATATGATGAATTGGAAAATTATTCGAATGAAAGGAGAAAATATAAATAATTAAAATATAAATGATATCTGCATTTAGAAAATTGATTAATTCTGTTAAAGAAAGGAAGGAGAACTGAAAAAAAAAAGTTCATTTACTTACAGATATCGTGATAGTAATCTAATCTAAATCTAAATCTAAGCTGCAAAAATACACATCATTTAAGATTCATATAAAACGCATTCCCTCAAGCAGACATGTATAAGTTTGCGCTAACACATGCCGCATGTGGACCTACATTATAAAAACCCAATCTCAAATGAATATAAGCCCTGCAACTCTTGCCGACTTTCCCTGAAACAGGGGTGACATTGGCAAAGTGAACCATTTTTTTAAATATGGGTGGTCAGCCTCATTGTTATGTTATTTTAAAATAACATATAAAAAATAATCTCAAAGTGTACAATATGTGTCGTGGGCCGAACAGAGCCGAACGGTCACGGAAGCAGCCGGACTGCGCCGTGGGATCTGATCGGGCTGTCGATTATCGCTCGGCAGTCCTGGGCCAGACGTCGGCGACAAAGCACCGGAGTACCCAAGCAACGGAGCTCCCTCTCCTTCTACTTGGAGCATCCGCCATCCAAGGCACCCGCCTAGTAGACCAGAGACGGGTGCATAGGAGCGCCCACCCAGGGGCTCCAACGTGTGGAGGCGTCCGCCTCGTGAGCCGCCGCTAGTCAACAGAGTAGGGAGTGTTTTAGTGACAAAGAGCAGGTCAGGCCATTCCCTTATTTCCTCTTTTCCCCCCATATTATTAAAGTAAATAAACCCTTATTTGTTCATGTTAAACTGATATTTTACTATAAAGCCCTTCCCAAGATACAAGTGTGCAATACCAAAGAAAGAACCCCACGCCCTGAGAGTGATGCTGATGAGAGCTAGCCGGATGTAAGTATCCTGTAGGTACATCTTGGAGATACCTTCCATTTTAAACATAACATCATACCAACCTATAAGTCAAGGAAATAGTATATGACAGTAAAAAAAGCTTATGTTCAATAATAGTATTTTTCGCCACAGAGAGAAAAAATAATCTCAAAGAGAAAGATTTTCTTTGACAATTTCGCAAAGGACAAGTTAGCTCTTGAAAGGTGACTTACGCAAAACGCCGCTCCCTTTAAAAATGGTCGATGTTATTATATACTAAAGAAAAACCAACTTTTCGTTAAAGTCACATATTATACCCAAAATTAATCTGAAGTAAAGTCTTCTTGACTTTAGTAAAGTCCATGATTGAATTAAATGTTATATTTTTAGCTCACATCGTCTTCAAGAAACAATTTAACAGGAGTTTTGAGAAACAAAATTGGTCTCAGTTATTTTTTCAGGTATTTTTATCTTCTACTTCAAAGGACTACGAACAAGTATAGTTCTATCCGGATCAAAGCGTGTACATAATACGTAACTATCGACAGATTGTTTTTTTTCTTCTCAAAGCCTGCATTTAGTTTGCTCCATTATTTCTGTATTGTCATCTAAAGCTTCCCTCCCCGTTATCCACCCTTCATCCCCCCCCCACTCCCTCTCCCACACCGCACCGTAAATTACTTCCAAGCGACACATGCGCGGGATTGTTTTTTGATGATAGCTATATGACACGATACCCTTAAATTCAACCATTTTTTTTTGTACAAATTTCACCTCGCGATGCCATTGTGCCACACTCGAATATTAATTTTAGTCGAAGCAATTTTTACGTCATTATTTTTCAGCTTTCCCGGTTTACAATTTTTTGAGAGGGAGCTTTTTTACAAAATGAATTTGTTTAGAGGGATGCAGTTCACAATTATTTTTTCTCATATTTTACATTCCACATAATAGCCATTAACATCTGAAGGCATCTATAATAATAATAATAATCTACAATCCAAGTTGCAAGGATATATTATAAACATTCAAAGCTCATAATATCAATTGCATGCTCACAGACAAAAATGTGTAAGTTTGCGCTTACAAATGCTGAATGTGTACTTACAAATTAAAATCCAAACCTCAAATGAACATAGCCCCTTCAACTTTTGCCGACCTTCCCTGGAACAGGGGTGACATTGGCAAAGTGAAATATTTTTTACAGAATGGGTGGTCAGCCTCATACCAACCTATAATCTAATGCTAAACGTTTCAAATTTGTAAAAGCAACGTATTGAGTTTCTCAGCAGAATAAAATTATCATTTCATTTCAAATATGTAATTGAATATGCTGAAGACCGACCATCAAAAAGATTTACTTCTATAGCAGCAACCAACCTCACAGAGAGCTCTTGAATTTTTATTCACGCGTAAACACCACGCTCATCAAACACGCTATAATTAAATGATTTTTGTAGTTTTTTTCTTAACCTATAAGACCTTTCATAAAATAAATGACACAATGAGAACTTGCACGAACTGAAAACTGAAAATTATCAAACAGATTTAAAAAATGTCTAAGCTCAAAAAGAAAAACTCACTGCACATATTTTTTACTTTTACTCGTGTAAAACTTTTCCTAGAATATCGACAGAAAGAATATTTAATTTTTTCTCTCATCTGCATACATATGTACGCCTTGTTTTTTTCATACATTTTTCTTTGTGTCTGCGCCAGTGAAGAATAAGTTGTTTAGAATCATAAAAAAAAATCAAATCAAAAGAGAGTTCAATTTCAAAGTAGATTTAGTAGAAAAAATATTTTTTTGTATTTTGTACGTATGGATTATAATGTTTTTTTGTAGTGCGAGCATTAGTATGGGACAAAAATAAAACAAAGATTTTTTTCAATTTTTAATATTGAAGATCTATAATAATCTATAATCTAAGTTGCAAATAAATATTAACATTTAAAGCTCATATCAAATGCATGCCCACAAACATACACGTGCTGAATGTGTACTTACAAATAAATTCCAAACCCTAAATGAACATAAACCCTACAACTTTTTCCGACCTTCCTTGACACTATGATGATATTGGCAAAGTGAACCATCTTTTACAGTATGGATGGTCAGCCTCATACCAACCTCAAGTCAAGGAATAATGATAGAAACAAATATTTAATTTAAAAGTGTAAAAATTGACTCCTTGACATTATACAAAAATTGTGACGTTACTTAGCCGGGCTGCTATAGACTTGATTATATAAATTTTAATATGGTTGCTTAGAATCCTAGTTAAAAAGAAGTGTGATAATATAATAAACTTTTAATTTGAGTTTTATAATGTGAATTATGATCAGTTATTCTAAAACAACTGTGTCAAAAAAACAATACCTGTTAACCTAAAACGCAAGGTCTTTGAGTCATGCGTGCTTCCAGTATCCATCTATGGCTTGGAAACAAAAGGGCTCACTCAGTATAGCGCCAACAGACTGAGGACGTGCTAAAGAGCCATTGAAAGGAGGATGCTGGGAATCAGCCTCAGAGACAGGATTCCAAATCAGGAGATCCGTAGACGCACTGGTGTCACTTATGTCACACAGCGAGTGGCCTGCTTAAAGTGGCGCTGGGCTGGTCACGTCGCGTTGCAAGGCAGGATCATGACAGGTGACCGAAAAGGATCGTGCAATGGAGGCCAACAATGTCCAAGCGGGGAACGGGGAGTCTCTAACTGAGGGGGTTGGACGACATCGAGAGAACTGCATATGAATGAAAACAGCCGACGATATACAGGAATAAAGAGGATTGAAGGATGCCTACGTCCAGGAGTGGACTGAGAAGTGCTGAGGAAGAATGAAGAAGAAGATTTTAAAACAAAAAAAAATATCATCTAAATTTTTATGAACATAAATTAGTGAGTGCATGTTTACTCACTTTTGAGTACATTATACTTGTGTGTCGACATAACATGTCATGTTTTACATGTCGCCCTTACATGTCATGTTCCCGCGCATGTACAGCGACATGCACACACGCTTTTGTTGATACAAGTCTCGTAATAAATGGTAACCCGGCTTGTTCATACAAATTTAAAAATTCCATTTTCATTTCTGACAATCATTTCACTCCATTGCTTACATTTTAAACTCGATGAATATTTTTAGAACTTAAAAATGGGCTCTTAAGTTTTGTGCAGACATGTTGACATTATTTGATATGTACTATCACAAAACATTTTTCAGAAATCAATCCATATATAAAATATCTTCAGTTAAACAACATCAACCCAAATACGGTTTTTTATCTATTTATAATCTAAAATCTAAGTTGCAAGGATATATTCATTTAAAGTTCTCAAATACATGTCCACAAACAAATACGTGTAGTTCGCGCTTACACATGCTAAATGTGAACTTACAAATAAAATCCAAACCTCAAATGAACATAAGCCCTAAAACTTTTGCCGACCTTCCCTAACACAGGGGTGACATTGGCAAAGTGAACCATTTTTTTTACAGTATGAGTGGTCAGCCGCATACCAACCTAAAAGTCAAGGAATAAACAATAAATAATTGTTTTATACCCTAGGCCTGCCGATTTTGTTTTTTTTTTAATTTGTAGTCTTAGTAAACGAGTAACTGTAAGTAAGGAACAAAATCAAGGGTGTTGATTATTTTTTTAATCTAAATTGTAAAGGTTAAAAAAAACTTATTAACCTAAAAAATGACACGACACAAAAAATACAAAAAAACATTTTTATCGTTTTATTTTGTGCTATATTTTGGATTTGTTTTTTCTTCTGTTTCTATATTTTAAATTCTTATCGGTGTTAAACCATACACCATCAAATCTATGGATATATTCCAATTTTTTTTTTGTGTAGAGAATTCACTTAGGCAACGGATGAGCTATGGATGGGCTTTAGTGTCAGCAACACCGGTTTGATTTAACTGAAGCTTAGATATCTATATAAATCTTATACATTTCAATTTTTTTAATTAAAAAATCTACGTAAATTTCTTTATCGACTTTAAAAATCCGCTTATCAACGAACATGTATTTGATTTACGTTAAGTTAATTAAATTTAACTGTCCCTCCTTGGATGCGATTAACTTTGGCATTTGTTTCTTACCTCTTGCAGCCTTTATGGAAGAATTCCTTGTAAAATATAAGCTCTTTGTAAATTCCTGTGTAGTATATATTTCCTACTGCATTTCTCACTCCACGTGACTATCACGGAATCCGAATATCAGATGTCAGCACCCCAAATACAAAACATAACGTACAAACTAAGTCATAGCGTTGAACAAAAACTGTATTTAAACTAAAACAGCGCCTGCAGTGAGCGTGTTTGTTACTTTATATTTGGTAAAACTTTATGGTTGAGTTAAAACTTGGGGTAGGGATGTCAAGGGTGGTATGCCTAAGGTGATGGAAGTCGAGCAACACCATTGTCTCGAGTTTCAATGACTCTATAGTGTTTTTTTATATTTATATTTCTTTATTAGATATGTGTTGCATGTCCTCAAATTCACACAAAGCCGGGGTGTCGGTAACAAGAGCTCCATCAGCAGGTAACCTAATACTAATTAGTATGTAATTCATGGTTAATTGGTGTGTAACTACAATGAGAAAACGGTTTAAAATAAACAAATGATATTTTTTTTCAAATGATAATTTAATTTTCCAATGATATTTTTTTTTCAGAGGGCTTTTGAGGTGTGATACACACAAAACAGCGCTCACCAAATAATCAGCCTAATTTATTTTTAATGTAGGGTACTGATTCCATATTTGAAAGGTCAGCTATTCATTCAGGATATGCAATTTGATATTAACAATGAACTCTGTAAGAAAAGTAGTGGGATGGAAATGAATTGAGTATGCTGAGGACCAAAATGTATGAAAGATTGTAGAGAGCAGGTCTATATGCTTGCTCAATAATGTGCAATGCAACTAAGCTACAAATATAGTGCAACTTCTTGCCTGCGTTATCCCCAACGGGGGCGCATGTGGCGATTCGGGACCTATTTATTTATACGGGTAAGGGGGCCTGCCTAACACCAACCACTTTCAGTTTAAGTGGAGGTGTCATACAGAAAATTTGATAAAGGACAGTACCCACTTATACATTTATGAAACATAAAATTCATACACACTTTTATTAATATTGCATTGTGGATTGACTCCCTGGTTTCACATTCAACTCATGTATGCATTTTTTCTCAATTATTTAATTTCTTACGTCTTCTCCCAGTAAAAACCTGACATACTTCAAAATCAGTCCATCTCATATTTACTTCAATATCATTTTAAATTCCTTATATACATTTAAAAAGGTGATTCATTTTTAATGCACTTTTTCATTCTTTGTCTCTCTTGTAGCTTTTTTCGTTACATAAGAAGAGGTGCTACAGTAACTATATCTATACTTATCTATAATCTAAGTTGCAGAGATATATTAACATTTAAGGCTCTCAAATGCATGCCCACAAACAAACACGTGTAGTTCGCGCTTACAAATGCTGAATGTGTACTTACAAATAAAATACAAACCTCAAATGAACATAAGCCTTACAAATATTGCCGACCTTCCCTGACACAGGGATGACATTGGCAAAGTGAACCATTTTTTACAGTATGGGTGGTCAGCCTCATTCCAACCTATAATTCAACGAATACAACAATTATCTACATTTACGTTTCTAAAATTTTACACATACATAATTGGTAAGTTTTAATAGGCTATATCTGATAGTTTGCTAACACATATGTACTATCATACTCCCAAACCTGGTACTTGATGAGTATTAATCTTCATCTTGTCAATAATTAATCTTTTCATTTTCTTGCGCCCTCGGTGAAATATGGTGATGAGATTGGCTGGGACCCGAGACGGAGAAAAACCGTAAGTTAAAACTCAACCACATCGTTTTACCACAAATGTAAGGAAACCTAAGTCCCCACGAAGAGGCAATGACTTATTTTTCACACATTTTTGTTAGACTTTAAGGTTGAGTATAGTATATTTGGGGTTCAAACTTTTGCAAGGATTCCTACGTCAGATGCGCCTGCAGCCAGCACGTACTTGGACCCCTTTTTTATTCGACAGGGGTGATTGATGCCCCGAATATAAGTTGTGTTTTTTTTTCAAACTACAGCGAGAATGTATGTGAATTTTGAAAATCCAATTTCTTTGTAAATTTGCTTGTGTATATTGCATACCTTCTTTGCAATATTTACTTAAAATTGAAAGAAAGTCGAATTTTTAACAAATGCGATAGATGAAATTATTGTACCTTCTAGATTTTCGGCAGTAACTTCGTGAAAATTAAAAAAATTTAAGATTCGTCTTCAAAAGTATCAGTATTAAAAGTGCATAACCTACCAACTACAAAGATAAATACAAAACGTTTTCAAGGTGTTTTTATTGCTAAATAAGCTGAACAAATACTAAAAAACGGTTCGCTGTTATAACCTCGTTAGCATGAAATGTTGTTTCCATTACTGAAGAGTTATTTTGATAATTCCAGTCCCTCTATCCGCTTCCCACTCTCAATACAATTTGCAAATAAACGATTGTGCGTTGTAAACGGAAAAATAAAATTGTGTACCTACAGTTATTCTGTAATCGCCGCTAAAGCAAAAAGCAAACAAATTAACCTTGCGATTTCCAACCATAAACGTACCAAGGGGGTCTGTGCGGACCTTCATAAATTTTTAACAGGTTTGTTAAGTAGGTTTGTAAAATTCTTCGTTTTCTTTCTCGGATAGAAGACCACATTTTTGAGAATGTAAGCAAATTAATTTATGATGTGAGATGTAGAAAAAACGACCATTTATTTGTTTTTAGGTAATCTAGGCATTTGGAGAGAATGAGTGATGAAAGATTGACGAAGAAAGTATATGTTGCTAGAATAGATGGATGTCGTGGTAGAGGAAGACCGAGAAAAGTATGGAAGGATCAAATCTCTGAAATAGCGAATGAATGGGATATCCAGAGTCATAATAAAAGGAGGACTTGTATGAAAAAGGTTATGACTCTGGATGAAATGAAAGAAGTATGCAAGGACAGGAAGAAGTGGCGGCTAATCTGCAATGTTGATTTCTAATGTTGGTTTTTAATTTGCTATATTTTTTGCATAGGAAATTTTTGACTTTTTGTGTATAGATTTCTTTGTAAGGTTTTGTTCTTTTTTATATTTAAATGTAATTTATTATTCATATTCCTTGACTTATAGGTTGGTATGAGGCTGACCACCCATACTGTAAAAAATGGTTCACTTTGCCAATGTCACCCCTGTTTCAGGGAAGGTCGGCAAAAGTTGTGGGGCTTATGTTCATTTGAGGTTTGGATTTTATTTGTAAGTACACTTTCAGCATTTGTAAGCGCGAACTACACTTGTTGGTTTGTGGGCAAACATCTGAGAGCTTTAAATGAATATATCCTTGCAACTTAGATTATAGATTTATAGATTATAGATAAATTTTATAATATTATCTAACAACTTTCACAGCTATAATATGTTATAATGTAGGTAGTATTTAACATTAAGACACTCACGTATTGTATCAAATTATATCACTTCTATTACCGAATGAAAAAGGTAACAACATGAAATAAATTGCATTTCATCTTGACTTGTTTAATAACATATTATGGCAATTGAACTTTTAGCATAATAATGTTAAAATAAAACACAGTTTTTCATCACGAGTTGATTTATTACTCGAGCGCTTTAGATGATTTCACACCATTATCAAGGGAGCAACCATATAATAATCTTAAATCTAAGTTGTAAAGATATACTAACATTTAAAGCTCATAGCAAATGCATGCCAACAAGCAAACACGTGTAGTTCGCGCTTACAAATGCTGAATGTGTACTAACAAATAAAATCCAAACCTCAAATGAACAAAGCCCCTACAACTTTTGCTAACCTTCACTGACCCAGGGGTGACAACCATAATGTTGTGAAAACATCCAAAGCGCTCGAGAAATACATCAACTCGTGATGAAAAATTGTGTTTAATTTTTACATTATACTGTTTAAAATGAATCTTCACAATGGTAAGACACACACCCTTAAACTTTGAACTGTAAGCCTTGATAAAAGCCCGTAAATAATCTAAAAACAAGTTTTTTGTGTTTCTTGAATTTATCAAGTACACATTCAGAAAGTCATGGCAAGTTTTTCACTATCACATAAAGGGCAAAATTACTTACTTTTCCGGTGCCACAAGTCTGTGTAGACCTGCCTGAACATCCAAGGGTTAAACGGCACAACAAAACCCAGTCCATATAAACAATAATTCACTTTATTATTTGAGCGGGAACCAAACAAAAGCGCTACCAAAACAAAACCATGAATACTTAATACTCGTATTAGTCAAATATTCAAATCCCTTGCAATAAATAAATGGCTGTGTGCATTAATCTATAGCCAATGTGCCGGAAGCGTACCTCAATAAATTCATGCATTTTTAATAATTCACGACTTTTAAATGTACCCACCTACATTTTGTATGACCCACTAGTTTCATAATGTTACTGTTACTTTTATTCTTTACCGTTAAGTGTGATCAAAGCCTTTCAATCCCATATCCGGACCGGTCCGTAGTTCAGTGGTGGCACTTCGGACTCTGAATGGAAGGTTGTGGGTTCGAATCCCGGCGGCTTATTAATATAAAATTAATATTTTTAAACTTGCTCTTCGCCGGGTTCAAAAATTCATAAACCTTTACCAATGACCGGTCACTAAAGGTCCATCCAGCCTTACAGCAACTGGATCTTGCTGAGAATTGGCGTTTTGTAGTGACGATGACCAAGCTCGTAAAAAGGTGGAAAACATGAAAAATGACTGAAAATTGATAATGAGTATTTTAAGATCAAAAAGTTATAAATATATTATTTTTCAGCTTTGTTTTTTTTTGCAAGATTCTCAGAGATTCAATTTGTTTCCGTAACGAGATAGAAAGACAAAGCAAGCTGTAATAAGGCGTGCTGTCCTCTGCATCTCATTTCATTTTCCGGTATTATCGCAAGTTGCGATAAAGATAGCGTCGCAGGATGGCGGGCAAATGAGACCTACATTCCAGGGTGCACTTTTCAAAATGAAAACCATGACTTTATCCGACTACCTCTAACAGTTTTCCTTATGACTTAAATTTCCTGAATAATACGGAAATCTTTAAGCAGTAAAACGGTTGCAAGCTTATAATAGAAGCACATTAAAAACATTCCTGTAAAATATTTCTGTGTTTAGTATTTTGTGAGGCGGAATGAAACTCAGCAATATAATATTTGCCTAACTAGAAAGAGGCAGTGGCAGTTGTAAAAAAATGTATATGTATATAATATATATCCCATCGATAGCTCAGTTGATATAGTGTTTGTATTCCATGACGAGAGCTCGGATTCAAATCCCAGTGAGGATGTCAGGAATAATATCCCGTTTCGGTGTTTATTTCAAACCAAAAATATAAATACCGGCAACGTTTACTCAGCCTTCATAATAAATGAGTACCATCCCACTCGGGAGCTGGGAAACCCCCCTTCAACTGAAGTGTTTGTTGTAATGCCGGCCCCCTTAACAGTAATAATAAATAGGTTCCACTTGCCACATGCGATCCCTTTGGGGAAACGTGGCAATAAGTTACACTTTATATGCAGTATATTTTGTATTGACAACAAACATTTTTCAGCCTAAAAATATTTATTTTTCATGAGACTTAAACTGACAAGACGTATAGATATTAATTAATTGATCACCTCCTATCATTACAGACTGTACCAACACGTATGAATGTACATCAAGTAGGCGAGTCTCCTGTATCAATTATTACTTTGAAATTGAAGATTACTATTGAATTCAATTACTGTATGTGAGCTGGTAGCCTGTACTGATGAAGTATACAGCACACGTAGTCGACAGCAATAACTCAAGTATAAAACCCAACATCAGCGTTTCACCAACGATGTATGGAAGCTACAACGCTTGTAAGAGGCGCTGTTTTCAGTTTTGGAATACGCTGTGGTTGCGTTTATGCTCAGGGTACAGTGCCCTTAGTAAGAGTTGCAAAACTTGAGAAAAGTAAAGTTTACGGAAAATATTAAAGAGTGATTTCTCCCAAAATCTGCCGTTTTTGTTTCTTACACTTTATGGTCTTAGCAAAAGAGTTACAGTGATGAACAAAATCAAGTGCAAACAAACAAAAACGGCAGAATTTGGGGGAAATCACTCTTTAATAATTGCTGCAAACTTTACATTACTCAAGTTTTGCAACTCGTGCAAAAGGTACAGGTATTGTCTAATGGAGTGGTTAATCTTAGGTATTCGCTCGAGCCCGTATTTGCAGACACTTGACCTGAAAAGAGACAATATTATTATTTACTCTCAGCAAACATTGTCTATGATTCATCATGCGGGCATTGAGGGGAAGCTAAGGCAATTTTTCACTAGTTAACCTCTACAATTGTAACTTTATGTAGTTTCTATACCGCTAGAAGGAACCTATACTTTGGCAGATGTGTCTCCACTTTTATTTTGTCCTTCCACCATTCTTTCATCTCGTCGACATTCATCACTCTGTACATGCATGCTCTTTTATTTTTCTCACTCACAGATCAGTCAGTTGCTGACTGTTTTTGTTAGACTACATGAATTATATCAAGTTTTCAGTGATCCCTATGCTTTGAGCTAAAATAATTCATTTTAATATTTTTTAGTGTTGATAGTAGTTAATACAGTGAGAGTCCATTTTTATAAATATTTAAAAAATATAAATGGTACAACATTGTTTTAATTCACTTTATTATTTTGGTTTTTGCTCGAATATGCCTCATTAATGCTTCATTAGGCGAAAATATTCGAGCAAAAACAAAAATAATAAAGTGAATTAAAACAATGTTGTACCATTTATATTTTTAAATATTTATAATTCATTTTAATTTATAGTGTGTGTAGATTAAGGTACCTATTCGTCCATTTTATGCAACTAAGGCTGACCACCCGTGCTGTAAAAATCGGTACACTTTTGCCAATGCCACACCGGTTCAGGGAACGGCGGCAGGAGTTGCAAGGTTTACGTTCATGTGAGGTTTTGTTTATTTGTATGCACACATGCAGAATGTGTAGGCGCGAACCTACATGTGCCTGTCTTTGGGCATGCATTTAATATGAGCCTTAAATGTTAACATGTCTTTGCAGCTTAGATTATAGATTATAGAAGGTCTTGCTAAAAAAAAGTGATATTTTTGCTTGTCGTGAACCATGCACTCATGAAATCGTGTGTAAGTAAGGCATTGGAAATAATTATTCTTGAAAACAATGATAAAATGATTTAATCTTTACCACTTATTATTTCAGGGAAATCTGCAAGTATTGCATAAATTTAGTCTATCTACGGTTAGAACTATCTTGATGAAGGTAAAATGCAATAAAATAATCTTTACTAGCTAGGACTAGTTTATTAAAACCGTGAAAGAGGATGCGAAAGTTAAGCTACAAAATAATGTGATGAGATGGTTTGAGCATGTAGAAAGAATGAATGATGATAGACTGACAAAGTGTATATATACAGAGAGAAAAAGTGTAAATAAAAGGAGGTAAAGAACGAGCGAGAAAAGTATGCAGTGATCAGATTAAGGGGATTGTGAAATAATGGCATATACAAAGTGAGCGTAAAAGAAGAAAATACATGACAAAGGTGATGGATATGAATGAATTGAAAGAGGTATTTAAAGATAGGAAGAAATGTAGGCAGCTCTGCAGAGGTTCTGACCACCCCTAGCGGAATGGCGATGGAGCAACAGTCACAGGAGATACAGTGTTGGTATACAGTAAAGGAGAGAAACTCAAGTTCTAAGCTCTTACCATAATTGCAAAAAATAAAATAAAAACAGAACCTACATAATTAGAAACTGTCAATTATATCTCGGCGGAGCATCTCTGCAGGTTCCGTTCTTTGATTTGAGCAATTAGGGTTTCAGGTTTTTGCGGCTCACAATCTGGCTACAACTGCCAAGGCTGCTCGGGATGGAAATCCCTCGTAAGCCGCGGCCCACGGACATTTGGGAACCGGACCTCAAGTACAAAACTTCACTCTCGAAATCCACCAAAGCGTTAAACCAATAATAATGCTTATAAACGTTAACAGCGCTTTTAGAGAGCGTTTATGTTTCTATGTGTTTGTGTCTAAAGGCTATGGTTGTGTTTACACGTGATATTTTGTACTTGTGGACCGGTCCGTAGCCGAGTGGTTAACACTTCTGACTTATAAATGGAAGGTTGTATGTTTGAATCACGGCGGAGTCCAAAGAAAAATATACCGTTTATATTTTCAAATATTATGTTCTTCGCCAGGTAAAAAATACACATACCTTTATCAAAGACCGGTCATCAAAAAGGTCTATCCAGCCTTACAGCAACTGGGTCTTGTTTGAGAATTGGCGCTTTCTACAGCGACGACCAAGCTCGCAGAGGGCTCTTAAGGTGTGATACACACAAAAACAGCGCTCACCAAATGAACAATCCTAATATTATAAATATTATTATAGTCAACGACGTTATATATATATATATATATATATGTATATGTCAGGCTTATTTGTTTTAAATTACACATGATAAGAGAGCGCCGTTTTTGTGTGTGTCACACCTCAAGGGCCCTCTCCGATCACGGATAAGACTTTTTGAAAAGGTGCGTCTTGAGAGCTCCGCAAAATATACCCATAGATTCGGAGTTCTTCACTCCGGGTGGCAGTCTGTTCCACTCCACCGGACCCGCAACACGGAAAGCACGGTCTCCAAAATTTGTACGGATCTGACGGTGCGGCTGAACCAAATTGATTGCACCATCGCCCGCGGATCTGAGTGTCTGCCTCCTCACACCCATCTCAACAGGCGAAATCATGTCAGTCAGATAAGGTGGAGCCAAGCCATTGATGGCTTTATATACCATCAGACAAACACGGTAGACCACCCTCTCCGGGAAACGAAGCCAATGTAGTTTTTTTAACAGCGGAGTGATGTGAGCGAATTTGGATATCCCGAATATAAGCCTTGCTGCTGAATTCAACACAGATTGAAAGCGGTTGAAATGCTTCTTTGGCTGACCACTATAAAGCGTTGAGCAATAATCAATCCGAGACATCACAAACGCACTCACCAGGGTCTTAACCGCATCTGACGGAAGACACTTTCTAATTACCTTTATTTGGCGCAGTGAAAAAAGGAGGAAGCTATTGTGGCATCTATTTGCCGTTACCATGTTGAAAGCACCGGTTCCCATAGATCACCGAAGTTAAGCAAAATTGGGCGCGGACAGTACTTGGATGGGTAACCGCTCAGGTACACCGCGTGTCGTTGGCATCTTGGACCGGTCCGTAGTCCGTAGTGGCAACACTTCGGACTGGTATATTGAAGGTTATGGATTCGGATCCCGACGGAGCACAAAAATATACAATTTATATTTCCAAATATGCTCTTCGCTGGGTTGAAAAATTCATAAACCTAAAGGTTTAATTTTTTTTTCTTTGGTAAACCAAAGACCGGTCACTGAAAGGTCCATCCAACCTTATAACAACTGGGTCTTGCTTGAGAATTGGCGCTTTCTACAGCGACGACCAAGTTCGCAGAGGGCTCTTGAGGTGTGATACACACAAAAACAGCGCTCACCAAATAAATCATCCTAATATTATTATTATTATAATTATTATAGATGCCGTCTTCGAAACTGGGGGGAGGAAAACATGGTGTAAATTTATTACACATTATAGTTTTAAATTACATCTTATAAGGAAGAGTTGTGTTTTAAAGTGACAGCTTACATTTCTAAGAAGTTGCACTTTTGTGAAGGTCACTATTTCTTTTTAAGTTGGCAAGAGTAGCAGAGATTGTGTTAATTTTATGATTTGTCATTTTCTGATGAAGGCATACATTACGAATAGGCGGTGCTTTTTATGTTTCATTTAGTTACTCAATTGTAAAAATGTATATATTTGATACGGTTACAAATAAACCAAGACAGGGAGGAGTGAATTCACGTAAAAGATGTCTTAAGCCTGTATTAGGGAGATAAACGTCAGTAAAAAATGCGAGCAATAAAATAAGCTTCATACGTATCAGGGGCGAAGGGTGCCATACAAGCCGGTTTCCATCGGCTTCCCTTTTAAAATGATGTAACCAAGTAGTTAAAAAATATAGGCACAAAGTAAAAAAATACATTTAAAACCAAATAAACAATACGTATTTCTTCCCCATTGAAACCATGCAGTCTACTTTATTATCATTTTTGCCTCAATTTTAACGGGAAACCGATGGGAATTGGCTTGTATGGCACCCTTTGCCACTGATACCTATATTATAAAAAAACTTTAAAAGAAATTAACAAGAAATCTAATGCCTATAATATATTGTATAGAAAATTCACTGTAAGTGGCGGATGAACCATGGATTTGCTGTGCAAATAACACCGTATATACCTTCATAGCGCTTGATTTCACAAGCATGAGTTCCAAGAAAACCTAATATGAAGCGCGGTTTCAATTTTCGATTCAGTTTGCCCTTGGCAAATACATACATACATACAATACCCATGATTTCAACCCACATAATATATATACGCACCAAGGTATTATATTTTTCGTTATGTACATAGGTATTGTTCTGGCATGCCCTTGCAAAGGACAACTCATTTCCTTGAAAATCTCAAATTTTCTGAGCGAGAATGTAAAAATAGATTTCTGTGTGATCCCCCCACCCGTACCTTCTCCTCCACCCTCCCGACTTCCCATCACTTCACCAGTATTCCAATTATTCTTAACATTTGAACGCAATAAGAAAACATATAAAAACTTAAACAGCATCTCTAACAAACGTTTCAGTTCCAATACAACTATGGTTGAGCTTGAACGAAAAGTTAAATACTCGAACAAGAATCGTTTCCGCTTGTATTTTGAAGCTCTTGACGGAAATATTTCCTTAACACCGAAAAACTAATTTACATTTAAAAACAAATTTGGCCCAGCTGAAGGATTGATGTTTCCCCGCGGCAACTTGTGGCGATTATTTAGATTTAAAATTGAACTCGCTTGAAAATATGTTAAATAAGTTGGTGATTAGCACTCACTTATGAAAATCTGGAATTATTGACGGAAAAGTCATTTCGCTGAACAGCAAATGAAAAATATTGGAAACATTGGCGATGAAAATTTTCATGGTGTAGTTTTGTGGCAGTATTTACTATAAGTACTTCAAACTGCAAGTTCTCGTAAATCCTTATGTGTAACTATTACCCTCTCGTCATTCCGCTACGGGTGACTAGAGCCTCTGCAGGATGTCTTCTTTTTCTGATAAACATTGACTCTTTTACTACTCGCAAGTGTAAAAATTAGGAAAACAGGAAATTAAGTGAGCGCTTTTTAAGACGTACCTACCTACACTGGGGCATTATTATAATTATTATTTCTTAAAAGATCAACACTAAAAAATATAACAGATCAACACTAAAAAATATTATTTTTTAAGATTGTGCGGGAAACTCCCTAGATTCTAGAGACTCTAGGGGTCTATGACACTTGTTGTAGTGCCGCAGAAGTGTACGAGCTTGGCCGTCGCTACAAATCGCCAATACTTAAGCAAGAACCAAGTGCTGTAAGGCTGGATGGACCTTTAGTGACCAGTCTTTGGTAAAGGTTTTATAATTTTTTTCATCCCAGCGAAGAGCATATTTGGAAATATAAATTGTGTATTTTTGTGCTCCGCCGGGATCCGAATCCGTAACCTTCCATATACCAGTCCGAAGTGTTGTCACTGGACTACGGACTGGTCCAAGAAATGCCAACGACACGCGGTGTACCTAAGCGGTCACCCATCCAAGTAGCATCCGCGCCCAATGTTGCTCAACTTCGGTGATCTGATGAGAACCGGTGCTTTCAACGTGGTATTGTCGTTGACAAATGCATGCCATTTTTGCCGTTTCAATCTTTCGATTGTTTAACTTGTTTAAAAAAAACCTTGTGTTTTTGCTGAGAAAAAATCAAAATGGGGCTGAGCTTGTAGAGTCCTCTATTATGTCTTATTTCTAAATAATTTGCATGTTAGTCCTGTTACACATTGGCTGATAAAAATAGGTTATTTTTCTTTATTGTGCGTAGGGTGAATAATACCAAGACCAGCTACTGCGAATGCACGGCCTTCGAATACTGTTTTATTTGTGTTATTGGCTCACCAATGTTTTGGCCCCTTAACTTGCTGATCGCGGAGAAAGCCTTTATTGCTTAAACTGGTAAACGCTGAGCTAAGCAAAGTGTTCTGGCATTCACCCATATGGCGCTATTAACATATTTAATACAATTTCTGATTTTGCATGCATTCAGTTACTGACTTATTTTATTTAATCCGGCTCACAAGCCTTGAAAGCACAAAGCCTCCCGCACCAAAAACCTTCAGAACTCTTGTGCCGTTTCCCTCTTGATAATCTCTAGTACATTTATTTAGAGACAATTTGACCGGTAAGTTCTCTAGTGGTAACGCTTTTGACTCGTTAATGGAAATTCATAAGTTCGAATCCTGGCGGAGCACACAACAAATACTTTTATTATTATTTTTTTTTTTATATCTTTTATTATATTTAAGTATTGGTTTTCGCTGTGTTGAACAATTCATATACTTTTACCAAAGACGACCAACCATAGAAGTATGTAAATAAATGCTTTCTTAAATAATTTTGCCATTCAAAACCAACAATAAATCTACTTTTTTCGCTGTTAGTTCTTTATTGTCTAATCACCTCAACAATCCCCTGAAAAAAGTTTACTTAAAAGCTAACAGAATGTCGACAAGTCACAGAAAAACAACTCTTCTTACTTCTTAGACTAACAAATTGTAAAAATAACAATGTAAAAACTAATCAAAGTTTTCTTCGCGAGTTGATTTATTTCTCGAGCGCTTTCGATGTTTTCACACCATTATCAAGAGAACATTTAAAAATACAACATTGGTTCACAGGGTTTTATTGGTAATTTTAGATTTTAGTTGTTCTCTTGATAATGGTGTGAAAACATCAAAAACGCTCGAGAAATAAATCAACTCGAATAGAAAAACTTTGTTTAATTTTACATTTTAATTTTAAAAATGAATCTTCACAATGTCAATACACAGACCCTTAAACTTTCAACAAATTGTATTTAATGTCCACCTAAATTTGTTTTCAAAACTTTCAAGCCACAATTATACCAATTTAAATTATTTTTAATTTATCGTTATTCAAAAATGGTGTCAAAAGCATCCGAGAATAAAATTCGTGAAATAAAAAGCTCCGTGTAATGGTCATACTTGTATTAGTTCCCGTTACTTTAATTGGTCGTTTATACTTTTGAAACAGCGTAGCGGCCGTTACGGGCCGTTGGGCCGTAGCAGCGGCCGCTACTGTCCGCCGTTATATGCTAACGACGTAACACCTTTCCTATTACGGAGTCGTTATCTGGCACAAGATGGTGGAGGTGATTATAGAGCAGAAACACGGCATGCTCAGGTTGGCGCTCTGTAGGCATTCCGCTACGAGGCGTAGGAACACGAATAAATTGACAAAAGTTTGGTTTTGTACCTCTACCTTGTAAAGATCTTCACGATGTATTGTTACGAACTTGGAGTACGTGCGACTGTACATGCATACTGTTACGATTTTTCGAGGTTCCAAAACTTTTCAAATGAAACTATATTCTTCTTTTTATTAATTTATTTTACACAATTAGATTTATTTTTACACTTTCATTTATTTCTAGAACTCACTTTACAGTTGGATATATTTTTTACTGGTTTTGGTTCACCGATATAATTTGTTGACTGTATTGGTAAGAGGTTGAAGGAATACTACTCCGGTGCAAACGATTTGCGCCCTTTTATACTGGGGAGGTAGAACTATGGAGAACATATTTTTGCTAGACTGTTCTATCACCTTCCAGTAGGTAGATATTTATTATGATCCAGAAGATTTAAAAAACTACGAGTACCAACATAATTATTTCCTATACTTATCTACCTACATAACATATTTGTACTTGGGCTATTTACATAACAATACATCGAACAGCCTGGCACTAGTAATTAGACCATTTTAATTTTTCTTTTTCTTTCTCACCTTCGGGTGGTTAGCCACTCAGTCAGAAGAGCACCTCTCGAACTTGTTCACTAACATACCGAATTGCGGCCTCAACTTCTTGTGTCAAGATGCTCAGAAACACTTTGCTATTTACATTAAATTCCTCGAGCCCTAAATTCTTGCACTAAGCCATTACTTTTCGTGTTTTCTGAGCCACCTTTGCTTTGTGTACCACTTACACTATGACAGTGTAGCATCACGGGAGTGCCTTCTGCCGCTTGCATCTCACTCTATTTCTGATGCGTTTCCTGTGACACATCCCCGGGTGGGATGGATATACAGGGCGTAGGTTTATGGAAGGAGAACAAGTCTGGCACTAGTATGATGATGATAGTGTTACGAACTACGAACAAAAATTACCTACATGCACCTATACATGTACGGTAGTGTGAGAATAGTCCATGTGCGTAGAATGACTTTCTGGTATAAGCGAGAGATCGAAGAATGATCTGGAATATGCAAGAAAGATCACTGTTGCACATATATAAGAGAACCGGCAATAGGGCAGCAGCCAAGTGTCGACAAAAAATTATATCTTTGCAACTTATATTTTAGATTATTCTAATAGAAAACTTTCACTTAGAATAATTAAATTGATGTTTTGAGGCGTAATTAATTCAGTATCAATAAAGAATAGAACAACACCCACGGTTATAAACATTTAATTTGCATATTGTAATATTGTAAGAGGCTTTTATGCTCACCGATAGTAATGAAATTAGTGAAAGCGTTATTGTTTTAATGAGTGCGACTAAAATAGACAGGCCATTAAATCATTAAACATAATATAGAAAAAAAAATGTATAAAACTTATCAAAGAGGTGATAATGCATACAAAAAATGTAGGGTTTTGAAAATCATTATTTTTTTGTTGTAGTTATAGTAGTATAATTAGTTATAAATTTTCGAAAGATTTTGGTGAGAGGCATTGAAAAGCCATTATCAAAAGATACTGTGCTCCTTGACTGATAGGTTGGTACGAGGCTGACCACCCGTGCTGTAAAAATCGGTTCACTTTTGCCAATGCCACCCCGGTTCAGGGAACGGCGGCAGGAGTTGCAAGGTTTATGTCCATGTGAGGTTTTCTTTATTTGTATGCACACATGCAGAATGTGTAGGCGCGAACCTACATGTGCCTGTCTGTAGGCATGCATTTCATATGAGCCTTAAGTGCTTACATATCCTTGCAGCTTAGATTATAGATTATAGATTACTACCATTTTTTATAAATAAAAAAATCAACTTTGTTTTATTCCATTTTTATTATTACTTTTTGAGTCGAATAATTGTCTGTTACCCAAAGATGACTTGGTTGTCGCTAATAAAATTGCCAATCCTCAAGTTAGACTGTAGGGCTGAATGCACCTTTGGTAACTGGTCTCTGTTAAAAGCAAACAATTTTTCAACCTAGGGAAGCATAAATTTCAAAACAAAATTATATTTTTGTGCTTGTGAACTCATGACCTTTTTTTGGGAGTTCGTAGCGTTAACCGCTAGACTACATATCACTTCAAGCGATCGATGGTAGGATTGACCAATTTAGTCAGATATTCCTATAATTATTGGCCGCAAGGTCATTTCAGGGCATGTTACCCAATTAATTGCTATGTTCAATCTGGCAAATCTATCTCCATCTACTCCTGATTGATAGAACGATGTTATTACCACATTAATACGCCTCATACGAGTAATTTATGCATCATAACTAAGCTACACATATTGTGTAATTTCTTGCCGCGTTATCTCCGAAAGGTTTCGCATGTAGCGAGTGGAACCTATTTACTTTTACAGGCAAGGGGGCCGGCCTTACGCCAACCACTTTAGTTGAAGTGGGGTTTCCCAGCTCCCGAGGGGGTTGGTACTCATTTCTTGTAAAGGCTGAGTACCTAAGCCTTGCCGGTATTTTATTTTTGGGGTTTAAAATAAACGCCGAAACGGGAAATCATTCCTAACACCCTCGGTGGGATTCGAACCGGGGCTCACGGCATGGAATACAAGCACTCTACCAAATGAGTTATCGACTGGACCGGACTATATCTGCATTAATAATAAAAATATACATACACGGTCCTTAATATATAGGTGTTGAGCAATTTTCTTACTCATTTGCATCATCATCGACAAGAAAAACTTAGAAGAATTGTGGTCTCTTTCATTAACCGTTGCCAGTTCTGTCTACACCAACCTTTAATTCTTCAGTTCCATCCTCGTATACCTTGAAAACCCACCACCATTTCATCCAGCCGCCTTACTTTGTGCCAGGGTCATTCCACTGTTCTGAATTCTGCCGAGTTGATAACAATTATTCTTTTCAGTCTCCGATGGCTTATTAACTGAATGCGTCCAAGCCAATGTAATCTCTTTTTTTGTTTTTTGAGGAATGCAACTTACCAACATATTCTGCCTGGCCAGAAACAGGTAGTAATATTATCGATTAAGAATTCATTATTGTTTATTTTAATGAATTATAAACTGATAATTACCCAAAAACATATGTTGAACCAGGGTCAAAGTTATGGTCAAATGACCCAGGCGGGGATCGAACAAACGTGATTGTATTCAAACACGCTAGAAAAATCAGACCACTTGGCCCTCTCGGCCATAACACCGACTCTTATCACCTGGTAGACTGTAAAACTGTTTCACTAAGAGACCAATAATACAACTGTGTAACTACGTTCTTTGTTAGAGATATTACTCAGTTGTTTATTTTTTCCTTTCGATTACATATTGCTTTAAATTAGGAAGAATGGTAAAATTTTGAAGTGTTAGTCATTTATAGTTTCCTTATGCACTAAATTGTAGTTCTCATTTTAATTCCATCCGTGTACCGTTTAGTTGCATGTGACAGAGCTGCTAACGTGGACAAGTTATGGGCGGAAATTAAAAAAAAAATACACGGCTGGCGTTATAAAGAAGAAAAAATCTGCTGATGAGAAGAGAACATATTTGAAGTATGCGTAAGACATTGGATAAAACAATCCCGCGGTCTGTCTTCGTACTAAAAAAACTCAAGCTTTTTTATACCAAAAGAATTTAATGAATCTTCAGTAATTATTCATTTTTTCCGATTGGATTTTTTTAGTTTGTAGCTAAAAGTTTAATTACAATTAATGTATCACTCCGGCCATCTACAATAAAAACGTTCGTCCATTTTCTTTTCGATAAGGCCGTATATATTTTAAGTGTTTCGCGATAAATGGCTGCTTTTAAAGCTTTAATCCCCGGCCGAAACGAAAAACGTAATTACCGAGGGAAAATAAATTATGCATGAGCCGAAAAAACGGCGGGGCGGTCGAAAAACGACGAGCGGCCGAAAAATCGGCGGGGAGGCCGAGTTAGGAGTTATGTAGAACGACTTTAGTCGATGTGACGGCCGATTACAGTGATTAGATGCTCCTATCGTGTTACTTGGCGGGAAATGGGAAGTCTTAAGTATAGCCCTCAGCCTTCCTAGGGCACTTACATGCATTTATTCCTTCTACGCTGTTTCGTCAAAAAGATCAACAGAGAATAGTTGGTCGTCTTTTTGATTTTTGAAGGTCGTAACCTGTACACGCAACACACTTATAACCGAGGGTCTAGAATGAATAAGTATTTGATTGATTTTCCTCAACACATTTAAAAACTGAAGATCTAGATTCTAGATCAGGGGCGTCCAACTCAAAATCGTGGCGGGCCGGATTTAGTACTTTAGTACCTATCATGGCAGGCTTTTTTTCTTGTTGTACTTTTGTTCATAATATTTCTCTTGACGGGAGGGGTAGACACACGCAATTGAGAATTTATTTATTCCATAAAAATTCTGTTGACGGGGGGGAGGGGAGTAGGCACGCAATTTTGGGGTTCATTTTTGATCCATAATAATTCTATCGACAAGAGGTCACGCCTCCCGAATTGAAAAAAATATTGCGCAATAACTAGATGTCGTCGCGGGTCGAATAACAGGCTTAGATCATTTTTGTTTCAATTTTTTTTTGCATCTTTTAATTATCTTTGTAAATTTCTTATCACGTTGTGTTAGGTTTAGATAGAAAGGTATCTCCAAGGATGTACCTACAGGGTACTTACTCCGGCTAGCTATCATATAAGCATCACTCTCAGGGAGTGGTGTTCCTTCCTTGTGTTGCTCACTTGTATTTTGGGAAGGTTTGTATATTAAAAGATAAGTTTAACATGAACAAATAAGGGTTTATTTACTTTAGTAATATGGGGGAAAAAAGGGGAAATAAGGGAATGGCCCGACCTGTACTTTGTCACTAAAACACTCCCTACTCTGTTGACTCGAGTTCCAAACTGAAGGCCTGGGGCAGCGCCCCAGGCTAGCGGCGGCTCACGAGGCAGACACCACCACACGTTGGAGCCCCTGGGTGGGCGCTCCTATGCACTATGTCTCCTATGCCTCTGGTCCACAAGGCAGATGCCTTGCTGGCAGGAAATCCAAGTAGATGGGGAAGAGGGAGCTCCATGGTAATGCTCCCCTCTTGCACCGCTTGGTGCTTGGTCGCCGACGTCTGAATCGGTTGACATCTTGCCGAGAACTGATAAGCAACGGCCCGATCAGATCACACGGCGCAGTTCAGCCGCTTCCGTGACGGTTTGGCTCCGTTCGGCCCACAAAACACACTGTACACTTCGAGAACAGTTGTTGTTATCCTTTATTATATTACCCTTCGTCGTCGTCATTCGTCGTCGAGTTTCGATTTTCAAAATCAATGCCATCACAGCAGATGAAACACATTCATGCTCTATAGCAAATTAATTTATGTATATATGCTGCAATGCGGCGAGCTTACGCGTGTGTGTTTACAAATGTATGAAAACTTTTAGGAATTAATCTGTTTGTTCATACTAAAAATGTATGGAACAATATTGACATCTAGCGGCAAAACGTAAAAGTTTTTTTTACATTTTCTTTTATTTCATGCAAATTAAAAATAAAAAAAAAGCCAAATAAAAATGGATTTCAATCTGTAATCTAAGTTGCAAACATATATAACATTTGAGATTCATATTACATGCATTCTTACGAGCAGACATGTATAAGTTCTAATCTAATCTAATCTAAGCTGCAAAGATATATATCATTTAAGATTTATATTAAATGCATTCCCACAAGCAGATATGTATAAGTTCCCGCTTACATATGCTGCATGTGTACTTACAACATAACAGCCCATTCCAAATGAACATAAGCCCTGCAACTCTTGCCAACCTTCCCTGAAACAAAGGTGAATTTGCAAAGTAAACCATTTTTTAAAGTATGGGTGGTCAGCCTCATACCAACCTATAAGTCAAGAAAATTATTTTGTGTATTTCTTTACATAATCTAAGTTGCAAAGATACATACCATTTAAGATTCATATTAAATGCATTCCCACACGCAGACAGGTACAAGTTCACGCTTACAAATGCCCAATGTGGACTTGCAAAATAAAAAAACTAATCTCAAATGAACATAAGCCCTGCAACTTTTGCCGACTTTTCCTCAAACAGAGATAAAATTTGCATGGTAAACCATTGCTTACAGTATGGGTGGTCAGCCACATACTAACCTTTTAGTCAAGGAAATTATTTTGTTTAGTTCTATAATCTAAGTTGCAAAGATACATACCATTTGAGATTCATATTAAATGCATTCCCACAAGCAGACAGGTACAAGTTCACGCTTACAAATGCCCAATGTGGACTTGCAAAATAAAAAAAACTAATCTCAAATGAACATAAGCCCTGCAACTCTTGCCGACTTTTCCTCAAACAGAGATAAAATTTGCATTGTGAACCATTGCTTACAGTATGGGTGGTCAGCCACATACTAACCTTTTAGTCAAGGAAATTAATTTGTTTAGTTCATTAATCTAAGTTGCAAAGATACATACCATTTGAGATTCATATTAAATGCATTCCCACAAGCAGACAGGTATAAGTTTGCGCTTACAAATGCCCCATGTGGACTTATAAAATAAAAAACTAATCTCAAATGAACATAAGCCCTGCAACTCTTGCCGACTTTTCCTCAAACAGAGATAAAATTTTCATTGTAAACCATTCTTACAGTATGGGTGGTCAGCCACATACTAACCTATAAGTCAAGGAAATTATTTTATTAAGTTCTATAATCTAAGTTGCAAAGATACATACCATTTGAGATTCATATTAAATGCATTCCCACAAGCAGACAGGTACAAGTTCACGCTTACAAATGCCCAATGTGGACTTGCAAAATAAAAAAACTAATCTCAAATGAACATAAGGCCTGCAACTTTTGCCGACTTTTCCTCAAACAGAGATAAAATTTGCATGGTAAACCATTGCTTACAGTATGGGTGGTCAGCCACATACTAACCTTTTAGTCAAGGAAATTATTTTGTTTAGTTCTATAATCTAAGTTGCAAAGATACATACCATTTGAGATTCATATTAAATGCATTCCCACAAGCAGACAGGTATAAGTTCGCGCTTACAAATGCCCCATGTGGACTTATAAAATAAAAAACTAATCTCAAATGAACATAAGCCCTGCAACTCTTGCCGACTTTTCCTCAAACAGAGATAAAATTTTCATGGTAAACCATTCTTACAGTATGGGTGGTCAGCCACATACTAACCTATAAGTCAAGGAAATTATTTTGTTAAGTTCTATAATCTAAGTTGCAAAGATACATACCAATCGAGATTCATATTAAATGCATTCCCACAAGCAGACATTTATAAGTTCGCGCTTACACATAATGCATGTTGACTTACAACATAAAAACCCAATCTCAAATTAATATAAGCCCTGCAACTCTTGCCAATCTTCCCTGAAACACAGCTGAAATCTTCAAAGTGAACCATTTTTTAAACTATGGGTGGTCGATTTTCTTTTACAAAGGCTGCATGTTTTTATTTTACATGTTTTCCGAATTTTAACGCGAGGAAACTATGCGCAATATACACATTCACCAAATGTTAAGGGGTTGGGCTGCGTAGCAGCCAGGGGCAACGCCCCTAGTAGTATTTAATTTGTATATTTTTTAACTTAAATAGAACATAAAATAAATTGTGACTTGGAACAATATTCCTGTGGATGTTTATGAATGTAATTATTAAAAAAAAAAAATCCGTAAAATATTTGAAAGATTTTTATAAAATACTTTTAGGTAAAAAAAAATTAAAAACACTGTTTATTTTCACATTGAATATATTTAAAAAGATTACAATCTTTACAGTAAGTTACTAACGTTTTCGACCTAGAAGGTCATCATCAGGTATATCATACCTGATGATGACCTTCTAGGTCGAAAACGTTAGAAACTTACTGTAAAGATTGTAATCTTTTTAAATATATTCAATGTGAAAATAAACAGTGTTTTTGAATTCCTCAAAAAATTTAAAACTATAACAGTATGAATTTTCACAGTGTTAATACACAAACAATACAAAATATAAAAAAAATTTAATTGTCAATTTTTTTTTTGTATTGGTTAGCGTTTGGTGGCTCACACTGTGAAAGTCCATCGTATTTCTTTAAAAAAAAAAACACAGAAAAAGAAATAAATATGTGAATTAAAACTCTGTTTTTATCCTTTTGAATTTGTAAATAATTAAAAATGGACACTGTGTAAATAGATTTACACTTAAAAATGTAACAGTTTAATTCACAATTTTTTTATTTTATGCTCGAATATTTTCGCCTTAAAAGGCACCATCAGGAGCAGTTTTTGTGTTAGCTACTGACTGATTATATCACAATTAAAATATTCATGTCGGTGGTTTCGACCTTATAAGGACAAACCTGTTTATCAATCATTAATTCTAAAAGTATTTAAGCTTCAGTTAATATTTGGCATTTAATATTTAAAAACGAACACGTTTATAATTCAGTAGATTTAGAATGGAGGTGATTTCGTTTCCCCCGTCAACATGAATTTTGTTTTTCTTTCATCACATTTTTCAGCCGCTAACTTGCTTGTACTCACATACACCCACAGCTAATGTGCTAACAAGACGTTCATGTTGAAAGACTTGGTGTAACATTTTTCTCACACGTCATGACATGAAACCCAAATTATAATTTCCTTGTTAGGAACTTACTCAACAGAAATGAGTACACAGTATTTCATCCTACGGGCAAACTTTTGTAATTTTTAATCTTACCTCTTCACCTTTGTTTAACTTGAATATTCGTCTTAGAAAAAAACAACTTCAAATATTTTTTCAAGTCCAACCATCAGAATTTTTAATGGTTTTCAACAAAGAGAACATCTTCTTCAGAACAGTTAGACGAAGAAAATTATCGTCTTTCAAGATTCATACAAGCAGATTGTGGCGTTCATCTGGTCCATGACTTCTTAGCAGATGAAAACGTTTGATGATTTGCTGGCCGAAGAAAGGAGTCTTGTTGTTTTTATAACGTTTCTCTGTCAGTTGCTTGGTAGGATATTTTGTCACATACTTTTTTTGTGAGCTCGTTAGAAATTTGATCTTAAATATTAACCGTATCTAATTTATGTAGAACTTAAATTATGTAAGAGGATGTGAAAGTGAAGGTACAAAAGAATGTGATGAGATGGCTTGGGCATGTGGAAAGAATGAATGATGATAGACTGACAGAGTATGTATAAAAAGAAAGTGTGAAAGGAAAAAGAGAAAAAGGACGATCGAGAAAAGTATGGAGTGATCAGATTGAGGAGATTGTGAAAGAATGGGATATACAAAGTGAGCGTAAAATAAGAAAATGCCTGTAAAAGGTGATGGATATGAATGAAGTGAAAGAGGTATGTCAGGATAGGAAAAAATGGAGGCAACCCTGCAGAGGGTCTGGCCACCCCTAGCGGAATGGCGACGGAGTTACAGTTACAGTAAAATTTTTGCAGTAAGTTTCATTTTATCCTTCTGCATAAAGCTGTCAATCAAACCACAGTTCTGAAACCATCGGTCAATAAATTTTACAGCTTTTATTTCTTGAAGTCCAACATAATTCTAATTATGAAAGATTCGTCATTCAGGGTACTAAATTTTGTTTGATGATGGGATTCAATTTAAAAGACCTGAAGAATTTGAAGCCGTATATTTTTGGTAAGAAAACCAAAATAAAAAAAATCTTAAGTAAAAATAATCTCAGAATGACGTAGACACTAGACAGGTAGGTACTTACCATCATTATTTTGAGCTGTTTGATCAAAGAAAATATCACAGAAGAATTCTCCCGTGCCGTAATTTTTTATAAGTCATTATTACTCGTATAACTGAAAATGTTAAGGATAAAATAGAAAACAAACAATGGGAAATATTGTTTAACATTTTATTTACATTGAATGTTTAATTATTCTATTCAACAAATGAAAATAAAAAGTAAACAAACCGTTGAAAATAAACAAAAGCTCTTTTATTAATTTTCAATAAAATTTTAAATCATAATTTCGATTTATAATGTTTTCATTGCAATCACATAAAGTCTATTTGAAACTAGAAATAAAAATATGCTTCAGTTTGAATTATATATTTTTTGTGTAACTGTTGTACATGATATTTATATTTAGTTTGGAAATCTAATATAAATATTTTAAAGACAACTTATTTTGTAAATCTTACATATATTATGAAATATTCATGTATACAACTTTGATTAGTTTAAATATTTTTTTGAGTATGTACAGAATGCTTCGTGTTTTAGTAGGTAGTTTATTATTTGTTCAAAATAATATCTTCAAGTTGTTAACTCTACATATATTTCATTTTAATACCAATATTAAGGAAAGATGGCTTAATAAATCGAGAAACTATTTACAAAATTTAAGTTGATAAATGCCGTTTTGAATTTTTTTTATGAAATTAAATGCATACAATTATGTACAATATATTATTTTTTCTTTGATCTGTCCAATTTTTCTTGGAATTTTATACAATCCCAATTATTTTCATAACTTCTTAGCTGTATAAGAATGTTTTTTTACATTAAATAATTTATATTCGTATGTACAATTTTTATCAATATTTTATTTACTTTTCTTTTATTTATTTATGTTTTGTATACATATTGCATTACCCACTTAAATTTAAAATAAAAATTAAAAAACTATAAAAAAGGCAAAGCTGAACTATTACTTATATTTGATATGGATGAAATAAAGTTTTTTTTTTCGTATTCAAACTCAAACTCGTACTCAAGTTTGCATTTAGTTAATAAAAAAATGAATTGACACTTACAAATTATTTGCTTTTATTTTTTTGAATACACAGTGATGTACAAATATAATAAAAAATTAACAATAAATGGAAGCTCTTGAAACTTTTCTATGAAAACAATTATTAGAAAAAAAACAGCGTTTGTCGAAAAAAATAAAAAAATACTGTTTATGCTATTAATTAAGTACAAGAAAAAATATATATTTTAAAGCATTACACAATAATTTTCGTAAATGCAATGCATCTTTTCTATATATTTTTTATGTTATTTCTAATTTATGTACAACTTACCCAACTAATTAATAAACATTATTAAACAATATTTTAGTATCACATTATTTACAAAACTTCATCGCCTAAAAATTTTGTTGCATATCGCTTCTTAGGCCGAAAATTCTTTGATTAAATAAAAAAAAGTATTAATTTAAATTTCAAAATTGCAAAAGTGAATAGCAAAAAAAAGGTTTTCTCGTTTGTAATTAATCCTACAATTATTTAGATATTATCTAGTATGACATTTATTCTTGATTATTTAATGCAAATACATAAAAGCTCATGAGTTTTTTACAATCAGATGTTTTTAAAAAATGCTACTTACAAGTTGAATGATTAGTTTTAGTCAGCTGATTCTTTGTATGTATAAAAAGTGATTTGAATCACTTTATTTATTTAAGTATAAATTACATTGTAGGATTGAGTATTACGTAGTTGGCTTATAACATTTAGTTATCTTTATAAAATTCAAGATAAAACCGGTACCTTTAAATAAAATAGTCATTTTCTAGGAATGTGAGCTTTCATGACAATTGTTATGAACACCTTTCTTACAATATGTTCCATATTTTTTTTCCATAGTTTTCCAAGTATAAAACAATACGTTTAAAATTAACCATACACTTATTACAAACAAATGTGCGGGAACTACGAGTATAACAGTACCTCCAGAGAACATTGAAGTTCCCATCCATTTTTTGCTTAGCGTTATGGTTATGTTAAAACGTAGCGTATTTATATTTGAGGTTTGAGAAAGAATAGATTAAAATTAAAAATATATCACAAAAATTATAAAAAATAATTTGAAAAGATATAATTATTATTTCTATGAGATGACTAGGTGTTTAACTTTCCTTAGACAAATAATGGACAGTACACAATAATATTATATACATAATTTATTTAAAAATTGTACCTCGTATAATTATGACATTTACCTATTTCAAATTTAAACGAACAATAAATGTTGAATTTTCAAATATTGCCACTCACTTTCCATCGTCGCTTTCGTGGCAAGCAATTCTGCAAAAAATAAACAATTAATAGATGTTATAATGTTTAGTTATTCACTTGGCTCAGGACAATGTATACTTAGCAGCCTAAGGGCCTGTTGCACCAACGTCCAATCAATATTTGATTAACAAATCAAATTTGATGGCTGAATTCTGGTAAGGACCTCAGCTAAATATTTTTCAGAAGTGGGTAATAATTTGATGGAATATGAACAGGAAAGATGATTTACATCAGCTGATTTACGTAGGAATATGCATCCAATTTTTTTATTTGTTGTAAGAAATCTCACTTAATTTTGATTTTTGTCTAATTGGAGTTTGGTGCAACAGGCCCTTAAGCTTTAGAACATTATATACTCAACGAACTTAACTCGTAAAGATAAGAAATCTTTTTTAATTGAGATTTTTAAGAAATGGGTGTGGGTAATTGAAGGTCAAAATGGCACATTGTATGAGCTGCGAGATGGGGAATTGAAAGCCCAAGGTAGAATTTTCCAGAACTATCGGTGCATGCAAAAACGACATCGTTTCACACTTTCCCCGACAATGATTGATCGAGCCCTAAAATCCACCTGTTTTCCACATTTTCGTTGATACCAAATACATATGTGCTCATTTTTAACGTATCCAAATAGGAACGTAAAGAAAAATATTTTTTCTCCGTAAATGGTGCTTTTGAATTAGTTTATTATGTATTAATATAATTTATTCCTTGACTTATAGGTTGGTATGCGGCTAACCACCCATGCTGTGGAAAATGATTCACTTTGCCAATGTCACCCCTGTTTCAGGGAAGGTCGGCAGGAGTTGCAGGGTGTATGTTCATTTGAGATTCGGGTTTTTATATTGTAGGACTACATGCGGCATTTTAAGCACGAACTTAAACATTGAATCATAAACCAAAGCAAACAATATTTCAAGTGATCGTTGACGTCAGGAGGACCTGACACGGTATTACAAGAATAAGAATAAAAAGTTAAAGAGTGTAGCTTACATGAGCAGCCCGGCTATGAGTATCGTGCCCAGGAGCACGCTGGGCCTCTGGTGCCCCGCGTGCACGACCAGCAGCAGCGCAGGCGCGCCCAGCCACGTGCTGGCGGGCCGCGGGCACGCGCACGTGTTTCCATGCTGCATGGCGGCAGGGGTCTCTCCTAAGCCAATGAGAAAACAGTCAGTAATTGTACAAAGCAATACAGCAACGCAAAAAAAAACAAGGCTACAGATATAGTGTAACTTCATGCCAGCGTTATCTCCGAAGGGGTCGCGTGTGGTGATTTTGGACCTATTTATTTTTACGGGTAAGGGGGCCGGCCTCACACCAACCACTTTCAGGGTTTCCCAGCTCCCGAGGAGAGTGGTTCTCATTTCTTAAGAAGGCTGAGTACACCTAGCCGGTATTTATTTTGGGTTTGTAATAGACACCGAAACGGGAAATCATTTCTGACACCCTCGGTGGGGATCGAACCCTCACTCTCGGCATGGAATGCAAGCACTCTACCAACTGAGCTATCGACCGGACAATAAATACATATTATATTGTTACGAGCGTATGGTAGCATTACGCTCCTCCAGTTCTTGTTTGCCGCATACGCCAATCTTGTCAAATATGACTTTTTCATGCAGTTGTCTTAAGAACTTAATAATCAAATTCTACACAATCTGAGCTAAGGAAAATCGTAAAACTTGATAATGTGAGAGTTCTTTTAAATATTTTTTTTGTTTTCATAAGACACATTGGTCCAGTACACATGCAAACATTTCTCACGTAAAATTTTCTCAATGGCGTATACGGCAAACAAGAACTTAGGCAGCGATTAGAGTAAAATGGAACGCTCTGATATTAGAATAATCCACGTTGTTCGAGAACAGTCGAGAACCATCCGTACAAACGTTTATAAATGTAAACCGCAGTTGTGTGCAGGCAGATTATCGAGTAAAACATTGAGCCGTGAATTCGAAAGCAAGAGCAAGAAAACAATTATTTTAAATTGTGAACCAAAGCGTGTAAAATAAATTGTTTTAAAATAAATAATCGCACTTTAATTAAGAGAGAACCCAGTAAAATCATAACTCTATCAAAGATGTGGAAGTGTGCCCAAAAAAAAATCAGAGGTGCTCTTTCAATCGAATTATCATTACTCCATTAGGTGGATACCTCTTATACTTAGGATGAGCCTCCACCATCAGTTTCTATATTGAATTACGTAAGCCTCGCATATCAAAGAGGTCTATGATCTTCTACGTCTGGTCGGTGAATCGATAACCTGATTAACGATATCGAATTAAAAGCCAGACAGGCTTTACCTGACAATATTATGCTGAGCTCTGCAGACACGTATCTACAAACTAGGTTATGTACCTCAACAAAAGCCTTTGAGATCCACTTCTGCCTCTTCATATTAAATCACTTACAAGAATAACCTACTCGTATAATTCTGTATCGTACCTATTGGTAGTTCTAGTGTTTTAACTGTTCATGTGTTTGACCGGTCAGTAGTCTAGTGGTTAACACTTGTACGGCGCTAGAGAAACTGTCCAATTTATTAAATTATATTTATTTATTATTGTGGGTTCGAATCCCGGAGTAGCACAAAAAAAAAACATTTATATTATCAAATGCGCTCTTCTCTGGGTGAAAAATTCATACCTATACCTTTACCGAAAGACTGACTTCCAGCAACTAAGTATTGACGCTTTGTAGCGACGACCAAGCTCATAAACACCTCTGCGGCACTTCAACAAGTGTCATATACCTCTGCAGTCTCTTAAATTTAGGGAGTCTCCCGCACAGGACTTCTAAAAAAAAATTTGAAGAAGAGAATATTTACCGTTGAGGACGTGCAGCATGACGCTGGCAGACTCCAAGTTGGAGGGACTGCAGGAGTAGTTGCCGGAATCCTCGCGTCGGGCGTTGTAAATGATGAGAGTGCCAATCTGGGGAAGAATAAAGTGATGATCATTAGTCTTTTCATACATAGCTCTTATCAACCATCTTGTGTAAAGTTGATCGGCTTATCCTTTTTATGAGTTGCTCTACGTTATCAGTGCACTCTCACACTAACAGTGTGAGATAACATGAACTCAAAGGAAAATCATTAAGAGATATTGTTATGTAAATAACAAATACAAATAAATGTTAGGTAGGTAGATGTATTTGTTATAGCCGATAAGAGTTGGAGTAATTTTCATACTCAAGACTCACCTTTTCAAAAAGTCTTATCCATGATCGGAGAGGGCCCTTGAGATGTGACATACACAAAAACAGCGCTCTCTTATCATTTGAAAATAAAATAAATTAGCCTGTAATTATTATTATAGGTACCTACCTAGGAAAGAGACATTTAATTATGTACCTAGTGGAAGCTTTATGTTCTGGAATGTTCCAGCGAAATTGGATTCTAGTAACTACTGTCTTTGGGAGTATATAAAGCGCAAGTTGCTTGCGAGTCAGTCAGTATTGATACGACGCTTTGCTTTTGAACAGAAAGACAGTGTCAGTGATAACCAACGATGAAATAAATGTAAAATGCTAAACCATAAATGTGAATTGTTAAAAATAAATATAAATTGTTAAATAAATCTAAGAGTAAAATAAATATCCATGAAAGAAGACTAGTTTTTTTTTAATTTAAAGACTTTTTGAACCCTAAAAACACAACAATATTAACTTAAACTTCAAAGTTGTTATTAAAAAAAGGACAATGCTGTAACGAGCGTGGCAGTATTAGTGCATACGCAGTATTAGTGCATATCACGGCATATCGTGCATATCGTGCAGTATCACGGCAGTATTAGTGCATACGTGATCCTTACGCTTTGGCATTGGAATCATCCACTTTGTTCGAGAAATCAAGAACAGTTGAGAACCATCCGTATGAACGTATTTAAACGAAAGCCAGAATTGTGTGCAGAGGAAAGTTTCGATTAAAACATTGAGCTGTGAAGTTGAAAGCCAGAGTTATAAATCAATTGTTGTAAATTTTGAACCAAATCGTTTACATTAAATTCTTTTAAAATAAATAATCCCAGTTTAATTAAAAGAGAACGCCGTAAAATCATAACAATACATATAAGTAGTACTTGTTCATCTCTCTGAGGTTTATTTAGAACTGACTCTAGGAAACAACGCGTCTTCTTTTATACACATTTCTCCCTGTGGCTTTTCTGTACGAATTTGCCGTGTTCCACCGTCAGCCAATCAGAGCGTTGAACCGCCTCTTGTTTATGAAGCGCTCAGTGACGCTTCGCTACGGAAACGCAGGGGTGTGGCTATGTTTTTTTTTTTTATAATTGAAGGTGAATTTACCGTAGAGTCGATGCCTATGCGCTCCATGCGGATGTCCAGCAGGTTTCTGTCATAGTTGAGAACCCGCACCGTGTCGTGGTACCAGAAGATGTAGGCGGGCTCGTCCAGGGAGCGGGTGATGACGCAGCGCAGGGAGACAGTGCTGCCCGCCTTCACGTACAGGTCAGCCTCGCCCACGATCTCAATTTTGGGGACTGTGAACAACAAAAACATGGAACAATTATTATTTAATTTTCCTATAGATGTTGCCGTATCCCAAATAAGAAAATTTCGAAGATTGAGTTAGCTGCAGAAGTGCTTAAAAGGGCAATTTTTCTTTCCATGATAATTTTGAAGATTTTTACAGTTAAGTCGGTGAGTTTTTTGGGTAAAAATGAGCATGAAACTCTATTGAGTAAAAAGGTAAACGCACTGTATTTGTTCGTTTTTTTTAGTTATACTGGTGAAAAAACTACATATGACTTTGGGGCTGTCCATATATTACGTCATTCGCATTAAGGGGGAGGAGTCTGGTCTGCGGATGATGGCAAATGATGTACGAGTACCAAAAGTGACGCCGTTCTTGTAAATACCAATTTCTACAAAATATGCAAAATATTACGTACGTAATATAACATTATTAATTATTAAGCTCATCCATTATTACAGCAAGAGGGGGGGGAGGTCATAAGATAATGACTATTGGATGATTGTAAGGGGGGGGGGTCGAAAATCGGCCAAAATCGGCCAAAATCGATGACGTAATTTGTGGACAGCCCCTTTCGAAAAAAATTCCGACAAATCGTTTTAAACATTCAAGATAATGTGTAAAAATGAAGATAATGAGTTCCACTTTTTTTTTGTTAAAAATAGATTATCCAATTACGATAACACTCCTAAATCCATTTAAAAAAATAATACGCATAAACAACTTTTGAGATTTGATTTTAATTGTCTTCTTTTCTTTTATTTGAACCTGTGTGTTTCTTTTTCATGGCATCAAAAGTTTTAATTTCATTTTTTCGACGGACGTCAAAATGTACAGGCTGTTTCGCAAATTGAAAAGTTTTTGAAACAATCTCATTTTTATTTTTCTAATTTCACGAGCCGTCTCTGCACAACTGACGTTGATTAATTTCATAAGAATGAGACGAAAAAAAAGAAAACAATTATTCATTCCCATCTCAAAATATACAACGTTACATAAGAAAAATGTGCATTGGATTGTAAAAACAAAACATCTTGAAAGCAAGCATACTAATTCCCAAAATGGCATTTAAATTGTTTTACTTACGATTCTGTTTTTTTTTTCATTATTTATATTTGGTTTTCAACTTCAGAAATAACTCTGTTGAGGCTATAGCCACCTCTAGTGGAATGGTGATGATGAAAAAACAGTTACAGTAACATTACAAAATTTTGAATAAATTGTGGTTACATGGAAAAGCGTAGACGTTTCGTATGAAGATAAAATGTCCATTTGAATATTTTATAAAGAGAGTGCAGAAATGATACAGGCGAATGTTTATTTTGACTGAGTTTTCCGTAAAATAAATTTTTTAATTTAATTTTGATTAAGCTTCAAAAGTGAAGAATCATTGAAAAGATTTACATTCAGTGTTGTTCAGTAGGTAGCTCAATACAGTGTTTATTAAATGTACTGTGTCACATGGTTTACTAGAAATTCTAATAACTGTGATTGTATTTTTCATAAGCCATTATCGACACAAACTGGAGAAACAAGGCTTACATAATTATTTTTGACCATTTACGAAACAATGCAAGTCTGCATTTTTAATTAAGAGATCAAAACAGATCTTTCCTTGACTTATAGGTTGGTATGAGTCTGACCCCTGCTTCAGGAAAACCAATTTCACCCCTGCTTCAGGGAACGTTTGTTAGTACCTACACATTAAGCTTTTGTAATCGCAAACTTGCACGTGTCTGTTTGAGGGCATGCATTTAATATGAATTTAAAATATTCATATATCTTTGCAACATAGATTATAGATGCTTTAAGTAAGTTTTGGTATTCAAGTTGGTGCTAATAAAAAAAATCTCAATTTACCCAACGTGATCGCACGTTTTAAAAACATATGGCAAATCTATAAGACATCACATGAAACTATGTGTGTACGTCATGTTTTTTGTTCTGAAAAGACCTTGAAAGTGATTGTATATTGTTATTAGATAAGTGGTTGTACTCACCGACTACATTCAGCTGGATGAAGTGGCTTATCTTGGGTTCAGTTCCGATTTGGCACTCGTATATGCCGGCATCTCGGGGCTGCACGTACTTCACCTGTATAAAAACAAAGAAAATTACATTCACTTACAATACTTAGTGGCTTAATTAACAAACACTATCACATTCAGTAACTATCGATGTAATAAAAATATCAAGGCGGTGGACAAAAAACATCATTTCATTCGTGTATTCTTAACAGGGTTATTCACAACACATTTGATACCTAGCTTATCCATTGATCATCGTATTTTTGTTTGGAAAATTCACGTTAGGTGGCGATTAATTCATGGATTTCATGTAAAGTTAGTACCTACTACTAGATTTAGTAGTTCAAAAACAAAGAGTCAAAATATTATCACACGAAGTATTCATTGTTTTAAAGAGATTACATAAAATTCTACCGAAAGTTCAAAAGACTGCTGTGGTAGGTTATCTAAGTAATTTTCTTAAAAAAAAAAGATTATAACAAAGAGTGACCAATACTTTCAAAGATGCACCTTTATATTAATATGTAGGCATACTTTCATCTCCAACAATTAATGTCAAATGCTATACGCCTTAAAACAAATTCAGATCATAGCAATGATTTTTTTAAAATAACAATACATTCAAACAATTAAAGTATGATGTATACACATCGTAAGTTTATTTGATTAAGGAGCGAGTATAATTTATTTATGTATAACCAGTTTCGTGAACAGTCTTTATTTAATCAGGTACGAAATATTGATAACTGAAATGTAAAGGGTTACAAAGTACATACGGTATAAATAAATAAAATGTATATTTGTTAGATGTTTTGTATAGGAAAGTATTGACATTTTTTGTAAAGATTTCTTTTTAAAGTTTTGTTATTTTCTTAAACTTAAATGTTATTTATTATTTGAATTCCTTGACTTAAAGGTTTATGAGGCTGACCACCCATACTGTAAAAATTGTTTCAGGGAAGGTAGGCAAAAGTTGTGGGGCTTGTGTTCATTTGAGGTTTGGATTTTATTTGTAAGTACACATTCAGCATTTGTAAGCGCGAACTACGCGTGTTTGTTTGTAGGCATGCATTTGAGAGCTTCAAATGTTAATATATCCTTACGACTTAGATTATCAATTATAAATAGATTATTATACATGTATACTTGGTTGTAGTGATATATTTTGAAATTTTAATCTCAATTTGATTTATGCATTGGCGAAGTCAATTTTTGTTTGAATCATACATCGAGCGTCCCCTATAGACTTTGTAATGTGACATAAAAGGTGGCTGTTATACACCAAGTAGATTAATTGATATGATCATCGTTATTATGCTTCTGAACTATTCTACCGCTGCAAACTAGAGTACACTTATGTATGTCAATTGAATTGAAAATTATGCAAATATTGTTGAAGCTTCAAAATGGAAAATGAAAGATGGAAGAATGAGCGTTGAATTTGAAAGAAGAATAATGAAAGGCAGGTGCGTACTGGGTGCTACCGCTAGCATGGCCAAGAACCAGAATCTTTAAAAAAATGTTCGACTGGCGGTGCACGGTGGTATACTTTTGCCCACTCTGATGTATGGAATTGAAGCCTGGACGGTGAGTGAAAGTGAGATTAGTAAAGTCCATACAGTAGAAATGGACTACTTAAGAAGTATGATTGGAAAAAGACGGAGTGATAGGGTGAGGAATGGTTTTGTTAGAGAGGAATGTGGTGTAAGAGAAAGTGTGAAAGTAAGTTTAAAAGAAGTATACTTAGATGGTTTGGACATTTGGAGAGAATGAATGAGGAAAGACTGACGAAGAAAGTATATGCTGTGAGAATTGATGGATGTCGTGGAAGAGGAAGACCGAGAAAGGTATGGATGGACCAAATTTTCTAAATAGCGAATGAATGGGATATCCAGAGTCATAATTAAATGTGAGCTTGTATGAAAAAGGTTATGACTCTGGATGAAATGAAAGAAGTATGCAAGGATCGAAAGAAATGGCAGTTGATCTGTAATGCTGGCGTTTAAAGCTGAGGCCTTTAAAATTAAAATAAAATAAAATATGTTTTGTAGTTTTTTAAATTTTTTACTGTTTAATTGTTTAGAGTTTATTTGTTTTATATATTTGAATGTATAAATTGCTTGTATTCCTTGACTGATAGGTTAGTATGCGGCTGAACACCCATACTGTAAAAAATGGTTCACTTTGCCAATGTCACCCCTGTTTCAGGGAAGGTCGGCAAAAGTTGCAGGGCTTATGTTCATTTGAGATTGGGTTTTTTATATTGTAGGTCCACATGCGGAATGTGTAAGCGCGAAATTATGCGTGTCTGCTTGTGGAAATGCATTTAATATGAATCTCAAATGATAAATATCTTTTCAGCTTAGATTTAGATTTAAATTTAGATTACATTATATTATTATGTTGTACCCAGGCCCGAATTAAGGGCGGCGACACCCTCTGTGAGATTCGAACCCGAGCTCACGGCATGGAATGCAAACAGTCTACCAACTGTCCTATCGACCGGACTACATAAATACCTAAAATAAGACCTACACTTAAACAACAAATGGAACAAATTAAATAATGTTCCAAGGTTTTCCGTGGTGGATACTTTATATAACTCGTTTCCAATTTTAAACATTTTTATTTGACTGCAAAGAAAGCGTTGGCGGTTAATACAAAAACAATAATTAACCGATTTTATGAAACCTTTTTTAATTTGTTTACGGTAAAGGAGTAAAATTTCTATTTATAAACATTAATCCAAATTAAATTTGTAGCTTATATCATGTTTCATTACAAATTGAAAATGATTTTTTTTTGTATAAATAATTACCGACGCACATATTGAAAAGTTTTAAAAATAACTCTGTGCCTCCTGTGAAAAGTGATACAACTCGAGTTATACCCTTTTTGAGATTTTTACATAGAAATAATCAGAAAAAAATTAGCGATTTTTTGGTCTTACTCACATTCTTCTATCTGCTATAGTTTAGGAAATATAACTGGCAGGATTTAGGCAAAAAAACGTGAAAAGTGATATAAGTCAAGTTGTATCCCTTTTAGTAATTGATCCACACATTGTTTTTTACAAATTTATCGTGAATATTGATACATCTCGACTTATATCACTTTACACCAATTTTTGACTGGAATTTTAGCCAAGTTATACGATTCAGGTAAATTATGAAAATACTACTATTTTAAGTACAACAATTGTGTCTTTGGGGTAGTATTTTTATAATTAGTTTGAGCAACATTCTGCCTGGACCATTATCTTATGAGTTATTAAATTTAAAAAATATTAAGCTTTTTGTGTATCACTTTACTCAAAGACAACTTATAGGTGCAATATAATATAACTCGACTTGTATCATTTATCACGTAATAAATGATACAAGTACAGGCAAAAAAAAGGTACAACTGACAGAGTTTAATAAATTATTTGTAAACTATAATAGTAACCATAAAAATTAGAATGCACAGTGAAAGTGAATGTTTTTATCTACAAAATAAGGTACTTATGTGTAACCTAGCCCACTTAGTTCATGAATTAGAATTTTTTAAATCTTGTTTTTGCTCTCCTGTAAAATGATGATTTTTGAGTTGTATCACTTTTCACAGGAGGCACCTCATTTCCGAGAAAAAATGAAATCAAACGCAAAATAAAAATTAAAAATGGAAATGGTAAATATCTCTTTTGGTTCCTTATTTTATAAAGTCGATAAAAAAAACCGTGAATTTACATTCGAAATATTTCATTTAATTTCTGAGATTCCATTTTTTATTCTGATGAAAAAAAAATACGCAAGAGCTCAACTACTTTATCAGTTTTAACAGGTCAGCGTTATGGCCGTGCGGATCAAGATGGTAATTTCGACAAGTATTCTTGAATTGAACACAACGCTGAGTCGATTTCCATCAGCCCTTTTAACGAAAACTTTGACCCTGGTTCAAAAATGATGGTATTAGTCGAGCTTAAATTATTAATACGTTAAAAAATATGATCATGTATTTACTTCTCATAGGGAGGATTCAGACAGGATTTTTAAAGCTCACAAATCAAGGGTGTTCCCGTGGAAGGATCTTTTTCAGCTCAGAGATCGAGGGTGTGGTTTTGTTTGAGGCATTAGAGGGTCATGATCCTCAGCGTCAGGAGTCTAGTCCACTCTTTTTTTCTCTACGCTTCTGAAACATGGACTATAAAAGCAGCAGAAAGAAGAATAATTGACGCTTTAGAAATGTGGTGCTGGAGGCGCATGCTTCGAATCCCATAGACAGCTAGACGCACCAATGAGTCCATTCGTCGGGAGCTGCGATTGGATGGCTTGACTCTGGCCAGTATATGCACACGCCGTGTTCTTCAGTTCTTCGGACACGTTGTCCGTGGCAATGAGGATAGCCTGGAACGACTGGTTGTGATCGGTGGCTTGGAGGGGAAGTGAGGAAGAGGTAAATCCTCCACACGATGTTCCGATCAAGTGAAGACATTAGCAGACACCTCGGTGGTTGGAGTGTTGCGGGCTGCGCAGTGAAGAGAGAACTAGAGAAGATTGGTTGCTTCCACAAGGATCACAGCCCTCAGTAATGAGGAATAGGATTAAGAAGAAGAGATACTAAGTGCAGATTCCATGAAGACTCACCTGTAGCGTCCACGTGTTGGTGGTCTCAACCAGAAAGGACTGGAACCTCTCGTCAGCTATGAAGGTGTACCGGTCCACAGTCAAGATGTGAGTGTCGCGCTTGCGAATCCAGGAGACAGACTTGTTCCCCAGCTGCTTTATCTGCGAACAAAACAATCACGAAGGTTAAACTAGGTTTGGAATTAAATAGGAAGTGAATGGATCTCCAAAACACGCAAAATTAATGTATTATTAAAGATTTACTAGACTTTCCATTATTTAGATGAGAGCTAAGGAGGTCGTTGTAATGAATTAACGTAACTTGACTCAACGAAGAAAAATCAGTGAGTTTGAAATTGTTTCTTCAATTATAGGAATTCAGCTAAATTCACGTTGAACTATCAAAAGTGACGTTATACAATACGGTGCTGTCAGATACAACTCTTGTCACGTTCATTTTAGGCAGTGTAGGTCTACATTTACAGATAAAAAGCTAAAATAAGTACCTATCTATACTTATAAAACCAAAAAAGCGTTCGTTGGTAATGCGATAGAATGGTGAAGGACTAAACGGTTTTGGCTGTCTTTCGTTTCAGAATAAAGTACGTAATCTGGGAAGGGTTATAGCGTACAAAAAAGTTGATAAAATAACGCAGAACATGTTTAAATTTGTGAAATGCTGAACGTCGTTTTTATATGGGAATTGATCATTTCCAACTTCATCTAATTGACAGATTTTTGTTCCATATTCAAATTTCATTAAATGTGTTCGGTTTGAAATATTGTGAGAGGTTGAACAAAATCAAATTAATAAAATAAACTGGTAGGTACAAAATTTGAAAATGGAATACAAAATCATATTATTCATAAACAGCCTTTACCAAACAGAACTCTTTTTTAAAAAAAGGAATTTAGCTTTTCAACTGTCAAAGTCATGAAAAGCGTTCAAGGTTAAATAAATAAGTCTTTGATCTCAGTTACAAATATATGCACTCATTTAAGGTTCATATTGAATGGATGCCCAAAAGGAAACACATGTTAGTTTGTGCATACACATAATGCATGTTTATTTTCAAAATAAGACCCAACTGCAAATCCCTAATAACAACGGTGCAATTTATGCTGACTTAACTTTTAACAGGCAGAAGTGAAACAATTTGTACACCAACTTACAAGTCGAGGATTTATAATCTAAGTTGCATAAAAACATATGGTGGCTCTTTCAACATTTCTTAGATCCGTCTAGTCTAATCTAATCTAAGTTGCAAAGATATGTTACATTGGAGATTCACATAACATGCATTCTCACAACCAGACACGTAAAGTTTGCGCTTGCACATGCCTCATGTGAACCTACAACATAAAAACCAAATTTCAAATGGGCATACACCCTGCAACTCTTGCCATCCTTCCCTGAAACAGGGGTGACATTGGCAAAGTGAACCATTTTCACAGCATGGGTGGTCAGCCGCATACCAACCTATAAGTCAAGGAACATACATGACAAATTACATTTCAAGACATATAATCTAAGTTGCAAAGATATTTTGTCATTTTAGACTCATATTAAATACATGCCCAAAAGTAAGCACATTGTAAGTACACGCTTACACATGATGCATGTGTACATAAACTTTGAAACTCCTGCCACTTTCGCTGAAACCGGGGGGGCATTGACAAAAGTGAACCAAGTTTTACTACATACTCGATCTTCTTACTGAATATTCAATTTTCTACATGCAAACTTGAGCTCGAATCGTCCATATAAGGTAACAAATCAAAGCTAACATGAAGAAAATATGAATTTTGTATCATCAATAGATCGTGAAAAAAGGAATGAATTTTTTCCGAATATAAGTGGCAAAGGTATTGGGTATTCACAAAATATGCATTCTCACAAGCACACATGTATAATTTCGCGCTAACACATGCCGCATGTGGACCTACAATTTAAAAACCCAATCTCAAATGAACATAAGCCCTGCAACTCTTGCCGTCCTTCCCTGAAACAGGAGTGACATTGGCAAAGTGAACCATTTTTTACAGTATGGGTGGTCAGCCGCATACCAACCTATAAGTTAAGGAGCATAAACACAATGATCTAAATCTAAGTTGCTAAGATATGTATCATTTAAGATTCACATCGAATGCATTCCCACAAGCAGACATGCATAATTTCACACCAACGCATGCCGCATGTGGACCTAAAATATAAAAACCTAATCCGAAATGAACATAAGCCATACAACTCTTGCCGACCTTCCCTGAAACAGGTGTGCCATTGGCAAAGTGAATCATTTTCTGCAGCATGGGTGGTCAGCCGCAAACCAACCTATAAGTCAAGGAACATACACAATAAATTATGTTTTTAAAATCAATAAACAATAATATAAATGGACCTCCAAAACAATGATCTACCCTTATTATCTTATTGATTTTACTTCTTCTAATATCAATCAAGATGTATACACCATACATCAACCATTGCAACAAGCTTTATTTAAAGCATCATTAAAACCTATAAATGATAATTTAATTATTTTTGAGATGTACCCAGAAAACGTTTCCTTCTGCCCAATAGAACGACAGCATTCTTTTATTGGTATTAAGCAATGATGGTTTGTACTACACTTGTTGGTTTGTGGGCATACATCTGAGAGCTTTAAATGAATATATCCTTGCAACTTAGATTATAGATTATAGATGGTTGAAATACCAATTACAGTGTAAAAATGACAAAAGATATAAAACTTTCATATACACCTCCTGAAATTTTAAAGGCTACAACATCTTTCATAACTGCAATCCATAGTACTTCAATATCTTTAAATGAGCCCAATTTCATTTGTTATAATGTCCATGAAAATATGCACGCTCAATTGTTTTAAGTTATTGGGCGATGCCGTCTCACTATAATAGTTACAATGATCACTTCAAAATAAGATTTCTTCGCTCATCTTTTCCATTATCTGAAGAACAGCCATTCCCAAATTTACAAATCCACAAAACTATTGAATCTCATTTATAAAAAAAAACGCAGGATAAAATCTGCGGGGTCAGCTAGTATATTAATAAAATACCCAATATTAATAGACTTCTTTCGGCTTATAAAGTGTGATAAAAACTGTTGAGTGTCTGAGAAAGAGTGACCATTTACTGTGCAAAAAAAGCCTTTGTTAATTTTAGGCTAATAAGAGAAGAAAGATCTCCCTTCTATCCTTGTCTTCAAACAACAAGTGAGCTGTAATCTTTTGTTGTATAAATAAAAACTCCTTATTTTATGGAGTAGTAAGCATAATAAGAGGAAGATAGCTTGCACAAGAAAAGAAATGATAGAAAGCTAATGCTTTCAAAAAGCGAACAAAAATGTAACTAAGCTGCACATATAGAACAAGTTCTCCTCAAAGGAGTCATATGTGGCGTGCGGAACCTATTTATGTTTACACTAACCAATTTAGAACCTATTTATAAAGGGGGTCTTCCTTACCACTTCAGCTAAAGTGGGGGCTTCCCAGCTCTCAAGGTGGCTAGATCTCAATTTTTGTGAACGCTGAGTAAGCCTTGCCGGTATTTCATTTCATTCGATGGCGGTAAGGGAGGGGATTGTAAAAGATTTTCTAGTGTTGTTTTATTCATTTTAAACGCCCAGACTTTTGCATAGTATGTCGCAAAAAACTTTTGAAAAAAAACTAGTACTTAACCGTTATTGGTATTGATGGAATTTAATATATGCAAAAAGTAATCCGGTAAGGGCAAAACCATTCATATGTAGATTATGATAATGCCGTAAAACCCGGCGCAGTTTTGCGAAATTGAAATGAAATATTTAAAAGCGAAACAATAGGAAATTAGGTTAAATATTAATATGAAATAATCCACGAGGCGGTAATTAGTCGCGCTCCTAATTAACCCTGCATAGCAGTTATTGTAATCCGTGGACCGGCGCTGGATCAGAATTAAAACATTAAAATTATGGAACGGCGCATTAAGTCCGAACAAGCGATATTTCATATTTAATTGGCGTCAGTATTGAGGCGGCCATGCCCGTCCTTTAAACGGTCTCACGGCAGGGGTCGAGGCGCAGTGGCTGGCGAAATCACAGTGCAAAAACTTCCTTGTCATCTTATATAAGGCAAAATGTAAATAATAATATAATTCTACACTTTTACTTTCATTTTTTTAAGAAATCCTGTGCGGGAGACTCCCAAGATTCTAAAGACTCTAGGGGTCTATGACACTTGTTGTAGTGCCGCAGAGGTGCACGAGCTTGGTCGTCGCTAATACTCAAGCAAGACCCATTTGCTGTAAGGCTGGATGGACCTTTAGTAACCGGTCTTTATGAATTTTTTTTTTCAACCCAGCGAAGAGCACATTTGGAAATACAAATGGTATATTTTTGTGCTCCGTCGGGATCCGAATCCACAACCTTCCATTTACGAGTCCGAAGTGTTGCCACAGGATTACGGACTGGGCCAAGATGTCAACGACACGCGGTGTACCTGAGCGGTCACAGTAGCATCCGCGCCCAATGTTATCGGCGCCATGACAATAATTTAGTTCTTGAGTTTTTCGGGCGAGACTATGTTTGACATTCAGCTTCTTCATCCGCCGACGTTTCGCTTTCACGAGCAGAAAGCATTCTCAAGGCTAGTTATAAAAGCAACGTGGCGGTCTTTCTGTTATGTTTTCAGTTACTTTTACATATTTTATACCTCATAAGAATGTTTATTTTGTAAATTGACTTAAGTCAAGTTTTCGTCACAAATCAAATCAACCTCAAAATCTAAGTTTGGCTTTGTATTTACTTCTTTCGGTTTTGTGCCACGCTGTACCGTTTTCCGGTAATTTAATGTGTTCTAGATTTATTTCTTGAGGTTTAATATACTGCAGATGATATATTTTAAGTTTCCAATGCACTGTTTGTTTTATTAAAGCATGGAGCATAGCCATCAATGGCTTGGCTCCACCGTATCTGACTGACATAGTTTTGCCTGTTGAAATCACCCAGATCCGTGGGCGATGGAGCAGTCAATTTGGTTCAACCGCGCCGTCAGATTCGTAAAAATTTCGGGGGCCGCGCTTTCCGTGTTGCGGGTCCGGTGGAGTGGAACAGATTGCCACCCGGAGTGAAAAACTTTAAATCTGCAGGTGTATTTCGTGGAGCACTCAAGACATACATTTTTTTTTTTTTTTTTTTTTTTAAATTTAAAAAAATAGATTTGTGAATAGGAATGCAATTCACCAACCTATTTTGCCTGGCCAGAAACAGGTATTAATATCATCATTTAATAATTCATTATTGTTTATTATTAATGAATTATTAAATAATAATTACCCAATAACATCTGTTGAACCAGGGTCAAAGTTAAAGTCAAGTGACCCAAGCGGGGATCGAACCAGCGTTGTTCCATTCTAAACACGCTAGAAAGATCAGCCCTCTTAGCTCCCGCGGCTATAACCCCGACACCTTTTTAGAAAGTCTTATCCATGAACGGAGAGGGCCCTTGAGGTGTGACACACACAAAAACGGCGCTCTTTTATCATTTGTAATTTCAAATAAATAAGCCTGTTATAATAATAATAATAATAAAAGACTTGCTTTAGCAAAACATATCTTTATTTTAAGTTGTCATTCGTTGCCGCTTGTTCCCCTCACCTCTGGTACTCGCGTTCACCAGTAGACACTACACGGGCAGGCTGCCTTCATGGCATAAATGACTTTATAGCTTCCTTCATTTTAATTTAGAGTCGATTAAAATTTCCCTCCGCCCGCAGCCGGGCTACGCTGCTGCAGGGCTACATTTAGGGAAATTACCCTCCTTACAGGGGAAACTCTCGTCAGCTTATGAGACGTGCCTCGTTACACATTTCCAAATTTTGAAAACGCAATTTTGTTTAGAAATATTGCCGCCATTGTCGCGGTTTTCTCTGCAAGCAGTTTAAAAATTAAATCCCTTACAATTGCCAAAAGAAGAAATAAAATATTTAGTTGTTTGCAGCAATAAAATAAAATGTTATGTTTTCAACAATAGCACAAATATTTAGGTGCTTCGCGGTTAATTTAAGATTCAAGGTGAAATGAAAATAAATTGCTTTGATTGTTTTCTTTGTTGTTTTCTGTTTTAAATGTGAATCAAAATCATTTAAAACCTCTCTTTGGTTTTTCAAAAATATTTGTTGAAAACAAGACTTGGCTTTCTGAGAAATTTGTGCCGTTTTTGGACTGACCTTTAAGCAATAAAAAAAACACCTTTCGTTAAAATTATAACTTTAAGTGACCTCTTTAATTTTTGTACTTATAAATTAAATGTATTCTAAGAATAAAACAGAATGTTGTTCATTTATTAACGTCATTCGTTTATTTTTTGCATTTCAGTGAAAGTAGACAAAGAAGTGCCTGAAGATCTAAAACAAAATATTAAGTTACGTTTTTTGGTGCTAATCTATTTACACAGTGTAAGTCAATTTTTAATTATTTAAAAATTCAAATGGATAAACATAGAGTTTTAATTCACTTTTTTTTTTTGTGCTCGAACATTTTCGTTTAATGTGGCATCTTCAGGAGCAGAATGGTTACCAATATTTTTATAAAATAATTTTCGAAACAATAAGAAATAAAATATTAATTCGTCATCTTCTTTTGGATTGGTAAGTTTAGACATAAACAGCAAAGGCAAAGATTATCCCTTTGCGTTGAAACTAAAAAGGTAGAACAGTAGTTAAAGCTTGTTCTGTAGTTACATCGATTTCTCTCATGACCCATTTGCTTGTTCCAGTTGCAAAGGAAAAACAATAAAAGAATCATTTCCTCCCCAAAATAGCCGCCGTATAGAGATTTATGAAGATAAAAAACGATTCATACGCCCATAAAGCGATATCGTTGTGTGGCATTGTATCGATCGTCATAACAAGCGGGGACTCTGTATGGGAAATCAAGGTTTCTGTTATCACTTATTTGGCGAAATCGAATCATCGAGCTCGATCAAACACCGCGTATAAAAACTAATGCCGTATTATGTATGAAAGGAAACTTTACAATCGAAACCGAAAAATATAAAAATAAATTGCCGGCTTTGTAGCTGAGCGGAAATATCGACAGCTTTGTGGGTTTGATTTTGAGGTTGAATGGACAATCCATATTGACCGTAAGTCTTACAGATGTAATAATTGAGTTGTTATTGTGTTATGCTAGATTCATTTTTTCTTTAGTACCGTATTAAAAAAAATAATCTCAAGTATTTCATTACATCTCATTAGTAGTGTTTTGTGGTAGGTACTTACTTTGAAAAAACTATTAATGGTTTGTAACTGGAAAGAATATAAATAATAATGAAAGAATATAATAAATAAATGTCGGTGTTATAGCCGCGGGGATCAAGACAGGTTATTTGGAACCGGATAACGCTGGTTCGAATCCCCCGACGATAACTTCGACCCTGGTTCAACAGATGCCGTTGCATGCACACAAGCTTCTGCTTTCGCATAAAGACAACTGGCCAGGTAAAATAGGTTGGTGGATTGCATTCCTTTCCAAAAATCTATTAAAAAAAAAAAACCAAAATATAACGAAATTAAATACCTATCCGCTCGATGGCTAAATGCATTAACATCCTCTTGACAGAAAAAGAGCCAATTTTGATAATACATCTGTGTTAGAGATGTTTTAAGTTTTAAATCGAAATTAAGTCTAACTTGGAGTGAATATGCCAACCTGTAAAGATCATATTTTTTTCATGGTTTTCAAAATGAAATAACTCGTGAAAACCAAAAGGTTCCACACGCAAAATGCTACCTCTTAGGAATTAAACGGTTAGAATTAAAAAGAGTGTACTAAATGTGGAGTGTTTCTACGCCTTAGGTAAAAAAATAATGTGCTACGTTTGTGAGCTGGATACTCATGAGAGAACGAGGGTAAAGCAGGTAGACCAGGCTCAAAGGATTTAAGTAATGTCACACAGAAAAAGTCGTCGAAAGATTTCTGCGCTAATGGCCGATGTTTAGCACTTCCTAAAGCCGATAAGCCGAGCTTAGAGACGGAGTTAGGGACAATCCAGTCCGCAGCTGAATCTGACCAGCGGACAGTGAACAGCCTCAAGTCTTGGATATGAAAACATGGTGTACGCACTGCTTAAGAGATTGTTTTCACATAAGGATACTTTTTTCCTCCTAAAAATATGATTTTTGAGACTTTTTACACGTTCCTGTTTGTGGGCATGCATTTGTAAGAGTTTTGAATGTTAATATACCTTTGCAACTTAGATTACAGATTAAACGGTACATCTTGGTTTGCAATGATACGCATTCAATATTGTAAATAAGCTCTAATATTGAATTCACGAAGAAAAAGGGCGTGGAATGTTACAATTAAAAAAAAAATAATAATGAGGCAAGGCAAGAGAAGTTAAAAAGAAGGTAAAAATAGGTTGGCTGAATAATGTGCACACCGCATTAAACTGAACTGCCCGCTAGGCAATGGTATCATGGACTTCTATTTGCATGTAACTATGATTAAATCCGATCTCATGATCCAAGAAGATTTTAAAAATAAACTCAAATATGCGCATCGCAGAAATTAATTGCATTTTCGGCAAGATCCTACACAAATATTTTTTAAGAAGAGTAGGAAGTAGGAATACACAATCAGAGGACATCTTATGTTAAGCCATAAAAAAATACGTTTCATTGGAAAAAAATACATTTAAAAATATAACATGTTGTGTATGTCCCTTAACTTATAGGTTGGTATGCGGCTGACCATCCATGCTGTAGAAAATTGTTTACTTTGACAATGTCACCTCTGCTTCAAGAAAGGTCGGCAAGAGTTGCAGGGTGTATGTTCATTTGAGATTTGGGTTTTTATGTTGTAGGTTCACATGCGGCATGTACAAGCGCGAACTTATTCGTATTTGCTTGTGAAAATGCATATTATAATGGGATGACATTGGGAAACATTGGGAAATTCCCAATGTTACATATCTTTGCAACTTAGATTAGATTAGATTAAAAGATTGTTACCTTGCATGGTAGGTAGCCGTGTGTGCCCAGCTGTGCTGTGATGTTAGTCGGGGTGGTGGTGTCGAAGTAGGGGCCCGTGTAGAGGCCGGAGAACCTCTTCACGGTGTGGCGGGGCGTGGGGACCTCCCCGCAAGATAGCACTGCAACAACAAACATCACATCATGATACACTTACATCTGGTATGTGAGGGAAAGTGATGTTAGTGTAGAGGCCGGAGAACCTCTTCACGGTGTGGCGGGGCGTGGGGACTTCCCCGCAAGATAGCACTGCAACAACAAACATCACATCATGATACAGTTACATCTGGTATGTGAGGGAAGGTGATGTTAGTGTAGAGGCCGGAGAACCTTTTCACGGTGTGGCGGGGCGTGAGGACCTCCCCGCATGATAGCACTGCAACAACAACCATCACATCATGATACAGTTACATCTGGTAAGTGAGGAAAGGTGATGTTAGTGTAGAGGCCGGAGAACCTCTTCACGGTGTGGCGGGGCGTGGGGACCTCCCCGCATGATAGCACTGCAACAACAACCATCACATCATGATACAGTTACATCTGGTATGTGAGGAAAGGTGATGTTAGTGTAGAGGCCGGAGAACCTCTTCACGGTGTGGCGGGGCGTGGGGACTTCCCCGCAAGATAGCACTGCAACAACAAACATCACATCATGAAACAGTTACATCTGGTATGTGAGGGAAGGTGATGTTAGTGTAGAGGCCGGAGAACCTTTTCACGGTGTGGCGGGGCGTGGGGACCTCCCCGCATGATAGCACTGCAACAACAACCATCACATCATGATACAGTTACATCTGGTAAGTGAGGAAAGGTGATGTTAGTGTAGAGGCCGGAGAACCTCTTCACGGTGTGGCGGGGCGTGGGGACCTCCCCGCATGATAGCACTGCAACAACAACCATCACATCATGATACAGTTACATCTGGTATGTGAGGAAAGGTGATGTTAGTGTAGAGGCCGGAGAACCTCTTCACGGTGTGGCGGGGCGTGGGGACCTCCCCGCATGATAGCACTGCAACAACAAACATCACATCATGATACTGTTATGTAAATATAAATATTGAAATAAGTATGGGTAGTTATAGTGTTATGTAAATATAAATATTGAAATAAGTATGGATAATTATAGTTATAAGAATCCTCAAAAGTATTGGTAGGTAAGATCGATAATTATGTATAAGTGTAGAATTCTCTAGGCTAAGTAGGTATTTGTTATAATTATAGGAATACTGTATTGCATTGGTAGGTAGGATTTTGGTTGTGTCTAGGTAGTACGTGAAACATCGAGAAGTAATAATTACTCTGGAACCGTCTGGCGACTTTAGTTCTGGATCATACTGCTCTGAAGAGTATAAAGGTGCAAATGGCCTGCAGAGCGGGCCAGTATCATAGAGACTTACAAACACATCGAAGTCATCTGATCAGTGAACCAAAACCAAGTGGAATAATCGAGAAAGTAGTGTGAAAATAAATTTTGTAACTGTGTAAAATAAATAACTATTGAAGAAGACCTGTGTATTTTTAATTTGAAGACAATTGAACCCTAATTTCGTAACAATTGGCGTCAGGTGCGGAATTGTCAAGAAAAATTAAGATCTTCTGTCTAAAAATAAATAAAATAAATTAAATAGTGTTAAAATGAACTTTATTCAAATTGAACTTTGTGTGAACTGACTTTTGTGAAAACAAGTGTTTAAATAAATTTTTGTTAAAAGAAAAGACGCAAAAGCAAGTTGCTTATAAATTCTGGAACATCATATGGAACATAATTCTGGACATAACATAATGACTATTTTACCGCATTGAGAAAGTCATCAAATTGGACCATAGTTTTTTTATTATTGTGTGTGATTAAAAAAATAAAATAAATAAATAAAAAAATCTTGAAAAATATTACAAAAGAACGTTCCAGATTCATCGAGAAAAAGTTTTTGAATAACTATCCTTTGTTTACAAGTGTGTGAATGTACATAAAATACCTACCTGTGTGTTTGAAAGACTTGAGACGAAATAAATAATTATGTACTATCAGACATTATTATGTTAAAAATATTGGTGAATTAAAAATAAATATTAAAAGACAGTACCTACCTACCAATCAGTGTAATCAGACAAATTATTATTTTTGCTAAAGTACGTATTCAAAACAGCTATATATATAAAACTCAAAACTTGTATTAAATAAATTTGAAAATATTTTTGTTTTGACGTAAATTTTGAAAAAAAAATGGCTAAGGTGAACATCAAGGACCTCAAAGTCACTGAGCTTAAGAATGAGCTTCTGGAGAGGGACCTGGAGACCTCAGGAGGGAAGGCGGCCTTACAAGCACGCCTCATGGAAGCTCTAGGACAGTCTGGCGAAGACCCGGCATACTTTGTCATGGCATCTGGGGGAGACCGCGCCCTTGAGGAGCTGAACCTCAGCATCAATGGAAACTTGAAGGAAGGCCTCACTACCATGGAGGAGAAGATGACCAGTAACCTGACAGGACTGAAAGTGGAGATGGCTGACAACGCCAAGACCCTGAAGGAGGACCTGGCAACCATGGAGGAGAAGATGACCAGCAACCTGACCGGGCTGGAGGAGAAGATGACTGGGCTGGAGGAGAAGATGACCAGCAACCTAGCCGGGCTGGAGAAGAAAGTGGCAGAAAGCTCGCGAGCAATGTCGGAGATTGAGGCCCGTGTGGCAAGCCTGGAGGATCGTCTGCGTGCCGAGCTGGCTGACAAGTGCCAGATGGAGTCCACCAGAATATCCCCCAAAGGCGGCCTTCACGACGAGACCGACCAGGGATGCTCAACTCCAACCAGGGTCACTAGAGGGGATGACGACCCTTCGCTGTCGAAGCACAACCTTCCGACCTTCGACGGGAAGACGTCGTGGGAGGAGTATTTGACCCTCTTTGAGACGGCTGCCATGATGGGAGCCTGGAGCCAGCAGAAGAAGGCTTCGGTTCTCAGCCTGTCGCTCCGAGGAGACGCTCTCAGGGTTCTGCAGGCCATACCCCTGGACAACCGTGGTGACTTTGGGCAGCTGAAGCAGCGCCTGGATATGCGCTATGGCCACAAGTGCCTGGAGCAGCTGTACAAGTCGCAGCTGAACACAAGGGTGCAGAAGCCCAACGAGAGCCTCCAGGAGTTTGAAATGGACATCGCCCGCCTGGTACGAGACGCTTACCCGACAGCCTCCGACGACATCTGTGAGAGCTTGGCAGTGGACAAGTTCCTAAATGGATTGCGGGAATGGGAGACGCAACAAGCCGTAAAACTGGCCCATCCCAAGGCTTTGAACGAGGCGCTCAGCCAAGCTCTCGAGTTTGAGGCTGTCAAACAGTCCATCAGGGGCCACGCCAGGGTTCGTGCAGTCGAGGCAGAGGAGGTCAAGCTACCTACAACCGAGGAGCTAATTGAAAAAGTGCTGGAACGTCTGAGACCTCGAAGACGAGACCCACGCTGCTGGAACTGCGGACAGCTGGGCCACCTTAGCACCAAGTGTCCCAAGCCTCAGAAACCCAGAAAACAGGCTGCGGAAAACTAGAAAGGGTTAATGGGAAGGGGCAACCGTTGACCCACGCTGGAGAGGCCCTGAAATCTGCTGCTACTGTCGCAACCGTGAGAGGAAAAGCCAGCAGCATTTTTATCAATGGCATAATAGATGGAGTAACTCGTGAACTACTGGTGGACACGGGAGCAACCAGGACAATTCTGAGACGCGACATAGTGGCACGAGGTAAGCAGATTGCACCAACAAAGTGGTCTCTGCACACCGCCACGGGAGAGTCAGCACAGGTGTATGGGGAGACGATTGCCACCTTCCAAATTGGCAGCACCACTTTTGATCATCGGACGTTGGTGGCCAACATTGAAGAAGACGTTATATTGGGAATGGACATACTGGACAGATTTGGGTGCAGTTTAAATTTAAAGAAAGGGTCCATTAAAATTGGAAATGAAGAAGTCATCCTGCAAAGACGGAAAGAACTGGCTGCACGTGTTATCCTAGCCAAGAATACCGAAGTGAAGGGGCGATCCGAGATGATAGTGAGTGCCCGCCTGGATTCCAGTAGTACAAATGACCAAATCTGTATGATAGAACCGGAGAACATGGACAATGTTAACAAAGGAGTCATGGTGGCAAGAACAGTGATTCGCGCAAAGGAGACCATTCCTGTCAAGATCATGAATGTGAACAGCTACCCAGTTAAAATGAATGAAGGTTTTGTTTTGGGCAGATGTGAGAGGATAACTTCCATTGTGCAACAGATGATAAACATGTCATGCGAAGGAAACAAATTGTCAACACAATTGGAAGCCCTGGTCCACGACGCTTCCCAAGGTCTAACCGAGGAAAACAAACGGAGAGTGAGGAGTTTGATCTGCCGCTACCAGAACATTTTCGAGGACTCTAATGGCCGTCTGGGAAGAACCAAGGTAGTGCGACATAGCATAGACACCGGAGAAGCGAGACCAATAAAACAGGCTCCAAGAAGACTACCCTTTGCAAAGCGGGAAGAAGCTGACAAGATCATCAAAGACATGAGCAAGGATGGCATCATAGAACCATCAAGTAGCCCTTGGACATCCCCGGTGGTACTGGTGAAAAAGAAGGATGGTACCACGAGATTTTGTGTGGACTACAGACTGCTCAACGATGTTACGAAAAAGGATAGTTACCCTCTGCCAAGGATTGACGACACCTTGGACACATTGGCAGGATGCACCATTTTTTCCACATTGGACCTGAAAAGTGGCTACTGGCAAGTTGAATTGGATGCCAAAGATAAGGAGAAAACTGCATTCTCGACTGGATCTGGACTTTGGCAGTTCACCGTGATGCCATTTGGCTTATGCAATGCCCCCGCCACGTTTGAAAGGCTGATGGAGAATGTGCTGCGAGGACTGTCATGGGAAACCTGCCTGGTATACTTGGATGACATAATCATCCTGGGAAAGGACTTCAACCATCAGTTGAGAAATCTGGAGCAAGTTTTCGGGCGACTACAAGACGCTGGACTGAAGCTCAACCCGAAAAAGTGTAACCTGTTCAAGAAACAAGTAAATTACCTGGGACACATAGTTTCTCAACGTGGAGTTGAAGTTGACCCTGCCAAAATCAAGGCAGTAAGAGACTGGCCCGTGCTGAAGGACAAACATGAAACTAGGAGTTTCCTGGGGCTGTGCACTTATTACAGGAGGTTTGTGCCAAGATTTGCGGACATTGCAAAACCGCTCACCAAGCTTACGGAAGAAAACACTCGCTTCCATTGGAGTGATTCCTGCGCACAAGCATTTGAAGAGCTTAAGGGAAGATTAACAAGTGCCCCCATCTTGAGCTACCCACGAAAAGATGGAAAGTTCATCCTGGATACCGACGCTAGTAATGTGGGGATAGGAGGCGTCCTTTCCCAAATACAGGATGGGCATGAGACTGTTCTGGGTTACTTCAGTAAAGTGCTTTCCAAGCCAGAACGAAATTATTGCGTGACCAGACGAGAGCTTCTTGCCGTGATAAAATCAGTGGAACACTTCCGCAAATACTTGTACGGGAGAAAATTCACACTACGGACTGATCATGCTGCACTGGTTTGGCTTCTGAAATTCAAAAACCCAGAAGGGCAAGTGGCTAGATGGATTGAAAGGCTCCAGGAGTATGATTATGACTCCGAACATAGACCTGGCACGCTTCATCGAAATGCGGATGCATTATCCAGACGACCATGCGCCAGTGACTGCAAACATTGCAGCAAGATGGAGGACAAGGTAGCAATTGTCCAAAGGACGACCACCGAAGATGAGGACTGGCAAGATGAAAAATTGGCGCAAGACCAACTGAATGATCCGGACTTGAAGTATGTGATGGAATGGGCGCGAGAAGGAGAAAGGCCAACCTGGGAAAAACTCGCCCCCTTATCACCAACTGTCAAGGCTTATTGGGCTCAATGGGGATCCATAGTGATAGAAGGAGGGTTTCTGAAACGAAAGATCGAGAAGGAAGACGGCACACTTAGAAGAAAGCAAACCCTCGTTCCGAGGAGCCGAGTACCGGAAATCCTTGGACTGCTGCATGGAGGAACTTCTGGAGGACATCTAGGCGTTAAGAAGACGCTGGAGAAAGTGAAAGAGCGATTTTACTGGATCAACTGCAGCGAAGACGTCAAAGATTGGTGTCGAAAATGTGTAACCTGTGCAACGGCCAATGGACCGCAAAGGAAAAGGCGAGCACCAATGCGTCAGTACAATGTTGGCAGCCCCTTTGAAAGAATTGCCATCGACATAGCTGGCCCATTTCCTACAACTGAGAAGGGTAACAAGTACATCATGGTGGTGATGGATTACTTCAGCAAGTGGGTGGAAGCTTACTCAATCCCTAACCAAGAGGCCGTAACCGTGACTGAAGTTCTAGTTACCGAATTTATCAGCAGGTTTGGCGTACCCCTGGAATTACATTCTGATCAGGGAAGGAACTTTGAAGCTGCTATCTTCCAGCAAATGTGTGAGCGGCTAGGGATCTACAAGACCAGGACCACTGCGCTACATCCACAGTCTGATGGAATGGTGGAAAGGATGAACCGTACCGTGGGGAGGTACTTAGCCAAAGTAGTGTCCAGCCATCAGCGGGACTGGGACCGACATCTGCCTTTGTTCTTATTGGCTTACCGGTCGGCTGTTCAGGAAACGACGAAGAAGACTCCCAGCAGCATACTGTTTGGGCGAGAAATGCGACTTCCTTGTGATCTCAAATTTGGCTGCAAACCAGGTGAAGACCTAGCCGGAGAAGACTATGTGACAGACCTTCGCAGGAGGCTGGATGACATCCATGATCAGGTCCGCATGAACATCGGGGAAGCCAGCGATCAAATGAAGGAGCGCTATGACACCAGAGCTGACAGCATGGGGTACAAAGCTGGTGACTGGGTGTGGCTTTTTGACCCCAAGAGGCGCCAAGGATACTGTCCGAAACTTCAGCGTTCCTGGGACGGGCCGTACGAGATCTTGGAGCGCATCAACGATGTGGTCTACCGCATAAAAAAGAGACCAAACGGAAAACCAAGGGTCGTGCACTACAATCGCCTCTCACCATACCTAGGCGATAATGATGACCAACCAGCCCAAAAAGTACGACAGTGCGTCGCATCCGAAAGATCACCAGCCTTTGAGACGTTTTGGGAGAACGCGAAGGCAGGGCAGAAGTTTCGCCATGGAGTGACCACAGAAGTCCACAAGGACTTATTTGAGGTCACTAGGGACCACACACTGGCATGCAGTGTACCGGAAGATCTAGATATGTCTAGAGGAATTGCACGGGTCTTCCGATACAAATTCGGAGAACCGCAACCCTCGAGCAGCCCGCAAGGAAGAGCTCTGAGACTACCGAAGGGGCGTCAACAAGCATACTGCCTGGTTGTCCCGGATTCCAGCAACCTGGAAGAGGACTACAAGGCATTGTGGGACGGCCTTGTTGAGCTGCGTGACTACATGTTGGAGGATCAGCAGGCGCGTCTGGCAATACCGAAGATGGGTGGCGGCCGCGCTAATCGAGACTGGCGGATAATCCGGAGTATGATTGAAGCAGTGTTCTCGGGAGTCGGCATCAGCGTCATGGTGTGCTGCGAGCAAGCGCAGCCGAGAGCCAGTGGGGAGAAATCCGTGGACTGCCACTTCTTCCTGACCACAGGGTGTCGACGTGGATCAGCATGCCCCTACCTACACAGAGTCAAGACTGTTCCGGGACGAAACAGTCTAGGTGGGGGGTAGTGTTATGTAAATATAAATATTGAAATAAGTATGGGTAGTTATAGTGTTATGTAAATATAAATATTGAAATAAGTATGGATAATTATAGTTATAAGAATCCTCAAAAGTATTGGTAGGTAAGATCGATAATTATGTATAAGTGTAGAATTCTCTAGGCTAAGTAGGTATTTGTTATAATTATAGGAATACTGTATTGCATTGGTAGGTAGGATTTTGGTTGTGTCTAGGTAGTACGTGAAACATCGAGAAGTAATAATTACTCTGGAACCGTCTGGCGACTTTAGTTCTGGATCATACTGCTCTGAAGAGTATAAAGGTGCAAATGGCCTGCAGAGCGGGCCAGTATCATAGAGACTTACAAACACATCGAAGTCATCTGATCAGTGAACCAAAACCAAGTGGAATAATCGAGAAAGTAGTGTGAAAATAAATTTTGTAACTGTGTAAAATAAATAACTATTGAAGAAGACCTGTGTATTTTTAATTTGAAGACAATTGAACCCTAATTTCGTAACAATACAGTTACATCTGGTATGTGAGGGAAGGTGATAATAATAATATTAGGATGATTTATTTGGTGAGCGCTGTTTTTGTGTGTATCACACCTCAAGAGCCCTCTAAATGTGATGTTAGTGTAGAGGCCGGAGAACCTCTTCACGGTGTGGCGGGGCGTGGGAACCTCCCCAAAAGATAGCACTGCAACAACAAACATCACATCATGATACAGTTACATCTGGTATGTGGGGGAAAGTGATGTTAGTGTAGAGGCCTGAGAAAATCTTAAAGGGTGTAAAATGGAGTGAGGACCTCCCCGCAATATAACACTGCAACAACAAACATCACATCATGATACAGTTACATATTGTATGTGAAGGAAACTGAAAATATAGATGGCAAGACAAGCGGAAGTCAAGATCACAGGAGCGAAGCAACATTGAGCAAATTCAACACGCAGCTGGCAGAGCAGCAGAAAATGCCCATTTATGTATGTAAGCCATAAGAGATATTGTAGATTAAAGGGTCAACTTCCACAGAGTTTTGTAAATAAAAATGATACATAAAACTTTGGTGTCCCGCAATTCAAAAACAAATTAATATAAATTTCTTTCAGTGTCATCAAATCAATCAACACCTTTGAGTCATGATAGCGGAAACTTAGTTCGTACAATAATGATAAATAAGAGAAGACCACACGCCTTTTATTTTCACATTAAAAGTATTCTACAGAATATGTTTGAAGGAATTTCATTTTATTTTTTCTTCGCAGACCGTTTTCAGTTCCTGGATAATCATCGGCGCCCCTGAGTAGCCACGTCGTATTTTATTCCCGCGAATTACAGATCGCCCCGAGGAGATGAACGAGCTCGTTTCATTCTCCTCAACCATCTTCATGATGTATTTCCAAGTTACGGTCTATCTGCACTCCAAGTTTAAAACGTTGTTCCAAAAATGTATGAAAACTAAAAGGCGCTACTTTCAGTTTTCACATATTTCCTTTTATGGTTAAGTTTGAACGTTATATTTTATACTTATGATGCTGACCACGAGATTGGGGAGGCTGGACTGAGCTGTAAAATATTATCTTTCCACATATAAACCTCTAGCTTTAACTTTTAAACGGAAAACTTCATATCTTAAGCTCGTTTGCAGCGAACAGATCGAGTTGGGTACGCGTCAGCAAAACGATGTTTCTAGATGACGCGTTTTATTTAAATTTTATGACACTACAAGAACACATGGCGGTCGTTAAACTGGTCAAAGTAGTAAAAAAACTTCCATGGGATAGTGAGACTCGTAAGAATGCAATAGTGGCGAAGTCACACTTAACATAATATACCTACTTCAAATGCGTAAATGAAAAAGGAAACGTAACGTTAAACCTTTTTTTTACACAAAAAATAAACCTGCATACCCGACAAATCATACTGTAAAAGTTGGTTAGCTTTTGTCAATGCACCTTTTTTTAGATATACCTCGATTGCAAGAGCTGTGAGGTTAATGTGTTAAAAGACATTAACGCGTTTGATTGTGTGCGTGGATTGTAAATGAATCTCAAATGTTAAGACATTATTGCAACTAATATTATGCATAGTTTACATCAAAAATATTGTTTGTCCATTTTTAATCTATATTGCAATGATATATAAACATTTAAAATTCATTGTGTAAATAGATTTACACTTAAATATATAATTTAAAATTCATATTAAATGTAATTCAAAAAAGCAGACATGTGTAAGTTCACGCTTACAAATGTTACATGTGTACTTACAAATGAAAAACCTAACCTAAAATGAACATGAGCCAAACAATTTTTTTCGACCTTCTCTGAAACCTGCTGACTGAAGTGAAAAAGCAAAGTGAACCATTTTTACAGTATTGGTGGTCGGCCTGATACCAATCTATAAGTCAAGGAATTTTGAAATGTTTAAATGATACCTGAAAATTTCTTACGGATCTAAATAAGAGAGTTCAATATAAAAATAACCTTTTCATCTTGGAAGTTTTAAATCGATAAATTTGAGTCAAAAGAAAGCGTAGAGGTCTTCTGACTTTTTCTATTCCCACATGTTTCAATTTAAGCATCAATTTTGTTCACCTCTGGTCCTATAATCAGAAGTCTGCCTCACAAATTACATAATGGCATTTCGTCATTCCTCCGAGCATTGGAATCGTCTGGAACCTTTACCCTTTCCCGTATGTATCTCTACGTTTCAACCTAAATTGTAGCAAAGCATTGTGCGGCATACTTTTAGAATTTTCGTCTTTTCATAATATACTACGCATAGTTATGAAATCGTTGATGTTATAATGAATACTTCAGATACATGATGAGAGGTTTCAAATATTCAAAATTACAAATAGACGTGAGCATTATGTACAGGTAAAATAAAGCAATATTTGGTTTAAATTCTCGTACATTTAACTTTGAAATAAGGTTTCTAAAAGGAAATACAAAATAAACAAGGTGAAGTTTTTGACGATGCCTTATTTTGCTGCGTAAATAAACAAAAATGAGTTGAATTAGCTAAAGTACTAAAAATAATGTTAACTTAGTCTCATCGTAAAAAAACAAAACGCAACTAAGCTACACATATAGTGTAACTTCTTGCCTGCGTTTCCCCGAAGGGGTCGCATGTGGCGATTCGGGACCTATTTATTTTTACTGGTAAGGGGGCCGGCCCCACAGCAACCATTCTCAGTTAAAGTGGGGGTTTCCCAGCTCCCAAGGGGGGGGGGGGGCTGGTTCTCATTTCTTGTGAAGGTTGAGTAAATCTTGAGATCGAACCCTTGCTCTCGGCATATGGAATGCAAGCATTCTACCAATTGAGCTATCGACCTTTTTACGAGCTTGATCGTCGTTGCTACAAATCGCCAATTCTCAAGCAAGACCCAGTTCCTGTAAGGCTGGATGGATCTTTGGTGACCGGTCATTGGTAAAGGTTTTATGAATGGTGTCAACCAGCGAAGAGCAAATTTGAAAATATAAATGGTATATTTTTTGTGCTCCGCCTGGAATCGAACCCACAACCTTCCCATTCAGAGTGTTACCACTGAACTACGGACCGGTCGTGTTAAAATTAAAATAACGTAACAAAAAGAAAGAAATAAAAAATTAAAGAAAAAACCAAGAAATACGTTTTTTATTTATTGCTATCGATCATTATCACAAAAAAATAGCATTTGCCTGCCGGGGGAAAAAAAGGTGAAATTTGTGTCGAGTCCATTAAAAAATGATGATTTGGCTTTGATTGAAAATTGATTTCTCGCTTGAAGTGTCATATTTTGAAAAGGTTTGAAATCATAAATTGAAAGCTGCCCTGATATATTTTCGCGAATGAAAATCCTTTTAAATAAATAGTATGGTATTAAAGTGTAAGGTCCGCTATATTTCTCGTCTAAACTTCGAAGTTATGATATTATAAAGTAATCCTCCTTGAAGCATAAATCTGTGGGTTTCGCTCTTGTGGAGAGGGCGGGAAGGCACATTTTCCCCTGCCTCGCTCATGTTCTTTATATGAAAGGTTTGATCACCGAAAAATGCAGAGACGGAACTTTGTCACTTTGTAACGCTGACAGAAAAAGACGTTAAGCTCTGTTGAATTTTAGAGAGGTTTCTAAAAAATGTTTCCTTCTTTAAAATTTAGCAACTGATATCTCAGAATGAATCGGGAAAATGGAAAGATTTCATGGTTTATTTTTTTCTGCAAAAAAACCACAGCTTAAATTGTCGGGCTGTGAAAAATATGTCATAAAGGAATCTAACATATCGTTTTCATGACTCATTCCTTTGCCAAACTGCCCGTTTATGGAATGATCTAACAGTATCTGTGTTCCCTTCCCAATTTAATCCGGTTTTATTCAAAACCAACATCAATCACCACTTCCTTGCAGCGCCTCACGATAGAAGCAAGAACTCAAGCAACACCTCTGCGGCACCCTTCCAGGCTGACATAGACCTCCAAGACTTTCAAGAATTGGAGAGCCTCCCGCACTGGATTCCTTAAATATATATGTATATGAACCTAAATTAGGTACTTGAGATTTTGTGCATTTGCTTTTGTACAGAAACCAGTTAATTACATATAATTAACTGGTTTCTGTCATTAAATGTCATAACTATGTATATATTCCGTGATCTGTGTTGTCATAACATTCCGTTCTTTGTGTAATGAAATCTTTAAACAATTATTGAAATTCTTAAATCAATTTCTCTTCCAGAAATACGATGACCTTAGAAAAATAATTGGATGGTTAATTTAGTAAGTGTTCTTTTTTTGTAAATCACATTTAAAGAGTCCTTTGTTAACTTGCAAGCAAGACACTATTGCAACGATGAAGTATTTGGGACCTACAACAAGTTCAGTATCTAGTTTTTTTTTTATGATATTTGTGTCTATAATCTATCTATAATCTAAGCTGCAAAGATATGTTAACATTTAAGGCTCATATTAAATGCATGCCCAAAGACAGGCACATGTAGGTTCGCGCCTACACATTCTGCATATGTGCATACAAATAAACAAAACCTCACATGAACATAAACCTTACAACTCCTGCCGCCTTTCCCTGAAACGGGGTGGCATTGGCAAAAGTGAAGTGTCACATTCAAAAGCACTTGTATTTTTAACTTGTAATTCCTGTCATAAAAGCTTTTGTAATGTATGTTCGTGTATATTTAAGGTTTTTTGACACATTTTTGTAATAATATTTATTGGTAGTTGTCTAAGTTCCCGCCCTGCGCCAGAAGCGTAACATTTTTACGTCCGCTAGAATCGATACTGAGCGTCCACGTGTTTTATGTGAACCACTCTGCTGAGATGAGCGCTCTATGCGAATCTATGTACATAGGTGGCTCTAGCAACTACACTACCTGCACACATTTACCTGGGAATAATAAAAATACTGTGTCATAATAATACATAATATTAGGATGATTTATTTGGTGAGCGCTGTTTTTGTGTGTATCACACCTCAAGAGCCCTCTACGAGCTTGGTCGTCGCTGTAGAAAGCGCCAATTCTCAAGCAAGACCCAGTTGTTGTAAGGTTGGATGGACCTTTCAGTGACCGGTCTTGAGTAAAGGTTTATGAATTTTTCAACTCAGCAACTTTTTTGTGCTCCGCCGGGATCCGAATCCACAACCTTCCATTTACGAGGCTGAAGTGTTGCCACTGGACTACGGACCGGTCCAAGATGCCAACGACACGCGGCGTACCTGAGCGGTAACCCATCCAAGTACTACGCGCGCCCAATGTTGCCATATGTAAATTAAACCTGCAATCATTTCAGTTCTGTACGGTGTCTATTTATTTTTATGGGCAAAAGGACCGGTCTCACAACTCGTTCAGTTAAAGAGGGAGTTTCCCAGTTCTCGAAGGGGTTAGTTTTCGTTTCTTGTTCAGGCTGTAAGTTTTTAATTTTGGGTTTGAAATAAACACTGAGAAGGGAAATCATTTTTGTCTCGATGAGGATCGGACTCGAGCTCTCTGACATGAAATGCAAACCTTCTACTAACTGAGCTTTGTGAGCAAAATTAAATAGAATAGGCACTTATTGCAACACATGGAAAAATATGTGAAGATTAAAATTTAGAAAAAGTCTGTTATTTTATCGCGATATTATTCGTTAAAGAGGTTTGTAAGGAAGTTAACTAACAAAAAAATGTTTTTTTATAATTCGATAGATGTGATTATTGTGAACTTGTACGTGTCTGGTTGTGAGAATGCATAATATAATGTGAATCTCCAATGCAACATATATTTGCAACTTAGATTAGATTAGATTAGATGAGAGCTCAAAATAATATAGGAATTTATTTCATACAACAAAAAACGTATTAGAAATGAAAGGAAAATTGTATTTATATCACGAATCTAGTTTGTATAGAAAAAAGGAGTACGTACATTTGTAATGATTCAAAAACTTCTTTCATTTGTATTTCAGAAACACTAAAAAATACATATTATTTTTGTTGAAAAGACCTCCAGACTTCAATTTAAATTTCCATTTATTAACAAAATCACCGTTCTTGAGCTCCCACACTCATATAAATTGTATGAAACCAAAAACGGCCATCTAGGATTGTTTTCGGAAATGAAATACACAAATGGAAACACACAGATTATCATTTTTTTTGTTTCTATACATTTTTGTCGTATTTCTTAAGAAATCATATATTGCTGTATTTGGTTTTATAAGATTCATATTAAGCACAAGTATAAATTTATGAATCCAAACGACTCAATCAAACTTCAATTAAACAAACAATAGTAGCTGAAGCTTATTTTGCCCACAGAACTTAAATAAGACCCCCGAAATAATAACACTCCGAGTAGGTACCTTAAGGGTAAGTTTGAGTTGAGGTCAACACGCGACTCGGCAATATTCTGGGCCCCACCTAGCGGCGCCTTACCCCACTGACCGAAATAATTTGATTTTAATGCTTGAAATGATTTTATCTTTCAACTCTGTTGTATATAACACCAGTACATGATGATCGACTCTGGCTAATTCTGTAAAATATGCTTTATAATAGTTAACTTGGATAAAACAGAATTACTAACTTCTGCAGTGTATATTTATTTATTTACGGCATCAGTAAGCCTTTTACAAAATAAGTCAAAATAGGGTTTATACAAAACAACAAAATATCAATAAAAAACAAGCATAAAAACGTTTGAAACATTAACAGTAAAAGATAAAAGACAAACTATGAAAAATAAACCTGTGTATAAACAGTGGGCTAGAAGTAAAGAAAAAACAAATTTAAAATATAAAAACTGAAAAAAACTGTTACTTTTTTATGTATACTCATACGTAATTATATTCTTGTCCTTCAATGACCGGTCCGTAGTCCAGCGATTATACTTCGGACTCGTGAATGGAAGATTGAGGGTTCGAATCCCGGCGGAGCCCAAAAAATATACCATTTATATTTTCAAATGCGCTCTTCGCTGGGTTGAAAAATTCATACACCTTTACCAAAGACCGGTCATCAAAAAGTCCATCCTACCTTACAGCAACTGGGTCTTGCTTGAGAAACTTGCCTAAAACTTGCACTTTGTACTGCAACTAAGCTACACACATAATAATAATAAACATTTGTACAGCGCCTTTTCGTGACTGAGTCACTGCAAAAGCGCTTGGATCTGGCATAGTCTAATTCATTGTCATATGTCCCCGAAGGGGTAGCATGATGCGGCGAGTGGAACCTATTTATTTTTACAGATAATGTGGCCGGTCTTACACCAACATGGGGGTTTCCCAGTTACCGATGGGGCTGGTACTCATTTATTGTGTATTTTATTTTGAGTTTTAATCAAACAGCATATGGGAAATCCTTTTGACACCTTCGACGGGAGCCAAACCGGAGGTCTTAAAAATTAAATTAGACTGATTTATTTGGTGAGCGCTGTTTTTGTGTGAATCACACCTCAAGAGCCCTCTGCAAGCTTGGTTGTCGCTGTAGAAAGCGCCGATTTTTAAGTAAGACCCAGTTGGTGTAAGGCTCGATGGACTTTTTGATGACCGGTCTTTGGTAAAGGTGTATGAATTTTTTAACCCAGCAAAGAGCAAATTTGAAAATATAAATGGTATATTTTTGTGATCCGCCGGGATTCAAGCCCACAACCTTTCATTAACGAGTCCGAAGTGCTACCACTAGACTACGGACCAGTCAATCAACAAGTCTTGGCATGGAATACAAGCATTTACCCACTGAGCTATCGACCGAACGCTTCTTGAAATATAACATGAAAATACGCTTTTAAGATATCATAAAGACACATTTTTGGGAGCACTTACATCCCATTTGTGAATATAATTTACTATTGTCTTAAGACGACTGTCGTGAAATTTTTGACCTTTGGAGACGATTGAATTATACGGAAATAATGTATTCCGAAGTCGCCCTAGGCTACAATTGAAACACAAAACCTTTGAAACAAAAACAAATAAAAGACTGTTCGTATTTCTTACATTTGTGAAAAAGAAAATGTATATTTTGAGTTGTATTGTAGGTAATGTCTAAATTAAATATTAAACAAAGAAAATAAAAAAAATAAAAAAAACGATGATACAGATATACAGGTAAATACCATTTTTTTTTCAATTTATTTAGAAAGATTCAAATTTGGTACAACAGTGGCGTTTTTGTTTTTTTAAGAAATTCCATCGATTGTTATGCATTTTATTTTGCTGCGTTCAGCTAAACACTAGGTCCACAAAAATACAAAATCAAATCAACTAAAGGAAATGATTTTTAAAAAAGGCACATAAATATGTACGAAACCTTTTTTTCTCGAATTTTTCTCGAGCTCTATAACATCTAATTGTAAGTCTAAGCCTCGGTATTTTCAAGTTAAGTTATATTTTAGTTTACTATTACTTAAACTATTATTCAAAATACTCCAGTGCGAGGTAACTAAAATTGAGAATTACCGAACATTTTTTTACAAAATGACGCATACCTCCCAGGAATATACATCTTGGAACTCCTACTGCCTTTTCCTGAAACTGGGTTGGCATTGGCGAAAGTGAAATAAGTTTTTATTGCATGGTGGCTAGCTTTGTACCAATCTATTAGTTTTTGCAGCATGGGGGATTAACCTCATACTAACCTATTAGTCAACGATCAAAAAAACTAATGTAGAGAGTATGTTAGAACTCCAAAAGAAAAGTATGAAAATTGAAGCCGCGTGTCTAGTGAGAGTTTTAGTTTAAATGTATTTTTGGTATAAAGCTATCTTTGAACTTTGTCTGTTATTGTCCGTTTGTGTGTACTAGTGATGCAACGAATAGTGTATTCGGTCATCCGCCCAATACCGAATATTCGGCGTGAAGCCCGACCGAATACCGAATATTGGGCCAATTATTCGGTGGCTCTTCATCGCCTTCTGAGTCTTCACTATTGGTTGCCCAGTTCACCCCATGAAATCCCGCGCGTCATGGCAAGAGGCTTTTCTTGGAAGCTGGAAACGTTTATGAAGAAAAGCGTAATCTCTTGCTTCCAGATAACGCTGACAAGATAGACTTTCTTCATCATAACCTGCCTCTTTTAGATTTTAAATACTCGCATAGTTTAGAAATGAATCAGCTACTTTTTAAAATTAATTTCGTATTTAATTTTTTTTCATGAATTATAATGTGACTATTCAAATTCAATGAAATAAAACTAAATTTAAAAATTTACGAAATAAACAACTCCATCAGGACAGGTGGAAAGGTCCCCAAAAACAGGTACTTGTTCTTACTACAACCTTCAAATGTAGGTACGATTTGTTCATGAAATTTTGTTTTTCAAATATTTAGCTCAAATTGCACCACACAATAGTAGTGGAGAGAGCATTGAAGTTCTTCTTCCTTTACTTTTAAATTGGTATTCGCACCACCGAATATTCGACCAAAATGATAATATTCGGTATTCGGCTAAATAGAGAAAATCTAATCTAAGTTGCAAATATATGTATGTAACATTAAAGATTCGCATTATGTCGGTGTTATAGCCGCGGGGATCAATACAGGTTATTTGGAACCGGATAACGCTGGTTCGAATCCCGCGACGATAGCTTCGACCCTGGTTCAACAGATGCCGTTGCATGCACACAAGCTTCTGCTTTCGCATGAAGACAACTGGCCAGCTAAAATAGGTTGGTGGATTATATTCCTTTCCACAAATCTATTTAAAAATAAATAAAAATGTGCATTTTCACAAGCAGACACGAATAAGTTTAAACATGCCGCATGTGGACCTACAATAAAAAAAACCGAATCTCAAATGAACATACACCCTGAAACTCCTGCTGACCTTCCCTGAAACGGGGTGATATTGGGAAAGTGAACCATTTTCTACAGCATGGGTGGTCAGACGCATACCAAACTATAAGTCGAGGAACATACACAACAAATTACAATTTTTACAACAAAACAGTAGACGAATATGCCGAATACCGAATATTCGTTGCAGTACTAGTGTGTACGTATCCTTGAGGGTGGTCAGGAGGGGGGAGGGGGGTGCGGTTTCAGCATTAGTGGAGCCTATACGACATCCTGTTCCGCCCGTGTGCGGTGGGGAGCAATTAATGCCAGCCCTTGTCTACAAATAAATTACTATTGCTACAATAATAATTATTTAATTCAAAGGCACAGTCGACTAGGAATTCATTATGAAACGATAACTGTACACAGTGGGCCGTAACTGCTTCCCGCGGAATTACAATTTGATTTGAAATGCGCCCCGCGGGAACCAAGGCAGACACAAAAATAAATGCGTTGTTACAAATTACAATCAAATGTATCAATTCAGAGATGAGCACTTTATTTTTATTTTTATTCCTTGACTGATTGGTTGGTATGAGGCTGACCACCCATGCTGTAGAAGATGGTTCACTTTGCCAATGTCGTCCCTGATTCAAGAAAGGTCGGTAAGAGTTGCAGGGTGTATGCTCATTTGAGATTTGGGTTTTTATGTTGTAGATTCATATGCAACATGTGCACGCGCAAACTTATACGTGTATGCTTGTGAAAATGCAAACCTACCCATATATAATGTGAATCCGCAATGTTTCATTTTCTGCAATTTTGATAAGATTAGAAAGAGAGATCAAATTTAAATGTGGTTCCTATTATGAGCTTTCGGTTGGAGGAAGCAAAAAAAAAATTTTGAATAAGAAAATAAACAATAAAAGAGAATTCCTTAGATAGGGATACAGATAGATAAATGACGCACAAAAGTGTTATTAAAATATTGCTTTCTATTTTTTAAATAGACTGTTAATTGTGTTAGTCAGAATATGAGTAAAATTTTAAATTTACTTGTATTTACTCGTACCTGTATACTACAAAATTTGACGAAGTTTAAAAAAATGTGGATAAAGGTTTTTTGTCCAATGATTTTCTGCGCTCTACATGAAAAAGTTAATTAACAAGCTCAAACGTAGGCTGGTCATTAGTTCGTCTGATTGTCAGAGCGCACAAAAAGATGCTTTGATAAATATGTGGGTCAAGTTGTTGATAAATTACATTGGCTAACATGTTCCACATGAATATTTAAGATTAATCAATTGTAATTAATAAAGCAGACAGTTTTGTGATGGCTGCTCTGATATGGCGCGGTATTCGAGTGTCTGCTAGAATAGACTACTCGTTTAGCTAGAATGAACTACTTACTCTGCTAGAATGGACTCATCGCTTTGCCAGCATGGACTCCTCGCTCTGCATTAATGGAAGAGCTGCTTTGTCTCCTCCCCTAGCTTGGAGAAAGGGCGGACGTTTTGATTGATGGGAGATCGATGGAGAGATAAGCTGAGTGTGGTGCAGGAGTCCTTAATGACAGTGGAGCAATGAACTCAGCAACGGCGGTGTTTTTACTTAGTATATAAGAAAAACCACGTGCATTTTTGCCACACAATGAAGTTTTTTGGTACTTAAGCAGTTGAATGTTTTTGAAAGAATCTGTTGGTATATGAGCAATAATGTATATATTTTCAGGTATGCTTATCAATGCAGAACAATATTTATCCTTTTCATTTACATAAACATACAATAAAATAAATATTAATACGTAGAAATGTGTGTACATCATGAGTGAACAGACACAGGCAGAGAATAAAAAAATCAGTTATTGTTTTCGAGGTGGTTCACTTGATTTTACACCAGATTTCTAAGGATATAATTTTGCAAAGAAGTTAACAAGTAATAATTATTTTTGGTGCCTAAACTTCTGAATGTAAATAAGTCATTTTAATTTGATATTGCTTCTCAAATTACTGTAACGGTCGTATAACACGTACGAGCTTACAATAAAAGCTTTGAGAAATGTTGCTTTTTTAAATAATATTGAAACGCAAGTTTTTTTTGGTCTTTGTCATTTGAATTTCAGGCAAAAGCAAAAAGAGTCGTAGACGACGTTTCCTTAATGATCTGATGAATCTTCTACCTACATTTCCTACAATACACAGATAGACTTATTGTCTCAAGACGATGCATAGTACAAGCAACCAACCCGTGTCAACCGAACCCACTAATTGTTCAATGTTGCTTCACTTTGGTGATCAAGTGAGCACCAATGTACACAAATAGATAGAGACGTCTGACTTCATCATGTTTGCACAAGCGTACGTTCATCTAACTAAATTACAACATTCAGAATATTAAGGAAAACCATGTAACCACTTTTATTTTCTAGCAAACAGTTTTTAAATGGTCAATTCAATTCATAAAACCGACATTTTCAAAGTGAAAATTACATTTTCTAGAATAAATTTGTTTGTCTCAGGATGTTGAAGCGTGGAGTGCAGAGACCCCAACTGACGTTGCTGCATGGCATCAAGGGACCTGCAGGACGATGATGGCTGAACACAGCAGCCGATAGAGAAACATTGAGACGATTGGTGGAGACCTGCGTCTAAGAGTGTACTAAAAAAAGCTAAGGAAGAAAATACTTTTTTAGTTTTGGCCTATTTTTTTTTCAAAATTTGCCCATGTCATCCATGTTTCAAGAAAGGTCAGCAAGAGTTGCGGGGCTAATGTTCATTTAAGATAGGGTTTTTTGTGGTAAGTACATATGCGGCCATGTGTAAGCGCGATCTTATACGTGACTCCTTATGAGAATGTATTTAATATGAATCTGGAAAGTTAATATATATCTTTGCAACTTAGATTATAGATTATACATAGATTGAGTGCCCGTTTTCAAAAATTTCATATTGACAACAAATATAAACTTTTATCTTTTTAATCTTTTTAAATAAATTTTATTGTGAAAATAAACAGTGTTTTGGTTTGAATTCATTCAAAAAATTATAAATTAAACAAATATAAACATTTGTATTCTTGTGTTTTGTAAATCTAAACAAAACTAATTTTAACTAAAAATGAGAATTTTTCACAACCAAATTAACGTCTCATGGAGAAATTTATATTTTCAAAAATGTATAAAATATTCATTCAGTCTTTTATATCAAATAACATTCTACATAATTGGCAAAGAAGATTAAACCATTACATGTAATTAATTAAATTTTTAATCTGTCAGATGATTGTCACTCCCACTAAATGACACAAAGTGTGAATAACGAGGGGAGTGATTAAGTGGTGTAAATACTTGCACTGTATAATTACTAATTACTTCGTACTGAGCTTCATACTTTACACTCTACTCTGTCATTTGGCCCCACACGACCACTGATTATTTTATATTGATGGCACTTTGTTAGCATTAGAACCATTAACCATATTTAATTAATGTATATTTTGATTGAAGTTTTAAAAAATGGACAAGTTAAATATATTATGTATTTATCTTGGAATGGAAGGTTGTGGGTTTTGGGAAGGTTGTGTTGAATCCCGGCGGAGAACAAAAAATATACCATGTATATTTTCAAATATGCTCTTCGCTGGGTGAAAATTTAATATCCCTTAACCAAAGACCGGTCACTCAAGGTCCACCCAGCCTTACAGCAACTGGGTCTTGCTTGAGTAATGGCACTTTGTAGTCACGAACCAGCTCGTTAACACCTTTGTGGCACTACAACAAGTGTCATAGACCTCTAGAGTCTCTGAAATCTAGAGAGTGCCCCGCACAAGATTTCTTAAAAAAAAAAAACTCCAATACCATATTTTTGAATCGTGGCGCACAATAATTGGGGAAATTCAAATATAATCTAAGTTGCAAATATATGTTACATTGGAGATTCACATTACATGCATTCCCACATCCAGACACGTACAAGTTCGCGCTTGCACATGCCTCATGTGAACCTACAACATAAAAACCAAATCTCAAATGGCCATACACCCTGCAACTCTTGCTGAACTCTTCCCTGAAACAGGGGTGACATTGGCAAAGTGAACCATTTTTACAGCATGGGTGCTCAGCCGCATACCAACCTAAAAGTCAAGGAACAAGATCTATCCAATCTGAGATAATGAAAATTTGGCCTCATTGTACAGTGGCAGATTAAATTTAACACAGATGATAAAATGTAATACGACATAGTTAGGTGATAGTCACTTGGGCATCATGTTTAATGTATTTCCACGAAAATGGAATCCCCAGGCCCGCACGGGCTCATGTCGCCTGTAACACCGATCCCCTGGCTGCACGGACTCATGTCGCCTGTAACACCGATCCCCTGGCTGCACGGGCTCATGTCGCCTGTAACACCGATCCCCTGGCTGCGGTTAGCGCCGCGACGCCCATACTTCTGATTTTATGTCGGAACTTTGAGGTGTACGACAAATTAGTTTTATGAAACTTTTTCCCGCTAAGAAGCCGGGGAAACTTTTCGATTTATAAAAGCGAGATTCGTAAGCAGCTGGAAATGTATGAAACATGTAACAACTTGGCGGGAAAGCAATCCCGCGATTTTTATGTTGCAAAATGTTTACGGAGGAAAAAAAAGTGTACAAGATTCACGCTGCTGGTTGGTTGTTTACAATTTGTTTTCTTGCACGAGTAATCGGGAGAGTGATAATTTAGGAATGTGTATGGAATTTACAATTTTGCTTCAATATTTTTTTACTCAGAATATTATTTATCTTACACAAAATATATCTTACACAAATTAACTGTTGTTATCTTGATTAAAGTTTTGTTTTGAACAAAAATGGAAAACAACCCATTATTTTCAAATGAAGTAAATTAATTTTATTGATTGTATAGGCATTAACTTTGTAAACGTTCATCATTAAGGATAAAAAAAACAGCTTTGTTTTCGATTACGTGAGTATATATATTTTTATACCACAACCGGTTTCGCAAACATCCGTTTGCATCGTCAGGTGGTTAAATTAATACTAGTTAATAATTATTGATAGTAATATTATGATGAAGGTATACAAATATATAAACTCACGTAATCGAAGTAAATTAATTCCACAAAGTGTCTTAATTTCTCAGAGATCAGGTTTTGATTTAAAGCTTCAAAAAATATTTATTTTATTCAAAACTATCTATGACTTGTTGTTCAAATTCAAAATTCGTTGCTAAAAATGCTTAATACATGTAGAACCTACTACTTTTTACACACAAAATGAATATTCTCACCTTAAAATCTGACTCAAATGCTAAATGCGCAATAACTGAAATGATTGTGAGCGGAGAAAAGAGAGTCGGCATATTTTACAGCGACGTAGTTTTACAAAAACATATCGACGGTTAAAAGGCAGCAGGGCATAAGCGACAAAAACCTAATTGTCCAGAAGAGCAGTTTAATGTTTGAGATTGCAGAAAAATGGCATAACTTTTTTTATGTTTTATCTATAATCTATAATCTAAGTTGCAAGGATATATTCATTCAAAGCTCTCAGATGTATGCCCACAAACAAACACGTGTAGTTCGCGCTTACAAATGCTGATTGTGTACCTACTTACAAATAAAATCCAAACCTCAAATGAACATAAGCCCTGCAACTCTTGCCGACATTCCCTGAAACAGGGGTGACATTGGCAAAGTGAACCATTTTTTACAGTATGGGTGGTCAGCCTCATACCAACCTATAAGTCAAGGAATACGAGTAATAAATAACATTTAAGTATAAAAAACAAAAAACAACAAAATCTTAAAAATAAATCAATACAAAAAAAGTCAAAAAAAAATTATGCAAAAAATGTAGCAAACTAATAAACCAACATTACAAATCAGCATTGCAGATTAGCCGCCACTTCTTCCTGTCCTTGCATACTTCTTTCATTTCATCCAGAGTCATAACCTTTTTCATACAAGTTCTCCTTTTATTATGACTCTGGATATCCCATTCACTCGCTATTTCGAAAATTTGGTCCATCCATACCTTTCTCGGTCTTCCTCTTCCACGACATCCATCATATCATATCGTTAAAATCAAAACAGTTCTAAAATTAAGAAAATAAAGACATGACGTATTGGCTTTCCTATTAACGTAGTTTTACGATTTTTTTTATGTCACAAGCGCCTTTAGGACAAAAAAGTTCAAAATCTTGTCGGTTGCATCAAAACCATACTTCGAAAATGCAGTTGTTTGCTTGATCATAAACAACAACAAAAATCATCGTAGGGCCATGGGGGTTAGCGCATAAGAAAGAGCTTAAGTAGGATACTATTCATAACTCATTTTTGACGAAAACGTCGTTTATACCTTCCTTTAAACCGTCGATATATTTATTGAGTCAGACAACAAAATTAACGTAGAAAAGCTTGGTTTATTGTTGCAGTCTCTCATAATAACCATCAATACCACAATATTGACGTTACTATTGCCTGTATAAGTTGCTAGCGTTCATATCGCAAATAGACTTGGGAAAGGCCGCGCCTTCTGTATCGCTTTGCCCTTCAACCCCGCTGTATATTGCCAATGTTGTATAATATTCGATGCGTCACAAATTGATGAGGCGTCAATGTAAAGAAATCAATATTATTAAAATCGCTCACTCTAAAAGGTATAAGGGAATTTTGTACTGAAAATATAGTGAAAACTGGGTTTGGCTTTGTGACGTCATTTGATTTTTCAAAACCTATATATTGTGTACTTTTCAAGGATAGTACGGTTTATTTGGTAAGACATATTGACTTATAGGTTGGTATGAGGCTGACCACCCATACTGTAAAAAATGGTCCAATTTGCCAATGTCACCACAAACTTTTCGATTTATAAAAGCGAGATTTGTAAGCAGCTGTAAATGTATGAAACATGTAACAACCCCTGTTTCAGGGAAGGTCGGCAAGAGTTGCAGGGCTTATGTTCATTTGAGATTGGGTTTTTTATATTGAAGGTCCACATGCGCAATGTGTGAGCGCTAAATTATGCGTGTCTGCTTGTGGGAATGCATTTAATATGAATCTCAAATGATACATATCGTTGCAACTTAGATTTATATTTAGATTTAGACATTTCAAGCATGCCTTGGTCAATAAAATGGACAAATGACAGCAAAGCTTATTTTGCTCATTAAAAGCATTTGATTAAAAATTGTGAATATCAATAATTTGATGAGACAAAAAGAATATCAAGTTATGCATCTAGTATGTGAATGATTGGAAAACATGGATAGAGAAAAAATATTTTAGAAGTAAAGTAAAATTCAAAGTTCTCAAAATGTCTTCTCATTGTAGATATCATATGTATTTTATTGATCGTATTTGGTAGATTTTAATGAATCTCGAATTCGTTATGTCGAAAATATAGAATTTTTGTACACGAGAAAAATAATATTTAAAAACCGACGTCCTACATTTTTTGTGTGAATTTTACAGTCATTTCATACAAAGGGATGTTTTACATTGTCTCTGGTTTTGACATAAAAATAATTCAGCTGTTGTAACTTTTACGTGTAAACCAACTTTTGCGTGGGGATATCTATCAATTGTGACTTTTAAGGTTTTTGTGTTACCTCATGGTGAGTTTTTTAGTGTAATCCATCTAATATAATATGTATTTTCTGTTGTTTGAATGCCAAACAAAAACAGATGCTTTCAGAAAATACATATTTTTCTTTTTACATCCCCTTAGGCAACGGATAAAACATATTCATTTAGAATCTAAAAACATACACAGACAAGAACATACACTCGACCTTCTTTATGAAATCTGAGATAACATGAAGACGTTTTTTTTCCACGCAAGATAATACTTTCAGTACATTATAGCTTACTTGTGTAATATTTTATTCAGTTAATTCATGTACGAGTAACCTTAGATTGTTTTAAAGTCTTGTGGTAATTGCTTTTAAGGATCCAATACGGAACGTGCAGTGTTTAATTAAAAAAATATCTAATATGCTTTTGCTAGGATGTAAAATTCATCATCGGCCACCAATTAATGTCTAATGAAGAATCGGTGTTTTTTAAAGCAACGAAAAATCTCTCAGAGGGATTTTGAGATGAAATCCGAAATTACGTGTTTTCTTGACTTGAAAATGATCGATTTTGTTTTTCTCTGCTTGAGACAGAAAAGTTCATTTAAGGTGATTACCAACGTGAAGATGACCTGATAGGACACAACAAATAGAAGAAATAAAATTGGGACAAAAAAGAGGGAAAGGTCTCGGCACTTAGTCATATGTAATGAACATTTAGATACAAAAAGCTGAGCGGGAATAATATATTTAGCGCGCTTTTTAGCGACAACAAAGGTGATTCTGTATAATTACTCGTACTCGTACGTATGTGAGTAGCAGCTCCTGTACAACTCTGTACTGTACGTGGAATCCCACGTGTAGAGGCTTAGGGGTGAAGGGTCACGACTCAGCGAAGAACCAAATGTTTTATCACAATTACGTGTTTAATTTTTACACCCCAGGTAAACCACATATTATATTATGAGCCTCTCTCTCTCTCCTAGTTGTATCATGCAATAATGATACGTGCTGATGTCACAGCTATGTAGCTGACTAGCTGTGGGTCTTTTAAAGCGCCTTTATAGAAATTTGTTACCTACGCTATGAAAAAACATGTTTTGAAATTTGGTATTGTGGTTTCGCGGTCTAAGCAGATGTGACTCAGAAAATACTCTACCAAGTCAGGCTGATTACAAAATAAGGTGGACTACTATGTCAAACATATGTTATTAATTTCAAAATATATTAGTCAAAATATTTTTGCAAGTTCCATTCCACATCAATATTGAATATTAAAAATGTATTTTTGTGAGCTGCTAATTTCAAAAACACAATATTTTGACAAATACAAAATGCTTATGCAAAACACATTTGAAAGGTCATTTTTTTTCGTTTCATAATAATTATAATGAACAAAATTGCCAGATGTACACGATTTTCACTAGAGGCTTAAATTTTTTAAATGATGGTAAAAAAATATACTTTTTACAGAAATACCCTTCCAAGTAAACGGCACTTTGGCGGGCTTCCGTTACTTTACGCACCCCCGTTACCCGTTGCCCGTTACCCGTTAGGGGTGGGCGCTTAGGGCTCCGCACCCTAACGCCGCTACTAGTATTATAATGAAAAAATAACGGCCGCTACCCCACCCCTCCCTCTCGTTCATCATAAACAGCCAGGCGTTACACAAAAAATTGTCTCATTTTTTCGCAGGCCCGCTGAAAAAATACCGTTTCATACATTACATGTAATACTCGCTCTGGATGTCCCAAAGTGAACCATGAAATGAGAATAAATTTGAAAAAAAAAACTTTAGCAAAAATTTCGATTGAGATTGAAATAAAAGTATTTTCACAGTGAAAATTCATTTTATTTAAAACAAAATAATTTTTTTCTTAAACGTAGTTTAATTTTCACATTAATATTTTATATCTAATATTGACCTGAGTATTGAAGGTCGAAAGTGCTCGAGATATAAAATATTATTGTGAAAATTAAACTACGTTTAATAAAAATATTTTGTTCGTAGCTAAATAGAGTCGAAAATGTAACAAAAAATTTCAACAATTCTTGCTTGTCAATTTGTCAATAACCGAATCCTGATTTGTAGAAAAGAAAACAGGATGTTATTTTGCTTCGATTTTGAATGTTTTAAATTATTGTACAGATATTTTTTTTTTCCTAGAATATAAAGGTAGGAGTAGCACAGTGCAAGAATAAATATTTTTTGCATTGTTTTTGGTCCGTTCCAACGATGCACTCTTCGTTTTTTTTTTAAATGACATTAAAATATTCATAGAATCTCGCGATATAAAATTTCTTATTATTTCCAAGTAAAAAAATAAATCATCTTCATAAATAATCCTAGAGTATCGTCGTTGTTTAACGCTGACTCAATAAAATTAAATAAACTTCTTGGAAAGAATAACATTTTATGTCTAACCAATGAAGATCAATGCAGCAGTTCCTTGACTTATAGACTGGTATGCGGCTGACCACCCATTCTGTAGAAAATGGTTCACATTGACAATGTCACCCCTGTTTCAGTGAAGGTCGGCATGAGTTGCAGGGTGTATGTCCAATTGAGATTTGGGTTTGTATTGTTGTAGGTTCAGATACAGCATGTGCAAGCGCGAACTTGTACATGTCTGCTGGTGAGAATGCATATAATGTGATTCCCCAATGTTACATATCTTTGCAACTTAGATTAGATTAGTTGAAAAATGCCCCTACAGCTGTTTTCTACTCACATATGTACTTGAAATAACCTTGATCTTTGTACTTTATATAAATTCGAGTACTTCCTCCAATACATGTAATCAATCATAGGAATGCTAAATAACTGATTAGCTCATACATTTATTATGGGTCCAGATTTGGGCGAGTCCTGAGCGTATCGAGTGCCTTACTTTGCCGTCTCACCCCTGGACGCATTAGTTGCTCAGGTTTTTGTGTTCGGGAACCTTCGTCCATTTCTTGTCAACTCCATATGCCAGGAACAGCAACTAGACTAATGGCAGGTCTCCCACAGGCGAGCTACAGAGGAATCCAATTTAGTTTTGAAATATTTTAATAAAGTTTGCCCGCCAGCGAATGAGTTATAAATGCCATTACACAGTTTCTGGTGCGGAATAATATTTCACCAATTATAAATTGTTGTAGCTTATATGCTGGGCAAGTTAAAACGAGTTGCATGAAAATGATTAAAATGTTAAGCTTTTGACGAAAATTTTGAACAGAAATAAAATACTAAAAAATATAATTTGAAACAAAATTTCAGTGAAAAACCTACATATATCCTTTTTTTAATCTCTGAAGTGGAAATAGTACTCGGCACATGTGACCCCTTCGGAGAAAACGCGGTAAAAAAATGACGCTATATGTGTAGCTTAATTGAAAAAAATAGGACAAGAAAAATCTCACCAACCCACTGGACAAGATAATAATTAAAAATCCCACATTTACAAATGAGCTTTATATACAGTATTGAGTAACAAAGAGTTAAGTAAAAACTCTTTGAAGGAAGTTAAAAATCAAATTTGGAAGAGCTATATTTTCGTTATTTGGGAAATTCTTTGTACAATAAAAACAACATCGAATTTCTTCCTTTAAATGAGGATTTTTAATTGAAATCCCTTATAAATCCTTATGCACGTTCAGTCGCAAAAACTACGAAATACGGCAGCAGATTTTAGAATAATATTAAAATAATTTCTCATCTCAGGAGCTGGATTATTTGAATATTCATAAAATACGGCTTACATAGGCAGAGATTATGCGTCACCTAAAAATCTTTTTCGATTTTGTTCTTAATTTAATTAGCATTTTTATGTGTAATTAAAAAAAATCCTGGCATTATCATAAAACCCGTAAGAAAGAATCAGTTTGCTTCTGGAGAAAGAAAATTCACTCTCATCTATTTTAATATGATTTTCTTGAAAACCAATTATACTAAGTGCCTAAATGCTCATAATTTAATATTGAAAAATCCTTTGAGCTTTAGAGTTGAAAGTTTTTGGGTAGAGTACTTATTATTAAAAGTGAAAAAAAGGCTTTGCATAACTTTCTAGGCCTCCAAGGACAGTTTTTTGAGGTCAACTGCCTAGCGTTTTTAATCACTGTGATTTCAGCGTTTACTTCGCACATTAAGCGGAGCAGATGTTGTATAATGATGATTTATTTTGCCAAAAAAACGAATACGCTCCGTTTCATTTAAAACCCATCTCAAAGACTATGACATAATAAATTGTAAATTAATGAAACATGTGACCAAAAAGCTTTTTGCAGTATGTTGAAGCGACACAATAAATTTAAAACATTATGAAAATGTATCGTATTTACTTAAAAATTGTATGTAATTGAGAGTTATATTAGTACAAAAAAAATATATTTATAAATAATAATAAATAAAAATACATTTTTTATAAAACGCTGTATAGTGGAATTAGCCACCCCAAGGGTGATTATGATCTTAATTGAATATATGAACCAACAACAATGTGTTTTTTGTTTCTTTTTTTAGTAAATGTAAGTATTAATCAAATTTAATCAAATTTAATCTAATCTTAGTTGCAAAGATATGTTACATTGGAGATTAAAATTATGTGCATTCTCACAAGCAGACACGTACAAGTTCGCGCAGACACGTACAAGTTCGCGCTTGCACATGCCGCATGTAAGCCTACAACATAAAAACCAAATCTTAAATGGACATACACCCTGCAACTCTTACCGTCCTTCCCTAAAACATGGGTGACATTGACAAAATGAACCATTTTTACAGCATGGGTGGTCAGCCGCATACTAACCTGTAAGTCAAGGAACCCTATTAAAAGTGGTAAAAATAAATAGACAATGAACAGTGAATGTAAAAGCTGTAGGTGTGTTTTTTGCGAAAAAAAGTTAAAACCAAAGAGACAGTTTCATTAGTAAGTTCTTAGAAAAGCCAATTAAACATCAGTAGACTAACGGAGATTGTAGAAAGTGAGAAATAGAGAAAGAATAAGTGCTAGCTAAGGGAGGGAAAACCGGATAGGAGCTGAAAATAAAACACAGCATGACGCCCAGACCGCGTCTCACATTAAAAGAAAAATAGCGCAAATAATGGCGGAACATAAAGATAAAATAGAGAAGCAGATAGGGGAGTCGTATCCTGTGGGCGATGTGGACCGGGCCAGGTCTGCGGGCGTTTTCAATTATACCACTTCTTGTCCGGCCGTACCTCACCCTCCCCCCTAGCAAGGAAAACGTTTCAGAAATAAGAAGAAAAAACTCCCCCACCGATGTTTTATGTCAAATGTGTTTTTCCCCGTCGAGCTACCTTGTTAACCCATTAAACATTTTATTGTTCTACATTGTTTCGGTAAACAAATTAAATGTACACGATATTTTAGATTACTTGTTATAACTAAAAATCTTTTTGCTCAAGTTTGTTTTCTGTTTTTCGTGAAAACCACTCACACAAATATATTTCAAGAAAAAAGAAAAGGTGTTGAAAATAATTAATTGCAAGGGCTGGAAAATTGTTTTTAGTTTGATAACAGTTTTCAATGTTATTTATTTTCAGTTTTTGTTTGGCACAGAGAGAACAAAAAACATCAAAAGAAGACCGCTTGCTTCGTTACAAAGAGCAATTTCCAGTTCAATGAAGTAATTCCAGTAAAAGAAGAAAATGCATGAAAAAGGTGATGGATATGAATGAACTGAAAGAGGTATGTAATGATAGGAATAATGGAGGCAGCTCTGCAGAGGCTCTAGCCACCCCTAGCGGAATAGCGACAGAGTTAGAGTTACAGGTACAGTATATAACTTCCTCAGATTTTATTTTACAATAAAATAAAACAAGCAAACAAACTGCCTCAAAGTGAGCTTTTCCACAAGGGCTAACTTCAAGCCGTGATCTTATTAAGTAGGTCAAACTATTCATTTTAATTCATTTAGCAAGCAGAATCTCATTCAACTGATAAAGCCACCCTTAGACGAACATTACTGGAAGGCGAGTGAAGTTTTGTTGTTAAGAAATTGTTGAACAAAAGGCCGCACAAAGCTAATGTATTGGAGGAGTTTAATTACAGCGTAGACCATGATCTTCTCCTTGTTCGACAACTAAGTTCATAACAACGCAGCAAGATAAGGATCGGGTACAACAAGTTGTAAGAGCAAGTCGACAATCATTCTTTACAGTTCCAATGAACTCTACATGATGTTAACATCTAAAAATCTAAATCTAAGCTGCAAAGATATATATCATTTAAGATTCCTATTAAACGCATTCCCACAAGTAGACATGTATAGGTTTGCGCTAACACATGCCGCATGTGGACCTACAATATAAAAACTTTATCTCAAATGAACATAGGCCCTGCAGCCTTTGGCCACCTTCCCTGAAACAGGGAACAGTGACATTGACAAAGTGAACCATTTTTTACAGTATGGGTCGTGAGCCTCATACCAACCTTGTTATGTCATTTTAAAATAACATAGAAAGAACAATCTCGAAGTGTACAGTGTGTTTTGTGGGCCGAACGTGAACTAATCGGGCCGTCGCTCATCAGTTCCCGGCAAAATGTAAACCGACTCAGACGTCGGCGACCAAGCACCAAGCGATGCAAGAGGGGGCATTACCATGGAGCTCCCTCCCCCCCATTTACTTGGACTTCCTGCCAGCAAGGCACCCGCCTTGTGGACCAGAGGCATAGGAGACATAGTGCTAAGAGCGCCCACCCAGGAGCTCCAACGTGTGGAGGCGTCCGCCTCGTGAGCCGCCGCTAGCCTGGGGCGCTGCCCCAGGCCTTCAGTTCGGAATTCCAGCCAACAGAGTAGGGAGTGTTTTAGTGACAAGGTACAGGTCTGGCCATTCCCTTATTTCCCCTTTTTCCTTCATATTACTAAAGTAAATAAACCCTTATTTGTTCATGTTAAACTTATCTTTTAATATACAAACCTTCTCAAAATACAAGTAAGCAACACAAGGAAAGAACTCCACGCCCTGAGAGTGATGCTGATGAGAGCTAACCGGATGTAAGTATCCTGGAGATACCTGCCATTTTAAACATAACAACCTATAAGTCAAGGAATACATGCAATTAATATTAAATCCGCGATAGTCGGGGATCCATTTTTTATTTACATGGGATGACGTTACAGAGTCTAAGTTTTTTTTTGTTTTTGGCTACATACAAGTAAATGCATTTACGCCATCAACATCATTTATAATGTCTCTTTAATGTTTACTGAGCATCTGTGAGATCCTTCAATTAGTGTTCTAAGCTAAATAATATATGTTTTGTCCTAGGTGGCTAAATTGAAACGAAAACTTACTGATTTTTTTTCGAGATAAATTTATCAATTAAAATCAAGGCGTCATTATCAAAAAAATGTTGTGATACGAGTAAGTATTTTTATAATCTTCTAAAGTCATTTAAACTTCGTACTCCGAGTATATACGTAAAACATTACATAACTACCCTCGATCACGCAAGTAAAACATCTATATGACGTATAACAGCACACCTAGTGAGTAATGATTTCTTCATATATTTTACTCTTTTCGTGATCGAAAGAGTATATCGACGATTAAAAGGTAATAGGGCATAAGCTACACTGTTCAGGAGGCAGTTAAAAGTTTGAGATTGCAGAAAAAGGGCATAACTTTTTTATTTTTTACCATATCGTTGAAATCAAAACAGCTCTAATAAATTTGCATTTATTGGTATTCCTGTTAATGTGGTTTTAAGATGTTTGACGACTTGTTTTTGTCACAAGCGCCTATTGGACAAAAAAAGGCCACAATCTTGTCAGTTACACCAAAACCATACTTCGACAATGCAGTTGTTTGCTTGGGCATAAACAACAATAATATCATCGACCATCGTAGAGCCATGGGAGTAAGCGCATTAGAAAGAGCGGAAAATTGTAAGAAGGATAGCATTCATAATACATTTTTGACCAAAACGTCGCTTATTATACTTCCTTATAACCGTCGATATGTTATGTTTTGTATATTTTGTATTATTTCTATCACCCAATGTATTAACCCAACATTTTCATAGTAATATTATCATATTAGTTAAATTAAGTTGTAGGGGATGAAAGTAAAAATGGAGGTCAGACCTGTGCATAAAAGTACAAAAGCCGCCTCGGTCACGTATGGCTGGTGGTCCAAAGGTTAATCACTTTCTGTGACCTACAGGGTGGTGAAAAGAAAAGGGATCACCCTCTCCAAGACCACGGCAACCCTTAGAAAATTCCTGAGCCATTACACTGTAGGCAGTAACTATCTAAGCTTTCTTCATTAGAATACAACTAAGTACTTTTATGTATCTGAAAATTTCATTACAACAATTTTCATGTTACAAAATTTGAAGGTTTAATTATTTCGTGAAATTAAATAGTAGTAATGTTATAGTTTAAACATCAGACTGTTGTAACCTTTTGGAATCGGCTTTTGGGAATGTTTTTCAAAAACTGTGAATAGCCTTTTATAAAGTTCTGAGGATTTGGAATTCGGTGCCTTGGAATGAATAATCTAATTAAGCTTTGACCTTACAACACAAAGAATAAAAAAAGGTTTTTTTTTTTATTTTCGTTGATAGTATTCTCGCCTTTTTGTTATTTTTGCATGAGGTAGCTTCGATTCGTTTTCTTTCTTTCACGAATTAAAACGTCGTTTCATTTTAATTTTTCATCGAATTCGTGAAGAGAAATGAAATTCACCCATTTATTTTGTCCTGCCCACAGTCAGGTTTTAACTATTTCAATTCGTAATTCATCAGTTTTATTTATAGAATTATAAATTGATATCTACCCAATGATGAAATATGTCAAAAATCTCGTCAAGAGGGCCTGACAGGATTCTAGCCGGCTCTGTTTTATTACAAACATACGCTTGTTACTTAACAACCACCTTGTCTACTCAGCCATATTGCCGATATGTTATATTTTAACCTTTTTGTGAAAATATATAATCTATGATCTAAATTGAAAAGATATATTAACATTTCAAGCTCATATCAAATGCATGCTCACAAACAAACACGTGTAGTTCGCGCTAACAAATGCTGAATGTGTACTTACAAATTAAATTTAAACATCAAATGAACATAAGCCCTCCAACTTTTGCTGAGATTCCCTGAAACAGGGGTGACATTGGCAAAGTGAACTATTTTTTTACAGTATGGGTGGTCAGTCTCATACCAATCTATAAGCCATGGAATAATATTGATGAAACGTAATTTTGTTTTGTATTCTTTTTTATTTAAACTACAGATAGGTCAACAGTTAGTATTATTTCTCGAAGATTGTTCCTGAAGAAATAATTTACTTAAAGACACAAAGTAAACCGGATTTGCATCAAAGGGATATCGACAGAGATAATAAGCTTGCTTTAGAGGAATGAAAGAAGTTTTAAAACAAATAGAAAGGAAGAAATAATAAAGGGGAAAAAATAAATGGCTCGAGCTCCATAAATCTCTTCTGGAAAAAATCCCATTGTTAGGTTTTCAATGGCCAATTTCGGGTATTTACTCTCAAAGAAATAAACGATTACACACACACACAAGCGTGCGTACAATATATTTCTATAAATTCAATTGTAGAGTCTCTATACATACAAGGTTAAATAAAAAATAAATTGATGTTTTGAGAGCATACGACTTCGATGAAATATTTGGAAAAATATATAAGAAATTAATTGCATTTATTTTTAATGAAAAAACCTTATAACTCAATAAACTTTTTGACAAAAGATTAGTTTGGAATTGATGTAGTAAATGAAATTTATTTTCTAGTGAAATCTGTACAGTAAACAGACTAGAAAAAAAAAAAAAAAATCTTTCGTTTTTGATTAGGTACTCAACTGAATTAAAAACAAAATACCGCTGTTTATAAACGAAAACTAGAATAGTAATATTTTTGGTGCAGTTAACAGACTAAGTAAGATCGACCATATTACTAAGCGACACGTAAAGTTTAACTTCTTGCATTTGGCGATTGGAACCTATTTATTTTTACAGGTTTTTTTAAAATAAATTATCAAACATATTAGTAATGGCGCAGTCTGTAGAATTTACTGCTCAGAGTTTGTTACAATAAATTATATTTTATATTGTACCTGAGTAAACAGAATTTTTTTATTGCATTTCTCTTTACAAATAGATTGCATTTCTCTTTACAAATCTGTTTTTTCTAATATAAAAAAATGCAAATAACTAATAAGTTGACATATTCGAGTGGCGTTGCACCAGTATGCGATATGTAAAGCAGGCTATACAACATACTGTATGTGATGTACGTAGGAGCGCATGGAGCTTTCCCCGGAGCTTTCAAAAGCCTCACAATTCACGTCAGCGCCAGCAACAGACGAGGCTAAAGAAAGTTTACTCTGCAGTCTGTGTGGACTTCACTATCCCAAGTATAAAATACTGCGTTTCAACCCAATCACAGTGAAAGTGTATTAAAACTAAAACGCACACTAAAGGCTCTGTTTTAATTATATAGTAGACACTGTAATAAGAGCTCTAATGAAGAAGAGTTAATGATGCTCTGAAATAAGGAGTTCTGTCAGAAAGAGGACATTGTCAGACGGGAAAACAAGAGGCAGTGATACTGGAGAGACCACGTGGATAGGATGTGCAGTTGCCCATGTGGCTGCCCACAGTGTACCTGTAAGACATCGCCTGCAAGGAAGACCGCTTAAAAGATGGAAAGATAGCTGGTGTTCTACCTCCCAAGAGCACGACTTCCGTTTAGTAACGCAAACACAACTAAGCTACACATATAGAGTAACTTCTTGCCTGCGTCATCCCTGAGGGAATCACATGTGGCGATTCGGGACCTATTTATTTTTACGAGTAAGGGGGCTAGCCTCACTCCAACCACTTTCAGTTGAAGCAGGGTTTGTTACAGCTGTTTCTCATTTTCTGTGAAGGCTGAGTACACCTTTTGATCGAACCCTTGCTCTCGGCATGGAATGCAAGCATTCTACCAACTGTGCTATCGATCGAACTTTTACGAGCTTGTTCGTCGCTACAAACCGCCAATATTCAAGAAAAACCTAATTGCTGTAAGGCTAAATGGACCTTTTGATGATCGGTCTTCGGAAAAGGTTTATAAATTTTTAAGCCCAGCGAAGAGCAAATTTGAAAATATAAATGTTTTTTTTGTGCTCCGCTGGAATTCGAACCCACAACCTTCTATTCACGAGTACGAAGTGTTACCACTGGATTACGGACCGGTCCGTTTAGTAACATATTGATATGAAGAAGAACGTGACGCTGAGGATGCGTTTAAGGGAATGTTTTATACTCGTAGTAGAGATAATGTAATATGCCACTAGGGTGCCCCAGTTCTTACTGTGTAAGCACAGCTCGTGATACAATGAAAGTTTTTAAAGAATTCTGAAAAATGGAATAATTTTGATACATTTGAATTTACAAATTCGAAAGTATTGAATATTGTGAAACGCGCTATTTCATACAATCACATTAATAAATCTGTGACATCCGTTTACCCCGAAGCCTTCAACCTAAAAATATGAATCCCGCGTGAAAATTTGTATTTGTGGCAGTGGCGTCACGTTTTTTTTGCAAAGCTGGAAAACATCCTGAGGAAGTAGAGACCTCGAGGCACGCCCCTGCCAGAAGCGGAAATTATTTTCAAGAACCTACGCTCAACTTTTGTCCCATAATTGATTTTTCATCGGCTGGTGAGAGTTCGCGAAATAAAAAAAAAGGAAAAAGAAGAACGGAAAAAGGGAGTAAATAAAGAAGAAAGAAGAGGAAATCGACTGGTTTTTATTTTTCTCGATAATATTGCGTTTATTTGGACCGTTGTGAATTTTAATTTGCAGAAAATTAACAGAAAATTTTCAAAAAAAAAAAAATTCAGTTTCATACATTGACGAAAAGTGAAAAAAAACTATACGTGGTGAATGATTATATCGGCGATTTTATAAAATCATGCATTTTTATGGCGACGTTTAAAATGTTTAAATTTATAACAATATTTAATTGAGTATTGTTTCTGAAATAAAATAAAATTCTTATTTACTTCTGAAAATAGTATATTACGAGTATTTGTACTTGTTTTTAAAATTTAATAAAAGTAAATAAGTTATTCCTTTCCATAGAAAAATCCTGATTAAATGTAGGGGAAAAAATTGAAGCATCTTGATAAATTTTCATATAAAAATCACAATAAAAGCGGCATCCAGTCGTACGTCTTATTATGGCAATCCATTAAAGTCTTCTCTCCAGTAACCTCAGTGTTTAACTTTACACCCATACTCAACCGCAGCGTTTATCAAAAAAAATATGGAGACCAGGTCAGCGCCTCTTAGTGGATGTTTTAATTTCCATGCATTTGTAATACAACTCTTAAGTTAAGATAAACGCACTGTTTTGTACTTGGGGTAAAGACATTGAGGTATATATATATACCTCAATGGGTAAAGATCTAAGGAGTGACCTCGATTATTCTGCTTCTATTTAATCTAACTATTTTTTTACAGTATGGGTGGTCAGTCTCATACCAATCTATAAGCCATGGAATAATATTGATGAAACGTAATTTTGTTTTGTATTCTTTTTTATTTAAACTACAGATAGGTCAACAGTTAGTATTATTTCTCGAAGATTGTTCCTGAAGAAATAATTTACTTAAAGACACAAAGTAAACCGGATTTGCATCAAAGGGATATCGACAGAGATAATAAGCTTGCTTTAGAGGAATGAAAGAAGTTTTAAAACAAATAGAAAGGAAGAAATAATAAAGGGGAAAAAATAAATGGCTCGAGCTCCATAAATCTCTTCTGGAAAAAATCCCATTGTTAGGTTTTCAATGGCCAATTTCGGGTATTTACTCTCAAAGAAATAAACGATTACACACACACACAAGCGTGCGTACAATATATTTCTATAAATTCAATTGTAGAGTCTCTATACATACAAGGTTAAATAAAAAATAAATTGATGTTTTGAGAGCATACGACTTCGATGAAATATTTGGAAAAATATATAAGAAATTAATTGCATTTATTTTTAATGAAAAAACCTTATAACTCAATAAACTTTTTGACAAAAGATTAGTTTGGAATTGATGTAGTAAATGAAATTTATTTTCTAGTGAAATCTGTACAGTAAACAGACTAGAAAAAAAAAAAAAAAATCTTTCGTTTTTGATTAGGTACTCAACTGAATTAAAAACAAAATACCGCTGTTTATAAACGAAAACTAGAATAGTAATATTTTTGGTGCAGTTAACAGACTAAGTAAGATCGACCATATTACTAAGCGACACGTAAAGTTTAACTTCTTGCATTTGGCGATTGGAACCTATTTATTTTTACAGGTTTTTTTAAAATAAATTATCAAACATATTAGTAATGGCGCAGTCTGTAGAATTTACTGCTCAGAGCTTGTTACAATAAATTATATTTTATATTGTACCTGAGTAAACAGAATTTTTTTATTGCATTTCTCTTTACAAATAGATTGCATTTCTCTTTACAAATCTGTTTTTTCTAATATAAAAAAATGCAAATAACTAATAAGTTGACATATTCGAGTGGCGTTGCACCAGTATGCGATATGTAAAGCAGGCTATACAACATACTGTATGTGATGTACGTAGGAGCGCATGGAGCTTTCCCCGGAGCTTTCAAAAGCCTCACAATTCACGTCAGCGCCAGCAACAGACGAGGCTAAAGAAAGTTTACTCTGCAGTCTGTGTGGACTTCACTATCCCAAGTATAAAATACTGCGTTTCAACCCAATCACAGTGAAAGTGTATTAAAACTAAAACGCACACTAAAGGCTCTGTTTTAATTATATAGTAGACACTGTAATAAGAGCTCTAATGAAGAAGAGTTAATGATGCTCTGAAATAAGGAGTTCTGTCAGAAAGAGGACATTGTCAGACGGGAAAACAAGAGGCAGTGATACTGGAGAGACCACGTGGATAGGATGTGCAGTTGCCCATGTGGCTGCCCACAGTGTACCTGTAAGACATCGCCTGCAAGGAAGACCGCTTAAAAGATGGAAAGATAGCTGGTGTTCTACCTCCCAAGAGCACGACTTCCGTTTAGTAACGCAAACACAACTAAGCTACACATATAGAGTAACTTCTTGCCTGCGTCATCCCTGAGGGAATCACATGTGGCGATTCGGGACCTATTTATTTTTACGAGTAAGGGGGCTAGCCTCACTCCAACCACTTTCAGTTGAAGCAGGGTTTGTTACAGCTGTTTCTCATTTTCTGTGAAGGCTGAGTACACCTTTTGATCGAACCCTTGCTCTCGGCATGGAATGCAAGCATTCTACCAACTGTGCTATCGATCGAACTTTTACGAGCTTGTTCGTCGCTACAAACCGCCAATATTCAAGAAAAACCTAATTGCTGTAAGGCTAAATGGACCTTTTGATGATCGGTCTTCGGAAAAGGTTTATAAATTTTTAAGCCCAGCGAAGAGCAAATTTGAAAATATAAATGTTTTTTTTGTGCTCCGCTGGAATTCGAACCCACAACCTTCTATTCACGAGTACGAAGTGTTACCACTGGATTACGGACCGGTCCGTTTAGTAACATATTGATATGAAGAAGAACGTGACGCTGAGGATGCGTTTAAGGGAATGTTTTATACTCGTAGTAGAGATAATGTAATATGCCACTAGGGTGCCCCAGTTCTTACTGTGTAAGCACAGCTCGTGATACAATGATTAATCAAATTACTCGGCGACATTCTAGCGAGACGACAAATGATGCAGTTGAATATTGCTCGTCAGCTGACTCGATGCGCGTCGGAGAAGTGCATTCATTATGCAAGACTTAACTGATTTATCCACAATTTATTTATACACAAATGGGAAGCATCGTCATAAACTGTGCTACGTTTAAAATATCCTAGAGGGCTCTTGAGGTGTGATACACACAACAACAGCGACCACCAAATAAATCATCCTTATATTATCCTATTTTAGGAGACAAAATATATTACTTTGTAATAATCTATTGTATGCTTGTTAAAGTGAAATTGGTTTATTGTTGTGGTTTTTTTTATGTCCATGTATATATTATTATCTATTGATTTAAAAAATGTAATTGTCATGTATGTTCCTTGACTTATAGGTTGGTATGCCGCTGACCACCCATACTGTAAAAAATGTTTCACTTTGCCAATGTCACCCCTGTTTCAAGGAAGGACGGCAAGAGCTGCAGGGCTTATGTTCATTTGAGATTGGGGTTTTATATTGTAGGTCCACATGCGGCATGTGTTAGCGCGAAATTATACATGTCTGCTTGTGGGAATGCATTTAATATAAATCTTAAATTATAAATATCTATTGCACCTTAGATTAGATTAGATTAGGTATGCTTGCAGTCCAAAACTTGCGTAAAAAGGCCGGTTAAAACGCGGGACTAGACTTTTTTCAAATTTGAACAACATACAAAGGGGCATAGAAAAAAAGTTATTCTGATTTATTATCATAGTTATAAAAGTTTTTATTTTATTTCATACATAAAATTGTTATTGATTCAAAAGAAATGAAATCAACTAAATTAAAAAGTCAAGCTGCATACATGAGCACTATATAGTGCGATTTCCCACCTTGTTGTGCCCTAAGGGTCGCCTAAGGCGCTTGGAACCTATGTATTTCCACAGATAAGGAGGCCAGACTTACTCAAATCAGTTAACTTGCAAGGGGAGTTTCCCCGTTCTGAGAGGGGCTGATTCTCATTTATTTTCAAGGTTGAGTAGACCTTGAATGTACTATAATCTTGGTTTTGAAGTAAACAGAAAAATAGGAATTCATTTTTGAATCCTCTTTTGAAGATGGAACCCTAGTCCAAGGTTCGAAATAATTTTGGTTTCAAATAAATTAGCTGCTTGGTTTTTGCAAACCTTACATACATGTGATTGATTTTTGGTTCCGGGTTTTGACCGTTATCTCGTATTTCTTATTTTCTTCTTCTTAATACTTCTTGAAGACTTTCAGCTGACGTTTCGTCACCTCTGTGTGTGACTTCTCCGGAGCTCTGCTCACTTCTCAGGTCTGGACAAAAGGCGGCGTCTATTTATTTGTAAATTCGAAAGGGGGCGTGGCTTGATTGCTATGTATAACACTACCCTGTGTCACAACTTCAATTGTGCTTAACCATGTTTTGTTTAATTTCAAGCCCTCTTTCTTTCTGTTGAAATTGTTATTTTTATAAATTTGAATGGCTTCTCTAGAAAGCCGTGCATAATAACCACGAGATTTTGCAAGTATTTATACATGTATTTGTGAATATAAACTATTCATATTTGTAATGCATTCTGGGCGCACAGCACCACATTTGCTTTGAACGCTTTAGTCTCGTTCACAAACTGTTTGTCTGCAGCTTACACAGAGGAAGAGTTGAAACGCTTAAATTTAACTATTCAACTTGCATTAGAAATCGCTTGACCATTTCCAGCTCACCGAGGTTTCGTTCCGGGTAATAAAGATTAAAATACGAAGATACGCCTTACAGTATTTCAGTATTTTATACAAACAAAGTATCTGTGAAGATAAACTAGCGGATCTGACCTCTTTGTAGGAGAAATCTGTAGTTGATGACTTACCTGAAACAAAGAAAAATAAAATTAGTATATCAACTCAATCAATAGCTTAGCTTCTCATTAAATCAACTTTTTATTTTGTTATCTTCGAAAAGATCGCGTATAGTAAGCCAAACCTATGGATTTATTTTCATTGGTAAGGGGACCGGCTTTACATTTAATATTTCACCTAAAGTCGAGGTTTTCCTGCTCCCAAAGGGGAAGGTTAGTATTTATTATGAATGCTGTGTAAACCAGCTTATTGTATGATTTTGGGTTTCAAGTAAACATTCGGATATCATTTTTAAAACTTTATTAGAGATTGAAACCTAACCATGTAGGTTTGAACGCTACCGACTTCATTTTAGATTGGATCTGGCTGCGGCTGACCACCCATGCTGGAGAAAATGGTTCACTTTGCCAATGTCACCCCTGTTTCGGGGAAGGTCGGCAAGAGTTGGAGGGCTTTTATTCATTTCAGATTGTGTTTTTATATTAAAGCCCACATGCGGCATGTGTTAGCGCGAAATTATGCGTGTCTGCTTCTGGGAATGCATTTAATAGGAATCTCAAATGAGATATATCTTTGCAGCTTAGATTTAGATTTAGATCTGGACTTACTAAATTATGTCATAATAAAAGCATCAAGCAACAATTTCTTTAAAAAACATACACGAATATAATAACAAATAGGTCTTCTTTACAAGTAGTATATTAAAGATTTACAAAAGCTGTATTTTGTTTACTCAAACAGAAAAAAATATCATTCGCGTATGCTGTAAATTTATATATTTTTTGCAGCCTACTATTTTGAACAAAGCATATAATATACTTCATACTTTTTTGAAAAGGGTAAATCGAATTTAAATTGTCACAAAAATAACGTAGATTAAAAGAGCGGCAGTGCTGGAAAAGCAGCCGGTTGATTCATACGGTGGATTTCTTTGTAAGTAGGTACACTTTTTGCGTGACGCTGCTAGTCATTAGCGACTGTCAAATGAATGAGTTTGTGTATTTTGTGGCTGTTTCAGATTCTGAGGCTTTTCAGTGGGCCGCTGAGTTATTTTTAAAACTGTAAAACACATCAAAAGTGAAAAATGAAAGCTTAATTTTTTTAAAAAACCCATAAAACATCAATGCTTGATGTCATCAGTCGTGGCAAAGAAACACTTATAGTTAAAAGCTTTAATTAAATTTATAGATATTTTAAAGCCAGTAATGTTTCATTATTTTTAATTATTAATTAATAATTCATTAAAATATACAATAATGAATTATCAATCCTGCTTCAGGGAAGGTCAGCAAGAGTTGCAGGGCTTATGTTCATTTGAGATTGGAGTTTTTATATTGTAGGTCCACATGCAGCATGTGTAAGCGCGAAATTATGCATGTCTGCTTGTGGGAATGCATTTAATATGAATCTCAAATGATACATATCTTTGCAGCTTAGATTTAGATTTAGATTTAGATCAATTGATGATAATAATACCTGTTTCTGGCCAGGCAGAATAGGATGGTCAATTGCATTTATATTCACAAATCTATTTAAAAAAAAATTAAAACTTACACGTGTCTGTTTGTGGGCATGCATTGCAATGCAATATGAATTATAAATGTTAGAATATCTTTCCAACTCAGATTAAAGATTAGGTATAGGTGAACGGTAGTCAGCCTAATACCAACTTATAAGTCAAGGAATATAGTTGAAAAGTAAGAGGCCCTTTTTCTAAAAGTGTAAAAATTTTATGTTGCATTATTTATAACCTTATTTATATTGACGCTTACAAACAAAGTTTTGATTTTAATTGTAGTGTGACTTCAATTAAAAATACTTGTTTATTGGTTGATGATGCGGCACTGTTATTTCAGAAAGCATGAGAATATTGAATCAATCTATTTGAGAGGAGTTTGATTTAGTAAGAGGATGAATTTGTTTGTTCACTCACACTTTTATATTATGGCCTTCTAGCCATCAAAAGAAAAGCAACAATAACGCCATTGACACTAACTAGGGTTAAGGTTGTAAATGCAACTGTAACTGTAACTCTGTCGCCATTCCGCTAGATGTGGCCAGAGACTTTGCAGAGCTGACTCCATTTATTCCTATCCTTACACACCTCTTTCAATTTCTTTATTTCCATCACCTTTTTCGTGCATTTTCTTCTTTAACGCTCGATTTTTATAACCCATTCCTTCACAATCTCCTCAATCTGATCACTACATACTTTTTTCGGTCGTTCCTTACATCTTTTTCCTTTCACACAACCTCTGTATGTATACTTTGTCAGTCTATCATCATCATTCTTTCCACATGCCCAACTGACTTATTCAAATTTCCCTACATACATTATTCAAGTATTGAATTTACCTACCATCATTTAAATGTTTGATTTAACATTATTTTTCTATTTTACAATCCCAAACACAATTCAGAAACATTTTTTCAGCCTTCTAGATTGCGTTTCTGTTAGGGTATTGTTAAAATTAACGTATCTTTGAAATGTATGTAATATTTATGCCTAATGTACTTGTACATACAGCAGAGCTTTAATCCGCACAAGCCCTCGGCCCGTAGAGCATTGTGTTGTTCTCGCCCCTGCCTGGACTGCGAGGTATTTGTTTCATTATTCTTTCAGTTAACAGCATTTAGCCAATTAATTTCGGAAACCGTTATCCGCCGCAATCGTTTTTGTTTGCCAACAAAAGGCTTTCATACTTCGGCGAAATTCTCGCAATCGCCATCCGCAGATCCGCTTTTAAAAATAAAAATGAGATGGAAAACCATCAACGTCACTCATTTACGTGCGTTACAATTTCGCACGGATTGTAAAAAAAATTCAAAATAAAAACAAATACAGCGAAATGTTTTTTTTTCTATCATGACTTATAAGTTGGTATGAGGCTGACCACCCTTACTATAAAAAATGGGTCTCCCCTGTTTCAGGGAAGGTCGGCAAGAGTTGCAGGGCTTATGTTTATTTGAGATTGGGTTTTCATATTGTAGGTCCACATGCGGCATGTGTGAGCGCGAAATTATGCGTGTCTGCTTGTGGGAATGCGTTTAATATGAATCTCAAATTATGCATATCTTTACAACTTAGATTGAGATATAGATGACTTATAGGTTGGTATGAGGCTGACCACCCTTACTGTAGAAAATGGTTCACTTTGCCAATGTCACCACTTACTCCCAGGGAAGGTCGGCAAGAGTTGCAGGATTTATGTGCATTTGAGGTTTGAATTTTAATTTGTAAGTACTCATTCAGCATTTGTAAGCGCAAACTTACACGTGTTTGTTTGTGGGTATGCATTTGAATGTTAATATACCCTTGCATCTTAGATAATAGATTATGGATTGTAGATCACATTAATTATCATTACAGGGTTAAATAAACATCGAAACAGGAAATCATTTCTGATATCCTCGCTGGGGTCAAACCCGAGTTTTTGTTATGTAATGCAAACATTCTATCGACTGAGTTATCGATCAGACTTAAGATTAGTTTTAACAATGTGTTATTTATTAACAGTTATGTTTTTAAAGAATTCTGAAAAATGGAATAATTTTGATACATTTGAATTTACAAATTCGAAAGTATTGAATATTGTGAAACGCGCTATTTCATACAATCACATTAATAAATCTGTGACATCCGTTTACCCCGAAGCCTTCAACCTAAAAATATGAATCCCGCGTGAAAATTTGTATTTGTGGCAGTGGCGTCACGTTTTTTTTGCAAAGCTGGAAAACATCCTGAGGAAGTAGAGACCTCGAGGCACGCCCCTGCCAGAAGCGGAAATTATTTTCAAGAACCTACGCTCAACTTTTGTCCCATAATTGATTTTTCATCGGCTGGTGAGAGTTCGCGAAATAAAAAAAAAGGAAAAAGAAGAACGGAAAAAGGGAGTAAATAAAGAAGAAAGAAGAGGAAATCGACTGGTTTTTATTTTTCTCGATAATATTGCGTTTATTTGGACCGTTGTGAATTTTAATTTGCAGAAAATTAACAGAAAATTTTCAAAAAAAAAAAAATTCAGTTTCATACATTGACGAAAAGTGAAAAAAAACTATACGTGGTGAATGATTATATCGGCGATTTTATAAAATCATGCATTTTTATGGCGACGTTTAAAATGTTTAAATTTATAACAATATTTAATTGAGTATTGTTTCTGAAATAAAATAAAATTCTTATTTACTTCTGAAAATAGTATATTACGAGTATTTGTACTTGTTTTTAAAATTTAATAAAAGTAAATAAGTTATTCCTTTCCATAGAAAAATCCTGATTAAATGTAGGGGAAAAAATTGAAGCATCTTGATAAATTTTCATATAAAAATCACAATAAAAGCGGCATCCAGTCGTACGTCTTATTATGGCAATCCATTAAAGTCTTCTCTCCAGTAACCTCAGTGTTTAACTTTACACCCATACTCAACCGCAGCGTTTATCAAAAAAAATATGGAGACCAGGTCAGCGCCTCTTAGTGGATGTTTTAATTTCCATGCATTTGTAATACAACTCTTAAGTTAAGATAAACGCACTGTTTTGTACTTGGGGTAAAGACATTGAGGTATATATATATACCTCAATGGGTAAAGATCTAAGGAGTGACCTCGATTATTCTGCTTCTGACATTCGCAGAGCGCTTTATTATCATGGAAACCACTGACACAGATATAATCTCAGATGAGACCAACGTTATACTTAGTGAGTACGTATATTAGGTAACAAACAATGAAGGGGATACCTATAAAGTAAACTTTTTAAATAAATTTCCCGATATTACCGATATAAGGAGTTAAAAGTTGGTCTAGTTGGATTCAATCTATTTAAAATTTCTAAAAAAAAAATTGATTAATTATTTGTGGGCTGCAATGTTCCTTGACTAATAGATTGATATAAGGCTGACCACCCATAATGTAAAAAATTGTACACTTTGCCAGTATAACTTTGTACACTTTGCTATTGAAACCACTGTTACAAGGAAGGTCTGCAATAAATGCAGGGATTAGGTTCATTTGAGATGGGGTTTTTATGTTGTGATTCCACATGCGGCATGTGTAAGCGTGAACTTACACGTGTCTGCTTATAATAATGCATGTAATATCTTAAATTTTTTTATACATTTGCATGTAAGATTTTAGATTATTTTGAGTTGTAAATTTAACAATTTATAAAATAAACTATTGATTATCATGTGATACTAAAACAATTGCCCGTTGGCTTAGTTGGATTTATTTTGAAATACGTAGAAAACGTTAATTTGAATCTGATTCCCTATATTTATATTATTTAGATATATTTTAGAGAGATGGCAACCTGCCACTTCGAATATAAGGGAAAACTTTCCACCTGAACAGAGGGTGGAGTATTTGTGTCCTCTTTACATTACAAACGGTAAAAAACACAAAAATACTATCTTTACAACTAAAAGTGTAAGAAAGATAAGATACGGAATGTAATAAATAAAACAATTCATAACATCCTTTTTCATAGACTTATTTCAAAGTCAAAAGATAACATTAATTCCATTTTACAATGACGACATATTTTTCAAGACGATACAAAAATAGAAATCTAAAAGCAAAAAGAAAACATGTTAAGGACGTACACAGAAAACACGATTATTTTTTTAACAAGAGAATCAAGAGGGGATAAGTCTTTTAGAATCCGACAAGGAACACACATGTACGTTAGTACTTTATATTAAACCTAATTCGTAAAATTTAATAAAAAATAGCATGCGTACTTTTAAGTTGCTGGCCGTTTACAGAACTGGGCAGGTCACAATGAGCCTAAGCGCCTATAAAATGTTACCATGCTATGAAACAACTTTTATACCAAAAAACATGTAGCTAATTAAAAGACACTATAAAATTGTAATTTTTTGTTTAACCAGTAGGTACTAACAGTTCCGAAATTAATACCTATTTCCTCCAAAAGCTTTAAGGGTTTTCTTCACATCTGGAATGCCTTGGATAGATTCGACAATAAAATATTGGAAAGCAAAAAAATATAAAGGTAGAAAAAAGTAGAACAAGTATAATGTAATCAAATTATTGCTTAATGTGGATAGCATATAAAATATGTAAGTTACAATGATATGTTTTGTGTTAAATTCAGATTTTTTTCGTAACATGAATATGAGGAAATATAAGTTTGGCTTATTTTATTTACAAGACAAAAAAAATTCACACTTGGGGATATTAAAAGTATTTCATTTCAAGTAACACCTGGGCAGATTACAGTTTTACTCGTTCTAAGATCAAGCTACGACGTAAATCTTTATTGAACATTAATTAAATTTGATTTGTAAGACACTTTAAGAGCTGAATGTTTAATTTTATCATTCTAATCTAAATCTAAATCTAAGCTGCAAAGACATGTATCATTTGAGATTCATATTAAATGCATTCCCACAAGCAGACATGCATAATTTCGCGCTTACGCATGCCGCATGTAGACCTACAATATAAAAAACCCAATCTCAAATGAACATAAGCCCTGCAACTCTTGCCGACCTTCCCTGAAGCAGGGGTGACATTGGCAAAGTGAACCATTTTTTACAGTATGGGTGGTCAGCCGCATACCAACCTATCAGTCAAGGAGTACAAGCAATTAATACAATCAAATATATAAAACAAATAAACTCTAAACAATTAAACAGTAAAAAATTAAAAAACTACAACACATATTTTTTTAAATTTAAAAGCCTCAGCTTTAACCGCCAGCATTACAGATCAACCGCCATCATTCATTCATGCAGATCATTCATTACAAAATATTGAAACGGATATGTGCTTACTCTTTAAGCAAAGCAAAAAAAAAATACACTTTTACAAGTTAGGTTTTTTCACATGTTTTGGAGCAGGACAATTTATTTCCATCAAAACTTCAAAAAATTTTTCGACGACAATTACAAGACTTTATAACAGTTCCTACGGACTGTTATTATGTAAGAATTTAGCGTGAGATTCATTTTAAGTCGAGTGAGATTCATCGACGCTGAACGCAGATTTGTTGGAAAATTCCTTTGATTTTTTTGGTCGGATTTGATACAAAACAATGTTACTCAGCTGCAAATAAAAGAAAGAAATATATAATTTATGTTAGCCTGAAAAGGCAGAGAAACAAAACAAAAACGTATTCACGACACGTGGTCTTCAATTGTGCTTAAAAAATATTTTTAATATGACCGGTCCGTAGTTCAGTGGTAACACTTCGGGCTTTGAATGGGAAGGTTGTGGGTTTGATTCCCGGCGGAGCACAGAAAATATACCATTTATATTTTCAATATTCTCTTCGCTAGGTTGAAAAATTCATAAAACCTTTACCAATGACCAGTCACCCAAGGCCCATTTAGCCTTACAGCAACTGGGTATTGCTTAAGAATGGGCGCATTGCAGCGAAGACGATCAAGCTCGTAAAAAGGTTGATAGATCAATTAGTAGAATGCTTGCATTCCATGCCGAGAGCAAGGGTTCGATCTTAAAGTTTCCTTAGCATTCCCAAGAAATGAAAACCAGCCCCCCGGGAGCTGGAAAACACCCACTTCAACTTAAAGTGGTTAGTGTGAGGCTGGCCCCCTTACATGTAAAAATAAATAGGTCCCGAAGCACCACATGCGACCCCTTCGGGGATAACGCAGGAAAGAAGTTACACTATATGTGTAGCTTAGTTGCGTTTTTACTAGCACACAACTTAAATTGCAGATCCATGCCATGCCGTGGACATTTTCTTTTCACTCCATAACCATTTTCATGAAAGCATAAAACACGATTGAATTTGTGTTTCAAGGATAGAATTTGATGGACTAGACACATCAGGTCTCGCTACCAATAAGCAAAGGAAATGGCAATTTGTGACAACTGACGTCATCAAAGACAGAAACACTTCCAACGCGATATTTTCCATGTCAAGAGTAAAATGTTTTGCATGTTTTTATTTTGCCGTTGAAATGAAATCGAATCAAACGTCGCGTCGTAGAACCATTCATCTTTAATATTTCACGTTTCGATCGATAAAACGATGTCGAAGCGTTAACTTACCCGTGCCTGCTTGTGTAACTATTTAATGATTTTTCAATGTTTGTTTACCAAGAGTAGAAGGTTTATTATTTAACGCATGGGATGTAAAAACTAGACAAATAAAAATACGCGGAAAGACAGAAAGACACACTTGGTCTCAGACACATATAACGAAAAATACATCCCACTCCATCTTATCTAATCTAATCTAAGTTGCAAAATATATAAAATTATGGATTCACATTATATGCATTTTCACAAGCAGACACGTATAAGTTCGCGCTTAAACATGCCGCATGTGGACTAACAATATAAAAACCCGAATCTCAAATGAACGTACACCCTGCAACTCTTGCCGACCTTCCCTGAAACAGGGGTGACTTTGGCAAAGTGAACCATCTTCTACAGCATGGATGGTCAGCTGCATACCAATACCATCTGATCATAGTAACAAGGAAATATTAAGAAAAGTCTAAAGACATCGTGGCGGAAGAATCTACGGCGTAGGTTTGACAATAACACCAAATCTCTGTTTATGGCCGCAGGATCTGAAGTGAACATAGTTACGAAAATCGCTAACATTCGATAGAAGTGTGTTTTTGTCAATTGGCTGCATCTCTGGGATGACCTGAATGTAGGGACGATGAATGTCGTTGTGTAATGTTTTATGGTGGCTATGTTTTCTGTAAAAATATGTTGCTTGCTTAGGGCTCCGAGTTTTCCTGTCCATATAGCCCACTGCCTGTTTAGTTATGTGTGATTATTTCATCTTGTATCTAAAATGATCATCAGTGGACAAATAATCAATTTATATCAATCTCGCTCATTTTTTTTTACGCAATAAACTGATATTGTTACGTTTTCTGGTGGATTCTCTTTTTAATTAAAATGCATTTTTTTAATTCACCAAAAAAAATATTTTTACAGAATTTATTTTTCACAATTTATTTCACAACTTGACAATCACTGTTTATTGGTATAACTCAGCGAATTGCTCTCTGCGACTCTAATCTCCGTTCCATTTTGATCTTTTAATACGGTACCAGAGGGGTATTTCTCGCATTCACCAGATCAGTGATTCCCAAACTATGGTACGCGTACCACCAGTGGTACGCGACGCTTCTTAAGGTGGTACGCAAGCAGCTAGGTATGGCCATATGACTTTTTTGACCATGGCTGTATGTTTCTTCTCTTGTATTTCTCTTATAATTTTTATGGACAAAATAAATTATCAACTATAAATTATAAACCATCACTTCCAGATGGTTCCGTCTTACGTGTATACTGTATAGGTGTGCGTAGTCATTTTAATTTCATGGTCCGTCATACGATGTATGCGTTTATAAGCGCACATACGTATTTCAAGTTCGCAACAATATTAAGGGAAGAAGAAGTTGAGACTGCACTCAAATTTCACGCTCAAATAGACGTGAGAGTATTTCTGCTCTCTCCGCTCTCTTTTGTCACCCTTTGAGTTAGCGTGAAGAGGCTGTGGACGTCTTAGACTCCTCCTTTGTATGGCACGCCTGACCCATATTTTATTTTCACACAGAAATGTGGCCATTTTTCTTTCTTAAGACCGTATTTTTTTTCTTAGCATAAAGTAAACATACATTGTAAATGTGTTCACAACATATAATTATATATACAACTAATAGCCTGTTGGGGCTTAAGGTATTACAGTAAAATTAAAAAAAAATTGACAACAAAAGAACGACGCGTATTTGCATTGTTTTTTGTACGTTACTCAAGAATCAAACTTTGTTTTTATTTAAGGATTTCAAATCATAAAAATCGGGCAAACGCCAATTATTCTCTTTTTTATTTATGATTTTTTTTCTACATCACATGCTTCTTGGCCTCTATTTCATATTGTTTTGACCTTTAATTGGTGTTTTAGAACTCTAATGAATTTTGCCGACCAGTCATCGTCTTGTGACCAAATCTATCTAACTAATCTAAGTTGCAAAGATATGTAACATTGGGGGTTCACATCACATGCCTTCTCATCAGCAGACACGGACAAGTTGGCGCTTGCACATGCCGCATGTGAACCTACAATATAAAAAAACCCAAATCTCAAATGGACATACACCCTGCAACTCTTGCCGTACTCCCTGAAACAGGGGTGAAATTGGCAAAGTGAACCATTTTCTGCAGCATGGGGGGGCAGCCGCATACCATCCTGTAAGTCAAGGAAATAAGGTAAATAATAGAATTAAAAATAATCATACTTCAATTTTTTTTTGTTTTTTAATTTTAAAAACCCTAGCCCTAGCCGCCAACATTACAGATCAACCGCAATTTCTTTCTATCCTTACATACTTTTTTCAAATAGCCAAATTGAAAACATTGTAAGAAGGCTTTTTACCTAATTAGGTACTACAAAGGTTTTTATTGGACGTAATCATTTTTCATTATTTTGTTTACCAAGATATTTTAAATTTTACTGAAAAGCTCTTACGAATCTGTCTTGTGTTCATTTGAATAAAAAAATGCTGTATGATTCGTTTTAACAAAGTCGAGGGGTTTTTGGTTTGTCTGTTATAAACCGTAAGAAAAAAATTAAAAAAACATCCTACGTATTTTTTTTGTTTAAACATACTCGTAGGTACAAGTGTTATCGGCGTCACGTTAAAAAAAAACAAATTGAATAACTGTACACCGAGTAAACAATATTGCGTAAATACTCGACCATCGCTTCAAAAGAAAAAAATATCTTTAAAGAAACGCCCTTGTATATTTCATAAATTTCTGAGCTAACGGATGACCACCCATACTGTAAAAAATGGTTCCCTATACCAATGTCACCCCTGTTTAAAAATTGGTTAAAATTGGTTTTATGATTTAGTTTTTTATGTCCATGTATATATTGTTATTTATTGATTTACAAAAAATGTAATTTGTCATGTATGTTCCTTGACTTATAGGTTGTTATGCGGCTGACCACCCATACTGTAAAAAATTGGTTCACTTTGCCAATGTCACCCCTGTTTCAGGGAAGGACGGCAAGAGTTGCAGGGCTTATGTTCATTTGAGATTGGGTTTTTATATTGTAGGTCCACCTGCGGCATGTGTTAGCGCGAAATTATACATTTCTGCTTGTGGGAATGCATTTAATATAAATCTTATATGATATATATATTTGCAGCTTAGATTAGATTAGATAAGATTAGAACGCGGTGGTTGAGTGTTAGCGCAATGATTGATGCTTGGGGTACTATGCTGTGATTTTATCAAAAATGTGTTTGAAAGAATTGGATACCGAAGTGGAAATTGAAAAAATAATTACACAAGTTCCGTAAGATACGAAGTAGCAGGTTAAAGTTTTCAACACTTATTTTTGCATTGATATAAAACGTACCTTGAATTGAATAGGTTCAACTTTTAAAAAGTTATCAGAATCAATTGTGATTCTCGTCATACTCGAATAAAAGTCATCTACGGGCGAATTTCACTTCCACAAAGGTACATACCATTCAGATAAGGATAGTAAGAAAAAGACAGTAGTTTAATATGGGTATGTAATATAATATTGGTATGAGGCTTACCACCCATACTGTGAAAAATGGTTCACTTGCCAACGTCACCCCTGCGTCAGGGAAGGTCGGCAAAAGTTTTAGGGCTTATGTTCATTTGAGGCTTGGATTTTATTTGTAAGTACATATTCAGCATTTGTAAGCGCGAACTAGACGTGTTTGTTTGTGAGTGTGCATTTGAGAGCTTTAAATGTTAATATATCCTTGCAACTTAGATTATACATTATATATGTAATTATCCAGAATAAATAGACGCACTGAAAAACTATTGCTGCGTGTGAAAACAAATCTAATTTACATATGTAAGGAATCCTATGTAGGTGACTCGCTTGACAGTTCAAGTTCCGCAAATGTATAAATTTTGGGAAGTTGGGGATTGATGTCCTGATCCTTTATAGCAAGGGTGTTGCGTCATGTTGTGTAGTGTTCCTATACTTTAAAACTCTGAAAAGAAGTGAGAATTGATATTGTTTTTTAATTGACCAATACAGATAACGGCAACTCGTTCCATAAACCAACCAATTTCTCATAGTTTTGATGTCAGCAAATGGGATAAATGTGATACGTTTTCCGAATCACTCTTGTTGTGACGACGGGAGGAGGTATAAGGGAAGACGTTTAATTAGAACAGACACAGTGATAGTACATATATAAGGGACCAAGCATAACAAATTTTTTTCTGTGCTCATGGGAATGTAGATTCACTGGCTGTAATAGTAGAGTCATCTATGAGCTTTATTGTTTTTTTTACACAGAATCTAGATGATCATATACTCTTTGATATATCTGACATATTATTGTTATAAGTTTTAACTTATAACTCAATATCAGTATTAATTTTACAAGTCGCTAAGCTATGTTTTTAACACCTGAGCCTTACCGTTTTCTAGTGTTCCTCAAGAGCTTCCATACTGAATTTTCTCACTTGGTACTGTCTTGGTCAGACGGGCCTTATGGGCCGGTGGGCCGCATTATGCTGAAGAGCGCAGCGGGCCAGATGTCCTCTCTTCTTTATCTCGGCCCATTGGCCCGGCTCACAGTCGGCACGTGCTTAGCATTTCGCATTCTTACCTACCACCTACCGACCGACTGAATTTACATAGAAAAATTCATCTTTACTCATTTTTGCGCACGTTTTTCAGTCAATGATGTAAAAATAAAACACTTACAAAGAAGTGTCCCTTTGTACTGAAGAAAATCAGGTACCAACTGAAACATTAGCAAAACCATGACGTCGTTGAAAGAAAAGGTGTAAATGCAACTCCAACAATTTGTTTGACGTATATATCAATTGTAAAAAACTTGAAAACTTTTTTTTTGGCGTTGGCGTTTCTCTTCTTTAGACTATAATCAATAATCCCAGTTGCAGAGATATATTAACATTTAAGGCTCTCAAATGCATGCCCACAAAAAAACACGTGTAGTTCGCGCTTACAAATGCTGAATGTGTACTTACAAATAAAATCCAAACCTCAAATGAACATAAGCCCTACAACTTTTGCTGACCTTCCCTGGGTGACATTGGCAAAGTGAACCATTTTTTAAAGTATGGGTGGTAAGCCTCATAACGAAACTACGCAACTAAGCTACACATATAGTGTAACTTCTTGCCGCGTTATCCCCGAAGGGGTCGCGTGTGGCGAGTTGAACCTATTTATTTTTACAGGTAAGGGGGCCGGCCTTACGCCAACCACTTCAGTTGAAGTGGGGGTTTCCCAGCTCCCGAGAGGGCTGGTATTTATTTCTTGTGAAGGCTGAGTAAACCTTGCCGGTATTTTATTTTGGGGTTTGAAATAAACACCGAAACGGGAAATCATTTCTGACACCCTCGGTGGGATTCGAACCCAAACTCAAGGCATGGAATGCTAGCACTCTACCAACTGAGCTATCGACCGGACTCATACCAACCTATTAGTCAAGGAATGTATTTTAATTGAAATTAAAGTGTACAAATTCTTAGAATTGCAAATAAATACTACGACAACATTATTACGTGAGTAAAAATACTCTTTCCGTGCAAAAGTTTTTTTTAAGTTGCAATGTGTATGTATATCGTTCTGCTTGCTTCGTGTACCCGAAGACCCTTGTAGGTATGTAAACTTGTACATATTATGCACGCTATGAACACAGAACTGAACTTGTAATCCGTAATATAAAACAACACGAATTTATCACGCAAACTTACAGAGTTAAGACCCGCTACAACTTCCCAGCCCATGAAAATTTACCACTTTTGCGAATTTTCGTCCGTATAAATTTGCGTACATGTTTGACTGTTTAAGCCGGGACACTAGCAGCACAACCCTCGGCTATTTCTCTCTCTCTCTCTCTCTCTCTCTCTCTCTCTTTCTCCCTGTCCCTCTTCCTCTCTCTCCCTCTCGTTTTTATAATCCAAAAGTTTGATAATAAACTAAGAATTTTCTCAATTTCAGAAATGAATTTGGATAATATTTTTTTCAGGCGTATCTCTGCATAAAAAAAGGATTTCAGATTTTATAAAAATATTTGATGTTGTTTTTTGCAGCCAAAAAAATATACATTTCAATCTGAATATGGTTCATTATGTGATAAATAAATCCTTGACTTAGGTAGTATAGGTTGGTATGCGGCTGACCAATGTCACCCCTGTTACAGGGAACGACGGCAAGAGTTGCAGGGTGTATACCTATTTGAGATTTGTGTTTTTATATTGCAGGTTTACATGCGGCATGTGCAAGCGCAAACTTGTACGTGTCGGCTTGTGAGAATGCATATAGTTTTAATCCCCAATGTAACATATCTTTGCAACTTAGATTATATAAGAATAGATACACAATTATAAATTTATGTTTTTTTTTTTTCTAGGAGCTTTGTAAAGACAGAAAAAATATAATATTTTTAAGGGTTTGGTGGTTTACACAGTGAAAGTCCATTGTATATTAATTAAATAAAACACAGTTTCAATTGTCGAATTGTCATTGTCCTGATGATGCCTTGTAGGCGAAAACGTTAGACAAAATTAAAAGAATATAAAAGTGAATTGAAACTGTGTTTTATTTAATTAAAATACAGAAAAAATATCTTTATCGGTAGTCAGATTATAAATGCTTCAGAATTACTTTATATTTTAAGTCTTCAAAAAGGAACATGAATTTTATTTATAAGAGGCTGCCTGCCCATAATGTAAAAAATGGTTCACATTGCCGAAGTCATTTCTGTTTCAGGAACGGTCGGCAAGAGTTGTAGGGCTTAGGTTCATTTTTATGTTATACCTTCACATGCGGCATGTGAAAGCATGAATTTATACGTGTCTGACTGTGGGAATGCATTGAATATGAATCGTCAATGTGAATTTATTTTTGCTTCTTAATTTTAAGATTTAAGAGTGCACTCTAATGCGCTTTGAAAAAATAAACTTCAAAACAAAACTTTTCTATGAATACTTTAAAGAGTGTTATTTTTTTAATGAAATTCACATTGCCAATGTCACCCCTGTTTCAGGGAATGTTGGCAAGAGTTGCAGGGCTTATGTTCATTTGAGGTTTCGATTTTATTTTTAAGTACACAATCAGCATTTGTAAGCGCGAACTACACGTGTTTGTTTGTGGGCAAACATCTGAGAGCTTTGAATGAATATATCCTTGCAACTTAGATTATAGATTATAGATTACATCACGTATTTTCATGGAAATTAAAAAAAATATATTGAATGCATTCAAATATAGCATTTCATATTTGTACAAAAAAACTGTTTGGTTCTAAATAGTCACTGAAAAACTCGTCTGTCTACCCGCTTAAAGCGCTTCCATTCACTTGCTTGCCAGAGAGTCTAAAAGCTCTCTTATTGACGTTTTCTTCTGACGAAAAGTTGCAGGCTTACGATTGCCCTTTCTAAAATGAACTCACTTAAGTTTGTGATTCGGGCTTGAGTTTTCTCCGCAGAGAGAAGCAATAATAATTATTATCATTATTATTTTTCGAGCGATGTCTACGACGCAGATGAAAGATCAGATCTTTTATCATAAAAAAACACGATACTCGCGGCTTTATTTATTTTCTGCTTTATTTTTACTTAAGTCAAAGAAATATAAAGTCAAATTAAACAATGTAAAAACACAGTTTTGTCTACAGGAATATATATAAAAATAAATAAATAAATGTATAATACTGTCTTAAATCTGTAATCTAAGTTGTAAAAATGTAGTAACATTTAAATTCTTGCTTGCAAATGCTGCATGTATACTAACAAATTAAAATCCATACTAAAAATGAACACAATCCCTGAAACTTTTGCCAACCTTCTCTGAAACAAAACTTGGCAAAGTGAACCATTCTTTACATTGTGAGTGGTCAGCCTCATACCAACCTTTAAATCAAGGAAATAAGGGAAATAATAAATTCATTATAAAAATCGTTAATCTGCATTAACACCAATTAACACTTCGGAACGGATATTGAAAAAAATACTTTATCCTCGATTTTTGTTTGCGTTGTAACTATTTTTTTTACGAGACGCTCTCGTTGTGCCGGGATCAAGGATAAACGAGAGTCAAAGATATTTTTTTTTTTTCAAAAATTGACAAAAGTATTCTATGATTTTCGATTGCCGTCAATACGTATACAGACTAAGTTTATCTATTCAAGTCTATTCAATAGAGTTGAGAGACTATCTTTAAAATTAATTATTGCTTCTCTTAAAAAGTAAAACCACACTTTGAAATATCGAATACACCAAATTCTGTAATATTTTATATTTTTAAGTGTAAATCTATTCACACAGTGAAAGTCCATTGTATTATTTAAAAATTCAATAGGATAAAACAGAGTTTAAATTCACTTTTTATTTCATTTTTTTGCTCAAACATTTTCGCCTAATAAGGCTATCAGACCTATGGATTCCCTACTACGCAGCATGAGTTTTGTTTTATTATTAATATATACTGAAAAGGAATACCTAATATGTGTTATTAAGCGAGATTTCATCTTTACTTTGGAGCTCGTAAAATTATTTTCCAGTCTTTCATTTATGTAAAGGGCGCCGCGGCTGCGAGTCGTAAAACCAGCTTATCATAAATTTCTCTTGATTAACTTGCCCTGGGATACAACAAACAGACTTTGCATAATTAAACGACGTTAAAAAGACCAACAAAAAAAGGCAGACTTTGAAAAAAACTTTAGAATTTCTTTGTTGAGTTTTATTGTGAGCAATTGGCTAGAGTCACTCTGTGTGCTATTCAATATTCAACCGATGGAAAATGTTTTATATTTAAAATACATTGTGAAGAAATACAATTTTAAGAATCAGCGTTGAGGAAATATTTTGAATTAGTTTTTTTTTGTTCTCATGCATATTTACCTTATATTATACTACGAGTTAAAGTCTCTCAGTACATTGGTTAACGCTAGTGACTCGGAAGATAGCAGGCTCAATTTCCATCGGAACATCACAAAATATATACTTTTATAAAGTAAAAGGCCTGCTTGAAAAAAGTGCTTGTTTGTCTTATGCCCATGAAAGGTAATTTCATATGAGCAATTGGTATTGAGACAACACCTTCTCTCAGGGGTCAGTCTCCCCTCCACTGACCCACGCCCTGTATATCCATCCCATCCGGGGATGTGTCACAGGACTCGCATGCAAAAGTTATGTGAGATGCGAGTGGCAGAAGGCCCTCCCGTGAAGCTACACTTTCCCAAGTGTTTACACAAAGCAAAGGAGGCTCAGGACTGGTATTGAGACAGTCACAATGTCACAAAAAAGTGCCCACAAGCTAAGAGTCACACAGAGAGCAATGGAGAGAGCCATGTTGGGTGTCAGTTTGCGGGGCAGACTCAGAAATGAGGACATAAGAGTCAGGACAAAGGTTTCCGATGTCATCAAGATGGCCGCAACCCTCAAGTGGCGATGGGCGGGACATGTCGCTCGCGATCCAGATGAAAAGTGGACAAGGCGACTGCTGTGCTGGTGCCCAAGGACGGCAAAGCGTGGAGTTGGGCGCCCACAGTTGCGTTGGCGTGACGATGTTCAGAGAAGTGCAGGACTTGCCTGGATGCGGATCGCTCAGGATAGAAACGAATGGAAAATGCGAGAGGAGGCCTACATCCAGGAGTGGACGATCAATACAGGCTGAAGAAGAAGAAGAAGAATATTTGTATATGTACTACACCAATGTGTCTTGAGAAAACTAGAAATTGATTTTTAAAATATTGAAAACCGCTCTCACATTATCGTTTTTTACATTTATTTCTTAGCTTAGATTGTGTAAAATGTGATTCTTAAGATAATTTCATTGAAAGCTCATCTATGAATCAATAGGTAGCAGTGGCGAAGGGTGCCATACAAACCGGCTCCCATCGGCCTCCATTTTAAAATGATGTAACAAAGAAGTTAAAAATTTATAGGCACAAAGTAAAAAAAAACAAAGTTTTGAGTCTTTGATACCTGATGATGACCTTCTAGGTCGAAAACGTTCGTAATTTTGTTTTAAAGATTTTAATCTTTTAAATAAAGTCTATAGTGAAAATAAACAGTGTTTTGCTTGAAAAATTTCATCCAAAAATTATAAATTAAAAAAAAACATTTAAAACCACAGAAACAATACGTATTTTTTCCCCATTGAAACCATGCAGTCTACTTTATTATCATTTTTGCCTCATTTTAAACGGGAAACCGATGGGAATCGGCTTGTATGGCACCCTTCGCCACTGATAGGTAAATAAGCCAAACAAGCAATGGGGGGACGTTATGAGTCGTATAGTCAAAGACAGCAATCTAGTATGTTTACCGAAAATGAGAAAAGTTAATGCCTCTACAATCAATAAAAATGTATCTGCTAGTACAGCAAAACAGGCAGTGATGTACAAAAAACTAAGTAAGAAATACAAAATGGTGTCCTTAAAAATATATTTTAATCAACAATGCATCAAACACAAATTAATTCCTAATTATGTTAACATCAAAAGTGCATCTAAATCAGTTACAGCCTCTAAAGTTCTTCATCAAGCTAAAATCAATTGGATTAAAGAAGAAGTGAAACAGTGTTTTATTTTACGCAACAATATCAAATTGTTAATTAAAGTGCTCCACGACGAACTCTCCTTTACTTTACACCCAGTGGAATGGGATTTACTAGACGACAGAGTGCGCCTCTTGGTCAGTATTGACGCGGCAAAAACAAAAAGAAGACTTGACAGTAAACTTGAATCATTAAAATTTAAACAAATTGGCCCAGTTAAATCTTATAAGGAAACTATCTTCAGCAACCACAAATTTTGCGAACGTGTCGTAAATTTATCATCCCACACTTTCACTACGGAACAACACAATTTACTGAATAAAGGACTTAAGTACAACCTGCACAATATTAACGAGAAGACCCTCATCCAACTGGCAGCTGATACAGACACAGCACTTCGGAAACAGACTATCAGTGTGAAACAAAACTGCGCAGATCTCATCAAGAATTCTTCTTTGAACACTAATCGCACAATAAGATCTGAAATTATTTTAGCCAAGGAAATAAAAACTGCTCTACAAACCAACAAACTAATCATCACCAAAGCGGACAAAGGAAACAGCGTCATTATTCTCGACGAAAACAACTATAAAAGTAAAGTGCATCAATACATAAAAGACAATTGTTTCACAATCCTAAAATCTGATCCTACTTCTCGTTTCCATGATAAAAATAAAAAAGACCATAAAAAACTGCCCCATTTTTTGCAATAAATACTCTTCTCAATCTAACCCTCAGGCTCCAAAATTATATGGTCTACCTAAAATTCATAAAAATAATGTTCCTGTTCGCCCGGTTGTCTCCTATTACTCAGCACCCTCATACAAAATTTGTAGACTTTTAAACAATTTAATCTTAAAGTTCGACGTGTTCCACCCAAGTTATAGCATTAAAAATAGTTCCGAGTTAGTACAGAAATTGGAAAACTTTATAGTACCTTATAATTGTAAACTAATCTCTTTTGACATTGTTAATTTATTTACTAATGTGCCAGTCGATGAAAGTAGAACTATTTTTTCTGAATTACTAGATAAGTCTACTCTAGATGATAATGTGAAAGGAGAAATGATTAGAATGTTCAACATCTGTATGGAACAATGTTACTTCGAATTTGACAACAAATATTATTCGCAAACAACTGGTTTACCAATGGGATCACCTTTGAGCCCCATCATTGCCGAAATTTTTCTTAATCACCTAGAAGAACAGATGTTTAGTTCTGATCATTTCTACCTTAAAAACAATATTGTAAAATGGTTTAGATACGTTGATGACGTTTTTTGTATTTTTAAAGGTACCACAAGACAAATCAACTCACTTTTAGACGAATTGAATAAACTACACCCCAATATTAAATTTACCTTAGAACATAACCCCGATAATACTCTTAACTTTCTCGATTTTTCTCTAAAATTAAATAACAACAACATTCAATATTCCATCTATAGGAAACCCACCCACACAGACACCACCATCCACGCTTCTTCTATGCACCCAATCTCTCACAAAATGTCAGGCTTCCTTGCCATGATTAATAGACTCCATACAACACCACTGACGAATGATGATTACAGGACCGAACTCAACACTATTAAACAAATCGCCCATAATAACGGATACAATACTAACATGATTGACAAACTTTCACACAAAAAAACTAAGACTCTTCTGTACAGACAGTACATCTACCACTCTTACAACACCAACGACAACCAGAACAGGCCATGGAAAAAAGTCATTTTCGCAGGTGACATTTCCACCAAAATCTCGAAACTTTTTCCTGATACAATAAGAACCGCCTTCTATACCACTAATAAACTGGGAAATATACTTTTGAATGCAAAAACCAGGACTGATATATTACAAAAAAGTGGAGTGTACGAGATTAAATGTGGGGACTGTAATAAAATTTACATAGGACAGACCTCTAGAAACCTAAAAATACGACTAGACGAACATAGACGATGCCTTTCTAATAATAATTTCTCCGAATTTGCTAACCATATCATAGAGACTGGACATTCTTTTCCCAACCACACCACTAAACTTCTGCACCCTAGTTCCTACGGACCAACCCTCTCTGCACTTGAAATAATCGAAATTAACAAATTAAAAAATTCACCTAATACACTTATAAATAATATGTTAGTACCCAATCCATCCCCCCTGTTGACCATATTCCCAAGGAAGCTAAATGATCCAGATGACACAAGCCACATGGCCATCCTGCACCCCCCCCCCCCTCCCTCCCTCATACCCTCACACAATGACACCCTCTAAGATTGATTCCGTTTCCACACCATTTAGTATTAATTTATCCACCTGATGATGCGAACGGATGTTTGCGAAACCGGTTGTGGTTTATAAAAATATACTCACGTAATCGAAAACAAAACTGTTTTTCCTTTATCATGAGAAAATTTAGTTTGCTATGTCAACATAGCACACTCTGTGTGCTATTTATTGCATTATCCTTGACTTATAGGTTGGTATGCGGCTGACCACCCATGCTGTAGAAGACGGTTCACTTTGCTTATGTCATTTCTGTTTCAGGGAGGTCGGAAAGGTTGCAGGGTGTATGTTCATTTGAGATTCGGGTTTATAGATTATAAGTCCACATGCGGTATGTTTAAGATGGACTTATACGCGCCGCTTTTTATAATGTGAATCCTTAATGTTACATATCTTTGCAACTTAGATAAGATTAGATTTCACAACAAATCCTTAATAGCGTCTTTGATTTTATAGTACCTATTGTTTGTTTATTTTCAATACAATATATTTAGAGAAAGTAAGTGGAAGAAAACAAAAGAGGTTAACTTGTATACAACTCCGGCAAGTCGGGCAAGAGGGAAGCCGTTCTAATTTAGTAATTTAATCTTGCGCGGGAGGAGATTGAAAATATTGTCCAAACATTATTATCCACAGATTTATAAGCAGATTTGGAATTTAGTATTTGCCGACGATTGCCTGTTGGGACTCGCTGTTTGCGCGGTAAATTTGCATTAAGCGACTAAAGGAAATTTCATTTAAAAAACACAAATAAAAACCCCGTTAATTTGATGTCCTCTCTGTGTCTCTTCAAATATTGAATCCGAAAAGGCAATTTGCTTTACGAGGACTCGACGTGAGTAACAATGTATATTAAATATCAAATCAACATGCAAAACTTCTACGCAGCAAAACAAGAGGACTCAGTTGTAAATTTAAGGATATTTTTTGTAATTACAAAATATGTCATACATTTTAATGAATATTGTGTGTAGAAGTTCTTATAACACAGTAAATTTTTTTTTGTTCCATTTGCAAAAAAAAAAAATCTATAACTTGTAAGTTTTGAGTCTTTGAGTATTACAATAATTTCAATTAATGTTTAGTTTTTCTTTGGCGAAATTCAATTTGACTTTGTTCAATCATGATTACAACAGTCTTTCGTTTTTTTAGTGATGACGGAAACGTACAGTACAAATAATTAAAAAATTGTTGGATGCATTTTCAAATTTTCAATTCTTACAATATTATTTAACTCTTAGAAGAAGCTTTCAACTGAGATGTTTATCTAATCTAATCTAAATCTAAATCTAAGCTGCAAAGATATGTATCATTTGAGATTCATATTAAATGCATTCCCACAAGCAGACACGCATTATTTCGCGCTTACACATGCCGCATGTGGACCTACAATATAAAAAACCCAATCTCAAATGAACATAAACCCTGCAACTCTTGCCGACCTTCCCTGAAACTGGGGTGACATTGGCAAAGTGGACCATTTTTTACAGTATGGGTGGTCAACCTCATACCAACCTATCAGTTATCCTATCAATATATACATTGATGCTGGAGTGAAGTTTTCCGGGATCTGTTGCCGTGGTCTGTGGGAGCTGGAGCTTCCGGACGTTTCGCCCATTTCTACGATGGGCTTCTTCAGCGTGAAGTATGATGATGATGAAGATCTTGATGAGAACTGTGATGTCAGTGTGTTACGTCACCCCTTTTATGTTGCGTATCCATGACCTCAAATGCAAACATTATAAATTGGCCAATGTCACCCTTGTTTCGTCAAGAAATGTAACGTTTGGTTCATTTTAGTTGCTTGGATACGACATTTTCGTAATTGATTTTTCTATGAATTTTACATGGTTTTGTTTAACCTCCACGAATGTGCGTCCATCTTTAATATTCACCTAACTAGATTTATGACTTCACTTAAAATTAAATGAAAATATCATCACAAACGCTGTTTTCATTATGCGCCATACAAAAGTGCTCCGAGTTCAGCCTGTATTATCAATCAGCCACTATAAAAAGCTTAAATTCCGTGGACATACAAGTGGTGGTTGGATTCCGAAAAACACGTTTCCATGAAGGGTACGATGATTAAATTATTTTCGTGGAACTGCGTACAAAAATGTAAATCATGACTTTAAATTTTTTTATTAGTTATGTTTCGGCATGAAAACAATACTGTACTGTAACTGTAACTCTGTCGCCATTCCGCTAGGGGTGGCCAGAGCCTCTGCAGAGTTTCCTCTATTTTTTCCTATCCTGACATACCTCTTTCAATTCCTTCATATCCATCTCCTTTTTCATGCATTTCTTCTTTTACGCTCACTTTGTATATCCCATTCTTTCACAATCTCCTCAATCTGATCACTTCATACTTTTCTCGGTCGTCCCTTCCCTCTATTTCCTTACACACTTTCTTTGTATACGATTTTTTTTTTTCAGTTTTCGCATTTTTATTATTTTTCTAATGATCGCTTCTCTATCAAAAATAATCTTAAATTAAAAGTGATTTTAATGCTCATTCAAAATATACGACATACTTTTATCTGACTCATCCTATAGGCAATTCTTTCTTTTTATCTTAATTTCATAGAAATGGCAGGACAAAACAAGAAACATTGGTCTAAGGTGTGCCTACAACTCTTCTTTAAGCCTATAAGTCTTAATTTCTGAACATAGCCTCTATAAGCATAAATATATATATATATAAAATGCTTAAAAATAACTTTAAAGATTATAAATTATGAAAGGTGTTTTTCTAAATATTTTGTTTTCTTTAATGCATTACCCTTGATTTGTTGTAGCGCTAAGTCTCAGGTAACTACCCAGATCAGTCTCCCCCTCAGGGTAAGAATCTTCCTCTTTAATCAGGTCCTTCTCATATTGCCGCGCCATCTATATTGCCTCCCTAACGGATAACCTGTCTTTTGCTTTTTCCCTAACACCATTAACACAGCGCCGTGCGTGGGAAAAAATGTAATAAATCTAATCTAAATTGTAAATATATGTAACATTAACGATTCACATTAAATGCATTTTCACAAGCAGATACGAATAAGTTCGCGCTTAAACATGCTGCATGTGGACTTACAATATAAAAACCCAAATCTCAAATAAACACACACCCTGCAACTCTTACCGACCTCCTCTGAAACAGTGGTGGCATTGGCAAAGTGAACCATCTTCTACAGCATGGGCTGTAAGCCGCATACCAGACCATAATATGTCAAGGAACAAACACAACAAATTACATTTTTAAAATCAACAGATAATAATATGTATCGACATCAAAACTGAAACAGAATACGAAATTCTAATTTAAAAAGCCCTATAGTCCTAGCCGCCAACATTACAGATCAACCATCATTCCGTTCTGTCTTTACATACTTCTTTCATTTCCTCCAGTCATAACCTTCTTCATACAAGTTTTCTTTTTATACTCTAGATATTCATTCGCTATTTCTAAAAAAAAGAGACTAGTATTTTTTTCTACTAAAATTGAATACTTTAAGTTTACAGTACTTATATTTAAAATGCCACGCCAACAAGTGGTGCAAAAAACACATTTTCCTATAGTGTTATTCATGATCAATAACAGATAGATATGTATGTATGTTGTTTATTGTAGAATGAAGATTAAAGCTGCCGATTCAATTTAACTTACTGAAACTATATTGCAGATTTAAAATAAGTACTAATGTACCTACTAGAAAAAAAGCAAAATTATGTTAACCTTTTATAATGAGAGGTAAACTAAAAAAAATAAGTGAGAGTATAAAAACATAGATAAAAGTGATTTTGCCACTAGATGATTGAGTTTTTCTGGTTTCTATTTCAAAATATGAGTTGAAACAATAAAAGTAAAGATATGACAAATCTGAAATACAAAAAGAAAACAGTGGCTTAATATGGCATCTAAAATGGAAGTTAACCTAGGATTGGAAGACGCCTGCGTCTAGGAAAAGCTACAAGTCTCATGGAGGCTTCAATGAAATACTCGAAAGTTTATCAACAGCTTTTAACAAAAGATTGCTCAATTTTTCGGATCGCGGCATGTGAAAATCCAGACACCCCAAAACGATTGGTTGCGGTCGGTGGTCTACAGATAGAGATCTCTTACACGGTGGACTGATCTAGTTAGGATAGCAGCAGGTCTCTAGGTGATTTAAAAGAGGTCAACTTTCGTAAGGATTATTGGAGTCTTGTGAAAGATTCTGACCTCCGGCAATGACGCTAATAAGAAACGGAATTATGGGTTTTGGGTTTCTTCAGCTCATAAGCCTTGAAGGCTCAGGATCTCCCGCACCACAACCCTCCAGGACGCTCTGTTTTGTGCTGCTTCCTTCCATGGTCCCCTCATTCCCAGGGCATCGGCTTCGATGTTGTCTGCCCACTGCATCCTAGGATGTCCGAGTTGTCTTACACCTGAGGGGGCATCACCCAAGACAGTTCGGAAATATAAAAGAAAAAAACAACATATTTCACGTTAAGGTAAAAAAAATACCTTTTTTAACTGGCGATAAATTAAATGGTAATATTGTTAATTTTTGTCTACAAACATCTTCTTTGTTTGCCCCAGTTCGAAAGGAAATAACTTATGTAATCTACAAAAATAAAACGTTTCATTCGTAAGCATTAATTTGTTTTTTTATTATAATTTTTTTACATAACTATTAAATGTGTATCTAAACTCTCAAGGTGCGGTTGTGCCAACTAAAAAACTCATAAAAAACTATTAACCATTTTAACGTCAACGGGTGAAAAAAAATGGAATTGTTTATTCGACACGAAATTCGTTCTTAGCCCTTGCAGTGCTCATTGATTTTCCATCGCACGCACGTCCACCCCTCCCCCTCCCTCCACTCTTACAGACTCCTGACTCCCCTCCCTCCCCCAACTCCTACAGACTCCCAACTCCCCCCCTAGAGCTCCGACCCCTGACTCTTCTCGTGGACTGACTCCGCCCCCCCAGCGAGCTCTGACTCAGCGAGCCTTCATTAAATAAGGTGAGCCTTGGCGCGCCACGCCGTGAATACGAGATGTATCGCGGAAATAATCAAGATAGGCGTCTCCTGCATCAGCTGTACCAGGCAGAGATAAAGCGGAGTCAGGAAGAGCTGGAGATAAAAAGGAGTCAGGGACAGCGGCAGATAAAGAGGAGTCAGGAAAAGCTGGGGATAAAACGGAGTCAGAGAGAGCTGGAGATAAAAAAGAGTCAGGGACAGCTGCAGGGACAGATTAAGAGGAGTCAGGAAGAGCTGGAGATAAAATGGAGTCAGAGAGAGCTGGAAATAAAACGGAGTCAGGAAAAACTGGAAATAAAACAGTATGCATGTATGTCACGATTTAGACTAACCTTACAAATAAATTGTCCTTAAGGCAAAATATTTAAACTTTTCTTTCAATGTTGGTAGCAAACTGGCAAAGCTAAATATCTTGGTGAATTGCATTTCTATCCACAAATCTATTAAAAAAACATATTTTATAAAACGTACATAAACTGAACATTGGATTTTTATAATATACGAAAAACGTATTTTTATTTCGGTTTTAATGTCAAAAGAGTTTTATGATTTATTAACATAATTTTATCCACATGTTTCACGTATGGGTTGATATAAATTCCGAGCCGTGTAGGTGCGGGCTAAAGTATATAGAACAAAAAGTGTATATTTTCTGAAACGGGTAAAAAAAATGTGAAAAAGGTTGAAAATATAAAAGTAAAATTTAAGCGTTCGCCACACGCCACTCTCGTAGAATGTTCCATAACATTTCAGGTTTTATAAATCTCTCCGAGCCCTCTGTAAATAAATGTCTGCACACAAGCGCGCCGCCCCAAGAGTCATTCATTAAAAACGTGAGCTGCAAAGTATGAAAGAGCCCGTTTGTGCCTTTATCGATAACTTGCTCTCTGACATGCCCCGAGTATAAGACTTAACGCTTCAAGTCAAACATTGCATTTTCCAAAAATAATACAGTAACTAAAGGAGCGTCTCTAGTGAGAGTTTTAGTTTACATAGTATTTTTGGTACACCGCTGCGTTTAAGTTTCAACGTAGAGATTTATGTTTGGGGTACTGATGTTAGTCCGTGCCACGTAGGCGAATAAAATAGTGAAAATAGATATTTGTGAGTACCATATGCATGAAATACGATCAAACTAAATTCACGATTTTCCCAGAATCATTCATTTCAATAAAGTGAAATTTTGTTTTTCAAATTATTTTTATATTTAAAATGAAAAAAAAGTACAACTTATGTATTTATTCTTTAATTTGATGGGTGCAAATATATTAAACAAGATTCATTGAATTTAAAAGAAAACCTATTAAATTCTATAATTGTGTTTTTATTTTTACCATAGAGCATGTGACAATTGTTCGACATTTTCAATTTAAATACTTAAAGATTAATGACACATACCTAAACGTATTTCTTTCTATAATTTTTATACTCCAATACTGAGGTAAGTGTTTAATTTACTTTACCTTCGTGACTTTAAAATTGAACTAAAATATAATACATAGTCTATTTTGTAAAGCTATATTCCATTTAGAATTTATATTAAATGCATGCTTGCAACCCGACACGTGAAAGTTCGCATTTATAAATGCTACATGTTTGCTTACAAATTAAAATCCAAACCTTAAATTTACAAAAATCCTGCAACATTTGCCAATGTTCCCTGAAAAAGGGGTGACTTTCGGAACCATTTTTTACAGTATGGGTGGTGATGACTTTTTTCTTTGTCAGAGAATAATATTTTTGTATTTTATCTCTTCATACTTAATGTTTAAAACCACTGAAATGCATTAGAGTAAACAATCAATACGTAGATAAAAAATAATATATTGAACATCCAAAACACATTTACCTCATGTACCTAATACCTTTGATAAGAAAACAAACATGTTATTCCCCTTAATTATTTATCTAAGTAGTTTGTGTTTTCTCATTTTGGAAACATATATAAACCTTGTTTAGTCCTAAGAAAATCATTCTGTAAAAACTGTCGTAAGATAACAATAAAGCACTCTGCAGAAGAATCAACAAATACTGTTTGGAATCCCTGGTAACCCTGACATCTTTTTTTATATCCTTCAACTTGATACATTCTTTGGCTTAGCTAAATTAAAAAAAGGAAAGACATAACCTCGTTTACAATGTCCTAATGTACGTTCCCATATTTTGATAATTTGTGTGTGTCATGAAAGTTTGGCGTTAGGCCGCAGGAATTCCCGCCAGTGGCCGCCGTAAATATGTTTTAATATTAGTTCTCGTGGAATTCGATGAGCGCGCTTGATAACGTTCACTAAGCATGAAACACAAAACTTCTCCGCTTTTCTTTTCTTCCTGAAAACTCTTATGAGCTCCGACCCGCATATAAACAATACTCAAAGCTAAGCCATATAAACTCCCCTAGATCACGTAAATTGAAAATGTTTGGAATGTACGACGGCACTCCGAGTGAGTGATTTACCTTGCACACATTTTTTCAATTAACGCAATCGTGGGGAGTTTACGCTTTTTTTATACTTGGAGTACCAAACTGAAGCTAAATCATAAGCCAGAGAGTCAGGAAAATTTTCTAAAGCAAATTTATGCAGAATTTACTGCAAGATTCGATTACAGTGAAAATTCTAAACCTGATTGTTTAATATATTGTGGATGATTGATATAACTATGCAATGCAACTAAGTTGCACCTATAGTGCCACTTTTTGCGGCGTTGTCAACAAAAGGATGGAGAATGTAATATTTTGTTCTCATATTTAATACATAAAAAACAAAGATATAGACATTTAAGGTTCATATTAAATGCCTGCCCACAAACAGTCGTACGTAAGTTCGTCCTTGCACATGCATCATGTGTAAGTACAAAATAAACCAAACCTCACAATATGATCATCAAAAGCAAATCTTACCGCTTTTTCCTGAAACCGGGGTGGCATTGGTAGAATATAACCTATTTGTTACAGCATAGGAGGTCAGCCTCACATCAAACTAATAGTCAAGGAGCTTAACCTAAGTCAATGCACAGCTTAAGTCTAAACAATTCATTTCTAATTGGGGGTTTTCCTACTCTCGATTGATTCAGATGTTTTCTGAAAGCTGAGTAAGCTTTGAGAGTACTATTACTTTTGGATTTGAAATTAACAGCGAAACGGAATGAAACCCTTATTGGCGGTTAAAAGGTTATCTTATCTTTAAAAAAAAACGGTACACCAACTGGTTGTTGACCACTTTGAACGGAAAATATTTAATTTACTTTATAAAAATTGTTAAAATTGAAAATTAATGACAATTTACACCATTGAATTGCCGTCATTAAATTCTTGATGTTTTCTTTGATAAATAAAAACATTATGCACATATTGACAATTATATTATTTTTTTACAACTGAACAATTTTAAAACTTAATTTAAATCGGATATTTAACGAAACGTTCGGTGAGAACTTACATTATTCTCTACGTTTCGTCAGCGACGTAGCTGACGTCTTCAGGAGAATATCCTCTCTGTACGGCGACTGAGGATGAACTGTTCAGTTCATCACTTTTTTCAGATCTATGATTTTTATCAGAACTTTCAGAACTATGTGTGAACAGTTCATCCTCAGTCGCCGAACAGAGAGGATGTTCTCCTGAAGACGTCGGCTACGTCGCTGACAAAACGTAGAGAATAATGTAAGTTCTCACCGAACGGTTCGTTAAATATCCGATTTAAATTAAGTTTTAAAATTGTTCAGTTTTAAAAAAATAATATAATTGTCAAAATGTCAAACGACCGTAATTCTTACTTAAAGCTAACTATTATGCACATACTTGGATTAAATACTAAGAAATTTCCTTTGATAAAAACAAAAATCAAGTAAAGTGTGTTGCCAAATGAATAAAAAAATGTTTTACAGAAGTTCACAACGTTGTTGTACTAAACAAATAAACAACCTTACCTGTACGTCTTTTCAAAACTGTGAAGGTAAATTAAATTTTCCTTATAATAAGGCTTCATTAAACTTTATTATCACAATTGTACGCAAGTACCAACACAAAACAACGGTTATCATGGAAAAGTTAAAAACTTAATTTGTGTGAGTACAAAACCTTAAAAACAATAAACTTGTTTTCAAAAAGTTTTTTATTTTATTCTGCAAAAATTGTCATAAAAATTCAACTTTGATTAAAAAAAAGAGCTATTTGTTATTGAAATGAAATTGAATGGGGAGGTTGACAATAAAAAAATAAATAAAGAGGTAAGAATTATGCTCCTGATGATGCCTAATAAGGTGTAAACGTTTGAATAGAAAATTACATAAAAGGGAATTAAAATTTGGTTTTTCCTGTTGAATTTATGAGAAAAATATATCGTGCTACTATGGGCAAGTATTAAAAAAAGTCTCAGGGTGACCCAATTTGTCGTTTATGTAATCCAAGTTGCAAGGATATGTTAACATTAACGAATTATATTCTATCTTTTCCCACAAGCAGAGATGTGTATGTCCTCGTTTACAAAATAGAATACAAAGTTACCGTGACGCCTTTCTCTGAATAAGGGTTGACCAACTTTAATCCCATTTGCTTTTAATTAAACCGAAATTATTTATTTTGACAAAACTTGTTTTCCACAATTTACAACAATTGATTTCTAGCTCTGGCTTTCGAACTTTACGGCTGAATGTTTAAATGACACTCTGATCTGCATACGATTTTGGCCTACATTTATACTCGCTCATACGAACATACAAATGGTTCTCGACTGTTCTCGAACATAGTGGATGATTACAATACCAGAACGTTCCACCAACGTGATAAGGATCACGTATGCACGAATACTACCATGGATCATACTAGTGCCAGACTGTTCTATGTATGCATGTACAGTCGCACGTAGGTACTCCAAGTTCGTAGCACATCATTGTTGTCACTGTCATTTCCACCTTATTGTCAAGTAAATCTTGACCTTTAAAAATGGAACATAATTTTTTTCCATTTTTAAAATATATGTTTAGCTTAAAAAAAAATCGTTTCTAATGCCAGCTCTAGTATCATGTAAATTCATGCTTGCTAAGCTCTCAGACTAGTAGGTTCCATATTATGAATATTTGGCTTTCCTTAGCTTGGCTGAGAGACCGCCGCGTCGCATGCTATTTTATCATTACTAACAAAGTATTAAAATTCACAACAAAAAAAACTCTACTCATATCAGGAACTAAATTTTCACCTAAAATATGAAATGAGCTTAAATAAATTTTATCACAAATGTAGCGACTCGTTCTCATGAAAAACACATTGTGTTAGAAAAAAATAAAATCCGCGAGAAACATAGTTGGTAACTCAAATGTGATTGTTATTTCTGAAAGCTTGTCATATTATTTTATTGAATCTAGAAAGCTACATGTCCACTTATTAAAATAAACATTTTCTTTATATTCATATATACGTATTGTTTTGTATTACATATCTGCATTTTTCTGTGTTTTTTTAAGTCGTAAAGTATAAATAATAAATACGTCACTACCAAGCGTCTAGGATGAGAGAACTTCATTGGCCTTATTCATTAGATTGGTTGAACCTATAAACAGAGTTAGACCGACTATTGAGTTTGGGAAAATTAACGTTTAATTGGATTAAAAAATAAACCTTTTTATGTTAAAAATGTATGTGTATTATTAAAGGGTAAACCCTGGTTTTTCAGGGTTTTTTAGGCATCTGTAAAAATGATTTTTATATATTATGTACACTATGTGTGAATTGAACACGTTTTTGATGTCTGGGTGGTCTCGAACTTAATACTTTTAGTCATGTCATTTATACCTTCTTTAATATAATATAATCTATAACTTAGAAACAAGATTTTAGAAGAGTTAAATAACATGACTTAAAGAAACTAGATTTGACTTTTTTAAAAGTGCGTTTATTTGTTTGGTATAATATAAAATATTTTAGCAGCTTGATTCTGCAAAGTAAAATGTCGTAGATTTATAACATCTACGGAAAGATTTCTTCAGCATTGGACTTTAGAATCTTTCTCGCCTAAGAGTTCAATAACGCGTCCGGGACCGCGAGCCCAACCTAATCCGAATATATTGGAATCACGCAATATTTCGTTTTGTCGTAAACGCCGTAGCGCTCCGCGACGCTACGATTCTCTACGAGGCTACGATTCCGCCGCAGCGGAGCTTTACCCCCGAAAACCTTTTCTATAGTTTCTACTTTATCCTTGTATTCATGCTTGCTTTCAAAGGTTTTTATTAAACATAAAATTCAGTGATTCTCAATGCGATCCCATATAAATTCTGCCATCCAATAGGCTTACATATATTGAGGTAATAAATCCGAGACGCCCGCAGAAAAAATATAGTAATTTGACATGTTTGACTGGAGTTTTCCTTTCTTTCTCATTTTTTCGTCTGACTGGATATTGGGTATTATTTTTTATATTTATTTCTTGCTTAAAAGAATTTTCATGCATGATGTAAACCACCCATACTGTAAAAAATGGTTCACTTTGCCAATGTCACCCCTGTTTCAGGGAAGGTCGGCAAAAGTTGTGGGGCTTATGTTCATTTGAGGTTTGAATTTTATTTGTAAGTACGCAATCAGCATTTGTAAGCGCAAACTACACGTGTTTGTTTGTAGGCATACATCTGAGAGCTTTGAATGAATATATCCTTGCAACTTAGATTATAGATTATAGATTATAGATGTCGACTGGTACAAAAAACAGTGAAAAATTGACAAAAGCTTAAACATTGGCATATTGATGAATACACGAAAAATATTAAACATGTTTTAAAATAAATATGCAATATGTATTCATACAATTTGTTAAACAATGATTTATATCCTATAGAACTTGTGTGACTAATGAAGATGTTCCTTATTTTGTAAACATGATTGTCAAATTAATTACACAAGCCAATTTACGAGAATATAGACTTAACTTACAAATTTTAAAGTGAAACAAATGAAAAGAAAAAACTAAAGAAGAACAGAAGTGTCGTGAAAATTTAACGTGTACACGTGTTTTAGACATTTTGAAAACATAATAACAAAGTATTCACAAGAAAGACAAAATCCTGAAAAGTTCACATTACTTCGCGGAAGTGTATGAACTTATTCTCAAATACAATATACATTTATTATGTTAACATTTTAATACAACATAAAAAAGTCATTATTCCTTTTGAATGTCTGGAAAGTATAAGAAAGAACAAGATGAAAACTTTGATAATTGTAATGATTCCGTAGAAAAATGAAGAGGGACGAGTTGAGCAAATTCGATAAAATAAAACCGATATTACCTATCTTCCAAATTCCATTGTTTTTAACTTAATAACCACTTTGGGCGATCCAATCACCAGGACTTGCGTGGGTCCACCATCCTGGAAATCAATTTCGTTCGCACTCGGTCCGCCTCTGCACGAGCCTGTAGAGGCCTGAAAAATAGCTCAGTAAAACTCATCTTGGGGTCTCGTTGTAAGGTTGCGAGATAGCGCAGAAAAAACCCATCGCGAGATAGCGAGGGGGGAGGGGGAGGAATATGAAGAAAAGGTTTCGCCGGAGGAAAGTGGCCGGGCGAGCTAAATGAACCGTAATGACTGAAATTACTCGCGAGGGGTGGGGGTGGTAAGGGGGTGAGAATGTAGGGGAAGAGGGGGAAGGGAAAGACCACGTGCGGGACTAACTACATAAGGCAGCGCGCTCACTCACAATCGTCAATTAATTGAAATTTATTTCCGGGTTATTACGACATATTTTGTAGCCAGTATCCAATTAACAGATATTGTTTTTTTTTCAAAATAATATATGTTTTTCCATATCGCATGACCTCGCTTTTTCCACAAGGCAGCTTATCAGATACTAATGTTTTTCAAGATTTGGTGTGTTTGTATAAATCTCTTGCCATTTGCATGCCTATTACCAGACACATGTAAAGCATAGTCGGTTGCATGTGTACATACAAAATAAACCAAACCTTACATGAATATAAACATTGCAACTCCTGTCGCTTTTCCCTGTACAGTGTGGCATTGGCAAATATGAACCAAGTTTTTACAGTACGAAGGGTCAGCCTCATCCCATTCTTTCGGCCAAGGAACGCATTATATTGAAAAAAAAATAGCTGTTCAACGTTTACAGTAAGTACATGTAATGTTTTTGTAGAATGTATGTATTTTACGATGTTTAAATTTTGTAGAAAGTATTTTTAAAAGCGCATAAAGCAGCTGTCCTCCCGCGGTTCCATTGAGAGCTCCTCACCTGCGCTGGTTTCCTCCACTAAGTGTGTCCTGAATAATTCAGCCACAGCTGAAGCGCCGACCCAAGCGAGTCAATTTTTGGTTTTCCCGCTGTAAGCACTTATATTTTGCATAATATTACGTAGCCCGCACGCCGCGAGCGAGCACCGCCCGCCGGCAGCGCATAAAAAAGATCGTAGATTCTTTCAAGTTTTTAAAAGAAACGAAAAATAAAGACGCCTTATGTACACTCACTCAATGTTGCCTTTTTGGGCGAGACCTGAAAATAAATGCTCTCGTAGCCGGCGTAATGATGTTGCGCTTACTGTACTACAGCCTTTGTGTGCTTTTAAATGAAGTTTTTGATATTTATGAATGCTGTTAGTTTCTGCAAACGAGTTTTGGAATCGCATCTGTTTACCGTTGTACAACAAACTTACAAATAACTTGGCTTTTTAGTTGAGAGTACAAAATGAAGATAAGATTTATGGAGGTTGGGATATGATAATGTGAAAATATCTACAAATCAATCAAATGCATTGGTTGATGGGAAATCACATAAAATCAAAATTTGTACCTAAGTTACCAACTTGTTCTTGAACGGCAAGTAGAATAATTTTTTTTTCACAGGTAAAGAAACCAGCCTTACACCAACCAGTTTACTTGAATTTAGTCTTGGCGAGGGGGGGGGGGGCAATTCTCTTGATATAACTGAATATGGATGTTTTGGTATTGACATTGTGACAAAAAACAAGTTTTTACTTCATAAGTTGAGTTTAGTGTCTCAAACGATTTCGGAGCTTTTACACACGGTAGTTCTCTTGATAATAATGTTTTTAACACTCCGAAAGCGCCCGAGATATAAACTCAACGCGTGAAAAAAAAAGTTATTTTTATTATTTCTTTATAAATTTAAATATCAAGTCCTAGTGCCATATATATAACAGTGGGCCAATAGTACTGTTATAATAGGATTATTCAGATTTACAATAGTGTAAAAAACGTAACTAAAGGAGTTAAAAACTTATGTGAAAGATTCAAATTTATGGTGCATGTTAATACTTAGATAAAATATCACAAAGGCGGTGCATGATTTATAACATGAGAGACGAGCATAATCTGCAAGTCTCTGAAAGTAGACAAATAAATTACATCTGTCTTATGCGCTGCTCTGTGCGCGGCTTTGTTACTTTCTGAGTGAAACTGGGACAATCAAAGTACGGAATAAGCAAGTTCTGTGGCGGAATTCTCATGTGAGTTTTACAATGCCACGGGAGCACAATTGACTTTGATATGCAAGTACGTCATACGTCACGTAATGCAGCAGCTATTCTATGGTGCATTAAAGTTTTACTGAGCTTTTTGTGCATTTCAGGTATGTAGCTGTAAAAGCCCGTTCCCACTTGTCGGGTGTCGGATTTGTATATTGATCGGAGGTTTCAGTGGCAGAACATTATGTATGGAGCTATTCACACTAGTCGGAAACCGATTTTGTCCGAAACGCCCTGCAACTGGAACCTCCGATGAATATACGGATCCGACACCCGACAAGTGGGAACGGGCTCTTACTCTGTAACTCTGTCGTCATTCCGCTAGTGTCGACCAGAGCTTCTGCAGAGCTGCCTCCATTTCTTTCTACCCTGACATGCCTCTTTCAATTCATTCATATCCATCACCCTTTTTATGCATTTTCTTCTTTTAAGCTTACTTTGTATATCCCATTCTTTCACAATCTCCTCAATCTGATCACTCCATACTTTTCTCGGTCGTCCCTTACATCTTTTTCCTTTCACACTTCCTCTGTATTCTTTGTCAGTATATCATCATTCATTCCTTGCAAAAGCCATGCACAAACCATCTACTCACATTCTTTTGTACCTTAACTTTCACATCCTCTTTCCACTTACATTCAGGAATGAATGACTTGGAATTAATAGATATTATAAAATACATGCCCACAAACAAACACGCGTAGTTCGCGCTTACAAATGCTGAATGTGTAGATACAAATAAAATCCAAAGCTCAAATGAACATAAACCCTACAACTTTTGCCGACCTTCCCTGACACAGGGGTGACATTGGCAAAGTGAACCATTTTTAACAGTATGAGTGGTCAGCCTCATATCAACCAATTATTCAAATATGGTTTAGAAGCAAAAATATTCACTCAGCGTAAAATTTACAGACTAAGGATATGATAAACAGGCATAAAAGGGAGGATACTGAGAGCCAGCCTCAGAGCCAGGGTTTCCAAAGTGGAAATCTCCAGACCTACTAGGGTCACCGATTTTATGGCCAGCTTGAAGTGTCACTGGGCAGTGGGCAGGTCACGTTGCAAGACAGGGTCATGACTGGTGCCCGAACAGGATCGTTCAATAGCGGGCCAGGATGCAATATAAAAACCCAAATCTCAAATGGACATACACCCTTTACCTAACGCTTAGCGTCCTTCTCTGAAACAGGGGTGATATTGGCAAAGTGAACCATTTTCTACAGCATAGATGGTCAGCCGCCAACCAACCTATCAGTCAAAGAACTAATATGAGAAAAATAATCAATAAATTTATATTCTTTACGATCGAAAATAAATCAATTTGAAGCTAAAGTAATGTAGGTCTCTATCCATTGCGCTAGCTGTAACAGGACCTTAGTGGGGAGTAATATCGTTATTGAATAACACGCTGACAAAATGTTTATTGGCTGTGAATGCTGGAAATTATCGACAAGGGAGTCCTCAGATTCTTTACAACTGAAAAGGGGAAAGTATGAAATTCATGATGGGAGAGATAAAATCTTTGATTTCTTTGTTTTTTTTAAATAGATTTGTGAAGAGGTAAGCAATTCACGAACCAATTTTGCCTGGAAGAAACATGTTAACATTTTCCATTGAAAATTCATTAGTTAACTTTTTTTAAATAATGTTAAGGAATAATAATAACCCATCTAAAATCTATAATCTAAGTTGCAAGGATATATTCATTTAAAGCTCTCAGATGTATGCCCACAAACAAACACGTGTAGTTCGCGCTTACAAATGCTGATTGTGTACTTACAAATAAAATCCAAACTCAAATGAACATAATCCCTGCAACTCCTGCCGACATTCCCTGAAACAGGGGTGACATTGGCAAAGTGAACCAATTTTTACAGTATGGGTGGTCAGCCTCATACCAACCTATAAGTCAAGGAATACGAGTAATAAATGACATTTAAGTTTACAAAAAAAACAACAAAACCTTAAAAATAAATCTATACAAAAAAAGTCAAAAATTTCATACGCAAAAAATGTAGCAAACTAATAAACCAACATTACAAATCAACATTGCAGATTAGCCGCCACTTCTTCCTGTCCTTGCATACTTCTTTCATTTCATCCAGAGTCATAACCTTTTTCATACAAGCTCTCCTTTTATTATGACTCTGGATATCCCATTCACTCGCTATTTCGAAAATTTGGTCCATCCATACCTTTCTCAACCATAATAATAGTAAATAGGACGATTTCTTTAGTGAGTCGCTGTTTATGTGTGAATCACACCTCAAAAGTCCTATACGAGCCTGGTCTTTGCTTTTGAAAGCGCTTATTCTCAAGCAAGACCCAGTTGCTGTAAGGCTGGATAGGCCTTTGTTGATCGGTCTTTGGTTAAGGTATATAAATTTTTCAACCGAGCCAAGAGCATATAAATGGTATATTTTTGTGCGTCGCCGGGATTCGCACACACGACCTTTCATTTACGAGGCCGAAGCGCTAACCACCAGACTAAGGACCGGTCATATTTTTCTATTAATAATACCCTATGCCATCTGTTGAACCAGGGTCAAAGTAGTTGTCGATAGGACACGGGGCAGGTAGGGTTCGAACTTGCGCTTGTTTCAATAAAGTAAATTCAAGTGCCAGAACCTTATCCGCTCGATCATAGCTGCAGCATAAGTTTAAATGTAAAAATAAATACGCTTAAGTTATGCAATTATAATATTTTTATGTTTATTTGATACCTTTGTTATTTAAAGGTCATAGCAATATTTTTGAAGGGATTTTTTTTTGCACTTGTATATTTTAAGTCAAAAGTTCATTCATATAATCAAAATATATATCAAGACAACCTTTTCTAGGCGTTAATAAAAAAAAAAACTTTTCTTCTCAACCATAGCGTTGTGATTGTCTTGTGATGCGTGTTTTTGACAGAATTCCTTCTCTTACGAGCGGCGTTTTGTCAAGGAGCGAAATTTTCAAGTCAAATTCTGAGGTAGGCTCACTCTTTTACAGCTCATAAAGAGCGAGGTGTCACTTGAGCAGTAGTTTCTTATTCCTCGCAATTCCTGCCGCCTTTCCCTCCTTGTAAGGCTGGCGTCCCAGCGCCATGACGGCCTGGATAACGACCGCCATGTAGCCTTCCGTCGTTGTGAAACTTCTCAACAGCCTGACGAGCTTTTGTGCGCCATTGTAGACACTGTGCTCTATTTACGACACACATTTTTTTGATTTAATGCTTTTCTGCTTTCTTTTTACGCAAAATATTATTTTAAACATTATGGTGTACAGGTAGTAGTTTCTTTCAACTGATGCATTGTGTTCAATTAAGGTGAATCATGTCTCAAAGACAAGTTGCGAGTTTTGGAAATTATTTAAAAAAATAGAAGTATAGAACGCAATAAAGCAGAATGAATAATTTGTCTCGATCGCGTGTAAAATGTTTATTTTTTTGTTTTTGAGTGTCACTTTTTGATCTATGTGATTTTTGATCAAACTGTGTTTTTTTTAAGCATTTAAAGCCATAACCACTTTCCTATAATTTTAGTATTTTACTTGACTTATAGGTTAGTATGAGGCTGACCACCCATACTGTGAAAAGGCGGTTCACTTTGCCAATGTCACCTCTGTTTCAGTAAAAGTTGGCAAGAGTTGCAGGGATTAAATTCATTTGAGATTGAGGTTGTATATTGTAGATACACATGCGGCATGTGTTAGCGCGAACTATACGTGTCTGCTTGCGGAAATGCATTTAATATGAATCTCAAATGATATTTCTCTCTGCAACTTAGATTTAGATTTAGAAAAGATTTAGAAGTATGTGGCCAAAAATACTGGTAACAATTTTTTTTCACCTTTAGAAAACTAAATGAATAAAAAACAGCCCCTTAAACATTCAGAGTAAAAACATCATTAGGTGTAAAATTGAGCAATTTTCCGAAATTGAAAGTTTATTTCTCTAAAAATCGTGTGGTATTATTTGCAAGCAGCACACGAATGCTTTATTTTTCACGTCTGAAGAGAATTTTTTTTAAGAAAAAAAAACGATGATAGGTACAGAAAATGTGTGGATTACATGCTTAGAAAAAAGATAAAATAAATTAAAGGTTTGCACCCTTTGCATTGTGAGAGAGTATGGGACATGTACTAAATTATTGCGTTGGCCTCACGTGAGCTTATGAAGGCCTCACCAGAGTGACATTTCCCGCTAAACTTGTAACGTGTGCGAACAATTTTTCGCTACAAAGGATCTCTCTGACGGGCTCTGACACGGCTAATAAAAACATTTTGTTTAACGTTTCGCCGACGCCATTTTGTGATACACGCCATGTCATCAAGCTTCTTTTTTTTGCACATTTTCAACCTCACATCATAATCACAAAAATGTAAACATAAAATAATGCAGACCATTTTTATTTTAAAATATCAACTGAAATCATGTTTTAAAAATATTTTTCACGTATATATGACGTTAAAATCAAGCTCTTTGAGCTTCCAAAAAATAACAATACGGTATAAAAATAAGAAATATTTACACTCTGTACATTGTTACTGCGAGATACTTTGTTTATCAAAAAAGTAAAAATCATAATCCTGTAAATTGATTTCAAAATTTCATTAGCTTTCTGTGGCTTCTACCGACTCATACTGAATAAATAGGACGGTTTGGTTCCATTCCAACCGTAAAACAGAAAAAAAGTTTTAAGACTTGCAGAGGTCATGCTCTGGTTTTCATTTGTACATATGTACTGTATTTAATTGGATTTCCTATATAAATTGATAATCCTTTCGGAATTCAACCAGGAAAAAATACTTTAAAAACAAAAAAAAATATTAGCGATTCAACGGTAGATATACTGTTTTTTTCTTTTTAAATACAACTATCTTTTTTTGATTCGGTTTCAATGCAAACGCATTTGCACTCAAATCAGAATTACACAATAAATTCGTTACTTGCTTACTTGTATGTTTTGAATAACCTGCATGGTGTGAAAGATAAACAGGGTTTTACTGTGATGTTCTGCCGTTGACAGTTTTTTTTTAGAAATACTGTGCGGGAGACTCTCTAGATTTCGGAGACTAGGAGTCTATGACACTAGTTGTAGTGCCGCAGAGGAGTTTACAAGCTTGGTCGTCGCTTCAAAGCGTCAATACTCAAGCAATACCCAGTTTCTGTAAAGCTGGATGGACCTTTAGTGACCGGTCTTTGGTGAAGGTTTATGAATTTTTCAACCTAGCGAAGAGCATATTTGAAAATATTAATGGTATATTGTCTGTGCTCCACCGGGATTCGAACCCACAACCTTCCATTTACAAGTCAGATGTGTTACCACTGGAATACGGACCGGTCATATTGAAATTGTGTAAATATTGAAATTTATAACAATAAAATGAGTTGTCGTGGATGAATTCCTTTTATTATAAACAAAACGTGACGATAATCTACTATACGTGCATGATTTAAAAAACTTAGATGTTGAAATGATTTTCTAAAAGTTTCGTTTCAATAGGGTTTTTTCCATTAAGATTTATCAATTTTTAATCAATATTTTTCTTAAGTAAATGAATCTAATCTAATCTAATCTAAGCTGCAAAGATATATATCATTTAAGATTTATACTAAATGCATTCCCACAAGCAGATATGTATAATTTCGCGCTAACACATGCCGCATGTGGACCTACAATATAAAAACCCAATCTCAAATGAACATAAGCCTGGCAACTCTTGCCGTCCTTCCCTGAAACAGGGGTGACATTGGCAAAGTGAACCAATTTTTATATTATGGGTGGTCAGCCGCATAACAACCTATAAGTCAAGGAACATACATGACAAATTACATTTTTTTAAATCAAAGAATGAAAAATTGAAAAACGTGAGTTGTATTAATTGAAATTTACAAGAGAATAATGAAACTTAGAAAAAATGTATTAAAATATGTTCATCGAAGTTCAAAAACAGATTTGCTTATAATTAAGTTTACGAGGGGGAAAAATGCTAAAAAATATTTTCTTCAGGAATTAAAAATGTCTTATTTTGAAAAAAAAAAAATGTGAAACGCCCCTCTTGCGTTGCAGCAATTATTCCAGACGGTTAACGAAAACTCCTGCCCTAAATTCAGAGCTGGATAATAACGCCCTAGTTATGGCTTGCTAAAAAAGGTTTTGTATAAAAATGCAAATAGTCACGCATTGAAGTCGTGATTAGGCTGTTTTGTGAATTGAGACGTTCGAGCTTTTTTACGACCGCTGCGTTACTCTGCAGAAACACATGATTGATGGCTTTAAACTTTCTGTTTCCCTCCCATGTACTTTTCTGTTTCCCTCCCATGTACTTTTCTGTTTCCCTCCCATGTACTTTTCTGTTTCCCTCCCATGTACTTTTCTGTTTCCCTCCCATGTACTTTTCTGTTTCCCTCCCATGTACTTTTCTGTTTCCCTCCCATGTACTTTTCTGTTTCCCTCCCATGTACTTTTCTGTTTCCCTCCCATGTACTTTGCAGTCTTACTCTCTCCGACATATCTTACAACATTTTCTTTCATGCCAGCTTTTTTCAATTACATCTACTAGAGAAATGAGAGCGAATATAAAAATCAAAATTATTATCTTACTTATATTAAGATGATTTATTTAGTTAGCGCTGTTTTTGCGTGTATCACACCTCTGCGAGCCTGATAGTCACTCTAGAAAGCGCCAATTCTCAAACAAGACCCAGTTGCTGTAATGCTAGACGGACCTTTAGTGACCGGTCTTTAGTAATGGTATATAATTTTTTTTCCTAGCGAAGAGCATATTTGAAAATATGTATAAATACTATTTTTTTTACTGGGATTCGAATCCACTACCTTCCATTTACGGGACAAAAGTGTTAACAACTAGACTAACGACCGGTCTAAGTAAATAAAATCAGGATAATGTATTATGCATAACACATAACAAGAAAACACCGCTTTTGTAGGTGTCACACTTCAAGGACCATTTCCAATGATTGAAAAGATTTTTTCGCTTCTTCCTTTTAACCGTCTATATTTGCAACTTAACTAGAAGATTATAGATTATATTAAATTATAGATGTAGCTTAAAAACATACTCGTAGAGCTACATGTCTTCACATGCAATGGACGCTGTTCTACTTTTGATTAGTTTTCCGATTTGAATCCCCCATCTTTGTTTCCGGCATGTTTTTATCACAGAGAGCCCATCTAGGAAAGTTTTTTCTTCCCGAGAGATCCCGCTCTTCCTTTCCCACAAAAAATGTAATCTTAAGGACTTTTCATCGCTCTTCCTCAGCCTGATAAAGTGCCGCCTTTGCTTTGCGGGGAGCAAGATGAATTCCCAACTCTTTGCGAAGGGTTTACATCACATTAAGCTTCCATAACACAAAAGCCTTTAGATCAAGGCTCAGGAAATCATTCAATACTAAAGAAGACGTATTTGGGAAAGATTTGACAATCACATTTGTATTTTTGGCTTCCAGTCGGTGATCCAACCTTACTTATGTGCAATGTTTGAAATCTTTAATTATTTATGTATTACGCTATCTGAGGTATACAAAAAGCAGTGCCTTTGAACGAAATGAATAAAATGATAAAAAGAAAAACAACTTTTTTTCGATAGTAGGTATATAAATTTTTAATTCCACAACCGGTTTCGCAAACATCCGTTCGAATTTAAATATACTCATAGTAATCGAAAACAAAGTTGTTTTTCTTTCTATCTTTTAAGATGAACGATTACAAAGTTAATGCCTCTACAATCAATAAAACTGAATGAAATGGTTTTATGTCTTACTAACCTCCCTATAATCTATAATCTATAATCTAAGTTGCAAGGATATATTCATTTAAAGCTCTCAGATGCATGCCCACAAACCAACACGTGTAGTTCGCGCTTACAAATGCTGAATGCGTACTTACAAATAAAATCCAAACCTCAAATGAACATAAGCCCCACAACTTTTGCCGACCTTCCCTGAAACAGGGGTAACATTGGCAAAGTGAACCATTTTTTACAGTATGGGTGGTCAGCCTCATACCAACCTATAAGTCAAGGAATATGAATAATAAATTACATTTAAATATAAAAAAAGAACAAAACCTTAAAAAGAAATCTATACAAAAAAAGTTAAAAATTTCCTATCCAAAAAATGTAGCAAATTAATACACCAACATTAGAAATCTACATTGCAGATTAGCCTTAGCTTATTAGCTTCTTCCTGTCCTTGCATACTTCTTTTATTTCATCCAGAGTCATAACCTTTTTCATACAAGTCTTTTTTATGATGACTCTGGATATCCCATTCATTCGCTATTTCAGAGATTTGATCATTCGCTATTTCAGAGATTTGATCATCCCTGCTTACCCTTATAATGGCTTGTCTGTAGACTGTTATTGTATCATGCCACTATTATTTTGGGGGTGGCCAGTATATCCGTTTGAGTGTCTTTGCATACTTCTTTTAGTTAAAAAAAAATCCTGATTTAAAATGAAAATAGGTAATGAATAGTCAGAACGTAGTTAAAATTCAGAACGAGGATTAAAAATATTTCATGTTTCAAATATGCTTTGGGTTTAAAAAGTAATCTACCGTTACCAAAGTCCGGTCCCAATGTGTTCATCCAGGATAACAGCAACTGGGATTTTCTTATGAATTGACGCTTTGAATAGCAACGACCAAGCTCGCAGAGGATGAATAACGCAAAAACAGAGCTCACCAAATAAATAATCCTAACAGACAAATAAAGAAAAATACAAAAAAAGTGTTTATACCTTCAATGCTTCATTTTAAGTTTTAAGATCAGCGAGGACTTAAAAAAAACTTGGAAGGACAAGAGGACTTCCGAGACAACAGATCTGACATGAGAGAGAGAAGAAGGAGATAAATATTTGAGTTCTATTCCCCATGCACATAGGTACGTTATCAAGCACGAGATGGTACTTGGTGCTCCTATTTCATGATGTATGTGCTTCTTAAACTACAAAATAACGTAAATTATACAGTTGATACCACGTTTCGGTGAAATAGGAAAATTACGGTGTATAAAAAATTCTTTAATACCATGATATTAATTTTACTCCCCTTTGATTTCTCCCAGCCATCTCAATATCCGCACCTTTCAAATTATTATTGTACGTCATAAAACAAACCGCGCGCCCCGAGTATCTGTGAGATGAGATGAGGCTGTACACTTCAGCCTGTGGGCGTCCTCCCCTTTTCCCCCATCCCTCCCTTCCCCCCTCCCTCACCCCACTGCCCTATTATGTGACAATAAATTGATCGTCCTGTATTTGACAGCGGAAGGGGAGGGAAATGTAGCGGAGAGGGGTACAACAGACATAGAAATGAAGGAAAGGATTTGAGCGGTTTGAAGGGTTAGACAGTGAATATTTTACCGTTAGAATCTGATGAATTTTACCTGTGAAGGTGTTTGTAGTTATATTAAACTTGAAACGATAAAACAGTTGAGTTTGACGCTCATTTTCGAACAATATAGGGCTGTGTAAAAAATCTATTGTTACGAACCAAGGTATTGAAGTACCCACGTGCACCTGAACATGTACGCTAGTGTGTAGAACAATCTGGCTCTAGTATAATGGCAGTTTTGAAGTTCAAAAAACCGCGGTCTGGTATGAGCGAGAGATCGAATGATCTGGAATATGCGAGAAAGATCTCTTTTGTACCGCTTTATATGGACTGCAATCGTGCGGAGAGTGATCAGTGGCTTCAAGCGTTTTGCTGTAGAGATCAATAAGCAGAGATTATCAATTGTTGTAAATTGTGAACTAAAACGCGTAAAATAAATTCTGTTAAAATAAATAATTGCAGTTTAATTAAAAAAAGAACCCCAACTAAAATCATACAACTATGAACATAGAAAAGCATATTAAGACTGCGTGGTGAAAAAAGCCATCTTCTTTAACTGAAATTGAAGAGGAAAATTGAGAAACGATGAGGTTTCGGTAGGAGACAAATGCCTTGGCTGGGAAGAAGAAGAATAATATTAAAAAATTTGAGAGAATGTGTAAAAAATATGCATTTTTATATACATAAATTATTCCAACTAATTCTCAGTAACAGCTTAGAATTGTGGACTTTCACAATATTTGTTCAAAATCATTTCATCTTCTTTATCATTCCAAATATCTGAAACATTTATATTGTGTATTTAAATGGAAACCAATACCCCACAAACAAAGCGTTTATAATGAAGAATATTTTTTCTGCTTATTCATTTTCCTTTGATGGCACGTCCAAGCCACAGCACGATGTTATGCAATGTAGCTGTGACCCTGTTTATTTAGCTTTCTACTCGAACAAATTATCCGTTTCTGCAACTTGGGCGTTTCTCTGCAATGCGAGTATCTGAAAGGACTGCCTCGCAGCTCTGGCGGAGACATTTCAAGAGGACTGAAAAACCTGACAGTTTATTTAAGTAAATACTCACTCACTCAATGAAAGCAATCCTGCACTCTGTATTCCCCTCGGCGGTATCGGATAAAGGCGAAAAAAGACGACTGCGCTTCTGCTCGGGAACGAGTATTTACTTATGAGATTTTTTCTACGAAATGTCTGCTCACAAGTTTTTGAAGTGGAAAATTTATAGCTGTGTGTACTTTTGCAACATTTAAAAGGGCAGACTTATCTCAGAGAGCATATTTATGTAAAAAAAAACTGCTTGAATTAAAAAAAAATGGTTTTAGGCTTGAATTTTGAGTATTTGAAATTGAAATGTTGATTTTGTGAATTTTTAAGAATCAATAAAACCTTTTGTGTGTTAGCAGTGGCCATCAAAAAGCGATTTCTTGAAGAAGTAGAACTAACAATGTTCTAAAAAAAAAACATCTTTGCAAAAGCTATTAACAGCTTGCCAACTTAGAGACGTGTACAAATAAAGGGATTTTTTGAATAAAACTTAACTGTGGAAATAGCATTTGGTTTTTGAAGCAAAACCTTTGAGACCCAAAAAAATTGAGAATGTCATCAAAAGAGTCATGTCGAAAATCAATTAATGAGTTTCACAAAACGTTACTTTTGATTAATATTAAAAGTAAATTTTCATTCCGTAAATGCATAAACTTTAGAGAATGTAAATTCATTATTTTGTTAAATAAAGTGTAAGAAAATTTCATAATCATAAAAACAAGATGATGAATCAAAGGTGGAGGGATTTAATTCAGATACCTATCTATGCTTTGTAAAGATGCAGAGCCCGAGGTGGCCTTTCTGTCTCGTTCTCAATTTCTCGATTCAGAATTTAATTTAAACGTTTCAGAATATCGACGATACAAAGATATAGAATGATAATAATATGTCACGAGCACAGACAATGTTTCATAATGAACAGAAAAATCTTTTAAATTCCTGGAAACTATTCGTTGAAATATTACAAAAGGGGATTTAATTAAACGAAGAATATGCACAAAAACTGAGGTATCTTTTCATAAAAACGCATAAAAATTGATATATTAATATACAGCATCATAAAAAGTTCTTTTAATATGTAATTGCGTACAAAAAATGCGCAACGTATCTTAAAAAAATATAATTTTGTTAAAAGTCCTACTCTGCCAGAGATTTTATGTTTTGTGTGTACGGTGACTTAAGCCATTTGTTTTCTATTAAACTAGACTTATCTCTAAGTGGTCTTCTTAAATTCTAATCAAAACCGCATCGAACAAAAAAATGCCATTTCATGTGAAGGATCCTGTTTTTAAGTCCTTAAACATCTAATCTAATCTTATCTAAGTTGTAAAGATATGTTACAATGGAGATTCACATTACATGCCTTTTCACAACCAGACACGTATAAGTTCGCGCTTTCACATGCCACATGTGAACCTACAACATAAAAGCCAAATCTCAAATGGACATTCACCCTGAAACTCTTGCCGTCCTTCCCTGAGACAGGGGTGACATTGGCAAAGTGAATCTGTTTCGAATAAAGTAGATATCCCTGTTTTGCAGTGCACACACTAACTATGCACCATTTTTTATGGATTCCCGTGTGTAAGTTCTACGGGGAATCAAAAACGTTTATGTAGGTACTATTTTCTACAAACAACAGGAGAGATATGATATGATGTGTGGAAGATGCTCAGAGTGAGCCGAGAGCCGGATGGGAACGGTTTATAGCCGGGAGCTCTCGCAGCGGATGCTGGGGATCTCACACACCCAGCTTTCCATAAGGTGAAGCGATCTACGTGTAGGCAGACATCCTCAAAGTTGCTGATACTGACGGCAAGGAGTATTACTGAAATAATGGGTTCTATGATATTGTTATGTTTTTAGGGTTCAAATAGTCTTCAAATTAAAAAAAAAAACTGGTTATCTTTACAGGCTATTTATTTTACACTTAGATTTATTTAACAATTTAAATTTATTTTTTACAATTCACTTTTATGGTTAAGCAATGTACATTTATTTCACAAATGGTTTGTGTTCACTTATACGTCTTTCGTGTTTAGAAGAAGAGAGACTGACTCCTGCAAGCCGTTCGCGGCTTTTTATACTCCAGCGATAGTAGTTACTAGAAGCCAATTTTGATGGAACCTTCGAGAGAATAGTCTTCCAAAAGTTTTGAGTACATAATGGTGATGATTGCTAGTTACTTTCTTAAAATATCTCTTTACCCTAGGTACTTATAATAATTAATCCTTCTTAGATACAGCTCCCATCAGCTACAAATGATATATCTACCTACCTAAATATTGATGTGTATTTGCTATTTAGATAACAATATTGAAAATCAAAATTGAGAGAATTTGAGGTGTAGTCTCAGGCAAATGCTTACAAATTATTCGTTTCAAAATGGTTTATTCTTTACGTTTTGGTTTGCAATACAGTCACTGACAGAAATTCCCACAAAAATGTGTAAACATCGCCGTAGAAGCTACTCAAAACTCAGTTGATGTATTTGAATAGATAACAGAGTAAATACTTAAGACGGTGAAGTCAATAAAGATGTGAACCTTGCAAAAAATACAAATTGTGAGTCAAAAATTGACTCTACCAAAGACAAATACTTTAGTTTTGAGTTCATAACACGTGGAGATCAAAATAAGATTGAGAAAATGTTGCTAGAACTGAAATTTTAGGGGTCCAGATTTAAGAGGTCAAGATATTCATCGTTAACGAAACGGAACGATCAGGTAAACGAGTTCTTGATTTTCTGTATTTTCTGGACTGGAGACTTCTCTTAATTAAAAATGAAACATACAAAGTCGCGATATTTTCAATGCAAGCTTATGTGACTTTAAGCTGTTAAATAAAGTACCCACACGATTGGTGTCATTGCGTCCTTGTCATTCAGTATAAAATCGCTATCCTATTGTTTAAAAAACCGTCATAATACGTCACGTAAAATGTAGAATAAAGGTCGATGATGCAGGGTCATCTGTGGTCAAACAAGAAATCTGAAAGTCACAAGGAAGGCAGGGTCTACGGAAAATAAATAAATTTGTAAGAGCACACGGCTTTGGGAACTTCTGTTCTGAACCGTCCGTGCTGATACTGGGTACAACTATCCGTGCGATATTCAATATAACGCGAGGGTGAAAGTTACATATCCGGTTATACTATGGTTCAGTATTCAGTCCACTCGGGAAGGAAAATAATACAAAGTTTGTTTACATAGAGTGCTTCACTCTGGGTAAGTAAATGGAAAACATTTCAATCTAGATAAACAACTGGAATCCGACGTGAAGATTTCAGATTTACAAGTAGAAAAAATCAACTGAATAGAACGCTTCACCTACTAGGCGTGTGCATTAGATGCAGGCAAATATATATTATTTCAGAGTAGATATATTTTGCTCTGTCTTTCAAAAAATACATGATGAATATATTTTCGACCAGTACGCTTAGTACGAGTTGCAAAACTTGAGAAAAGTAAAGTTTACGGAAAATATTAAAGAGTGATTTCTCCCAAAATCTGCCGTTTTTGTTTCTTACACTTTATGGTCTTAGCAAAAGAGTTACAGTGATGAAGAAAATCAAGTTCAAACAAACAAAAACGGCAGATTTTGGGGGAAATCACTCTTTAATAATTGCCGTAATCTTTACATTACTCAAGTTTTGCAACTCGTACTAAGGGTACCTACTGGTAATCACTCAAATTGAATTAAATATTAAAATTCTCAGGAAAATTCCCTCTAAATACTCTCTTAAATGTGCCCATTAGGATGTGAATTATAATACGATGACAAATCAGTACGTCAGCTATACTCTTGTACTAATGTCATCAATCTTGCCTAAAAATGGTTTCATTATTTATTCTTATTTGAGCCCATCATAGGCTCCTTGCCTTTTAGGTTGGTATGAGGCTAGCCTGTAGAAAATTAGTTCACTTTTGTCAATGCCACCCCGATTTCAAAGAAAGACGGCAGGAGTTGCAAGGTTTATGTTCATGTGATATTTTATTTATTCGTATGCACACATGCAAAATGTGTAGGCGCGAACCTATTTGTTCCTGTCTGTGGGATTTGTTCCATGCATGTAATATAAGCCTTTAGTGTTAACATATATTTGCAGCTTAGATTAAAGATTATATATAGAATGCATAAAATAAGGAGTTACCAAGACAGGCTTTTGGCATTTTGATAATCCATTGATGGAGGAATCATTAAATGATAACAATACCTGTGTCCTACATTTTTTAGCTGTATTTCTCTTTACAATTTATTTTGGAAAAGTTTACTTGTACTGAAAATTCCAAACCACTTTGTAATCATTATCTAAATGGAGTATCATCCCCGCCCTATATTGATCATAATATTAGAAGGTTCTGGCGTATTAGTAGATCCAGTGATTAGCTAATACGGCGTGTAACGCGCTCTATTCGCTAATACGTCTGCGAACTTGTGCTCACTATGCGGATCTACTGGCTCATTTTAATATTAGTCTATAATGTGTGGCTCGGAAACTCTCTGTGCTATTCATAGTCAGGTATTTACTTAGCTCTTACTTACTAACTTACTGTAAACCTTCTTTCCTTCACTGCTGATAGAGAAAACTTCCGCATTTTCCTAGCCCCAGAAATCTGAGCCCGTTGATTTCTCATTATGTAGGCAATATTCATGGTTTGAAGGGGTACAGTTCTTTTGAGTGTTCAACTCAAATAGTTAGGTAAATAACTGATTGTGAATACAACTGCAAGTAATTTCATATCAAAAGGAAATTTACCGAAGCTTCTGGATTTGATACATTAAACGCCTACTCATGCAAAACATTGTATTGATTTGCACAGCTTTACAGTGGTCCCGCTCAGTTAGCGCTATTGTAGCGACAAACATGCTTGTAGAACTCTTGAGCTGTGATTCACATCATAAATATCCTCACCACATTAAAAATCAATTTGTCGATATTTTATCTGTAACGGCTGAGGTACAAGCCACCATTAGGTTTTAGTGACAAAAAGCTCTGCGGGGCTTAAGTTGCACCTTTCACTTATGGTTTTTAAGATAATGACAAAAAACTAACAAAGGCTTAGAGTACAAGGTTAAATGGCTTACCACTTATGAACTCCAGGAGTATGAGAAACCATGCTGAGAGCATTTGGGGACAAAAATATCCCAGCTCTGGTGACGTCGGCATTCTGGATCTGAAAAAGGAGAAGAAGCTGAAATAAAATCATCATAACAGAAAAAAACTTGATAATAGTATGAAAAGATTCGCGCTCTGTTTCTGCTCTCAAGCAGATCATTGATCTATAGAAAGAGGGAGAAAGCAGAGGCAGATATTGTTCATACCATATTATTCGATATAAAAAAATAACATCAATCGACTTCTTTACATGTTACCTAATCTTAATCTAAATCTAAGTTGCAAAGATATATCTCATTTGAGATACATATTAAATGCATTCCCACAAGCAGACTCGCATAATTTTGCGCAAACACATGCCGCATATGGACCTACAATATATAAACCCAACCTGAAATAAACATAAGCCCTGCAACTCTTGCCGACCTTCCCTGAAACTGGGGTGACGTTGGCAACCAACACAATTGGAAAGGTAATGATGACATATGTTAACAATTCAATAAGTTAATGTTGAGTTAGTAAAATGTGTCGAAACATCGCTAACCTTTATCGAGCTGTGGTAAACATAAGAAGAAGCATCTGAGAGCGGCGCGGAAAGTTAACTTTTGCATTGTACAGATTGTTTCGCCGGATTCGAAAGAAGTTATCAATTTTTACGGTGCCGCCACCTGCTTCTCGTTTCAGAAAAACTTTCCTGAGATGTTGCTTCTTAAAATATAAACCAAAATTATCTTGTCTTCCGAGTGGCTCTTAAAAAATGTAACATTTGAAAAACATGTTTTACAATATGTGGGTAGGTATACACCATAATATAAGTTGCCAATATATGAGGTCAACATTCCTTGCATTATAGGTTGGTATGAGGCTGACCACCTTTCCTGTAAAAATTGGTTCACTTTACCAATGTCACCCCTGTTCAGGAAAGGTCGGCAAAAGTAGGAGGATTTATGTTCATTTGAGGTTTGTATTTTAATTTTTGAGTACACATTCAGCGTTTGTAAGCACGAACGTACACGTGTTTGTTTGTGGGCATGCATTTGATTTGAGCTTTTAATGTTACTATATCTTTGCAACTTAGGTTATAGATAGATAGAACATGTCAATGTTATGTGGTCGATGTCAAGTGGCCGATCTTTCTAGCGTATTTGGAATATAATAACGTTTGTTCGATCCCCGCTTGGGTCACTTGACCATAACTTTGACCCTGGTTTGGTGTGACTTACGTTTCATTTTGAACTACTTAAGTGCGTATTTACAAAAGCAAATTAAAATATGATCTGTTTCTTTTAAAAATACATGGTGTTCAAAAGTGTATCTACAAAAAATATTAACAGTAAAGGTGATCAGCCTTATCTTAAATTACGTTTAAATAAAATGTAGAAACGTATAGTTTAATAACTGTCATACTTTAAAAGCAGTGTGTTATGATGGCTAAAATTTGCCTTTTATGGTCACAATCCTCGAAGTTGAGTCACCACTCATGAGCTGATTCAAATGGAGGTTAGTTTCTTGTCAATTTACATATTCGTAGAGAAAAAGAAGGAAACTACAGTGAAATACAAGTAAAAGACGATAATTTTGAATAATGAAGTGCTTTGAATTGCTAAAGGCTTTTTTTGCTTCCCCTCAATATGTACCTAGTCGTTATCAAGCCCGGCGGCTTGTACATAGATTAGCTCGGTTAGTATAATATTATGTGTTTTCTTCCGTGAACTAAATGTGTTTTCCCGCCCGACTAGCGCAGTACCAGCGTACACAATGAGAAGCGGGCTTGCATACAGCAAAACAGAGATTTAATGGAAATGCAGGCAGCATTGCAAAGGAATAAGTTTATGTGCCGGTCCGCGCAAACTATAAGATTGTAAAGCATTCATTCCATTTGTAAATTTACCTTCTAAGCGTACACCGTACAGAGGAAAGTTATAGCTAAAAGTTAATTCTAAAACTTTTTTTTTATTTTAATTAAAAATAACTTTTCTTATACTTACAACATTTTTATTTTGAAATTTTTTGAGCTTAAAATGCCTAACCGCTATCGGACTTTAACCGTTCATCTTCAGATGCTAACTGAGGTACAAAACAAAAGGATCAAAATTCAAGGTAGGAAAGAGAAAGTGGGTGGGGTTTTTCGGGCAGGTACTGTTAGTAGGGGAGAAGGACTAGGTATTTGCTGATTAATAATAATATTTAAATTGTATTGGATTTCGAGGGTTTCAAGGGCAATGAGTTGTCTGCCCTTGCACCCTGAGTGGAGGACCTTATCTCCTGTTGTATCGAAGGAATGGTATTTTTCTATACAGTGGTTCACTTTGCCAATGTCACCCCTGTTTCAGGGAATGTCGGCAAGAGTTGCAGGGCTTATGTTCATTTGAGGTTTGGATTTTATTTGTAAGTACACAATCAGCATTTGTAAGCGCGAACAACACGTGTTTGTTTGTGGGCATACATCTGAGAGCTTTGAATGAATATATCCTTGCAACTTAGATTATAGATTATAGTGATTTGAAACAGGATGTGAAAGTTAAGGTACAAAAGAATGTGATGAGATGGTTTGGGCATGTGGAAAGAATGAATGATGATAGACTGACAAAGTATGTAAACAAAGAAAGTATGAAAGGAAAAAGAGGGAAGGGACAACCGAGAAAAGTATGGAGTGATCAGATTGAGGAGATTGTGAAAGAATGGGAAATACAAAGTGAGCGTAAAAGAAGAAAATGCATAAAAAAGGTGATGGATTTGAATGAATTGAAAGAGGTATGTAAGGATAGGAAAAAATGGAGGCAACTCTGCAGAGGCTCTGGCCACCACTAGCGGAATGGTGACAGAGTTACAGTTACAGTTACAGTTTACAGTGGTCCGCCATCTCAGAGTACCCAGTCAGACCCCCAAATGCCCTTTTATGTACACTTATTTCAACATTTATTGATCTTTAAGTCTGCCTTACATTACCTACATTAATTAATAACCACCCATAACATCTCTTCAAGCAGAATCTAAACTGTCGTCTAGAGAACACGACTATACTTGAGCTAGCGCTAGTTTAAAAAACGCTAACTTAAGTACAATTACCTTATCGTTAGGCAATAGAATCGATGTTTTCTCGGTTATGAGTTGTGGAATAGACAAATAATCATTGACACTCTACTTGTATTGTGCTAGTTAAGAGAGTTATCTGTAGAAATCATCACATAGAAGAAGAAGAGAAAGGAGAAGGAGAGGATCGCAAAGATAAATAAAAGTCAATCTGAATGAAAATTCATTCATTGAAATGGATTTGGATCAAATCTGAGGCTCAAAAAAAGCAAAAATTCTTGAAGAAGACATTATGGTGTATTGTATACCAAAAAATCATCATTTCAAGACTGGGATATTAATTGACGAGAGGAGTGTTATACGGCATGAATAATTTACTAATGGAATACCAAATGAGTGTACACAGAGAAAAGAAAGAAAAAAATTCGAAAATTATAAATCGGAGTGTCTTCAGAAGGTTGTCAAGGCAGTCTCTTGTCCTGCAGGCAAGAAAGTGTCTCCGAAGGTGGATTAAAATTAAGCAAATACATAAGATGGTCAAGGGAATAGCATCACGATGGCCATGGGAAACTACCTGATTAAAGGACAATGCCATATTAAGAAAAGTCGAAAGGGCAATATGTAATGTCAATATGGTCGTAAATCTTCAATGCAAATTGTTTTGAGAACAATTAGTTTATTCAGAGAAGACTTTGTTTTGTATGAACATTTAAAATAAATAGTTTGTTATCGAAGACGTTCCGAATATTTATACATTGATCTTGGGTACCATGATACAACATGCTTCATATTTATTTTAAATGTCATTTCACCAACGAATGTCAGTTTTTCAATTCACAAAATTGTACTGACCTTCAAAATAATAAAATTTAAATGATGCCAGCGCCCAGGGATAATATGTTTTATCATTCGCACGAAATGACGCGTGTCAGCTGGCGAGGCGGTACAAGACGCCGCCCCCTCGGGAATGCCGCCTCTTTGTGGGTCCTTCCTCCACACATACGATATGAAGTTGACTTAAAGGTCACAAGGCTGAGCTCACAACAGAGCCTTTTTGTACAAATCTCAGCATCACAGCCTCTGAGGTATGACGTACATCTCGTACACCTATGTGTTCCGGGCCTTAAGGATAACTAAATTTTCAGAGTCTATTCCAATGATGATGAGAGAAAGATTGATCCGGGAGAAAGACTTCATTTTTATATTTGTATTGAAGAGATATAAAAAAATAAGTTGCTAAAGTGGTTTATTCAATTCGTGGGAGGTTTGAAAAACCCAGATTACAGTTTCGAGTTTGTGGTATGTATTCATTGTCTATTGAAACTTTTATACCCTGACTGACAGGTAGCAATGGGAATCTTTAAATTGGTTTAGAACCTTGGTAAACTTTTTTGTTCCTCAAAACATAATCAGGATTAAATTCAATATCAATATGACGGTAAAAAATCAATGTTTTTCATACAATTCTCTTACACTGGATAGTAGCATCAACTTTATCCTACGCATAACGATTTGGAATATTGTACGTGTCAAATCAAAATTTTATACCATTATCTTTTCAACGAACTCTCCTAAACATTACCATGTCGTAGATACAAAGGCAGCAATGTTGCCCCTGCCATTTAGCATTATGCTAAAACTTGAAATACTCAAATGCAGACATCTCTATTACATTCCAGAGTCTGCCTTCATGTTTCAGTTGTTCCCCATCTTGGCCGGCCGGAGTAGCCTGTTCTGTGACAAGGCGGGAAAGATAATGGTTTTTGCATTAGCCCGGCTCGCCCTCGTCCTGTATAATACAATAACGTACCGGATGCAGCTCGCCTGTCGTACAAATGCCGGCGTTTAAATTAACTTGACCCGCGTGAAGTGTAGCTGGGTGAACATTATGCGCCGGTACGGTTTTCATTGCGGTGGATTAGCTGCGAGCCAAGCCAGGGGAATTATTAGCACCGTCGGGGAGTTTTGTGCACTCTATTACCTGGCAAGAGCGATGCCGTGGCTTGCAGGTGCGCTTATCTAGATCCAACTCTGCATCCAGTGCATCAACTTTATAGTTACATACAAATGAAGAGCTCCAGGTTATGCAATGAAATTAAATTAAAGATCAAGAGTTGATGGTCATGTAAACAAGTTGCGATTTGATGTTACGTTAACTTGTTGGTATGCGGCTGACTACCCATTCTGTAGAAAATGGTTCACTTTGCTAATGTCACCCTTATTTAAGGTAAGCTCGGCTAAAGTTGCAGGGTGTTTGTTCATTTAAGTTTTGGGTTTTTATGTTGCAAGTCCACATGCTGCATTGTAAGCGCGAAATTATACGTGTCTGCTTATGGGAATGTATTTGGTATTAACCTTAAATGATATTTATCTTTCAAGGCTTATGTTCATTTGAGATTGGGTTTTTATATTGTAGGTCCACATGCGGCATGTGTTAGCGCGAAATTATACATATCTGCTTGTGGGAATGCATTTAATATAAAACTTAAATGATATATATCTTTGCAGCTTAGATTAGATTAGATTAGATTAGCATATATAAAATAAATTATATTATAGGGTAAAGGTGCGATTAATATTTTTTTAAATTCATGGTTAAGCATGGATGAAGAAAATTTAACAAAGTCAATCAATATATTCAACTGGTGAATTTAATCCTCTGGCTTACTTGAATAAAACGTGAAGTGTGATTTTATTGGGCAGCTGAAAACTTTGAAGCGTTTCAGCTCCCGTACAAAGCGTCTCGTTTGTTTCACTTAGAATGGTTTGACATTAAAAATCAATTATAAAGGATCAACTTAAATCCCCAACTGGTGTTTTATTGAAGTGGTGTGAAGAACTTCAAACTTTCTTAATTATCAAACTATCAAAGTTTTAGTAAACTAAATAGAGTTTTAATGTAAAAAATAGTTTTATAATGGAATTTTTGTCCATGCTTGCAAACAAATATTCACTCTGCCAATGTCACCTTTGTTTCAAGGAAAGTCGGCAAAGTCGCAGGGTTAATGATCATTTAAGGTTTGTCTTTTAATTTGTACATTCAAATATAGTATTTGTAAGCGCAAACTTACACGTGTCTCTTTGTGAGCGAGCATTTATATATGAATTTTAAATGTTCATGTATCTTTGTAACTTATATTACAGATAATATAACTTGTGTATGCTTGAAATAACTTTTATGTAAGCCCAATTTTAAGCCACGGTGTTGTAGACAAATATAAAATATTCATTTTTTTTTTTATAAAAATATTTGTAACCATTCTTCTCCTGAAGATGCCTCATTAGGCGAAAATATTCGAGTACAAAAAAATATATAAATAAGTGAATTAAAACTATGTTTTATGAATTTTTAAATAATTTAAAATATTCATATTTTAAATGTAACGGTTTTTTTTTTAAAATAAAGCTTTTAATTTTTTTAAAAGTGCCTTATTTAATCTATTTATGTCAGTCTGATGCATTTTGTGATCCCTGTTTTTGAGTGAATCACACTTTAAGAGCTCTCTACAACCTTGTGCCGAATTTGCAAGCAAGACAAGGTTGGATTAGCCGTGGCTAGTATTAGATAATGAACAACGGAACTGTATTTATGAATTTCATATATTTGTTTTGCTCCACTGGAATCAAAAACCCAAATATTTCGTTCTGAAAATTTCGAGTCTGAAACGTAAACCACAAGGAGATGGCCGGTCAGTAGTGAAAATAAGAAGGATCATGGAATATTGTTTGGAAATCAAAAACAGTCTACTTAAACATCTTGTAAAATAGTAATTTCAGATGATTTACTTGGTGATCGTTGTTTTTGTGTGAATCACAACTCAAGAGCTCTTTACAAGCTTAGTTGTCTCGTGAGTAAGCGCCAATTACTCTAAGACTTTATTGACCTTTAGTCTTTGGTAAAGACATATATTTTTTTCAACTTTTTCAAAATTTGAAAATTTATTTTTTGTTTGATCCACCGAGGGTTGAACTAACAACCTTCCGATTACGAGTCCTTGCGTTAACCACTTATTACTTAGTACTTGTCCAATTTATTCTATCATAATGAAGAACTTGTAATTTATATCAGAGAATTCCCGAGCATATTATGTTCCAATATTCTTAAGAATTTTTCCCTTCGTTTTCTTGCGAGGTTTTTTCTTTCTTCCTGTCGATTTCTCATGACTGAGGGTCGTGACGTGTCCATTGGGTTTCTTTGTGCAGCGAGCTCTCCCGGCTCAGGCCCTTTTGTCACAGGAGATTCCAAAACGTCAATCATTCCACGAGTAGGTAACAACGTAACGTTATAATTATGATATGTGTTCCAAAAACTGTATAAGACTCTGCACAGACTTATAGGTTGGTATGCGGCTAACCACCCATGCTGTAGAAAATGGTTCACTTTACCAATATCACCCCTGTTTCAGGGAAGGTTAGCAGGAGTTGCAGGGTGTATGTTTATTTGAGATTCGGGTTTTTATATTGTAGGTTCACATGCGGCATGCGCTGCGTTGAAAAATTCATAAAACCTTTACCAAAGACCGGTCACTAAAGGTCCATCCAGCCTTACAGAAACTGGGTCTTGCTTGAGTATTGGCGATTTTTAGCGATGACTTAGCTCGTTAACACCTCTGCGGCACTACAACAAGTATCATAGACCCCTAAAGTATTGAAATCTAGGGAGTTTCTCGCGCAGGATTTCTTAAAAAAACACACTCACAATTTCAATAATATGTAAACCGATTTGTCTTAAAATAATTGTGATATGTTAGACATTTTCCTAGGAAGATATATTTGATTTTGCATATTGAATAAATAATTGGAAAAAATCGAAATGTTCCGCATATTATGCAAATCAAAGGTTTATCGGTTGCGTGGAAGACGAAAAACAAACTCCGTCTGTGTCGGCATCAAAAGAAGCAGGGATAGCGTCTCACAGGGGGAAACGCAGAAAAGTATTTGAAAATAAAATGTAACTTGTATTTGCAGGGAAATTCAATGAAAGGAGCGGAACATGACTAATGGTGGAACATGCTTCACTATCAAAGAACTGACTTACACAATCTATACAAGAAATACGTTTGATTTTGATCAACAGACGTTACTTATTTGCTTTTCATATATATGTATACATATATATATACAAGGATAATTTATTTATAAGGTACACATAATTAAAGAGTGACGTTTTTTTGTGTCTCAAATCTATCTCAACAGGTGAGAACATGTCAGACAAGTATGAAAGAGCCGTACCATTGACAGCTTTGTAAACCATCAGATAAACACGGTGGACCACCCTCTCTGGAAAACGAAGCCAATGCAGTTTTTTTAACAATGAAGTAATATGATTAAATCATAATTTGTTTCTAAGTTAAATGTGAATTATTTATGGGAATGTGGCTCAAAATTAGAACAAGGCAAATCACTTCACGTTTTAATGTACGGATGGTTTCTAAAAAGAATCATAAATAAATGTCAGAGTTTATGTGAATATATTTTTAAGAGTAAACCTATTTACACAGGGAAAGTCCATTTTTATTTGAATATTTTGTATAAATCTTGGAGTGTAAAATATTTACATAAGTTCTCCTCCGTAATCTTAAATCTAAGTTGCAAAGATGTATAAAATTTGAGATTAATATTAAATGCATTCCTACAAGGAGATATGTATAAATTTGCGCTTAAACATGCCGCATGTGGACTAAAAATATAAAAATCTAATCTCAAATGAACATAACCTCTGCACCTCTCGCCAACCTTCCCTGAAACAAGGATGAATTTGGCAAAGTAAACCAATTCTTTTACAGTATGTGTGGTAAGCTTCACACCAACCTATATGTCAAGCAATACAAACAATTACATCTATCTATAATCTGAGCTGCAAAGAAATGTTAACATTTAAGGCTCATATAAAATGCATGCTCACAGACAGGCACATGTAGGTTCGCGCCTACACATTCTGCATGCGTGCATACAAATAAACAAAACCTCACATGAACATAAACCTTGCAACTCCTGCCGCTTTTCCCTGAAACCCGGGTGGCATTGGCAAAAGTGAACCGATTTTTACAGCACGGGGGGTCAGCCTCATACCGCTAAACAAACATTTGTCCAAAATAATTTGATGAACAAAATAATTGATGAAAGGGCTTGAAACACACCCAGCCTCGACCCTTTCAGTCAGAAACATATAATATAGTACACGTTGTCTATGATTATATAGTCGATGTGTAGAGTTGGTGTACCTGTAAAGATTAATCACTTAGCTGGCAGGTCCCCCGCAGCCTTGAACGATTCGCAAAGGACAAACGCTCGGAGTGAGGGAGTAATTAATTCTGTACACAGGCCCGCGATTGTTTACCGGTGAAATGTAAGCCGGAGAGATATTTGTGATATTTATTATGTATGGCCGCCGCATAAAGGCGACAAAGCCGACTCCAAATGGAATCCCCGCACAGAGACAAAACGTGAAGGGTGAAGGGTGTAGCTATTGGCTAGTTAAGACATTTATTTTTATTCGAGCATTTAAAATAAGTGAATATCATGCATGACGAGAGGAAAGAAAGATGTGGAGATGAAGGATCTTACTAAAAACAGAACAAAGCGGAGACGCATCTGCAGAGGTGCTGGCTACTCCTAGTGGAATGACTGTAATTGGGTAAAATAACAGCATCGGTATTTTTCACACACAGCAAAAATCCATGGTTCAGCTGCCACCTTACGTGATTTTTTAATTAAAATACGATGATCCATGGATCAGCTGTATATCAAATCTTTTGAAAATAACACTGTTTTAGTTTAAAAGTGTGTGGTTTAGCACTGGTATAATGATTCATCCATCAAGATATTTATTTGATTTTGAAAAAAAAAAAATGCAATTTTCATGATTTTTCTTAAAAAAGGGATTGTCTGAGCTATCAACCATTTCTACAAAGTTGTAAGCTATGCATTAGTAAGCTATTGACTGGCCATAGCTAACCACAAAAACGAATAGGAGATCATGTTGGAAAACAATAAATATATACATATATACTCACACAAATTAGGTGTTTATATTATCAATAAAATATTTATAAAGAGATTTGTTGCTTGATCTATCTAAATGGTATGTAAAAAAACTCCGACTTGAATAGACCACGGTAACAAATTCCAGGAAACAAACGTCCAGTATCAACCACCGGCTATGAAAGCCTACTCTAAAACTCCAATTTATAAAGAGTATTAACCTCTGCGGCTGCTTGAAAAATTACAGTAAAATCCATGTTACTTAATATTGTATGGTTATAAGAATTAAAAACTTTGCAACACTATAATTATCACCAACAAAACCTGGTGGCTTTTTGCAACTAAAATATGAATCCACAGCTCTAACATTCTTCAGGGTGAAATGCCAAAAAAAGCCTATTTGCTCAGTAAATTAGAAAGTGTTAGTGACGAGATAGATGGCATTAGTAATTTTGCGTTTAAGAAATAAAGACAGCGGAATTCTAGATATATTCTTAAATAAATTCTTGGTAAAAAGGTATAGGCAATAAGTACACCCGCCACCCTATTTTCTCGCGTATGTGTGCGTCCTCTTTCTCCTGATCTCCATAATTCATGACCCCCTCCAGGTCCCTCCAGGCATTTTTCTCCTTTGTGTTATTTTTCCGACAGTGCACTCAGCGACTGTCAACTGCGATAATTACTCAGAGAATAATGTGGGTATGTCTGTGATCCTGAGATTCATTTCAAATGAAAAATAAAACCACCGCATGATCCTTGACTTAACGTTTGGTATGATCCTGACCACCCACACTGTAAGCATAGTTTTCCATTGCCCCCCTTGCTTCAAGTAGAGGCTGGAAGTTTTATATTTGTGGGATTTGAGCTTTACTCCTTTATTACACATCCAGTATGTACGATGCATCTGATTTACACGAGTTTCTTTCACATTATATAATACAACGTGAACCGTTGATGAAAAGCAATTTGGAACATTTTTTCCCTTTCGTTACATAGAAAAAGTATTGGTTTTACGTATAGTATAACTTGTGTTTTTATAGTATGCAGATAATCTTTACATATAAGAGGTGGTAATACTATTTTTTTTAGCTAAGACGCTAATATTATAGCGCTGCGATTATTTGAACTGTTGATTCCTCTCTGTTTTTACCTGCTAAAATTATTACGCAACTAAGCTGCACAATAGTGTAACTTCTTGCCTGCGTTGTCCCCGAAGGAATCACATGTGTATATTCGGGATTCATTTACTTTTACGGATAAGGGGACCGGCCTCACACTAACCACTCAGTGAAAGAGGGAGTTTCCCAGCTCCCTAGAGGGCTGGTTCTCATTTCTTGTGAAGGCTGAGTAAGCCTTGCCAGTATTTATTTTGGATTCTAAATAAACACTGATACGGGAAATCATTACTGACACCCTCGATGGGGAACAAACCCATGCTCTCAACATGAAATGCAAGCATTATACCAACTGAGCTATCGACCGGACTTTCTTTAAGTTTGGTCGTCGCTTCAAAGCACCAATTCTCAAGAAAGACCCATTCGCTGTAAGGCTGGATGGAACTTTGGTGACCGGTCTTTGGTATAGGTTTATGAATTTTCCAACCCAACGGAGAGCATATTTGAAGACATAAATGGTATTTTTTTGTACTCCGCCGGGATTCAAACTCACAACCTTCCATTTACAGAACCAAAGTGTTTGGACGACGGACCGGTCGAATAAGTAGTGAGTGTTACTTACTTCTTTTCAATACAATCCCTTGAAAAGAACAACAACAATCATATTGAAAACGAAAACTTTAAAATATGTGAAGGTACCTACCTGAAGTCACTAATGCAGGTAGTCAATATGATAATCTAATCTAATCTAAGCTGCAAAGATATATATCATTCAAGATTTACATTAAATGTAATACCACAAGCAGACATGTATAATTTCGCGCTAACACGTGCCGTATGTGGACCTACAATATAACAACCCAATCTCAAATGAACATAAGCCCTGCAACTCTTGCCGTCCTTCCCTGAAACAGGGGTGACATTGGCAAAATGAACCATTTTTACAGTATGGGTGGTCAGCCGCATACCAACCTATAAGTCAAGGAACATACATCACAAATTATTTTTTTAAATCAATAAATAATAATATAAACATGGACATTAAAAAAAAACTAAATCAAAAAACCAATTTCACTTTAATTTAATAAACCCTAGCTGCCAACATTACAGATCAACCGCCATTTCTTTCTATCCTTACATACTTTTTTCATTTCCTCCAGAGTCATAACCTTCTTCATACAAGCTCTTCTTTTATTATGACTCTGGATATTCCATTCATTCGCAATTTCGGATATTTGGTCCATCCATACCTTTCTCGGTCTTCTTCTATCACGACATCCATCTATTTTACCAACATATACTTTCTTCGTCAGTCTTTCCTCATTCATTCTCTCCATATGCCCAAACCATCTTAACAAACTTCTTTTAATCTTCACTTTCACACTTTCTCATGCACCACATTCTTCTCTAAAAACAAAATTGTTCACGTGGTCAATGGCACCCCTGTTTCAGGGAAGGTTGGCAAGAGTTGCAGTGCTTATGCTCATTTGATATCTGCGTTTTTATAATGTATGTTCACATGCGGCATGTGTAAGCACAAACTTATACGTGCTTACTTATGGGAATGCATTTAATGGGAATCTTAAATGTAATATATCTTTGCAACTAAAGTTTATAGAATTTCTCATAAAAATGATTCAATTTAGGTATTTTCGATTGATAAAACATTAAAAATACAAACCAGAGCATCCATTTACTGAGAAAAACGTAGATAAAGGAAACGGGAAGATTTAAAAGTAAATATTGAATGAGATCAATACGTCTCGGCTTTCCTACTAAAATTGAAAAACAAACAAACTAAAATATGAATTTACTGATATTAAATACTATAAATAATACCTGGACTTACAGTTTTAGGCCTCTTTTTGTATTACATCATCAATAGAGTTGTATTTTTCTTCTGCTGCCTCAGCACGATGGAAAAATTGTCATTTGTCCCAATCCGAGTATCCGAGGTCAAAAACAAATATATCCAACCGAAAACAGCAACTTTAATTACGTTCAATTAACTAATAGCGCTTAAATAACTGTAAAAATAGGGTTCTAGATTTTTATTTTCAATTTTATAAACTTCAACTTCACTATGCGAGTAACAATGAAAAAAAAAACACTAAATTAGTATTTGCATTTTAGCAAACAATTTCACTTCAAAAACACAAATAATTTAAAAGATAAACAATATACTACATTATTTATTGTATTTTTATAATGGTGACAGTTTTTCTGTTTTAAAACTATTCGATACAACTTTCTCACTCAATACAAACACGTCGTGTTTTCAATCAATGAAAACGTGAATTGAATTACTTTTCTTTTAATTTATTTCTCTCTTGGATCGTATATACATGCAGAGCGCGGGTCGATGGAACAGTATTTTTGGGCGTCGCGGCGCTGAACAGAAGTTCCGTCTCTAACGGCGGCAGAAAGTGAACTGCTTTGACGCCCGGTCTGTTCCCCTCTGCGCAGGCGCTCCAGGCTGCGCGCGCAACCCTAGGGGACATGACGTCACACAACGAGAGTTTTTAACAACGTGTAGCAGGGGAGGGGGCGAAAAGGTTCACCCTGCCGAATCTCAAAGAAAACCCTGCTTAAGATTTTCGCATTATTATTTCATTTCGGCCGAAATGGAAACTCAAGTTTGCGATTGACAAGGTCGGCGGGGCGGTGCTGTTACAGTTTTTGCTTATTCACAAAGTTTACCTTTGCCTGGCGCGGTAATACAATTTATATCGAATCAGTTGACATTTAAATTTCGGTTCAAGGTACAAAATATTGTAGTGAAATAAAGCTTCGGTATCAAGTTTACATGAAAATGTTTCAGGTTTTTGCAATAATAAATTGGCACATTTTCAGCTCGTGTAAACAAACTGTTCAAATATTTTTACAACAATTTTATTTTCAATGGAGTAACGAGAGCAATAAAAAAATACGTTTTTTCGGTACAAAAAATTTGAAAGTTTAATATTTTCTTTTCAATTTTCATTTCCAAGAGCGCTCTTTCAAACAATTTCTAAAGTAACATAAAATATATTTTAAAAAAAATATCAATTGGCAAAAAAAAATAATACCTACTCATATTTTTTTGACATATTCCTACATCATATCTTTTTGTTATTGCTATTTGAACATAAAAAATATATCTGTACAAATTTAAACTTATTGAAAGTGACTTTGAACTGTGTTCTAACTAAATTATAACTGTATTTTTTTTTAAATTAAAATCAGTTGTTTGAGAAAATAAGATAGAGAAAAAATAACATTGTAAAAATATTTCGGTGATGATATGGGAATTTTTACTTTAAATAATAATGTATAATGGTAGGTATAAAAAGATTATAATCTCAGTTCAGTGAAGAATAAATTCATTCTAGCTCAGTGAAGCTATGACGTGTTAGAATCTGATTGGCCAATTATTCCCACTGGCTGACAGCTGTTTTGTTACCTGTTCTTATGTGGGTGGCATTATTATCCTTTAAAAGCGATTGTTCGCAGAAGATGTTGTTGCTTTCTTGTTATAATTTGAGTAGTTCATTTACTCGGACTGTTCCTTAGCTTGTTATAATTTGAATAGTTCGTTTACTCGAATTGTTTCTTTATTCTGCCTAGTTATTCTGTGATAAATTCTCCAATCTACTGTTGTAAAAGTATTCCTAAAATATAAAAACCAATCTATCAACCGGTTATCAAGAATTTTATTAAAAAAGCATCCCCAGGAAACCAGCGACCTAGGACTCCTGTCCAAATCCCGACCATCAGTATTTTTTATGAAATGGGCTTTTACTGCGTGAAACACCAAACCCTAAAATGCATAACAAACTTTTGTTTAAACTATTTAGCTTTAATATCAGTGGAGGCGAAACTAGCTTACAGCATTGAAACATATTATGAGACAAACCTGTCAGCTGGACCTGTCAGCTGGACCTGTCAGCTGGACCTGTCAGCTGGACCTGTCAGCTGGACCTGTCAGCTGGACCTGTCAGCTGGACCTGTCAGCTGGACCTGTCAGCTGGACCTGTCAACCGCACACCTGTCAAACACCACGGAATACTTAATAATCATGTGACATCCTAGAAGACATATTAGTAATATCAAAAATACAGCGAAATTCCAAAATCTGTCACACTTGCCAGTTAACAATTAGGTCACACTCGGAGCATCTTTCATCGACCGGTTCGTAGTCCAGGTGGTAACACTTCGGACTCGTGACTGGAAGGTCGTGGGTTCGAATCCCGGCGGAGCACAAAAATATACCATTTTATATTTTCAAATTTGCTATTCGCTGGGTTGAAAAATTCATAAACCTTTACCAAAGACCGGTCATCAAAAGGTCCATCCAGCCTTACAACAACTGGGTCTTGCTTGAGAATTGGCGCTTTCTACAGCGACGACCAAGCTCGCAGAGGGCTCTTGAGGTGTGATACACACAAAAACAGCGCTCACCAAATAAATCAGCCTAATTTAATTGTTAATTTTTTTTAATCTTTGCTCCCTTTCTAACTAAAAAAGTTTTGTGGTGAAGTAGGTTGAAACGTATATAGGATCTACTTGCATACTTTATTACGATTATATTACTAGAAAACAATTTGTGCGACAAAAATGCGTCAGAAATTTCTTTTTTAATTCGATTTTTACTCCAATTTTAAGTGTCAGATGGAATCGTCAGGTAATCTCCATAACAAGCAGGTTGGCTTCTGTGGATAAGTCGAGTTTAAATTCCGTTCAAATGTAATTTAACTTAATAACATAATGTATTTCCACAGCTGCTGGCAGAGATACGTCCTGCGTATGGATGTAATTGTACGAGGCTGCGGAGTAAGTAATTTAGCAAATGAAGGCAGTCTCGCGTCTCGCACGATAAATGTTAAATCTGTGACGACTGAGCGCCGCGCAGTCCCTGGGAGAGAAAACTCTTCATGTCAAGTAATCACGGCGACTGTGCTTTATTAGACAAAAGTGTGTGCTACCTCAGGCGGTGAACAAGGTACCTAACAAACACAGACACACGCCATTTCATGACATTTTTGTTTGTCTAAATTTGTTATGAAAAATTAAATTCACTCACCTACTTTTGCCTGACTTGAAACTGGAAATAAACTATTTATATCATCAATGAATAATTCATATTTTTATTTTGTATTGTAATGAACTATTCATTTGTTATTACTACTCAATGAAGAATATTGGTATTTTACAAGTTAAATTTAATGTGCACTTTCTTTGAAGAAATTAATTTTAAATATACATTAATTTAATGTAAAGAAATATTTTAAATATATATTCCTTGACTTAAAGGTTGGTATGAAGCTGACCATCCACACTTTAAAAAATGGTTTACTTTGCCAATCTCACCCCTGTGTCAGGGAAGGTCGGCAAAAGTTCAGCACTTGTGAGCGCGAACTACACGTGTTTGTTTGTGGGCAATGGGCATGCATTTGATATGAGCTTTAAATGTTAATATATCTTTTCATTTTGGATTATAGATTATTATACAAGTACTTTATTGTAGAAATTCTAACTAAAAATAACATTAAAATCAATGTTTTTTATTTGTTCTAGTACAAAAAATGTTTTTTTTCGTGCACGTATCTTTTACATACAACAAAGGGTGTCTGTTCACTTACAGCAATCCTTAAATACAAACATCTACATAAAATTCAACTTGCTTGATAGTCTTCACACATACTGGTACAACGATATTTGAATATTTGACTTTTTCAATGGCATTTCCCTTCTCAATGGCTTTCCAGATGCACTTCTTGATGGCAACGGCATTCCTCAATGACTTTTGAAACGGCACTTGTTCGTCTTTGGTGCTTTGCTTCTCGAGCACGCAAGTCGCCTTCCTAAGGAATGTGCCAGGTAGAAACAGCTGGAGAAGAGCTATATTTTTTGAGATGTGTTGTGAGTAAAGGCAGTTGAAACAAAGTAGACAGTGTGTTCTGAGGAATGTAGAGTGAGATGAAGTAGAAGAGTGTTAAGGATAGAGTCAACTGAAACATAGATAGAAGCTTTTTGTATTGGGTAGATGGTTCCTTAACTGATAGGTTGGTATGCAGCTGACCACCCATGCTGTAAAAAATTGTTCACTTTTTCAATCGCTGCCTTAGTTCTTGTTTGCCGTATAGACCATTCAGCTAATTTTACATTAGCAATGTTTGCATGTATACTGGACCAATGTGTCTGATGAAAACAGGAAGTTGATTTAAAAAATATTTAAAAAAACTCTCACATTATCGAGTTTTACGTTTTTTCTTAGCTCAGATTATGTAGGATTTGATTCTTAAGACAACTGCATTAAAAAGTCACATTTGATCGAATTGGTCTAGACGGCAAACAAGAACTGGGGGAGCGCAATGTCACCCTTGTTTCACGGAAGGTCGGCCAGAGTTTCAGGGTGTATGTTCATTTGAAATTTGGGTATTTATGTTGTTGGTTCACATGAGGCATGGCATGTACAAGCGTGAACTTATACGTGTCTGCTTGTGAGAATGCAAAGAATGTGAATTCTCAATGGTATATATCTTTGCAATTTAGATTAGATTAGCAGATCACTTCACGAGCCGTCTCAAGACCGATCTGTGAATGGAAACGTTTGAGATACCTTGGCAATTACAATGTCACAAAACGACGGTAATGAAAGAAGTCAAATGAATCATCCATCATCATTGTAGAGTCAAGTGAAGCAGATAGATATCAGTCAGCAGGCTAGAGTCAGCAGTGTTGGGTGGTGTTGGCTAGAACAAAATATCCTTTTCTGTGTCCACATTCCACAGCCCTTCAATGAGCTTGGTAGATTCGGCTAGAGCAAAGGAGTAATTTTTGATGAATTCTATTAGTACTAAGTAGTGTATGTTTATAATAAACAAATCGTTTTGTGTTCTTTCGGGTTTGACCATGTTCTATTTGCAGCTCTTTGTTAACACCAACGCGCGTCCGCGAAGACAACGAAGACCACCATGGCGCTTTGATAACTCGCCTTAAAGATGCTTTCTGCTCGTAAAAGCAAAACGTCAGCAGATCGCTCCCTCAGTTCTTGTTTATCGTATACGCCAATCTTGTCAAATATGACTTTTTCATGCAGTCTTATGAATCAAATTCTACACAATCTGAGCTAAGGAAAACCGTAAATCTCGGTAATGTGAGAGTTCTTTTAAATATTTTTTAAATAAATTTCTTGTTTTGATAAGACACATTGGTCCAGTACACATGCAAACATTGCTCATGTAAAAGTTTCTCAATGGCGTATACGACAAACAAGAACTAAGGCAGCGAGATGTAGGAGCTGCAAATAGAACATGGTCAAACTCGAAACACAAAAACGACTTGTTCATTATTAACACCGGCCATGAAAGTGAAAGTGAAAGTTTTAAACTTTATTTAGTATAGATACGTTTGTTTTGTAAGGAATGCGCTGTTTAAAGACTTTTTGAAGAGATTACTGTTTTTTGAGGAATATACTAGGCAGAGTCAGCAGCTGGAGTAAAGTCGTTTTTTTAAAGCTAGATGGAGTCTATTGGGGTAAGATAACATAAAGGTCAAGTCAGCTGTAGAAGAGAAGTGTTTTCTAGGGAATATGACTCTGGTAAAATAAGCTGGAGTAGAGTAGTGCTAGGGGTAAAGTCGGCTAAAGGAATGTTGGGGTAGAGTCGGTTTCAACAGACTGGTGTTTTCTGTCTCCCTATCCTTCAATGGCCGCCAGCTCCCTGGGGATCCGTTATCCTAATTTATGAGGTGTGGTACTGCTCGCTACAATACGACACACACAACGCCAACAATACTTTACATTCTAATGCCTTCAAAAACTTGCTTCATTCAGTTTGTGCTGTCGATAAAATATGGAAATTGCAAAACTCTATTTAAATAATGCAGATTAAATTTAAACAAAAAAAATAGATTCATGATACTTATTTAGGATTGTAGATTTATTAATAAGGAGAATGTTTTTTTCGAAAATATTGACAAAAGTAATTAAAAGGAAATTATTTGCAAAAGTTTTTTCCCTCAATTTACCTTTTCAATAAAGTATCAATATTTATCTTTGAGTGTTTTTTTGTACCTACTTATTTACGTCAATAATTTTGCTTGGGAGAGCTGGTACATAACTTCGCAAATAAGAATCCAGTCGTATTTTTTAGTTTATTTAAACATGAACTTATTTTCACAAAAAATATACGGAAAACTTTCTTTTTTGTTTATAACAATATTTACTTTCCCTTTATTGTAAAGATTTTAAACATTTTAATGATGATTTTTATAATTGTTACATTCTTAGTAAAAATAAACAGTGTTTCAAATAAATATTGATTTATGTCTTTATAGTTCTTTGTACAATATATCATGATTTTTCACATTAATAATATGTACACCTTTAGAATTACGTCTTTCTTTTTTTTTAATTGTGCACCATATCTTCTTTTAAAATCACCGAATCATATTATTGTATACGTTAGTACATTTGAAGAGAACAGAGGAAGAACAAGGAATGTCAATTGAAGAAAATTATGAGTAAATCAAAATTATAAATTAGAAATCATAGTTATTGCCTGTCATAAATTTTACAGAGATTTAGATACACACAGATGCCACTAGATTGTACATTTTTTCTTACGAAATCATTTTCTTATTTTTGCTGACATTCCTTGTTCTTCTTATGTAGTCTTTATTTCTTCTTAAAAATATTAAAATTAAAAATCAAAAAAACAATTTGTATATGGTTACGGGGCGAGTAAAATTTACTAATGTACGACCGGTTTCGGAAACAATGTTTCCATCATCAGGTACAAAATATTACTAGCCAAATAAAATAAAATTAGTGCATCATTCCTTTGAGGGCTCGTAGTAGTGGCCTCATCAATTAATTAATGCCTCATCAATTAATGACATTTTATTTATTTTCTTAGAAGCCGGTAGATAGCTTAGTTGGTAGAGTCCTTGCATTCCATGCCGTGAGCTCGGGTTCGAATCTCACCGAGGGTGTCAGAAATGATTTCCCGTTTCGTTGTTTATTTCAAACCCCAAAATAAAATACCGGCAAGGTTTACTCAGCCTTCACAAGAAATGAGTACCAGCCCCCTCGGGAGCTGGGAAACCCCCCACTTCACTGAAGTGGTTGGCGTAAGGCCGGACCCCTTACCTGTAAAAATAAATAGGTTCAACTCGCCACATGCGATTCCTTCGGGGATAACGCGGCAAGAAGTTACACTATATGTGTAGCTTATTTGAGTTGAGTTGAGTTGACTCTTCATATTTTTCATACCTCACTCAACATTGCAGACCCTGCTTTTCAAGGCCGCATAAGTCATTCCCTGAAACCCAGAGTAAAAATCTGCTTTAGATTCTGAATTGCCAATTTATTCAGCTTAAATATTTCAGAATGTAAATTATCGATTCCTGTGTTTTCCTTGGATCCGCATATGAATACTTTAGCATGAAATTGTATATTTATAAGGTCTCCCGCCTTATTACGCGGCGCGGCCTACGGAACGATGGTGTTAATCATTTTTATTGGCCGATAATGCTCCCGCCGTTCTGGATCCACACCTGCGCTCCGACTGTCTCCATTCACACTTCGCAGAGTGCAGCCCTGGAAAGTAATCACAAATGAAATCTGGGTGAAAAAAAAACAGAATTTAAATACTATCTTCAAAATTATGGTACTTACTTTAACAATTAACGAGTAGGTAAGGAATATGTGAGACCTGCAGAACCAAAGGTGCCGATTTTTTGTAATGGATAAATGTATGAAAACACAGATAGTGCTATTTCAGGTGTTTCTATAACACATATTGCATGAAGGTTGACCTCAGGCTTAAAGTATGAACTTTAAAGAAGCAATAAAATGTGAGTTAGCTAAAAAAGTATTGCAGCCTTTTCCTTTACGATATTCCTTTCTAATTTATTTTACTTTCATCTATGACCACTTTTAAATTTTAGTTTTTTAAAATTTATGACATTAAGGTTTTTTTTTATTTTTTTTATATTTTTGTGAACATGAATGTTTGATCCCAGATAGATTTAGTGCCATAATTTAGTTTAACAATTATCTGCTGTTCTTTAAAATGCATGATTTGGAAGTTTTTTTTAAAGAAATGGAAAATTTTATGTTTTCTTTTAACTTTTCAACGAGTAGAAAGCCAATACATAAAAAAACGTATTTTTCAATTGTACATTTTCCTTCGTTTTTCGTCCCCTACACTGTTCTGTGTAGAAGGGTTTACGAACGCCCCACGAGGGTGGCAATGAGATGTCAGCCTTTTAGGGGGAGACGGTTGGGGGGGAAGCTGATAATTCTCTAGTTGTTTATTTGGTCAGGATATTTATGTTGGAAATAGGTCAGATAAATACATCGTACAGTGCGGTGTATCTGCGACCTGGGTAGTGAGAACTTGTCAATACGGTTTTCGGTAGGTACACAAACCAGTATCCGTAGTATGAATTTTTTCACAATACTCGAAGTATTGAGTATTCAAGAATAATGTATGCGAACTTGAAAAGCACCTCTGGCAAAAAAAGTTCCGAAACTTGTTTCGCCAGAGGTGCTTTTCAAGTTTACATACATTTTTCTCGAAAACTCAATACTTCGAGTATTGTGAAAAAACTCGTACCTACTACGGGTACAGGATACTTTCGTGGTAGTATACATCCATAGATATTTGAGACTTTTAAAATAAAAAAATGTCTATCCATGTTTTTTTCGAAAATGAAATACGAGTAAGTATATTGAAATGTTGAGAAAAATGATACATACATAATGTATGTTTCAATATATTTATTTCATTTTCTAAAATAAATCCAGGTTTGCCACCTTTGATTCTGTACGATTTATTTAAGGGCTATGAAAAATCCTTGAGAAAGGTATTTTAAGTTTTTGAATCAATCATAAGTTTGGCATGTTGAAAAATATTTTTGAGTGCTTGTACACAACTGATTTCAAGATGAATGTTTTATATGCCATAGGTATTTAACGGTATTTATTTGTATTTGTGAAGTTTATAAATGAGTGTGTTAAATCAAATTTGAATAACAAGTTTTCCAATAAATTTCTCAGGCATTACGAAATAAACTAGTGTCTAAAGAGTTTGCCGAAATTTGGATCATCGGTGTGGCAAAAACTGGAAAAAATGATAAAGCGATTGTTCACGTACTTGAAAGGAAAATGAAGTCATGACAAAAAAAAAAACATCCCAAAAAGGGATTGACCGAGTCTAGACGGTGACTGGCACAAAAGTAAGAAAATGGTCACAACGTTGTCAAGTGTCATGAGGTGAATAAATTTGGGAACAAGACAAAAAAAAAAGGGTACATATTTCGTGACGCCATTGTAATATTTATATTATAATTAATTATACAGTAACACAAACTCAATTAAAAAACAATGCAACTAAGCTACACGTATAGTGTAACTATTGGCCTGCGTTATCCCTGAGGGAGTCGCATGTGGCGATTCGGGACCTATTTATTTTTTTTGGGTAAGGGGGCCGGCCTCACACCAACGACTTTTATTTGAAGTGGGGGTTTCCCAGCTCCCGGGGGAGCTGGTTGTCAGTTCTTGTGAAGGCTGAGTACACCTTGGGATCAAACTCTTGCTCTCGGCTACCAACTTGAACTATCGACCCGACTTTTTACGAGCTTGGTCGTCGCTACAAAGCGCCAATTCTCAAGCAGGATCCAGTTGCTGTAATGCTAGATGAACCTTTTGATAACCAGTTTTTGGTGAATATTTATGAATTTTTCAACCCAGCAAGAGCAAATTGGAAAATATAAATGGTATGTTTTTTTGTGCTCCGTCGGATTCAAACCCACAACGTTCTATTCACGAGTCTGAAGTGTAACCACTGGACGACGACCTTGTATTTTTTGTAACTCAGAGTGATCTTGTTAGATTTGTAGATAAAAGCTTTAATGAACATTAAATCCACACTGTTGGAGTGTGTAATTTATCCTGGCGGGAGTTTGGTGGTGTGGCCAGGAAGCGAGGTGGAGGAAGGTCGATAAAGCAGAGGTCTGAGTGCATTAGCGGAGGGCAGATGGCCGCGCTGATTGAAGATCCGAGCTTAATGAAACTTTACGACCCTGATTATTCCACTATCTGAAAAATCTGCCTTGTAACTCGAAGTCGGAGTTCTGTAGACACCGCGGAGGCGCTGTACGAACAAATTAGCCGAAAGATAAAAACTTTACGGTTTGATGAGTTAATTAACTTTTCAATTATTAGCTGAAATCAAATCGTGGCTAATTTTGATGGTTTTTGGGGCTTATCGTTTTGTGAAAAAAATGAAAAGATTAAGATAAAGAGGTGCAACTTTTTTGTGTCAATGTCAAATATAAATGTAGTGCTCACTGCTATGTTTGTTTATAGTTTTTTGACATCATTCTATATAATTATTCTACTTTTTCACCATCATAGTAGCTCTCACCTACGATACTCAGATTATTTGATCATGATGTTCACCATTGTTACTTGTGTGATGAAAGATAAATTACATAATATTTATCATTTCTTATTATGCGGTCAAAATTGTCGGTGTTATGGCCGAGGGGGGCCAAGTGGGCTGATCTTTCGAACGTATTTGGAATAGAATAACGTTGGTTCGATCCCCGCCTGGGTCATTTGACCATAACTTTGACCCTGGTCCAACAAATGCAATTGGGTAATTATTAATTAATAATTCATTAAAATAAACAATAATGAATTATTAATTGATGATATTAATACCTGTTTCTGATCAGGCAGAATCGGTTGGTGAATTGCATTCCTCTTCACAAATCTATTTAAAAAAAAAAACTGTAATACAAGAACAATATTTTATTATTTATTTGCAAATATTGAACCTTTTACAAAAACGAAACCAATATATTCAAAATGACAAAAAAAACAACGCTTATTTTGTAACGATGCTTTTTTTGTCATCCCAAAAGCATAACTGCCTTTTTTAGAGTTTTCATTATAAAAGGTCCGATCATCCTAGGCACCTGTGAGTATTGTTGTCTCTTTTTTTTTTCAAAAATAATGAAAATAAGGTTCACTTTCTTTCTCTTTCTATCTACTAACGAGTTTGGTTTGTTTAAAAAATATCGATTTTCAATTTTAGACTCGAATCGTTCGGAATTTGTTTGATATTTTACAGTCGCCGAGCGCTATGGCAATTTGAATTTTAAGTTAGCTACGCATTGGACATAAAAACGCTGTTAAATTATAAGAAACAGCCATCACAGAACTGTGATCTTTTTAAGCGCAGCATAAAAAAAACAACATTTTAATGTTGAAATTTTGTTTCAGTCTGTTACGCAACTTTTCTTTTGTAAATTTTGAGAATTCCAGTCCAGCAACTCTTAAAAGTAAACATTGTTGAGTTGAAATTATTCTAGCAATTTTTTTTTAAGCTCAGCAGAAGTGCCGATGAAAAAAATAATTAAAAGTACCATTTTAATGAAATGAAATTATTTTTGGACTTGCAAAAAGCACTGGGATAGAAGAGGTACTCAATTGTGAAACAAAAAATGTTGTTTTTTTTTGTCTAATTAAATTAAAAATAATTTTCAGTCTGCGAAAACAAAACCCTTCAAAATTTAAATAAATTTTTGAAATTACACCATTACATTTTATTCCACAAAATTTTAAGTGTGAATGAACTTGAGAAGAACGTGTGTGGAAAAGATATTGAAAGTATGTGGAAAGATCTGAAAGAAGGAATGACTGAATGCGCTAAAAAAGTATGTGGGGTAACGAAAGGTGGAAGATTGAAACCAAATTTTGGACCAAATTTTCGAAATAGCGAATGAATGGGATATCCAGAGTCATAATAAAAGGAGAGCTTGTATGAAAAAGGTTATGGCTCTGGATGAAATGAAAGAAGTATGCAAGGATCGAAAGAAATGGCGGTTGATCTGTAATGCTGGCGGTTAAAGCTAAGGCTTTTAAATTTAAAAAATATGTGTTGTAGCTTTTTAATTTTTTACTGTTTAATTGCTTAGAATTTATTTGTTTTATATATTTGATTGTATCAATTGCATGTACTCCTTGATTGATAGGTTGGTATGCGGCTGACCACCCATACTGTAAAAAATGGTTCACTTTGCCAATGTCACCCCTGCTTCAGGGAAGGTCGGCAAGAGTTGCAGGGCTTATGTTCATTTGAGATTGGGGTTTTTATATTGTAGGTCCACATGCAGCATGTGTAAGCGCGAAATTATGCATGTCTGCTTGTGGGAATGCATTTAATATGAATCTCAAATGATACATATCTTTGCAGCTTAGATTTAGATAGATTTAGACATCATTTAACAAAAAATAACGTAAAATATGTGTTGTATTAAAAATAAGAGATGAAATTCGTAAAAGTCAAACTTAATTATAAATAATTTGAGTAAAGCATTTTTTTATTTTATTTTTCATATTTGCTCTTGTCAGCGTCATGGCCGAGCGCACAAGGTGGTGATAATTTGGTTATCGTATTTTTAAATGATCATCCCGTCATCCTTTGATGAAAGCAGCAAACCTCACTCAAGGAATGCCATTATAGAAGTCAAAATAACTTATTTAATTAATCAATTGATACCTACGGTTTTCGGCCAAGACGAAATAGGTAGATGAATTAAATTAAGGCTATTAAAAAAGCAAGAAGAATAAAACTTAATGTAGGTACCTACTCAAAGCACGTAGAAAAAAAGGTTTAATTTTTACTTTCGAATAAAATAATTTCACTTACCAACATTTTCTGAGCAAAGCTTGATGACTCCCTGACACAGGGATTCAAATTTGTTTTTTACGGTATAAATGTTCCTTGACATGAGTTGTGTGACAATGAGGCGGACAATCCATATTGTAAAAAATAGATAACCAATTTACCAATGTCACTCCTGTTTCAAGGAAGGTCCGCTAGAGTTGCAGGTCTTATGTTCATTTGAGATTTGTTTTTTTTTTTTGGATTCTAAGTTCACATGCGGCGTGTTCAATCGCGAACTTAGCCTGCTTGGGGAAATACATTTGGAAGCATTGATTGTAAGTGAATATATTATCTTTGCAGCAATTACGCAACGCACCTAAGCTACACAACTATGTATATGAAAGATCGTGGGTTGGAATTCCGGCAAAGCACAAAAATATTACATTTATATTTTCAAATATGCTTAACGCTGGGTTGAAAATTTCATTTACCTACCTTTACCGTAAACCGGTCACCAAATCTATGCCGAATTTAACTATGGCGAGGATCAAGCTCGCAGAGGGCTCTTTAGGAGTGATTTACACTAAAACAGCGCTCAACAAATAAATCATTTATTATTACTACCATTATTATCAACTAAAATCCGGTCCAAGCATCCAGCAGTTGCGCGGGAAAGCCCGCCCAGCCTTGGGACGCGATATGTTGGATTCGCCGTAAAGATGTCCCATTTCCCTTTCACGGATTCCAATAGAAATAAATAACGCAGGCTATTAAAGCAGGCGTGTTATCTCAGAAGAAACACTTGCCCCAAACTTTCTCCGCCAATGGGATTTCTTGTACAGAGATACGTATCAACAAAATAAAATATGGAACTCCATACCCATTCTCTCTTTCTTCCAAATGAGTTTTTCTGCTTTTAGGAATCCGTTTTCGCTTAATATTTTATTTGTTTCATTATGAATGATCAATTTCTTGCACAGTTTTCTGTTTTTTGTTGTTGTATAAACTTACATATTTTAAGTCAAATTCTGGAAGAAAAGAAAATACATTTCAAACACATGGCTTGCTTGAAAAATACTTTGTGATCATTGCGATAGTAAATTCTGGTATCTATAATCTATAATCTATCTATCTATAACCTAAGCTGCAAATATATGTTTACATTTAAGGCTCATATTAAATGCGTGCTCACAGAAAGGTACATGTAGGTTCGCGCCTACACATTCTGCATGCGTGCATACAAATCGAAAAAATCTAACATGAACATAAACCTTGCAACCTATCAGCCAAGGAGCCCAAAAAATGATAACTGACAAAATACATACTTTAAGAAACACCTTCGAGAACTCCAATTTAAAATAAAGTTAAACTTAATATTAAACTTGAAATTAATGCCCTAACCACCATTGTTGCAAATCAACCGCCATTTCTTTCTGTCCTTACATACTTCTTTCATTTCTCTCTTGTTTTGTTATGACTCTGAACATCCCATTCATTCGCTATTTCATAAATTTGATCGGTCATAGTCTAAAAATTAACAGAGTCGCGAGAATAAAAAATTACATTAAATCCCCTTAATCGCGTTAATTGAAAAAAAAATTGAGCTCATTCATTCACTAGAGGTTCTGTTGTATCTAGAATACATTTTTTTAGTTATCGAAGGGAGCTTAAGTCATGTTTTATGCTCAGGGTACACATCTGCTTCTCGAACTAGAGGACTGGATTCAAGATTCAACTCAATAGAAAAGATATAAAAATATAATTTCTTACCCTGGTAGGTACATATGTTACTCGTACATATATTCACAGGGAGTATTAAGCTTCTCTTCAATTCCTCACCATCACATAAAAAGGGAAATGTATGGAAAATACAACAGAGCCTCTATTAAGTGATTACAAAATCGCGTAAATACAACTTTTTTTTTTTTTTTAAGAAATCCTGTGCGGGAGACTCCCTAGATTCTAGAGACTCTAAGGGTCTATGGCACTTGCTGTAGTGCCGCAGAGGTGTTTACGAGTTTGGTTGTCGCTACAAAGCGCCAATACTCAAGCAAGACCCAGTTGCTGTAAGGCTGGATGGACCTTTGGTGACCGGTCATTGGTAAAGGTTTATGAATTTTTCAACCCGGCGAACAGCAAATTTGAAAATATAAATAGTATGTTTTTGTGCTCCGCCGGGATTCGAACCCACAACCTTCCCATTCAGAGTCCGCAGTGTTACCACTGAGCTACGGACCGGTCCAGTATTTACGCGATGCTAGGGAATTCACGCAATGTTTTTTACTAAGGACACTCGAAAAAGTTTATTTGACAAGTAATAATAACCTGTTTAATTGGGAACATGGAAAATTTTCTTTTCGCAATGCTGATTTAAAATGAATTGCACTCACTTATCGTACTTAGACAAAAAACATAGATAAAAGGTTGAACACGAGTGTCTCTTTTGTCCTCAAATTTGTATATTTACTCTGTTTGGAGAAAAGTCTGCCCGAGGCGAGTATTTGAGCTGCACCGCGCCCTGCTTGTTTCTTGGTTTTCCTTTCACTGCATTGACCCATTGTACCTCGGTCTCCTTCAGCGCTCCCGCCGAGAAAATGTCTTAACGATAGCGGAGCAAAGTGTGAACGATTTAAATGTCTACGAGAGATTTACGGCTGGCTAAATAAATCTCTGGCAACTATAAAGATCTCTCAGTACAGTCACTGTGCTCGATACAAGTAGAAAATCCACGTTTAAATTCCAGCATAGCGGTGTACCGAATTATCACATGGAATCTTAAGCACTCAGTAGAGGCAGTGATTTGGTTTCCATATATTTCCGTTGAAACGCTTGCCTTGAGTTTGTGGTGGTGTGTACCTAATGTTGTCAGTATCTAATGCTACTCGTACTTTGTGTGTATATATATTGTATATATACAAAATCTATTGTAAGTTTCAATATGGAAAATGTAATTCATTGAATTCTGTGCATTGTTATGTTATTTTAAAATAACGTATAAAAAACAATCTCCAAGTGTACAGTGTGTTTTGTGGGCCGAATGGAGCCGAACGGTCACGGAAGCGGCCGAACTGCGCCGTGTGATCTGATCGGGCCGTCGTTCATCAGTTCCCGGCAAGATGTGAAGAGAGTCAGACGTCAGCAACCAAGCACCAAGCGGTGCAAGAGGGGGCATTACAATGGAGCTCCCTCCTCCCCATCTACTTGGATTTCCTGCCAGCAAGGCACCCGCCTTGTGGACCAGAGGCATAGGAGTGCCCACTCAGGGGCTCCAACGTGTGGAGGCGTCCGCCTCGTGAGCCGCCGCTAGCCTGGGGCGCTGCCCCAGGCCATTCAGTTCAGAACTCCAACCAACAGAGTAGGGAGTGTTTAAGTGACAAGTTCAGGTCTGGCCATTCCCTTATTTCCCCTTTTTACCCATATTAGTAAAGTAAATAAACCCTTATTTGTTCATGTTAAACTTATCTTTTAATTTAAAAACCCTTCCCAAGATACAAGTAAACAATACCAAAGAAAGAACCCACGCCCTGAGAGTGATGCTGATGAGAGCTAGCCGGATGTAAGTATCCTGTAGGTACAGCCTGGGAGATACCTTCCATTATAAACATAACAGCATGTATATAATAATACCTCATAAAAGACTTTTTCAAATTAAAATCTTCATCCGCAATAGAGACTTGAAATCAAATGTTAAAAGTTTTATCATTTACATGCACGTTTTCCTTTTTTTCTGTTTAATCACCATGACACTTTGTGTATTCTTTGTATCAACCATTAGATAATCTTTAATCAAAGTTTCAAAGATATATTACATTTCAGATTCATGTTTTATGCATTCGTAACGCAAACGCAACTAAGCTACGCATATCTTGCCGCGTTATCTGTTATATCTGAGTTTTGTAATGGAGGGATGGACGCTCACGCAGGCACTGGAGAGACGAATTGAAGCGTTCGAGATGTGTGTCTACCGAAAAATGCTTCGGATCTCTTGGTGTGATCGAGTCACCAATGAAGAAGTCCTTCAACGAATGCGCACTACAAAGGAGCTCCTGCCTACCATTAAGCAGAGAAAGCTTATGTACTTCGGTCACATTTTGAGGAATAAGAAGTATCGCCTCCTTCATCTTATCATACAGGGTAAGATTGAGGGGAGAAGATCTAAGGGACGCCGAAGAACATCGTGGCTGATAAACCTGCGACAGTGGTGCGGCAGAAGTACCAAGTCCCTGTTTCGAGCCGCAGCATCTAAAGTCAAAATAGCCATGATGATCGCCGATCTTCGATAGAAGTGGCATAAAAAGAGGAAGAAGAAGTGGAACCTATTTATTTTAACAGGTAACTGGTGTTACGCCAACCACTTCAGTTGAAGTAAGGGTTTTGTAGGGGTTTGGCACTCATTTATTGTGAAGGCTGAGTAAGCCTTTCCGGTACAACCTAAAACAAATGAAATAAACAAACACAGGAACGGAAAATCATTTCACACAACGTCGGTGGGACTCGAACCCGAGCTGACGGCATGGAATGCTAGCACTCCACCAACTGAGCGTTTGACGGGATCCAATCCAAAAGATATACTGAATGAGGATTTACAAAGTAAAGACACTTAATATTTGCAAATGCGACGTCAAAGTGCCCTGCACTTACGTAGAAACAGTCGGCTTAGTGAAATATTCAGAGGAACGAGTACACGAGTTCTGCAAACGCAGCGGAGAGCTTCCCCGATGTCTGTCGATCCTCTCTTGAATAATACACGTCGTCTTGTTTCCGATTCAAATCCTCCAGCAGGAAGAACACATAAGGAAGCTGCAGCTCCGTCACTCTAAAGATTATCTCAGCGTCGATATTCCGCATCCTCAAATCGATACTTACTGTGACATCTAGACATTGGAAAATAAGCTATTTTAACAATTCCAAATCTCCTATGAACACTGAACAGATATAATCTTTCACTATATTTCTTAGGCCATGTATTATTTTTTAAATTTGTGAATCTTATTCAGGAGATTCAGTTTTGAAAAGACACCGATTGCCTGATTAGAAGACGTAGAATTGATAAAAGGCACATTTTAAAAAAATAACTGAAACGATGGATCTGAGAATGGCTGTACACAATGGTATTTTGTCAACGACTTTGATGTATGGAAGTAAAGCATGGACAGTGAATGATAGTGAAATGAGTTAAGTATGTCCAGTAGAAATGAAGCATTTAAGAAGCATGACAGGAAAAACTCTAAAGGATAGAGTAAGGAATGAATGGGTAAAGAAAGAATGTAATTTGAAAGAGGATGTGAAAGTAAAGGTACAAAATAATGTGATGAGATGAGATTTTTGTAGAAGAGACACGCTTCTGAGGACGTCATATATGACTCCGACGAAACCTAGAGAAAATCGTTTTTCTCTTTTGCACGTTCAGTAAAATCCGTTTTTTTTCATTCTTTAAAAAGTGATGAGATAGTTTGGGCATGTAGAAAGAATGAATGATGATATACTAACAAACTATGTATAAAGAGGAAGTATGGAAACAAAATAATGGTAAGGGATGACCAAGAAAATTATGAAGTAATCAGATTGAGGAGATTGGGAAAGAATGGGATATATAAAACGAGCGTTAAAGAAGAAAATGCATGAAAAAGGTGATGGATATGAATGAATTAAAAGAGGTTTGTAAGGATAGGAAGAAATGGAGGCAGCTCTGTAGAGGCTCTGGCTACCCCTAGAATGGCGACAGAGTTACATTTAGAGTAATAGTATAAAAGTGTATGAATGGCAAGCACCATATCTGTATACGATTTGTTTTCTGGTTTCCCTTCTATAGCAATAAAAGGTTTGCCTTTTACTAAGGATTTTATTAAAGGGGATCCCACTTTTTCCTTGACTCCTTGACTAAAAGCTTGGTATGCGACTGACCACCCATACTGTAAAAAAATGGTTCACTTTGCCGATGTCACTCCTGCTTCAGGGAAGGTCGGCAAGAGTTGCAGGGCTTACGTTCATTTGAGATTGGGTTTTTTATATTGTTGGTCCACATGCGGCATGTGTAAGCGCGAAATTATGCATGTCTGCTTGTGGGAATGCATTTAATATGAATCTCAAATGATACATATCTTTGCAACTTAGATTTAAATTTAGACACAAATGAGTCTTTAACCATTTTTAGCACCCTTGGGGTGATTACATGAAAAGGCGATCCACAGAAATCATCAGCTAAAACTTACCATCCCCTTGTCTTGGCTGCCTTAATATAAATTTTCTGTAAATCTGAGTGCAGTTTTTTAATCCACCTGAGGATGCACACGGATTGCTGGCGAAACCGGTCTTTAAACTGAATATATTCAGATTAAAGCTGGTCGATAGCTCAGTTGGTAGAGTGCTTGCATTCTATGCCGAGAGCTCGGGTTCGAATCCCGCCGAGGGTGTCAGAAATGATGATTTCCCGTTTCGATGTTTATTGCAATCTAATCTAAGTTGCAAAGATATGTTACATTGGAGATTCACATTACATGCATTCTCACAACCAGACACGTACAAGTTTGCGCTTGCACATGCCTTATGTGAACCTACAACATACAAACCAAGTCTCAAATGGACATACACCCTGCAACTCTTGCCGTCCTTCCCTGAGACAGGGGTGACATTGGCAAAGTGAACCATTTTTACAGCATTTCAAATCATAAATAAATAAAAAAAACAGCAAGGTTTACTCAGCCTTTACAAGAATGAGTACCAGCCCCCTCAGGAGTAGGGAAACCCCCCACTTCACTGAAGTGGCTGGCGTAAGGCTGGCCCCCTTACCTGTAAAAATGAATAGGTTCACTCAACATATGCGAACCCTTCGGGGATAACGTGGGAAGAAGTTACACTATATGTGTAGCTTAGTTGCATTTTCAATCCAAACAAATTTATTGATTTTATGTATCTTGTCGTCAAAAATGTTTAATTCATTGCATTGTTAAAATTGAAAGATTATTTGTATTCTGGCTTTTCTTTTTCATTCTAAAACTTCTTTTAAATTAAACAAAACGTTTGTTTTATAAACTTAAATTTATTTACAATTAATTCCAACACTGATGGATGTTATTTTACTCTTTTCCTTTGTTGTGTTTACTTACCTAACTATTGAACAAACGAAAATACTCGAGCATTTGTGATGCTTGAGCTTTTGTGGTATTTGAGTTATTCTTTGATGTTAAAAATACACATATTTTAATCGATGAATCACTGCGAGCAGAGAGCGCTAGCGACGAGCGTGCGTTCCGTCTAACACATGTTCGTGTTATTTAGCAACGGGGACTTCACAGTCCCAACAGCTGACACTTATGAATGTGTCTCCACGTTACTAATGTATGTTTTAAATTGGTTCGTTGCTTCCCCCCCCCCCCCTCCACCCTGCCAACCCTTCCCAAAGTGATTGAAGACAACTTTGCTTATTTTCATCTGAATGTACCTAAACTAGAATGTTGAGGTCTATTTCACACGGATCGGTCTGGTGCCGGATTGGAAGTAGTGTATGGCTGTATGTAAGTTTATGCGGTTTGTCCAGTGGTCCCATACATTTCGCGACCAAAACCATAGAAAAAAGCACCGTGTGAAAATACATTCAGTAGTTGATGAGTCATGGTTTTGCTGCCTTTGTAACACACTTAGTGTTTGGGTTATACTAGATCAAGGGAGGTTAAAATGTTGGCTTGCTTTTGATATTGTTCAAAGCAGTCTCTTTACCACAATACTCGTACTAATTTTAAATAAGTATTAAAAACCTGAAAACTTGAAAAAAAATATAAGCTGTAGATTCAGTTTACGAAGTAAAATATTGAAGGGCCAAACTATAAAAAAAATCGCCGTTCAAAAAATGAAGTAGATTTCAAATTGCATTAAAGTGAATACTTGATAAAATATTTTACAATCTCGTTGGCTTTCTTAATTGTTTATGAATCCATGAGATTGGAAATGTGATTATTTTTTCGTTTTGTTTTCTTGCAAAATGTGTTTTCTGAATTTAATACAAAAGTATGAAAATTTTTAGGAAAAAGCAAGTAAATAAATGATAGTTACAAAGCAAAGAGAATGTTATTTGTTTACAAAAAAAGTGACAAAAATTTGCAAATAAATAGTCTCTGAAAGATGAACTACGCAAAAAATCCCTCTTTATTCAACTAATGGTTTCGTAAAAAAAATGGTAATATAAATTTGGGAGCTTATTTCAACTGTAAGTAGGCACACATTTATTTTCTGTCAAAAAAAACGTTATTTCGGAGAAGTGGACGGGTACAGTTTTGTGTTGAACTGTCTCCCACTTTCATTATAAATATTTTGGAGTCCAGCACATTTGTCTTAGCAACCCGGCGCTGTTTTTTGTCTCCCTTTGTAGCCGATACGCTTTACTACTAATTAAGAAATACTTTCCTCCGTTACAACTTGTTTACTCCGACCAATCTATAACACTACCCCGAGTATAGCACCACGCGTAAATACTCAACCATCGCGTAAGCAGAAAAAAGTATGAAAACTAACACAAACGCTAGACGGTGCTATTCTTGTATCCATTATTCTTCTTTATAACGCTTTGGTTGAGTATTCACACAATATTTTATACTCGGCGTACACTTCACTTCGTATGGGGATTTTAAAAGTGTATCACACTTAACATTAATTAACTGATGAGTTTCTAAAATAAACATTTCTTTGATTGTGTTGTTTGAACGTTAGCTAACGTGACTCACACTGAATAACAAAAACTCCCTACACGGCTCTCGTGTGTTTGTCATTCTCATTCAGTGTAAAGTCGCTAAGCTTCTTTTAACACATTACTCTTTATTGGTTGTTGTTTTGTTCTACATAACTGATAACACATTATGTTCGTGATGTGATGTGATAGAGAGAATTCATTATAAGACAACTATCAGGCAAGACAACATCCTTGGCTTGACAAGGCCTTATGATATTTAGGGCCTGTTGCACCAACCTCCAATCAATATTTAATTGACACATTTTTTGTTGTGCGCAACAGGTTACCCTAATTACAGTGCAATCTTAAAGCTGATTTGATTCCTGAACACATCAAATTTGATTCCTGAATTCTGCTAAAGACCTCAGTTAAATATTTCTCGAAAGTGGGTAATAATTTATGAGGGAATTTGAATAGGAAAGATGATGTACATCAACTGATTTATGAATATGTAACCATTTTTTTTATTTTGTAGGAGAAATCACACTAATTTATTATTATTAATTGATTAATTTAGATTGTTGTCTGATTTTAATTTGGTGCATCAGGCCCTTAATAACTGTTCTTTATTGTCTGTACAATTGCGTTTGATCATTTTGATTCCATTTATGATGGTATACAAGTAAAAATATGCACAAATTTGACCAGTAGACCCAAAATTAGAAGGCAATTGATTCGACTCCCAGCGGACACTAAAAAAATATGATTAAATTTTCAGGAAAACCTCTCCGCTGATATTGGAAATTGATTTACCTGTAACAAGTAAACAGTACCCTGAGTAGGAGTTGCAAAACTTGAGTAAAATAAAGTGTACGGAAAGTATTAAAGAGTTGTTTTCCCCAATATTTGCCGTTTTTGTTTGTTTGAACTTGATTTTCTTCATCACTGTCACTCTTTTGCTAAGACCATAAAATGTAAGAAACAAAAACGGACGATTTTGGGGAAAACCACTCTTTAAAACTTTCCGTAAACTTTATTTTACTCAAGTTTTGCAACTCGTACTAAGGGTACAGAACATAAAGGCGTACTCGGCTTCACAGTAACCAGGATTGTGAATAGCTTTTATCAAACAAACAGAGGGTGAAATTCATTAAAAAATACGGCATTCAGCAAAATATATACTTTCATTTATAAAAAATACAATTTATTTAAAATTATGATTGCATCCACTCGATAGCTTAATAAAATGCTTGCGCTTAAAATCAGCTGGCTAGGGTTTGATTCTCACATAGGGTATAATAATGATTTCCTATTCGATGTTTACTTCAAACCCAACTAGCAACAGATACATAGCCTTCACTAAAAATAAGCACCTGCATCTCAGTGAGCAGGGAAACCCCCACTTTAATAATTAAAGTAGTTAGCGTACAGCTGGCTGTAATCTAAATCTAAATCTAAGTTGCAAAGATATGTATCATTTAAGATTCATATTAAATGCATTACTACAAGTAGACACGCATAATTTCGCACTCACACATGGCGCATGTGGACCTACAATATAAAAAACAAACCCAATTTCAAATGAACATAAGCCCTGCAACTCTTGCCGACCTTACCTGAAACAAGGGATCATACATGTTAAAAATAAGTAGGTTCCACTTGACACATCGCTGCCTTAGTTTTTGTTTGCTGTATAGACCATTCAGCTAATTTTACATGAGCAATGTTTGCATATTGTGTACTGGACCAATGTTTCTTATGAAAACAGTAAATTGATTTTTAAAATGCTTAAAACAACTCTCACATTATCGAGTTTTACGTTTTTTCTTAGCTCAGATCGTGTATAATTTGATTCTTAAGACAACTGCATTAAAAAGTCACATTTGACAGAATTGGTCTGTACGGCAAACAAGAACTGGGGGAGCATGTAAACTCTTATGAGATAACGCGGTATAAAACATGGCAGTCTTCTTTTCAGTATCTATTCAAAACAGAGACTATTTCATCCAAGGTAATGTTACTTTGGGGTGTAACAAGTTTTGTTAGCGTTTATGAATGTAGCTCGGAGGTGAAAACAATTGTTCCGCGGCACTTGTGAGCTGCAGAACAATGTGGCGTTTAAAGTTGCGCCAAGTTAAGATTCGCCTGAGAGGCGGGCGCGTAAATCTTGCGGGACTAATTGGTAAATCACTTGGGCGCGCGGCGTATCGCGCTCCCGCACTCCATTATGCGGCTCCTGGACTGAGACCGGCAAACAGGGAAACCTGCTTACTCGGGGATGGAGAAAAATCCCTCCCAGCTACACGCTAATTAATGGTCTACACAGCCCAAGGAGAACTCATATTAATTACTATTTTTTTAACGCTGAAAATTGCTAGAGAAAGGCGTTTTTTTTTATTCATAGAAACACATACATAGTACACATCTATAATGTATATTTTAAAAGTGAAATTTATTGTGTATGTTTATTTTATTTTATTTTATTTTAATAGGACAACAAACAGCGTTACATAAGAAATATAATAGTAGCAATTACAAAAAAAACATGGCCAATTATATGTTGCCACGGATATCAAATTTAGGAAGTTGGAAATAATTACAAGATGGTTATTACAAGTAACTAATTACAAGAAAAAAAAAAAAATACTGCTCTCAAAACAGAATATGATGTAAATTTAAAAATAAAGAAAATCAGTTCTCCCTGAGTGACGCACCCACCGCTTTGCGAAAGTGCGCCGTCTCTAAATGAAAAATATCAATGCTACTGAAACACTTGTTATAAGTTTCACACACCCGGTAAATTGGCGCGCTCTGAGCATAGTTAGTGCGACACACAGGGAGATGAAAGAGTTGGTCTACCGTGTGCCTGGTTCTGCGAGTTGGAATGTTGAGGGATAACATACACAAGATATCAGGGTTATCAATTTTGTTGTGCAAAATGCCGTGGATTAACATCATGTCGCAAACAACACGCCTATCCTCCAGAGAGTCCAGCTTATGATAGTCAAGGGCTGACTTGTAATCAGGAAAATATAAGTTAAACTTATAGGTGACAGGTCATGTTCCTTGACTTATAGGTTGGTAAGCGGCTGACCACACATGCTGTAAAAAATGGTTCATTTTGCCAATGTCACCCATGTTCCAGGGAAGGTCGGCAAGAGTTGCAGGGTGTATGTTCATTTGAGATTTGGGGTTTTTATATTGTTAGCCCACATGCGGCATGTTTAAGCGCGAACACATACATGTCTGCTTGTGAAAATGCATGTAACGTGAATTTCCAATGTAAAGGCATGTTCGCACAAGGCGATTATTTTAGTCGAGTAGCGAGTAATTTAGTGGCTAAACGTGTGCGAACCACAAAAAATTAGTCGAGTAGTTTAGTCAATGGTTTAGTCAAGCCGATCCATTTCACTCTATTTCTTCGGGCGAGTAGCGCCCCCCACCACCGCCGAGTGTGGCCGACTAGCCACGGACAAGCCCGAGTCCGAACGGCCACGGAGAAGCCCGAGTCCGAGTCGAGCTCATAAGTGGCCGCTCCATTGGAGGGACTCACTCTTGGCGGGGAAACGGAAATATTATCGGTAAATTTAATCGTGTTGCAGCCTGTTCATCTTGTGAACTTCACTTGTGTATTGTACTGGACCGTAATGCGAACGCTTCACGGGCGAGTAGCGCCCGCCCACCACTAAATTACTCGGTACTCGACTAAAATAGTCGCCTTGTGCGAACTAGCCTTAAGATATCTTTGCAACTTAGATTAGACTGGATTAGATTGCATAATTTCTGAGATTTTATTAAAAAGTTGAAGGAACAAGAAATGATTACATTATTTAAATGATTTAAAAGTTCAATCGGATAAAACAGAGTTTTAATTCACTTTTTATTTCATTTTTTTGCTCAAACTTTTTCGTCTAATAAGGTATCTTCATAAAAAAATATTTCAATTTTAAACAAAGTTGTGTGTGTATACAGAAACTAATGCTGATACAGAATCCAGAGCTAATCAATAAAATAATTGCAAAACATAACAAAACAAAACATAAATAAAATTGGTACTTCATCATTATTATCCTTATGATAAATGTTAGAGAGCTCTTGAGGTGTAATCCACAAATCCAGCACTCCCCGAATAAATCACCATATTTTTATTTTTATATTAATTAAATGAACACAGTTGTAATTCACTTTTATAATTCTTTATTTATGTCAAGCACTTTCGCCTACAAGGCATCATCAGAACAATGATTGACATAGATTGTCCTGATTGGTCCTGATGATGCCTTGTAGGCGAAAGTGCTTGACATAAATAAAGAATTATAAAACTGAATTAAAACTGTGTTCATTTAATTAATATACAATGGAATTTCACTGTGTAAACCACCAAACCCTTACAAATATTTTATTTTTATCATTACAAAACCTTAATATTTTATGAAAAAAAAAAACTTCGCATATTCGAGCATAATTAAGCTGCACATCTAGTGCAACTTCTTGCCGCATTGTCACTGAAGGTGTAGACGTTGGCGTTTAGAAACAGTATTTTTTTGCTCTTGAAGGAAAACGTTCTCATATACTTCGAATGCTGGGTATACCTTTGCAATTTACATTGAAAGGTATATACCTACTTGATCGAATAGAGAAAAAAATGCACTATTTGTTCATATCATGTACTGTAAGTTGAATGTAAGTGGATTACAGATGCATGACAAACATTGCATTCGTAGACTTGGGAATAGAGCATGTCACTTGCAATTCTTTTCCAGAAATGTTTCCGCATAAATTTCCCGCGCTTTAGTCGACTCGCTGCAGACTCCTGCATTTCACTGGGAAGATTCTTACTTTGAGCCTCGAGTAAGCTTTGCAAGTAGGGCTTCAGTCTCTTCAAAAATAAAAGCCACGGTCTTGAAAAGCGTAACATTTTACAACCGAAATCTAAAAATACGTTTTTTTTCCTATAATTTACCAATAATTATGTACAATGTACATACTGTAACTACATTCAAAGCTTTAAGAGATATTGACGTTGCACTGACAATAAAATTTACTGGTCTGTAGTAGGTTTTAAAATTATAATTTTCTATCTGTTTTGGTATTTCCATAAATTATTTTTTTGTGAGAAATATAATTTATCGTCTATGTTCCTTAAGGCGTGTTATAAAGCTAAATCTGCCGTTTTTGTTTCTTACACTTTATGGTCTTAGAAAAATAGTTACAGTAATGAAAATAATCAAATATGTTTATTAATTTTTTATCTAAATTATAAAGCTTCAACAAAATATATAACTTAAGAATTGCCACCACAAAAAAATATTTAAAAAAACGCGTTTTTTTACATTTTTAGCTTTTTTTTCGTGTGTGCTGTATTTTGGATTTTTTTTTTGCTTTTTAATTTTAGAACTATACCTACATTGTTTAGGTCCCGTACTCAACATTTCTTTTTTAATGTAAATAGTTTTTGATTACATATGGAAAAACTGTGTTCTTTGATTTAATTAAAAATTAATTCTATTTTGTATTGTTTGTGTATTAACACTGTGAAAATTCATATTGTTTAATTTTATAATTTTTGATTAATTAAAAACACTGTTTATTTTCACGGATAAATTTATTCAATAAGATTAAATTTTTTTAAACAAATTACTAACGTTTTCGACCTAGAAGGTCATCATCAGGTACCTGATGATGACCTTCTAGGTCGAAAACGTTAGTAATTTGTTTAAATTTTTTTAATCTTATTGAATAAATTTATCCGTGAAAATAAACAGTGTTTTTAATTTCACACAGTGAAAATTCATTTTATTTAAAATCAAATTATTTTTTATTAAACGTTGTTTTATTTTCACAATAATATTTTGAATCTCGAGTACTTTCGACCTTCAATATTCAGGTCATTATCAAGAGTGATGTATAAAAAAATTAAAATTATTAATATTGAAGGTCGAAAGTACTCGAGATTCAAAATATTATTGTGAAAATAAAACAACGTTTAATAAAAAATAATTTGATTTTAAATAATACTTATATGTGGTCGATTTTCGTTAACCATTTCTAGTCCACAGATATCATCAGTCAATGGGTATCTCTGAATTGTTCAATATATTTCAGTTTTTTATTGTGCCATAAAATCTGATTCAAAGTTGGTTCATTCATTACTCATTGCTTAGGCTTTTTCGAGTTTTATTTTATTCACCTGAATCAAAAATATTAATCGATAAAATAATTGTGTATTTATAAGTCGTGCCATATTCAACGCCTGTGTGGGAGAATCCTTGCCATAAATCAGGAGAGCGCTTTGCTTGTGAGCGATATTATGTAGGCGCATAAGATTTCAGTCTATGAAATTTTAATATAGCAAGCAATGAAATTCCACTCTCCCGTTCTTGGAACATATAAAAATGTAGGCTGGGATGGTGGGGCCTCTTCCAGCCCGCAGCGTTGGCAATTAGCCTTGAGATATTGCTGGTATTATGGAGCCTAAAGAGTCATAAAACGCCTCGCAGCCAAATCATTTCCCCCAGGCCTCCGTTTTGTATCAAAAACGTGTTTTCCTCCGGGAATAGTTGGAATATGGTGAGCCGTGAATTTCAGTTTCTGTAACCCGCTATTGCCGAGGTCTCCTTCCGAGATATGTATGGAACAGCAACCAAAAGTGTTCTTTTTCTTTTAGTGCCACTTCTATCGAAGATCGGCGATCATCATGGCTATTTTGACTTTGGATGCTGCGGCTCGAAACAGGGACTTGGTACTTCTGCCGACCCACTGTCGCAGGGTTTTCAGCCACGATGTCCTTCGGCGTCCCTGAAATCTTCTCCCCTCAATCTTATCCTGTAGGAAAGATGGAGGAGACGGTATTACTCATTTCTCAAACGTGACTGAAGTAAATCAGTTTTCTCTGCTTAACGGTTGGCAGAAGCTCTTTTGTTGTGCGCATTCGTTGGAGGACTTCTTTATTGGTGACTCGATCACGCCAAGAGATCCGAATCATTTTTCGGTAGAGACACAAAGTGTTCTTGGTAAATAGTAAATTAGATTTGAAACTTTATTTCTGTAACTGTAAGCTGTAATGTTGACCTTCTCAAAGCCGAGTTTCTCTGCATGGGTACTAACAATATAGTGACTTAATTAAATAAAAAGAAAAACCTTATGATATTAAAAATCTTAAGCTAGAACTCTGAATCACTTCAATATATTCTAAATTATTGCTGAAACTGCATAAAAGCTGTTTGTTTATTTTGCAGCGTACATTTTCTGTTTGAAGAAAAAGCCAGGTTACTTGTTATCAACTTTTATCAAGTGTCTTACTTATTTAAGAGCGTTTAATACCCTAAACCAGTCATTTTTGTTTCTTGAACTTTGGTCTGGTCTCAATGGTTGGAATGGTCTCAGTGGTTGGAATGATCTCAGTGGTTGGAATGGTCTCAGTGGTTGGAATGGTCTCAGTGGTTGGAATGGTATCAGTGGTCGGAATGGTCTCAGTGGTTGGAATGGTCTCAGTGGTTGGAATGGTTTCAGTGGTTGGAATGGTCTCAGTGGTTGGAATGGTCTCAGTGGTTGGAATGGTCTCAGTGGTTGGAATGGTTTCAGTGGTTGGAATGGTCTCAGCGGTTGGAATGGTCTCAGTGGTTGGAATGGTCTCAGTGAAAAAGTGTCAGTAATGAAAAGAATCAGGTGCTCTTAAGAAAAGCTCTGATGAATTGTTAGTACGCAAATCTTGCTTGGTATGAGTATGATTTGATTAGTATCATCTTGTTATTTTATGTCAGTTTTAGCTCGTTAGGTATACCCATACAATCATTTGAACTCTATCCTCAAAAGCATTGTATTGACATGTATGATGAATTAACATCCACATGTAAATGAAACAACCTTAAATTCGTAAATTTAAGCTGAGGAAAAATTTATCCTTTATTTGTATTGAAAGCCAATCCAAGTCTGCATGTTCCATTTTTTGGGTTTTTTAAAAAAATGTAGAGATAAGATTGTTCTAAAATATTGGGGATGATAAAGAAAAAAAAGTTCAGAAAAAGGCCGTTAAAAAAATATTGTAATATTTATAAACTCAAATTTTAAGTAATGATAAAAGAAAAACAGCATTAATGATGAACGATTACAAAGTTAATGCCTCTACAATCAATAAAATCAAATTTTAAGCATTAAAATTCATGGTTCTTAGACATGAGAGCATCTGTGAACGTTAACAAGAATAATGTAGACCCCTCGTTGCCGTCTCAGTGTTAGAACATCACGCGTAGGCTGAATAATGATGTTTATTTTATTTGGTTCGCTTATGATACGGGGAAGGTTTCAAATGAAGAAAATAATTAATATTTGCAAGAGAAATAATTTGTCAGAAGTTCGCATGGTAAAGCAGACAAATGATTACTTTACACAATCAGCTGATACGAGCTCTGTGCTGCGCCGTATCAAAGGAAGCCCTGTAACGATTTATGTCGACATTCTACAAAAAGTGACGTTTTCATATTAATTTAACTTCAGAAGTTTTTGGAAGTTAATATATAGTCTACCTTAATACTATGCATTAAGTTTATGATTACTTATTTGTTGAAATTCAAATGAGGGCCTTAGAATCAAAAAGGCAAGTGTCCCATAAATAGTCTGTAGGACACTAGTCCGTAGGACACTAGTCTATAACTATCAATTTTTTAAAAGTTTTAGCGGAAACATTTTAGAACTCCATTTTAATTATTAAAAAATGATAACAAACTTTGTTTAGTTCTTCTTTATTTATTTTTATTTAGTTACAAACAAAAATAACAAGTTGTGACCGGTTTCGGCCTCTTGGCCATCCTCAGAGAAACTGAAATCTTAAAATAATGGGAGACTATATAAAGCAAAATGAATATTATACACACAGTAAAGTTAGGAGAAATATGAAAAATTATAAAGAATAGCTGAAGACACAGTGTCCCATTGCTTTTTTTATTCTAATGCCCTCAAATAAAAATATACATTTTGAAGAATTGAAGCTCGAATAGATTAAAAGAAGACTGTCTATTTCATTTCCAAATTTTTTTGCATTCAAAACAAACAAACATAATGCCGGAAAGAGATTTTATTTACACTAATGTGGTTTATTAACTAAACATGTTCCTCTTAAGAATCGTGTACATTTATTTAGTTTATAATGTAACAAATAAATATTCATAAATGTTGTGTATGTATCCAAGGAAAACGATTTTGGCCCATCTGCCTCCGAAGAAAAAGCATTTCTTAGAGAAGCCTCTTTATATAAAAAAAAAATACAGCAATAATTTAATTGAAAATTGCTACTTCTTTTCAAGAAAAAGTAGATTCCATTAATTGTGAAGTTTAAGTACACCTTGCTCATAGTAATTCCTTGGTAAGAAAGGAATTCGAATTCGAACACAAGACTTCTAAGTAAGAAGGCGGATACTCTTACAATTGGACTACCTGTAAACTGAGAGCTGACAAGAGATCCTAAATTGCTTTCAATGCAGATATACTCGTAGATACACATTTACAACTACCTTTAATCTTACTTTATTAAAATAATATGATTTAGCTTGGGTTACTTTGAATGAAATTGCTGTTTAATTTATTTTACGGTATTTATTTTTCACAAAATCGGTTACATAATACGGTTCACTCTAAAGGTAGGGTTCCACCAAAATCGTGTGCAGCACAATTTGTTACGCACAATTTGTACAGAACTTGGAGAGTGCGCGCACTGCGCCATTTGAATGGAAGCGTCTGTGTCCACCAACAAAGCTGTGCGGAACTTGGGTTCGCGCACAGTGCAGCACATTTTGTTCGCAGCTCGCACAACGCACACGGCGGGCTCGTACCAAAAATTGACAGATGTTTTTCAGGTTATGTCTCTCATAATTATGGTCGAAGTAAAAGTAAAATTTGAAAAATAAACACGCTTTTTCACATATTTTTCGTTTTATTTGCTGCTTAATATTATGGCAATATATTTTATCCTTTTAATTATAGAATGATACAATGTCTACAAAACGTACATTAATTAATTTCGTTGATGTGTTTGAACAGTTTTCGAGATATCTAAAAAAACCTTCTATATTTTTGTAAACTTATAATTTAGGTAATAAATAATTAAAATCAATAAACATGCGTGATTATTTTCATTAATGTCACACTTTTACAAAGAAAATAAATACCAGGATTCATTTCCATTGCTTAAAAAATCGATAGTTTTATCATGACTTCAATCCATTGTGCGCGCACAAATCAATGTTTTCGATCGAGAAGCGGAAGCAAAAAGTGAGTTCGCGAACACGAGTGCGGCACGTCGAGACAAGTCCACCGCTGGAGCAGTGCGCGTACACAAGTTCGCAGCTGTGCGCGAACTTTGCTAGAATGTTCACGCACAATTTGTTGCTGTTCGCTTGCGTGAGTCGACCGGAACAAACATTTGTTTTGCACGCTGTGCCGCACTGTGCAGCACAGTGCGGCACACTGGTGGAATTTCACCTTAACGGCTCTGGTTATTGTGTTCGCGGGACAGTGACTCAAGAAACACTGATCTCTCACAGAATCACCGCCCATATTTTTATAAAGGGCAGAGCTACTTCTCGCCTATTCGAGAAGCAGCTAGATAATTCCATTGTGGAATTTTCAAGAATATTAAACACACACACATGTACAGTAAGCAACACGCCTAGGCACACAATCACACGAACCCATATATTCGTTTACTAAATTTAAGATTCACACGTGATTCACAAACACACTTAAACACGTTTAAGTTCATTCTTATACATTGTGTATGTGGATTTACATGATAAAACTCACACCTCAAATCAACATAAGCTCTAGGTACAACTTCTTTTCGCTTGAGACAGTGGTGGTACTGTCAAAAGTGAATTAATTTTTACAGTCAAGGTTAACTAAAAAGCACATGAATATTTGAAATATTTTAGAAATTTTAACAATTTTAAAATGGTGGGATGTTCGCAGATATGCATTTGAATGGATCAATGCGCCCTAAACAAAAGACCCGCTGTAAAAGGCGCGTAATGAAAAATGAAGCTGTAAAAGCTTTTTTATTTATTGCGCAGAGCAAAACGCCTCTCTGCCGGAGAGTAATCCATGAATTTGTTAGCTCCATTAAAAATACGTCCATCTGATGTAATGGCTACGTACAATTTATCGGCCTGGTTAAAATTTATAATGATTTAAGAAATATAAATTAAAAAAATAATATTTTTCACTAAAGCTGGTTTGAGCTTTGAAGAATTGCTCAAATTTATAAACCTACCTTTTAAAGGTATCGTTTGCTTTTTGTTCAATTCATTATTTAATTATTTTTGGATATACTTTATTCCTTCTCACTTTATTTATATTAAGAAATATGCCATTCACAGCTTTCACTGAGAACTTTGTCTAATCAATAAAATCAAGGGTAAGATAAGATTTCCAAATAAAAAACGCAACTATTTTCGAAAAAGTTATTGCATCGGTTACTTATAATGAAGTCCGCACATTTATACCAGCGGAAGAAGTGTGATGTCACTTAGCCGGATTGCAAGGCATTTGTGATTAGTGGCAGTAATGTCACTGTACGAATTTTTTAGGAATCTTGTGCGAGAGGTACTTACTCGTGATATCAGAGAGTCTGTAGTTCTATTGCATTTCGCACGTTTAATAATAAAGAGCATTAACTCAAAAAACATGAATGTTGGGAAATCACGTTTAAAGTTCAGACATCCAGTACAACTTGTATGGGACGAAAAAGGCGGCCGATGTTTTATCTCGGTCATATTCGTCCAAATTGAACGGCTGTCGCATTCTACCTATTCTTCTCGCATTGTTCTTGCGTTTTTGTACAAAATCTCGATTTTCCCAATTTTCGAGTTATTTCTCTTTATTATTAAACGTGCGATTTGTTGAAGTACTGTTGAGGCTTGAGGGTTGGTGATTTGGCGTTTGACGTCCTGATCCTTGGCTGTAGTGGTGTTGTGTTGTGTGTAGTGTTGCCTTTGTTTCGAGATAAAGATATAAAGTGAGAATTGATTTTGGATTTAAACAAAACAGTATGAAATTGGGCTGGTATCATAGATTTAGATACCGGTAACTTGTTCCATAAACAGGCAGTTTGGCAAAGGTGAAAAAAAGGTTCTCCAAATCACATCACACAAATCATTTTACATCAAATATCATATCAAATATCATATCAAATATCATATCAAATATCATATCAAATATCATATCACATCAAATATCATTTCACATCAAATATCATTTCACATTAAAATATATCATATCACATCAAATATCATATCACATCAAACATCATATCATATCAAATATCATATAACAATGCTTTTAAATGAAATAAAATCCCTTATAATCTGGAATCCAACTTTTTATTTACTATTATTACTAATATTTTATATATATTATGAACGTAAAGTAAATAAGGTATGCACTGAGATTGCGAATGAATGGAATTTACAGAGTTGAAACAAGAAAAGAGCGTGCATGACATGTAATGAAACTAGATGAGATGAAAGAAGTATGCAAGGACAGAGTCAAGTGGATGCACTTGTGTGGAGGTACCGGCCACCCCTAGAGGAATGGCGGCAGGATACAAGTAGTGGGAAATTTTTAAAGACGCCAACTCCATACAAAATAAAAGAAAGAAGAATTGCCGGACATCCGCTAGTTTTTTTAAAATAAAATAAATTAGCTTAGTTTTTGTTGTTGTGATTGTATTAGGATAGCATGTACATTTCAATAGTAAACTCCCGCCAGATAGATCATCGCGATGCTATCGCTGTATTTATTGTAACGCAAGGCGTCATTGAATGTATCTGCGTCCCCCTCGGCTTATCGCCCTGGGCGGTGGTGTGAGCGGGACGGGGGGCATTTCACACCCCTCTCTCCATAGGGGAAAGAAAAGTATTCCAACAGACTGCTCAGTACAGACTCATCGCGTATAATAATAATAGTAGGATGACTTATTTGAAGAGCGTCATTTTTGTCACACCTCAAGGGTTCTCTGCGAGCTTGGTCGTCGCTGTAGAAAGAGATAATTATGAAGCAACACCCATTTGCTGTAAGGCTGGATGGCCCTTTACTGACCGTTTTTTGGTAAAGGTATATGAAGTTTTTACCCAGCGAAGAGCTTGTTTGAAAATATAGGTATACTTTTCGTGCTTCGCCGGGATTTTAACCCACAACCTTCCATTTACGAGTCCGAAGTGTTAACCACTAGACTACGGACCGGTATGATTATGCGCCAGGCGCGTGAAATGGTTAGAAGCAGATTCCAGAATGTACGATTTCTAAATCACATAAGAAATTAAGAGTTGGCACTTGTAGATTTTAATATCAAGGTGAAATTATTTTTATAGATTAAAATAAAAATTGTAGTGTTTTAATTCACATGAGTTTATTTTTGTACACGACCAGTTTCGGGAGAAGCAGTACCTACCTCCCATCTTCAGGTGTAAATAGTAAATTATTTTTCACTACATTTTCTTATGTTTGCTTGTATGTGATGTTCGTCCTTGTATACCCCACATATCAATAGCAATGATCATTATAGTAAGCTTAATATCGCAAACAAGACCCAGTTCGACCGCTCCGTATTCTAGTGGTTAACACTTTGGACTCACGGACTCAGTGGTTAACACTTTGGATAACACTTGGCAAATGGAAGGTTTGTGGTTCAAATCCCGGTGGAGCACAAAAAATATACCATTTATATTTTTAAATACGCTCTTTGCTGGGTGAAAAATTCATATTCCTTTACAAAAGACCGGTCACTAAAGGTCCATCAAGCCTTACAGCAACTGCGTCTTGCTTGAGTGTTGGCGTTTTTTAGCTCGACCAAACTCGTAAAAACCTCTGCATCACTACAACAAGTGTCATGGACCCCTAGAGTCTCTGAAAACTAGGGAGTTTCCCACACAGGATTTCTTACAATAAAAATGCTGTATGGGACTTGACAAAGTCAGACGGATTTTTAAATTACCAAAGTTTGCAGTGCCTTTGCAGCGAATGCTCAAAACGGCACTTAAAATATGTAAATTACCCTAAGTGGTACTTTTTACCACGAATAACCAGGTTTGTTGCATTCTCATTCACAAATTATTAAAAAAAGTTATATGGGTCGGCACGGGGCTGATCCGTGGAATGCGCTATGGGGGAAGGCAATTAAAGCGCGGTGTCAGAAGGGTGAATAAATCTGTTCCGCGAGTACAAAACATCCCGTTAACATAAATCGAAAACAGAACGAAAACTAAATCGCTCTCTAGGGATGCCGTCGAATATTCCATACATTCTCGATTTACGCGATATCGAGGTGAGATTTACGCAGTGTTCGATACTTGGAGAGGGCAGGCAAAGCACGTAATGTCTCTATAGATAAGCGGAATTAGATTATTTAAGTGTGCAGCGCCGCGTGATGGAAAAGGAAGCGGTTCTCAGCGATACTATCAATTACAGGGAGAGTCACTACCAGGACTAACAACTTGCTAAGTTCTCGACTAAGAAATAGTGCCGCTTATCTAATGCATGGAAATATTTATTGTTTGTATTTGAATGCAAATTGTTTTCCTGATAATTGTGGAAATGAAAAATCTATCTACATTTAAACAGAAAAAAAAATATGTCTACTAACTGTAACTGTAACTCTGTCGCCAGAGCTTCTGCAGAGCTGCCTCTATTTCTTCCTATCCTTACACACCTCTTTAAATTCATTTATACCCATCAGTTTTTTCCTGCATTTTCTTCTTTTACGCTCGCTTTGTATACCCCAATCTTTCACAATCTATTCAATCTGATCGCTCCATACTTTTCTCAGTCGTCTCTTACCTCTTTTTCCTTTCACACTTCCTTTGTTTATATACTTTGTCAGTCTATCATCATTCATTCTTTCCACACGCCCAAATCATCTTATCACATTCTTTTGTACGTTAACTTTCACATACTTTTTCAAAACAGTCACAATATCAATAGAAAATCGTGGTATAATAAAGATCACTTCTAAAAAAAACTTGTTTTTATTGTGAAGCTGTAACTGTTAGACGTAAAGAAAGCATTAGTTCTTGATAAAAATGAGAAATGCGAAGAAATAAAAATTATTAATTGATGACTTCACTTTGTAACCTTTCATTTAAAAAAAATTAAAATTAAAAATTAAAAACAAATTGTATAAGGCTTCGGGGCGAGTAAAATTTAATAATGTACGACCGGTTTCGGAAACAATGTTTCCATCATCATCAGTAATATTTTGTACCTGATGATGGAAACATTGTTTCCGAAACCGGTCGTACATTATTAAATTTTACTCGCTCCGTAGCCTTATACAATTTGTTTTTAATTTTTAATTTTAATTTTGTAAATAGAAATTAGATTGAATGAAACAAGAGTGGAAGTTGTGAAAGGATTTGATTATCTAGGAAGCAAGTTTGAGTCAAATGGGAAACTGACGAAAGAATTGAAAAAGCGCGCTAGTAGAGGAAGACGTGTGATGGGAACGATTGGAAGAATTGCAAAAAATAGGGAAATTACAAAGAATATGAGATTGGTGGTACACAATGGCATATTGGTACCGACATTGATGTGTTGAAGCGAGGCGTGGAAGTAATGAATATGAGCTGAGTAAAATATGTACAGTAGAATTTTTTTACCTGAGAGCAATGCCTGGAAAGACTCTGAACGATAAAGTTCGAATGATTGGGTGATGAACGAGTGTGATATAAAAGAAAATTATATGTGAACGACAGTACAAAAAAACACAATGAGAGGGTTTGGGCATCTGAAAGAATGGGTGATGAACAACTTATGAAGAAAGTGCACAGAGAAAATATCAGAGGAAAGCATAAAAAGGAAGATCGAGGGTGGAATGGATTGGCCAAATAGGTGAGATTACGAAATAATGGAATTCGCAGAACGATAATAAGACAAGAGTATGTGTGAGGAAAGTGACAAATTTTGAAGAGATAAAAAGATACGCAAGGACAGAAAAAAGTGGAGACGCATCTGCGGAGGTACCGGCCACCGCTAGTGGAACGGCGGCGGCAGGATCAGTACAGTACAGTAGAGAAGTGATAACAAATTATTCTCAGAGTGTCTGGCAAATCCAAGATTTCACTTTGATTTAAATTTAAGTAGACATCACTTTGCTATATTAGAATATTGGAAAAGAGAATAGGCTAAACAAAATAGTGCAGGGGTTTCAATGTCTCCAAAAACCAAGTTTTTTTTCATACTATTCTTATTTAAAAACGGTGCCTTTAACTTTGACGTAATAGTACGAGTACGTTTATGTTGTAAATACCCAACATCAAAGAGTAGTAGGTACGTTTCATAAAGATATAAAAAAAAACTGCACACCTAGTTACAGACTCAGCTCAAAGCTCAGAGAAAAAGGGAAACAATTCGTTAGCTTTCTTAAAGAGAAAAGAATAATAAAATCAGCATGTATCGCCGAGAAACTTTCCAACTTAACCGATCCTTTATAAACCCATTAAATTCTTTAATTGTAAAACTTTACTCTGGTTTCGCGCTTAACTTTCCTTCTTTTCTAAGGTCGGGGAAAAAACTCTTCTTATTTTGCCTCAGAAATGAACAAAATATTTCATTTCCTTCCTCGTGAGCCCCCGCTCCCCCCTTCACCCTCCCTCTGGGCTACGGAGTTACGCCACTGGAATGAGAGCCAATAAATCTAATTCTAACACGCCTCCCAAAGAACCTTTACTCTGAAACGAAAAGGTGAGGATGCTTTATTTTTTCTGGAAAGCAAAATAAAGACGGATGTGCTATAGTGGAGATGTGGATTTCCATAAACGCTCCAATAACTCCGACAACAATAATGTTGCTCCAAATTAGTGAATCTTAAATAAAGGATTTCATACTTTAAGACAAGACTGATGAATTCATTTTCTTTTGCTCTACTTCTTTGCAATTCTAGGTCAATTTTTGAAGCAAATCTATGTTTTTTTTGTGCTTAAATTATCATCTTGAATGAGTAAACAAAGTGTGTCACTCAAACGAGCTGAGTACTTTATTTTTGGAAATTTCAAGCTAAGATACATTTACATCTACAAATATATCTACATATATTTGAACAAATAATAATATTAGGATGATTTATTTGGTGAGCGCTGTTTTTGTGTGTATCACACCTCAAGAGCCCTCTGCGAGCTTGGTCGACGCTGTAGTAAGCGCCAATTTTCAAGCAAGACCCAGATGTTGTAAGGTTGGATGGACCTTTCAGAGACTGGTCTTTGGTAAGGTTTATGATTTTTTCAACCCAGCGAAGAGCACATTTGGAAATATAAATGGTATATTTTTTGTGCTCCACCGGGATTCGAATCCACACCCTTCCATTTACGAGTCCGAAGTGTTGCCACTGATTTAGGACCGGTTTCTATTTTTTTTTCTTCTTATTGATTAAGATTTTCAATCTACAATTTACAAAGCAGCTCCATAGGTTCATGTATCCTGTGATGAAGGTGCATCACCTTTTGGGAGAACTTCTGACGTTGACCGTATGTAAGAGTCCTTCATAACTTATACTGGAGACAAGAAGATCTCTCCAAAATCGTCTCCTGGATTTTTCTCCATCTCACTATATCCTCAATTTCACGAACTTTTCCCATATGGCCATTGCAGATGCTATCTCACAATTTTCTTTCGTTTTACAAATTAAATTCATTTAAAAAATCGGTTGTCCGATAAACCTCATCTTTCTTTGACTTATAAGTTGGTATGAGGCTGACCCCCCATGCTGTAAAAATTGGTTCACTTCTGACAATCCAGTTTCAGGGAAAGGCGGCAGAAGTTGCAAGGTTTATAATTATTTATGTGAGGTTTTGTTTATTTGTATGCACACATGCAGAATGTGTAGGCGCCATCCTATGGGTGCATTTTATTCAATATCAGCCTTAAATATTCACATATATTTGCAGCTTAGATTATAAATTATATAATTACTTACTTTTTTCTCAACGTTTTTTTGGTCGCGTAACCACCATCCTTAGGAAACACTCTTGTTTTGCGGTGGACAAGGATGAACCAAAAATTGTTGAATGCATAGATTAATTGAAATTTTTTTTAAGATGTCAAACGACCGTTATTGCAATTTCAATTCAAGTTCTTTCATTGTCTTGATAAAATAAAATATCTTGTTCGATACTGGCGCCCCCAATCGATGCGGAAATTTGTGACAAATACAGGAGATAAAGAGGATAACAGAGTTATATTTCTTCCACCACTTAGATTACCATTGTATTTTATTTATCTACTAAATTATTAACTGTTCAATTACAGGCAGTGACTAACTCCTCCCCTCGCGTATAAATAAATAACAAGTCTCCCTGGGGGATGCCTCACCCTCTCCCCTCTTAAAAAAATGACACACACGTCTTGTGTGTACAAAAAATAATAATATGTGCAGAGTCGCGACCTCGGGGACTTCCATGGAAAAGGGGAATATAGTGACTGTTTCATTTCGCCCATAATTCAATTCCTTGCAATAAAAAACGTCATTGGTCTGTACCAGTAGTACGAGTTTCTTCACAATACTCGAAGTATTGAGTATTCGAGAAAAATGTATGTGAACTTAAAAAGCACCTCTGGCGAAAGCAGTTTCGAAACTTTTTCTGCCAGAGGTGCTTTTCAAGTTCACATACATTTTTCGCGAATACTCAATACTTCGAGTATTGTGAAAAAAACTCGTACTACGGGTACTGGTCCCTGAGAGGGTCGGGACTACGCGCGGAAAATTGGATTTGTATTTGTTTGATTTTGATTTTTGCTAATAAAAGCCGTGAATATACTTTATGCCAATATTCCGTCCTTTATTGTGAAGAATATGGATTCCATCGGAAAATTACTCGGTGTTAGCAGAAATGAAAAGAAATATGTTTCGTAGAACTACGAAATATGAATCTTTTAATTTATTTTCAGGAAATCATTGTACAAAATATTCAACTTATTTTGTGTAGGTACTTTTCATGTAACAATTTTTTTATAGTTACTTTGCCAATGTCACGCCTGTGTCGGAGAAGGTCAGCAAAAGTTGTAGGGTTAATGCTTATTTTTAAGGTCTGGATTCTATTTGTAAGTACACATTCAGCATTTGTAAGCGCGAACTACACGTGTTTGTTTGTGGGCATGCATTTGATATGAGCTTTAAATGTTAATATATTCTTGCAACTTAAATTAAAGATTATTATATAAGACTTTTTATTTGTTCAGTTATCAATAATCGTAAAGGGAACGCATATAAACCTTACATAACATAAAATGTTTACGATGCACTTTTTCAATGAAACGGGTTTTGTTCATTGCAACAAATAGTTCCTTGACAAGCCTGGTATGAGGCTGACCAACCAAGCTATCAAAAATATTTGTTTGCCAACATCACCCCCGTTTCGAACAAGGCGGTAAGAGTAGTAGGGTTATTGTTCAATTACATAAGAATATTATTATTATTTAAGTAAATTTGTGAAAAGGAATGCAATTCACTAACCTACTTTACCTGACCAGTTGTCTTCATACGAAATCAGAAGCTTGTGTGTATGCAATGGCACCTGTTGAACCAGGGTCAAAGTTATGGTCAAATGGGCCAAACGTGATTCTACCCAATGTATTCTGTTTCAAATACGCTAGTCAAGAACAGCGACTTGATCTCACGGCCATTAAACCAAAGATAGAAACACGAAACAATTTTCTCATCTTCGTCTTTGATTTCCAGTCAATCATATTTTCACATTAATGTTCTCTAGATGTTTTTACATCCGTTTAACATCCGTTTATAAACTATGAATAAACAAAAAGTATAATACATTAAAATTGATCTGAATACTCTCACGGGCTCAAGCATTAAGCTTAATTTAAAACAAATACAATTATAGCGCTCCAACATAAAATGATGCGCACGTAATTGCTACGCAGCGCTTGAGCACAAGACGAAGCCCCGCAAATTTATTTCCGAACAGCAAAAGCCGCGTTTGAGAAATGAAGCACTTTATTTATCATATCCGTACATGAATGTTCCTTATTTAAGCGTTAATTTCACTCGCACAACTTTACCCTGAGTATAAAACAACACTCGAATACTCAACAGTCGCGTAAATACCAAAAACAAAGTAATCTAAAACTCTCACTAGAAGTCCCATAGTAGCTTTTATACTTGTTTTTCATTAAGGTTTGAACGCGGTGGTAGAGTAAAATACTTTATACTTGGGAACAAAATATTACTTGCGATTTTCATATTTCGCTTATGTGCTTAAAGGCTTCCCGCACATGCGAGTATGAGGAGAACAGGGTTACATAATTAATGAAGACTAATTATTTTTCCACAAAAAACTTCAAAATAATTTCTTTGAAGGTTGTTTTTTTTTTTTCAATGTTTTAGTCAACATGTTTATATCGATTTAAATTATATATTTTTTAATTTCTTCAATCTGTGGCATAAACGCTGAAAACCTTTTTTTACTGGTTTCTTAGTACCAACAAATATATTTCCTTACATTTTGTTTATAGCTCAGTTGGGAGAATATTTTAATTCAAAGCCAGAGGCTATGGTTCAATCCCCACCAAAGGTGGGAGACGTTATTTCTCATTTCGGTGTTCATTTACAACCCATGATTATAGTTCTGTCAAGGTCTTCAGACTTCAGAAGTACCCTGGGAACCCCGAGCAAGAAAAACCTCAATTCAAGTGCAGTGGTTGACGTTAGGCTGGCCCCCTTACCTGTGAAAATAAATAGGTTCCACTAACCATATGCAACTTTTTCGGGGACAAAACGGTATCAAGTTGTATTATCGTTCTGATGCAACCCTTGACATTGGTTCGGTAGAAATACGATATTCTTTTTGATGCAGCCGTATCAAAAGTGCAATTTCCCATGATCATCACCAATCTCCACCATTAAAATCAATAATCCATAATCTAAGTTGCTTTTCTTCGCGCTTACAAATGCTAAATGTGCACTTACAAATTAAATCCAAGCCTCAAATGAGCATAAAACCTGCAACTTTTGCCGATCTTCCCTGAATCAGGGGTGACATTGGCAAAGTGAACAAATTGTTACAGTATGGGTGGTCAGCCTCATACCAACCCAAGGAATTATAATGTGCAATCACTGATATGTTGATTTGGTTGGCGCAGGAAAAATACCAAATAACGATAATATAATAATTATATGGAGACTGTTAATTGGCAAATTATTGGTTTGCGATTTTCAACACTTAACAGGAACTTATGAAATTAATGTTGTATGGTTTATATTCGAAATCAAGATGAATTTTTGATCTCACATAATATGATTTGACTATTTAACACAAATTTGATAATATTGTTTTACTCGTATCTGTGCCAGCTTACGTGGGAGAGAAAACATAACAAAATTAAAGTAAACAGCACGTGCCGTATTCAATGAAAAGAGGTAAACTTGATCACTCATCTTATTGTTACTGAGCAATTAAAGTACTAACTGAGGGTGTGCTGTTTCATCAATAGCTAAGATAGCTTTAGGCTAAGCTAAAAATCTGTTACGCTCTGATAACTTGGCTATTTTTTTTTCAGTTTAAAGACGCTAATATTTGTCCTTGAAACAACATGTCCATAGAGTGAAAAACTGACGAAATTACATACTTTTCGCAACGCAACTAAGCTACACATATAGGTTAACTTTTTGCCGCGTTATCCCCGAAGGATTTCGCATGTGGCGAGTGAAACCTATTTATTTTTACAGGTAAGGAGCCGGCCTTACGCCAACAACTTCCCAGCTCCCGAGGGGGCTGGTACTCATTTTTTGTGAAGGCTGAGCAAGCCTTGCCGGTATTTTATTTAGGGTATTGATTTTCCTATTTCTCGTTTGGAGAAAACCGAAACGTCCCACCTTTGTTCTGATTAAAAAGGAAACCATTAATTTTGATATTTTTCTAGATTGTTTTTTTTTTTGTTTATACATAACTATTAGTGAGTCATTTTTGAGAATAAAGCAGAGTGCAAATATTTTATGACATATGCACATGTGGAACTTGTTTTTTGTAAAATGATTTTCAATGATAATATTTCTTAACAAAGTTTTTGAAAGTATGAGCCTGATGGGTATTTTCAAAAGCGAAAATATAGAATAATTTTGTAGAAAATGAGATTGAATTAATAAAAAAATTGAGACAACGATTTCATGTGTTTCAATTAAATTTATGTAATTTTAGAAAAAAAAAACAATATTTCCTTTTTTTGGTTCTATACGTTTATTATATTTTTGTATAAATGCTGCGAAGTTTTGGTTTCTCAGCCCTTTTATATATATATATATATATTAATACAAGGATAATTTATTTATAAGGTACACATAACAAAAGAGCGCCGTTTTTGTGTGTGTCACACCTCAAGGGCCCTCTCAAATCACGGATAAGATTTTTAGTAAAGATGCGTCTTTAGTGCTCCTTTAAAGACACCAACAGTTTCTGCCTTTTTATTTTTGTCTATGAAATAACTAAATTATGAAATTTAACTGAACAGAAATTGTGGTTGATTGGAACGAGCTGCGTTCTGCTTTCTTCTCCTTGTCTTGTATGTCTCAGAGAGAGAGTGCAGATGTGAAGTAATATTTAAACTCGGCCCGGCGACAAATTGTCAAGGCGCTGTTGGCGATTTATGATTTTACTTGCGAGAGTTCAACACTAAATCCAAGAATCATAGTTGGAGCAACATCTGGTTGTAAGAGGTGCTTTGCGTGCTTTATTGCTCTCTCTACATCGCAATGAGAACAAAAATCAAAATGAATGGAAGACCCGCAAGCGCCTGCTGAATTAAATACAAAAAATATTCTTACAGAAAGCTATTGCATTTCAACGTTTCAAAAGTTTTCTTTCTTCCCTAAAACTATTGGTAAGGTAAACAAACTTACCTAAAGTCAAACTAAAAATATTTGTGCTTCGTATTTTTGGTATAATCCTAGCAGTGCAACAAATGAAATAATTTTAGAATCGATTTTCATTCACAGAGATTGTTTATCTCGTGTCTTATATAAAGAATAGAACCTATACAAAATAAAACTATTATCAACTAAAAAGTTGTGTCATCCAACGAAGGCGTTGCTAGGGTTGTTATGCTATTTATTTTATTGGTTGCTAAGAACCCTAGTTCCTTAAACCTGTAGCGTTTGCCCGCCGAGAAAGAAACATTAGTTTTTGTAATGGTTCGTAAAAGAAAAATGTTTAAAAGATTACATCTAGATTTTAGAATGAAAAAATTCAAGTTTAATGAAAACTACAATTATTTGGCTTTTACAAAAGGCGAAATTCACAGGAAAAAATAATAAGTCGCCGACATTTTAAACAGGTATTTCAATTATTCATACCTGCTCGCTAAGTCGGGCTTATGTCAGCCACTTGACTATTGTAGTACTTTACACGAAGTACGAAACACTGCGTAAATACTCAACCATCACGTAAACAATAAAACGTATGAAAGATATGGCAGTGTCTCCAGTGAATGTCTTGGTTTTGTTATTTTCTCTGTTTACGCGATTGTTTAGTATTCACGCAACTGGGGGTGCTGAGCGCAGCTGCCATTTCTTCAGGGTGCTAATTTCAGGTGGCCCGTGAAGTTTTGATAAGTGTTGGAACTTTGGGAGAGTTTAACGTTTTTCATGAAACCCTAAGCCAAAAGATGTGGAATTGTGTTCATGAACAAGACGACTAATACTAGAATTAAATTTGTCGCCATTTAAACAAGAAATGAAACTATTTTATGTCAGTTCTTTTTCTACTTTTATACAATGGGAATTATTGTCTACATAGCTATACGAAAGAAAAATCTTGCTTTACTATTCTCATGCATATTCTGTAGACAATATGTATGTATATATTTGTGTATTGTATACAGGAGCTGGCAATCCCAAACCATTAGTAAATTAGTTTTTTTTGTCTTTGCTTCCTGTCCTAGCATTCACACCATCAATTCAAAATATTTGGTGGCACAAAATCAGTAATTTTATAATATTTTTTAGTGTTGATCTGTTAACACAGTGAAAGTCCATTTTTATAAATATTCAAAAATATAAATGGTAAAACATTGTTTTAATTCACTTTATTCTTTTTTTTTGCTCGAATATTTTCGCCTAATGATTCATCTTCAAGAGCAGAATGGTTACAAATATATTTTTGACCATTTTAGTTTTAAGAGTTTTAGGCTCACACGGCCGGCTGATGATGCTGGAGTGAAGTTTTTCGGGATCTATTGCCGTGGTCTGTGGGAGCTGGAGCTTCCGGACGTTTCGCCCATTTCTACGATGGGTTTCTTTAGCGTGAAGTATGATGATGATGAAGATCTTGATGAGAACTGTGATGTCAGTGTGTATGCAATGAGGGCTTATATGTCTACCATCTTGCTTTTACAGTGTGTGAACAAAACAACAAACACACACTGTAGAAGCAAGATGGTAGACATATAAGCCCTCATTGCATACACACTGACATCACAGTTCTCATCAAGATCTTCATCATCATCATACTTCACGCTGAAGAAGCCCATCGTAGAAATGGGCGAAACGTCCGGAAGCTCCAGCTCCCACAGACCACGGCAACAGATCCCGAAATACTTCACTTCAGCATCATTTTAGTTTTATTAGTAGTTTTTTTAGTAGTTCATTAGTTTTGAAAATTATTTTATAAAAATATATTTGTAACCATTCTGCTCTTGAAGATGCCTCATTAGGCGAAAATATTCGAGCAAAAAAAAATAATAAAGTGAATTAAAACAATGTTTTACCATTTATATTTTTAAATATTTACAGTATTTTATTTTTAGGACACTACGCTATTTTGTTATACCGTAGTCATATAAAAAGTCGATTCCCCTTTAAGAAGATTTGGCTTTATTGAAAGAATCCTTTGAATAAGGGTGCAATATGAATACATTAGATGGGAAATGCATGCATGTTTTACTTACACACACAGCATACAAAGCAACGCGTCTTCCTTCAAATTGTTTGTAAGATGCAGATCAAGCGGAATTCTCGGAATACTGCAAAAACTCTCTCCAGACTGCAGCAGCGCTGCATCTTATTTCAAAGGAACAATACTTCATAAGGCTAATGAATTCTCAGAACCAAGAAGAGCCAGGCTTACAACTTAATCACAACTTCAACGCTCGTGATTAAACAATTTCCAACGAAAAATTTTCGTAAAGGCAGCACTAAATATTTTATGAATCTCTCAAGCAGCCTTACATTGAAAATTCCCGTGTTATTCACAGTTGTGTGTACAGTTGATAATGAAGAGTTTTTGCAGTGAACTGTGAGTTGGTGAGGTGTTCAAGTCTTGTTTTAGTCTGCGGTTGTTCTCTGGTTCGACAGGGTTTCAAAGTTTGTAATTTTCCGGCGTAGTGAAGCACAAGACAGCGTTTCAAACAAAAGTTTACGACGCCCGTAATAGAATTTCGCGGGATTCAGTTTTATGTGGAAATGTGAAAGAATAGTCTACGAGTGCTGCCAGTTATTATGCTCGTTTTGCTATGTACGGAATTGTGGTTTATTTAATGCACAAAACTTGATCTTGACAATTTGAAATAAAAATATCATTTTGTGGTCAAAGTTGGTTTGAAAGTAAGTATTTTTACTGTTACGGAAATTCTAATTGAAGAACCAAATCTAAATCTAAATCTAAATCTAAGCTGCAAAGATATGTATCATTTGAGATTCATATCAAATGCATTCCCACAAGCAGACATGCATAATTTCGCGCTTACACATGCTGCATGTGGACCTACAATATAAAAACCCCAATCTCAAATGAACATAAGCCCTGCAACTCTTGCCGACCTTCCCTGAAGCAGGGGTGACATTGGCAAAGTGAACCATTTTTTACAGTATGGGTGGTCAGCCGCATACCAACCTATCAGTCAAGGAGTACAAGCAATTAATACAATCAAATATATAAAACAAATAAATTCTAAGCAATTAAACAGTAAAAAAATTAAAAAAAAAAAAAAAAAAAAAAAAAAAAACTACAACACATATTTTTTAAATTTAAAAGCCTTAGCTTTAACCGCCAGCATTACAGATCAACCGCCATTTCTTTCGATCCTTGCATACTTCTTTCATTTCATCCAGAGCCATAACCTTTTTCATACAAGCTCTCCTTTTATTATGACTCTGGATATCCCATTCATTCGCTATTTCGAAAATTTGGTCCATCCATACCTTTCTCGGTCTTCCTCTTCCACGACATCCATCAATTCTCGCAGCATATACTTTCTTCGTCAGTCTTTCCTCATTCATTCTCTCCAAATGTCCAAACCATCTAAGCATACTTCTTTTAATCTTTACTTTCACACTTTCTCTTACACCACATTCCTCTCTAACAAAATCATTCCTTACCCTATCACTCCGTCTTTTCCCAATCATACTTCTTAAGTAGTCCATTTCTACTGTATGGACTTTACTAATCTCACTTTCACTCACCGTCCAGGCTTCACTTCCATATATCAGAGTGGGCACTAGTATACCACCGTGCACCGCCAGTCGAACATTTTTTGAAAGATTCTGGTTCTTGGCGATGCTAGCGGTAGCACCCAGTACGCACCTGCCTTTCATTATTCTTCTTTCAAATTCACCGATCATTCTTCCATCTTTTTCAAACTTACTTCCCAGGTATACAAACTCATTTACGATATCAACATTCATTCCATTAATTTTAAATTCATAATTCATATTTTCATCATCTCTTTCAAAAATCAATACTTTCGTCTTACTTGCATTCAACTTCAAATGGTTACCTAACAAAGCTTCATTCAATCAAGAGAGCATTGTTTGCAATTCTACTGCAGAATCAGATACAAGAACTGCATCATCTGCATACAGTAGAACACTCACTTTGCTCTCTCCTATCATCAATCCACAATCATTAAGTCTAGCATCTCTGACACACTTGTCCATGACTATGTTAAATAGCCAAGGACTCATCACACATCCTTGCCTCACACCCTTATAAACTTCAAACCATTCACTATACTCACCATCAATACGAACACATGCCTTACTATTTTCATAGTTTGCATGCACCGCACCTAGGAGAGCCCCATTCACTCCGTATGCTTTCAAAACATCCCATAACATACCTCTGTCTACTGAGTCAAAAGCCTTTTCCAGATCTACAAAGGCCGTGAACAGCTTCCGCCTCACCGACAATTGTTTTTCAACAAGTTGTCGTAGAGTAAAAATCTGATCAACACAGCCTCTACCGGCCATAAAGCCGGACTGTACATCGGAAATCCTTTCACTAGTAGTCAGAATCACTTTTTTTATAATCACCTTACAGAAGACTTTTCCTGGTATACTGAGTAGACTGATTGGTCTGAAGTTCTGACAGTCTTTTTTGTCCCCTTTACCTTTGTAAATGGGAACAATGACTGCCTTCCTCCAATCCATCGGTACTACTCCTGCATTCACACAAAGCTTACATAATTCGTACATCCAATCTATCAAGCATTCACCTCCTGCTTTCAACATTTCACCATTTATACCATCAAACCCAGCAGACTTCCCATTCTTCAGACGTGAAATAGACACTTTCATTTCTTCTTTCAAAATATTCAATTCATTTTCTTCATCTATCTGTTCATAAATTATTCTTTCACCCTGACCAAAAATTTCTTGAAAATAGTTCTTCCATCTCTTGCATACTTCTTCATTCTCCCATACCATCTCGCCGGCAGCACTTTTGACTCCCGGAGTGGTCAATGCAGAAGATTTATTTCTATCCGCATTGATCCACCTCCAAAATTCCTTCTTACTGTCGGTGTAACTTCTGTTAATCCTTTCATCAATCTTTCTTTGTTCATTCATCTTGCTTTCATAAATTATAGTCTTCGCCATTCTCTTAGCTATCTTATATTCGTCTTCTAGCTTTCTATCATTTCTATCATTCAGCCAATTTTCATAACACTTTTTCTTAACTTTCACAGCTTCTTTCACTCTATCATTCCACCAGGCATCTCCTTTCAATCTTCCACCTTTTGTTACCCGACATACTTTTTTAGCGCATTCAGTCATTCCTTCTTTCAGATCTTTCCACATACTTTCAATATCTTTTCCACACACGTTCTTCTCAAGTTCATTCACACTTAAAATTTTGTGGAGCTCTGATACATACTTCTCTTTCACATTTTCTTCATTCAGCCTTTCTACTTTTATTCTAGGCATTCTTACTTGCTTCTTACGTTTCTTCTTTCTTACTTCACCAAGCATTATTTTAGCACATAAGAGATAGTGGTCACTGCCTATTTCAGGCCCGCGGTAGACACGGCTATCTCTTACGGCTCCTCTCAATCTTTCATCCACACAGATGTAGTCAATGATTGTGCGACTTCCCACAATCTGCTTTGTGTACAGATGCACATCCTTATGCCGAAACCAAGTATTTGATGCAAAAAGACTGTGCTCTGCACACAAAGCAATCAGATGTCGCCCATTATCGTTGACTACACCTCGTCCACTAGGACCAATAATTTTCAAACATTCATCTCTTTGCATACCTATCCATCCATTCATATCACCCAAAATTATCATGTTTTCATTCTTCTTCCTTTCATGTACAATTGCATTCAATTCATTCCAAAAACTCATTCTCACCTCCATACACTCTGAATCCAAATAAATAAAATAGCAAATATATAAAGTTGGGGAAAATAATTAAAAATGACAATATTGAGTTGTTACACAAGATAAGATGACAAAATACTGTGAAAGAAAAATAAAAACGGTTAAATATTTTTCAACCTATTTGAAACAGAAGATATTTTTTTCTTGCCTTTTATATGTTTTTAGTTGCCTTTTTTTACGTATTTTAAACAACCTAAAACTACATAAATATTTATAACAATATCAAAATACTGAAATTTCAATGAATTTTGCTGCTCTAACCTAAAACATGAATTCTTAGATTTTGTAGGGTTTGTGTATTCACACAGTGAAAATTCATTTTATTTAAAAAAATTTTTTTTTTTCATAAACGTAGTTTAATTTTCACAATCATATTTTATATCTCGAGCACTTTCGACCTTCAATACTCAGGTCAATACTCTTGATAATGACCTGAGTATTGAAGGTCGAAAGTGCTTGAGATGTAAAATATTATCGTGAAAATTAAACTGCGTTTAACATGAATTCTTGTTTAAATAATGCGATGAATAGATGCAATTTGCAAAATCAATGCACATTTATACAAGGCTGCGGTGGCATGGCGGTCTGCGTTGAGATTTCAGGTTTCCCGCCTTTGTTTCGCCGTGGCCTGAGAGCAGAGATTAATAAGGGTGGAAGTGAGTCTCACCCAAACCGTCCACAGCTCCTTCAATGCAGCCTTACAACACCAAACCACATTATGCTCCTACTACGCAGCGTGATAAATCAATGTATACCAATACTAGAGGAATCTTATCTAATCTAAGTTGCAAAGATATTATGTAACATTAAGAATTCACATTACCTATATGCATTTTCACAAGCAGACACGTAAAAGTTCGCGCTTAAACATGCCGCTTGTGGACTTACGATATAACACCAAAATCTCAAATGAACATACACCCTGCAACTCTTGCGGACCTTCCCTGTTTGTGAAAATGCATATAATATGAATCTCTAATGTTACTTATATTTTGAAACTAAGGTAGATTAGATTCACAAATCTATTTTTTTTATTTAAAATTAAATTTTAAATGTAAAATAAAAGTGGTTGGCGTAAGGCCGGCCTCCTCACCTGTAAAAATAAATAGGTTCCACTCGCCACATGCGGAACCCTTCGGGGATAGCGCAGCAAGAAGTAACTCTTTATGTGTAGCTTAGTTGCGTTTTTACCCGGCTGACTTTCTGGTGTAGGAGTGTTGTCCAAAGGGTTGCCGGTATTAATAATATGGCGCCCTCACGCGTGTGATGAAAAGTTAATAAAAAGCGGCAACAGCTGCGCTAAGCGGCGCCATCGATCACCCAGAGGCGACCAATTTGTTACTAATAACTCCTGAATAATTCGTCAGGATGGATGTTATTGGCGCGCTTGTCCTTGACAGCCCGATCGTGGACCCTCATTTAGAAAGGCATAAAAAATAAATCGCGGGAAACGGGAAAAAATTTAAATGTGTGAGTGATGGAGATTAACGTGTGTCGGACCAATCCCAAGAGAGAAAAAACGTTTTTGAAATATCAATATTTTAAAAAGGATATGGTATACATTTTACACTATAAAATATTGTCATTAAAATTTCTAGAAACAATTATGAGGTAGGTACATGAAATAAAAATTAACTTATATTTTTTAATCCTTTAAAAAAATATTTGTGTAAAAAATATTTTGTTTTCGAAAAAAAAAAAAAAAATATTCAGAACACTTTAGTTCAATATGGTAAGTATCTACTATTTTCCCTCTTCACCGTGAAAAAAAATTTTAAGCACATGGATATTTAAAGTTTTTCTGTTATTCGTATTTTATCTTTAAAAAAATATTGTAGGTACGTTTTTACATTTACATAATTGAAAAAATAAAGATTTTTCTGATGTTGAAATCATATTATTTTATACGTGTATTCTTTAACATTCGATTTAAATGAATGTGGGAGCTAAACAATATAAAATAAAATAAAACATAGGTTTATTTATTTAGTATCTACACAAAAAAAACTAAAGAAATTCCAACACAATATGTTTTATTTTTTTAATAAAAAATGATAATATGAAGAATTAATGAATGCGAATGAATGCTAAAATTTTAAAATGTTTTTATTTAGTTATAAAATATTTTTGGTGATGAATTTTTGCCACTGAAAAAGTCAGCAAGTTAAAAGCAGGATTGTAAAAACATCATAATCGCTCCTCGTCTGATTGGTATGAGGCTGATTTCTCAAAAACTCTTCACACAGTTTTCTAATTATCAGCGATATTTTTTTACGAAAAGAGGTGGATAAACTGGCTCTATGAAGCTTATTTTTGAGAGTACCCATTAATTTTCTGTCACGTATAAGCTACATATTTTAAGAGGCTGTTTGTGTGTTTGCTGGATCTTTCACCGGGCTCGCAGCAACTAGTTTATTTGGTTAAAGGAACGCTGCACTATCGTTAACCCGACGCAGTAAAAGATCATCTAGAATTCATGCATTAAACTTAAAAGTACGTTGATGATATAACGTACCGGAAATGTTGGATCGTAAAAGATCACACGGCGAGCTTCATTTTGAGAACTAAAAATAAAAATGATGCAAATTATTTAGTAGTTAGCTGAAATGGTCATGATGCTGATGACGGACACAGATACTGTAGAACCTTGACTATCCGCAACGCAACTAAGCTACACATAAAGTATAACTTCTAGCTGCGTTATCCCTGAAGGGTTCGCATATGGCGAGTGAAACAATTTATTTTTAAAGGTAAGGGGGCCGGCCTCACGCTAACCACTTCAGTGAAGTGGGGGGTTTTCCAGCTCCCGAGGGAGCTGGTTAAAGCTGAGTAAACCTTGCCGTTTTTTTTATTTAAGGTTTGAAATAAACACCGAAACGGGAGATCATTTCTGACACCCTCGGTGGGATTCGAACCCGAGCTCACGGCATAGAATGCAAGCACTCTACTAACTGAGCTATCGACCGGACCGAGTTGCGATACAATAAGAAAGAACCGGCATTGAAGTGTGCAGGCAGAATATTAATTATTTAGGTCTTCTTGAATAAATATTTTGTAATAACGATTGATTTGAACGCTTTTTTTTTTCTTTTTTTTTTTATTAGACAAACAAACAGTTATACATGTAATATATGGGATAAACAACATAGTTATACAATTTCAAAAACCAGCAAAGCTTTATTTGCAATAGAGGTTAGTTTACTTTTGTTGCAGAATAAAACGAAAATATTTTTCTCATGAAAAACGAAATCGCACTTCTCGATTGTGTCAAATCATGATTTTGTCTTTGTTGTCCTTTGTTAGACACAGTTAAAGTGTATGTACACAATATATATGACCCTACGTACATATTTCGGATCTATTTGAAGAAGGATGCCCCCTTTTAATGAATAAGTTTTTATATTTTTTAGTGTTGATCTATTAACACAGTAAAAGTCCATTTTTAATTATTTAAAAATTCAAATGGGTAAAACCTAGTTTTATTTCAAGTATTCAGAAGATGCCTCATTAGGCGAAAATGTTCGAGCACAAAAAAGAAATAAATAAGTGAATTAAAACTATGTTTTACCCATTTGAATTTTTAAATAATTAATAAGTTTCTAATGATAAAAGAAAAACAGTTTTGTTTTCGATTACATGAGTATATTTTTATATACCACAACCGGTTTCGCAAACATCCGTTCGCATCATCAGGTGGATAAATTAATACGATGATGCGAACGGATGTTTGCGAAACCGGTTGTGGTATATAAAAATATACTCATGTAATCGAAAACAAAACTGTTTTTCTTTTATCATTAATGATGAACGATTACAAAGTTAATGCCTCTACAATCAATAAAATAAGTTTCTATTTTGTCAGTGTGTTACAATCAGTGTGTTATCGGTGCTATGGCCGAGGGATCAAGTGGCTGATGTTTCTAGCGTATTTGGAATAGAATATTGATTCGATCCCGTCACGTAGCAAGGCAGGGCAGGATCGTCTAGTGGCGGACCAGAATGTCCATGCGGGGAGCAGGGAGACCCCAACTGAGGTGGCTGGACGACATCAAGGGAACTGCAGGCAGAGGATGGCTGAACACAGCAGCCGATAGACAAAATGGAGAAGATTGGAGGAGGTCTACGTCCAGGAGTGGGCTGAGAAATGCTGATGAAGGAAGGAAGAAAATTAGATTTTAGATTATAGATGCGAGGTAGGCTTGGTCCGCAAATAATAACTCGGATAATCTAGGTTCTACAGTATTAAGATCGTCCTTCTCTCCGATTTCACTCTCCCTTCCCACATACTCGTACAATATAATGGCAATTATTATCAGTGTTTGATCTCAATGGATATTACGTAACCAAATCAATCTATGTCTGGCAAATCAAATCAAAATCATCCAATTAATTTAATTCTTAAGGCGAAAATATTTGAGCAATAAATATTTGTTTTCAATATAAAAGTGAACTAAAACTGTGTAATTTTTTTAAATTAAATTAACAAATAAATCCATTCTTATCACATTTTAACCATCATATTTTGCAACCTCTAAATAGTAGTATTTTTCTGAAAACGTTCTCACTTTTGCATACGGATTTTTTCAATTTTCTTAGGCTTTATTTTCCTTATTTTTCTTTAAATGTTTCTCCGTGTATACAATGTGTATTTATTATAAAAAATGAGTCTTTAGCTTCAAGAGCTAAGGAGAGTTATGTTTAACAAAAGCATGCTTCACAAAATTATTATTCTTGCAACCACATTCGTAGAATGACTTGAACATTACAAAGAGAAAGATAAAGCTGTTTGAAATTGATTATTTTTTTGCGAGGCGTCGGTAAAGAGGTAATGTGATTATTTTTCTTTGATGCCACAATTGGCATTACCCCCCCCCCCCCATCCCACTTAACCGCCCTCTTCTATAATTGCGCTGATTTCCCTCGAGACCCTCAGAAAGAGGGAGATGCCGCTACAGTCGGTTACGCTGAGGCGCTAAAACAGAGCGAGACAGAGGAAAGTCAGTTACAATAAAGCAACTGCAATGAACGAAGGTGAGCCCTATTTATGTAGACATCAATACAATATTCATAATATTATAAAGGGGAACTTTCGCCAAATAAACAACTTGGAAGCTTCCAGAGAAATCTATTAAGTGTGGGTAGATGAACTTGAACACTTTTGAACAAAACTATTTCGAGGACTTATTTGAAACAACAACTCATTGTTCCTATACATTTTTTTCCGTATTTTAGGAATAATAAAAAGTGTATTTTTAATGTTTGTGTACTAATGCTGTGAAAACTATGTGAAAATACATTTTTATTTTTAAAAAAGTGTTGAAAAATGACAAGACTGCTATTAAAAGCTGTTTTATTTTTTTATGATTAAAAAAAATAACGACAAATAAACGCTGACTTTTTTTTTAAAATAGATTTGTGAAGAGGAATGCAATTCCCCAACCTCTTCTGCCTGGCCAGAAACAGGTATTAATATCATCAATTAATAATTAATTATTTTTATTGTAATGAATAATTAATTAATAATTACCCAATAACATCTGTTGAACAAGGGCCAAATTTATGGTCAAATGACCCAGGCGGGGATCGAACCAACGTTGTTCTATTCCAAGCACGCTAGAAAGATCAGCCCGCTTGACCCCTCGGCCATGACACCGACTTATCAGGGATATGCTTAAACTGAAAACCATTTTTTTTTACTAAAAATACATTAATTTAAAGATAGTCTTGTGATGAAATCTTTTTAACGACAAGTTTTATTGGTATCACCATTTATTTCGGACAGTATTTATTTTGAAAAAATACTACTTACGTTTCCGTCACTCAAACCATCATCTTGTATAATAATTTAGAAAACAACAAATAAGAAAAATTGTCTTCAATTGTGTCATATAAATGGTATTATGTATAAGTAGGTGAAGTAAATTTTGTTAAAATTTGAGAATAAAACAAGTAAAAGGTGCTAGTTTATATGGGTTCAAGAAGCAGCCTTTCAAAAAAAACTTGCAAGATCTATAGTTCTAATTATATATCCCGTCTATACCAAATTGTTTTTGCTTCGGAAAACGTAACAGCTACTTTTTTATGTAGGTATGTATGTAGTATGTGGACCTTGGTGTGAGGTTTTATTACGGTGAAATATAATTTTAGCCACAGGAGATTTTGGATTATATGCAAATTGAAATTTGCATATTTAGTCAGTAACTATTATGCCTCAGAGTCTACTTTTTTAAACTATATCTGATTGAAACTCTAATACGTATTGGTTTTCAATTACTATATTATGTATTATGAACTACAAACTAAAGAGATGTTACTCTATATATTGCTCACAAATGTACACTTATAGTTTGGTAACTTCCATCTGTGTTGTTTTTGTTGTTTGGTTGATTTTCTTACAAAATATGAGCTTAATCAACCCTCTAAAAATCACCCATTAACCAACTCGCAACTCGTAGTTGTAACTCGCATGGGTTAAAAAAAAACTCCCGTGAACTGTTCTTGTTTATAATTTTTAACGCCTTTAAACATGTGATCGATATTTTCACTGGTAATACGAGATTATTAACTGGCAAAATGATACTTTCAGAAAAAGAAAAACACTCGCAACCAAACAAAAGTCACTCGCAATTTGCGAGCTAGCGAGTAGAATTTTGGAGGGTTGTCAGGATGTCTACTTGATAGTTCAATAGTTCAAATATTTAAAAGGGTTTGGTAGTTTACAAAGTGAAAATCCATTGTATATTAGTCAAGTATTTGATTAGAATGCGGAAGACAGTCCAAAAACGAAAATTACAAGAAAAAGCTCATGTTTTTTAAAACTGGTCCCATATGAAATATGCAGTGTTGATATTTCATACTTTGAGCGTTTGAGATCCTTGTTTGTGTATATTTTTGGATTAAAATTTATGCATTAAACCTGTTGGGTCAAAACTAAATAATAATTCATTTGTTGCTTAAAGTCGTCTGAATGTTTGAAAGGCTAAAGGCTTATGGCATAATAAGGCTGGGATCCAGAGAGCGGCGCGCGTTGAGTTTTCACTTTTGAAGGTAAAGCTGATGTCAGCTGACCCTTGTCTCGGCTACCCCAGACATCTGAGTTTATCCCGCTTCCAAGGGTAAAATATGTGTTATTAATTATTCATTATTGGTGTACATCCAACATTTCACTCCTGTCCATAGTAATTACTTGTACTTCAAAGTAAGTTTTTGAGACATTTAAATTCAAATGAAAACATTTATTCCTTTGTGTGATCCTAAGTCACCAAGAAGAAGTGGTCTATAATCTATAATTTAAGTTGCAAAGATAAATTACCATTTAAAGCTCATATCACATGCATGCCCACAAACAAGCACGTGTAGTGCGCGCTTACAAAATATGCTGAACGTGTTCTTACAAATAAAATCCAAACCGCAAATGAGCATAAACCCTAAAACTTTTTCCGACCTTTCCTGACACACGGGTGACATTGGCACAGTGAACCATTTTTACAGTATGGGTTGTCAGCCTCATACCAACCTATGGGTCAAGGAATTATTGGTGGTAATAATTACAAGGTGGTATTTAATAAAAATGTCGAAGTTATACGTTTTATTGTTAATTCAAACTATCATCAAAGCTCTATGTCAAGATGACTTAGAAAAATTTGTAAGGCATTTGCAATAGTGAGAAGTCAACTATAATAATAAAGTACATCTTAACAATATTGCAGCTATTTTGCAACTGATAGTAGATTTTACTTAGACTTTTTAAAGTTTGTGTATTCACACAGTGAAAATTCATTTTTATAAATAATTATAAAAAATTATAAAAAACACAGAGTTTTATTTTCACAAATTGAGTTTTTATTTCCACCTCAAGTACTTTCGACTTATTCACGTCATTATCAAGAGGATACTCTATTTATACATTATCAAGAGAATACTCTGTTTAAAGAGTATCCTCTTGATAATGACGTGAATAAGTCGAAAGTACTTGAGGTGGAAATAAAAACTCAATTTGTGAAAATAAAACTCTGTGTTTTTTATAATTTTTTATAATTATTTATAGATTTTACTTACTTACTATGTCAAGTTTTATGGTGGTATTAAATTCCTTGACTTATAGGTTGGTATGCGGCTGACCACCCATGCTGTAGAAAATGGTTCACTTTGCCAATGTCACCCCTGTTTCAGGGAAGAACGGCAGGAGTTGCAGGGTGTATGTCCATTTGAGATTTGGTTCTTATGTTGTAGGTTCACATGCGGCATGTGCAAGCGCGAACTTGTACGTGTCTGCTTGTGAGAATGCATACAATGTGAACCTCCAATGTAACATATCTTTGCAACTTAGATTAGATTAGTTTAAGTAGTCCTTTTGACTATTATATGTAGCTAAAAAACCTTCGAATGCTTCATATTTTAACAAATCGTGTCGGACATGCTGAAAGAAAGTAAAATGAAGATATACAAGACCTGCGTTAGACCGATAATGACATACGGTATCGAAACCAGAGCCGACACCACGAGAACGAAGAGTCTCCTACGAACCACCGAAATGAAAACTCTCCGCCCTATCGCAGGATTGACCATGCGAGACAGAATACGAAATTCCGAAATTCGGAGGATCTGTGATGTTGAAGATGTCGTGCGATGGGGTAGAAACAGAAGACGTTACTAAAGAGATCACGTCGAAAGAATGGATCCGGTGAGAATGGTGAAAATAGCGGCAGACGAGATACCATCAACCAGCAGACCCCCTGGACGACCACCAAAGAGGTGGAAGGACAGCTGGACATCCGCGTCCCAGGAGTGAACCCGAGAATAAACAGGACTTAGTCCTTAAACAAGCTGAAGAAGAAGAAGAGTGTCTGACATCAATTTGATTAAAAACAATTTTTGTACTTTAGGCTTTTGGGATCTTCAATCAAAACACAGTATTTCAAAAGAACGGTTTAAACGTACAAAAATGTACGCGCCACGTTTTTTGTATTTTCTCATGTCGATCTGTTACCTTGTACCGCCATAAATAAAATACCTTGCTTAATCTGGCGTGCACAGTACAGTAGATACGCAATTCATAACGCGATACAAAAAAGTATTTTATACGTGTATCGGTTTTGCACAGATAAAATAAGTATCGAGAGCGTTTTTTATTGCTCTGTCCCACATAGCGACCATATTTCACCAGCCCCCGATATTTTGGCGGGCTTTGAGGATATCGCCAACTGAGCCTGTAAAATACATACCATAATACGATAGTCTATATCAACCATACTCAACCTGCGGCCCGACAAGCTTTTTTGTGCAGCCTTGAACACATTTATTATCAGGGACGTGATTTACAAAATCATGCTGATTCAAAAAACATTAGACCGGTCGATAGCTCAGTTGGTAGAGAGCTTGCATTCCATGCGCGTGAGTTCGGGTTGAATCTCACCGAGGGTGTCAGAAATGATTTCCCGTTTCGGTGTTTATTTCAAACCCCAAAATAAAATACCGACAAGGTTTACTCAGCCTTCACAGGAAATGAGTAGATACCAGCCCTCTCGAGAGCTGGGAAACCCCCACTTCAACTGAAGTGGTTGGCGTAAGGCCGGCCCCCTTACCTGTAAAAAAATAGGTTCAACTCGCCACATGAGACCCCTTGGGGGATAACGCGGCAAGAAGTTACACTATATGTGTAGCTTAGTTGCGTTGCGTTGCGTTTTTATGCTACAATTATTAACACGATTTGTCTAAAATTGTTAAAAATTTATCTCAATGTCAAAAATCACATTTATTTTGAAATAAACGCTTAGATACATTTTCTTTTGAGTTTTACTTTTTTCACTCCTGTAATTTTTAAGGAACCGCATGCTGATCTATAATCTATTATCTATAATCTAAGTTGCAAGGATATATTCATCAAAGCTCTCAGATGTATTCCCACAAACAAACACGTGTAGTTCGCGCTTACAAATGCTGATTGTGTACTTACAAATAAAATCCAAACCTCAAATGAACATAAGCCCTGCAACTCTTGCCGACATTCCCTGAAACAGGGGTGACATTGGCAAAGTGAACCATTTTTTACAGTATGGGTGGTCAGCCTCATACCAACCTATAATATATATGATAATTATGTAATATGGACTATTATTATTATGTGCTTGTTTATAATTTTTCAAATCTCAAATTGTTTTCGAAAAAATGTGGGGTGGGGGCTTTATGATTTTTTTGTCATACCAGTATAGTGTGGCGGCCCGCGTAACTTTTCAAATATATGTATGTGGCCCGAAGACAAAAAAGGTTGAGTATCATTGGTCTATATTGTAAGAGTGTGCTCTCATATCTCCTATGTAGACGATATTTTATTATAGAGGTCTACGCGTGGTGGATGAGACAAAGTGATTTACGTATGATTTGATTTTGCACTTGTGGATTGTGTTTTTTTATTTTTTTTGCGTCTGTTTTATTTTGCAATATTGCTAGGCCTTTGTTTGTTTATTCTACTGTTTTATGTTTCATGGCCTTAATTCGGATTTTCAAAAAGTTTTTGCGTTGGAAAAATAATTTGGTTGGAAACTCAATTGTGATAATATTAAGCAATGATGCAGTTATATAAAAATATACAACACAATGGAACTTGCATACTCAATGTAAGTGTTTGAGATCCTTGATTCTATAATAAAATATATTGTACTTATTGAAATTTACACTTAAAAGAAGGGTTATCGTTTCAATAGTACTGTCTTCATGAGTGCATCCACATAATCTACTGATGTATAAAGATAAACAAAAACGAACAACTATAGTTTTCCTTACATATTTTTTTTTTTCATAATAACTGCTGCATCTAATCTAATCTAATCTAAGCTGCAAAGATATATATCATTTAAGTTTTATATTAAATGCATTCCCACAAGCAGATATGTATAATTTCGCGCTAACACATGCCGCATGTGGACCTACAATATAAAAACCCAATCTCAAATGAACATAAGCCTTGCAACTCTTGCCGTCCTTCCCTGAAACAGAGGTGACATTGGCAAAGTGAACCAATTTTTACATTATGGGTGGTCAGCCGCATAACAACCTATAAGTCAAGGAACCCTGCAAGGAACTGCATAAAAATCAGTATCTAGAAACTGAATGTGTTTAGTATATAATGTGTAATCTTTGTTGCAAAAAAACATTACGTTTCCCATAAGCAGACACAAGTTCGCGCTTTTACATGCCAAAAATGGACATACAACAGATAAATCCAACCTCAAATTAACATATCCTTTCATCTCTTGCCGACCTTCCCTGAAACAAGAGTCTCATTGGCAAAGTGAACAATTTTTGCACAGTATGGGTGGTCAGCCTCATACCAACCTTTAAATCAAGGAATGGGTACAAGGAATCCCAAGTTGTACCCGTCTTTTTCACATATTGTTTAGTTTCCCAGTGTTGGTACATTTTATTTACTTGCAGGTTCTGAGATTGCGCGCCCAGAGAGAAATCCATTCCCCTCTTGGCGATATTCGGGGAGGAGGAAATTGATGCATTTTAAATTCAGTTTGAGCGCATATTTTGTTCACATCGTCATGCACTATACCTATGTACCTGCATCTAGTGAGATGGCCATGTGTGCAATAAACATCTGTCATTTACCGAGCACTACTCACCTACTGACTGCATATTCTTTTGAAATGCACGTGCTATTTCATTTAAATGAAAATATTTTTATACTAATTGGAAAATTTTCATTGAAAGTCCGAAAACTGCAGTTTTACGGATTCAAAAAGTAATTTGCGTTTCCCATGTTCTCGTAAAAACCTGTGAATGTGAAGCCTGTGCGGGAAGTAAAAGGATGGCAGACAATTGTGCATTTTTTTTAAACTTTTGCGATGGATTAAACTGTGATTAATTGTAGCTTTTAAGATTAAAGAATGAAAATGTTCACAGATAAAAAACGTTATCATCCCTGAAGGGATAAACGGCTGTTTGTTTATTGCAGATTTCGAGTTAGTTATTTTCTTTTGACAATTTAACTCGTATAGTGGTTATGAGTGTTCATTTGTAGTACATACGACCGGGATGTAGTCTAGTGGCTAACACTTCTGACTCGTAAATAGAAGGTTTTAGGTTCGAATTTCTGCGGAGCACAAAAATATACAATTTATATTTCAAATACGCTATTCGCTGGGTGAAAGATTCATAGACCGGTCACTAAAGATACATTTAACCTTACAGCAACTGGGTCTTGCTTGAGTATTGGCGTTTTATAGCGACGACCAAGCTCGTAAACACCTCTGCAGCACTACAACAAGTGTCATAGACCCCTAGAATCTCAGAAATCTAGGGAGTCCCCCCACAGGATTTCTTAAAAAAAATACAAACGGCTGTTTGTTCATTAATAATTTCGAGTTTGTTCTTATCGTTTTTCGCTTTTGACAATTTACCTCTCAAAGTGGATCACTTTTCCTTCATATTTTTCATCTTACATAATAATGTAAGATCGCAATATTGTGATAAAAGTGAAACATTGTAACAATAAATGGATGACTAAATGTTTTTTCGTCCAACGTTTTTTTTTTAAACCTGAATTCAATTCGCGTTTCCGGAAAGCCTACATTTTTATTAAAACAGCAACGACAAAAAACTCGTCTCACCTTTTTATGCATTATGAATGAATGTCCATTGTGCTGCGGTACTTAGTGGGTTACGAGCTCGCCTATGTATGAAGTGTATTTAGCTTGCTGTGTCGGTACATAGGTGGTTGGGGTCGCGTGTGTGATTAGAACTACTCTATTAATTTGTCAACTGTGTTTTTAAACCCATAAACAATGCACGCTCTGGCCCGCTGTACAAACAAACAAACAAACGCCACCGTAATCGGATGCCGAACACTTTTGTTTATGGTCTCGAATATAATAATACTGTGAATTATAACATCTCATGAATATGCAACTTGAGCAGTAGGGGTGACCAAACATATCGTCAAATCAAAACTGTCGATAATCTGTAATAATAAAAGTAATTAACTAAATTTGTATGCGCCTTTTCGTAATCTATCTTTAATCAATTGAATTTAATTAATTAAAAAGATATATTAACATTCGAGACCGAGAAAAGTATGAAGTAAACAGATTGTGGAGATTGTGAAATAATGGGATTTACAAAGCGAGCGTCTTGTCTTGTCTTGTATCCTGCCGCCTTTCCTCTAGGGGTGGCCAGTACCTCCACACAAGTGCCTCCACTTGACTCTGTCCTTGCATACTTCTTTCATCTCATCTAATTTCATCACTCTTTTCATGCATGCTCTTCTCTTGTTTCCACTCTGTAGATTCCATAGCGTAAAAGAGCGTAAAAGAAGAAAATGCATTAAAAAGGTAATGGATATGAATGAATTGAAAAAAGAGATATGTAAGGATAGGAAAAAATGGAGGCAGCTCTGCAGAGGCTCTGGCCACCCCTAGCGGAATAGCGAAAGAGTTAAAGTTACAGTTACTCATATTAAATGCACGCTCACAAACCGACACGCTTAGTAATGCTGAATGAGTACTTAAAAAATAAAATCCAAACCTCAAATGAACATCAACCCTGCAACTTTTGCCGGCCTTTCCTGAAACAGGGGTGACATTGATAAGTGAACCATTTTTTATAGTATGGGTGGTCAGCCTTATACCAACCTATAAGTCAAAGAATTTTTGAAAATATTAGTTTACTGGAATATCAAAAATCGATATTCTTTTTGGAATGCATTTCTACTGCTTCTCCTTTCGTCAATGACTTTTTGACCCACAATTTTGGAGGCTCTGAACCGCGGGTATCTACCAAGTCGACGTTTTTGGAGGCAAAATTAGGAGTCGAAATTTATTAGTAATCTTGTGTCTACCACCCCTAAAAATTTTGATTCTCCCCGGCAGACTGATATTTTTTTCTTACATATTTTAAAACTTTATTTATTTCGAAATATTAAAAAATTATCGTTGTATCGATACATCGATATTTTTCTCTCATTTTCCCATCCCTAACTTGCAGCAGGGAAAATATCATGAGGGCAATTTAGACCTAAGCTCCCCATCATCAAGTACCTAGCAACATCAAACATTTATCTGGTAATCGCTTATTCAGAAGTTCAAGAAAATAGTAGCTCAGAATATTCATCAATCGTAGTAAGTACCATTATTTCAATTTCTTGACTATTTTTATTGATTGTACCTCTTTCTTCAATGAATTCGTAAAGAGAAACGGCATAGACCAGAGTATATTTAATTGTTGGGTATTATCAATTTATCATTCATCATGTTATTTTTTTTAATGTATTATTTACTCAACTAGGGTCTCCGCCCCTGGCTGCTACGCAGCCCAACCCCTTCACGCTTAGGCAACGTGTACTTGGCAGCTATTGTCCGGTGGATAGTTCAGTTGGTAGAGTGCCTGCATTCCATGCCGTGAGCTCGGATTCGAACCCCATCGGCGGTGTCAGAAATGATTTTCCGTTTCGGTGTTTATTCCAAACAAAATAAAATACCAGCAAGGTTTACTCAGCCTGTACAAGAAATGAGTTCCAGCCCTTTCGGGAGCTGGGAAACCCCACTTCAACTGAAGTGGTTGGCGTAAGGCCGGCCCCCTTATCTAATCTAATCTAATCTAAGCTGCAAAGATATATATAATTTAAGATTTATATTAAATGCATTCCCACAAGCAGACATGTATAATTTCAGGATGGCGATGTTAGTTCCTATTCTCCTCACTTTCAGTTACAGCCACATCGACGCGTAACTACATTATTTTGTTTGTTTTTCCTCAGACCTCTAATAATTTGTTGTTCTTTTTTCAAATTAATTGTACCTAGATAAAGTAAACTATAATGTGTATTCGATTACGGATAATTTAATATAATTATAAAATTTAATATAAGATAATTCGATACGGTAAATGATATCTATCTTTGCAGCTTAGATTAGATTAGATTAGATTAGATTAGACATTATAATTTCACGACCGGTTTCGTGAACAATCGCGAACAAAATGATCCAGATGACGCAAACTCCACCCATGACCGTCCTGCATTCCCTTCTTCCCTCACACCCTCACACGACACTCCCAACGATTAATTCCGTATCTGTACCCGTAGTACGAGTTTTTTCACATACTCGAAGTATTGAACATTCGAGAAAAATGTATGTGAACTTGTAAGCACCTCTGCCAAAAAAAGTTTCGAATCTTTTTTACATTTTTCTCGAATACTCAATACTTCGAGTATTGTGAAAAAAGTCGTGCTACAGGTATTGAACCATTCAGTGTTTATTTAACCACCTGACGATGCGAACGGATTTTTCGCGAAACCGGTCGTGGAATTATAATATACTCGCCGTAATAGTGGAATTATAATATACTCGCCGTAATCTAATCTAATCTAATCTAATCTAAGCTGCAAAGATATATATCATTTAAGTTTTATATTAAATGCATTCCCACAAGCAGATATGTATAATTTCGCGCTAACACATGCCGCATGTGGACCTACAATATAAAAACCCAATCTCAAATGAACATAAGCCTTGCAACTCTTGCCGTCCTTCCCTGAAACAGGGGTGACATTGGCAAAGTGAACCAAGTTTTTACAGTATGGGTGGTCAGCCACATAACAACCTATAAGTCAAGGAACATACATGACAAATTACATTTTTAAAATCAATAAATTATAATATATACATGGACATAAAAAACTAAATCATAAAAACCAATTTTACTTTAACAAACCCTAGCCGCCAACATCACAGATCAACCGCCATTTCTTTCTATCCTTACATACTTCTTTCATTTCCTCCAGAGTCATAACCTTCTTCATACAAGCTCTTCTTTTATTATGACTCTGGATATTCCATTCATTCGCAATTTCGGATATTTGGTCCATCCATACCTTTCTCGGTCTTCCTCTACCACGACATCCATCTATTCTACCAACTTATACCTTCTTCGTCAGTCTTTCCTCATTCATTCTCTCCATATGCCCAAACCATCTTAACAAACTTCTTTTAATCTTCACTTTCACACTTTCTCTTGCACCACATTCTTCTCTTACAAAATCATTCCTCACCCTGTCACTCCGTTTTTTCCCAATCATACTTCTTAGAAAGTCCATTTCAACAGTATGGACTTTACTAATTTCACTTTCATTCACCGTCCAGGCCTCGCTTCCATACATCAAGGTGGGTAAAAGTATGCCACTGCGTACCGCCAATTGAGCATTTTTAGATATGTTTTGATTTTTGGCGATACAAGCTGTGGCACCCAGTACACACCTGCCCTTCATTACTCTTCTTTCAAATTCACCGGTCATTCTTCCATCTTTTTCAAACTTACTTCCCAGGTATACAAACTCATTTACGACATCAACATTCATTCCATTAATTTTAAATTCATAATTCATACTTTCATCATCTCTTTCAAAAATCAATACTTTCGTCTTACTTGCATTCAACTTCAGATGGTTACCTAACAAAGCTTCATTCAATCTAGAGAGCATTGTTTGCAATTCTACTGCAGAATCAGATACAAGAACTGCATCATCTGCATACAGTAGAACACTCACTTTGCTCTCTCCTATCATCAATCCACAATCATTAAGTCTAGCATCCCTGACACACTTGTCCATAACTATGTTAAATAGCCATGGACTCATCACACATCCTTGCCTCACACCCTTATACACTTCAAACCACTCACTATACTCACCATCAATACGGACACATGCCTTACTATTTTCATAGTTTGCATGCACCGCACCAAGGAGAGCCCCATATTCACTCCGTATGCTTTCAAAACATCCCATAACATACCTTTGTCCACTGAGTCAAAAGTCTTTTCCAGATCTACAAAGGCCGTGAACAGCTTCCGCCTCACCGACAATTGTTTTTCAACAAGTTGTCGTAGAGTAAAAATCTGATCAACACAGCCTCTACTGGCCATAAAGCCGGACTGTATATCGGAAATCCTTTCACTAGTAGTCAGAATCACATTTTTTATAATCACCTTACAGAAGACTTTTCCTGGTATACTGAGTAGACTGATTGGTCTGAAGTTCTGACAGTCTTTTTTGTCCCCTTTACCTTTGTAAATGAGAACAATGACTGCCTTCCTCCAATCCATCGGTACTACTCCTGCATTCACACAAAGCTTACATAATTCGTACATCCAATCTATCACGCATTCACCTCCTGCTTTCAACATTTCACCATTTATTCCATCAAACACAGCAGACTTTCCATTCTTCAAACATTCAATAGATCCTTTTATTTCTTCTTTCAAAATCCTAAATTCATTCTCTTCTGTCATTTTTCTAAACAAAATTCTTTCACCACGACCAAAAATCCCTTCAAAATATTCTTTCCATCTCTTACATACTTCATCATTCTCCCATACCATCTCACCAACAGCACTTTTGATTCCTGGGGTGGTCAATGCAGAATCTTTATTCCTAATGGCACCGACCCATCTCCAGAATTTCTTCCTACTGTCGGTGAAACTTCTGTTCATTTTTTCAATCAATCTTTCTCTGTTCATTCGCTTTGCTTTCATAAACTACATTCTTCGCCATTCGCTTGGCTATCTTATATTCATCTTCTAGCTTTCTATCATTCCTGTCGTTCAGCCATTTTTTGTAACATTCCTTCTTTACTTTCACAGCCTCTTTTACTTTAGCATTCCACCAGGCATCCCCTTTCAATCTTCCACCTTTCGTTTCTCCACATACTTTTCGAGCACATTCAATCATGTTTTCTTTCATATCCTTCCACATGCTTTCAATATCTTTTTCATTCACATTCTTTTCAAGTTCATTCACACTTAACTTTTTTTGTATTTCTGATTTATACTTCACTTTCACGTTTTCATCACTCAGACTTTCAACTTTTATTCTTGGCTTTCTTACTTTCTTCTTACGTTTCTTCTTTCTTACTTCTCCAATCATTATTTTAGCGCATAAGAGATAGTGGTCACTGCCTATTTCAGGCCCACGATAGACACGGCTATCTCTTACGGCTCCTCTCAGTCTTTCATCCACACAGATGTAGTCAATGATTGTGCGACTTCCCACAATCTGCCTTGTGTACAGATGCACATCCTTATGTCGAAACCATGTGTTTGATGCAAAAAGGCTGTGCTCTGCACGCAAAGCTATCAGGTATCGCCCATTATCATTGACTACACCCTTACCTGCTAAAAAATAGGTTAAACTCGCCACGACAATAAGTTACACCATATGTGCAGCTTAATTTTTTTTTTTAATATATTTTTTATTAGAAATAGATACAAAATGTATTCACTTGTTTGTTAAGTTTGTCATTTTTGAACACCCAGTAATTTTTCCCAGTAGTTCATAGCTTGTTAATTTCTCAATGATGTCACGTTCCACAATAGCGTACGCGTAAGCTACGGTCTGCCGTCTTCCAGAAGACCTGTACCCTTAGTACGAGTTGCAAAACTTGAGAAAAGTAAAGTTTACGGAAAATTATTAATATTAATTAAATAAGTACACTGTTTTAATTCACTTATTATTTTATTTTAAATATGTCAAACGTTTTCGCCTAAAAAGGCATCCTCAGGACAAAGACAATGAAATTTGACGGTGTGTGACAATGAGATTTACGGAAAATATTAAAGCGTGATTTCTCCCAAAATCTGCCGTTTTTGCTTTTTACACTTTGTGGTCTTAGCAAAAGAGTTACAGTGATGAAGAAAATCAAGTTCAAACAAACAAAAACAGCAGATTTTGGGGGAAATCACTCTTTAATAATTGCCGTAAGCTTTACTTTACTCAAGTTCTGCAACTCGTACTAAGGGTACTGGTTTCAAACCCCCGCTCGGTATTGTTTTTCTTAAATCCGTTTTCGGGTTTATTCGATCAATAAAAGTCACAAATGAAACCTATTGTTCCTTCACAAAGCGATTCTTGTTTACAGTTAATCTAACTGTAATTGCCTTTTAATACTAGCTCACATCGATTAAATTAATTGAGTAGCAATATGGTGAAGTCGAAATTATTTTGACGCAAGTACACGCTATATCCGTTTCACCCTACCTCGACACCAGTCTTCGTAAGTTAGAAAGAGAACCATGATACTCCGACTGTCACCACACTCATAGGCAAAAGGTACACAAGTTAGAATTTCTATACATTGTTGTACATTGCATTGCCGCAATCGTTGCAATCGTTGCAATCGTTATATTTGGTAGTAAGTATTTTAAATTTTGTAAGAAAAATAGCATTATTATAAAATATAACGGCTTGTGTAGTTCTTAAGTGTCTAAAATACAAAATCAAGAAAGCAAGAACACATAGAGTTTTTACACTGGGTTTTATGTAATTTTTGACTGACCCGGTGGACAGTTTAGTCTTCTAGTAGGTATTGTTATGGTTGAGCTTGGGCTACTTTAAAAGAAATTGCAGTTTAATTCATTTTAGAGTATTTATTTTGAATAAAATCAGTTACATAATACGGTTTACTCTAACGGCTCTGGTTATTGTGTTCGCGGGATAGTGACTCAAAAATACTGATCTCTACACACCATCGCCGCCTATATTTATACTACTTTAATAGCTGTTTCTCGTGTATTCGAGAAACAGCTATATACTTCCATAGTGGATTTTTCGACATTTACCCTTGACTTATAGGTTGGTATGAGGCTGACCACCCATACTGTAGAAAAAGGTTCACTTTTCCAATGTCACCCATGTTTCAGGGAAGGACGGCAAGAGTTGCAAGGCTTATGTTCATTTGAGATTGGGTTTTTATATTGTAGGTCTACATGCGGCATGTGTTATCGCGAACTTATACATGTCTGCTTGTAGGAATGCGTTCAATATGAATCTTAAATGATATATATCTTTGCAGCTAAGATTTAGATTTAGATAAGATCAAACACACATACATGTACAGCAAGCAACACGCCTAAGCACACAATCACACGAACCCATACATTCGTAACAGTATGTTTCAATGAGCTAGTTTCGTCTCCACTAATATTCTAACTAAATGATAAGATTGCTTCTATTTCACCAGCACATTACTAATATGAATGGTTCTCCTCCTCTCACGTTCCCACTCAGCAATAAATATTTAATGTTGGGGCGTTAATTTGATATGTATCAACACCTTATATACAAATGCAATATGGCGCCCTACAAGCAAGGGGATGATATGGAGGGTCAATTCTTTGATAGGTCTTTTCTGTGTAATGTACTCCTGCTAGGAATAAGAAGATGAGTCATGGCTATCCTGTAGACCGCGGATTTTTTAATAAATATATATATATATATATATATATATATATATATATATTTTTTTAATTAAAATTACATAAGCGTTTACGATTCACATGAAATGCATGCCCACAAGTAGACAGGTGAAATACATTATGCCACATGTGTTGTGTACTTACTAATTAAAAACCTAAATCTCAAATCTACATAAGCCCAACAACTCTTGCCGGCCTTCCCTGAAACAGGTATGGCATTGACAATGTGAACCAATTTTTACAGTATGAGTGATCAGTCTCATAACAAACTATATATAAAATAACCTTATATGAAATTCAAGTATAACTTTAAAGTTTATAATGAGATCAAATAAACAAATTTCATGCATGAAGTAAAAAAAAGTACTAAAAAGCTTTTAGATGAAGGATTTCTCAATTTTATTTTTGAAACGATTTCTTGAAATAAAGCATCCTTAAAATGGGTAGACGTTTTTCTTATCAAAGTTCTTTATTACCTCTGTGAAGACTGCAGCGATTTTAAATATTTACTTTAGCACTATTTTTCCCGACAGGATTTTAATTATCTTCCTTTGTTACTCCTCACAAAAAAGGACTTGACTTTTGTAATTGTCTTGTATCTAGGACAATTAATTAGATTTTTTCAATGAACTTTGGTGTTTGTCTCCTGTTGGAAATGAAAAAAAAAATGTTTGGAAATCTATAATAATTTTGCAATTCGGCAAGGATCTTGTAATGGATTTCGCTGGTTTTAGATTTTCGCACTCTCTAGGTTGATTTAAACTTTATTATTTATTGTAGTTTAGGGAAATGAAAGCGACCAGTACCCTTAGTACGAGTTTGCAAAACTTGATTAATGTAAAGTTTACGGCAACTATTAAAGAGTGATTTCCCCCAAAATCTGCCGTTTTTGTTTCTTACACTTTATGGTCATAGCAAAAGAGTTACAGTGATGAAGAAAATCAAGTTCAAACCAACAAAAATGGCAGATTTTGGGGGAAATCACTCTTTAATAATTGCCGTAAACTTTATTTTACTCAAGTTTTGCAACTCGTACAAAGGGTACTGAACGCACAAATCACTTGTATTTACAACTAACATGTCTACCGTGATAAAATGATGCGTCAATACGAAATAACAATTGGTTATCCACACCAAGATTGAATGACTTTATTTGTTTACACACTATAAATGATTCTAATATCCCGAGCGGCAAAATCATTCAAATATTAGGTTTTTAATATAAATATAAATCAATAAATAAGTAGAGTAACTTCTTGCCGCGTTTTTCCCTATGGGAGCACATGTGGCGGGTGGAACTGTATTATTCATTCATACATTATTTTACTAACACAATCAAGCGGAGTTAATTTAATTGCTTAAACTTGGTATAAAATATATCACATTATTTCACTAATTGATCACAAAACATTACGATTTTTTTTTTGGTGAGCGATATTTTTGTGTGTAATAAATACACTTTAAGAGCCTTCTGAGAGTTGGATCGGCGCATAGAATGCGCTACTTCAGACCTAACCGGACCATGTAAGGCCATATGGACCTTTTTTGGTCGATCTTTGGTAAAACACACATCAGTTCATAGAATTCCTATGTCTAATCCCAGCTGTACATTGTTCGCATTCGCATCGTATTATTTACAATCGAATCATTATGGAGGGATGGAGAGAGGGAGGGGAGGGAGAGTTTAAATAGACAGGGGAGGAATGTTTGATGTCTTATATTTATCCAAGGGAGGGACAATTGCCAATTCACACATACAAAGAGTGGCGAAAAATACACACCCTCCAAAATCATATTACGCTCTTTCCAATTTTTAAAACAAGGGTCTAGGATTTCAAGGGTGGGACTTAGACGTAAAATATTCAATAGAAGAGTAGGGGTGAAATCTTTGAAGTAAATAAAAAAAATATACTGAAAAGTACAGACAGAGAGGCGAGAGGAGAGACGGTTTTTTTTTATTTCGTACATACTATATTTTGTACAAAAAAAAACTGTCTCTACGTTTCAATATATTTTTCACTAAAAATATAAATACATATTATATATTTGATGCACTCCGTTTTCTTAACAAGGTATTGCTTACTAAAACAAGATCAAGCGTTGTAAAACAAGGTGGTCCTTTGTGAACTGGCTTCAGATAGATTAACAATTTTTACTCTTTTGATCGACAGCTCACTTGGTTCAAAACGATGGCTAAGATGCTATGCATGTTTTTCCGTTATGGTTATTTGTTCAAGTTTAGATCATAATACCTATGTACCGACAAGGTTTTTTCAGCCTCCACAAGAAATGAGAATTCTCCTTCGAACACAGAGAAACCACTTCTTAAAGATAATAAACTGGTGGAAGGCTACCTACCCCCTGACCTGTGAAAAAATATTGGTTCAACTCGTAAAATCAGATTCCGTAAATTGTCAGCACCAATTCAGAAAAAAATTATAGAAGCTGAGTGAACCTTTATGACAGGTGATGTAGTAGACTCAAAATGCTTCATTTGAAAATATTTTGAGGACAAGGCAATGTATTTGTATGTTAATCAACAACTGATCTTTCAAAGCACAAAATTACAGCCCGTATTGAAAAAACCTATTTTTTAAATTATATTTTTATGGGTTGTGTATTAAAACTGTGAAAATTCATGTTTTTTAGTTGGTTATTTAATAAAAAACACCTTTAACTTTTATTTAAAACACTGTTTATATTTCACAATTAATAAAATATATTTAAAAAATAAATTTTAAAATTATACTACAAACGTTTACGACTATTCAGTCATCATCAGGTAGGAAATTATTGCAGAATTTAAATCAAATTTTAAATTTTATTTATTAAATCGTTGTAACTTGGTTTTCTATATTCACACTTGATGTCTCACTGAAAAATATTTACTATGAAATGGAATATTCTGAATAAGGTTTCCATCGAAGAGTAGGTATTCGCTTTAGCTCTTCAGAGCTGTAAAGTCCGTCGCTACATTTGCTTTAATAGCGTGGACTGATTTTATTATCACATGGCGGAGTATTATTTGCAGCGCCCCATACACCCGTCGTGGAGTCAGCTGGTCCGGCTCGCGAAGCTGCGACGTGGATTCAACAAATTGTAAACTTGTCCGGGAGACATTTTTGCAACAGTAAGCGTCCGCTGAACGTGCAAAATGCGCTGCGCAGTGTTGTACGGGTCATTTAAAACTAAATCTTTTTCTGCAAACTTTTGTAACTGTTTGGATGCAATTTATAAAAAAAACGTTCATGGTTTTTGTACATTATTCTAGGAATTTTATGAAGAGAACGCATCACAAATGAAGATGTTATTAAAAGGAATACATTCATTGCTCTAGCTGAACGGTCGAAGCGGTCTATATAATCTATAATCTTAGTTGCAGGGATATATTCATTTAAAGCCCACAAACCAACACGTGTAGTTCGCGCTTACAAATGCTGAATGTGTACTTACAAATAAAATCCAAATCTCAAATGGACATAAGCCTTACAATTTTTGCCGACCTTCCCTGACACAGGGGTGACATAGGCAAAGTGAACCATATTTTACAGTATGGGTCGTCAGCCTCTTTTACGCTCACTTTGTACATCCCATTATTTCACAATCTCCTCAACTGATCACTCCATACTTTTCTCGGTCGTCCCTTCCCTCTTTTTTCTTTCACGCTTTCTTTGTTTACATACTTTGTCAGTCTATCATCATTCATTCTTTCCACATGCCCAAACCATCTCATCACATTATTTTGTACTTAAACGTTCACATCCTCTTTCACTAGACTCGTAGAATCTAATTTAATATAATCTAAGTTGCAAAGATATGTAACATTGGAGATTTACAATATATGCTTTCTCAAAAGCAAACACGTAGAAGTTCGCGCTTTCACATGCCGCATGTGAAGCTACAACGTAAAACCCACAACATAAAAATCCAAATCTCAAATGAACAGGGGCTACATTGGCAAAGTGAACCATTTTCTACAGCATGGGTGGTCAGCCGCATCCCAACCTATAGGTCAAGGAAGGTAGGAAAATCAAATAAATGAAACTTATATTTTGTCAATTCACTGGTTGCCCTGACTACAAAAATGACAGTCACAGTTGCACCTTAAAATATTTCTCGGAGGTTGAATATCACCTTTATTGTGCTGGGATATTTGTCATCTTTACAAGGCAAGACACCTCTGCCCGTGTGAGTTCTGCCTTGCAGGAGAGCATTGTTCTGATCCCCAGTGGGTGGATGTGCACCTTTACCCTGCACTGAACTCAGAGGGGAATATTTTCAAGTGTGAATCACCGCTGCAAAGGGAGAGACACCTAGATACGAGGGGCGGCGCTGAAGGATAGGAAGAACCAAGGCTGTGGGCAAAATTTACAACAGTCAGGACAACAAATTTGATTATTTTTATATTATTTTGTCACCATTTGGAGACTTTCTGTTAGCTTGGTCACTTGAAGCCATTTGAAACAAAACATATTTTCCACACAGGAACGCCCTTTTTAAACGGCACATTCCGGTGCTAGGTCGGAAGTCTAGTACCTATTGTATCATAATGTTTTTGAGTTTTTACATAGTTTGTTCTGGAAATCCCATATATTTTGATTTTGATACCAAAACTATTGACAAATCGGACTGCGTATAAAAGAGGTTAAATATTTATTTGAATCTTGAGATACTAAATATAGCAAGTTAGATATGCAATGCCTATTTTACTGACCAAGAATTATCTCTCTATAAATTTTGTACAGGAAAATTAATTCTATTGTATTTAGTACCCAATAAAGAACGGGAAAATATGACCAAGAAAATGAAACTCTAGATTCAATAACATACAACCTATACCATGTGGATGAGCCAATAAAAGTCAACTGACTGCATTGGCTGTGTGAGATCCAACTAATGAACCTGGATAAGATGGTTATAATAACGGACCAAAAGTAGTGCAAGACAGAAAAGGATGACTCATATTTAAATGTCTGAATGGAATGGTGGAGTACTTTAGCATGCCAACCTTCACCGTAAAAAATATGGATTTGGTGTATCTTTGGAATCATTTGCATGCTAAGTATTGCTCATGTTGTACTGCCGTGAGGTAGAGTTAGTCTACTGGTCGATCTCTCCGACTACACGAGTAAGTACACAGAGTCTTACACCCCAAGCGAGGGTGGAAGTCTTGCTGTGCCCCAAGTATAACACTTTTCACTGTACCTTCAGCATGGTGTCGTACCAAAGAATAACAAAACTGTAATAGTGCCTCTGTTGGGCGTTATAATTTCGGTGCAACGGTATAGGTGCAAAAGTAAAGATTTATACTTGGAGTACTGTTCTTTATTCTGTACTACACAGTACACACTTATACAAACAAACCCTTTGCAAGTGCTTCCTACAAATAATACCTCCTCTCAATAGCGGCTCAAGCTGGGGAAGAACACTGGAGGGGATGACATATTTTAGTGAACAAATACTCATTTTTTATTTAATAAAGAAAACGATATTGTTTTAAAGAAAATACACCTTTTATAGGCATAGGGATAACCTCATCTGGATGTAATATTCATATTGTTATGTCTAATCTAATCTAATCTAATCTAAGCTGCAAAGATATATATCATTTAAGATTTATATTAAATGCATTCCCACAAGCAGATATGTATAATTTCGCGCTAACACATGCCGCATGTGGACCTACAATATAAAAACCCAATCTCATAAGCCCTGCAACTCTTGCCGACATTCCTTGAAACAGGGGTGACATTGGCAAAGTGAACCATTTTTTACAGTATGGGTGGTCAGCCTCATACCAACCTATAAGTCAAGGAATACCTTAATAGTTAATAATAATAATATTAGGATGATTTATTTGGTGAGCGCTGTTTTTGTGTGAATAACACCTCAAGAGTCCTCTGCGAGCTTGGTCACCCCTGACGAAAGCGCAAATTTTCAAGGAAGACCCAGTTGGTGTAAGGCTGAATGGACCTATGGTGACCGGTCTTTGGTAAAGGCAGATTAATTTTTCAACACAGCGAAGAGCAAATTTGAAAAATGAAATATTATCACAAGTCCGAAGCGTTAACCACCAGACTACAGACCGCTCAAAATGTTCTATATTTTGTCGACCTTCTACTCCTTTCTTGTTTTTACTGTTTAATATAAGCAAGATAGTGAATAGGCTTAAAATATATCTTGTTCGCGGAAAAGCATCTCGCCTGCTTGATATTCCAACAACACCCACAAAATAACAATTTAAAAATGTATTGGAAAAAATAAACCACACTGAGAATTTCTTGAAATTATTTGAAATGTGCGCGCGGCATCGATGTATATGAACTAGATAGGCTAAGAAAGAAATCCTTTAAGCGATGTAAGAATGAGCTAACGTACTCACTAGAAAAAAAATCTATCGGTAACCTTACAATTGTCAACAGGTGTGTAACCTTATAAGAAAAATATTTACAAAAAAAAAATTAAATGCGAAAACAGTACGAGAAATCGTAGCAAGAAATTTGGAGCATCATTCTTTGACTTATACATAGGTTGGAATGAGGCTAACCATCCATACTTAAAAAAAAGGTTCACTTTTCCAGTGTCCCCCTGTTTCAGCGAAGGTCGGCGAGAGTTGCAGTGCTTATGTTCATTTGAGATTTGGTTTTTATGTTGTAGGTTCACATACGGCATGTGCAATCGCGAACTCAGACGTGTCTGCTTGTGAAAATGCATATAATGTGAATACCAATGAAATATATTATTGAAACCTAGACTAGACCAAGTAAGATAGCATAATTAATAAGATTTTATCGGAAAGTTGTACAAGGAGTTGAAGGAACAAGAAATGAATTCAATGTGTAAGCGTGAACTTATACGTGTCTGCTTATGGGAATGCATTTAATATGAATCTGAAATGGAATATATCTTTGCAACTTGAATATGTATTATTGATTTAACTCATAATACCAGTTTATGTTTATATTTGAGTAAATTAAATTGATTTTGTATATATATAATGCAATGGCCACAATTCCATAGTTTTGCTCGCAAGTTGACGGTCATTTTCTGTCGTAGAGATGTTCTGATGATAGACTATCGTATCTGATACCGTGATGGATGAACAGAACGTTTTGTGATTTGTAGGTATTTGAAATTATTGGGACATTAAGGAACATCAGTGGAACATCAAGTGCGTTGTTTAGGAAAATAATAACAATTTATGTTACTATGGTAAAATCAAACTAGGTAGGTACATGTATTGAAGATTGAGTAGAGACACATTGCGTGATAGAAAAGGGCAAAAAACATTTCGTGTGTCGTGCAAGTGAAATAAAACGAGAAACAATGTCTGGTGAAATAAAAACGTCAATTACGGATGTCTCATGTCGTTTGGAACCAAATCAAACTTACATATAGCCTCTCCATAGAATACTTACTCCATGGCGCGCGGGATAAAAATTGTTTTCCATACAAAGCCGTGAATATTTGAAGTTCTTTAAAATCCATTAAGAAATGTCAGCGGCAGACAACCGAATAATATCTTTATTGTCCTCGTGTATTTCTCAAGGAATTTAGCTGGAAAAAAGTTTGAAATTTTTGCGTTTTATTTTTCGTCGAACCATGTTTTATCTTTATTTCTTTCTTTGAACACTGATGGCCCTTTCCGATAATTTTACAACTATTTATAGAAATATTCTCTACCATGTTTTCCCGGCAGTTTTCCGACTAACATTTATTATTGAACCGGTAAATCAATGATCTTCTTTCTTTCCGGAAAACCAAATTCCTAGAAAGAAACCAATTTCTTAAAATTTTGGAGCCGCAAAGTCGGGTTGCTAGGAGAAGAGGCATGTAGCTTCATTTTTCATCAAACCTTCAACGTATACCTAAAACATATATTCATACGAAACAAAAACGGTTATGTTTTTCAGATTCTTAAAATTTTCTAGCATTAATGCAGATATGATTTTGTTATTTACTGTTCAAATTTACATTTGGTCACTTCACTGTCATACTGAAACTAATTAATTTATTTTATTCTTGATAACAGCATTTTCATATTATCTCGAAAACTGTTCACATTACCTGAACTAAATTACATCGTTTTCTACAAATTGTATCACTCTATAATTAAAAACATTTTTTTAAGATAACGTGTTTTTTTTAAATATTTTGTGTGACGTTATTTTCTAAGTAATATAAAGAATTGAAACATTACCGTTTAAACAATAACACCATTAAAAACGCGTGATGTCACTCTTTTACTCAAGCCATAAAGTACAAGAAACACATTTTTAAAAACAACGGATAATTTTTAGTGAGAACCTTTTTAAGTGAATCAGTCAAAATTTGTGCTCACAAAAATAATGAACATTTTTGTACTAAAGTAACAATAAATGGATTATTCTGTACAGAAAATCAAGGGAGATTTTAATCTCTCTTGTTCGCCGTAGCATCTCAATGTATTGCACAGAAGCGTAACTATCTTTCTATCTCCCCGGTATTTCTGTTCCCACTTCCCTATCATATAATATCCAGGCCACATCTAAGCCTGAAACATCTGTGTAATCGAAAAACTAATTACACGAGACGCTACTGCACTTCTGGGAATGGAACTGTGCTCTAGAATTCCGGAAAGAGATCACGGATTCAAGTTGGTATTGGAAGTAGGACTTATTGAGATTTCTGTAGAGCAGATTTAATTATTTTAAAATCAGTTCAACAATCAAGTTAAATATAATAGTTATACGAAAGGTAATTTAACTTGAGACAGAAAAAAGCTAAGCCCCTAAGATGCTGTGGGAAAATAACAAATATTAAAATGGGCTTTAATACGTTATTTGTACAAAAAAACAAGGTGTTTAAAGTAATTTATTTAATTGTAATAATATATATTGTTGCGAACTTGAAATACGTGCGCTTATACACCCATACATCAAAGTGACTACGCACAAATATACACATGAGACGGAACCGTCTGGAAGTGGTTGTGATTGTGTGTGCACTTAAATTTCTAGTGGTGGAATGATCTAATTCCGAGAAAGACCTCTCTGGTTTACTATAAAAGAGATCAAGATGGTACGAACAGGGAGTCGCAAGAAAGCACTTCGTTAAGTAACACATATAACCAGTGACTGTCCAGTTATGAAATAAATTGTTAATTGTGAGAAATAAATTGTAAAAATAAATTCTGGCATTTTAATGAAAAAGAACCCAGCAGAAAACGTAGCAATATTTAATTGAGTTTGTTTGTAGGAAGTACTAGAATGCTTCGGTAGACTCTGGAATAATAAGTAATTAGTGGTGTCTAGAGACTTCTAGGGGATGTTAAAATAAAATCTGGAACTTTCCAAGTACTATGTTTTTTAGAGCGACAATCAGTAATTGAAGCTTACATCCTTCAAAGATCTGTTGTAGACCAAAAAGTTATTTATACAGTTAGTTCCAAAGAAAATAATCTTGTGCAAAATAATTGTACAATAAATATAATTGCAACGGTTTTATTTTAAGAACGTTAATAAATGAACGTATACTAAATATTTCTAAAATAAAAAAAAATACATATAACAAAAATTATAAAATAGAATGAAACTCCGTTAAACAATGTGGGAGCTATTTCAGTTCAAAGCCTGTAACAAATCTGACACATTACCATTCAGTGGAACCGACTTACAAAGTGTCTGCTATTCTAGCGCCTGCAATAAAGGCAAGAAGGACCAAGTTTGCTTAAACCACAAAGGATCGTCTGTTCCGAACGAATAAGCTGAAAAAACTTTTGAAATTCAACAAAAACTTTTCTGTCATTATACTCGTGCTTGCAGAATGCACTTGCTGCATTTGAATGAAATTCATTTACTTACTTAGTGCGAAAGTTGGAAGTAATCATTTTGAATTCAGTATACTGGAAAACAAAGAAGAAATGTATTTTAAAACAGAATAAATATTTGATTTACAAAGAAGACAACTTTATTTGCTGTTTTTTACGAAACTAAAAGAAAACTTGGTAAAAAATATGAATAAAGCGGAATTATCACCAGATGATTTTATCAAAGAAGCTAAGAATAGACGGACGAAGTATAAGGCACGGTCCCAAGGTGGGATGGTATGATAATTTGACATAACCTTCCAGTTTTTAAGGAAAAAATACAAAGGGAAAACTTATGATATCTATAATCTTGGTTGCAAAGATATATTAAACAGATAATATTACTGTAACTGTAACTCTGTCGCCATTCCGCTAGGGGTGGCCAGAGCCTCTGCAGAGTTGCCTCCATTTTTTCCTATCCTTACATACCTCTTTCAATTCATTCATATCCATCACCTTTTTCATGCATTTTCTTCTTTTACGCTCACTTTGTATATCCCATTCTTTCACAATCTCCTCAATCTGATCACTCCATACTTTTCTCGGTCGTCCCTTCCCTCTTTTTCCTTTCACACTTTCTTTGTATACATACTTTGTCAGTCTATCATCATTCATTCTTTCCACATGCCCAAACCATCTCATCACATTCTTTTGTACCTTAACTTTCACATCCTCTTTCATAATTAATATTAACATTCAAAATTCATGCCCACAAGCAGACAAGTGTAAGTTTGCGCTTACAAATGCTGCATAATGTACTCCTGCGAGGAAGAAGATGATGAGTCATGGCTTTCCTTAAGACAGTTGACTTTTTATATATATATTTTTTTGTAAGTTTTATTAATATTTCGGATTCATATAAAATACATGCCCACAAGTACATGCAACATGCGTTTTGTACTTACGATTTAAAATCCAAACCTCAAATGAACATAAGCCATGCAACTTTTGCCGATCTCTGAAACAGGGGTGACATTGGCAAAGTGAAGCATGCTTGCCGCCCTCATGCCAACCTATTAGTGAAGAAATTAATTAAATAATGCATATAAATAATCTAAAAATGTTTCACATAACAAAAACCAACTCTTCAGTATTTCGGAAATGTCTATAAAATTCAATTTTACAGAAACTAGAAATACTTATGTGGTGGAATTTATGTGCAAATTACTATTTCTACCATATCAACTATTTGTTTTTAGGTATAAAAGTACTAAAATCTTTTGTGATGAATTATTTTCAGTGTAATGAATGAATAGAGATCGTGTCGTTCAATGGAAGCTTTCACCATAATACAATCCCAGCCAAAGAAAAGATTTATCATCGGAGATTGAAGACCCGTGCAGTCTCTCACGTTCCAAGAATCAGGGATCCGTTCCTTTTGACCTTTGGATTGTCGTCCAGAGCTCAGTGGCCTTTGTCATGACAATGGCCTCGGTGGGGCTCAGTAATTTTATAATCAGGCTAATTGCTGCCTTTAAAGGAAAACTTATTTCACAAAGCGTTTTAATTATAGCTTAACCGTTGTAGGAGAAAGCATTCGTCAATTTTGTATTTACCGATTTTATGTTCCCAAATGGATGTGATTTTGAAAAAAATGATTACGGTCTTTCCATCTAGGATGTATTTCTCACCATACGTGTCAGAAATGATTTTCCGTTTTGGTATGTAATTATTTGTAGCCCAAAAATTATTGAACCAGCAAGATTTACTTGCCTTCTCAGCTAGAAAAACATTAAAGCCCCACTAGGGGCGTTGCCCCTGGCTGCTACGCAGCCCAACCCCTTAACATTTGGTGAATGTGTATATTGCGCATAGTTTCCTCGCGTTAAAATTCGGAAAACATGTAAAATAAAAACATGCAGCCTTTGTAAAAGAAAATCGACCACCCATAGTTTAAAAAATGGTTCACTTTGAAGATTTCAGCTGTGTTTCAGGGAAGATTGGCAAGAGTTGCAGGGCTTATATTAATTTGAGATTGGGTTTTTATGTTGTAAGTCAACATGCATTATGTGTAAGCGTGAACTTATAAATGTCTGCTTGTGGGAATGCATTTAATATGAATCTCGATTGGTATGTATCTTTGCAACTTAGATTATCGAACTTAACAAAATAATTTCCTTGACTTATAGGTTAGTATGTGGCTGACCACCCATACTGTAAGAATGGTTTACCATGAAAATTTTATCTCTGTTTGAGGAAAAGTCGGCAAGAGTTGCAGGGCTTATGTTCATTTGAGATTAGTTTTTTATTTTATAAGTCCACATGGGGCATTTGTAAGCGCGAACTTATACCTGTCTGCTTGTGGGAATGCATTTAATATGAATCTCAAATGGTATGTATCTTTGCAACTTAGATTATAGAACTTAATAAAATAATTTCCTTGACTTATAGGTTAGTATGTGGCTGACCACCCATACTGTAAGAATGGTTTACAATGAAAATTTTATCTCTGTTTGAGGAAAAGTCGGCAAGAGTTGCAGGGCTTATGTTCATTTGAGATTAGTTTTTTATTTTATAAGTCCACATGGGGCATTTGTAAGCGCGAACTTATACCTGTCTACTTGTGGGAATGCATTTAATATGAATCTCAAATGGTATGTATCTTTGCAACTTAGATTAAAGAACTAAACAAAATAATTTCCTTGACTAAAAGGTTAGTATGTGGCTGACCACCCATACTGTAAGCAATGGTTCACAATGCAAATTTTATCTCTGTTTGAGGAAAAGTCGGCAAGAGTTGCAGGGCTTATGTTCATTTGAGATTAGTTTTTTATTTTATAAGTCCACATGGGGCATTTGTAAGCGCGAACTTATACCTGTCTGCTAGTGGGAATGCATTTAATATGAATCTCAAATGGTATGTATCTTGCAACTTAGATTAATGAACTAAACAAAATAATTTCCTTGACTAAAAGGTTAGTATGTGGCTGACCACCCATACTGTAAGCAATGGTTCACAATGCAAATTTTATCTCTGTTTGAGGAAAAGTCGGCAAGAGTTGCAGGGCTTATGTTCATTTGAGATTAGTTTTTTTATTTTGCAAGTCCACATTGGGCATTTGTAAGCGTGAACTTGTACCTGTCTGCTTGTGGGAATGCATTTAATATGAATCTCAAATGGTATGTATCTTTGCAACTTAGATTATAGAACTTAATAAAATAATTTCCTTGACTTATAGGTTAGTATGTGGCTGACCACCCATACTGTAAGAATGGTTTACAATGAAAATTTTATCTCTGTTTGAGGAAAAGTCGGCAAGAGTTGCAGGGCTTATGTTCATTTGAGATTAGTTTTTTATTTTATAAGTCCACATGGGGCATTTGTAAGCGCGAACTTATACCTGTCTGCTTGTGGGAATGCATTTAATATGAATCTCAAATGGTATGTATCTTTGCAACTTAGATTATAGAACTTAATAAAATAATTTCCTTGACTTATAGGTTAGTATGTGGCTGACCACCCATACTGTAAGATTGTTTTACAATGAAAATTTTATCTCTGTTTGAGGAAAAGTCGGCAAGAGTTGCAGGGCTTATGTTCATTTGAGATTAGTTTTTTATTTTATAAGTCCACATAGGGGATTTGTAAGCGCGAACTTATACCTGTCTGCTTGTGGGAATGCATTTAATATGAATCTCAAATGGTATGTATCTTTGCAACTTAGATTAATGAACTAAACAAATTAATTTCCTTGACTAAAAGGTTAGTATGTGGCTGACCACCCATACTGTAAGCAATGGTTCACAATGCAAATTTTATCTCTGTTTGAGGAAAAGTCGGCAAGAGTTGCAGGGCTTATGTTCATTTGAGATTAGTTTTTTTTATTTTGCAAGTCCACATTGGGCATTTGTAAGCGTGAACTTGTACCTGTCTGCTTGTGGGAATGCATTTTATATGAATCTCAAATGGTATGTATCTTTGCAACTTAGATTATAGAACTAAACAAAATAATTTCCTTGACTAAAAGGTTAGTATGTGGCTGACCACCCATACTGTAAGCAATGGTTTACCATGCAAATTTTATCTCTGTTTGAGGAAAAGTCGGCAAAAGTTGCAGGGCTTATGTTCATTTGAGATTAGTTTTTTTATTTTGCAAGTCCACATTGGGCATTTGTAAGCGTGAACTTGTACCTGTCTGCGTGTGGGAATGCATTTAATATGAATCTTAAATGGTATGTATCTTTGCAACTTAGATTATGTAAAGAAATACACAAAATAATTTTCTTGACTTATAGGTTGGTATGAGGCTGACCACCCATACTTTAAAAAATGGTTTACTTTGCAAATTCACCTTTGTTTCAGGGAAGGTTGGCAAGAGTTGCAGGGCTTATGTTCATTTGGAATGGGCTGTTATGTTGTAAGTACACATGCAGCATATGTAAGCGGGAACTTATACATATCTGCTTGTGGGAATGCATTTAATATAAATCTTAAATGATATATATCTTTGCAGCTTAGATTAGATTAGATTAGAACTTATACATGTCTGCTCGTAAGAATGCATGTAATATGAATCTCAAATGTTATATATGTTTGCAACTTAGATTACAGATTGAAATCCATTTTTATTTGGCTTTTTTTTTATTTTTAATTTGCATGAAATAAAAGAAAATGTAAAAAAAACTTTTACGTTTTGCCGCTAGATGTCAATATTGTTCCATACATTTTTAGTATGAACAAACAGATTAATTCCTAAAAGTTTTCATACATTTCTAAACACACACGCGTAAGCTCGCCGCATTGCAGCATATATACAAAAATTAATTTGCTATTGAGCATGAATGTGTTTCATCTGCTGTGATGGCATTGATTTTGAAAATCGAAACTCGACGACGAATGACGACGACGAAGGGTAATATAATAAAGGACTAGGGGCGTTGCCCCTGGCTGCTACGCAGCCCAACCCCTTAACATTTGGTGAATGTGTATATTGCGCATAGTTTTCTCGCGTTAAAATTCGGAAAACATGTAAAATAAAAACATGCAGCCTTTGTAAAAGAAAATCGACCACCCATAGTTTAAAAAATGGTTCACTTTGAAGATTTCAGCTGTGTTTCAGGGAAGATTGGCAAGAGTTGCAGGGCTTATATTAATTTGAGATTGGGTTTTTATGTTGTAAGTCAACATGCATTATGTGTAAGCGCGAACTTATAAATGTCTGCTTGTGGGAATGCATTTAATATGAATCTCGATTGGTATGTATCTTTGCAACTTAGATTATAGAACTTAACAAAATAATTTCCTTGACTTATAGGTTAGTATGTGGCTGACCACCCATACTGTAAGAATGGTTTACCATGAAAATTTTATCTCTGTTTGAGGAAAAGTCGGCAAGAGTTGCAGGGCTTATGTTCATTTGAGATTAGTTTTTTATTTTATAAGTCCACATGGGGTATTTGTAAGCGCGAACTTATACCTGTCTGCTTGTGGGAATGCATTTAATATGAATCTCAAATGGTATGTATCTTTGCAACTTAGATTATAGAACTTAATAAAATAATTTCCTTGACTTATAGGTTAGTATGTGGCTGACCACCCATACTGTAAGAATGGTTTACAATGAAAATTTTATCTCTGTTTGAGGAAAAGTCGGCAAGAGTTGCAGGGCTTATGTTCATTTGAGATTAGTTTTTTATTTTATAAGTCCACATGGGGCATTTGTAAGCGCGAACTTATACCTGTCTGCTTGTGGGAATGCATTTAATATGAATCTCAAATGGTATGTATCTTTGCAACTTAGATTAATGAACTAAACAAAATAATTTCCTTGACTAAAAGGTTAGTATGTGGCTGACCACCCATACTGTAAGCAATGGTTCACAATGCAAATTTTATCTCTGTTTGAGGAAAAGTCGGCAAGAGTTGCAGGGCTTATGTTCATTTGAGATTAGTTTTTTTTATTTTGCAAGTCCACATTGGGCATTTGTAAGCGTGAACTTGTACCTGTCTGCTTGTGGGAATGCATTTAATATGAATCTCAAATGGTATGTATCTTTGCAACTTAGATTATAGAACTAATCAAAATAATTTCCTTGACTAAAAGGTTAGTATGTGGCTGACCACCCATACTGTAAGAATGGTTTACAATGAAAATTTTATCTCTGTTTGAGGAAAAGTCGGCAAGAGTTGCAGGGCTTATGTTCATTTGAGATTAGTTTTTTATTTTATAAGTCCACATGGGGCATTTGTAAGCGCGAACTTATACCTGTCTGCTTGTGGGAATGCATTTAATATGAATCTCAAATGGTATGTATCTTTGCAACTTAGATTAAAGAACTAAACAAAATAATTTCCTTGACTAAAAGGTTAGTATGTGGCTGACCACCCATACTGTAAGCAATGGTTCACAATGCAAATTTTATCTCTGTTTGAGGAAAAGTCGGCAAGAGTTGCAGGGCTTATGTTCATTTGAGATTAGTTTTTTATTTTATAAGTCCACATGGGGCATTTGTAAGCGCGAACTTATACCTGTCTGCTTGTGGGAATGCATTTAATATGAATCTCAAATGGTATGTATCTTTGCAACTTAGATTAATGAACTAAACAAAATAATTTCCTTGACTAAAAGGTTAGTATGTGGCCGACCACCCATACTGTAAGCAATGGTTCACAATGCAAATTTTATCTCTGTTTGAGGAAAAGTCGGCAAGAGTTGCAGGGCTTATGTTCATTTGAGATTAGTTTTTTTTATTTTGCAAGTCCACATTGGGCATTTGTAAGCGTGAACTTGTACCTGTCTGCTTGTGGGAATGCATTTAATATGAATCTCAAATGGTATGTATTTTTGCAACTTAGATTATAGAACTAAACAAAATAATTTCCTTGACTAAAAGGTTAGTATGTGGCTGACCACCCATACTGTAAGCAATGGTTTACCATGCAAATTTTATCTCTGTTTGAGGAAAAGTCGGCAAAAGTTGCAGGGCTTATGTTCATTTGAGATTAGTTTTTTTATTTTGCAAGTCCACATTGGGCATTTGTAAGCGTGAACTTGTACCTGTCTGCGTGTGGGAATGCATTTAATATGAATCTCAAATGGTATGTATCTTTGCAACTTAGATTATAGAACTTAATAAAATAATTTCCTTGACTTATAGGTTAGTATGTGGCTGACCACCCATACTGTAAGAATGGTTTACAATGAAAATTTTATCTCTGTTTGAGGAAAAGTCGGCAAGAGTTGCAGGGCTTATGTTCATTTGAGATTAGTTTTTTATTTTATAAGTCCACATGGGGCATTTGTAAGCGCGAACTTATACCTGTCTGCTTGTGGGAATGCATTTAATATGAATCTCAAATGGTATGTATCTTTGCAACTTAGATTATAGAACTTAATAAAATAATTTCCTTGACTTATAGGTTAGTATGTGGCTGACCACCCATACTGTTAGAATGGTTTACAATGAAAATTTTATCTCTGTTTGAGGAAAAGTCGGCAAGAGTTGCCGGGCTTATGTTCATTTGAGATTAGTTTTTTATTTTATCAGTCCACATGGGGCATTTGTAAGCGCGAACTTATACCTGTCTGCTTGTGGGAATGCATTTAATATGAATCTCAAATGGTATGTATCTTTGCAACTTAGATTAATGAACTAAACAAAATAATTTCCTTGACTAAAAGGTTAGTATGTGGCTGACCACCCATACTGTAAGCAATGGTTCACAATGCAAATTTTATCTCTGTTTGAGGAAAAGTCGGCAAGAGTTGCAGGGCTTATGTTCATTTGAGATTAGTTTTTTTTATTTTGCAAGTCCACATTGGGCATTTGTAAGCGTGAACTTGTACCTGTCTGCTTGTGGGAATGCATTTAATATGAATCTCAAATGGTATGTATCTTTGCAACTTAGATTATAGAACTAAACAAAATAATTTCCTTGACTAAAAGGTTAGTATGTGGCTGACCACCCATACTGTAAGCAATGGTTTACCATGCAAATTGTATCTCTGTTTGAGGAAAAGTCGGCAAAAGTTGCAGGGCTTATGTTCATTTGAGATTAGTTTTTTTATTTTGCAAGTCCACATTGGGCATTTGTAAGCGTGAACTAATTGTACCTGTCTGCGTGTGGGAATGCATTTAATATGAATCTTAAATGGTATGTATCTTTGCAACTTAGATTATGTAAAGAAATACACAAAATAATTTTCTTGACTTATAGGTTGGTATGAGGCTGACCACCCATACTTTAAAAAATGGTTTACTTTGCAAATTCACCTTTGTTTCAGGGAAGGTTGGCAAGAGTTGCAGGGCTTATGTTCATTTGGAATGGGCTGTTATGTTGTAAGTACACATGCAGCATATGTAAGCGGGAACTTATACATATCTGCTTGTGGGAATGCATTTAATATAAATCTTAAATGATATATATCTTTGCAGCTTAGATTAGATTAGATTAGAACTTATACATGTCTGCTCGTAAGAATGCATGTAATATGAATCTCAAATGTTATATATGTTTGCAACTTAGATTACAGATTGAAATCCATTTTTATTTGGCTTTTTTTTTATTTTTAATTTGCATGAAATAAAAGAAAATGTAAAAAAAACTTTTACGTTTTGCCGCTAGATGTCAATATTGTTCCATACATTTTTAGTATGAACAAACAGATTAATTCCTAAAAGTTTTCATACATTTCTAAACACACACGCGTAAGCTCGCCGCATTGCAGCATATATACAAAAATTAATTTGCTATAGAGCATGAATGTGTTTCATCTGCTGTGATGGCATTGATTTTGAAAATCGAAACTCGACGACGAATGACGACGACGAAGGGTAATATAATAAAGGATAATGAGCTAAAAATGCTTGGTGTAAGGCTACACTCGTTGTTAAAATAAATAGATTCCACTAGCCAGATGCGAGAGTTTTGGGTAGATCCCAACAGCAGCTAGTACAATATGTGAAGCTTAGTTGTTTTTTATTTGTGGATATAAAAAATAGAACAAAATAACGCAAATCTAGACTCGCGTACAATTCAAAAGACTATAATCAAATCATCCGCAGTCGTTAAATTTTCACTGAGCCAACTATTTAAAAAAATAATGTTTGCGGTGTTATGGTTGAGGGGGCCAAGTGGGCTGATCTCTCTAGCGAGCTTGGAATAGAGTAACGTTGGTTCGATCCCCGCCTGGGTGGGTCATTTGACCATAACTTTGACCCTGGTTTAACAGATGTTATTGGACAATTATAAATGAATAATTCATTAAAATAAACAATTATGAATTATTAATTGATGATATTAATACCTGTTCCTGGCCAGGCAGAATAGGTTGGTAATTGCATTTCTCTTCACAAATGTCTTTAAAAAAAAAGTTTTCTTTTAGTTTTAGATATTTTAACGCTCTTTAATGCCAGTGGGGAAAAACTTATTTTATAATGCAAAAGAAAACAAAACATGTTATTCATCCTACAATTAAATAATATACACTCGTACCATGCTTCTCTTGGCATTGTATCGCATTCATATCTGTATTTCATGATCCTCAAGCAAATTAAACTCATGAGAAAATGTAGGTCAGATTTTAAATGAAAACCAATCGATAAATGAAATATGTGATTTTATTTATAAACATTGTTTAACGCATTTTTTTTTATTTGGCTCAAAGGATAAATTAGGTGAAACGCAGATGGGTTGTGGACGCGTAACAATACCACAATTACAAAACGTTGCGTAGAGTCTACAAATAATCTATTTAAGCCAAAGAGCGCCTCTACTGAGAGTTTAAGCATTGATCAGTTTTTCGTTAAACGCTATGGTTTAGTTTCTACATAATGTTTTGTAGAGGTTACGAGGGTTACGAGGGTTAGAGGTTACGCAGGGTTACGATTGGGAAAACCAATATTGCTCGCCGGCCTTTGGCTATTAAAGGCGTTTAATAATAAATCTCTTGCGAGGCCATTTGTCTGCATTATTTGAAAACAAGAAGCCAAATTAACAACAATCCTGGAGAGGCGAAAACGTGAAGAATTGAAATGAAAAAAAAAAATTAAGACACGTGTGTTAAGTCACATAAAAAAAAACGCAACTAAGCCACACATATATTGTAACTTCTTGCCGCGTTATCCCCGAAGGGGTCGCATGTGGCGAGTTGAACCTATTTATTTTTACAAGTAAGGGGGCTGGCCTTAAGCCAACCACTTCGATTGAAGTGGGGGTTTCCCAGCTCCCGAGAGAACTGGTACTCATTTCTTGTGAAGGCTGAGTAAACCTTGCCGGTATTTTATTTTGAGGTTTGAAATAAACACCGAAACGGGAAATCATTTCTGACACCCTCGGTGGGATTCGAACCCGAGCTCACGGCATGGAATGCAAGCACTCTACCAACTGAGCTATCGACCGGACTAATGAACATAAAAATTACCGAATAATGGCCGCAGCACGTTATTTGCCGTATACATGTAAAGATATTATGATACATTTTTGAATTTGCCGCGCAGGGCGTTGATTGGAGCAAGCTGTATTCTCGTGTGATTGGGTGGACGTCGGCCATATTGAAGGACGGCCATGATGTTTTGTTTTTGGATTGTAAAATTGTTAGAGTTAAATTTTTAATTTCATTTATTTATAAAATAGTAACAAAATTAACTTAATTGTAGTTTCTTTGGTTTCAGGTAATTTTGTTTATAATTGATTTGTAAGAGCTTATTTGTTTTTAGTTTATTTTATGTAAAGTGGTATTTTAAACAAATAAAAACTTTGGTTTCAGAGCAACACGAGGATGTTTAATTTTGAGGAAAAAAATAAATTTATCTCCAATCAAATCAAATAAGATCTCTTATATACATTATTGTGATTTCCCTTCGCCGGGTTGCTAGGGAAAAGGCAAACAAATAATTAGCGATTGGTTCCTAAAGACGGCAGACGCATACTAGATTGTCGTTTGCTAGCCGAGAAAAAGTTTCAAATTTAAAAAATAAGTCCGTTGTTAATTGAAGCATAGAACAAAACACTGTTCACTCAATGAACTGAGTTTTTGTCCGGGTGATAGAAAACCGGCAACATTAATTTATTCACTTTCACAGGAATTGAGAACCGGCCCCAAGCTCTAATAAAGCACACTCCACCTGCGACCCTTTCTGAGGCAAGGAAGTAATAAGTTGCACTATATGCGCGGCTTAGTTGTATTTTTTATACTATGAGAATGACACGATATGTAAACAGCAACACACATGAAATAAATGTGTAAAAATTTGACAATTGAGCGCTACGTTGTTGGTAGGACTTCTGTAGGGGCTTCTGTAATGTCTTACATAAAGGATGTTAAAGTATCAGTAACTTGGCGTGTTCAATCATATTGACACTCCGATAAGCGGAAACAGGTATTGTCGTGCACAGGTCTATGGAACTAGAGTCCACCCATTAGTCGACACGCCAACACGCGCGCCCCTTCACCATTCCATGCTGACATTCCTCAAAAAACGCGGCAAGGCTGTTGAGAATGCGTTTTTAACACCCAATTTTAAATGCGCTATGGAAATTTACTCATCATTCGATTATCTTTTTTTTTTTTTTTAAAAAAACATTTATTAATATAATATACATATTTTTATTTAATGACTACTTCAGCCAAACTGCATAGCAGTTTGTTGGCCGTTTGTTGGCCGTATCTATAATCTAAGTCACAAATATTCATAATTATGATAACGTGATGCCTTTTAAGGCGAAAAAGTTCGAGCATAAATAATAAATGATATTGAATTGAAACTGTGTTTTTTTTTAAACAAATTGCAGAGCACAAGCAGACACGTATTAATTGATTTTTATATTTTAGAAACAAAATTCTAAAGAAACACTGTTTCTTTTCACAAATAACGACTTATTTTAATTAATAATTACGAACGTTTTCGACCTTGTTGGTCATCATCGGGTGAGAATACAATCAAGCCACGTGTTAATTCACGGTTGCACATGCCGCATGTGTACAAACAAAGTGAAAACCCAAATCTCAAATGAGCACGAATTTTTCAACTCTTACCGCCTTCCCTTAAACAGGGGGGACATAAACGAAGTGAACCGCTCTTACAGTATGGATTGTGAGCCTTATACTAACCTCTAAGTCAAAAAAACTGCAACCCTTAAGTGAATATAATTCTACAACTTACCTACACATAATTTTAGAGTTAAAATTACAGAAGCTGCTACGTTATGGCTCTGACCTCTCTTTATCATTATGACCTGTTTAAAGCTGCTCTTACTGTGGTCCATTCTCCAAATGAATGGAAACCATCGAGCACTTCCAGACCTCTCTCTGCTCCACATCCTAAGGGACCTGTAATCACCTTTGTCTTCTCTGAGCTTCACTCTCTCATTCTACAAATGTGTCCTAGAATGTGCAGTTTAACGTCTTTCACAATCATGACTTGTAACTAGAACTGTAACTCTGTCTTCATTCCGCTAGGGGTGACAAGAGCCTCTGCAGGGTTGCCTCCGTTTTCTTCTTATCTTCTTTCAATTAAATATATCCATCTCATTTCTCATAGATTTCTTTCCTTCACATTACTTTGTAAGTCTTTTATCATCCATTCTTTCTACTCGTACATGCCCATCTCTTCAGTCTTCTGTATCTTTGTAGGTAAAATGGTGGATAAAGTATATTCATGTATTGTTGATTACAAATCGACTGCTCCAAGGAAGACAGCACTAAGTAAAAAAAGATAGTTTTGCAGGAGCGCCAAATGAATGTTATTTATTCCATGGAGAACAATGCGTTAACTATTTTTTACATTAATTTATTAACGAATTTAAAAGAGATAGAGACACGGCTGTCATCTTGGAATGAAGATATGTTACCTTCAGAAATGGAAATAAGTCAAATACCCAAATACCTACATTTCGGAGCTACTTCCTTCCTCCTTGGAGCAGTCGAAATTATGAGTTAACAAATCATAATTTAATGCAATTAAAGTAATCATAATGCAATTTAAGTCTGGAATTTTTATTCTTGTGAGCTAACAGATTTCTTTTTGTAATTTAACAATCTTTCATGACATCTGTAATCAAAGTTGCAAAGATATATTACAATAAGTAATTCATTCCCACACGCAGACATGTATAAATTCGCGCTAAAACATGCTGCATGTGAATCTACGAGTACAATATAAAAATCAATGTCAAATTCACATAAGCCCTGCATCTCTTGCCGACATTCCCTGTGACAGGGGTGGCATCGGGAAAGTGAACCAATAGTTTTTCAGTATGAGTGGTCAGCCTCATAGCAATCTATAAGTCAAGGAATCATCAGATAATTTTGAATAATCTAGAAGCCAATAGAAGAGTAGTTATGTCAGGTGTACCATTGGGGAACACCAGGGAGTTTATCTTCCTCGGTAGTAAAATAACGTGGGACGGCCGGTCAAAGAGTGAGGTCGACAGCCGCAAAGACCAGACTAGACTTGTATTAAATAAAAAAGTAAAAATAATATAGACCTGGAACTGAGATTACTCTTCATCAAAACCTATGTATGGAATATCTTGATGTACGGCTGCGAGACACGGTGCCTATCCAAAGAGATAAACGGAGACTAGAGGCTTTCGAGGTGTGGTCATATAGAAGACTACTAGGAATTTCCTGGAGAGACCACACTACAAATGAGGAGGCTCTCCAAAGAATTGAAGGAGGAAGGCATCTGCTCAGGACCTTGTCTGAAAGGCGTGCAAGATGGATCGGCCATGTAATACGACAAGAAGGTCTCTTGCATGCCATAATGGAGGGGATGACCGAGGGGATCAACTCTAGGGGACGCCCACACCAAGAATACCTGGAGGACCTGTTGGTGGACGTGCGCTGCTCATCATATGCAGACCTTAAAAGAGCTGCACAAGACAGGGAAGAATGGAGGATAAGAGTGAAAGAAATTGCTGCAAGTCAATCCCAGGATTGAAACAAGAGAAGAAGAAGTCACTCGTAGATATGGGTGAAACGTCCGGAAGCTCCAGATTCCACATACCACGGCAACAGATCCCGGAAAACACCTGTCCAGCATCATCAGCCAGCCGTATAAGCCTTAAACTCTTATTCAAGACTTAAAATGATACACGATTATACTTTTGGCATAAAAACATTCGTACCATTTAACTTTGACGTTAATAAAAACTAGTATCGCAGTGTTTAAGGGATGATGTTCTGTAGTCCCTACTTATCAAAGGTTTTGTTCTGCTCTCCCTCCCCCGCTTCCACTCCCCCCTCTTTCCTCTGATGATTAATGACCAACTATAAATAATTGTCAAGGCGCTTTCTCTCTTTGTTCTATCTTTACCCTCATTTTTCTCCGGCGCCCAAAATCCGCTTAATCCGTTTCAATTCCAATTTTGACAAATCTGTAAAGTTTGCACTCCTGCCTGCCACCCGCAAGACGCCGTCACCACACAGATTTTTTAAAAATAATTTCCACCGATAAATCGCGGATTAATTTTGGAAAACTTTGAAAAATATTTGAGATAAAAAAAAAATTAACCACTTCTGTAATTTTCATTTTCTATCTAATCCAATCGTAGCTCCAAAGTTGCGTTAAAATTCAAGGTCCATTCGTGAATTGTACAAACGTAGTATGATAAAATAAATCGTACAAAAAAATACAATTTTAGAGGATATTATACTCTAATTGACATAACCGATTTGGCCGGTCATAGAATAGGGATTAAGACCCCATAGAGCGAATACGTACAAAACGGTGTTCTGGGTTTTAAATGTCTATTATGTTTACTTTTTTTTAAAAATCTTTTACTGTCAGAATGAAATAAAGAAATATATAATTTACAGATTGACCGTTTTAAAAAATAATAAAAGTTATTTGAATTCTGTCAAAATGAACACAAACTTATGAAATATTACGAAAAAATGCTATCTGGGTTCAATGAATAACTTGAATTTGTTGAACTAAAGTATACAATTTTTTTTTATAAATGGTAAGTTTATTAATCAAACTCAAAATTGACCGCATTTTTTGTTCGTGATAATGCATGTTAATTTAACAAAATAAAATTAAAAAACAGCTTCGAAATTTCCATACAATAATTGTATGAAGGAAAGCGATTCTTTAAAACCATGAAGGCTCGCGAAGTCTAATTTAGTGTTGAGGCAGTTGTTGACGGGAGAGGTCGCTTGCTGGGAGCTCTCTCACACATACACATGCAGTAACACGTATAGACACTAAAAAGTGTCTGTGTGTACAATAACCACCTTTCTATCGACCAGAGTCGAACTAAGGAAGATAAGCTAAAATGAATGAAATATTTCTTCTTTCTTCAAAAAAAAAATTATCGAAAGTTTTGAAGTTAGACCGTTGTCACGACAAAATGTCCATTGACAGAATGTCCACCGACAGAATGTCCACCGACAGAATGTTCACTGACACAATGTCCACGGACAAAATGTCCACCGACATAATGTCCATCGATACAATGTCCGCGGACAAAATGTCCACCCGACAAAATGTCCACGCGACAAAATGTCCACACGACAAAATTTTCACGCGGCAAAATGTCCACCGACAAAATGTCCATCGACAGAATGTCCACCGACATAATGTCCACCGACATACTGTCCACTGATACAATGTCCACGGACAAAATGCTCACCTACAAAATGTCCACTGAGAATATTTCCACCAACAAAATGTCCACCAACAAAATGTCCACGTGACAAAATGTTCACCGACAACATGTCCCCCGACAAAATGTCCACCGACAACATGTCCACCGACAAAATGTCCACCCGACAAAATGTCCACGCGACAAAATGTCCATACGACAAAATGTCCACGCGACAAAATGTCCACCGACAAAATGTCCCCCGACAGAATGTCCACCGACATAATGTCCACCGACATAATGTCCACCGATACAATGTCTCCCGACAAAATATCCACAGACAGAATGTCAACCGACAAAATGTCCCCCGACAAAATGTCCATCTACAAAATGTCCACCTACAAAATGTCCACCGACAAAAGTTTGCGCTTAAACATGGGGCATATGAACCTACAATGTAAAACCTTATCTCAAATGAACATAAGCCCTGCAACTCTTGCCGACCTTCTCTGAAACAGGAGTGACATTGGCAAATTGAACCATTTTTTACAGTATGGGTGGTCAGCCTCATACCAACCTATAAGTCAAGAAAGTAAAAGTTATAAATAAAAATCCAAAGAATATTGAGAACTTATGCTTTAGTCATTAAGGGCGTTGCTTAGATTACAATTTTAAAAGTTTAAATTAGTGGTATTATTTTAATAATTAATAAGAAAATATAAAAACTCTTTTGTTGTTGTTATGCAGAACCGGCCCTGTAGACTAGAAGTGTGTTTTAAAGAGGGAGACAAACATATTGTTGTCTCGTTCTTATTTGTACCAGATTAACCGAAAAATATCTGTACACAAACTATCTGTACCTACTTGGTAAAAAAAATGTTTTTTTGGTTCGCATTACAAGTGTTTGATATGTTGTGTTAAAATCGTTGCTTTTTGTAAATTACCGTGCGTAAGTTGATGTCTATTTTTAAATTTTATTTCAAGTAAGATATTTTTGCGTTTCGAGCAAAAATCACGAACAAAAATCACGAGCAAATTTGGCAGGCGGAGTGTGTTGTTTTCGGTGAAAAGCAAAAACAAGTTTGATTTGTGCATTTTTTTTTACGTTTGTCAAACAGACAGTCACAAGAGTTCATCCTGTCTTACAAAAACTGCATTTTTGTATGAGTACTAATTGAAATCGGCGCTGACTAGCAACGACCGATCATACAGAGAGCTTTTGAAGTGTATAACAACACCAAAAACGCTCCCTGAAATATAATCGAGCAGGCAAATTATTATTATTAATTAATTATATTAATTTCATTGTTAATAAATTCCTTGACTTCAAGGTTGGTATGAGGCTGACCACCCATACTTTACAAAATGGTTCACTTTGCCAATGTCACCTCTGTTTCAGGGTAGGTCGGCAAGAGTTGCAGGGCTTATGTTCGTTTGAGATTGGGTTTTATATTGTAGGTCCACATGCGGCATGTGTTAGCGCGAAATTATACATGTTTGCTTGTGGGAATGCGTTTAATATGAATCTTAAATGATGTATATCTTTTCAGCTAAGATTAAGATTTAGAATTATATATTTTTGCATTACATCACAGACCTCATGTACAATATATAATATTGTATTTTTATTTTTTAAAGCATAGTTATATTAAGCATTATACGAGTACATACATTGAGCCGGTGCGTAGTCCAGTGGCAACACTTCGGACTCGTAAATGGAAGGTTAGGGATTCGGATCCCGGCGAAACACAAAATATACCATTTATATTTCGAATGTGCTCTTCGCTGAGTTGAAAAATTCATACACCTTTACCAAAGACCGGTCACTGAAAGGTCCATCCAACCTTATAACAACTGGGTCTTGCTTTAGAATTGGTGCTTTCTACAGCGACGACCAAGCTCGCAGAGGGCCCTTGAGGTGTGATACACACAAAAACAGCGCTCACCAAATAAATCAACCTAATATTATTATAAATATAAAAAAAATAAAATGGTAAAAACATGGTTTTAATTCACTTTATTATTTTTGTTTTGCTCTAAAAATTTTCGCCTAATGAGGCATCTTCAGGAGCAGAATGGTTACAAATATATTTTAATAAAATAATTTTCAAAAATAATCAACCAATAACAAATTTTTATAAAAATATATTTGTAACCATTCTGATCCTGAAGATGCCTCATTAGGCGAAAATGAAAAATAATAAAGTGAATGAAAACCATGTTTTTACCATTTTAATTTTTAAATATTTATAAAAATGGACTTTCACTGTGTTAAGAGATCAACACTAAAAATATAATATTATTATTATTATTATAGGTGTTTTTGTATCTCTCTACGCCTGACATACAGGATTTCCTAGTTCATGCACATGTATTATTTTCTTATTAAGTTAAATTTCCTTATGTGTACAAATGTAATGTTAAGAGGTGTTTTTGTATAAATAAATAAATAATAATAATAATTATTATTATTATAGGTAGGTGTGTCACTTCAAAAAAAATTTTTTCGAGGTATTGAACTTACATCAAATTTAATTCAAATCTAATAAGTAAACTATTGGGCAAATGCCTGTGCTTTGAATTTCACGCTTCAATATGATAATCTGAAAGTTTGGCGCGTCACTGCGCCGCATCAAACTGCATCATGGTAATTGTCGTTATTGCGTTTTTAGCCGATACGAGCATTCAATTTCATTATCACAAATTGCATTATATGAACGCCCGTGCTGCTGTTCATGCACATAACCAAATCACTTTTAACAGGACTCTGGTTATACACGCTCAAATACACGACTTCTCATTGCGGCGGTGCAGTCCTCAATGACAAAATCATTAACATTGTAAATAAGCACCTTTTTAAAATGAATCCTGTGTGGGAGACTCCCTACATTTCAAGAGACTCAAGGGGTTTATGACACTTGTTGTAGTGCCGCAGAGGTGTTGTTTAAGAGCTTGGATGTCGCTACAAAGCGCCAATACTCAAGCAAGACCCAGTTGCTGTAAGTCTGGATGGACCTTTAGTGACCGGTCATTGGTAAAGTTTTTATGAATTTTTCAAAACAGCGAAGAGCATATTTGAAAATAAAAATGGTATATAACCCACAACCCTCCATTTACGAGTCTGAAGTGTTGTCACTGGACTACGCACCGGGCAAATGCTTATGGGAAATCAGGCTTTTCAAAACATTCCACCGGGCAGATGCTGAAGGATATCATATTAGACTTTTGATCAAAAGAGAGCTGGTTGAAATCCCCGGCAGTGCTACAAATCTAAATATTGGTTTTGTGAATGTGCTAAAGTCAGCACTCGTGTGTCTAAAGAACGGTCACAGATACAGCAGTTTTTATTAATGTTGCAGGGACGAACTTTTCATACAGATAAAGGAAGGCAACATAGATAAAACAAATTAATCCGAAAAATAAAGATATCCAAAGGGCTTGTTATTTTTTTAATAAAAAATAACGAAGATTTAACTTTGTTTTATTCCACTTGTTAAGTATCCTTGAGTAGTTACAACCATTTTTGGGAAACCTTGCAAACATAAAACAATTAATAATCCCTTTGATTTTCGAAGCATTTCTCAAAAATCTTTCGAAAATTTAGTAAATAAATATATAATACCTACAATTGAAGATAATATTTCAAGATGAGTTTAACTTTCAATTCTCATTAAAATTTTGATATTGTTTTAATTAGGCAAAAGGCTACATCTCATGATATTTAATGAAATCGACCTTATGCATTGTACGAGCCTTGGATGTTTGAATACCAACAGCCACCCTAGTAGAAATATCTCAAATTGTGATTCACAGGAAAATATAATTCACATATACATATTTTTTGTTGAATATATCCTGCGCATGGATGACCTGAAGCGCTATTCTGTTAAATTCCTTACAATTTAGATATCAATCCAAGTCGGAGCTTGGTAACGCTTGAGAAAGAACTCCATAGATAAAAAATCACAGTACATACACCTTATTTTTGGACACAAATCGCTATCTCGTCGCCCGAAGGTCGTAAGAAATTTAGCAGAATAGCGCTTCTAGTCGATCTTGCTGATCCACTGGTTACAAATGACTGAGAGCCAACTACAATAAACGGCGATACTAATAATCGATGTCTTATCTTGTGTACATCTATAATCTATAATCTAAGTTGCAAGGATATATTCATTCAAAGCTCTCAGATGTATGCCCACAAACAAACACGTGTAGTTCGCGCTTACAAATGCTGATTGTGTACTCACAAATAAAATCCAAACCTCAAATGAACATAAGCCCTGCAACTCTTGCCGACATTCCCTGAAACAGGGGTGACATTGGCAAAGTGAACCATTTTTTACAGTATGGGTGGTCAACCTCATACCAACCTATAAGTCAAGGAATACGAGTAATTAATAACATTTAAGTATAAGAAAACAACAAAACCTTAAAAATAAATCTATCCAAAAAAAGTCAAAAATGTCTTATGCAAAAAATGTAGCAAGCTAATAAACCAACATTACAAATCAGCATTGCAGATTAGCCAGCACTTCTTCCTGTCCTTACATACTTCTTTCATTTCATCCAAAGTCATAACTTTTTTCATACAAGCTCTCCTTTTATTATGACTCTGGATTTCCCATTCACTCGCTATTTCGAAAATGTGGTCCATCCATACCTTTCTCGGTCTTCCTCTTCCATGACATCCATCAATTCTTGCAGCATATACTTTCTTCGTCATTCTTTCCTCATTCATTCTCTCCAAATGTCCAAACCATCTAAGTATGCTTCTTTTAATCTTTACTTTCACACTTTCTCTTACACCGCATTCCTCTCTAACAAAATCATGCTTTCTGAAAATGATATAGGTACTCTGTGAACTGAATAACCCTATTGACTATAGAGAAACTTAACCTCCCAAAACCAAACTATCACATACGGATGAAGCTTATATCATGTATGTTGTTATGTAAACATTTCGTATTTGTTTTTTGAACCGATTTAATCTCGAAGTGATGTCATCGGAAAAGCGAAGATTTCATCATTAGATACGAGAAGATTTAAAAAACGGGGAATCCTGGCAGGCGTTGGAGTACCAGGGTATCAGGGTATCATAAAAGAGCAGGAGGTGTGCGAGCCGGCATTGTGAGGAGGTATTAGGAGCGCGGCTCTTGACACGCGCTATTAGGGAGCGTTAGCAGCGACGCCAGACAAAGCCGGGCCGAGACGCTCTCGAGACACTGCGAGGGCGAACAATTGAATACCTCTCGCCGCGTTCTGCACTCCCAGGTGAACGGGATTTAGTTTTTTACTCTATAATGATGCCGATTATTGAAAACCTTTGTTGTTGATTCATCAAAAAACTATATATTGTTAGAAAATAAGCTCTCAATAAAATTGTTTGCTTTAGATTGGATAGATATTTCTATACACAGTTCAGTTAAACAAAAATAATCAATTTATGTATGGGAAAATGAAAGTTTATTTAATTAAATTTTGTAAGGTAATATTCTTATTGTTTCAAAAGTCAACTTTATTGGGCCACATACACTTTTAAAGGTAACGACTAAAAATCTGTTTTCTTGGACATTTGTGAAGTTTCAATTTTTAATTCAAACACCTAACTTCATCTTGAAAAAGCGCAGAGTATCAATACATTTATTTTAGAAGTTCAAACGGTAACCATGTGAGTATTTCAAACATGACAGTGTTATGGCCGAGCGGGCCAAGTGGGCTGATCTTTCTAGCGTGTTTGGAATAGAACAACGTTGGTTCGATCCCCGCCTAGGTCATTTGACCTTGACTTTGACCCTGGTTCAACAGATGTATTTTGGTAATTATTAATTAATAATTCATTTAAATAAGCAATAATGAATTATTAATTGATGATATTAATACCTGTTTCTGGCTAGGCAGAATAGGTTGGTGAATTGTATTCCTCTTTACAAATCTATTAAAAAAAAAAAACAAAAAAAAATACATTTAAGAGTATTATAAAACAATTGAAGCAATGTCTTTAATTTAAGTTGCAAAGCAGTATTGAAATAAGAGTTTAGGTTCATTATATACACGTTTGTACCAAAGACTACGCCTTGTAAACAAAATCTTGATGCAAGGAAACTTATGGTTAGGTATGTGAACTACGAGCCTTGCAGGTTTCACCGTTTTTCTTTAAACAGGAGTAACATTGGCACAAGTCCCTTCCTTTGGTTTTGTGGGTCAGCGCTTGTACTGAGATGGCTGCGCGGCTGGTGGTTCAGATATTACATTTTTCATCCCAGCGCGCTCTCGAGATTAAAAAACTTATTTTTTGCATGACGGCAGATTGAGTAATAAAACACTGCTCGCTTCTCCTTAGTGTTGCCATCAAAGGTTTTGTTTTTATGGAAAATTTACGACCACCGGGACTCTGCTTCAGGAGCGCGTGGAGCGCTTCAGCCATGCATATCTCTTACGGATGTCAATTTTAGAAACCTTGGCATACCGCGGGGTTAAAAAACCTCTTTTACGTACGAAGCAATAGTAGACTTGCGGCAACAAATATAACGAATTTTGTTTTTATTCTTTTTAGATATTTTCAGGACTCAAAAAACTTCTCCTTTAAAATGAACAATTCATGAACATCCTTAAGGCAACAAAAGGATTATTCCTTCCTTATTTATACAGAGTAAATGTTTTTGACAAACATATCAAATGGCGCCACAGGAAAAAAATCATCCATCATCATCATCATATGATATTTACTCGATTAAATTTTTGTCTGGCATATCAAAATCAATTACCAAATAAAAAGTTATAACTTTTGAAACTTATTTTTCAAGTTTGAATGTGTATACAAGAATACAATACCTCTGAAAATTCATTGACAAAATTTTCAACTCAATTAAGATCTAATAATTATTTAAAAATTTTAAATGGGAAAAACATAGTTATAATTCACTTATTTATTTATTTTTTGTGCTCGAACATTTTTGCCTAATCAGGCATCTTCAGAAAATGTTGCGAAAATGTTCGAGCCCAAAAAATAAATAAAATAAGTGAATTAAAAGTATGTTTTATCTATTTGAATTTTAAAATAATTAAAAATGCACTTTCACTGTGTTAAAAGATCAACACTAAAAAATACAATTAAGATCTGATTGATTGAGTGAAAGCTAAAAACTTCCTATAATGTAAAACTGTATCTATAGTGAGTAAGTATGCAAATATTCAAGGACAGAGTAATTTCTCCATGAAACTAAACAACCGTTCTCCAGGACTGGAAACGTTCTCCTAAAGAAATATCGCTCAAATACAACGCGACAATAAATTGAACACATGTCTATATACTGGCGTAGCGGCGTAGACGCGTAGCACTATGGGAGCGTAGCAGTGCGCCCTTATCCCCAGAGCAATGATAAATTATTACACTTTATCTTGCGAGACATCCCTTTTGTTTAAAGTACAAACATTTCAGTGTGCAGCGCCAACAACATATTTTAATCTACGGGTGTAATTAAAAATACAAACATACATATGGTGACAATCGAAATGTAAAGTGTTTGATAGGTACATCATATGTGTGTTCCTTGACTTATAGGTTGGTATGCGGCTGACCACCCATGCTGTAAAAATGGTTCACTTTGCCAATGTCACCCCTGTCTCAGGGAAGGACGGCAAGAGTTGCAGGGTGTATGTCCATTTGAGATTTGGTTTTTATGTTGTAGGTTCACATGAGGCATGTGCAAGCGCGAACTTGTACGTGTCTGGTTGTGAGAATGCATGTAATGTGAATCTCCAATGTAACATATCTTTGCAACTTAGATAAGATTAGATTAGATTAGATCATACATGGTAAAATAAACGACAATGTTTTACAATCATACCGATAGATTTATTGAGGTTTTCTTTTTCATATTTTTCTATTAAAGATTAAATTTTAATCAGATTATTCCAGATATGTCTTGTATGTCTGATACCAATACAAAAATACATGGAAGAAGTGAACAGTCGGTGGTATGGCCGAGTGAAAAAAGGCGCATGTTTGACTAGCGTATTTGGAACAAAATACGTTGGTTCGAATCTCGTCTGGCCCACTTGACCATAACTTTGACCCTGCTTCAACACAAGCTTCTGCTTTCCCATGAATACAACTGGCCAGGCAAAATAGGTTGGTGACTTGCATTCCTTTTCACAGATCAATTTTAAAAAAGATGGGGAAAATTAAGGCTTTATAAGATCGAAGAAATTATGACAAAATGTATGATACAAGCCATGTGAATCAGTCGAAAGATCTTTGCAAGTAATAATAGAAGTAGAGGCTATGGCCACTTATTTTTTTATGTTCCAGTTTAAACCTTTAGATTAGTTTGACTTTGCCTTCAAAATTACTGAGAAATAGTGTAGGTACGTATGGTCGCATTTTTTTTCACAATAGTTTCTTCAATTAAAAGAAAATAAAATGATATGCGACTTTTTCGTGGTTAAGTTGAAAAGAAGTGATCCAATTTTGATGTTTTTGTTTTTGATTTATGAGCCTTATCCATACATTTTCTCTTTTTTTTTTTATCTCCTAATCAAGTACTGCGAGTAGAAAGCGCGTGCACAGGGTATAGGCAAATACATTTCAGAATAGATGTTTTCGCCCATTCCTTTAAAATAAATCATTTAAAATTGACTCAAGAGCTAACAATAGCTTCAATCTGAATTAAATTTTGAATTTTGAATCTCAATATCCATCTTAAATGCAATGTTTTACTATATATTGCCTACCTATTGGGCGCATGTGCCTGTATGAGATGCACGCTCCTGGCTCGAGGGTATGTAGTCTTCCAAGTAAAAGACTTGTTATGGGGTGATTGCGCGAACTCTGTGAGGAAGACGTATTTATGATGTGAGATGATTATCTCTTGTGAATGAGACGTGACACGAGGGACCCGTGACGTAGGAGCAGCTTCTACAGCAGCTTCTACTGTTCACCTTATAATACACGGTTAGACGAGAAACCAAAGACGGGTAAGCCGATATGCGATTGACAGGGTAAACTGATCTTTACCCCTGGTATAAAATATAACGCTTACGTTCCCAATCACTTCCCAAATAAATAAAAATTTTGAAAATGAAATCATTCACCTGTACCCTTAGTACGAGTTGCAAAACTTTAGTAATGTCAAGTTTACGGCAATTATTAAAGAGTGATTTCTCCCAAAATCTGCCGTTTTTGTTTGTTTGAACTTGATTTTCTTCATCACTGTAACTCTTTTGCTAAAACCATAAAGTGTAAGAAACAAAAACGGCAGATTTTGGGAGAAATCACCCTTTAATATTTTCCGTAAACTTTACTTTTCTCAAGTTTTGCAACTCGTACTAAGGGTAAAGTGCTGTTGTTTCATCCATACTTATATTTACTTTGGGAATTAACGCGATGATTTATTAATCCTTGCTCTACTTATCCAATAAAACAAATTGTGTAAGCTGAAATATACTACCATTTTTAAGATTTAATCAATATTTGAAGACTACAGGGGAAAAACAAGGAATGTCAGCAAAAATAAGTAAATAAGTTCGTAAGAAAAAAAGTAAAATCTAGTGGCATCTGTGTGTATCAAAAGCTCTTCTTAATTTGTAATGCAACAACAGTCGCCATCACAATTTATGGTGGTATTTTTGGTTCTTTGTGACATGCAATAACCGTGATTTCAAATTTCAAATTTTGATTTACTCATAATTTTCTTCAACTGAAATTCCTTGTTCTTCCCCTGTAGTCTTCATTAATTTATAGAAGAGTTCAAGGGATCTATTTTCTGTTTATTTAAATGCGATTTGAGGGTCCTAGAATTTCCTTAAACTCCTCAGTTGGGCTATGTGAAATGATACTTGATTCAGAATATGTTACAGATCCCTTATATTCATGTAAGATAATATATTTTATCATTATGCTTTTTTTCTTGAGATCAACACGGCTTATAATCAATTAATTCTTGTTTTTGTTCAAGGTCAAACTACACTACCACAACAAATATTATATTAATAGCGTTTTCCTAAGAAATCTTCGAAAAAAAGTTCTCACTAGAGGCGTCGTTAAAGTTTCCACATTTTTTTGTAAGCCCTTGTGGTTACGTTTCAACGTAAAGTTTTGTACTTGGGGCACGTACTCCGAAATAGTGTACGAAAATGGGATAACCCCTCTGTTGCTTTTCAAATAAACACTCGATGACTTCCTTACGTAGTTAACGTGTACACTTTTATGCTCGGTGATGAAAAAGTCATGTAGCTTCTTGGATGGTCCATATCGACAGATATAACTAAATAAGTGTTTTCACTGATTTCAGAATTCGTGAATAAAACATTTAATTATGTACAACTTATCATAGGAAGTGAAGTTATCATAAAGAAGAGCTCATAAACAACTTCGAAACTACAGGATTTGCATATTTTTTTTTGTTTTCTCTTGTAGAAAATAGAAAGAAATATGCATTTATCTGAGAAGCTCATGTAAGCTTAATATGTCAATTATTTAATTTTACCTTATACTTCACGATGAGCGCAAATGAAGATTTCTCCCGGCCAGGTTTTTAAGTAAGTTTGTAGAGAGATCACCGTTGCCCCTAATTGCTTTCGACGCTCGTCTCGCTCGACTGCTCGGCGTCTTTTGTTCCTACTTTTTGGCATTTATGCTTCAGTTGTCACCCTAAAGGTTGAGAAAACCGCCTCGGGCTGTCTCACAGGGCTGTGGCCTTTCAAACCTTTGTCACCATTGTGAAGGAGCGCTCAAATCTTTTGAAAACCAAAACAGCAGGATTAAATTGCATCATTATAACTGAAAGACGCGCCGCGGAAACATCGAAAATCCTTTGATTGAAAGCGAAACCGCAGAATGTGTTTGTAAATGTTCTTTAAGTAAACATAGCTATTGATTTTTGTTTACATATACGTCTGCGACATGGTATTTATGAAGAGTCTTAATCCAGAGTATGATTCAATTTTGCTTTTAGCTCGCTTGAAATCATAGATAAGGCTTTATACAACTTTTTCCGACGTGCATTATTTATTTTAGTTTTGTGTCAAAGTGCATATCAATTTACAAAGAAAAAATATTTATGTTATTTATTAAGATGTTTTCAACAATATTTTATTAAAATTGCAGATACCTATTTAAGGTTCATATTAAATGCATTCCTACGTACAGCCTGTGTAAGTTCGTGTTTAAAATACTGCAGGCGTATTAACAAAATTAAAGCTACGAAATTAAAACTTACAAAATATAAGCCCAGCGTCAAACAATCATAAAACCTACTATAATTTATACCTACTGACTAAATTTATTAAAATTAAAAAAATATTTTACTGTAATCATACCTAAAGATGACCTACTAGGTCGAAAACGTTTGTAATTTGTTTTAAAGATTTTAATCTTTTTAAATAAATTTTATTGTGAAAACTAACAGTGTTTTGTTTTGAATTCATTCAAAAAATTTATAAATTAAATCATAAAACCTGTAAATCTTATCTCCTTTCCCTGCCAATGGGGTGGTATCGGCAAAAGTTCACCAAGTTTGTACAGCATGGCGGAACAGCTTCATACCAACCTAATAGTCAATGAATAAGGAATCCTAAGTGTATACTTTTGCAACTTAGATTATAGATTGCAAATTGTTAAATGGCTAAAAATCTGAGCTTAAATCTTTTTGATTTTTTTTTACGTTGCCAACGTATGCAGCTTGCAGGCGTGTTGCAATCCAGGGCGGGAGAAAGAAAGCTGATGCCGGAGTAAGGAAGACAAATGTTGCGGAAATGAGACAGTCAAAGGCAAATTCATGAAGATTGAGGGAGATAGCGAGATGGGATGGAAGAGAACTAAGGAAGACAGATTGCATCGGGAGGTTTTCTACAAACTACCGAGTTTCAACTATTTCACCGTCCATGAATACGATTATATCCCGAAGGAAATTTTAGAAAAATCTGAGGAACTGTTTTGTTCAAATTGCGTTGGAAGATTGTTACAGGTAAGAGAGTGTTTCGAAAACTGATGAATTTAAATAAATAGATTATGATAATAGGTTATGACTCTGGAGGAAATGAAAGAAATTTCGTATGTAAGGACAGAAAGAAATGGCGGTTGGTCTGTAATGTCAGCGGCTAGGGTTTATTAAATTGGAATTAGTTTTTAGTTTTACTCATAGTCATACGTGTTATTATTTATTGATTTAAAAAAATGTAATTTGTCGTGTAAGTATATTCCTTGACTTATAGGTTGGTATGCGGCTGACCACCCATGCTGTAAAAATGGTTTGCCAATGTCACTCTTGTTTCAGGGAAGGACGGCAAGAGTTGCAGGGTGTATGTCCATTTGAGATATGTTTTTTTATGTTGTAGGTTCACATGTGGTATGTGCCTGGGTTGTAAAAATATTTAAAAAAAACAGATCGGTCTCCCATCTAGCCCTACAGCAAATGAGTGTTGCTTGAGAATTTTTGCTTTGTAGCGACGATCAAGCACACACAGGGCTCTTGAGGTGTGATTCAGTGATTAACGAATAAATCATCAATGCTTTAATGAATATCAAATGATTGGCAGTTAAAATTGTTTGTATATATATTTAAAGATACCAACATTTCTTAATCTCGTCAATTTTCCATCTCTTCTTCTACAAAAATGTTCTCTCTTCGATTACTCGACCGATTTGTGTTATGATGTCATTTGATTTGTTTTTTTATGTGGATTATATTTTGTGACCACAATCCAAAGTTGTATTTTTCAGTGGTTTTTTGATTCACACGGAGTTTTTTCACAAATTTCTTGAGTCGTTGTCACATACTGTTAGACTTCCAACTCTACTCGGGGACCAATTAAAACTTAGTCGAAAATATTGAGAATGTGTGTCACGATTGGGCAGAGTAATTATGTTCGTATGAGTCCCCGTGCACACTCTCTACCAATCAATAAGCCAACAGTCGCATAATCAATAAACTTAATTAAGCCCGATGTTAAAAATTTCATGAAAACTACTCGCACCGTGAAGACATTTATTTTACAATGGTATTATTAAAAGCACTCTAAATTATATGGTTTCGTTAGTGTGCTCAAACCCTCCTCATACCTGTTCTGTATAATGCAACTAAGCTACACATATAGTGTAACTTCTTGCCTACGTTATACCCGAAGGAGTCGCATGTGGCGATTCGGGACCTATTCATTTTTTTAGGTAAGGGGGCCGGCCTCACACCAACCACTTTCAATTGAAGTGGGAGTTTCCCAGCTCCCGGAGGGTGCTGGTTCTCATTTCTTGTGAAGGCTGAGTAAGCCTTGAGATCGAACCCTTGCTCTCGGCATGGAGTGCAAGAATTCTACCAATTGAGCTATCGACTTTTTTTACGAGCTTGATCGTCGTCGCTTCAAAGCGACAACTCTCAAGCAATACCCAGTTTCTGTAAAGCTGGATGGACCTTTGGTGACCGGTCATTGGTAAAGGTTTTATGAATTTTTCAACGCTGCGAAGAGCAAATTTGAAAATATAAATGACTTGTCTTGAATGAAAATGTATGAAATTTATTCTTTCCTTAGTATTGCTTTTGTAAATTCCATACATTTTTTCCGTTCATACGATTGAGGAGAGTCTATGTTATGTTTTCTATTCGACAAAGAGTTCAACATATATTTTGTATCGTTTGTGTATTAACACTGAAAATTTATATTGCTTTAAAAAAAATAGAATTAAATTCCAATGAAACACTATTTTTTTTCACCAATTATAAATTTATTTCCAAAATAATTAATGATCGGTGAAATAAGTTCTACATGTATTTGACAAAAAAATATATTAAATTTTCGGATACAAGCTGAATTCAAATCAATGAATTGCTCAAGAGCAGATACTCACGTTTATAGGTCAAACTAACATTTATTCTAGGATTATCGTATTTACTTAATTACTCACATAAGTATATTGATTTGATATCTACGTAGTGTACATATTAGATCCTTCACCTCACACTTCAATGAGCCGTGATATTAATCGCCTTGTCCCCTCCCATCAAGGGTCATCACGTATCACGCGTGAAGAGAAACTTCAGGTACAGTCAGTCCACACACTGATGTACCGTCCTGCTGCTGTGGGTCCTTCTGACACATACACACAGGACAGGTATGAAGGGGGTTTGAGCATACATGTACCCGCTGTCCACTGGAATAGGGGGGCCGTACTCAGTACATGATTATGAGTACAGTCCCCCTACTCCAGTGGGTGGACTGTACCTGGAGTTTCTCTTCACAAAGGCCGCGGATGTCACATACAGAGAGGTGAGCGGCTCTGAACAGACTTGTTGTTCTCGCAAAGCAACTTCATGACAAAAAACATTTTCACTTTACCCCTTATTCAACATCTTTCATTACATTGTGTAACGAGATGGATTTGTTTGTTAGGTAAAATGGAACATGAGATTTGAATTTGAATGAAAAGGAAAACAAAGGAAGGCAGAAAGGGAAAAAAAGCTTGCCTGGCGGGATAGCCACAAGCCTGTGTAATTAAGAATAAAGAATATTATTGTGCTGTGGTTAATTGTGTATACATTGTGAAAGAAATAAAAGTAAACATATTAAAGTGGCTGTTATATTATTAATTGTGTCAATCAGCAGGACTATTGGAAAAACCCTCACATTTTGGCGCCCAACGTAAAAAAAATAATCTGTAAATGAAATTCCTATGAAGAAAATTTTTCACAAACAAAAACAAAGTATTACATATGAAGGTAAAGTTTTTAAAAAATTGATGGACTGATAAATTTATTAATGAAAAATAAATTTAAATATTGGGAAAGATGTGATACATGTTAAAAAAAAAAAAAAAAAAAAGTTATTTAAATGAATTGATTAATAAACTGGTGAATGTTTATTATGTATTGTTATTGATTATTTTGAATTGTTGAATTAAGTATTTAAAAAAAAAAAAAAACAAATATTTGTTTATAATATTGAATATGAAATTTGTGTTAAAAAAATATATATATTAATTTTAGTATGAAAATAATTGGTATTGTTAAAAAATGTATTAATGACTGAATAATGTATCAGAAACAGGTTTTTTTTTTATTTTCATATTTTTGAAATTTATCCTTAAAATAAAACAAAATATGTGGCGCCGGCTGAGCATTATGATACATTATTTACTCATTGTAAAAGAAAAAAAAAAAAATTGGGAATGTTTTTTTTTTTTTATGAGAGGAAGGAGGTGTATTGTAACGAGATGGATTTGTTTGTTAGGTAAAATGGAACATGAGATTTGAATTTGAATGAAAAGGAAAACAAAGGAAGGCAGAAAGGGAAAAAAAGCTTGCCTGGCGGGATAGCCACAAGCCTGTGTAATTAAGAATAAAGAATATTATTGTGCTGTGGTTAATTGTGTATACATTGTGAAAGAAATAAAAGTAAACATATTAAAGTGGCTGTTATATTATTAATTGTGTCAATCAGCAGGACTATTGGAAAAACCCTCACAATTGTTATCTGTAAATATGATTTTCCTTGTTGTTTACACGTATGTTCATACACGTGTTCAAAGGTTTGTCTGGATTGATATAGCAACCTTAAATGTAAAACTAAATGAGAAATCGTGAATAAAACATATTTAAAAAAATTAAAATTAAAAATAAAAAACAAATTGTATTAGGTTACGGGGCGAGTAAAATTTAATAATGTACGACATCCACCTATTAAATTTTACTCGCCCCGTAACCTAAAACAATTTGTTTTTTATTTTTAATTTTTTTTAAAATGAAAGGTTACAAAGTGACTGCCTCATCAATTAATAAAACATATTTTTATTAGGAGTAACTTCGAATAGACCTCTGAACTACAGGATTTTTACACTTTTTTAGTGTTTTCTTTTGTAGAAAATAGAAAAAATGTGTATTTATCTGAGAAACCCGTGTTAGCTTAATATGGTCTAATGTACGTCTGTATTCAGTTTACCATTTTAGGTAGCGATATTATGTTTTCAAATGATAAATACAAAGCATATTCCTGCGTATTCATAGAAGTGAGATTTGGGCAATAATTTGCGTATTATTTTTTGGTGGAAAAAAAACATTTGACGGTAGTATAACCAAGTCATACATATTCAAAACTTTAACTCAAACAGTGCAATGTATGCAGATGCTCGTACTTGATTATAGAAAAAATAACGATGTGCAAAATTGGATATTGTGTAGAATACAAACATCCTTTTCATGTAACATTTAAAGATTGAAATGCTGATTTTCGGGACTAACATCAAATGGTCATAAAAGTTAATAATAAAAAAAACGGTTGATTTCATTGGTGATTGCTGTGTGAATCACACTTCAGGAGTCCTCTAAAAGCTTGGTCGTCGCTAAAAAGTAATAAGTCTCAAGCACGACGTATTGCTTAAAAGCTGAATGTACATAAATTCAACCTCGCGAAGAGCTTATTTGAAAAATAAATGAGCGTTTTTTTTGCTTTTGTGTTCCGCCAGGAATCGAACCCACTACCTTCCGATAACGAGCCCGTTGCGTTAAAAAATCTGTTGATATAGGTGGATGTCTTTTTTTTGGAAAATTGTGAATATTCGTATTTTTATCCATTTGAAATGTGGTGGAGATAGAGCGAGGGGAGCGGGAAGGTATTTCCCGCATAATCCCCTGGGTGGACCCTGACTTCAAAAAGATACACGCGTGTTTTTTGTCCGTTATGAAAATGTTTTACACACGACCTGCTCGGGGGTGGCCAGCATCGCTCTGACCACTGCTGCTTAAAATTCAGCCATTGCTTCGTGCAGTTACGTGCGCAAACATTCAAAACATAAACTCTTCAAATTATTGAGCAAGAAAACGTATTATTTATTCTCGGAAACAATTTATTACCCAGAGGTTAACGTGTTTTCTGCACAGAGAAAGGTTTGAGAATAAATGCAACAAAAGTACTTCATTTAGATATCTTGCTCAATTTCTCAATGCTTTTGTATTTGCACGATCTGAAAATAAAGAAAAAAGGTGATGGGTATGAATTAATTTAGGGTGATATACAAGGATAAGTGGAAGCAACTTTGTAGAGGCTTTGATCCACCTAGCTGAATTGTGACCAAGTTAAAGTTACTTCGTTAGAGAAGATTTAGTTATCAGTTAATAAAGAAGGACTTCTTGTTTATGTAGGAACAAAAAATCTTGATCTATACAAAATGATCGATTATAATCTATAATCTATAATCTAAGTTGCACGGATATATTCATTCAAAGCTCTCAGATGTATGCCCACAAACAAACACGTGTAGTTCGCGCTTACAAATGCTGATTGTGTACTTACAAATAAAATCTAAACCTCAAATGAACATAAGCCCTGCAACTCTTGCCGACATTCCCTGAAACAGGGGTGACATTGGCAAAGTGAAAGTGATTAAATTGTAAAAAAATAAAAACTGAAATGGCATCGAATATTAAAATATTGTTCCTCAGATAATAAATTGGAAAAAGACGTAGGTATGTATATTTCATGCTAAATTTTCAATCGCTCCTTAGCTCAATAATATAAGTATTTTGTTTGTGATCAGCTTTATACCAAATTTCTAGAAAACGATACCATTATCACGTTTTTCTTGTAAAAGTAGTTGAATTTATAAAATCACTTGAATTGATACATAGTCAATATATTATTTTATTTCTGTAAAATAAAATGCAAAAACAATATTTGCTGTACGAGAAAGTGTATCACAACCGGTTTATTTACCTATAAATCTGACAATGTAGCTTTGTTTATAAAAAAGGCTCCCCCACCCTCTCCTATAGATTGTGAATGTCGTATAAAAGTTTCATCTCATCCCCTGACATATTCATATATTCAAACCATCGCGTCTCGGCGCAAGAGGAAGGGAGGGGGGGGGGCTGTAAGGGTAGGTACCTACTTACTAAGGTGGGCCGATTTTCAAAAAAAGCCGTTTTAACTTATGTAACAGTGGTAAAAAAATGCACAAATCGGCATATGTTGTACAAAATATATTTTTTTAGAAATTCAGTAGAAGAAACAATGCTTTAATTCACTTTTATTTATTTTTTGCCCAAACGTTTTCGCCTCATAAGGCATCTACAGGAGCATATTTGTTACAAATATTAAATGTCAATCCTACTAGTAACATTTAACGCGCTAACTTTTGAGCAAAAAATAAATAAAAGTGAATAAAACTATGTTTTTTCTAATGAATTTATAAAAAAATACTATGGACTTTGACTGTGTCAGCAGAAATACCATGAAAAATATAAAATTCATAATAACATCTTTTCGCTCTCTGGAACCAAATTTAAAAAATCTAATGTGATGAATTGAATCAATAAAAACAAACGTTTTCAAGAAGAGTTTTCTATGTTGCACTCAAGCTGTATTAAGGTGTCTTACATAAGATAGAAGAAAAAGTCTCAATTTTAGCACAAATACACAAGAAATATATGAATTCACCCAATATAATCAAGTCCCAAAAAATACTGCTGTCATTTGAAGTAAAAAGTGAATTTAACACAGGTTAAAAAACTAAGTAAGGACCGGTCCGTAGTCCGTAGTGGCAACACTTCGGACTCGTAAATGGAAGGTTGTGGATTCGGATCCCGGCGGAGCACAAAAATATACCATTTATATCTCGAATGTGCTCTTCGCTGGGTTGAAAAATTCATAAAAACCTTTACCAATGACCGGTCACCAAAGGTCCATCCAGCCTTACAGCAACTAGGGTCTTGCTTGAGTATTGGCGCTTTGTAGCGACAACCAAGCTCGTACCCCTCTGCGGCACTACAACAAGCGTTATGAGTCTTTAGAATCTAGGGAGTCTCCCGCACAGGATTTCTTAAAATAAAATAAAAAGTAATATTTCTCAATATCAACAGTGAATTCAGAAAAATGAATTGAGAAATGTTTTAATCAATAAATAATTTACAAGTGAAAAGAAAAGTTTGATATTTTATACAATTTTACGCCAAATTACTCACAACAGTTGACATATTTTCGCGACTCCTGTGGAACCCAAGATGATTTAGAGAATAAGTAAATAGAAATCAGAAGCATAGCTGACATAACTAAGAATAATGTGAGCCTTCTTAGAATGCTTAAAAAAGAAACAAAATATTGGGGTTCACCCTAACCTAAATATTCCCATGTACACACGATGTCGGATGACACCTTGAGCGAGTCACATAGCTACGCATATGTCACTTCCTCTGTATCACATGCGACATGTAAAGCGAATACATGGGACCTATATTGGAAGAGCGATATTAAAAAGGTAAAAATATCCATACAAAACAAACACTGGAGAACAGGCATTTCAAACAATACAATGCCCAATAGAAAATATCATATCGCACGTTTAATAATAAAGAGCATTAACTCAAAAAACATAATTGTTGGGAAATCACGTTTGAAGTTCAGACAACCAGTACAACTTGTATGAGATGGAAAAGGCGGCCGATGTTTTATCTCGGTCATATTCGTCCAAATTGAACGGCTGTCGCATTCTACCTATTCTTCTCGCATTGTTCTTGCGTTTTATTACAAAATCTCGATTTTCCCAATTTTCGAGTTATTTCTCTTTATTATTAAGCGTGCGATATGTATGTAGTTTTAATTAAAACAAACCGCATTGTTATTGAAAATGTACCGTAACAAAATAATTATATCATTTTCACCTTTCTTGACACGTGTTTCTAACATGTTATTGAAAAATATTTTGTTTTCGACGGTTTCGCAAACGCCTTCGCTCATTTTATAATTATACTTTTAAGATTACATATTTTGTTGTTGTTTCTGTTTGCTTGAAACATCGATATGACTCGATAAGCAAGCTAATTAAAAAAAGAGGAATGGCGAAAACCAGAGCTCGGATTGATAAAACCATAATAAACGTGTTTAATTATTGACCTGAAAGAGTTAATTGTAATTTTTAATGGATTTTTGATAAAAATGTGAAGTTTGCCCACCGGGTTGTTGTGAATATATGTATTTGTTTGGTTACTTTGCATTAAAAAACTAAGAAAATGAGACGTTGATGGTTGAGATGTACCTATTCAATTAGTTTTCGACTTTCATCTCTTTTCGTAGTTACTATGACAATCTATGGCGTAGAGGCCAAATAAAAATATTGCAACTCCATTGATGACTCCCAAATAAATATTCATCTACTTTGTTTCTATTTGTGCAGAGATTGACTATTATCTTTCCCACCTGCGGTTTCTTCTCTCTCGCTAAATAAAACCATTACAGTATTTTTTTCACACTGTAAAGTATATAAGCCCCTAAAGCTCATTTTTGCGGTATTAACATTTCTTAAGCTGGTATTCAGGTGCTTACATTCTGTAGGCAAAGTTAGACTATAAGCTAATATGAACATAATATTTATCACTTGGGTTGAAACCCTGTAGTGGTGCGATAAAACACTAAGGTTACTGTATCTGATACAATTTTTAGTCTATTATATATTGAGTTTGAAAATGTATTAAAGACTGGCTAACCTAACATTTCAAAAGTATCAATACTGAAAGAAAGGTTAACACAATTTGGAACTGCCAAATTTTTTAGTGAATATCTGTAAAAGGTGGTTTTATTGACATTAAAATGTTAAGGAGTATTTGTCAAGGCAACTTTTAGATCAGTATGATTTCAAAAAATACAATTAAGTTCATGCCTTCTTGTTAGAATCTCTAAAATAAACGTTCCATCAATATGTGATTCAATAGAGTATTATATGTAATTGTTTCACATTCGGAAATTTCCTACTATTCCGCAACTCAAAATAATGATGTATGAGAACACAGAAGATAAACATCTATCCGGTTTGATTTGTCACTACTTTGTATTGAGTATATGATACCGGATGATGCTTCACGGCTGTATCTGATACTGGAGACTCCCCTGTCACTAGTGGCTGTATGTATGTAAGACGCTTGCCAGCTAATACCGGTCGCTTCACGGCTGTATCTGATACTGAGAGACTCCCCTGTCACTAGTGGCTGGTATGTATGTAAGACGCTTGCCAGCTAATACCGGTCGCTTCACGGCTGTATCTGATACTGAGAGACTCCCCTGTCACTAGTGGCTGTATGTATGCATGTAAGACGCTTGCCAGCTAATATCGGTCGCTTCACGGCTGTATCTGATACTGGAGACTCCCCTGTCACTATTTGCTGTATGTATGTATGTAAGACGCTTGCCAGTTAATACTGGTCGCTTCACGGCTGCATCTGATACGGAGAGACTCCCCTATCACTAGTGGCTGTATGTATGTATGTAAGACGCTTGCCAGCTAATACCGGTCGCTTCACGGTTGTATCTGATACTGAGAGACTCCCCTGTCACTAGTGGCTGTATGTATGTATGTAAGACGCTTGCCAGCTAATACCGGTCGCTTCACGGCTGTTTCTGATACTGAGAGACTCCCCTATCACTAGTGGCTGTATGTATGTATGTATGTAAGACGCTTGCTAGCTAATACCGGTCGCTTCACAGCTGTATCTGATACTGAGAGACTCCCCTGTCACTAGTGGCTGTATGTATGTATGTAAGACGCTTGCCAGCTAATACCGGTCGCTTCACGGCTCACGTTTTATACACAGGCGATTAGTGTAAGCCTAAACGACTTACTTATTTATAAATGCTCCTCCTAATTGCTTGTCATTATGGAACAGCCGGGATAAACATTGGGCAGATTCACATGCTAACAACCCGTCTAGTTATCAAATATCAACATGATCTTGTGCCAAAAATATATGATATTTGATATTCATATTGTTACGTTTTTCCTGGGTTCTTTTAATTAAAACACAAGTTTAACACAAGTTAGCCATACAGTTTATTTACACAGACTTTCTTACAATAGATTTATTTTTAACAGACTTATTCTAACAGATTTATTTTAACACACTTATTTATTTCGTACAGATTACATTTATTTTACACCTTATTGGTCGCCCTGGCAACTAGATACTCCTCTGTGTGAGTGCTTCGAAGACTGACTCGCTTCAGCCCATTGTCGCCCTTCTTATAGCGGAACCTAGGGGCCATTCCAGCCTGCCCTAGAAACTTCCACTACCACAGTTGTATAGACGATTCTGGACATATTTATTTCATGAAGAGTCCATTTCCTACCTACATACACACCTTACAATTACAATCGTCTGGGCCAGAACATTCTCTCAAAACACACGTACACCAATAAACATCTACCAGTGTATTTCGTTACATTATCCCCCCCTTAGACTGTTCCGCCCCGGAACAGTCTTTTCTTTAAGAAGGTACGGGCAGTTTGACCCACAGTTGCATCCAGTGGTCAGGAAAAATGACGTTCCACGGAATTTTCCCCTTAGGGTTTTGCCCGTCATTGCTGGCTGGTGTGGGGGGGGGTGCTTTCCTCTTGGCGGCCGGCATGGGCGCCTTTCCTTGGCTGGGGGCACCGCTTTGCGTCCCCGGGCGGCCACCGCTCCTAGGCCCCGCTTGCTCGCCGGCGTCAAAGGATCAGAATCCTTGGTCGTCGGAGCCGCTCTCCTGCTCGGAAGCGAAGTTCTCACTCTCGCTCTCGTCCTCTGACTCGCTGGGTTGCTTCCTGCCGCGCCATGCTTGGGTCGTCCCTTCTGCTTGCTCTGCTTGGCTGAGCCCCTGCGGGCGGGGGCGCGGCGCCTGCGGGAGGGGTGCTTTCCTCTTGGCGGCCGGCATGGGCGCCTTTCCTTGGTTGGGGGCGCCGCCTTGCGTCCCCGGTCAGCCACCGCTCCTCGGCTCCGCTTGCTCGCCGGCTCCTGCGTCAAAGGATCAGAATCCTTGGTTGTCGGAGCCGCTCTCCTGCTCGGAAGCGGAGTTTTCACTCTTGCTCTCGTCCTCTGACTCGCTGAGTGGCTTCCTGCCGCGCCATGCTTGGGTCGTCCCTTCTGCTTGCTCTGCTTGGCCAGCTCCGTGGGCGCGCCCCTCTTGTCCAAGCCCAGCTTCTCGCACAGCGTCCGCAGCTGCTTGGGCTCCAGCTTCTGCACCTCCTCCAGCTTGGCCTTGTGCTCAGGCGTGTCCTTCTCAAACTCGTAGCCCTTGAACTTCTTTTTGTTGCGCTTGATGAGGTTCGTGCGGCACAATTGATTGTACCGGAACTTGAGGTCCTCCATCTTGAACCTGGAGATGGCCACCTCCACGTCGGGGATGTGGTCGATGGGGATGCCCCGGCCCGCGGGCACGGGCACCGGCGGCTCCACGGCCTTCTTCTTCTTGGCAGCCTCCTCCACGGCCTCCTCCGCCTTCTTCTTGGGCGCGGGCTTCTTCTTCACACTGTTGGCCTTCTTGGCCTTGCCCTTCTTGTCCTTGGCGTCCTCATCCTCCTCCTTGGCGTCCGTCTCCTCCTTCGCATCCTTGTCAGCCTTCACCTCGGCCGAGTCACTCTTGCCGTTTTCAGCCGACTTGACATCATCTTTGTCATCTTTGCTGTCAGCTGCGTCCTCAGCCTTGAGCTGGCCGTTGTTTTTGGCCTTCAGGTCTCCCTTCCCCAACTTCTGAGATGACTCATCCTCAGTTGACATATCGGCCTTTTTGTCATCCTGATTATCACTTAATTTTACACTATCAGTGTCCACCAACATTTTTAAGGCTAGGTTTTTAGCCATCTCCTCCTTCCAACCAGCTAGGTCTTCCCTCAAGCTCTTGAAGTTGGCAGCCATCTTTGTTTTAAACTCTTCCACGGCTCGCTCGCGGTCCCCTCCAGACGCCATGACAAAATATGCCGGGTCTTCGCCTGACTGTTCCAAGGCCTCCATGAGGCGTGCCTGTAAGGCCGCCTTCCCTCCTGAGGTCTCCAGGTCCCTCTCCAGAAGCTCATTCTTAAGCTCATAGACTTTGAGGTCCTTGATGTTCACCTTAGCCATTTTTTATTTTAACAAACTTCAAAACAAAAATATTTGCAAATTTATTTAATACGGGTTATGAGTTTTATATATAAAGTTATTTTAAATACGTACTTTAGCAAAATAATAATTTATCTAATTATACTGACGGTAGGTAGGTACCGCCTTTTAATATTTATTTTTAAATTTCAAATAATGATATTAGATAATGATTATTTACTTTGCTTCGTCATCGGCTAATGAGTATTTACAAACACTAACGCAATATTATTAACACGTTATCTATCCACACTTCAATCAAATTTTTAGCGGGTAACCACACGATCGTTTTTAATTCAAGTTTAATCAGTTTTATTTAAAACTTTTTTTTTTTTATTCATCAGTTTTTATTATGTTGTCCACATATATTTTTCAAAAGTCTCAAGCACAGTTTTTACTTGGTACTTGGTTTTAAACTTCACACCGACACCATTGTTACGTTTTTCCTGGGTTCTTTTAATTAAAACACAAGTTTAACACAAGTTAGCCATACAGTTTATTTACACAGACTTTCTTACAATAGATTTATTTTTAACAGACTTATTCTAACAGATTTATTTTAACACACTTATTTATTTCGTACAGATTACATTTATTTTACACCTTATTGGTCGCCCTGGCAACTAGATACTCCTCTGTGTGAGTGCTTCGAAGACTGACTCGCTTCAGCCCATTGTCGCCCTTCTTATAGCGGAACCTAGGGGCCATTCCAGCCTGCCCTAGAAACTTCCACTACCACAGTTGTATAGACGATTCTGGACATATTTATTTCATGAAGAGTCCATTTCCTACCTACATACACACCTTACAATTACAATCGTCTGGGCCAGAACATTCTCTCAAAACACACGTACACCAATAAACATCTACCAGTGTATTTCGTTACAATATAAAAGTTGCATAATGCTCTCACAACATATCTATTATCAAGTTACAAAGAGATATCTAAACATCTAAAATTGATATCAAATGCATGCCCACAAGTGATCTTGTGTAAGTTAGCGCTTACAAATGCTGTATGTGTACTAACAAATTGAAATCCAAACCTCAAATAAACACAAACCCTGCAATCATCCGACCTTCCCTTAAACAGGGGTGACATTGGCAAAGTGAACCATTTTTTACAGTATGTGGGGTCTGCCTCATATTAAACTATAAGTGCATAATATACTGCGTACTACTGTGTAGAAACAAAATCAGCAATCTTGATTTTTTTGATATTGAGACAAGTAATTTTATTTTATATTATTTATCACTCATTCCATGAAAAACGCTACCGTATGCCTCACAAACAAAGTTGCACAAAGAATGTCATTTATTTTTTAGTATAATAGAAAAAGATGTAAATTTATATATGCGAAAGAAAAACAAGACATTTATGTTGGTTTTATAATTTTTCTACCATGTCAAAGTTGAGCAACGTGTAAGGGATTATAAAGGAGATTTATAATACTAGACGGTGGCAACTATCATACAGCTAACTGTCATGTTACGGTGATACTGACACTTCACTAGTTTGGGAAATTTCCAGAACTTCATATGAGAGTGGTTGTTATGTTATAAAAGTTCGAATTTCAATTATTAAAAGGTATTTCCGACAGATCAGCATCAAAGTAACACCCGTTACACAAAACAGGTAAAAGTTAATTTCATTACTTCATTTTACAAGTAATTAAGGTCCAGCTTTGTGAAAGTAAGGGTATGTTTGTAACTTATTTGTAAATACATCGAGTTTTGATGTAAACATAATCTAAGGTGTTTTATTTAAATTCAAAATGTTGTAACACCCGTGACATTACGGGTGTTACGTAAATATATTGTCTTGGTAATGTGTTTTTTTATTACTGTATTTACTTGTAAATATAACCAGTAGTATTTTGTAGTGTTTTATAGTGTTACCAGTCTATGTTGGCGTTTAGTATTATCTCAAAATTGCCTAAATATTACATGTAGTATACATTTCTGTTAAAATTTTGATTAGAATGGATTGTAAATCCCAACTTCGCTTAAGTTGAGTAAACGCCCCAGCCATTTTGGTTGGCAGGACATCAGAAATGCTGTTAAAATAGTCATTATGGACACAAATTGTGACATCTGGGACGACGAAGATCTGCAGCCCGTAGCAATGCTGAAAAACATTACAGCTGAAGAAATTTTACAGCCTGGATGTTCAGGACTTAATGCTGAGAAAGTTCCATACACCAACATATATAGGTACAGATTCAGAAGATGAAGCGGAACCGTTCGCTTTAGTGCCTCACAAGTCAAAAACATTCAACCAGGTGTTTTCATACTGGCCAAGATACTTCCTGAAGGCATTCGTAAGCGAAGTATTGTATACAAATATGCTGGTGTATGCCAAAGTGGTGTGAGATGGAGAAGTAAGAATAATGTTTTTTAAGGTGGCTAGAGAATCTGCAAAAATATTTATTTGCAATGAAAAGGTCATCCCCGACATCTTCTTCGAAAACATAATAAGTATTCTACCCAATCCAGCCCTCATCTATAATCTATCTATCTATAATCTGAGTTGCAAAGATATATTCATTCAAAGCTCTCAGATGTATGCCCACAAACAAACACGTGTAGTTCGAGCTTACAAATGCTGATTGTGTACTTACAAATAAAATCCAAACCTCTAATGAACATAAGCCCTGCAACTCTTGCCGACATTCCCTAAAACAGGGGTGACATTGGCAAAGTGAACCATTTTTTACAGTATGGGTGGTCAGCCTCATACCAACCTATAAGTCTTCACCAAAGGAAACCGTACTTAAGAAATCCTGTGCGGGAGACTCCCTAGATTCTAGAGACTCTAGGGGTCTATGACACTTGTAGTGCCGCAGAGGTGTACGAGCTCGGTCGTCACTACAAAGCACCAATACTCAAGCAAGACCCAGTTGCTGTAAGGCTGGATGGACCTTTGGTGACTGGTAATTGGTAAAAGTGTGTGAATTTTTCAACCAAGCGAAGAGCAAATTTGAAAATATAAATGGTATATTTTTTGTGCTCCGCCGGGACTCAAACCCACAACCTTCCCATTCAGAGTCCGCAGTGTTACCACTGAGCTACGGACCGGTCAAGTGTGTATGAAAACCGGATGTAACACCGAACCGGAACACCGGATGTGTATGAAAAATGAAGAAAATGGCTATAAATATTATTTCTTTGTATTTGCCCATTATTATTGTTATTACTTCAATAAAGCTACATTATTATTTCTTAAAACCGTTGCTTTATTTCGTACTCGTAACACCCGTAACAAAAGCTTGTAACACCCGTTACATTTTCAAAATTTAAAATTAAAAAAAATAATCACTCAGCATGAAAACTGAGTAATGTTTTAGAATTATAATATACTAAGTTATGCAATTTCAGTTGAAAAAATATAACCTATCTTTGAAAATTCGCAGAAAAATGCAATTATGTCAGTGTACCCAGGAAGTATGGGAAAAACTGAGTAACACCCGTAACGGGTACTTAAGTTTCATTTTGTCTTTTTTTACAAATATTAGCCATCCTTTTACTATTGTGTCATCACTAGTAGTGTAAAAGGTATGTGTTAAGTGAATATTACTAATACACTGTCATACAAAATACTAGAGATTTTTAATCTTATATGCGTACGATCTGTAACACCCGTTTCATGGAATGAGTGTTATGTAATTTTCGAAAAAAAAGCTTAGATTACCGCCTTTGGTTCAATTCAACTCATATGCGACTTTTTTCTATTAGAGAGAAACCAATCAATTTTCTACCACGCCAGATTTTTATCACAAATAGAAAAAAAAAATGTACCGAAACAAAGAAAAGAAAAGAAAAGCGCGGGAATCCTTGTTTTATTGCTGTCTATAAATGAAAAAGTCAAATCTGTCCCGTTCACATATTTTTGTCTCCTGGCTTGGCGCTATGCGGCTATACGTACGTTATAGAAGCAAGCTCTCTGTTCCGCTTTATATGCATTGGTTTCGGATGAAAATTGAATATTTCAATAGCTTCGTTTCACTCATCCGAAGTGCTGGCTTCATATTATGTGCCGCATTGTGTCGAAGAATTTCGCGAACGAAACAGATGTACAAGATTTCGTAGCAAAAAATGAAAGTTTGCGGATGGGTTAAAGAATTTCATTACATTTATTCCTGAGAGCTTTCGTCGTTGTATGTAATGCGAATTTATTCAGAAAAATGTATGAAACGTTATATTTAATTGATGGGAGACTAAAAATAGTACGAGTAACATGTCTGTGTCTTGTATGTCTAATCTAATCTAAATTGCAAAGATATGTTACATTGGAGATTCACATTACATGCATTCTCACAACCAGACACGTACAAGTTAAAAACCAAATCTAAAATGTGATCTCTCTTTTTGTCTTTTCAAATTATTATACACCAAGTGGCAGGTGGAATATTAACTTAAAAAATGTGTAATTTGCAAACTTTCTCTTTTTTCCTTTAAAGTTTCAACAAAATACAATTTGATGGATTGCCACCAATAAAAAAAAACAGAAGGATCTCCCATAATTTGGAGATAAAACTCCTGAACGCCGATATAAGTAAATAAGTACTGCATACATAGGTGTGCAGTTGTTTCAACTTTAGCTTATGTTATTTTCAGCTGAAAAATCTACCTTCACGGTCTCCGTTATTTTGTCATTTTAATTAAGTATTCTTACGATAAACTATATTTGAAACCGCCATTTCAAGTTTTTATTTGTCAACTTACAATATAAACTTCAGATTCTGAGATTTTTTTTATTTGAGATTAAAAACTGATTATAAAACTTCACTTATAAAATCATTAATCTTGAATCATTAAAATTGAAGGGATTTTTGGTCGGGGCGAAAGAAATTTGTTTAGAAAAATGACAGAAGAGAATGAATTTAGGATTTTGAAAGAAGAAATAAAAGTATCTATTGAATGTTTGAAGAATGGAAAGTCTGCTGGGTTTGATGGAATAAATGGTGAAATGTTGAAAGCAGGAGGTGAATGCGTGATAGATTGGATGTACGAATTATGTAAGCTTTGTGTGAATGCAGGAGTAGTACCGATAGATTGGAGGAAGGCAGTCATTGTTCCCATTTACAAAGGTAAAGGGGACAAAAAAGACTGTCAGAACTTCAGACCAATCAGTCTACTCAGTATACCAGGAAAAGTCTTCTGTAAGGTGACTATAAAAAATGTGATTCTGACTACTAGTGAAAGGATTTCCGATATACAGTCCGGCTTTATGGCCGGTAGAGGCTGTGTTGATCAGATTTTTACTCTACGACAACTTGTTGAAAAACAATTGTCGGTGAGGCGGAAGCTGTTCACGGCCTTTGTAGATCTGGAAAAGGCTTTTGACTCAGTAGACAGAGGTATGTTATGGGATGTTTTGAAAGCATACGGAGTGAATGGGGCTCTCCTAGGTGCGGTGCATGCCAACTATGAAAATAGTAAGGCATGTGTTCGTATTGATGGTGAGTATAGCGAGTGGTTTGAAGTTTATAAGGGTGTGAGGCAAGGATGTGTGATGAGTCCATGGCTATTTAACATAGTCATGGACAAGTGTGTCAGAGATGCTAGACTTAATGATTGTGGATTGATGATAGGAGAGAGCAAAGTGAGTGTTCTACTGTATGCAGATGATGCAGTTCTTGTATCTGATTCAGCAGTAGAATTGCAAACAATGCTCTCTAGATTGAATGAAGCTTTGTTAGGTAACCATCTGAAGTTAAATGCAAGTAAGACGAAAGTATTGATTTTTGAAAGAGATGATGAAAGTATGAATTATGAATTTAAAATTAATGGAATGAATGTTGATGTCGTAAATGAGTTTGTATACCTGGGAAGTAAGTTTGAAAAAGATGGAAGAATGACCGGTGAATTTGAAAGAAGAGTAATGAAGGGCAGGTGTGTACTGGGTGCCACAACTTGTATCGCCAAAAATCAAAACATATCAAAAAATGCTCGATTGGCGGTACGCAGTGGCATACTTTTACCCACCTTGATGTATGGAAGCGAGGCCTGGACGGTGAATGAAAGTGAAATTAGTAAAGTCCATACTGTTGAAATGGACTTTCTAAGAAGTATGATTGGGAAAAAACGGAGTGACAGGGTGAGGAATGATTTTGTAAGAGAAGAATGTGGTGCAAGAGAAAGTGTGAAAGTGAAGATTAAAAGAAGTTTGTTAAGATGGTTTGGGCATATGGAGAGAATGAATGAGGAAAGACTGACGAAGAAAGTATATGTTGGTAGAATAGATGGATGTCGTGGTAGAGGAAGACCGAGAAAGGTATGGATGGACCAAATATCCGAAATTGCGAATGAATGGAATATCCAGAGTCATAATAAAAGAAGAGCTTGTATGAAGAAGGTTATGACTCTGGAGGAAATGAAAGAAGTATGCAAGGATAGAAAGAAATGGCGGTTGATCTGTGATGTTGGCGGCTGAGGTTTGTTAAAGTAAAATTGGTTTTATGATTTAGTTTTTATGTCCATGTATATATTGTGATTTATTGTTTTTAAAAAAATGTAATTTGTCATGTATGTTCCTTGACTTATAGGTTGTTATGCGGCTGACCACCCATAATGTAAAAATTGGTTCACTTTGCCAATGTCACCTCTGTTTCAGGGAAGGACGGCAAGAGTTGCAAGGCTTATGTTCATTTGAGATTGGGTTTTTATATTGTAGGTCCACATGCGGCATGTGTTAGCGCGAAATTATACATATCTGCTTGTGGGAATGCATTTAATATAAAACTTAAATGATATATATCTTTGCAGCTTAGATTAGATTAGATTAGATTAGATTAATCTAAAATAACTTAAGGGGTAAAGCTCAGTTGGCAGAGTGCTTGCATTCCATGCCGAGAGCTTGGGTTCTTATAACACCAAGGATGTCAGAAATGAATTCCCACTTTGGTGCTTATTTCAAACACAACATAAAATACTGGCAAGATTTACTCAGCCTTCACAAGAAATAAGATCCAGACCCCTTGAGTGCTGGGAAACCCCCCTTAAACTGAAGTGGTTTGCGTAAAGCCGGCCCCCTAACCAGTATAAATAAATAGGTTTCACTCACCAAATTTCCCCTTTGGGAAAACACGGCAAGCAGTTACACTATATGTGTAGTTTAGTAGCGTTTTTAGCAGTGAACGTCATTTACGTATGAAATTATCAGCTAAAATGGCAGCAAAAATACTTTAATTTTAGGAAAATATTATTTACAATTGTAAATATCGTAGAGGACTGTTCAACATTTCTTGTTATTATGTAGAAAATCAATGAATATCCCTCCCGTCTCTGTGGAACTATAATAACAAAATCATAAAGTTTCATTTTCTTCGTTTGAACCCAAAGTATTTTAATTAATGGAGCATTGGTGGGATTATTGCTTAGATAGAGATAATGGCGGATCCAAGTCTAAGAATAGCCCGCAAAACCGCGCGCTGCGAGCAAGATTCACTTAGTTCACGATTATTGATACTTGTACAATAAAAGTTTTAGGATTCATAAACTCTTCGGGATTATATTACACTGTTTATCCTTGGAAAAGGGACAAAGTGAGGAGAAATTCGACTAAAGATAAAGATATTGTAATGAAAAACTTAAACAAGAGATTGTGAGAGTGAAAGAAGAAAAGTTTAGTCGGTGTTATGGCCGAGGAGTCAAGTCGCTATTCTTGACTAGCGTATTTCGAACAGAATAACGTTGGTTCGAATCACGCCTGGCCCTTTGACCATAAATTTGACGCTGGTTCAACATATGCCATTGCATGCACACAAGCTTTTGCCTTCGCATGAAGTCACAACCAGGCATAATAAGTTGGTGAATGACATTCCTCTTCACCAACATATTGAAAAAAATGCTATGATATTGATAACAAAATAATATTTTAGTGCTGATTGTAAAGGATCAATCTAAACTTTAAAATATTCGCACAATTCATCCGTCTAAGGATTACATTACTGCAAAATAATTATGGTGATAGATAAATGGGTATGAAATAAGGGGATTTTGTTTAATCGAAAGACTGATAATAATTTGCCTTCCATAGAATTCCTCCAATTTGTCCTATCTTTAATCTAATCTAATCTAAGTTGCAAAGATATGTTACATTGGAGATTCACATTACATGCATTCCCACAACCAAGACACGTACAAGTTCGCGCTTGCACGTGCCTCATGTGAGCCTACAACATAAAAACCAATCTCAAATGGACATATACCCTGCATTTCTTGCCGTCCTTCCCTGTAACAGGGGTGACATTGGCAAAGTGAACCATTTTTACAGCATGGGTGGTCAGCCGCATACCTATAACTATACTATAAGTCAAGGAACATACACGACAAATTATTCAACATAATGATTGACTGATAGGTTGGTATGAGGCTGATCCCCTGTGCTGTAAAAATCGGTTCACTTTTGCCAATGCCACCCCGGTTTCAGGGAAAGGCGGCAGGAGTTGCAAGATTTATGTTCTTGTGAAGTTTTGTTTATTTGTATGCACGCATGCAGAATGTGTAGACGCGAACCTACATGTGCCTGTCTGTGGGCATGCATTAAATATGAGCATTATGAGTTAACATATCTTTGCAGCTTACATTATAGATTTTGGATGTCTATTCAGGATTTTAACTAAACATAATTATTACACCTAGGTTTGCTTTAGTAACAAAATTAAATTTTAAATGAGCCGTTGGTAAAAAACAAATCCCCCAACGCTTCACTTGCCTTGGAATCAGCTTTTTTAAAAGACTTTCTTGCTTAACAATGAGCGATCAAGACAATTCAGTTTAATTTTAAATAAAAAAAATTTGAAGAGAAAAAAAGAAGAAAAATGAGTTATCCCTTTGACATAATTTTAAAATACATCATCAGTGTTGCTTCCGAATCAGCTTCAAAATGACATGATCAATTGATTATTCTGTGTTCCTTTGAAGCCATGTTAGTCCGCCATTCCGGCTTACGTCGCATTTCTTTCTACTTTTTTCACCTTCATTGGGAAACATTGGCCAAGTTTTTTTGTGCGTGGAACCTACTTATGCCAGAGCTCTCATCAAAAAATAGTTTACCAAGAAACAGATATCCGGCTGCGAGCCGCTCTCCAAAACTGTAATCACGGGTTCTTCCACAGACGCTATCTATAAATATGTACAAAGTTTCAAACACAACCTACTCATCCAGGGTACATATCTTGACTTGAATTTATTTCAAACGAAAAATCTTAGTCCCAGTAAAGTGAGAAACGTGAGGTTTAACCAGCAAGATTCGATTTTAACGAGGTAAGAAATCGCAGTGTATATGCAGTTTACTTGCAAGTTGCGTACATATCGTCGGTTAAAAGGCAGTAGGGCATAATCGACGTTTTGGTCAAATTAACTTGGTCTTAAATTTATTTGGTCACAATTATTTGGTCTTAAATTAAGTTGGTCAAAAATGAGTAATGAATACTATCCTACTTGAATTTTTCCGCTATTTCTAATGCGCTAGCTCCCATAGCTCTACAATGATGTTTGTGTTGTTTATGCCCAAGCTAACAACTGCGTTTTCGAAGTATGGTTTTGGTGTTACCGAAAAGATATTGGTCTTTTTTGTCCAAAAGGTGCTTGTGACATAAAAAAATCGTACTACCACATTAATAGGAATGCCAATAAATGTCTTCATTTTTTTTATTTTGGAGCTGTTTTGATTTAACTATATGATAAAAAATACAAAAATTAATGTCATTTTTCTGCAATGGCAAACTTTAAACTGCTCTCCTGAACAATTTAGTTTACATCGCTTATGCCCTACTGCCTTTTAACCGTCAATATGAATGTACATAGAAAGTAACTTTTGTAAATTTGATTTGTTCTACAATGTAGCATAAATATTCTTTAGGAATTTATTATAATCTAATCTAATCTAAGTTGCAAAGATATGTAAAATTGGGGATTCACATTGCATGCATTCTCACAAGCAGACACGTACAAATTTGCTCTTGCGCATGCCGCATGTGAACCTACAACCAAATCTCAAATGGGCATACACCCTGAAACTCCTGCCGATCTTCCCTGAAACAGGGATGACATTGGCAAAGTGAACAATATTCTACAGCATGGGTGGTCAGCCGCATACCAACCTATAAATCAAGGAATATACACAACAAATTACATTTTGCTTCATCAGCGATTAAAATTTTGCTAAGCGATTTTATACTGAACGAAAATGGCAAACTAATGAAAACTGCAGAGTTTTTTTAAGTCTAATATCACATATAAGCAATGTTTCAAGAATTTGAACTTTGATCTCACAAAATAAGCTAACTAAATTTACAACTCTAAAAGACATGCATTATAGTGGTCTGATATGATTTAATTATGTTAATAATGACCTAAAAATATAATATTTGCGACATTCTTATAATATAGTAATTTCAATGAAATTGTGCAACTGAACGCGATTGTAATACTAAAACTTAAAAAAATACCTAAGCATTGATAAAAATAATGAAAAAAGACTTTCTATCTACTCAAGATACCCTTGGGAAAGATAAAAGAGAACCCTTAATTACTGCTATGTCTGTACACTATCATGTAGTCATTCTTTAAACGACCTCCGTAATGACCTACCTGCGTTCTGTTTTCGACTAATTTCGGGTTCTATTCATTCAAAGGCAGGAAAACCACGACGCCTTTTACTTGTACCCATTAATTAATGAAATTTCATGTAAACAGGGCGGCTAGTGCCCCAACACAAAACAAACATCATTATTTGTACGTGGGTCCCTTGAGACGGGCGGCACGTCTCCTCCTTGCGCTACGCCCGCCAGGTGAGGAGGACTTCAAGCGCGGGTCGCGGACGATAATGCGGTCCCCAGGCAGGAGTTTGAATGTGTGGCCGTAAATCCAGCTTCCCTAAAGCCCCGTTCACACGAGTCGAATGTGAAATCACTCAGCATAAGTCGGTGGGTGTATGTTTGTCCGCCATGTTTCCGCGCGTAAATACCAAGTTACTTACTTGTTATTTTTAAGGCCTCATATAAACTCAGAAATTTTTCGCATTTCGCGTGTTTAGGCCCCGCCCACTAGGAAGATTCGGCGGAGGCATATATACACTGCTATCGCTAGTTCCAAAGCATCGAGGTATATAACTCGGAAGATGGATAAGAATTTAGCTCGCACAAATAAGTTAACGCACGCATTTTGAAAAACTCTATATTTTTTTACTCGGTAACTTTCCTACAGTCAAAATATCCGTTAATTCAACAAAACTCCATAGAAAGTGCCAAGCTAGTCATTTTCGCTCACAGAAAAAAAAAATGCGTCTGTAATCTGTAAGCAATGTTGAAAAATGACATTTATGATTCATATTAAATGGATGCCCACAAGCAGACGGGTGTGCGCGTACAAATGCTGCATGCGTACTTACAAATTATAATCCAAATCTCTAATGAACAAAATCCTTGCAGCTTTTGCCAATCTTCTTTGAAAAAGGGGTGACATTGACGTATTATTATACCCTCGACAACACTTAAGTTGTGTATTATAATCATGGAGATAGTAACAAAATGAAAACTGCAATAATATGTCGTTTGGAACTAAATCAAATTTACATCCTCTCCATGGAATTAAAACTCCATAATTTAATGTACCTTTTTATGATGAATTCCGTCAAAGTCTTTTATGACATTTATTTTACATTTTGATTTTGTTTTTCTTGTTTCTCATGATGGCAAACGATTACATAAAGCAATTCCATACTGTAAAATATCTGAAAACCAGGAAAATATACCATATTTTCTGTTAAAATTGTCACTAGCAAACGGCGCGTCCTCACACCTTGAGAGATGGGTATCGCCGTCGAAATTTGTACCTTTTGTCTTGTGCGTGTGTCCCCTAATGATTTTCAGCTTTTTCATAAAAACTGGTAATCTCTACTGAATTCTAAAATTATCAGAGTAAAGTAAATAAAAAGCGTATCGAAATACAAAAAAAAACTGCAAAAAGCATTAAGTGGCGATGTAATTAAAAAATAAAACAAAAACGCCTTTTTTCCATTCCCATACAAATTTTACATGTCCGCAACCCGTTTTTGACCCTTTGATGGCATGATACGATCAAAATAGTCAAACTTTTTTAAAGTTGAGTATTTTAGCATATACCTTAGTAACGTATCTTTCATTTTCTGTACTAGCCACAATAATATTTACTTATTTAAACACGAAATATTGATTGCTAAGGGTTGTCTCCATTTTTGGCTCCGAAATTTTTCTTTTAGTATGTTACCAATTCCATTGGAACTGACAAAAATCTTGCAATTTTAAGTATTTATTCACGTATGGTAACTCTTTGATGTAGTGTGGACAACACAAAAAAACTCATTCGATACCTTCATTTTCTTTTGAGAACGTTTACATCAGACTCGGGAATTTGTCGTGTGTGTTTTGAGTGGAAGTTAACTTGGCATTATTAAGGTATGTATTCGAATATGTTGTCAGTTGTATATTTTTTACTTAGATCCATTAATTCTTCTAATGATTGTATGTTTTTATCATTGCTGACAGTATTATTTTTCAAATGGCACAAGTTTAAGGTAATGTCGGGTGGTTTTTTATTTACAATCTTTACCGTATGTTACCAGTATTAAGGTGTATTCACGTAGGTTTAAAAAAATACACCTACTTACCGTTAATTTATGGTTGACTAACAAATAACATTTACGTACCTAATTGAAACATAAAACTATCTAATCAACCTTACTACATGCTATTAATATTTTAAATGCACCGTTTGATGTTTGTTATTCAAAATAGCAAAAAGGTTTATTCCGTGATCTGTGGGCTAAACGATTAAATGAAATTTGGACCACAGAGGTACCTAATTTTTATATCGGTGCTGGATACTGTGAAAAATGTACGCAAAAAAAAAACATTGCCTATCTATCTAAATCTATGATAATCTATAATCTAAGTTACAAAAATATATTGCATTTAAGACTTTAAGTTCGTACTTAAACATGCTGCATGTGAACCTACAATATAAAACCCAATCTCAAATGAACATAAACCCTGCAACTCTTTCCGACCTTACCTGACACAATGGTAACATTGGTAAAGTGAACCATTTTTTACAGTATGAGTGGTCAGCTTCATACTAACCTATAAGTCAAGGAAACTTATTGAAATACAATAAACGAACGATTTTAGGTAGTTATTAAATGTGCGTATTCATATTTTTATTAAACATTCATAGACAAACAACATTCATATTTATAGACATTCAAAATGGTGCTCTTATATTTTTTACTGAACAGTGTTTACGAATTGCTATAAAATCTTGTATTCGTCGTCGAAAAAAGAAATGAGATATCGAAATGTAAAAAAACCTAATTTTTCGAACCTGTCCGTCATTTTGAATAGACCTTAATTTAACTCACGATGTTTTCGTTTTCTTGAATCTTGCCGGTCGACAGTTATGGTACAAATTTAAACGGCGTTACCCAGATGCCTCACAACTACTGGCGTGACTAACGCAGTCCAATGAGAATGGCCGCCTCGGTGCGGTTTCACTTAGAAATATTTGTCATAAGCGCCATTTACAAAAAAAAATATTTCAGACGAAATAGCTCGAATATCGCAAATGTATTGAGTATTAAATGTTGAGTTTTTTGTGTTTTAATAAATAGCGGAATTTCAAAATCGTTAGATTGAAGGAGAAAAAGATAAAACCGAAAAAGTGAAAAAGTAGAGGGTTTTTCGTATTTTTTTTTATCGAGCAAACTTTTAAGAATCATGTTTTCAAGGAGTACTAAATATTCATTATTATGTCAATAATACTCTGTCATGTTTTGAAATTTATAAGCTTAGTAGAATTTTTTTTTTTTCTTTTTCAAACATTTTCAAGTTGACTTTGTGAATCGCCTTAAGAATCCTGTGTGAAAAAATTAAAATAATCTGGAGGTTCATGACAATTGTGGAAGCAGCGGAAAAGTGTTGGCGTGAGCAGATAAAAGATTTACATTGCTGCATAGCTTTAAAGTTGTCTTTGTAATGACAGACACACTGAGAGGATTTTCCAATTCATGTTGTTTTTCTATAAATTGAGATTATTACGTGTTATCATCCTTTCATAAACAAAAATCATAGATAACGTTTTATATTGCGGGTGAGGTTGGTGCCAGCATACAAAAAGTGTATTGTTATATTACTTTTTTTTAATCTTTTTCTCGAGTTTCAATTAATGATGCCACGAATATTCGGCAACTATTCGGTATTCGGCCTATTCGGCCACTATTTTTGCTATTCGGTATTCGGCCGAATAGTGCGTACTATTCGGCCGAATACCGAATAGCAAATCATGTAAAAAAAGACACGTTATTTTACTCAAAAATTATGTATTTATTTCCAAATTACAACATTTTAGTACTTAAAATTAATCAGTGGTAAGTTGTGATGGATAAAAACGAGCTTTTCAGCATTTTCTGGTAGCAAACGATTGCGCTTTTCATCGTAAACGTTACCAGCCTCAGAAAATAACCTCTCACTATAAACGCTACTTCCAGGCGAAGAAAGATAAACTTTTGCAAATTTCGAAAGGTCGGGGTATTTTTTTTCGTTTACTGACCACCACTTGTAAGGATCGGCCTTCCGATCTAGGCGAACTGTTTTCAAATAAAAATCCAACTCGTTTGCCACAGCATTCTTCTCCGAAGCGCCGAATATTCGGCGGCCGAATATTCGGCGCTTCGGCCGACAGCGTTGCCGAATATTCGGTATTCGGCCAATTCACTATTCGTGGCATCTCTAGTTTCAATCCTAGGATTGGCTTGCAGCAATTTTTTTCACTCTTCTCCTCCATTCCTCCCTTTTTTTAATATTTGGAATAAAATACAATTAATTGAGTCACATAATATACTTATTCTTTCGTCTGCTTATCGTTGAAAAAAATTGTTAAACGTTATTCGACTTTCCTTGATATCATTTCCTCTACTTTATCTAACTGAAAATATCATTTATGATCAAGCTAGGTTATTTGCCTGTAGTCTACGGCTGAACACATAAGACCACTATCGATGTTGTGGCCGAGGGAGTCAAGTGGCTGATCTTTCTAGCATATTTGAAATATAATAACGCTGGTTCAATTCCCGCTTGGTTAATTTGAACATAATTTTGATCCAGGTTCAACATATGTCATTGGGTAATTAATACAAAATTAGTAAATCATTAAAATATACAAGAATGAATTATTAATTTATGATATTAATACCTGTTTCTGACCACGCAAAATAGGTTGGTGAATTAAGGTCCTCTTCACAGATCTATTAAAAAAAGCACTCGTCTAGTCTGGACCAGGCACAAGGAGGTCCGGGAAGTACAGCGCTTAAAAGTTGCGTCGCCTTGGGATCCTCCGTAACAGGCTTAAGGGCTTACCGCTTTTTGTTCCTGTTGGACTCGAGGATTCCCATTACAAATAGTTTTCCACTAATACGTAAGAACGCGGCTACATATTGACTTGCAAAGCTTTCCAAGGCTTGCTCTTTTACATGCACAAAGATAAAAATCCAAGTAGTAATGAAACTCGACAGTAAATAAAGCTTTATGGTACTTTGGAGAAAACTAAATGGAATTAAATAGAAAAAGATTAAAGTAAATTGAAGTCTTTTGAACACCCGCGTACACAATTGATTTTTTTTTCTGAAAACACCAAACTACTAAGGAACTTATGTACGCCTTTTTAGGTTAACTGCACGGGTCGGCATCCCATACAGCCACATGATTTTGTACAAATTCATAAGTTACTTGCTTAAGTTCAGAAAATAAAAATGGTGAAGTTTTATTTTACGTCAAAGTCGTTGATGAAGAGGATCGAGATATCAGATGAAACTTTTAGGAAACCTTCTCCGAGGAAACCTTTTATCCAGCGAGAATCTTTCTTCCTTCGAATATAGACTTTTTTTAAATAATTAAAAGACTCTTCTAGAATACCACAAAGAAATTTAATAATCGCGTTAAATTTTCCTAGAATTTTTGTCTTCCCGCTCCGCCTTCTTTTATATAATGTGCAAAAATGAAAATCTGTTTTGCAGTCAGGTTATAACATTTATTAAAAAATAAAATTATTCGTAGTTTGGTTTACTTCTGACTTTGTGTTTTCAAATGCTATATATAAACTACCATATTGATGTTTAATTTTAGGTGCCATTTAATGGCCCAGGACAATCTCAAGGGCGCCATGGCTTCTGGAGAAAAACAGTGTCTTCAGTCCCTTTCTGAAGGTGGTGGTAGGCTGGTTCGCGCGAACACCGACGGGCAAATTATTCCAGGCATTAAACATGCTATATATCTATCTATAATCTATAATCTAAGTTGCAAGGATATATTCATTTAAAGCTCTCAGATGTATGCCCACAAACCAACAAGTGTAGTTCGCGCTTACAAATGCTGAATGTGTACTTACAAATAAAATCCAAACCTCCTATGAACATTAGCCCCACAACTTTTGCCGACCTTCCCTGAAACAGGGGTGACATTGGCAAAGTGAACCATTTTTTACAGTATGGGTGGTCAGCCTCATACCAACCTATAAGTCAAGGAATATGAATAATAAATTACATTTAAATATAAAAAAGAACAAAACCTTACAAAGAAATCTATACAAAAAAAGTCAAAAATTTCCTATGCAAAAAATGTAGCAAATGAATACACCAACATTAGAAATCAACATTGCAGATTAGCCGCCACTTCTTCCTGTCCTTGCATACTTCTTTCATTTCATCCAGAGTCATAACCTTTTTCATACAAGTCCTCCTTTTATTATGACTTTACTATATATGTTGGTAGGTTTTCGGGTAATCCGTTAATTTGATAATTTCTAGCCGACATTTCGGATCGGTATCACGATCCCTCATCAGGGCGGTCCTTCATATATATATTTATACTATATTTAAAAAAAAAAAAGCAAACGTGATTATCCATTGCTAATTTTGTTTGAGATAAATGCCAAAACGCTATCGGACTTATATGTATTTATTATTATATGTATATGTGGACGAGAGAGGCTGGATACTGAGGTCAACTCAAACAATTGGCAGCACGCTGGAGCTTCCGAGGAGAAACCCGACTACCGTATTTGGTGATCGTGCTTTCCGTGTTGCTGCACCCATGGCCTGGAACTCATTGCCAGCAGGACTGCGGACAACAGAAAAAGAGGCAGCTTTCAGAAGGGCCCTGAAAACTCACTTATTTATACAATCTTCAGCGCCTTTGGGATGACCAACGGTCATGAAAAGGCACAGAAAAAAATTACCAATAATAATAATAATATACGAAGGCTATCCGTCCAAAATCAGAGACTAAACCTATTAGTTTATCGGACTATGTACATTCGTGTATTGAAAATTGCCATGTGCTTTTTACTATGGGGGTCATTGAGACGTCAGCTATGTAAACAGCCTCTATAGCCCCATTTCAAGTGCTATAGACCCTCAAACTTTCCTTTTCTTATCTAAATACACTCTCAAGGTACAAAAAACCTTCGCAAAGCTATGCTAAGAGTAGTGGGGTAGTGTAGAGTATAAATTTGCACCATGCATGCAGACAAATGGCCTTCAGGAACTCAACGTTTGCAAAAAAGTGATAATATTTGTACTAAAATACAAAAAGACTGAGTTTGAAGTACGTTCTAATCTAATCTAAGTTGCAAAGATATGTTACATTGGAGATTCACATTACATGCATTCTCACAACCAGACACGTACAAGTTCGCGCTTGCACATGCCTCATGTGAACTTACAACATAAAAACCAAATCTCAAATGGACATACACCCTGCAACTCTTGCCGTCCTTCCCTGAGACAGGGGTGACATTGGCAAAGTAAACCATTTTGACAGCATGGGTGGTCAGCCGCATACCAACCTATAAGTCAAGGAACTTCATTGAAATTTGTAGTCCTTGGTATTAAAATCGTTTTATGAAAAAAAAGTGAGAGTCCAAGAACGTTACTGATCTAACGTCTAGACGAAATGAAGACCTCAATAGTTTTTTAGTTTTTTTTCATAATTATTAACATTCTTTTCATATTTATTAACACTTTTTTCAAATTTTTAAACATTGTTAAACATTTCATAGCTGAAAACATAAAACATAATGAATAAAGAATAGTTCTGGTAAGTCGAAAACATTTTAAGAAAAATAAATTGCTCACAATTTAGTTGAAAAAGAAAAATCTTTTACCTGTGAAAAAAAAAAAAATGGAAATATATTATTTTGTAGACCGTTTATTATAAGCTTAATGTAGATGTATCTTCTTCTTAATCCTATTCCTCATTACTGAGGGTTGTGACCCTTGTGGAAGCAACCAATCTTCTCCAGCTCTCCCTCGACTGCGCTGCCCGCAACGCTCCAACTACCGAGGTGCCTGCTGCTGTCTTCACTTGATCGGTCCATCGTGTGGGGGATCTACCTCTTCCTCTCTTCCCCTCCAAGTTACCGATCACAACCAGTCGTTCCAGGCTATCATCATTGCCACGGACAACGTGTCCGAAGAACTGAAGAATACGGCGTGTACACATGTTGGCCAGAGTCAAGCCATCCAAACGCAGCTCCCGACGAATGGACTCATTGGTGCGTCTAGCCGTCCATGGGATTCGAAGCATGCGCCTCCAGCACCACATTTCAAAAGCGTCAATTTTTCTTCTTTCTGCTGCTTTTATGGTCCATGTTTCAGCAGCATAGAGAAAAATAGAGTGGACCAGACTCCTGACAAGCTTAGTCTTGGTGCTGTTACTCACACCCCGGTCTTTCCATATTTTGTCCAGCTTAGACATGGCACTTTTGGCAATGGCGATGCGTTAATGTAGATGTATATGACTTCGATTTAAAATATGGTAATTCTAAAAAAAAAAAAAAAAATTGAGAAAATTCTAGAAACGCTTCACTTTCAGACTGCTATTTACAAAACTTTCTTCGATAGCTAATCCATTGGTCATCAGTTTTTCATATGGAAATTTTGGGCTTAGGTGAAGGACGAACCATGGATATGTGATGTGTGAATAGCACCGCAAGAGTAGGTAATATTTAATTAATTTTTCCCCCCTTAAATTACGTGGAAAATAAAATTACCTTTTCACGTTATGTATATTTAAAAAAAAATTGAAGCATTTTTTCGTCAAATATTTTCCAAATATAATTATTGTTTGTTCCTTATCTCTGCGGTACGAAAAAAAAACAATCATTCAAATTTCAATTACAGGGCGCATGAATTCATAATATTTTTTATCGCGATCGCTTGGAATGAATTTGGGAGCTGGTCGTGGAGCAATTACGCACGCCGCTCTGCTGATGTAATCGCTAACACACCCAGTACAAGAGCGGGCTAATAACTCCGCTTGTGACACGTTCGGAACAGTCCTCCCGCTATACATATCGACGGTTAAAAGGAAGTAGGGCATAAGCAACGTTTTGGTAAAAAATGAGCTATGAATGCTATCCTACTTAATAAAATCCCTCTTTCTAATGCACTAACTCCCATCGCTCTTCGATGATTTTTTGTTGTTTTTTATGCCCAAGCAAACAACTGCGCTTTCAAAGTATAGTTTTGGTGTAACCGACAATTTTTGCCCTTAACATGATTGTGACATAAACAAATCGTAAAACATCATAAAACCACATTTATATACATAAAAGCCTATAAATGCTTTTATTTCTTTAATTTTAGAGCTGCTTTGATTTTAACGATATGTTAAAAAATAAAAAAGTTATGGCATTTTTCTGCAATCTCAAACTTAAAAACTGCTCTCCTGAACAGTTTGGTTTATGTCGCTTATGCCCTTTTGCCTTTTAAACGTCGATATGTATGTATATAGGTAGACTACGAATGTAGCTTTCCCTGGAATGTAACCTTTATCATACATTCAATTAGTTATTGTTTGCTCTACGTATTATGATTCTAATCATGTTTTTTTTTATTCACCAAAACGTAATTGTGTTGGAAAAGTTGAAATAATTGTGTTTACATATTGGGAGTTAAAAAATATTCGGTAACGTCACACCGGTCGACCGGTGCGTAGTCCAGTGGCAACACGAAGGTTGTAGGTTCGAATCCTGGCGGAGCACTACAAATACACCTACCTACAATTTATATTTTCTAATATGCTCTTTGCTGGGTTGAAAAATTCAAAAAACCATTACCATTAAAGGTCCATTCAGCCTTAAAGTAGCTTAGTCTTGCTTGAGTATTGGCGCTTTGTAGCGACGACCAAGCTCGTAAACAACACCTCTGCGGCATTACAACAAGTGTCATAGACTACTAGAGTCTCTGAAATCTAGGGAGTCTCCCGCACAGGATTTCTTAAAAAAGAAAAAAAAACAGTACTACTACTAAGTTGCAGGAAAACATAGTGTCTATGGTATTCAATGTCTATATTTTAAAGGAAGTATTGACTTGCGTTGACGCATAGGAGTGTTGTTACTGGAAAAAGTTTAAGGATGCACATTTTCACTCAATGTAGAAATATTTATTTATAACAAGTTTTTTTACATCGATCCATGCATATGATAATTCGCCAGCGCACACGTCATAACTTTTTTTTTATTTTATTGCCAAAAATAACACCGTAGATGTCTTTGTATGTGCTCATCCCATTTTTTTTGAAGCTGCATTGACTATGTTTAACTTTGCAGAAACTGTTTACAAGCGCTCAAACCTGTGGTTTTTGTTTCTTAAACTTTATGGTCTTAGTAAAAGAGTGACAGTAATGAAATAAATCAAGTGTATTTATTAATGTTTTACATAAATTATAAAGGTTTACAAGATCAATAACCTAAAAAGGTATGTTAAAAAGCAGTATACACGTTTGTTTCACATTATGTATCGTTTTTGTTGTGATAAATTTTGTAAATCTATTTTTGTCTTTTTAATTACAAAATGATACATTATTTAATCTCACAATTAATTAATGGCTTGTATTCCTTGACTTATAGGTTGGTATGAGGCTTACCAACCACCCATACTGATAAAAATGGTTCACTTTACCAATGTCCTCCCTGTTTCAGGGAAGGTCAGCAAGAGTTGCAGGGCTTATGTTCATTTGAGGTTGGGTTTTTATACTGTAGGTCCACATGCGGCATGTGTGAGCGCGAAATTATGGGAATGCATTTTATATGAAACTCAAATGATACATATCTTTGCAGCTTAGATTAAGATTTAGACAACAAGCCGATTTTTAATAATGTGATTTTTTTTTTAAATATGAAAAAATTAAACAACTTAATTAATTAAATTTTTTGAAAATATTTTTTCCAAATTTTCTCAAAAACTCTTGACGTTAAGCGCACACAAAAAAAGAAAAAACGTGTTTTCTATAAGTATTTTTTTCATAGTGACACTTTTTAAGTTATAGATATTTGTGACCTCAAAAAAATGCCTGGTTTTTGTAATTACTTTCACTCTTTCACTCTTTCATTAGTAATCATAAAGTTTAAGAAACAATAACGATGGACTTTGGCGTATAAAGCACTCTTAGTATTTAGTATTATTTGGCTTTGAGATCCCAACTACAAAGTAGCAAAATTTACTCGAAATAAATTTTGAAATGCTGAAATTACCCCAACACAATTAAACCTAGATGCTTTGGAATCAATTTTGTGTTCTCGTTAGAGCTTAACAGTTCTTGGCTCTTTAGCTCGAGTCCAAATGAAGTTAGGAGCGTTGCCTTTTTCTGTTTTTACTCCGTACCGGTCTCAATGCCCGAACAAGAAATAAAAGCTTCGCTACGGCAGCTCTGGAAATCCCTCTTGTGGTTTGCATTACATTGACCACCTAACCCATATAACTATACATTTAGTATGTGTACTACGTGCTTTTTGGAATAGAGTGATTTAAATGTGCATTTGGATAAGCTAGCTGGTATATGTACTTAAACTGTAAGTTAAGCCCTCTGTATTCATAATTGTATTGATTTCCACAGATAAAAAATAGTAAGCATTTCATAAGAATATATACAAACAGAGATGTATTCGTTTGCTTATAGGTATCAATAAAGTACTGACTTTGTTGTTAATTTTTTTTTGAATCTGTAAGCAGATTTTTTTTTTTCACTTTCTGCAAGTCTGAAATACTATCATGAAATAGTTTTAAAAAAAGTGGAAAAAATAAGTGATAAAAGACTAATAAAATGTGAATAAAGAGAAAATGTGAATGGAAACTACGAAAAGGAAGACCGAGAAAATGAGGGATATATTAAATTGTTTAATAACTGGTATGAACAAAGTAACTGTAAAGACCTCAATGTATAAAAAAAGGAAATGGATGCATGAAAAGAAACAGGCTAGAAAAGAAAAAGTAAAGGCAACTTTAAAAAGGGTCTGGCCATCAATAACGGAATGGAAACTTAGGTACAGTTAAAAGTTCAGCTAGAAACATATTATATTATTTTTAAAACCATTGCACTTTAGTCCGATATCTAATTGTATTTAGTTTGAAAATCCATTGAAACAATGTGTATTATAATCAATCAAATAAATATACTGTTTTAATTCAATTTTTTAATATTTTATTTTAAATATCGCTGCCTTAGTTCTTGTTTATCGTATACGCCATTGAGAAAATTTTACATGAGCAATGTTTGCATGTGTACTGGACCAATGTTTGCATGTGTACTGGACCAATGTGTCTTATGAAAACAAAAAATTTATTTAAAAAATATTTAAAACAACTCTCACATTATCGAGTTTTACGGTTTTTCTTAGCTCAGAGTGTGCAAAATTTGATTCATAAGACAACTGCATGAAAAAGTCATATTTGACAAGATTGGCGTATACGATAAACAAGAACTGGGGGAGCGATATGTCAAACAGTTTTCGCCTAAAAAGGCATCCTCAGGACAATGACAATGAAAAATCAAAAATCTTCAATTTAATTTTTGATTTGTCATTGCCATTGTCCTGAGGATGCCTTTTTAGGTGAAAACTGTTTGACATATTTAAAATAAAATAATAAAAAAGTGAATTAAAACAGTATATTTATTTGATTGATTATACAATGGACTTTCACTGTGTAAACCACCAAACCCTGAAAAATAATGTGTACTATATTTCGTTTTTATTTATTTTAGTTAATAATTAATAAACCGTTTAAATAATTAAATAGTTTATTAATGCGCTCTTTACTTCGTGTCCGCCGTACAAGTGATACTTATTTAATGTCTCAATATAGTTATTGTTACAATACTATGTTTACAATATAATCTATGTAGGTACAATACACAATGTGCTCCTCGTTTATTAATGGTGGTAGTGGTAATATTTTTTGCGTTCTACGCTTCAATACCAACTCACCCTTCTACGCTGTATTGTATTATGTAGTGTATTGGGCATCAGGCACCGTGGGCGAATGTTTCGGGGAATTATATGAAAATAGAGCTCGTTATCGGGGCGTGCACTGTTTAACTGCGCCACTTAATAATATTGTGCACTCCATCTCTTGTAATTAGTCCTAACGAGGCCTGTAAAGTTTGTTTCGAAGAGCGAGCTCTTATCTAAAAACGGGAATGCGAGCGCCCTAAATATGCCGGGGAAGTTAGCCGCGTCTGCGTGCATGATAATTTTGCATCATAACATATAAGTAAGGAGGAGTTCATACTAGCATCGAAGAGATTCATAAATGTTGTACAAGACGGCTTCCCTGGCGCTCATATTGGTTCAAATTTAAACGAACGAACCGTAGAAACCGAGTTTTTGTTTATTATGAAACAAATTAAACGTAGCTGATGGACTAAAGATTTAAAATTATGATTACGGTCGTTAGACATTTTAAAGAATGAAAAAAACGGATTTTATTGACCGTGCAAAAGAGAAGAACGATTTTCTCTACGTTTTGTCGAAGTCATATCCGACGTCCTCAGGAGACGTGTGTCTTCTATAAAGAAGAACCACGAACATTTCGAACAGTTCTTAGAGAAAATCGTTCTTCTCTTTTGCACGGTCAGTAAAATCCGTTTTTTTCATTCTATAAAAAGTAGCTGATTGACGCTTGCCATATATATATGAGGATAATTTATTTAATTTAAATTTAATACATGACAAAAGAGCGCCGTTTTTGTGTATGTCACACCTCAAGGGCCCTCCTAATCATGAAAAATGGACTTTGGACCATGGGCCATGGACTTTGGTTAACAAATTTTAGTATGTATGTTTACATCTTCCTTCTTCTTTATAGTAACAAGGCAAATACTGAGTTTCTAATAAGGACTTTTACTAAATAACAAACTTCAATTTTCCCTCCCATGATTCGATATTGTTGGAAATATCATGAATAAATCGTTGTGTTAGTATGTACGTGAGTTCATTTTTTCCGTTCAATTTTGGTTTATTTTTATTAAAAGAGTTAAACATTTTTTACTTTCCTCGTATGGTATATTCGCTTAAATTCGTTCAAAAGTGAAAGAAAATTGAACCGTCCGATATCACCTTGGAGTTGGAGTGGGGGAGACCCGAGCATTACGTAAATTTAACAGAGCGTGCCGTATTTTCGTACTTTGCTTTGTGACCAACTGCGAAACTCTCGCCAATTCGCTACATGAGCAAAAAAGGTTGTTGTGACTTTTTTTATTTTCGGTCTTTTTCGGTCTCTTAGTGGTGCAGAACGAATTTTGTAGAAGATAAGACGGGTGCGCTTCATTTTCCCATCCTGAGTACTTCGTTTTTCTCTCGACTACGGTTTTCGAAATAGCTGCTCAAAGATCTTTCAAAAGTAGACTATACATATCTTCCGTACAAAGTTACATCCTTTTAAGCGAATGTTGATTACATTTGTCAGTATCTTTGTGTTTGTATAAAATGTGTGGACAAAAAAACAACTAGAAAATAACTGATATCGATCTATCCAAAAAGTGCTACGACATCGTAGCTTGCTTGTATTTGTAGAGACACAAGTTTCAGTGATGCCCTTTGTATTCCGATCTCCTAAGTAGCAATTTAGAAGGAAATCGGAACTATTTACAAGAAAAGACACGTTACATTCCCCTGGGAGGAAGAAAGGGAAAGCCAGGCGGTAAAGACGATGGATGGGATCACAAATCTTGGATAAAAAAAACACGTGAACTAAAAAAAAGTGTTCAATGTTTTTTTTAGGTTAGATTACAAACTAGTACACCATTATTTACATTCACCATAGGAATATTCATCTTTATTAATGGCCTTGGTTATAGAACATTAAAGTGTGGTGGGTTTGAAAGCATTTCCAATGTAACGAAGCCCTGAGTAAGAAAAATGAACCGCCTAATGTAAAAATATTGATTTTTTTATGTTCCATAATTTTAGGTCTCGCTATTTATTTTCCTTCCATGCATTAACGACGTGCCAAAGGTTCTCATTTAATAACCTACTAAATAAAGGAGTTTTATATTATTTTTCGATAAAATTTTATGGTCTATAAATTTCTTAAACATTGTTTTGGCCGGAATATGTACAAAATATTGATTGACAAGTATGAAGGTATTTTAAATTCATCGAAATTTTTTCGCAAAGTAAAAAGGGAGAAACTGATTTTTTTGTTACAGTTTCGTAAACTAAGAAATGATTAAAACATACTTAAAAATGTAAGAAATGACAAAACGAACTTATTAAAATAAAAATAAATGATCTTTAACGCTTTATGAAATTGCATTTTTTTTTTTGTGTTTTTGTAATACAAAACTTTGGACGTCATTTTGATTTTGCATTTGTAATTCCATGTACACCTTTGTTTTTTTGCTACGCCACAACTTGTTTCAATCTTGAAATATGAAATTTAACATTGGTTTCTTCAAGTTTAAATCCACCTATGTAGTTTTCCAAATAATGACCATTTTTAGAAGGTGTGAGATCAAAATAAAAAATGTATATATCGCAACCTTAAAGGTAAAACTGAATAAATGCTGACTCACTGATTTAAACACCCGTGGATAAAACATTTAATTGGATGTAACTTCTCATAGCAACTAATTATAAGGAAGTGTTCATGAAAAACCTCAAACTACCTGTATTTACACTTTTTTAGTTTTTAACAAACGGTGGATTTATCTGAGAAACCTATATTAACCTAATATGCCCCTCATTCAGATTAATCTTATAGGTATTGATGTAGGAGTGCACGTATTTCAAAATGTTTGATAAACAAAAGCATTTTTTTGGATCGAAGGCCCTTAGAATGTATATTTTAAGATGCCAAGAGCAGGCGATGTTTCAATTGAGCAACAATGGAAAGACCATCCTTAACCTTAAGCTCTTCTCCATCGCAACTATCAAGTTTTCAATTTGCAAAAAACTTTAATAAAATGCACCTTAACTCTGAGAGCATCTCCACACAAAGGCTCCAGCCCGGGAGAAAGTAATAACACGAGAATTTTATCTTTAGACTCTGCCACCTGGCGGGAAAATACTAAAACAATATTTCCAGGTAATTTCCCTCTTACTGTTGGTATGAAAGTTTTGCCGAGGTAATAACATCTTCTCAGTAATATATTGTAATTTTTCTTTTGAAGAAGGTTGTTTGTATGTTTAATTGATATAGTAAGAAGTATGAAAGGGTAGCCAGGTTTGTTGCTAAGTTTTACATTCAGTATGCAAATCTTGACCGCTTCATTCATAAAGAATAAGCATTTGCATGAAAAACCTGTCAATTTCCTCGAATGAGATGGCCTGCTTTAAGAAAATCACTTTTTGGAGTCTATAATCTAAGTTGCAAAGATAAATTTCATATTTAATGCCTGCGCACAAGTAGATATGTGCCATTTTGCGCAAATGCTGCATGTGTAGTGTGTACTTATAAATTAAAATCAAGCCTCAAATGAACATAAACACTGATTTATTCGGCCTTTCGTGAGACAGATATGACATTGGCAAAGTGAAATTACATGTACAAAATAAATATAACAAAATTATAATGTGTTTCTGAAAGGAGTTCGCTGAAAAACCGGCAAGGTTTTCTCTTCACAATAAAAAAAAACTTACATCAAACAAATGGTTGGCGTAAGACTGGTTTCTTTACTTTTGCAAGTAAATATGTAAAGATTTCTATATTCGCTGAAGAAATCCAGTTTTGAAATAATAGCTCTATTATATTACGATACAATATGTATATGGTCTCATAAATGTATCGTTATATGTAAAGCTGTATTGACCTGTCCGTAGTCCAGTGACAACACTTTGGACTAATAAATGAAAGATTGTGGGTTCGAATCCCGGCGGAGCACAAAAAATATAGCATTGATGTTTTTTAATAGGCATGTTCCTCTCTGGGTTGAAAAATTCATAAAACATTTACCAAAAACCGGTCACAATAGGTCGATCCAGTCTTACAGCAACTGGTTACTCGTCAACTGGTCGGCGCTTTGTAGCGCCGCGCGCCGCCCAAGCTCGTAAATATCTCTGCTGCACTACAACAAATGTCATAGACACTAGAGTCTCTGAAATCTTGGGAGTCTCCCGCACAGGATTTCTTAAAAAAAAACAACAAAAAAAGTCAGTCTATGCTCACAGTCTTTAAAATTCATTACTTCCAAAGTCCTCTTGAAAATGACGCCAGCAAGTCGAAAGTACTCGAGGTGAAATAAACACTTAATATTTATGTGGTTTTTAATAAATAAACAAATATTAAAATTACTGCTTATGAAAATTAAATTCTAAGACCACAAAACTGGTGCTGTCTGAAGACTTAATTGCTTAAATTGGCCAGACTGTAGCAGATGCAAGTGAGGCACAGACAATGCCGCATGTCAGCACTTTTTATGCCGGATCGTGGAGACCAAGTGAGCTGACAATGGCGGGAGATGGCCGCACTCTACAGTATTCATGCCGCGTCCAGGCACAAAAAGGCGCTGGAGGTAATTTACCCTCTGCCACACAAAACAAGGCTGATCTGTTTTAAATATTCACCGGGGATCACTATGGGTCGAGCAGTCAAAGGATTTGCGAAATACCTAATTGGCTTTACTGACTCAAAGCCTGCAAATAGCTTTTTGAATTTTTGAACATGCAATATTTCATTCTAAAATGTAGAGGTCTATTTGTAAACGTGAATGAAAAATTATCTTCGTTTTGTAAAAGAGAGATAATGTTTATGAATTTTTAGTTAAATTGCTCTCATTAGGTACCGGGCTGTTCTTGAACTAATTCGGTTCGCAGGCTGATGGTCTATGCCTTGAAAATAGATAAACTATGCAAATGTCACCCTTGTTTCTGGAAAAGTTTCATATAAAAGCGAATTTAGTTTGAGTTTCTGCATTCGCAACACACGTAAGTGTAAATTTACAGGTGGCTACTCGTGCTATGGTGTAGATTTAGTGATTTAGATTAAATAAGGTTATTTTGTTTTGTAATACGGTGGGAAAAATAAAGAAAGGAGAATAAACATAATAGTAGCAGTAAGTCATAATTTGGAATTAAATTAAAGTATAGGTATAGAAGTTGTTATGTTACTTTAAAATAACATATAAAAAACAATCTCCAAGTGTACAGTGTGTTTGTGGGCCGAACGGAGCCGAACGGTCACGGAAGCGGCCGAACTGCGCCGCGCGAACAATCGGGCCGTCGTTCATCAGTTCCCGGCAAGATGTCAACCGATTAAGACGTCGGCGACCAAGCAACAAGCGGTGCAAGAGGGGGGCATTACAATGGAGCTCCCTCCTCCCCATCTACTTGGATTTCCTGCTAGCAAGGCACCCGCCTTGTGGACCAGAGGCATAGGAGACATAGTGCATAGGAGCGCCCACCCAGGGGCTCTAACGTGTGGAGGCGTCCGCCTCGTGAGCCGCCGCTAGCCTGGGGCACTGCCCCAGGCCTTCAGTTCGGAACTCCAGTCAACAGAGTAGGGAGTGTTTTAGTGACGAAGTGCAGGTCGAGCCATTCCCTTATTTCCCCTTTTTCTCCCATATTACTAAAGTAAATAAACCCTTATTTGTTCCTGTTAAACTTCTGTTTTACTATAAACCCTTCCCAAGATACAAGTAAGCAATACCAAAGAAAGAACCCCACGCCCTGAGAGTGTTGCTGATGATAGCTAGCTGGAGTAAGTATCCTTGTAGGTACATCCTGGGAGATACCTTTCTATCTAAACATAACAAAGTTTGTGGAAAGTAACGAACATTATTTATGTTGTGTAAATTACGTTGAAGTATGAAGAAGCTTTCACTTCACATACACAAAAAAATCCCGGAGTAAGATCTACGGATATACGGCGCTGCAGGTGCAATAAGCAAAGAAAATCTCAACCACAAATAAAACCAGAAAATCTTTACTCCCCCCTAAAGCAGGGAGATGACGTTTTCCAAAGTGCACGCCTTATTTTCCTGGGTTATAAAACTGCTGATACGTTTGTTTTGAGTTACTTCTCTCCTGTGATTTGAACTCTTAAGGTTTTTAGATTATTTTGCGTGTATGGATCGTGTGAAAATCTGAATAACTATCTACATGTACAAAGTTATATCTTCACTATTTGCTTAAAATGTCCATAATGCTTAAGCAATAATACTTCTATGAGTTTTTTTTCTAGACTTTTCCTTTGAATCAGGTGCGGGCAGGGAGTAGGGGTGAACACATTTTTCTTTTCCCTTCGAAGTAACAAATTTCAAGGTATAATGTAGGTTTTCCCCAATTTCTGTCTTATTTATAAGTAAATTTGCCTGAACTGAATAATCGCTAATTTTACATTAGATAACCGTTCAAGAGTTTCATGTAATATGATCTTAAATTGAGTCGTATAAAATCTATGACGTTAGATAATCTGGGATTTTCTACGAAGTGAGATAAATACCTATAAATACAGAAAGTGACTTTCCCTGCGTCTGACCTATCTCATGTTAACGAAAACTTGGATTGTCGCCTTTGGTTCCATACGACTCAATAATTATTTGTATCTCCAAACAAACAATAAACAATGCTCCTAAATCATCCATGTTGAATCCACATTACCCACTAAGTAATATTAAATCAGTCGTGAGTAAATTATTGAGGAGCAGCGATGCCCGGCTAGATACGAGCGAGGCGGCTGTAATATTCGCGTTATGATAAACGCCCTTAACTTACGACTTGTGACCCTCGTCTTAATTAGTATCTTCCTGTCGGTGACTACTTGGCCATTGATACAATTGCTGGTCCCAGAAACAAAGGAGCAGGCACCAACAATACGTAGCACGAATATAGCCACATCACATTTTCAGCTTTCCCCACTAAATATCAAAATACATCTCTATGAAATGAAGTTTGTGAATTGATATCGTCTTACTTGGATATTTCGAGGCAGAGAATTGTAGATACATTTGTAAGATAAAGCAAGGAAAACAAAATATCATCTCATTTTCGTAATTGAGGAAATAATAATGAGGGTTGGATAGAGCTGGTATTAAGAACATTTCGTAGAACAAGTGTTAAAATGAGTGATATAATAATTAATTAATGGTGTTTTTTTAGTATTCTGAATTACCATATGAATGATCCGAAATAAGGAGTCTTAAAAATTGAAATTATGATAGCACATGTAGAATAAATATATTTAAAAAGAAAATCTTAATTTCCATGATAAACAAAAGTATGAAGATAAAAGATGAGGAAACTTCATAATAATATGTTTTATTGAAATAGTACTGTTCAGTGGCTTAAAGGTTTTTTTTTTTTTTTTACAAACTTTGAGTCTTTTTTTAAGGTTTTAAAAAAGTCTTGTAAATTTTAATTATTAATTTATATTTAGCACCTTGGCTCAGCCGTTTTTTTTAACCTTGTAAGATATTTTGATTGGCATGCCTGTAGGAAATTATTTCCAGTCTAAAAATATCATAAATACCGCTTAGTTCAAACGCGAAATCCTTTGAATTCTTCGAAACTTGCTCCACGAAATTCCACAATTCCGCTCAAAAATGTTGACTGTACTGTAACTGTAACTGTAACTGTAACTCTGTCGCCATTCCGCTAGGGGTGGCCAGAGCCTCTGCAGAGTTGCCTCCATTTTTTCCTATCCTTACATATCTCTTTCAATTCATTCATATCCATCACCTTTTTCATGCATTTTCTTCTTTTACGCTCACTTTGTATATCCCATTCTTTCACAATCTCCTCAATCTGATCACTCCATACTTTTCTCGGTCGTCCCTTCCCTCTTTTTCCTTTCACACTTTCTTTGTATACATACTTTGTCAGTCTATCATCATTCATTCTTTCCACATGCCCAAACCATCTCATCACATTCTTTTGTACCTTAACTTTCACATCCTCTTTCAATTTACATTATTTTTTTACCCATTCATTCCTAACTCTATCCCTCAGAGTTTTTCCTGTCATGCTTCTCAAATGCTTCATTTCCACCGTACATACTTTACTCATTTCGCTATCGTTCACTGTCCATGCTTCACTTCCATACATCAAAGTCGGTAACAATATGCCATTGTGTACCGCCATTCTCAGATCCGATGACATGGTCATAAAAGCGAGAGCATTTGGAAACAGGGGTGCTTTAGGCAAGAGTATACACAACAAGGGCGTGATGCTTGGCTTTTGGTGACACCTTTGCAAATTGTCAACTCTTGAAATTGTGAACAGTGAAATTGAATATAATGTAGTTGTTAGATATTTTCTTCATATGCCATACATAAGTTTGCATAACTGAGATTTATACATACGTACATTAGTTTATCTGTTTCTCATTTTCCACGATTCTCATAAAGTAACATACAGACCTAAATCACGCGAATTTTATGTGAACATTTTTACACGTCATAAAAAAATCTTCATCAAAAAACTACTTTTTTTTAAATGATTTTTGACTTTTGATTTGTGAAATTGTCAAAGAAAACATACGTAAAACAACAAGAAAACAAACAACAAAACTGGGTTAGGTACTTTAAATTCAGGATTATATTTTTGTCCATTGTTGAACTCAGCTGTTCTCTATAATCTTTCAAATCATTGCTCAAATATGTCATTGCTTGAAATAATGTCAAAATATTTTACCTATTTTAAAATTACGTTTTGAAAAGTTGGTGTAAAAAAATTAATTCATCATTAATTGACGAGGCATTCACTTTGTAACCTTTCATTTTTTAAATATTAAAAATGTAAAATAAAACCAACAAACAAAAAATATTAATGCACGACCGGTTTCGAAAACAATGTTCATAATCCAGTACAAAATTTTTGTAGATGCGAGAAAATAAATATCAAATGTTTTTCTACAAGAGAAAAATAAGAACTTAGCTATGTACCTACTCAATTTCCCGGTAGATACTTAAAAGATTTCTTCTGGAGACTGGCGCTTGCAATATTTAAATTACGTTATACAAATCATTGAGTGGGTAAGTCAGTTAGCGCACAAAGTACCCGAACAATGAGAGGAAGTCTTCTTTATCCTAATATCCCGCCATTCTTCTGGAAATATACTATTGAAAATTACAATAAGGCATAAAGGAGGTCGGCCATCTATAGAAGGAGTCAAGGAATAATAAGGAGCAAGTAGGTCTTCATTACAAAGGGTTCCACAATGAAGAAAAAATGGATTTATATTTTTATTTAATTTTGTAAAAATAAACGTGAAAACTGGTAGTTCAGAATGATCTCAATATTAATTTGTAAGCCTGTTTTTTTTAATAAAATACCACTTGTGGTATTATTGATGTTTAAATAAAATAACATATTTATCGATTTAAATATATTAAATTAATAAAAAAAAAATTGAATCAAAATTCAATGTAAACGTGCTGTGTCTTTTCACCAATTACTATTAATTTAATTCAACTACTATTTACGAACGTTTTTGATTTACATCATGGTCAGGTACAATTTAATTTCTTGCAAACAGGGGAAATATATTTGATTTAAATATTACAAATAATAAATTAAGTATATTGTTTGACAGCGGTAGCAAAAAAAAAGATGTTTAAATGTTAATTAAGTCTGCCACATAGGTGCTTTTGAACATGAATGGGTAGAATATATATTTTCATCTTCTACACGAACAATTTACATACGCCTGAGACACAGGATTTTCCTAGTTCAGGCACATGTAGGTATTATTTTCTTATTCAGTTAAATTCCTTATGTGTACAAAGATAATGTAATGTAATGTTAAGAGGTGTTTTGGTATAAATTTTTGTAAATTTATTTGTTGTATATTTTTAATGAATAAAGTATTATTATAATTATTATTATTTTATGAATAATTCACTTTAGGTGGCGTATTAACCATGGATTTACAGTATGTGTATAACATATATAATAAACATAAAAGTATTTTGTTTTATCACTGGAACAGTTTTTTTTTAATTGCCTTCTACATTAAATGAGGAATTTTCAAAATCATTTTATACGTCATGGATTCCTACTTGCACCTACTATCTAATCTAATCTAATTTAAGTTGCAAAAGTATGCAACATTGAGGATTCACATTATATGCATTTTCACAAAAAAAACACGTATGAGTTCGCGCTTGCACGTGAACTTACAACATTAAAACCCAAACCTCGAATGAACATGCACCCTTCAACTCTTGCTGACTTTCCCTGAAACAGAGGTGACATTGACACATTTTCTACAGCAAGGGTGGTCAACCACATACCAACCTATAAGTAAGTCAAGGAACTATAAAAAGTGGAATTTCTTATTTTACCAAAGCACCATCTGCAATAGTTTTCCCTCTACCTGAGGAAATTGAAATATACCTGTTAGGGGGAGAGTGCGTGCCGGTTCTTTGTTGTCCAGTCCGCCAACTGTTATCGCCGCAATAATCGTTCTGCCGTAAGTGAATGTGGAGGCGCTATTAGCCCTAATCCGAGGCTTTTGTCCCCGTGTACCCACAATCTGGCGGGCCTTTCTATGCGCCCCCATACAGCTAGAGTCTAGCTAGACTATCGAGTAATAGACGAAGAATCAATGATTTATTTATAATAAAACATTGTAAAAATTGTTGTTAATATTCAAAATGTACGATTTTTTAAAAAAAATGTGTGACTGTGTATTTTTTTTAACAAAAATCTTTCTTACTTAGACCGCTAACATGTTATTAAATAAAATATATCTAAAGGAGAGTTTGTATAAATTGTGTAAAAAATATTGCAGAAGGCTAGATAAAAATAATGTCCTATGATATGAGTTATTGGCTATAATTTGAACCGTCTGAGTTGACAGAGACATTAAAGGCGTGCCTAAAGTTTTTATACTACCCTATCACGAAAAATCCCGTTTTTTTTTTACTTCGCTCTTCTACATTATTGTTTTGGTTAAAGGCCTTGATCAGCTGCCTCCTGTTTACAGGGTCTTGAGCACATTCCAACTATCTCAGCTGTGGTCTCCATCTAGGAACTACTTTCAGTAGGAACATCTCGAATTTAAGCCTTAAGTTATATGTTAAGACGAATCACTTTGCATTTTTGTTTGTAAATTTAAAATCCTCGAGCCCTAAACCCTCACGGCTATAATTTTTCTAGTGATTACTGAGTTATAGTGATTTCTGAGCCTCCTTTCCTTTGTGTAAACACTTGGAAAAGTGTCACTCGCATCTCACATAACTTTTGCATGCGAGTCCTGTGATACATCCCCGGATGCGTGTTTCCATTCCACCACTCAACTCGAATGTTCACTCACACATGCACACGGAAGTATTGCAGATGAGTGAACCTAGCTGAAAACCAACTGTTATCAAATAGCTATATACTGGCACACAAGCAATTTAATGCACATACACAGTTATGAGTGTTGAAAATTGATAAATAAGACAGCTGGATTACATTTAATGAAAAGTTGCAGTTTTTTTTATTTAATTTCTATATAAATGACTCTTGAAAATGACGACAGTCGAAAGTACTCGAGGATAAAATAACAAATATTAAAAAAAGAAAAATACTTACGTTTTATAAGAAATTCAATAGATGAAGATGAATTTTCACTAAGTAAATGCACAAACCTTTATAAGTTAAAGGTATTTCGTTTCGATATCGAGGTAGAATTGAATTATAGCCCAATGTAATGAATTCGCTGCAGATTGTATTAAAAACTTTATAAAATTGGATCAGCAATTTGAAAAAATCGAAAGTTCACCAAAAACAGCGCGAAAATGTTCTCGAAAAGCAAAAATATATTTACTAGTAACAGTGAAACCCGTTTGCATGTGTAAGTGAACATTCGAGTTGAGTGGTGGAATGGGAACACGCTCCCTGGATGGGATGGATATACAGGGCGTAGGTCAGTGGAGGGGAGACTGACCCTGAGAGAAGGTGTTGTGGTCTCCATCTCATCTTATCTAATTTCAGTTGCAAATGTATATTATATTGGGGGCTCACATTATATGCGTTCTCACAATCAGACATGTACAAGTTCGCGCTTGCACATGCCGCATGTGAACCTACAACATAAAAACCCAAATCTCAAATGGACATACACCCTGCAATTTTTGCCGACCTTCCCTGAAACAGGGGTGATGTTGGCAAAGTGTACCAATTTTTACAGTATGGGTGGTCAGCCACATACCAACCTTTGAGTCAAGGAACTCCATACTCCCGCTATCTCAGCTGTAGTCTCCATACTCCTGCGTCGCCACTTAACGATCCTGTTTAGCCATCTTTATTTTTTTCAGCTTGATGAAAATGGTGGAGTGTAAAATCATCTTTATTGTACTCTTTCATTAGTTCTTTTCAAATAAAGGAAAATGTGTTGCGCAATTATCTCTTTGTAAAATAAAATTTGTTACAGGATTGTTGGTCCCACATATAAAATAATAAGCTATGTATCACATACATGAACATATTATTTCCTTTTCCAATAGCGGCAGCATACACTCCAAGTGCTTAACGGTAAAAAACTTGTCTAGGAGAGGTTTAATGGGAAAGGGAGGGAAACGAAGGCTGGGGGGGGGGTCCTTTGTCGACAGGAACTATTTATGGCTCTGGGAGAAGTTTAGTTTTTCATGCGGACCTAGTGATGTGGATGATGCGATTGGCCGTGAGTCAATCGGAAAATTCCCAACTTTTACGGATCGTCTGGAAGCTGGCAAAAGTGAAAACTTCAATATTAGAATAAAAAGTTATGAGAAACAATCTTGCACCGAAAAGATAAAATAAACATTAACAAACACAAATATCTGGCATTTAATTAAACTGTCCGGTCGATAGCTCAGGTGGTAAAGAGCTTGCATTCCATGCAGAAAGCTCGGGTTCGAATCCCACCGAGGGTGTCAGAAATGATTTCCCGTTTCGGAGTTTATTTCAAACCCCAAAATAAAATACCGGCAAGGTTTACTCAGCCTTCACAAGAAATGAGTACCAGCACTCTCGGGAGCTGGGAAACCCCCACTTCAACTGAAGTGGTTGGCCTAAGGCCGGCCCCCTTACCTGTAAAAATAAATAGGTTCAACTCGCCACATGCGACCCCTTCGGGGATAACGCGGCAAGAAGTTACACTATATGTGTAGCTTAGTTGCGTTTTGCGTTTTTTTTAAATATATAATGTCGTCATCATGAGCTTTACAGCTTTGGGTGGGCCTTGTCTGAATTCAGGATTCTCTTGTACTCCTGTCTGTCCATCGGCTTTCCTCTCCAGCTACGTTTGCTTACCTTATTGGCTTCACCAGCGTTGAAACCGTCTATCCTACGCATATTTTCTTCCCGGTTATCTATAATCTAAGTTGTGAAGATTTATTGACGTTTAAGGCTCATATCAAATGCATGCCCTTGTTGGGCAAAACAAACACGTGTAGTTCGCGCTTACAAATGCTGAATGTGTACTACAAACCTATAAAATACAAACCGCAAATGAACCAAAATGCAGCTTCGACCGACCTTCCCTGGCACAGAAGTAACTATAAATAAAACGTAACATGAAAAATACACAAAATAAGTTGAATATTGTGTACAATTATTCTTAAAGGAAAAATGTGAACCATGTTTTTACAGTATGGGTGGTCAGCCTCATACCAACCTATAAGTCAAGGAATACAAAAAATAAAAAAACATTTGAGCATATAAAAACAACAAAGCGTTGAAAAGAAATCCATACAAAAAAAGTCAATACTTACCTATACAAAAAATGTAACATAAATGAATTAGCCAACATTACAAATCGACATTGCAGATTAGCCGCTAATCGTCATAAATTTTGAAGTTGGTAAATTCAAGATTCTTTGGATTTATTAAATTAACGATGACTTCAATTTCTTCGTAATTTTAATTAATTATGCATATTAATTAAATTGCAGGCTTCTATATTTTAATGACATTGCATTTGGCGTTCCCTTTGTGTGGGATTTCCTTTGACTGTGTAAACTGCACATCTCTAACTGGCGCTCGTGGAGTCTCACAAACGAACATCGGCCGCCGACTTGTCCCATGACAGGTTCTCGTTATTGCCAAGTCTCCCAGCGTATAGCTCGACAAGCGTGTAAAAAATCTAGAAAAGCCTTTATGTAACATTATACCGGTCCGAGACCTGACGATCGGATTATTGGAAAAACGATCCACGAAAAACGATAGCTTTGTAATGGTGTACTTCATCAAAAACTAATATCGTACCTCGTAATTTAACCTAGGTACACTTCTTTATTGGATATATGATCTTGTTTTGATCAACTTATTTTGTTCATGTGACTGCAAACAACTTGTGTGTGTTTTTTAAGACAAAAATTGTACGAAGAGGTGACTGAAATTGTAATGTTAAAAAATGATGGGATCTTCTAAGAGGGTTTTTTTTTATATAGGTACACAAGTCAGTAAAATGTGAATACGCAATATTATTTGCAAATGGGATAAAAAATTCACCAGAAATACACATTATTTATAAAAACGCAGAGCTGTAAGTTTTTTCCTGATTTAGATTTTCTAAGTTTTTTTTTTTAATTTTAGTAGGACGCTGAGATTTAACAAGCAAAAACTACATTCATTAAAGTGATTCTGAAAATATCCCCCCAATTTTATTTCTCAACGCAAATGTCAAATTTTAATTAAATTGGAATTCTAAAAATATGCGGTGCCTTTTCTTGGCTCGAGTCACTTCAAAGGCGTTCTGTAAGTACGTTCAGTGAAAGCTGTAGAGTCCTAAGTCTGACTCAGCCTGTGGCTCTTATAGACTCACGGGCTGTGAGCTCCAGGCTCTTGTAACAGCTACGCAAAAGGCATGATCTCCAACACTGTCCTAGTGGCTGAGGCAGCCCTAAGAGGATCGTGTACGAGTATGAGTTAGAGTCTGCCCACGTGTTTTCACTTAATTTGTTAATTAAGTGTTTATTTTAATTAAGTGTACAATATTTTGTTTTTTTTTACTTAAAGACTGAATAATGAATGTGTATATGAACCATAGTATAGATAAAAATACAAGCTGGAGTATAGGTTGTTTTCATATTCACATTTGGGTCACATAGTGCCTTCTATTGAGATCTACTCATATCATAAATAAAAATATTGTTGTAATCATAATAAAAATTTCAACATACATTTTCAGTCACATATTTTTTTTTGTTTTTTTTAAATGGGATGTATGAGAATCAGCTCATGCATTGTCGTGTCAAGAAGGTTCCTCCGGAAAACGTTAGAAACGAGACGTCAAGAATGAGGCAAGCTCTCCTACAACGGTTTGTCAAATATCCAAATCGTGTGATTAATAAAAAAGTTAATTTTGACTTGATTGAACTGAATAGATACGAGCACTTACTGCGAGGCTGAGTGGCACAAAAATCAAATTGGTAATTTAGAAATGTAGAAATGAAAATTACCTTACCAAAATTTAAACATAAACTTAGGTAGATATAGGTACTATCATCTTTAATTAGATGTGTTATGATAAATTGGGAAAAATGTGTTCTTAAATTGAAGCGTACTTAAGATACTCGTACCAGAAATTTGCTCAAATATAATAATTTATTGAATAAATCGAAGCCTTTAAAAAACACTTCAGATTCAAAAGTGATTGAGCAATTTTTGTTTTCTTAAGTAACGTACCTCTTTGATGATTTTATTTCAGACACAAATTCAACAAGCCTTTGTTAACAAGTGCTGCCTTTCCTTAGAACAGAGGTTCTACAGAATTGAAGATTATATTGATGATGAGTGTTTTTCAAGGCACAAAAAGTGAAGGAAATAAAAAAAGGGCAAAATAATGACTTCAGTTTAAAATGTACAATATACCTGTTGTCACTTTTCACTGAAATGTTACATTATTTTGTGCTCACAAGTCGACCTACATTCTCTGTGAAGATTTTTCTTTGTATCTACGAACCGTCCTGGAATCCACACCTGATGTTTCTTTTTTATCTAGAAATCTGTCACCTGTACATTTCTTTGACTCGCACTACTGAGCTCCAATAAAAAAGATCAGAGTGAAGAATTTCTATAGAATTCAGGGACTTATATCTTTCAGGCAATAGAGACTTTGAAACACAAAGACCCGTGTATTGGTTATTGAAGATTAAAATGTACATAAAAGCACTTTGAAGGTGTTAAATCGCAAAATGACCTCTACATTTTTTTTGTAATGCTCACATTACCTTCTTCAGATTTATCTAAATAAATTAACTATACATTATTTAAAATATACCAATTTATAAATTATTTAAGATTGTTAAATACATTAAGCATACACTAAGATAGCACTCATTTTGTATTCTGGTTGGGGAAAGCGTTTCGTTTAGTTTGTAGGTAGGTTGCATAATGGGCATTACACCCAATGAGAGTTGGGCTACTCGATCGTCTCAAGAAGCAATGTTCATGTTAATGTCCCGTGTCGCTCCCTGCTTAACCAAACTCACCGCTTCATTACAAGGAGGAAGCCGGAGAGGGAGATGGGAATACCAGTGGATGAGAAGGCAATTACCAGGACACAGAGCCAAGTTTAAAACTTTACAATTAAACTCCATCCCTGCGTTTTTCTATAAACGCAGTAAAACCAAAACAGTGTCTTTAGTGAGCGTTTTGGTTTCCATGCGTGTCCGATAAAACATTTTGGTTGAGTGTCAACGTAACTAAGGATACAATTTTAGGCAAACCAGTACTCCAAGTATAAAACTACGTGAATATTCTACCACAGCGTTGCACCAAAAAAAGAAATATAAACTAAAACAGCGCTTTCAGTGAAAATATTTTATTTTAAATAAATTAGGTAGAACGCTATGACTAAGTTTCAACGCAATGTTCTGTACTTGGTGTAAATGATATCGATACTCCTCTGCTGAGGACACAATGTCAGCAAAAGCTAAGTACAGAACTGCGTTGAAACTCAAACCTAGCATTTTACAAAAAAAAAAAGACTGAAAGTAAAGCTGCGCCCCTGGTGAGTGATTTGGTTTCCATACGTGTTTGAGAAAACGCAATCATTGAGTGTGAGCGTTATACAGTCGGAGAACAGCACACCACAAACGTCAACCGATCCGGCGTTGAGTGATATATTCTGAATGGAAAACTGTGAAATGGAAATTGTGAATTGGAAGTGTAAAGCACACCTGGCGGATTTCATAAATCTTTGTATTTAATAATTAACATCAGTGGGTTGTAATTAAAATTTTGTGTATGCTTTGCATGTCATAGTTTTAACCGGATACAATTTCAATAAGGGAAAACCAATTCCAAATATTTGAAAAGGGTATGGATAAAGTAGATGTAACCGAATATGATGGAGATACAGTTGTATTTTCATCGCTTAAAAGCAACACAGCTAAGCTGCACAAACCCATTTAGTGCAACTTCTTACAGCTTGTCTCAATACAGGTTTGCATGTGGGGATGAAACCTTTATATTTTCTTAGAGCATAAACCATACAACTCTTACCGACCTTCCCTGAAACAGGGGTATCTAATCTAATCTAATCTAATCTAAGTTGCAAAGATATGTTACATTAGAGATTCACATTACATGCATTCCCACAACCAGACACGTACAAGTTCGCGCTTGCACGTGCCTCATGTGAGCCTACAACATAAAAAAAATCTCAAATGGACATACACCCTGCAACTCTTGCCGTCCTTCCCTGTAACAGGTACTCGTAAGTAATCACACAATCTTTTTATATATTTTATGGCTTGGTCCAAATTTAATATGACCAAATTAATTAAAACAATATACCTACCAAGAATAATAATCTTTTTGTCTTTGGTACATTTTGTTGGGTTGGTATTGCATTTCTGACAGACGCCTCAGGCGTGTAAAACCCAACATCCGTCTCTTTTCTCTTCGAGCGTCGCACTGGTAACTTGTCTTAACCTGTTCACCTAATTTAATCACGTAATCCTTTGTAAAAACCCCTTGTAATCTTTATGGAATAAAGGACCATTAAATTGTTTAACTAACTACATCTTTCAAGTCATCTCCACACCCCACATCACCTCAAAATTAAAGTCCAAATCGAAAATACAGTCCACGAGCAAAACCCGACCATTTTTGGTCACTTCGAGCAGGATGAGCGACCTTGTTGCTCCATACCAGCGGATTATTCAGTGAACTAGCATCTGGAGTCATCTGCGTCCATCGAGGATCCTTTTGTGCTCACAAAAAGCAGACTTTTACGCAGCGCGACGGAGAGGAGAGCACGTGGCCCCATACAGCGGGCGCACATTCATCAGCGGGCCGGGCAGAGGGAACCACTCCTTCTGACGAATGCGGAGCGCTGCTTTGTACAAGCAAGCGCCCCCACATCAGTTTGTGAAGCAAACTGAGCCCCACATCGACTGCGCAAGGGCCGCATGGCCTAGTGCGAGAGTCATCCTTCATCATCGGGCCGGGCAGAGGGAGCTTCTCCTTCTGACGAATGCGGAGCGCTGCTTTGTGCAAGCAGGCGCCCCCACATCAGCTGATTGCCATCAGCTGAGCCCCACATCGACTGCGCAAGGGCCGCATGGCCTAGTGCGAGAGTCATCCTTCATCATCGGGCCGGGCAGAGGGAGCTTCTCCTTCTGACGAATGCGGAGCGCTGCTTTGTGCAAGCAGGCGCCCCCACATCAGCTGATTGCCATCAGCTGAGCCCCACATCGACTGCGCAAGGGCCGCATGGCCTAGTGCGAGAGTCATCCTTCATCATCGGGCCGGGCAGAGGGAGCTTCTCCTTCTGACGAATGCGGAGCGCTGCTTTGTGCAAGCAGGCGCCCCCACATTAGCTGATTGCCATCAGCTGAGCCCCACATCGACTGCGCAAGGGCCGCATGGCCTAGTGCGAGAGTCATCCATCATCATCCACGAGCAGGAGGAGCGTCTCCTTCTGACCAGCGGAGCGCTGCTTGGTGCAGGCAAGCGCCCCCATATCAGCTGACCAAAGCTGAGATCATCACACGCACGGGCCGCACGAGCTGCCAGACCCAGTACGAGTCACGGGATCACCGAGGATTCCTCCACACAGGCAGGCCAGTGTTATTTATCTATTTATTTGTGATTAGTGTATATTGTGTTTCAAAATGACGACTAGACTGTCAAATTGGACGAGGACATTGTCAGCTAGATTAGCTACCTATGAACAATATATTTTAAAGGAAAATTTAGAAATCTCACTAGTAAAATCAAAACTATGTCAAATCAGAGAAATAATAACAAAATTTAATGAATTGTATAACCATAATGTAGATGCTTTGGCCAATGATGAGGACCTACATAGAACAATGCTACACCAGGAAGAGGTCCTGGTGAATTTAATAGCAAAGTATGAAGGGTTCTTAGAGCAATCTGAGGCCAATAGCCTAAAAATTAATCATATAGTTAATAATGAATTCTGTAACCCCATGAACTTACCTAAATTGTCAATTCCGATCTTTGATGGAAAATATGACAACTGGGTAACATTTAGAGATTTATTTTTGGCCTTAATAGACAATAATGCAAACATTTCAAATATAGAGAAATTCATGTATCTGAAAAATTCGTTATCTCCTCAAGTACAGTCAATCTTAGAGCAATTAGAAGTATCAGGGAAAAACTACCCCCTGGCATATAGTATTTTGGAAGCCAGATACAACAACAAGGAGATCTTAATAAAAACGCATCTAGATAACATACACAGTATTAAATTTAATGTGAGAAGATTCAATGAGATTCACAATTTCACCAACACTATTAGTAGTAATTTAAATGCACTGAACAGCTTGGGGGTTGACACTTCGAACTGGGATGAATTACTCATCTACCAGTTTCTGAAGCAATTAGACCCACCAAGCATTAGCGATTGGAAGTCCCACAAGGACTACAAATCGGTTATTGATTTTTTGGCATTTCTAAAAAAAAAGGCATCTCATTTAGAAATGTATAATCAATACACTCTCGAGCCAACGAATAGCAGACCTGCAACCAAGAAAGCGTTGCTTACAATAGAAGGTGTCAAGTGTCCGATCTGTAAAGGACCACATTACATTCACACATGCAGTCAATTCATACAGTTAAATGTTTCGCAAAGGCGGGATTCCGCAAAAAGTAATAGATTATGCTTCAATTGTCTTCGCATTGGGCACCAAGCATACAAATGCCGTAGCTCAAGCAAATGCAAAAAATGTCAAAGCAATCACCATACATTGTTACATACTATAGACCATAAGATTGCCTTGGCAGCATTTAGTAATTCCAATAATGTTCAAACTATGTTAACAACTGTAAGCGTACTCTTGTACGACTCAGACGGGTCGTCAAGAGCTGTACGAGCCGTTTTAGATAATGGGTCGCAGGCAAACTTCCTAACAAGGGAACTAGCTGACTCATTGAAGCTTCCTAAATCTACGTTAAAAATGCCTATTGAAGGTATTCAACAACAAACAAGTTATTCATCTGAAGCCGTTACGGCTACAATAGCTTCTCGATTATCTGGTTTTAAAACTGAATGTTCATTCCTTGTTGTAGAGACCATAACTACAAATCTTCCCCAAACCAGTTTCAGGTGTGAGCCGCCCGTACCACTGCGCGACCTGGCAGACCCACAGTTTGCCAAGACCAGCGCAGTCTCCATGCTGCTCGGCGCAGACGTCTTTTGGAGAATCCTGCGCTGCAGCCGGACGTCGCTGTCAAGGGGAGGGCTCCGGTTCTATCCCTCACACTTGGGATGGTTGGCGACCGGTTTGGCACCAATGCAAGCTACCTTCGTATCATCGATGCTGACTGCGGCGTCTGGAGGATCCCGAAGGACGTCTGGGTCCAGCAGAGGAGCGTCAACCGGTCTTCACGGACTGGTAGAAGCTTTTTGGAAGTGTGAAACCATCGAGAATACTAAACATCAATCTTTAGAAGAAAAGGCTATGGAAGATCTATTCGTCCAAACCACAACCCGATCACCGCAGGGGAGATTCCAGACACGCATAGGTCTGAAGTCGGACCCTGGGGTATTAGGCGATTCATTAGCGCGAGCATCAAAATGTCTGATCTCGCTAGAATCCAAACTCAACCGCAATCCTCAGCTCAAGGCGCGGTATGATGACTTTTTATCCGAATATTTAGCTTTAGGACACATGAGTCTTGTGCCCCCACATAACACTCAAATTGCTTATTATTTTCCGCATCACGCGGTAATAAAAGAACATTCCACGACTACAAAACTGAGAGTAGTATTCAATGGGAGCGCCAGAACTACCTCTGGGCTTTCGTTGAATGACATTTTAATGATAGGACCTACTGTGCAACAAGATCTATTTGACATTTTGTTACGTTTCAGAACGCCCAGGTGGGTGATGACAGCTGACGTGGAGAAAATGTATCGACAAATAGATATTCAGCCACAGGACAGACCTCTTCAAAGAATCCTATGGAGAGACAGTGTGACTCACTTGCCTTGCCAGTATCAGTTAAACACGGTTACATACGGAACCGCTTCAGCCCCCTTCCTAGCTACGAGATGCATCATGCAACTCGCTCAAACAAATAGGGACAAGTACCCTGAAGCTTGTCAAGTTATCGAGTCAGACATGTACATGGACGACTTGATAACTGGACACGACGATATTAATCAGCTCAATTTGATTAAAACCCAAATTACTGAAATATTTAATAGTGCATGTATGTCATTAAGAAAGTGGACAACCAATAGTCCCCTACAATTGCAAGAAAGTGTTTCATCTGTAAATTTTGCAAACCATGACACTTATAAAACTTTAGGATTAACGTGGCAACCTAGTACTGACACGTTGATATTCAATTTACACATTGAATGTAACGAAGCAAATTTAACCAAGCGATCAATTTTATCTGCGATAGCCAGAACGTTTGATCCTTTAGGGTTGCTCTCTCCCATTACTATAATTTCCAAACTCTTTATGCAACGGTTGTGGCAAGAAAGCAGTAAATGGGATGATGAGTTATCTACTCCAACAAAAACTGAATGGTGTAATTTTGTGCATCAGTTCAACCTAGCAGCCTCCATACATGTAGCACGGCATGTATGTGGAACAGATCATAAATCCTCCGTAGAACTACACGGCTTTGCGGATGCCTCTATACGAGCATTCGGAGCATGTATCTATTTAGTTACTCGCGACGAGTTGACTTCCGAAGTTAACTCTCAACTTTTTTGTGCCAAGTCAAAGGTAGCACCTTTGCAACAAATCTCCTTACCCCGGTTAGAATTGAACGCAGCTTTATTATTATCTAAATTATTTAAACGCGTTAGTGAGACCAGTAACCTGGTTATAACAAGGTCCACATTGTGGACAGATTCTAGCATAACACTTGCCTGGATTGCCAGTCAAACTTTTAGATGGACCCCATCACGGTGGTCTATGGGAAACTACTGTAAAAAGCGCAAAGCATTTATTTAAAAAGTTAGTGGGCAATCATACCCTCACTTTTGAAGAATGTTCTACTTTATTAATCCAAGTCGAAGCTTGTCTGAATTCAAGGCCGTTGACACCCTTATCAGACGATCCTAATGACTTGTTACCATTGACTCCGGGTCATTTCCTTATCGGAGGACCACTGGTCGCTCTTCCCGAACCAGATCTGAATCATATTCCAATCCATGCAGTTAATCGGTATCAACTGTTAAGTCGACTATTCCAGACCTTCTGGAAGCGTTGGACTAATGAATATCTCAATTCTTTGCAACCTCGCAAGAAATGGACTCAGTTAACGACATCTACACTACAAATTAATGATTTAGTTGTGCTTAGGGAGGATAATCAACCGCCCTTGAGATGGAGATTGGGAAGAGTAACAGAATTACATCCTGGTACGGATGGTATTCTGAGAGTAGTATCCATAAAAACTGACTCTGGTATTAAAAAGAGACCAATTCAAAAATTAAGTAAATTACCTATTTGGTAATTCCTAGCAGGATAAATGATTATGTACTTACCGATTGTTTGGGCGAGCTGTTAGGTAGATTTGTTTATAGGTAGCTGGCCATAAAATCCTGTGTCCTTTAGCCTATAAACTGACCACTCCTACTTTACCCAATCACCTGTCTCCAGCAGTACTTCTTCATACGCGGCCTTGGATAGACGTGTCCATCGCAGTGTACACCGCGCGCGAACGAAGGAGAAACCACACACAAAAACGCGACCAGTGCTCCGCGAAAGAGGCATCCATTGGAGATAAGGTGAGTCCAGACCATTTGATTCCGTGATTCCTTCCCCCTTGCTCCATTGGTTGGCTGCCTAGACAGATTTGTTGGGCAGTTCGTCCGATCGCGATAATCGAGAACCAGTTTGCGATCTCAAATCCTCCCCCTCGCATTACCACATGATAGCGTCAAACTTGGCGTTATCATAATTTTGGTCCTTACAGAACCGGATCGTAAATTAAAAATTAGATTCACGTAATATTAATTCAGATTCTTATAGTTTGAAATCGGATTCAAAAAAAAATATTCGCCATTTTTATTGCTACAATTCGTGACGCGTTCATACATTATTATCATAAATATCGCTTTGGAATCGAAGTGCGGGTTAATTATTTAATTGCCTTGTAGGTATACCTATCTCTTGCATTTTAGGTACATTCGAATTAAGCCCGCGGTATAAGTAACTACCTAGGTACTAGCATTGTTTACTTTCTTTGTTTACATTATTTGTTTACATTTTGATAAAATTATTATAACCTTCTTCTTTCTTTGCTACTTCAATTTATAAGGACTTGTACGTACGGGATTAGTAAAATTTATTATTAATTTTATCAAATTTAATTTATTAAAGCCAAATTAAAACATGACGTCAGAACGCGAAAAACGAGCATTTCAACGACGTAAGGAGCGCCTCCAGAATGAGATAGAGACGTCTTGGAACGGGCACAATGCATTTTCGATACCATTAATTCAATTCATTTGGGAGAAATTTATTTGCGTAAATTTAAAGTGCACGCGGCAGGCATTGACAACTGGCGTAAAGAATTTTTATTACTGGTAAAAGAAAAAAATGATTTAATTGCAGAAAGTGAGGAAGATGAAGCAACAGATAATAATATTATTCTGTCATTTGAAGACTTATACGCTGAAATTAAATATACTTACGAGAATTTAAAAGACACAACAAAATCCTCAAGTGCAAATGATATTCCTTTAAAAAGGAGCATCCAACTACCACGATTAGAGCTGTGTGCCTTCAACGGAGATGTAAACAATTGGCCGGTGTTTTATGAAAATTTTACATCGATGGTCCATGAGAATGACAGTCTAACGGAAGGTGAAAAGATTCAATATTTAGTTGGAAAACTGGTAGGAAAAGCTCAAAGCATTTGCCAAGGTTTATTGCCAACTGCTCAAAATTATACAATTTTGTGGAATTCGTTGGTCAAGAAATACAACGATAAGCGCGTTCTGGCAACAACTTATCTAGAGAAATTGTTAAATATTCCTGCAGTAAAGGAACCATCTGCCTCAAACTTGGAGGACTTTATTGATCTATTTTCAGGTTTAACTGCTGCAATCAAACTAAGGCTAAGATTAAGGCTTTTGAAGTTTCCATACAAGATTCTCCAGACTCAGTAGATTCAGTAAAATTTGTGGAATTCATGAGAAATTACTCGCGAATACTACAGCGCGCAAACGGAAGTAGAAGCAGTAAAATTAACAATCAAATTAACGCGATGCCGCGCAAGCCCTCAGCTTCCCAGAAAAACGTTAGGGCATTTGTGACAGTTAATACTGACAAATGTTTGTTGTGCGGAGATAACAACCACTCAAAGTTGTACCAGTGTCCGAAATACACTATCCTGGACGCTCGGGAAAGGTACAATTTTATAAAATCAAAGAAATTATGTGTCAATTGTCTAAGTACGATGCATAATCTCAAGAATTGTAAATCAAAGGGAAGATGCAGCGTTTGTAATCGATCCCACCATACTAGCCTGCATTTCAACTTGAATTTGCAAGCCGCGGCCGAAGAAAAGGCGGAGCCCCTAGCGCTTTGTGCTATGGGCCCTAATTCTAGTGAGGTAGAATCTACGGTTTTACTAGGAACTGTTTGTTGTGTAATCTTAGACAAGCGGGGTCAAAGACACACTATTCGCGCTTTATTAGACAGTGCTTCACAGAGAGACATAATAACGGCCTCCTGTTGTCGAGAACTTCATCTTGATGTAAAGACGACGCGAGACAAAGTTGTTTCAGGAATAGGGGATATTGTCAACCCTATCAAGGGAGTGACAACAATTACCCTTCTTTCAAGAGTTGAGAAATCGGTCAATTTTAAACTATCGCCTTTGGTGGTTAATCAAATAACTGATAAAATACCCGTCGCCAACATTAATATTGAAAATTTAGAATATTTAAAATCATTAAGTTTGGCTGATGAAAAATATTTTATTCCCGGAAAAATTGACATGATTCTGGGTGCAGATGTATTCTCCCGTGTGATAAAACACAACACTATCTCACGAAATTTAGGCGAGCCAGTTGCACTGGATACCCTATTTGGGTATGTGGTACTAGGGGAAGTTCCAGTGCTACCGTTAATCAAAACAGATTATAGTTTCTTTTCAGCAATTGAAATTGAAATGAAAAAATTCTTGGAGTTGGAGGACGTACCGGACGTCTCCACTCCGCAAATCGAGGAGCTGGTATGTGAAGAGAAATATACCAACACCACCACGAGAGACAAGACTGGTAGATTTTCCGTAATGCTGCCTTTCAAGACCGATCCGGGGCAGCTCGGTGACTCTCAGAGAGCGGCAGAGCGGAGATTTTACGCGTTGGAAAGGAAACTGCTTTCAAACTCTTCTGTAAAATTGGAATACGACCTTATTTTCAAAAATTATATACAAGAAGGGTATTTAAATCCTGTAAATATAAATTCGGATCAATGCTTGAGCTTGCAATACATAGCACCGCATCATGCAGTGATACGTGAAAATAAATCCACAACTAAGGTTCGCGCAGTAATAGATGTTAGTATGAAAACTACATCAGGATTATCGCTGAATGATGTTCTACATACGGGTAGAAATCTTCAAAATGATCTATTTAAAATAATATTACACTTTCGCTTGTTTCCAGTTGCTCTAAGCGCTGACATACGTAAAATGTATATGCAAATTCTGGTAAATAAAGAGCATAGATGCTATCAGAGAGTTTTATATCGGTTTGATAAAAATGATCCACTTCAGCTTTTTGAATTTACACGCGTACCATTTGGCTTAAAGTGCAGCCCATACCTTGCAATGCGTACCGTTCGTCGTTTAATTGATGATGAGCGAACACGTTTTCCATTAGCGGCACTTGTAGCAGAGAGAGATATTTACATGGATGATTTGGTTTCTAGCTGTTTAAATGATGAAGAGGCTATCGCACTTTCAAACCAATTGATTGAATTATTTCTTGCGGGCGGTTTTGAATTGGTGAAGTTCTCGAGTAATTCACCATCAGTCATGGGAGGCATTCCCTCAGCTTGTCGCATTTCTGAAGCTGTGGAGTTCAGTTCAGAAGATCAATGTACCATCCTTGGTTTGCATTGGTTGCCTGGAAAGGATGTTTTTACCTTTAGTGTCACTAACAAATTTCGTAAATGTACAAAACGAAATATTCTGTCGACAATTGCGCGCTTCTGGGATTTGATGGGGTTTGTAGCACCCGTGATTGTAACAGCTAAATTAATGATTAAATTTCTCTGGGAACATAAAATCGATTGGGACGATTGTCCTCCTCAGAGTATAATTTCAACTTGGGAAAATTATGAATCGGAACTCCCACTCCTTCAAAGTATTCAGCTGCCACGGCATACAGGTGTAACGCAGGAGTCGATTATATCCCTATTGGGATTCGCGGACGCAAGTGAGAGAGCATATGGAGCGGTGATATATATTCATGTATATAATCCTCCAAGTAAACGCGGAGAAATAAGTTTAGTTTGTGCAAAGTCGCGAGTAGCTCCAAGTCGTACAATATCTTTAGCAAGACTTGAATTATCGGGAATATTGATATTGTCAAAATTAATGCGTGTAGTCATTGATACATATTCAACTCGCTGCCAAATTAATAATGTATACGCCTTTTCTGATAGTACAGTGGCACTCGCTTGGGTTCATTCACACCCATCCCGCTGGCAGACTTTCATCGCGAATAGAGTAACTATAATTCAGGATAATATACCTCCAAGTCAGTTTTATCATATTGCCGGGAAAGACAATCCCGCGGATTGTCTCTCACGCGGTCTGACTCCCGCACAATTAATTGACCACCCGCTCTGGTTTAAAGGCCCTGCCTTCGCGCGCTCACCGATTGAAGAATGGAATTTTTGTAAATTTGATCCAAATACTATTGAAAACCCGCCGGAACAAAAAATAAAAGTTATGACTGTAATGGATAACTTACCCAAGCAACCAACTTTATTAGGTTCACTCGCTGAACGAATCTCTTCCTGGAGTAAATTGTTAAGAGTTGTTATTTACATACTTCGTTTTATAAAAAGATTGTCATCAAAATTTGAAGTCTCTCACCTACGGTTTGCAGAAATCGTAGTTATAAAAGACTTACAAAATCATCATTTTTCGAACGAAATTAAAAACGCGAAAGCCGGTAAAGTCTTATCTCCTGCATTTCGTAAGCTTAATGCCTTTATCGACGCCGATGGGTTGTTACGAGTAGGAGGGAGACTTGTAAACGCTGACTTAGCTTATGACAGTAAACATCCAATACTTGTACCAGGTCGCGGTCATATTTTGAATTTAATCATTGATTACTATCATAGAAAATTCTTGCATTCCGGACCTCAGTTACTAATGTCCCTTTTGCGACAAAATTTCTGGATTTTGTCGGCTAGAAATATTGTGCGTAAACGCGTCCAATTATGTAATACTTGTTATAAGGTTAATTCAAAATCACGCTTCCCCCTCATGGGGGATTTACCTGCCTGTCGGGTAAATGAAGGTAAGGCATTTTTCCACTGTGGCATAGACTACGCGGGCCCCTTAAGTGTGATTCCTTATAGAAAAAGAGGTGGGCACAAAATTAAAGCATACATTTGTGTGTTTGTGTGCTTAATCACGAAAGCGGTTCATATCGAACTCGCATCAGATCTAAGCACGGAAACATTTATTAACGCTCTTAAGCGATTTTTGTCTCGACGCGGGCCGGTAAAAATAATGTACTCAGACTGTGGGACAAACTTCATTGGTGCAAAATCTCACCTCGATGCTCTCTATGGTCTCCTGGAGTCTGAAGCTTTTCAAAATAAGTTCGACAGGGAACTAAGAGACCATCGGATAGATTGGAAGTTCAATCCCCCATCCGCCCCGCATTTCGGTGGAATTTGGGAGAGTAACGTGCGGAGTATCAAACTCCATCTGAATCGAGTAATTGGTAAACAATTATTGACATTCGAGGAAATGTCTACAGTACTTGCGCAAATTGAAGCAATTTTAAACTCCAGACCGCTTTCATGTTTGAGTGCCGATCCATCCGAACCTATTGCTCTAACCCCCGCACATTTTCTCACATTGACTCCTCTAAAGTCACTTCCGGCGACAGATACCTCCTCTAGAGACATTAGTTTACTGTCTCGTAAACAGTATGTGGACCATTTAGTTCAGTCTTTCTGGAAACGGTGGAAGGTGGAGTACCTTCACACTCTCCAAACGCGTCAGAAATGGAACACGGAAACAGAGCCAATCAAGATTGGATCTGTTGTCTTGTTAAAAACTGAAGGTAGTGCACCTCTTAATTGGCCACTAGGAGTTATTGAGGATGTCTTTCCGGGAGCGGACGGTATAGCTAGAGTAGTTAATGTCCGGACGAAAACTGGAACTTATAGGCGTCCAGTTGTCAAGGTTTGTCCGTTGCCAAATCAATAACATTACAAAATAATATACAGTCCACTCGCGTAATTAAGTAGATTTAAGTTATAATAATAAACAAATAAATAAATAAATAAATCATTGTTTTGAAAGGACTACGTCCTCTCAAGCTGGGGGGCATGTTTGGGCGAGCTGTTAGGTAGATTTGTTTATAGGTAGCTGGCCATAAAATCCTGTGTCCTTTAGCCTATAAACTGACCACTCCTACTTTACCCAATCACCTGTCTCCAGCAGTACTTCTTCATACGCGGCCTTGGATAGACGTGTCCATCGCAGTGTACACCGCGCGCGAACGAAGGAGAAACCACACACAAAAACGCGACCAGTGCTCCGCGAAAGAGGCATCCATTGGAGATAAGGTGAGTCCAGACCATTTGATTCCGTGATTCCTTCCCCCTTGCTCCATTGGTTGGCTGCCTAGACAGATTTGTTGGGCAGTTCGTCCGATCGCGATAATCGAGAACCAGTTTGCGATCTCAAATCCTCCCCCTCGCATTACCACATGATAGCGTCAAACTTGGCGTTATCACCGATAATTATTTGTCTTATGTTATCTGTAACTTCACTTTATGTTTTATGTTACTATGCAAGAACTGATCACATTAAATTATGTACTTAATTAATTAAAAGGCTGAGTAATTATAAGTACACTTTATTGAATCCATGTAAATTTGTATGTAAATGCTTACCTACAAGGGTAACTTACCATATCAACTTAATTGAAGTATCATTTGTTGCTAACACAATTGACTACCATACATACAACAAGTAAGATTAATACTTAACTTTCAACTTCTTCAAGGTGTATAAGTCAAATAAATTATTTTCAAAGTCAGAATTCTATTTAAGTCTGTATGCACCTACCATTGTTTTGTATAATCAATGATTCTTAGATCTAAGTGTTGATTTCTACAGACAAGTACCAGTTATTGAAAAGCAAAAAAGAATTATAAAGTAGAGTCAATCACTGTTAACCAGTATATTATGACAACCTCAAAAATACAGTCCACGATGTAACATTATGTAAACGAGCTATTATACATCATTGTGGAGATGATCTCTCTAGTAATATTGCCAAATATTCACCGTTATAACACGGTATTTGCCAATCTGAGGCCCGCCAGTATGGTCCAAATTTAATATGACCAAATTAATTAAAACAATATACCTACCAAGAATAATAATCTTTTTGTCTTTGGTACATTTTGTTGGGTTGGTATTGCATTTCTGACAGACGCCTCAGGCGTGTAAAACCCAACATCCGTCTCTTTTCTCTTCGAGCGTCGCACTGGTAACTTGTCTTAACCTGTTCACCTAATTTAATCACGTAATCCTTTGTAAAAACCCCTTGTAATCTTTATGGAATAAAGGACCATTAAATTGTTTAACTAACTACATCTTTCAAGTCATCTCCACACCCCACATCACCTCAAAATTAAAGTCCAAATCGAAAATACAGTCCACGAGCAAAACCCGACCATGGCTTAATATCAATATACTGTTTGTTGTAACTGTAACTCTTTGCATTTCATCTTAGAGCCTAGAAACATAGCTTTATAGATTAATTTTTTTCATATATATATTTTTTAATGTTTTACTCAGTCTTAATACTATTTAACTTTAGTCAAAGTATTTTGTTTTCCATGTTGACATGATTTTTGCACTTTTCATACAGAAGTGATTGAATAACCACACTAAAGGCGAAAATAAACAAAAACTTGAAGGTCTGCACCCCAACATTTCATGAATTATTTCAGCAGAAAAGTGACTCGCAAGTGACCAACGCGAGGGTGGGTTGGAAAAGGTCTTCATATGTGTACAAGTGCTCCCTGAAATATTCATACAGACCCAAACCAACATCATGGGCTGGATGTGATCGTAAAGTAAAGAACAAGTGGCTTATTTACCGCGTTCAGTTTTGTAACAGAAAATAATAACGAAATTTATTTACAATTAATGACATTCTTTTATACTTCTTCCGATAAAGTTTTGATTGAGTTACAGTCGTATTAGTCGTAGCAATTACGTACATATTAACAAATAAAAATAAACGTTAAGCTTACGTTTATTTAAATTAAGACGCTAGCTAAGCCGGTGACGTAGCTTAGTTTTTTTTTTTTTTTAAGAAATCCTGTGCGGGAGAATCCCTAGATTCTAAAGACTCTAGGGGTCTATGACACTTGTTGTAGTGCCGCAGAGGTGTACGAGCTTGGTCGTCACTACAAAGCGCCATTACTCAAGCAAGACCCAGTTGCTGTAAGGCTGGATGGACCTTTGGTGACCGGTCGTTGGTAAAGGTTTATGAATTTTTCAACACAGCGAAGAGCACATTCGAAATATAAATGGTATATTTTTGTGCTCCGCCGGGATCTGAATCCACAACCTTCCATTTATGAGTCCGAAGTTTGTCCACTACGGACTACGGACCAGTCCAAGATGCCAACGACACGCGGTGTACCTGAGCGGTTACCCATCCAAGCACTGACCACGCCCAATGTTGCTTAACGTCGGTGATCTATGGGAACCGGTGCTTTCAACATGGCTAACGTCGTTGACAGCAGTCTTCAGCAGGAAAAAATTCTACACGAAGATTAGGAATGAGCTGATTCTAATGTATCACAAAATTTAAATCATATTTTATACCTTAAAAGTGGTCGAGAGTAGTAGAGAATTTCGTCGTGCAGAAAGAGTGTGTCCTAAAACGTTAGCTACATCGTCAGTGAAACGTCAAGAATAATGTTAGTTTACCCAAGTGTAGTAATAATTCGTCGGGGTTATAGCCGCGTGGGCCAAGAGGGCTGATCTTTCTAGCGTGTTTCGAATGGAACAACGTTGGTTCGATCCCCGCTTGGGTCACTTGACTTTAACTTTGACCCTGGTTCAACAGATGTTATTGGGTAATTATTATTTAATAATTCATTAATAATAAACAATAATGAATTATTAAATGATGATATTAATACCTGTTTCTGGCCAGGCAGAATAGGTTGGTGAATTGCATTCCTCTTCACAAATCTATTTTTTTTAAATTAAATATAAAATATAAATAAATAATCTTATAAGTTTAGGTACTATTGCTTGAAATTATGTCAAACGACTGTTACTGAATTAAAACTGTATGGGAAATGCTCAGAATTTTCAGAATCAAAATGTTATGTGATATTTAAAAATCATTGTATTCCCCAGTTCCTTATCTCCATTCCCTTCTATGTAGATGTAGGTGGTCTACAAGTTTGTCTGTTGTTCAGTCTTGTTCAGCTCCCTCCTCTCTTTGGACCCCTGAACATCATTCAGCCATCTCAGTTGTGTCCCCCACTCCACCTTTCAACACCCTGGGTCACAGCTTAACATTGCATGAAAATATTTATCCATCATTAAAATAATAATTATTATTTTGTGTAAAAAAATGAGATACAATTTTGAGAGTCTACGTTATGGTATGAAACTTTCTCTCTCCTTCTTTCATGCAGGTTGGAGGCTGATTGCAGGGAGACAGCAAGCGTTCTTACTTGTTCAAAGTCTCGCGAGCATTGTGGCCTATGAAATGAGTGAACAACAAAGCATCACTGCCTTATATTATTCATGTATGCAGATAAAAGTATTGTACGGGCGTAAAGGATTTCTCGTATTTAAATAAATGTATCTCGATATATTTCACGTATCACTCTTACGGAGGAGCGCCCATTGTTACGCCGGTTTGATTTATGCCTGAGAATGTTTTGTGCCGGAGAAGGGCGGGCCAGTTATCACTGCTATCAGCGGCAACACAATATGGCGCACTAAAGAGTAAGCAAGCCTTAAGCATATTTCATATTCAGGAGAAGTTTATACTGTGAATCAAAAGTAATAGCATATTTTCTGGTAATTGCTTCATTACAGCAAATCATAAACCTTGTTGGGTTCTTCTCAGACTTATAAGTAAAAATATATTCTCTTTTTTATAAATCTCCTGTAAAATAGAAGCTGACGATCTTTTTCGCCTGGATATCCCATGAAGTCGAAAATCTACTTAGATATTTTTAAGGCTTTTTTGTCACAATTTTCTCAAAGTTCTGCCTAAAGAGTGCACAAAACTCTTAAATATTAGTGTGGCTTTGTAGTCTTTTTTTTTAAATAAATAGGTGTTCAATTAATTAAAGTACGTTTTTGCTGAATGCAAAAAAAACACACACTCTGAGATTGCTTTCCAAAGATAAACTAAATTTAGTTTCAAGGAAAATTCTTAGATGATTTCCAGTAAAGGTTGAAAAACAACAAATTAAAAGGTAGAGCATTACTACAAATATATTGTTAGGATTTATTTCGGGGTCTCTTTTAATAAAATTGTAGTTGAATTTATTACACACTTTTTATTTTTTAACAAATTAATCATATAGTTCACACATTAACTTCTGTTTTGTCGGTTTTACAGCTTGGGCGTAAATGAATCACTAAAACTACACAGAACCGCAGCCCATATTTATATGTGACTAAGGGCTATTCTCACGTGTTCGAGACGCCTCTAGAATGGATGTTTCCCAGAGAGTGCAAGAAGTACCAACAGTTCAAAGTGTCAAACACTCTCGTCTACACACACACACATACACAACAAGTAAACACGCCTACGTACACAATCACAACAACACGCAGGCATGAACCTATACATTCGTAATAATAACTTAATGTATTTTTTTGTAATGAAGTGGTTTCGCAATCTATAATCTATAATCTAAGTTGCAAGGATATATTCATTTAAAGCTCTCAGATGTATGCCCACAAACAAACACGTGTAGTTCGCGCTTACAAATGCTGATTGTGTACTTACAAATAAAATCCAAACTCAAATGAACATAAGCCCTGCAACTCCTGCCGACATTCCCTGAAACAGGGGTGACATTGGCAAAGTGAACCATTTTTTACAGTATGGGTGGTCAGCCTCATACCAACCTATAAGTCAAGGAATAATGCTAATAAAATAATGATTTAATTGGCTGAATTTTTTAATGCTAAATATTTGTGAAAAAATAATTCTTTGAAATACTTGAAGTTAATTTAATCTAGCAAGAAATGGGCGGTAAATTATTATTAATTTATGAATCTCAGGTGTGTGAGCTCTCGGTTAGCGTTTAAGCGATTTTATCGCGAAATTTTAAGCATGCAACGGAGTGGGAGTAAAAATAGCAGCGGAAGTGATATAAATTGAGGTTTTTGGAATATAAACAGGGGTAGGTAGGTGTGGCGTGCAATAGTAAGGGGGAGGGGAGGCGCGCGGGCCCGGAGAGTTATGGACTGTTTACTGTAAATATTTAAATTAAATGAGTTATGCTCTGAAAAGACGATGCCATAAATTTTATAATTTCAACTTGTAGGAAATTTATTTTTGTTGTTACTTGAATTTATTTTAATGGTTTTATTGCTCGTTTAATTTATGAAATAAAAATAAAGAAAAGCGAAGAACTTGAGAACCGGTTTAAAATTAATTTGTTTTAAAAATGTTTTTTTAAATTTATTTTAATAGAAGTAAAAAGAAGCTTAGTTCAGAAAACCACAGAATTTCATTCGTACATTATCTAAGTAATTAAATATTACAAGTGGGAAGATTGATAAAGTATCTGTTAATGATATTTAAAATTATTTTATTAGATACGCGCTGTTAGTTTGTGAATCTCACCTCAAGAACCCTCTTCAAGCTTGGTGATTACTTAAGAAAATTCTCAAGTAAGGCATACGCTTTGTTGATTACCTGGATTTCGTGGCCGGACACAAGTAAATACATATGTTTTTAATATTTTGGATGGTTGGTGCATTAACAAAGCAAAGAGTATATTTAACCCTCTACCTTTTGATTCTGAACGGGAGATAAAAGAACCGAGAAGTATAACGATCCAAAGGAAAAGTCTATTTTTGGATGAAAACTCAAAATTAAAAAAAAAAAGGGAATGAAAGACCCCAAGGTAATTCGCTCCCCCAGTTCTTGTTTGCCGTATAGACCAATTCTGTCAAACGTGACTTTTTATCGCAGTTGTCTTAAGAATGAAATTCTACACAATCTGAGCTAAGAAAAAACGTACAACTCGATAATGTTGTATTTCGTTAATGTTGTATTTTGTTAATATTTCGAATGTGCTCTTCGCTGGGTTGAAAACTTCATAAATCTTTACCAATGACCGGTCACCAAGGGTCCATCCAGCCTTACAGAAACTGGGTCTTGCTTGAGTATTGGCGCTCTGTAGCGACGACCAAGCTCGTACACCTCTGCGGCACTACAACAAGTGTCATAGACCCCTAGAGTCTTTAGAATCTAGGGAGTCTCCCGCGCAGGATTTCTTAAAAAAAAAAAAAAATGTGAGAGTTGTTTTAAATATTTTTTAAATCAATTGCCTGTTTTCATCAGACACATCGGTCCAGTACACATGCAAACATTGCTCATGTAAAATTAGCTGAATGGTCTATACGGCAAACAAGAACTAAGGCAGTGAATTGGTATGAATATATAGCATGCGTATAATACCAGGGTTGAATATTCAGAGCATATCTTAAGCGAGTTGTTGACAGTTCGTTACCTTACGCAACCCTTTGAAAGAAGCGGCATAATTAGATTGGGAGCATTAGGAGTTTAGCGCGGGGAAAACGGGCCGAGAGCCGCAGGAAACAGAACTGGGACCTGTAATGGAGTTACACCAACAATTAGGTTAGCATTCGTTCTCTTTAACATTTCATCATACCATTGTTTACAACCTTTACGTTTTTTAAACTCGTTATCTAACATGTAAATCTATTTTTGAAAAAAAATATGGGCCAATCAGCATGCACGTCAACAAGCAAAATATGTAGGATCACGCTTGAGTGTATTGTAAAATGGATAAAATTTACATTAATGAGGAGGTTTTCATCCTTAAATACAAGCAACTTTAATAGGGCAATTGCAGTGGTAGGGAAAACAGTTGAAAAAAATATGGTTGTGTAGAGTACATTTCAAGGATCACAATCATTTATTTTTTAGGCAGTAAAAATAAAGATATCATTGATAATTTTGAAAAATAAAATGCGGAGAATTTGGATCCCACCAAAAATGCACTGTGAACGGCTAAGGACGTTTGTCGTCATTTTGACGACAAACGTCGCGTCGCTGTCAAACTGACTACCTACCTGGGCCATTTGACACCTAAACTCCGAAGATCTGACGACATATCCGCCCGAATAAAGAAATGACCTGTTTTAGAAATGGAAAAAACGCGAATTTTAAAGAGCTATAATTTTAAAACTTAGCCACGTATAATTTTTTAAAAACGCAAATGCATTTAAAAAAATATAGCCTACCATTTTATGAAATAAAACAAAAAAAGTGAAATTACCCTTAGGTACTGCATGGTTAAACAAATAACAAGATATTAGTAATATTTAGTACTATAACAGTATTAGGTACACTGAGTAAAAATAATGAAGTATAAAATAGCAATGTAGTTTTCTAACGAAATAATAGATTCATATGTTCAAGTTTATCGACATTCCGTTAGTTATTCAGATTCTTAAAAGCATGTGCGGGTGCAAAATTGCACGTGTTTGACTGTAGGCGTGCACAAAGTATAAACCTAAAATTTTAATACTTGGTACATCTCCACAACTTAAATTGATGATTGTATGTAGATTCAAAAGACTTCTTTTAAGTGTAAAAGTATACAAACTCAAGTTCAGTTAACGGTGATATATATTTTTTTTTTATTTAGTAAGGGAAACCCTTTGAGGAGACGAAGATGAACAGAAACGCTGAAAGTTGAGGTTTTTTGATTGAAACAACTCGGAGGAATACTGTGGCAGAAATGATTAGCCATATCACGCTTGTTTCAGCATGTTTTTGCGGCGCCGCGTTGATAAGGAAATGGATCCCGTCTCCTCGCCATGACAGATGATGCGCTGTCATCGTCTTCATAAATCTCCCGCCTCGCCCTGCGACACCCGAGAGCCTTTTTACAAGTTACTCTTTTCCGGGGAAGATGGCGACACGAGGCGCATCTCATAATTATTAAGTTGGTTTTCTGCCCGTCTCACTTTTTTGTTTATATTTTCAAGTTTCCAATTTAAGTAACGTCTTATTCTATTCCCTGTTTCAGGGAAGGTCGGAAAGGGTCGCAGGGCCTATGTTCATTTCAGATTGGGTTTTTATATTGGAGGCCCACATGCGGCATGTGTTAGCGCGAACTTATACGTCATGTCTGCTTGTGGTAAAGCGTTGAATAAGAATCTTAAATGATTTATACCTTTGCAGCTTAGATTTAGGTTTAAATTTATATTCTAAAAAACTACTTGTTATCAGAATACTTATTGTTTTAGATATTATGCGTTGCACATATGTATAATATCATAAATTAATTAGGCACTTCAAAAACTAAAAACTCTACTAATCAAAGTTCAACAAAAGCATCAAGAGCCTAATTTGAAGCCGCTGCATCCATGTTGAAAATAGCCATGATGACTGTCGATCTTCGATAGAAGTGGCACCAAAAAAATAAGAATAGGATATTTGTAATGTAACTCTTGTATCAAAGACTTGCTCTGAAAGTGTTTTACTGAAAAGTTGATTATTTGTGTGCGCCCCAACTGCGCACTAAGATATTGGTAATAAAGGTTTTCATGATTTGCGTGAGCTCCAGTAGGCGCGCGCTAGATGGCGCTCTGCTGCGTGTGTGGCAGTGTGTGACAGTGTGAGGCAGTGTGTGACAGTGTGTGGCAGTGTGAGGCAGTGTGTGACAGTGTGTGGCAGTGTGAGGCAGTGTGTGACAGTGTGTGGCAGTATGAGGCAGTGTGTGACAGTGTGTGGCAGGACGTGCAGAGCACCCTGTACAGCAGATGCGGCTCAATTGGCGCTCAGGGCGCGCTCTACGTGCCACTTTTTGTATTCCAAATGCTTGCGACAGTATTTCTCACCGAAACCTGGGCGGAAGGTGAATCTGCGAAACCGGATGTGTCCCGCCTACCCTGTTTTTATTCTACTTCCTATTGTTGTAAGAAAATACCGCTTGTTGGGTTCTGTAACCAATTTTTTTTATTTCCTCACTAATATAGCTTAAACCCAAATATAGTGATATTTTAACATATACAGTCTCATTATACAGACATGGCAATTTAATTTTTTTTTTATTTGCTTCCGGTCGATAGCTCAGTTGGTAGAGTGCTTGCATTCCATGCCGATAGCTCGGGTTTAAATCCCACCGACGCGACGGTGTCAGAAATGATTTCCCGTTTCGGAGCTTATTTAAAAATCAAAATAAAATACTGGCAAGGTTTATTTAGCCTTCACAAAAAAGTGGAAGTTTTACTGAAAAAGTACTTACCTGTAAAACAATAAATTCCACTTGCCACAAAAAAACCTTTCGCCGAAAACGTTGAAAAAAGTTGCACTTTATTTGTTGCTTAGTTTCGTTAGTTACGTCTTGGGTGTGGGTGTGTAATTAATTGTGTACGTTTCTAAATCTAAATCTAAATCTAAGCTGCAAAGATATGTATCATTTGAGATTCATATTAAATGCATTCCCACAAGCAGACATGCATAATTTCGCGCTTACACATGCTGCATGTGGACCTACAATATAAAAACCCCAATCTCAAATGAACATAAGCCCTGCAACTCTTGCCGACCTTCCCTGAAGCAGGGGTGACATTGGCAAAGTGAACCATTTTTTACAGTATGGGTGGTCAGCCGCATACCAACCTATCAGTCAAGGAGTACGTTTAATCCTAAAATATTAAATCAGCTACATATAATTAATGAGAAAAATCTCTTTAGTCTTCAATGCCTTTCCTTTATATGGGATGCAATAAATCAAGTATTTACATGGCTCTTATGTGATTGGAACTCTGTTATCATTCCAAAAGAGGTGGCTGGAGCCTTTGCAGAATTGCCGCCAATTTTTTTTATCCTCACATATTTCTTTCAATTCATTTGTATCCATTCTTATCCTTATACGTAGTCACATAAAATTATCACTTTACTTGAATAAATAACTAATGAAGTTTTATCTTATTTCATTCATCTCATAATATTATCACTTGTGTATAAGATCTGTAGCTATGTTTCTTGACTTATGAGTTGGTATGCGGCTGACCATCCATGCTGTAAAAAATGCTTCAGTTTGCCAATGTCACCGCTGTTTTAGGGAACGTCGGGAAGAGTTACAGGATGTATGTTCATTTGATATGTGGGTTTTTATATTGCAAGTCCAAATGCGGGTGCAATTCATCACTTTGATACCACGATCCTTATAGTCCTTATTTTGACTCCTATTTTTACACGGTAAAACATTAAAAATTAAAAAAAAAAAACCAGAAGCAGTTGCCAGTACAGCGGTCTAGACGTGACTGATTTGCGCAAAAATACGGATTTTCGATTATGACTGTTTTTAGGCATATTTGATTGCCCAAGGGAACGCCCACATGCCACATCTCCTTTATTCTTTGATCTGTGGTGAATCTCCAATGTTACATATCTTTGCAACTTAGGTAGATTGGATTAGATTAGGACCTCCTTTATCATCATCTGTTAAGTTGGCACTGCAAAATTACTTTTTTGCAGTTTTGGACTTAGGCCCCCATGTCTCCGCACCTGAAATCTGCTCAGTCCCATTGTTGCTCGTGTCCCGTTTTGAATCCTTCCCCCTTTGTTCTGCGCCGCTCCGTTTTATCTGGCGCTGATATTTTTTCGTTTCATTTGAATGATTTCGGCTGAATGTCTCAGACGTGAGGAGAATGCCAGCACTCTTCCCTACCTAGAGCGGCAAGAGCAGGCGGGAACTCGGGCAATGTAGGCCTGGACCATAAAAGTATATCACCTCGCTTAACGACTTTGCCAATGAACATTTAAATTTACAAATGTATATTACCCACTTCCATATTGCAGTGTTTATTGGTATTAACAGTTTCAGGGCTTGTGTTTTCATATTGTGAAGATTCATTTTAAAAAGTAATAAAATAAAAAAGAATCAAAGTTTTTCTTGTCGAGCGCTTTCGATGTTTTCACACAGTAAGTCTCAGAAAGCGCTCGAGAAATAAATCAAATCGTGAAGAAAAACTTTTATTTTTTTTTCTTTCAGAAATCCTGTGCGGGAGACTCCGTAGATTCTAGAGACTCTAGGGGTCTATGACACTTGTTGTAGTGCCGCAGAGGTGTACAAGCTTGGACGTCACTACAAAGCGCCAATACTCAAGCAAGACCCAGTTGCTGTAAGGCTGGATGGACCTTTGGTGACCGGTCATTGGTAAAGGATTATGAATTTTTCAACCCAGCGAAGAGAATTTTTTTTAAATATAAATGTTTTATTTTTTGTGCTCCGCCGGAATTCCAACCCACAACCTTCCCATTCAGAGTCCGCAGTGTTATCACTGAGCTACGGACCGGTCAACTTTGTTTAATTATTTAATTTTTTTTTGTATCATTAGATTCGTCTCTATAATCTATAATCTATTTTGCAAAGACATTACATTTAATAATCATATTAAATGCATTCCCATAAGCAGACACGTATAAGTGCGCGCTCACACATGTCGCATGTGGACACAAAAATCCAATCCCAAATGAACATGAGCCCTATAACAAATGATATAAGGGGTGACATTGGCAAAAAATCATTTTTTACAGTATGGGGGGTAGCTTCATACCAACCTCTAAGTCAAGAAACTTGTGACTAACCTAAATATTGTTTACGTTTTTCATTAATAAGCAAACGGAATTTATTTAATTAAAAACTGTTTCATCAACATCATCAGCTTAGAGAAGTACGATAGTATTATCTAATCTAAGTTGAAAAGATATCTAACATTAAGGATTCACAAAATATGCATTATCACAAGCAGACACACATGTATGCTCAAACCCTCCTCGTACCCGTCCTGTATGTATGTGTCAGAAGGACCCACATCACATGGACGCTCATGCAAAGCTATATATTTTCTCAAGTGGCGAAAGGCCTTCCCGTGAAGTGAAAGCAACGGCACGACAAAATAAGAACCTCTAGGTCAGAGGCGTGCCCATGACTCTAAAAGTAAATGGTTCGATGTTACTGAAGCTAATAGCATACCTCGGGTGGCACTCCTTGTGGGATTGTTGCTAGATCACGAGTACACGCATAATTTTGCGCTTAAACATGCCGCATGTGGACTTACAATATAAAAACCCAAATCTCAAATGAACATACACCCTGCAACTCTTGCCGACCTTCACTGAAACAGGGATGACATTGGCAAAGTGAACCATTTGTACAGTATTGGTAGTCAGCCACATATTGACCTATAAGTCAAGGATCTTTCTTGTGTAATTGGCGCTTTTTACAGAGAAGACCAACCTCGCAGAGGGCTTTTGAGGTGTTATAATAATAATAATAATAATAATCTAAGTTGCAAGGGTATATTCATTTAAAGCTCTCAGATGCATGCCCACAAACCAACACGTGTAGTTCGCGCTTACAAATGCTGAATGCATACTTACAAATAAAATCCAAACCTCAAATGAACATAAGCCCCACAACTTTTGCCGACCTTCCCTGAAACAGGGGTGACATTGGCAAAGTGAACCTTTTTTTACAGTATGGATGGTCAGCCTCATACCAACCTATAAGTCAAGGAATACGACTAATAAATTACATTAAAATATAAAAAAGAACAAAACCAAAGAAATCTGTACAAAAAAAGTAAAAAATTTCCAATGCAAAAAATGTAGCAAATTAATACACCAACATTAGAAATCTATATTGCAGATTAGCTGCCACTTCTTCCTGTCCTTGCATACTTCTTTCATTTCATCCAGAGTCATAACCTTTTTCATACAAGCTCTCCTTGTATTATGACTCTGGATATCCCATTCATTCGCTATTTCAGAGATTTGATCCTTCCATACTTTTCTCGGTCTTCCTCCACCACGACATCCATCTATTCTAGCAACATATACTTTCTTCGTCAATCTTTCATCACTCATTCTCTCCATGTGCCCGAACTATCTTAACATACTTCTTTTAATCTTCACTTTCACACTTTCCCTTACACCACATTCTTCTCTTACAAAATTATTCCTCACCCTGTCACTTCGTTTTTTCCCAATCATACTTCTTAGGTAGTCCATTTCTACTGTATGGACTTTACTAATTTCCCTTTCACTCAACGTTCAGGCTTCACTTCCATACATCAAGGTGGGCACTTGTATACCACCGTGCACCGCCAATCTAACATTTTTTGAGAGATTTTGGTTCCTGGCGATGCAAGCGGTCGCACCCAGTACACACCTGCCTTTCATTATTCTTCTTTTAAATTCACCGGACATTCTTCCATCTTTTTCAAACTTACTTCCCAGGTATACAAACTCATTTACGACATCAACATTCATTCCATTAATTTTAAATTCATAATTCATATTTTCATCATCTCTTTCAAAAATCAAAACTTTCGTCTTACTTGCATTCAACTTCAAATGGTTACCTAACAAAGCTTCATTCAATCTAGACAGCATTGTTTGCAATTCTACTGCTGAATCAGATACAAGTACTGCATCATCTGCATACAGTTCAGGTGTGATTCACATAAAACGGCAAAGTACATTTTTAAAATCAAATCAAAGTTAAAGTACTTCAATTTTGTATTATTTCTAGCATTTAATTAATTAAATAATATGTTGATATGGCCGCACCGTATACAGTGGATATTGTTGCGGTGGTTTGATATTTTATTCGGCCATACTGGATATTAATATGGGCCATCACGCGAGCATCATACACCATCATGGTAGTTTATGGAAGGCGCGTGACCGCAGCCCGGTCAGCCGATATGATGTGCGGGCTGCCTAAAACAAGGCGCAAGCAAGCAAGATCAGCTACACAACCAGGCGCGTGCATAGGGCATAGGCAAGTACATTATAGAATAAATATTTTCTCCCATTCCTTTAAAATGAAGTGCTAGCGATGGCTCCAATCCAACTAAAATTTTGAATTGTAAATTTGAATATCAAGTTTAAATGTTTTTTCTTTCATGTATGGTTCACTTTCCCAAACTTACCTCTGTTTCAGGGAAGGTCCGCAAGAGTTGCAGGGCTAATGTTCATTTGAGGTTGGGTTTTATATAGTAGGTTCATAGGCGGCATGTTTAAGCGCGAACTTAAACGTGTCTGCTTGTGGGAATACATTTGATATAAATCTTAAAAATGTAATATATCATTGTAATTTAGATAATAGATTATTGTTTACCTACTTGGTGCAGTGCCAGTATGGGATGCACGTCCCTGACTGAAACCTACATAATATTTGTGGGTATGTACTTTGAAATATTGGTTTTAATTTAAAATATTTTAATAAGTAGGTACCTGAACCGAATATTTTTTAAGTTTTGAGGAAGTAACGAAGTTTCGATGTTGGACTAGTCCGTAGTCTCGTAGTAACGCTTTGGACTCGTAAATGGAAGTTTGTGGGTTCAAATCCTGGCGGAGCACAAAAAATATACAATTTAGGTTTTCAATTAATATGTTCTTCGCTGGGTTGAAAAATTCAAATATTTACTTTTACCAAAAACCGATCACCAAAGGTTCATCCAGCCTTACAGCATCTGGGTCTTGATTGACAATTTATCTTTCAATATCGACGACCAAGTTCGCACAGGGCTTTTAAGGTGGGATATACAAAAACACTGTTTTTAGATTTATAACTTCAAAGTCAAAGGTATAATCTCATTCAAAGTGTGTAAGAAACCTTAGTAGCCAAGTAACCGAGTGGGTAGGTAAGTTCACAAGTATGCCATTGAAATAAAATTAGGAACTTTACTCGAAAAATTTAATATGAAGGAGGTACTTAATTAGGCTGTAAAAATCTAAAATTTAAACAAAGCTAGGTTGGTATGAGGCTGGCCCCTCATGCTGTAAAAATTGGTCCACTTTTGTCAATGCCATCCCGGTTCCAGGGAAAGGTGGCAGGAGTTGCAAGGTTTATGTTCATGTGAGGTTTTTAAATTTTTATTTGTATGCACGCATGCAGAATGTGTACGCGTGAACCTACATGTGCCTGTTTGTGCGCATGTATTTAATATGAGCCTGAAATATTCACATGCATATCTTTGCAGCTTAAATTATAGATTATAGATAGATACTGTTACAACATGCAATCACATTTTCTAACTAACTCTGAAATTAGTTTTGTACGAAATCTGCAGTAGAGCATCGCAGCTTCAACTGGTTTACGCTGATAAGCTTTTGATTCCAGTACCTATACGCTGTCACGCTCTTTACGGACCATATTTAACAACATTCCAGGAAATTTTAATCAACCCCCAGCTCACCATTAAATGTCTATTCCTGGTACAGACTGACTTCCACGATTTATCTTTACTCCATGTTGTCTATAATAGATAACAAGATACGCGGTGTGGCTTCACACACACATGACGTCATCGATAAAGCGTCAGTACAATGTTAGAGGTTTCTAAATAGCGCTGAGCAGTGTGCTTTTGCTTCTGGGTAGACTAATCGTACATATAGTTTGAATAACAGGAATAGTCATTAATAGGGCTTTACAACGATTATTGAAAACCACACTGCAAATTTCTACACCTTTTTGATTCGTGTAAGTCTGCGAATTCTGCTGAAAAATATTTTACAATAGTGCATGCAAACAATGCAAGCAATTTCGTAGGATTTCATTATGCTTTACGAAAATTTCAAACTCGTTATGAATGGTGTTTGGATTAAATTCAACCAAATATATTTTGTTAATGTATGTACAATACACAAATTTTGATACAATGAAGAATATGTACTTATTTAGGTTTTCAGCAGTAACTTTGTGAAAGTTCATCTTTACAATTGTTAAAAATGAAAAACTTTGTTATAATTCACTGTGTGAGCTTTATTTTTAAAAACACTACTAGTTTCTACACAAATATTTACACAAATATTTATAAATACACAAAAATTTAAATTCAGAAAACAATTTAATTAACAACATTGTCTTTCCGAATACATCCCCTCTTCTTTCATTGTTTCCTCTTAAGCTCCGCCCACCTTATACCCCCTCCCCTTCTATAATCGATTAAATTCTGACTGTATTTTTTGTATTTATATGTTAGTTTAAGGGCCCTACCTCACCGGGATGCCATGGCGACGTCGCCGGCTACGTAGCCATGGCTACCTCTGGCTACCTACGGTCGTCAAATGGAGTAGCCAGTGGCGACCATCTGTCAGTTCAGTTCTCCCTCGTATCGAGAATGGACGCTTCGTGCATAGAAGAAATCGCACATATTTATTATGTGCGTCTCAAAAAGTTTAAAAAGAAGAAACCTAAGAAATTATGGGTCCATCCTTTTATATCAGATCGAAGTCGAAGTGGTGTTTTTTCAAAACCACCGTCATCTCGTCTTTTTCTTTGAATAAATTAACTATTTCGTTCCAACGTTTTATTTTTAAATAACGATCGGAACAATTTTTTATGGCGGAATCCCATAAACATGGTCCATTTTGAATTTCTACAATGAATCTTTTTGTATTAAGGTGGAGCGTGAACTTTTTTTTGGGATTTTGATTTGGGCGGAGTGGGGAATTGGTGCTCCATAGGGATACTAACAAAAACACTATTACAAGATTTCAATATTTTCAGTGGAAATCGTGCCACAAAGCCACTGAAAAAAACAAAAAAGTCCAAAAACAGGGGTTCAAATTAAAATCAGTAAAAAAAAAACTATAAGTATTTTTACATATTTTATATATTAATATTATTTGTTGACTACCAACAAAAGAATAAAGTGAAATAGTTTACACAAATAACACAAGACTTTTTTTTTTAAAAATGGTTGAAAATACGGTAAATTTCTAAAAATTACTTAGTTTTGTATTCTCTCTTGGTATTGAAAATCGGCATAATTTTACAGGATTCCAACTTATTTTTTATCCATCCTTCCCGTCTTTCGGGGCCACATACAGCAGAGCACGCTTCAGTCACAAGTTTGATGCATCTTTCAGTTGCTTGAGTGTGACAGGGCATTTGGCGAAAGAGTATCAAAATCTGAGTTTCCACTATATCTGGATTGACGATGGCATCCTTCAATAAATCGGTGCTAATTTGTTTCAGGACTGGTTGTTCAGAAACTTTGTCCCATTCAATCAGGTCATAATATTGCTCTGCGTTGAAGTTCAAGCTTGGCACCTTGAAGACTCGGATAGGAGCGAACCCCGACGTTTGTTCCCTGATCTTCACGATTCGCCTGACAGCTAGTTCTTGGATGTGGCTTCTCTCGTCGTTCAACATTGCAATTAGTACATTTTTGCAGTGACCGAAATAACCATTCTTTGTATCACGGGGTCGACAATTTCTTTCAAGTGTGTTGGAAGATACCGAGTCAATTTAATGGTTTCGTGTAGGTGTTTTGCCCCGTAAACGCACAAAGGTTTTGTTTTAATGTGGAACCACATCGGTGCGTAAACCTTCAAGACGAATTCAGTCACAGTCATCTGTTTTTCAGTCGGATTATTGGTAGAAATGTATAGCCTGAGAAGTGAGTTGGCTGTCGTCAACCAACGCGAATGACATATTTTTCCTGGAGACCTCTTAGCCAAGTTTTCATCACAATGTCCTGCACTAATAGCTTGACATATTTCCAACAAATATAGCTGGTCTGTGCTTATATCCCCGCGAACTTTTGTAATGTCTGGCAGGTTGCATGTTATTGGTATAAAATCAACTACTGGGAGGTATTCTCAGTTTTTCAGCTGTTTTCCTAGCTGACCGCTGAAGCTCTTGGGTCCTGTTGTCGTCCCATCGATAGATTCAAAAAGGTGTAGCAAGCTCAATTCATTCGCATGTAACTGACACACTAGCCACTGGAGCGGTCGTTTAAATGTTTTTTCTATAAGGCGTATGATACTTGAATGAATTTCAGTATTAACGGCAGTACCGTCGCATCCGATGGCTGTGATTGTAGTTGTATCGATCGATTTCGCTACAAAATAAGCTAAAACTTTGTTGGCAATAGTTTTAGCATCGCTTGACTTGCATATAATGTGGCCAATGTATTGTGACCCAGGTTCTTTTAAAAGAGTGATGTGTTCTTCTACTACCAATATTCTGCGCTTGCCTTCCATGACTAACGTTTTATCCATTCGTCCGTCAAACGAGATACAAATGGACTGCCCTAGGTCAAGCTGAGTGGAAATCTGCACGTTCCTAGTTTGAGTACGGGCTCGGCGGATCTTACTGCGATCTACAACATTCTTGCAATAATCTTCAGTCACCAATCCGATATCTTGTAAAGCAGCAGACACGATGGCAGCTCCTGCCCGATCGGAAACGTCATAACGATCCAGTGTTCTGACTACAACTGGCAAATTAAGTTTATTGAGCTGCTTGCTTGCTATAACAGTAGCTGTAGTATATGTATCCGAGTTTACTACAACTACTGGACTGCCAGACGTGGATGGTTGATCTCCACCCGACAAGTTTTCCCTGTTTTGAACATAGCAAATTTGCGCGAAAAATTACTTAATCGACAACGATATTTCGCGGGTAAACACATGTTTTTTTAGGATTTTTTCACTATTATTCTTTAGTTGTGTTTATCGTTAGTCAACAGCAAGTGAGAAATTGTATAATTTATGGTTAGAATTTATACGAAACCAGTTATTGCACTACCCACTTTTTTGAATATTTGTGATATTTCAAGGGCTTTGGGGCACAATTTGCAGATAAGATATTGAATCCAAATTTTCTGTGCTTAATATGTATGTACCAGAGCACCGATTTCGCACCCCGCCTTTTTTAAATTCGAAAAAAAAAAAAAACTCCATACAAGCACGCTCCAACCTATTTTGTATTGAAACTCATTTTGCGTCCATCTTGGCGGCTGGTTGGACACTGAGTGAGCCGCAGCTTGCTCGTGTACATGTTACTGGCGACGTCGCCAGGTCGCCACGGTCGCCAGTCTCCATACAGGGAGCCGACAGTCGTGGCTACGCTTCCAAATTGGCGACGTAGCCAACCCGTCGCCAAGTGAGTTACCTGTCATACATTGGAATATGAATTGTTTGGATACGTATCCGGTGACGTCGCCATGGCATCCCGGTGAGGTAGGGCCCTTAAGTTGACACCCGTCGATGGTGGATATTGACCCACCGAAACTAGTAGTGTTTTTAAAAATAAAGCTCACACAGTGAATTATAACAAAGTTTTTCATTTTTAACAATTGTAAGAATATGTACATACGATGCTTACAGAATATAAATAAAAAAAATTATGTTACAATAATTGTTTTTGTTTTTAAAAAGGGAGAAAAATGTTGAAGGAAGAAGTCGCTGATAGACATTGTAACCGAAATCTTATACTCGTTATTATTAACCAAAGAAAGCATCAAATCTCTATGAAAGGTTTCAAAATTTTTTGAAAAAAAAAAACAGCGCCTAGGTCTTTGATAAAAACAAGATAAAGTAAAAATGCGTATCGTTTTGGTTAATGGTTTAATGGTTCACTTTGCCAATGTCACCCCTGTTTCAGGGAATGTCGGCAAGAGTTGCAGGGCTTATGTACATTTGAGGTTTGGATTTTTTTTTAAGTACACAATCAGCATTTGTAAGCGCGAACTACACGTGTTTGTTTGTGGGCATACATCTGAGAGCTTTGAATGAATATATCCTTGCAACTTAGATTATAGATTATAGATAGTTTACTTCTGCCGATGAAGTTCATATTATGTAATTCTCACAGTAATATTTTTACTTTTAAAATTTAAAACCTCTTTGCAGAAACACATTTCGCTTTACTCCGTGTTACTTACCTAAGTCATTGAAATACAAACTCGATTGATGTTATAAAACAAATCACATGTTCTGAGTGCTTATTTTTAACGTTTAAAGTTACTCAATACGACAAGGAGGTACGTTACTCAATAACGAGGATACTAAAAAATGCGCACAGCGTCTAAAGTGAGCGTTTAAGTGTTTTTACATTTTTGCTTAAACGATATCGTTGAGTTTGAAGGTAATGTTTTATACTTGGCGTTCAAATTGTCATCTTTTTAGAATTACCTGGCTGGTAATAAGATAAGGAATGAGAGCGGCGCCCATACAAAGTCTATTTACACTTAAAGGGAGAGCTGGGAACAGAGATGAACGATTCTGTACACTGAAATTATTGTTTGCTCTGGGGAATCCATCCTTACAGTTATAGGATTCCTGGAAGTGATGGCAGAAAGAGTTTTATTTTTGTACATCTTTTTGACCTTTTGAAATTTCGTGAAAATCAAATTATAATATTTAAATGGGGACGTCAATATGATTGTAAAAAAATAATGTAAAAAAACGGCATGTTACTTTTAATGCATTTTTAAGTTTAAAATCAAATTATTTTTTATTAAACGTTGTTTTATTTTCACAATAATATTTTAAATCTCGAGTACTTTCGACCTTCAATATTCAGGTCATTATCAAGAGTGATGTATAAAAATTAAAATTATTAAGAACAAACCATAGATCAAAATTAACTTTTAATCATAGATTAAATTAAATTAAAATTAAATCATAGATTAAAACAACGTTTAATAAAAAGTAATTTGATTTTAAATAAAATGAATTTTCACTGTGTGAATACACAAACCCTACAAAATCATTATTAAGTTACTTATTGGGTCAAGCAAGAAAACACCAGAAGTGATATTTATTTTACATCTTCGTATAGTTTTAACGGAAGACGTTTTTTAGTAGAGCTATTTTCCGAACTATCATTATTGTGACGAAGGGAAAAAATACACGCATAGACAGATAAAGTTTTTCTTCATAGCATGAAACAAATCATAAGTAAACACTTAGAAAATATTTCACTTTCACCATTATCATCTCAGCTCTTGCTTGTACAATTCTGGATAAAGGTCTCATAGTTTACTTTTAAATTTGTTTTACTTCTTTTTAAAATTATATGTAACCAGGAGCTCTTTGTGATCTTGACCTTGTCATGTGCTGAAAAAAATGAACATGGACCTTCCTCCACGTCGGTCACCTCTAACGAAAAAAAATTCAGACTGTGTCAACGAAGAAAATTTGCAACTAAGTCAGCGAAAAACACATCTCTTTGTACTAATTTACAAATTCTCAAAAAAGCAAGGATGTTAAACAATTTTCGCCCAGCCAAATTTTAGCCTCTCGAGTTGAATTTTTTTATTTTACACAAATTGCGCTAATACGCGATAAAAAGTGTTTTATAATAAAGCGTCTCCCAGTCCGCCGTTGACTATTATTATTGCAGTGATGGATGTGCCAGCTAGAACACAGGGCTAGCGTAAACGGGCTCTCGGCACGAACAGCCGCCAGGTGGGCTGTGTGGTGTTAGTATAGGAAAATTAATAATATAATAATGTAGTGTTTTTGGGTTCGGATAGTCTCTAAATTAAAACATACAGGTCTTCTTCTGGATATTTATTTTCCCTTAATTTATTGTACAACTTACATTTATTTTTAACACTTTTAGCAACTCAAATTTATTTTCACAGTTCAGCACCTCACACACTCTTCAATCAAAGGCGACTATCTAACTGTCCTGGTGCACTTAATTTTGCTCCTTATATACTTCAGAGACAGAAGTCTCTAGTGACTAAATTGCCAGCAAACTCTCAATCGTTCTACAAGCTCCAAGAGTACAAAGGGATTATATCATTTCTAGATTTCTTAGGCCTATAATTATTGCCACCTACGATGTACACCTATGTATTTTAATCTACTTATGACATAACGCTATAATAATTATTACTACCTACGATGTACACCTATATTAATCTACTATTAGTCCGGTTGATAGCTCAGGTGGTAGAGTGCTTGCATTCCATGCCGAAAGCTCGGGTTCGAATCCCACTGAGGGTGTCAGAAATGATTTCCCATTTCGGTGTTTATTTTCAAACCCCAAAATAAAATACCGGAAAGGTTTACTCAGCCTTCACAATAAATGAGTACCAGCACTCTCGGGAGCTGGGAAACCTCCACTTCAACTGAAGTGGTTGGCGTATGGCCGGCCCCCTTACCTGTAAAAAGAAATAGGTTCAACTCGCCACATGCGACCCCTTCGGGGATAACGCGGCAAGAAGTTACACTATATGTGCAGCTTAGTTCCGTTTGCTTTTTTTTTTATTTACATAACAATAATATAGCAACATAAAAAAGTGATAATGAAAGCAAAACCATGAAAAATAAAGTTGTCAAGGAAACGTTTCGCATATTTTTTTATTGAAGGCTACACTTTGTAAGTAAACAAAATTTATACGGCTTCAAAACAAAACATCTAAAGAAGTGATTGCATTTGCGGCAGAAATTAATTTCTTGAAGTACACGTACAGCAAGAATAAAAGCTGTACTTAGTAGTTGAATGGTTTTAAAGTACAATTTCATACTGTTAGCACACTTCAATAAATTTTCCTTGAAAGGTGTATCAAATCAAAAATGTTTTTTTTTTTTTATGATTGAGCTTGAAATTTACTGAAATACAAGAAAAACCAATACTCACTTAAATATTCTTTGTTTTCAAAAATTTTAGTAAGAAATATTCTTAATGAATATCTACTCAAAATGCAAAGCAAACCTGTTCCCTGAGAAATAGGAAAACAGTTTCAAAAGGGGAGAGATAGGAATGACTTTAAATAAAATATCCGTACTTTAATTGTTTACGTACTCGAACATGGGGATCTGCTGTTTTATTTTTTGGCATAATAACTTCTGACGTGACAATGCACCATAAACATTCTTTAACTTTACTCATTCTATTTTAGTGCAAGCATTTCTACTAAATTGCTGTTACTGTCCCCAGCCGCCATTGCACTAGGAGTGGAAGTACCACCACATTTGCGTCTGGATGCTGTCTTGTCGTTGCACAAGTCTTCGTTAACCTCCTCGACAATCATCACTCTCTTGCTGCATTATTTTATTTTTCTTTCTCTCTGCAGATTACACTCATTTGCAATTTTGACATTCCCTTTTGCACACTTTTTCCATCAGTCATTCTTTCTAGATGCCCATGGTAATATTTTATTGTATAATTTTGTATTTTCACTTACATATTCTCATTTATACGTCACTCAATCAGAACCCAGTCATTACGGACTCAATCATTCAAAGTCATATATTCAGCAAAAATAAACTTATAATTTCAGCCTGCCATAAAGCGTCACGTTGATAAGTTAAATAAAATATTGTGTCCGATAGCTTTAACTTCCCCCTTCTAGTCCTTCACTTAGTTACCCGCGTGTACACGTCGCGTCGATAATGACAGCTTGCGAGCGACTTGGTTTTCTCTTTTATCGACGTCAATATTTTATTCATTCTACCTGTCATCAACACTTTATCACTTAATCCATAAAAAACACAAAGAAAATAACTTGTGCATGCATATCAAACACTTGTGATGACTTGTACTTGTACTTATAAAACGCTTATTACGACTTGTATCCAGCCAACATTCCACTAGGGGTGGCCAATACCTCTGCAGATGTGTCTTTACTTTACTCCGTCCTTATACAATTATTTCATCTCCTCGAAATTCATCACTCTCCTCATGCCTGCTCTTTTTTTTCTCATTCAGTGTGTTTTTAAATTTATTTTTACTTGTATTTTCAACGCAACCAATTCGCTGCCTTAGTTCTTGTTTACCGTATACGCCATTGAGAATATTTTACATGAACAATGTTTGCATGTGTATTGGACCAATGTGTCTTATGAAAACAAGACATTTGTTGAAATATTTAAAAGAACTCTTCCATTATCGAATTTTACGATTTTTTTAGCTCAGATTGTGTAGAATTTAATTCTTAAGACAACTGCATGAAAAAGTCATATTTGACAAGATTGGCGTATACGATAAACAAGAACTGGGGGAGCGAATTAGTGGAAAAGTCAATGGTTGGTTAAACGTACGTTTGAAATAAAACAGGACCGTTTATCACCAGACCCACTTGACAAAGAATCTGGGTTAATAAGTCATTGGGTAATTATGAATCAGATTGTTGAATCAAGTTGATGAATTATGAAGTGATAATATTCATCCTGTTTCTGACTCGGATCTAATCTAATCTAATCTAATCTAAGCTGCAAAGATATATATCATTTAAGATTTATACTAAATGCATTCCCACAAGCAGATATGTATAATTTCGCGCTAACACATGCCGCATGTGGACCTACAATATAAAAACCCAATCTCAAATGAACATAAGCCTTGGATGAAATACATAAATTGGTGAATCGCATTCCAAATTCAAAGAAAAATGTTATTTCCCTCGATGTATATATGATTTTTCCCTCCATATTTTTTCGAAATAAAAATCGATGACTGTATAAAAAAAGGTAGTCGTTTATATTTTTTTTTCGTCATAAGAAAACCTTCATGCGGATTTGCGGCTCTGCGCCTATCTGTCATGTGACAGATTTACATATTAAAATACCGTGAATTTTCAGGGAATTCCTGCTTGCAAATCTTTTTTCAGCTCTCCAGAAACCTTGGTACGATTTAAACACAGATTCTTCTTGAATTATGTTTTATTTATAGAAATAATACATGGAAAAATATAATACATAAAAAAAATATTGAATGAAATACATGGGTATCTTTTTCGTAGTTATGAAAATAAATTCAACATGTAAGACCGGTCTTTAATCTCAGTTGCAAATGTTTATTAATACTTAATATTCACATTTGTTCACAAACACGCATTTGAAGATCGCGCTTACAACTGCTGTATTTATTAAACGTAAGTCCGCAACTATAGTTAGGCATTTCCCTGAAACAGGAGTGAAATTGGTAAAGGTGAACAATTTTTTGAGCATGGCTGATCAGCCTCATACAGACCTAAACAAGCCAACGCACTAGACGAGAAAGTCGAAATGTTTTGTGACTTTTATCATTATGAAAGATATACATTTTATAAAAAAGAATGCCGGAATATTTCTTCACCAAAAAAATTTCAAATAAGAATATTTTTTTTAAATTAGTAGTAAACGTCTCTTTTATCGTATAATTATATTTCAGATTTTTTATGATGTATTTTTTTTTGGGAAATGAGGCATTGTTGTTTTGATGCTAATTGAGATTTGGCTCGGGGCGCGGCTGCAGGGACCTTTCTTCAAAGGGAACCTTGAAGTCCGCTGGAGAACAACGAGCTAACAAAATAAAGAATTCCGACCCTCACATCAAAGGCCCGCAATCCTCGAAGAATCTCCGTAAACAAAAGATTTGCTCAAGTTTCTTATTCGAGACTGTATAAATTTTGAGGATACAAGTATGGGATGTAATATTTACTGTCGTTTTGTATAAAACCAAAAAAAATAATCAAATTTTTCGCCTTAGAATTTTCATTGATCTTTTCTTCTTACGTGTGAAAATACAAAAAGTCACTAAGCTGCACGTTTAGCGCAATTTATTACATGCCTAAAGGTATAACATGTGACGAGTGGAACCTTTGTATTTTCACAGGTAAGCAGGTCGGGGTTGATTTATCAACACCTTCATTTGTAACAGGAGATTCCCTGTTCTCATTTTTTGTGAAGGCTCAAAATATTGTCGATATTATCATTCTTAGTTTAAGATTCGAAACGAGTAACCATTAATTGTTGCACCCTTGGTGGGGACAACGTATAGTTTTTCTTTTAGCTTTGAACACAATCTCTGGATGAAATGAAAGAAGTATGCAATGATCGAAAGAAATGGCGGTTGATCTGTATTGCTGGCGGTTATTACTGAGGCTTTTAATTTTTTTTTAAATATGTTTTGTAGTTTTTTAATTATTTACTGTTTAATTGTTAAGAGTTATTTGTTTTACATTTTTGAATGTATTAATTGTTTGTATTCCTTGACTGATAGGTTGGTATGCGGCTGACCACCCATACTGTAAAAAATGGTTCACTTTGCCAATGTCACCCCTGCTTCAGGGAAGGTCGACAAGAGTTGGATAATGTGTATATTTTTTTTAATGAACTTTTGAATGAACATCATTTCAGAGTGTATAATTCAATAGACGACTTTCTTAAAATCATTTTTGCACTTTTTCGGCAGTTAAAGACCCATAATTTTTCAAAGATTTGTGAAATTTTCACAGAATAGTTTTGTGTTTTTATATTCGTAAATATTGTTCATCTTTGATACGACTTACATAGTAAAGCTGGCCAACTCGAGCAAAGCGAGTCAATGACACTCTTTCATAGTTTGTAAGGCATACCTCCATTTTATCAGCGTAAGAAGTGGACATGGAAAAAATATGTAAGTATATAGTGTAGGTGTTTGTAGTTTGTTTGTATTTTGATGAATAATATGTCGTGCATGATAAAGTTATTTCTCTAGCAGTTGTATATAATCACCGTTGTTGAGGGAACCAATTTCATCCTTGAAAGAAAATTCGGATTTCATTATTTGGCTTGTGGGGCTGGCGTGTTCAAGAGACATTAGCTAAGTAGAAAAACTGAGTCAATATGCGATGCAAATTTTTCAAAACTTTGAAAAACTACTTCCCTGTATGTGACTAGTTTTATCATATTATATAGCTAATCCATCAAAAAGTTGATGCACATTTTGAACCGACAGAATTTTCGTGAGTTTTTTCAGAAAAAGCTCATAAACTTTCATTCAAAACCATTTAAAAAATATGTTTTTTGACTTCAATTCTCATACCTTTGAAACGGCATGGCAGTCAGCTTTGTATAATATGTATTGACCATTTGACAATCATTTTAACAGATAAACTAAGACAATATTGACAAAAATTTCGAATATTTTTTTTTTTTTTTTATTTACTAACATTTCATTAGTATTTTTTTGAAATAAAGATGATTTTAAATAAAAATTGCGGTCTTCACACAAATAAAAACGAATTATACGAAGCATAAAGATCACCTTCATTTCCTGATGACGTTAGAAAAAAAACTCCAACGAAACGTAGAGTAAACCGTTCCTCACTACACCATGTAAATTATTTTAAAGGAATCATATCAAAATAATACGAGTATTATAAGAATAAACCTGTGGTCCTAAACAACCTTTTGTGATTTTTTTGTTCACGGAGTGAAAATAAATTTTACGAAAAATCATTAATTTATATTTGAAACAAAAGATCATTTTCGTAAAAAAAAAAATCCTTCTTTTCGAGATATCTACATAGGTAAAGAATGAAGATGTTTTGTATTTGATGAATTTAAGTTATTAATTTTTGGAATTATAAAAAGTTGAACGTTTTTTTCTTAGAAACGATACACTGTAATGTTGTTTTTCTAGTGGAGTATTTGTTTCCCCCCCCCCGCGGTCTGTGCCGCACCACCCCGCACCTGGCGCGCGAGATGACGTCAGGCGTGTGGCGGCTGACGAAACTCGCCCAGCGGAGAGTCGATAAAACAGGGAAGTCGCGCTGCAACCGCGACCGTTAGAGCCGGGGAGACCAAACGAAGCGTCCGCGGCAAGCTAGCTATGGCTCGCGAGGATTTTCGCTATTATTTATCCAAAGCCTGAAGTAAATACGTTTAGACAGCGTTAAAGTTCAGTTTTCTTCCCGTGGTATCAGTTCGCAATAAACTTTTCGCTCCTGTCCGACGCGCGAAGGTCCCGGGGAAGCAAAACCGACCGCGGGGGAAAGAGGCTATTGTAACCTCAAAATAAATAATGTCAATTGTGTTTAAGCTAAGTTAATTTGTTCTGCTTTACCAATAAAGTGACGTTAAACTAATGTACATTGTTTTCATAGTAATTAAGTGCATCTGCCCACTGTGACTTTAACATTTGAAAAGTGTGTTATAAGATTCATAATTCCACGAAAAAGTTGTGCTCTCAGAACTGCACCTCGAGGCTAGAGATAATAGAAAAAGTATGTCAAAAGTGCAATGGATCTTAGTTCTTCGACAATAGTTTTGCTCCCGAATACAAAAGAAGTGTCATCTGAACATTACTGATATAATCTGTGTGTACAAGGCTCAAACTAATCTCGTGTGCACACATACTTTCTGATCAGTCGTCTTGCTCCAATAAGTTAAGTGAGAAGTCGAAGTATTGTAGATAATTTATTTGAAGGATCCCATACAATAATAACGATGAGCCTGAGCTACTATACATCCAACCCTGTCAACTTTCAATAAGTAAAACACCATAGACTCAACGCCCAAATGAGAGTATGGTCCGCTTCACCGACTGAACGAGCCGCCGGGAACGAGAGAGAGAGACCCCAGCCGGGAGTCACCAACAGCTGGCGCCCATCGTCAGCCCCCGGAGTAACCAGAAAGACCGTGATATATTGGCGCTCAAATCTGGGGCCATAGAAGAACGTCGTTACAACTTGGCGCCCAACGTGAGCCAGCGAAAGGTAACAGAAACAGTGTTACAACACATCCCAAATTGGATTTGTTCACTTTGTTTTCTGTTATGTTGTTTTCTTGCCTTTGCTTTGAAAATATTTCGTAGAAACAGAACTTCGTATTTTTACCTGTTTTCTCAAGAAATAAAGCAAATATAATGAAAATAAGTATTACTTTATATTTTTATTTTTTTAAATACTTAACTGTAACTTTTATCCAGCCGCGTTTTCGCTAAGAGTGCTCCGCATCTTCGACGTTCGTAGACGAATCTCCATTTGGTTCTTTGTTTCCACATATCTTTCATCTCCTCAATATTAACTCTCTTCAGGCATGTTCTTTTCTTTTTCTCAAAAAGTAAATTCCATTTATGAACATTTTATTTATTTGTCAATGTTTTTTTCCACATTTTCTATGTTTTATTATTCTATCCATATTCTAGTTTATATCCATCATCAGTTTCCTTATTCTATCCATATTATCTGGATACCAAAACCATCTCATTTCTAACCGTTTCATCAGACATTCTTATTAACTAAATTATTTTACCGTACACACTGTAAGGTTGGTATGAAACTGACTACCCATACTGTAAAATATGCTTCACTTCACCAATGTTCCTTCTGTTTCAGGGAAGGTCGGCATAAGTTGCAGGGCTTATGTTAATTTAAAAGTTTAGTCTTTATTTTAAATGTCCACTTGCAGCATTTGTAAAAAAAACTTTTACGTATGTGCTTGAAAACATGCTTTAAATATAAATATTATATTGAATGCAAATTTAAAAAAAATATGAGTATATCTTTGCAAACAAGATTATAGACTGCAGTCAGTTCACTTTCATTCCGCGTCCAACGTCATGGGAATAGCTTTAGGTATTTATTTTGTGAAACCAACTATTTCTGAAAATTATGTAATATTGACTTATACGTTGGTATGAGGCTGACCACCCATACTGTAAAAAATGGTTCACTTTGCCAATGTCACCCCTGTTTCAGGGAAGGTCGGCAAAAGTTGTGGGGCTTATGTTAATTTGAGGTTTGGATTTTATTTGTAAGTACGCATTCAGCATTTGTAAAAGCGAACTACACGTGTTGGTTTGTGGGCATACATGTGAGAGCTTTAAATTAATATATCCTTGCAACTTAGATTAAAGATGTATGAAACAAAGCTACAAGTAAAAATAATTTCAATTTTTAAAGTTCTTCATTTGAAATCCTATCATTTTCTTTTTTTCAACTCGCATGAGAAATTTCATAAAGCCTGATGCTCGCGTGGATTAAAACTTTGTAATATGGTCCATTCATAGAACTTTTAGCATCCGGCGCAGTCAAAAGAGACCAAACACGATCGACAAATATTGCAGACTGTTATTATCAGGACCTTCATTTATGTCATGCAAATCTTATATGGGATCTTAATGGAAATAAAAATAAAAGAGTATCTAAAATTTGTTATTAAAAAATATCTGTTTAAATTGTTGAACAAGATGCAATGTTTAGATTTCCTGAATATGTTTTACATGTCTTTATATTTGCAGTGAAAGCATTTGAAAAAAAAACCACAGATTTTTAGTAGAAAATACCTTACAATAGGCATTGTTTGATTTTTTTGGTAAATGATGAAATGAAAGAATTACGCAAGGATCGAAAGAAATGGCGGTTGATCTGTAATGCTGGCGCTTAAGGCTGAGGCTTTTAAAAATATTTTTCCCTTTGTATAGAATATGTTTTGTAGGTTTTAATTTTCACTGTTTGATTGTTTAGTGTTTAGTGTTTATTTGTTTTATATACTCAAATGCAATTGATTGCTTGTATTCCTTGACTTATAGGTTGGTATGAAGCTGACCACCCATACTGTAATAACATGGTTCACTTTGGCAATGTCACCCCTGTTACAGGGAAGGTCAGAAAAAGTTGAAGGGCTTTTATTCATTTGAGATTGCGTTTTATATATGCGTGAACTTGTATGTATCTGCTTGTGGGGATGCATTTAATATGAATCTTAAATGTTAGATATCTTTGTAACTTTGATTAAAGATTAAAAAGATGGGGAATAAAGGAAGAGTGTGGTCCTGAAAAGAATAATTTAACATTTAATTGAAAGACATGTAATCATAAGCCAATATTTAAAGCTTTATTGTAAAATCGAGTACCTTAACAAATAATACGTCAAAGCACTATTGTAATGTTTCATGGGGAATATATTAATTTTAAAGAAACATCTTTTATTATTTTTACAATTCAAAATGAATTTAAATTTACTCTTTTGAAAGAAAATGATAACTAGGATCTCTAATACACAGTTTATAGAAAAATTATCTGATTTTCCTTTCATTCTGTTTTGTATGACTATTATATTTATTACATTTTTTATCATTGTAGTTTTCTTATATTTGGACATTTGAACGATAAATAAAAACAAAAAATCACAAAAATAGGAGACATGCCTACATAAGTGCTTATCGTATAGTCATCACATTTACTTAGTTCCAATAATTATATTGTTTCTAACTATAGGTGCAAAAAAAAACATTACATCAGTCGTTTATAGTATTTACATAGAGTTTTAGTTACTTATGTATATAATATCGTAAAGCAAAAAAATATTCAATTTTATTTACAAGTTAAAAGTAAGTCTACAAACATTTTTCTACAAATACGCAAAGATAGGTTATTTATACTTAAAAATAAATATTTTAAAACTTAATGTACCTAATAATCACAATTTTTACGTCAAGTATACATTTTTCATACATAATATGCAAATACCTCACTTCAAAAATATTTGTAACAAGTCAAAAAAATAAGATAACAATTTTTCAAACTCATAGAAAAAAATTACCTACCACCAGCCCAACCCTTTATTTGAAACAGTGTGGACATTTATCTTCGTGCATTTCGGCCAAACTACTTTTTAAGGTAAAAACAGTCAGGAATTGGGAATAGTCTTGCATTTCTATGTCAAAGTGGAAACCTTCTCGATTCCGTAATAACCTTATGAGAATAGTGTTTGCCACAAATCTGGACGATCACAAAGTGATAGGCTTTTAAATTAAAAGATGACCAGGTAAAGGAGATCACAAGCTCCCTTAATACGGAAGCTTTGAAGAGCCTCAGTACACGGAACAAAGGTGAACGATTCGATCGTATCAAGTCCAAGAAGGGAAATAATGGAAGGGCTACGATTCTTATTGAATTTCTTGGAAAATTATACAGGGTTCAAAAAGTTATTAACATTAAAACATCATAAAGCTTTCATTCAAGATCAACAAATAACAATACGATGGACTTATAAGTGTAGACTTAGAACAATCAAGAAAAATAATTATCACTTTTCTTTACCTATAATAATAATAATAATAATAATAATCTATAATCTAAGTTGCAAGCATATATTCATTTAAAGCTCTCAGATGTATGCCCACAAACAAACACGTGTAGTTCGCGCTTACAAATGCTGAATGTGTACTTACAAATAAAATCCAAACTCAAATGAACATAAGCCCTGCAACTCCTGCCGACATTCCCTGAAACAGGGGTGACATTGGCAAAGTGAACCATTTTTTACAGTATGGGTGGTCAGCCTCATACCAACCTATAAGTCAAGGAATACGAGTAATAAATGACATTTAAGTTTACAAAAAAAAAACAACAAAACCTTAAAAATAAATCTATACAAAAAAAGTCAAAAATTTCTTATGCAAAAAATGTAGCAAACTCCCTTAAAACCTTGTTTAAGTATACCCAACTAACATTAAAACCTTTATTATTATTATCAAAAAATGAATTTTATAGTGGCAGACATACAATTTTCCTTGTAAAAGGGAGGAGTTTTCCTAGTTCTTCAAGAGCAGGTTTTCATAAATAGTCGAAACAGCGTAATCCGACGACGGAGTTTGTTATATTCTCAGTTAGATTATGAAGAACACTGATATGTTTAAGTCATGGAAAGCATTATCGTGTTTCAGAATATACTACAATCTTAAACGAATTCAAATCATTGCAATCATCAAATAAAGAAGGTAACTTCATGTTTATTACATTATATTTTGCTGGCACAATAGAGAAATGTGATTGCAGCTAGAGTCATTGGGCTCATGAATTTTCTCCTTCCCGCTATTCTCCAGCCAGCATTTTCATGTTGCATGGCAGCAGGTTCTTCGCCTGTTGAAATAATATCCAAAATATAAAGACACAGTAAAATATGGAATCAGTGTGAAAGGTTTCGTCACCGCTAACTCACCATTTAGCACATGCAGGACGACACTTGCAGAATCCAAGTTGGAAGGGACGCAGGAGTAGTTGCCTGAGTCTAGTCTCCTGGCGTTGTAGATGGTGAGCTTTCCAATCTGGGAAAATCGAAGTCAAAATTAAATAATTATATGAGAAAATCATATTCATTTGCGAGATCTTTATTGTATACAGATATTTTCCTACTCAAAAATAAAATCAAACATGAATTAAATTTTACCAAAAGTAGTTAATGTTTATTTGTTGAGCGCTATACAAAGTTCGAATCCGGGTTCGGGTTCGTATCCCATCGAGATTGTCAGAAATTGTTTTCCGTTTCAGTGTTGATTTCGAACCCTAAAATACCGGCAAGGCCTTTACAAAAAATAAGTACCGGTTCGTTCAGGAACTGGATAACCCCCACTTCAACTAAAGTGGTTGGCGTAAAGCCGACTACCTTGCCCGTAAGAATAAGTAGGTGTCACTCGTCACATGCGAAAACTTTTGGGGATAACGTGGCAAGACATAAAAACATGTGTAGCTTAGTTGCGTTCGCCATTTTTTGGGTCTATCACACCAAATTTGCAAGACCTAATGATTGTTGGGTTGAGTGAACCTTTATGATCGGTCTCGAGATAAGTAAAAAAGTATTGAAGTCAGAGCATTCTTGACAGCTTAAAATAAATAAAGAGTAGTTAGAGCAGTTACATAAGTACATATTTATACACCAAAGATGTGACAACAAAGCTACGAGCAGGCTTATAATGGAAAAGAAATACTCTAGTTCAGAAAATAACAGCACAAAAAATTACATTACTTCACAACCATTGCGTAAACGTCACAAATTATGGAAAGTATAATGACGCTCCCGGCGAGAGTTTTCTTTTTAATGTTTTTTTCTCTTTACGCAATGGTTGAGTCGCTATTCATACTGTGTTTTATACTTTGGGTTCTTAATAGTACAAAACTATCGGAGTTTCTTGGAAGGATTATCTATTAAGACGAAACAAAAACACACAATGACATCCCGAATAGTAGAAGGGAGTTCGGCTGAACCTTTCTCTAGAGGAGTTGCTCTTCCGAGAGAGCGAACAAAGGAAAATGCTTTGCTCGCATGGAGGATCATCATGATTCAGATCAATGATTATAGGGAGAAATAATGAGGACATCATCTGATGAAGGAAAGAAACAGAACACAATACGGCCCACACAAAAATCCTTTCAAAGGTGATCGCGTTTTCCAGCGCTCAAGTTTACAATTGCTTTTATATATATAGAAGAAAATATGTTCGTATTTTTATGTCAGGGTTATCACATATTTTTACGAGTCATCGCTTTTGTACATTTTGTGTTCTGAAAATAATGTTTCATCTCTAATTCATGTTTTTTTTTAAATATAAAACAGATTTTGTATGAAGAAGGTTATGACTCCGGAGGAAATGAAAGAAGTATGTAAAGACAGAAAGAAATGGTGGTTGATATGTAATGTTGGCGGCTAGGGTTTGTTAAAAAAATTAGTTTTGATGTCCATACGTGTTATTATTTATTGATTTTAAAAAAATGTAATTTGTCGTGTATGTTCCTTGACTTATAGGTTGGTATGCGGCTGACCACCCATGCTGTAAAAATGGTTCCCTTTGCCAATGGCACCCCTGTTTCAGGGAAGGACGGCAAGAGTTGCAGGGTGAATGTCCATTTGAGATTTGGTTTTTATGTTGTAGGTTTACATGCGGCATGCGCAAGCGCGAACTTGTACGTGTCTGCTTGTGAGAATGCATGTAATGTGAATCCCCAATGTTACATATATTTGCAACTTAGATTAGATTAGATTAGATTTCCCTCTTCACCATATTTTACGACCTCTCAACAACCTACGTCAACACAACGTCAACACAAATGTTCTTAAGTAAGAAAAATAACAATGAAACTCCGAGTGTCACCACACTGTGAACAGGCAAAAGATTCAAGTGTAACATTTGTTTTCTGCATCGTTGGTATCACCAAGGTGTCATTTCTACGTAAAAATCGTGCGCACACATCGCTATTTTATCGGTTAATTTGTTAATTTTTTAAAGAAAAAGTTTTATAAAACATTATTATTGTTATGTTAATATGAAATATAAATATTAAAATAAGTAGGTATTAGTTATAGTTATAGGAATTCTGTATTGTATTGGTGGGTAGGATTGATGGTTGTGTGTACATGGAGAAGTCTCTAGACTAAGAAGGTATTTCGAGAAGCATCAAGCAAAAATATCTTCCAGAGTATTCGATTCTCTTAGTATAAAAAGGGTGCAAGTTGCTTGAACGAGTTACATAGTTATTATTCAAGCTCTCACCACTACAGTCTCCTGCCAGCTTTACAAATACATTGAACCAACTTGACCAGTGAACAGAAACCAAGTGTAATGAAATAATCGAGACTATCTTTGTGAAAATAAATTATTAAAAGTATAAAATAAACAACTGTAAAAGAAGACCAGTGTTTTTAATTGAAAGACTTTTGGAACCCTAAAATCGTAACATTATTATACAGTAAATAACGTCATGTGTAATTATTGGGTATTGAAACAAAATATATAAAAGGGCAAAGCATAGGATTTCACATGATTATAAAGTGTTCTGTGGTGTTAGACCACTTTGTGGTTGACGGTCCAGTTGACAGCTTAATCTCATAAGAGTGTAACAATGCCGTAAGCTAGTTTCGTCTCCACTAGTATTGTAACTCAATGGTGGATACAATTGAGTCAAAATACAATACAATGTCGGTGTTATGGCTGAGGGAGTCGCACTTCTTGACTAGCGTATTTGGAAAAGAATAACGCTGGTTCAAATCACGCTTGGCCCTTTGACCATAACTTCGACCCTGGTTAACAGATGTCATTGCGTGCACACAAGCTTCTGCTTTTGCATGAAGGCATCCTGGCAGACAAAATGTGTTTGTGAATTGCATTCCTCTTCACTAATCTGTTCTAATCTCATCTTAGTTAAAAAGATTTGTAACATTGGGGATTCACATTTTATGCATTCGCACAAGCAAACACGTACAAGTTCGCGCTTTCACATGCCGCATAGGAACCTACTGCTTGCCGTCCTTCCCTGAAACTGGGGTGACATTGGCAAAATGAACCATTTTCTACAGCATAGGTGGTCAGCCCCCAATTATTATCTATGTAAATAAAATGAAGGTGTGTAAACTGCCAGTTTTGACTTTGCCTACCGTGGTGTCAGGTTTTATCCTCTCCATGCTGATGGCCAGCTGGTGCTTGTCCTGGTTGAGCACCCTCACGGTGTCCTGGTACCAGAAGATGTAGGCGGGCTCGTCCAGCGACCTGCTGATGACGCAGGTCAAGGTCACCGTGCTGCCCGCCTTCACGTGCCGCTCCAGCTCGCCCTCTATGATCGTGTGAGGGACTGCAACAAACAAAACAAATTAGAGTCCCCCAAAACAAAACTACAAACATAACCACAACTACCATTTCAGTAAGAATGACCCACTTTCAGCAAAGTTACAATGTTATTTGTTTTCCTTGCCAACATACTTCAGACATTTTACTTTTATAATCATTTTTGAAGTGTTTTTTATTTCATACATAATTCTTTAAGCATTTTCCAAATTGGTTTTTATATTTAAAGAACAAAATTCTAATGAAACACTGTTTCTTTTCACCAATATCGATTTTTTTAAATTAACAATGACGAACGTTGCTGGAGTGATGTTTCCCGGGATTTGTTGCCGTGGTTTGTGGGAGCTGGAGCTTCCGAACGTTTCGCCCATTTCTAAGATGGGCTTCTTCATCATCATACTTCACGCTGAAGAAGTCCATCGTTGAAATGGGCGAAACGTCCGGAAGCTCCAGCTCCCACAGACCACGGCAACAGATCCTGGAAAACATCACTCCAGCATCATCAGCCGGCCGTGTAAGCCTAAATCTCTTATTCAATTACGAACGTTTTCGACCTTGTTGGTCATCATTTCCAAATACTTAATAGTATCAAGAAAATGAAACCGTTTTGGTTAGGTTTTTTTTTAAGTTTCTATCCACCTGGGCTGGAAGACCTGTCAATTCAAGATGACGGCAATTGAACAGCTGATTAGTCTACATACAAATATTACCGATATTCGGTAGGTAAGAATCCAATTCCAGTCCTGTTCTTGTATCATACCGTTAGCTGCATAAATGAATTACAATGGAGACAAGCATGCAGAGCAAGGCTCTCTACAGAGGCTTCTACTACTTCTAGCAAACCAGCTACACAGATTATACAGTTTCTATGTTATGTCCATTTCAAACAGCTTTGTCTTTCGGTAGATAGAACAATAATATAATGTAGCAGTTGAAAAGCTCACCGATAACGTTGAGCTGGTAATATTGACTGGTCTTAGGTGTGCTGCATATTTGACATTCATAGATGCCCGCGTCTCTGGCTTGCACGAACTTTATCTGCACAAATAAAACATACACTTTATTTTATAGATTTTCGGCAGTAGCCTTGTATAAGTTTTAATTTTATTTTATTTAAGCAACGATACTTTTTTTGTTCAAATTCCCTAATGGTATTATTTTACACAACCAGTAGTTTCATTTCACGCCTGAATATGTGAGGACCGGTCCGTAGTCTAGTGGTTAACACTTCTGACTCGTATATGGAAGGTTGTGGGCTCGAATCCCGGAAGAGCACAAAAAAAATGTACCATTAATATTTTCAAAAACGCTCTTCCCTGTTTGAAAAATTCATATGTATACCTTTACCACAGACCAGTCATCAAAAGGTCCATCCAGCTTTACAGCAACTGGGTCTTGCTTGAGAATTGGTGCTTTGTAGCGACGATCATGCATGTAAAAAGACTGGTTGATAGCTCAGTAGGTAGAACGCTTGCTTTCTATACCGAGAGCACGGGTTTGATCCCCACCGAGGGTGTCAGAAATTATTTCCCGTTTCGGTGTCTATTTCAAACCCAAAAATATTACCGGCAAGGCGTACTCAGCCTTCACAAGAAATGAGGACCAGTCCCCCGGGAGCTGGGAAACCCTACTTCAACCACAGTGGTTGTCATTAGGCCGGCCCCGTTACTTGTAAAAATAAATAGATTCCACTCGCCTCATGCGAAACCCTACGGAGATAAAGCGGCAAGAAGTTACACTATTTGTGAAGCTTAGTTGCGTTTTTTTATATGGGAGGTACTGTTTCTCCCGAAACTGGTTGTGCATAAAATAAATGAGGTAAATGCTTAACCTGCAGAGTCCAGGTGTTGGTGGCGTCTATGAAGGAGGGCTGCAACCTGGCGTCCGACACGTACACGTGTGGGATGTACTGCTTCTCCCAGAACTGGTTGTGTATAAAGTAATTGAAGTGAATGCTTGACCTGCAGAGTCCAGGTGTTGGTGGCGTCTATGAAGGAGGGCTGGAACCTGGCGTCCGACACGTACACGTGTGGGATGTACTGCTTCTCCCAGAACTGGTTGTGTATAAAGTAATTGAAGTGAATGCTTAACCTGCAGAGTCCAGGTGTTGGTGGCGTCTATGAAGGAGGGCTGGAACCTGGCGTCCGACACGTACACGTAGTGGTTCACGGTGAGGATGTGCGCGTCATGCAGCCGCACCCAGGACACGGAGTTGTCACCCATGGGCCTGATCTGGGGACAAAAAACATATTGTTACGAACGTGGAGTACCTACGTGCGCCTGTTAATATACAATAAAAATCAGTCCAGTGTGACCGATGATGGTAGTATTAGTGCATACGTGATCCTTATGATATTAAAAGAGTTGCTGGTGACCGGATCCTGGAAGCCCAGGACAGAGACGCCTGGAGAGATATGGGGGAGGCCTATGGCCAGCAGTGGACAGGAAGTGGCTGATTAAGTAAGTAAGTAAATGATCCTTATTACGCTGGTGGAACTCCCTGGTATTGCAATCATCCACTATGTTCGAGAACAGTTGAGAACCGTCCGTATGTCTGTATGAACGAGTATAAATGTGGGCAGGCGAGATTAAACATTCAGCCGTAAAGTCGAAAGCCAGAGCTAGAAATCAATTATTGGAACTAAGTTGTGTAAAATAAATTATGTTACAATAAATGATTGCAATTTCATTAAAAGAGAACCCAGTAAAAACATAACAATATATTTGCATCCATCCAATGGGTGTTGAAATTTCATGTGCTTCATGTTTTGTTATTATAAGGACACGGCTTCATCAACCAAAGGTTTTCCTCTACGCTTGGAGCCTACTCGTATAGTTTTATGATCATCACCTAAAACTACCATATTTATGACAGCATATCGTAAAATATAGCACTACTTTTGTGTATTAACGCATAAATCATTTAAAATGAATCTGAATTTATCCACGTCATAAACGCAACTAAGCTACACATATAGTGTAACTTTCTGCCTGCGTTTTCCCCGAGGGGATCGCATGTGGCGATTCGGGACCTACTTATTTTTACGGGTTAGGGGGCCGGCCTCACACCAACATCGTTCAGTTAAAATAGGGGGGTTTCCCAGCTTCCAAGGGACTGGTTCTCATTTCTTATGAAGGCTGAGTAAGCCTTGAGATCGAACCCTTGCTCTTGGCATGGAATGCAAGCATTCTACCAATTTCAGCTATCGACCTTTTTACGAGCTTGGTCGTAGTCGCTACAAAGCGCTAATTCTCAATCAAGACCCAGTTGATATAAGGCTGGATAGACCTTTGGTCGGTCATTGGTAAAGGTTTATGAATTGTTCAACCCAGCGAAGAGCAAATTTGAAAACATAAATGGTATAAGACTTTTTAAAGTTTGTGTATTCACACAGTGAAAATTCATTTTTATAAATAATTATAAAAAATTATAAAAAACACAGAGTTTTATTTTCACAAATTGAGTATTTATTTCAACCTCAAGTACTTTCGACTTATTCACGTCATTATCAAGAAGATACTCCTCTTGATAATGACGTGATATCGTGGTATCCTCTTGATAATGACGTGAATAAGTCGAAAGTACTTGAGGTTGAAATAAATACTCAATTTGTGAAAATAAAACTCTGTGTTTTTTATAATTTTTTATAATTATTTATATAAATGGTATATTTTTTGTGCTCCGCCCGGATTCAAACCCACAACCTTCCATGCAGAGTCTAAAGTGTTACCACTGAACTACGGACCGGTCATCTCATTTTATTTTTGTTTTGCTCGAAAAAACACCGTCTTTTGGTAAACTTAATTTTTGATGTAACTATAAACTTTGTGATCTAGATGTCCATGTTCAGTATTTTTTGGATGGTCAAAAGAGGTAAAAAAACCATTGAGTGCATGACGTAGAATGAAAGTTTGGTTTACCTTGCAGGGCAGGAATGCGTGAGCTCCCAGCTGCACGCTGATGTTGGTGATGGGCCCGCGGTCGAACCTCGGATAGTTGGATTTCACATCGGACTTTGAACGCGGCATGATGATACCATTGGACAACACTGAAACAAAATATTGAAAAAGCATTAGCGGAGAAATCAAATTTGGACCATCTTGTATCCAGCCGCCATTCCTCTAGGGGTGGCCGGTACTTCCACACAATTGCCTCCACTTGACTTTGTCCTTGCATACTTCTTTCATCTCATCTAGTTATATCACTCTTTTCATGTACGCTCTTCTCTTGTTTACACTCTGTAAATTCTATTATTTTGCAATCTCACTTATCTGATCAATCCATTGTTTCCTAAGTCTTTCACGCTTACCTATTACATTCCCTTCAAACATTTTTTTAGTCAGTCGGTCTTCATTCGTCCTTTCAGTATGCCCAAACCATCGCATCACACTTTTTTGAACATTCTCGTTTTCTTTTACTCCACATTGATTCCGAACCCATTCGTTTCTCACTCTATCTTTCAGTGTTTTTCCTGTTATACTTCTCAAATTATCCATTTCTACGGTGCATCTTTTATTTACTTCTCTTTCATTCACTGTCCATGTCTCGCTTCCATACATCAAGGTCGGCAACAATGTACAATTGTGTACTGTCGTTTTCATCGAATATTGAAAAACGTTTTTCCTTCTTTGTAATCGCTTAAAAAAGAGTAAAAGGTTCAAAAAGAACTTATGCTTGTATAAGTGAGAAAGTACATACGTGAAAATTGATTTTATCAAAGGCAAAGATTTCGTAGTGAGGGCAATATCACACCACGCCCTTTGTGTGTTGAAGCGATATCGTAGTCTTGCTTTTGCATTTTAATGTGAGCGCTTAAAGCGCTACGTTTTATGGAATATATAAAGTGGGTTTTGATACTTGAATGGAAATTTATGACTCAAAACTGTAACCGTCTGTTTGATTTAAATTGTATCCACGGTTCAAGATAAAGTAAAATAATTCCATTCACAAATTACATGATTTTATATCTTCACTTATTAGATGGTTTGGACACATGGAGAAAATGAATGAGGAAAGACTGACGAAGAAAGTATATGCTGCAAGAATTGATGGATGTCGTGGAAGAGGAAGACCGAGAAAGGTATGGATGGACCAATTTTTTGAAATAGCGAATGAATGGGATATCCAGAGTCATAATAAAAGGAGAGCTTGTATGAAAAAGGTTATGACTCTGGATGAAATGAAAGAAGTATACAAGGACCGAAAGAAATGGCAGTTGATCTGTAATGCTGGCGGTCAAAGCTGAGGCTTTTAAAATTTTTTTTTTTTTTAAAGAATATGTTTTGTAGGTTTTAATTTTTTACTGTTTAATTGTTTAGTGTTTATTTGTTTTATATATTTGAATGTATTTTATTGCTTGTATTCCTTGACTGATAAGTTGGTATGAGCTCGACCACCCATACTGTAAAAATGGTTCACTTTGCCAATGTCACCCCTGTTTCAGGGAAGGTCGGCAAGAGTTGCAGGGAGTACATTTGAGATTGGGTTTTTTATATTGTAGGTCCACATGCGGCATGTGTGAGCGCGTAATTATGCGTGTCTGCTTGTGGGAATGCATTTAATATGAATCTCAAATGATACATATCTTTGCAGTTTAGATTTAGATTTAGACTTATACTGTTTTAACTTTTTATAAATGTTATCAGTGTTATGCATTAGAATTTTTAAACCAGATTTCTTTAGAGATCTGGTTTAATTTTTCTATTTAATCTCAATTTACAAAAAAGGTGATTCATAAAAACTTTATAATTCAGTTTAACACTAAACGTGTTTCAAAACATGATCACATTTGTAAACCACCTCCGAGTAGGTTTATTTTGTTCTAAACTAGATCAACATAAGCAAAATGGCGATCTTCCTCATTTACCAGCTGATCGTAATGTACGAGATAACTTTCAGAATAAAAGATTTATGAATCAAATAAGAGTTTCAGCAATTACAGTAACTTTAAAACATTAGAATTTTACAGTATAACAACAAATTGAGGGCATGCAGCAACGAAACAAATATAAAAAATGTGACAAGAAAAAAAGTGACAGATGCCGCGTCGTGTTATTTTTCAAGTCGCCAATTTTGTAAAACTGTCACTTTTCTTGTAAATGAAGTATGCAGGCCCATCTTTGAGATTTTCTTCGTGATGCCTACAGCCAAAACCTCAAACCACAATGAAGTCATGCTTTGAAAAATACTTGTTTCCATTTTTAGTTCATTCGAAGTCGCAGCCGACATGAGTTTGACAGCTGGAGTGTCGAGAAACGTTCGGGAGGGGGCGTTTACCCGAATTCTTCCGAGCGTCTCCGAAAGTTGTCAAAAAGCATGCAAAAACCCACAAAAACCTCAAAAAATGTCATAGACACCAAAATACCTACATAAATGTCGAGCATTTCGTATTTTTTCATACAGAAAAAGCTACCGGAAGTCTGTTTAAGTAGGATTCGGTAAACCAAAAAAGAAAATGTACGTATTTCGCTAATGAATCACCTTTTTATTTATTTTGGTTTAGCGTGCTGGTACAGATTTAAATTGGTTTCTGAAAATCTCGCACTAAACAGGTATGGGCGGAATCTAATGAATAACACTGTATAAGTGTAAAATGTAGGTAGATCCGATTTAAACAGATTCAAATATTTCTAGCAAGTTTTGCTCTTGCTGTTTGTATGCCTTCTTATTGTTTTCACCATTCATAGCTAGGTGAAGGCGAGGTTGGGTCAGATCCGACCCCAATATCCGAAGCCATCACGTCCCATTGTGAGGTTGCTGGATGACCTTAATCTGAAGCACCGTTGGAGGGTCAGGTCACAAAGGCTCCATATTCTTGGACATCTCCCAATAAGTGCACCCGCCGAGGGTTTCATTAGCAATATCCAGCGTGTTATGTCAGCCCAGCCTTCAATGCTGTAAGGTATTCCCAGAGATCACCGATTTACCCTACAATCTTCATAGTTTTGTGGTCCCTTTAGAGAAAATATCAGGGCAGATTTTCTATAGGGTTTTTGTGGGAAATTCTTACTTTAACATAAATCTTTCTGGATTTTGTTTTGATAGAATTATCAATTTATTACATGAGTATCTTTTTATTCTTCGCTAGACTTTTCTTTTGTTATTTCGCTAGACCTGGCCAAAGTCTCTGTAGAGTTGTTTCCACATCTCTCATTGATACTTTTTTTTAATCAGTGCCATCCGTCATCGTTTTTACATACTGAATTATTTCACAATCATTCTGTAACGACAAAGATGAAAATTGCGTCCACAACATGTTTCTCAAATAAAACTCTATTTGCAACGTACACAGATTAATGCTGAGATTATACAAAACTAACCGTGTAAAAGTAAATGTTACAAAGTAGTTTCCGCATCTAGGAGTATATGTATTTTTGTTTGATTCGGACTTCGTTTTGGCAGAAAAGCATTTTCAGTAACTGTCTACATACCTACCACTGCGTTTATATTCGTGTAACCGCATTCATGAATATTTGAGCATACTTTTTAACGACTCTTTGATGAGTTTTGACTTCCATTCTGTACTAGTGATGCTAGAATAAGGGGGCCCGCGAAGGTTTGGGTGGCCTAGTTTTTATGCATTAATGCGAGACCCGGTTTCCGCTGATAGTTCATACTGCGCTTGTCTGTGTCTTCTCCCCTCTAAGCTGGGTGGACATTTTGATTGATTAAAGATTGACAGGAGAGATAAGCAGTTGTACGTCACACCGATACCCTTTTATTTATGTTCCAAGTCATAACATTTAAAGTGAATTGAAAATATTAATATTGCATACCTACATACATACATTATTAGTTACATTCACTGAGAAAAGTAAAAAAAAATGTTTGTAAATACATTATTAAAGAGCCCAATTGATTTAAAAAAAAAAAAACAAAAAAAGGATGCATCAACATAACAATAAATAACGTTGCGAAACAATAGGAACTGTGAATATGCAAATTTTAATGAAATGTCACAATGGGATTGTCCTTTAGCGGCTAGAATCACACTCCCGAGTTGGTGCTGATTGGTGCATTCCTTTGAAAAAACAAGCCATTGACATATAGAGTAATGAATAAAAAAAACACATCTTAAATGGCAACTACTTACTTTCATCTTAAGAACCTGTCGTTTTTTCAACGTTGGCATCATTCCTAAAAACTATTATCGCCATCAGCTTGTTGCCATTTAAGTTAAAGCTTTTCTTAGTTGTCAAAGGCGATTTTAAACGAGTATTCAATAAATAATTACGTTTTAAAAACTATCGGACAATGAGAGACTCATTGATTGGTTAAACACAGTTGGTAATTAGAGCGGGAACTGTTATTTGAGTTTGATTGGCTGAATAGGTAATTAATTAATTAGCTGCAGTAAATACTTGCCGAGGTGTAATTACGTTCTGCAAATATAAATCCGATGAATGTAAAGTGTGTCCTATGAAACTGCGGGATTACAGCTTTAACTTTATTTGCATTAAAAGCTTTTCTGATTATTTAATAAACCTGATTATATGAATTACTATTTATTCACTTAAATTAAAAACACACACGAATGTTTGAAAAAAACGTTCATAGAAACGACTAGAAAAAGAATACATTCAACTTTCTAATAACGTATTTTTTGTTGAATTTTTAACCATGAATCTTTTTCTTCTTCCTCAACCTTTCTCAGTCCACTCCTGAAGTAGATGTCCTGCAATCCTCTCCATTGTTGTCTGTTTGCTGCTACGTTCAGCCATCCTCTGCCTGCAGTTCCCTTGATGTCATCTAGCGAAATGAGTTGTAGTCTCCCCACTACTTGCTTGGACATCTTGGGCCGCCACTGGATGATCCTTTTCGGCTACCTTTTATCGTCCTGCCTTGTGGCGTGACCAGCCCAGCGCCACTTTAAGCAGACCACCTGCTGTATAGTATCAGTGACACCAGCGCGTCTAAGGATCTAGTGGTTTGGAACCCTGTCTCCGAGGCTGATCCCAGCATCCTCTTTTAATGGCTATTTGTCACGTCCTCAGTCTGTTGGCGTTATACTAAGTGAGCCTTTTTGTTTCCAAGCCATACGTGGATACTGGAAGAGCGCATGACTCAAAGACCCTGTGTTTCAGGTTAACAGGCATCTTCGTGTCGTTGGAGATGTAGCCTTGATTTTCGAAAGCTGCTCATGTCAGTGCTATCTTTCTGGTGATTTTGTTTGGTTGATTTTCTTTACCCAATATAAAAAGATGGATATAGTGGTCTACGACTTCTAAGGCTTCATTTTCTACCGGTATTAGAACTTCATCTGGGCCTTTTATTAAGTTAAATATACATAACAATGAATAAATACTTCATTCAGGGACAAGCATCTCAGAAGGTACGTGCATATAAAGTACGTAACACATTATGGTAAAACATTCAGTGAACCTTGCAATTACAATTCAAAAATTGAAATTCGTTGTGAAATATAAGTTCTGGTTAGAAATCATTATCATTTCTGATATGTTATTTAAAGCGCAAAAAAACGAAATGTTAATTTAAAAATTTGTGTCCCTGAACCCGGTTTGCGCATCTGACTTTATTAAACTTTACGTTGAAACCCTTATGTAAAGAAAGATGCAAACGGTTGGTTTGCAAAACAAGCTGTGAAATTTAAATCATACTCAAAATTAATTGAAAAACAAAGTCATTATATTCCTTAGTATTGCGATGATAAGCTACCAGTGTAAGAGTAGATTTTAAGAAAACTGTAAAAAGTTTATAAATAAAACAGATTATAAGTACATAGATGTAAGTAGAAAAATAACACTGAAATAATGTAGGTTATTTTGGAAGATACGAGAAACTTCTTGAAAGACCTAAGACACGTAAAATCGCATCTTCTGGAACATCACAGCACCACCTAAATAAAAAGGACGTTTTGTGTGACAAAAACCAGACCAGATAGTCAGTGAGCCAGAAAATATAACTGATTGTGTGCCAGTGTAAAGAGGCCAAGGCGTGTACAATAAATACAAATCACATTTGCCTTTTAATTCTTACAAAAATAATTAAAAACACAAACAACCTAACGATATAAAAAAAAAAAAACTCATGAAAAGCTGATGATCTAAATCATTGGAAAAAAATATTATGAATAATATGAATTACTCCCCGAAACAGAAAAACATGAGTTATTATGTAGGTAGGTGTTTTTTTTAAATAACAAAATCATTGAAGTAAGAATTAATTCAAGATAATTTCTTTGAAACCTCATTTGAAAAGGCTGTTTTGTAAACACTTCAAGCTTATCAGTGTTGTATTTTTTAGCTTTATTAATTTTTTGACGAAGTTTCTTTCAAATTGAGTCAAAAAGTAGGTTTCTCGTGAAACAATATTATGTTTTTTCAAGTTGCTTTCTAGTAGACTTTGTTTCATGACTGCCGTAGGCGTAGTCAGGACAATTTAATTATTTATCTCACTTGAGTAACGCATCTATGTTTTTTTGTTATTTTATTTAGATGGTACATCTATAATCTATGATCTAAGTTTGCTAATATATATTCGCATTTAAAAACCACAAACAAACACGTGTAAGTAACACGTAACAATTAATGCTGCATGTGTACTTAAAATCCAAACCTCCAATAAACATAAGCCCTGCAATTTTTCCCAACCTTTTTTAAAACAGGGGGGATATTGGTAAAGTGAAAAATTGTTTAAAGCATGGGTGGTCAACCTCACGCCAACCTATAATTCAGGGAATACAGATAATAAATAACATGATTACAGAAAATTCTAAACGTTCTACTCCTCTAATGAGCATTCACAGAATCAATGTGAACAATGCTTTTAACAGCAAAAGACAATGAATAGAGAGTTATCTGTCAGTGATTTTCAAAAAAGACGATTCCATTGTCGTACAGCGCATTGCCTGCTCAAAGATGGAGACCCCAACTGAGGTGGCTGGACGACGTCAAGGGAACTGCAGATCAGAGATGGCTGAGCACAGCAGCCGATAGAAGAATATGGGGAAGATGCAGGTAATCAAGACGTCGCTGGTACCTACGGTCAAGGAGGTAATGTGTCGGCACTCGAATTTGCGTTATTAAAAAAATCGCAAGTTCGAACACCGCCTGTGCCTTGTCCAGTGTACTATTGGCAATAAGTTTAATCATTATACCAAATTATTCGATACAAATAAAATAAGTATGTCCCCGTTTCTGGTCAAGCAATATAGGTTAGTGAATTGCAATCCTTTTTAAAAATCTATTAAAAATATGAATAAAACAAAAACTGCATCAAGAGTGGACTGAGAGAGGCCGAGGAAAAATAAAAAGAAGAACTCATAATTACATTTTAATTGTCCTTACAAATTACAACGAAATAACTGAAGTTCTAGACTTAAAATTAGAGCCAAGAAAAAAAAAGTTCTAAAAAATCTGGGGATTATGTTAAAAAATTATGATGCCTTTATAAACACATTTTATTTTTGCACTCGCTTTTCATCATCCCTTGTTTTGGACGCGTCTATTGTTTCTACTGGTAAACATGAACAATAATAATTTTCTTCTCAAATCACTTGTGTCAATGAATAACAATTGTGCTTTGTTGTGAAGTATTATAAAGCTTAGCTGAAACAGTAAACAATATAAAACCCACAACACTCCGATAACTGAAATGATAATTCTAGAAATGGTTACTTTATATAATACGCATTTGGTAAATATGATAAATGTTTTTTCTTGGCAATTTTTTTTATAAATTTAAAATAAAAACACAATTTATTAAAATTCACAGATGGGTTTATTCTCTACACAACCAGTTTCGGGAAAAGTAATACCTCCCATCTTCAGGTGTAAAATGAACCTGGAAAAATGGGAGGTATTGCTTCTCACAACACTGGCTGTGCAAAAATAACCGCATAAGTGAATATTAACAAGTTGTATTTTTATTTTAAATTTATAAAAAATGTCTTTCACAAAATTACTGCCAAAAATCATAGACCAAAAAAAGTTTTCGTCTTAGTTATTCCTCTTCATAAACAACGGTTGTCCTTATTTTTGAAGGAACAAGGATTTCAACAAAACGCTGCCTTAGTTCTTGTTTGCCGTATACGCCATTGAAAAAAAAATACATGAGCAATGTTTGCATGTGTACTGGACCAATGTGTCTTATAAAAACAAGAAATTTATTTAAAAAAATATTTAAAAAAAACTCTCACATTATCGAGTTTTACGGTTTTTCTTAGCTCAGATTGTGTAAAATTTGATTCTTAAGACAACTGCATGAATATTTGACAAGATTGGCGTATACGGCAAACAAGAACTGGGGGAGCGAAAATAAAAACTGAAACTTATCATTTGTAAGGGAAGAAGGCTTAAAACATCCATTTTCGTTTTAAAATACAGAAGTGCTATTCCGAGCAGGTTTTATATAAAAAAGACTTCTTAGAAAAGAGAATTAATTGTTTATGACTCGATCTTTTTTAGTTATTTACAGAATGTCCGGTATAATAAAGGTGCTTGTAAATCAGGTTCACAAAGAAAAGTAAAAGAATTTAAATAATATCTGTAGGTCACTCGTAGTAGCCAAAAGTCCAGAGGTTAATCGCTTCTGCGACCCAACATGAGAAGTGTATAAAAGGAGGTCAGCCAAGCAGACCAGCCGGGTATCCTGTGAAAACTTCAATGAATATTAGACCGTACTTTATCTTAGTCAAAATTAATAAAGTGACGGCAATACACGTGGATTTCTACAGCAATAATGAAAACTATATTCAAGAGTTTGGCGTATGTAGGACAAAGGGAATATAGGGGGAATCGAGTATAAAAGTGATGTTTTAGTGGAAGTGACATTGTTTTGAAAAATCAGGAAAAAAATCAATGGTATAATAATTAATAACAGGAAATATACTTAATTCATTAACGTCTTAGACCCATTTTTTCGTGAGCGGAACCTATTGGTTTTCAGAAGGAACCGCCTTACACCAACCACTTAACTCAAACTGGGGATTACGGTGCCGCTAAAGGAGTAGGTTCTCATATTTTGTGAAGGCTGATTACACCCTGCAGGCATGCCATATTATGAGAGTCGTATAACTGCAAACGCCGTCATCTCCAAATTTTATGATTTTTGAGATAATTATTTAATTTGATTCAGCGTAGTGTAACAATTAATTTGCTGTGTGCAATGTGATGAAAACTTCACTTAATCCTTCGTAATTTTAATTAAAAAAGTATGATTTCGTACAAACACCGTCATCTCCAATACACAAATAATTGCGTTCAAAACACAAGTTTATTTTTCTCAAAATCATCGCGTAAGGAGTTGACGGCGCGGCGTTTGCATTTATATGACTAATGATTTGGGTTTAAAGAAAGCACCAACGTGCAAAATGAGGGCAAAAATTTTCAAAAAGAATTTAACCTTTCAAAACCTTCGCAATGAAAATATTATTGTAATATATCTTAAAGTAAAATATTCTCTCCAAATAAGTAAACCGTACCTACTTAATTGTAGGAGGATAAAAAAAAACATAACGGCCCACGAGATATTTTTTTTGTATTTCTGAGAAAAAAAAAAGTTGTAAAAGTTAACAAAAAATCCTTTAAAGATATTATTAGACACGAGAACTCTGTTAGATCTTGGAGGTAAGAGACGTTCGTGGTTTCAAAAGTATGCTTTTAACCTCTAAGGTAGTATGGCCGTACCCGTACGGCGGTAAATGTCATTGCAAATCGAAGTATGGCCGTACCGGTACGGTTGTGGTCATACAGGCTTTATTCATAAGTAAACGTCAGAAATGGATTAACCAACGGCATCTAGCGGCTTTCCCCCATAATATTTTAAAAACTAAACGCAGTTAGCGGTATTATCGACTTTACAAAAGCGATTTCAAAGTATGTGTGACGTCACAATCATCTTTCGTGGTGTTCGAAACCAGTTTGAACACGTGCGCGCTTGTCATCACGTATACGTATATTTCTCCCGCGAAAATTGCATTTTTATATAGTTTTTCTTATGTAAATTGTTTGGTGATCACTTTTTGAAAGTTTTTGAACACGGTTTAATTTAAAAAAACATATTTTGTTTGGTGTTTTTGTGTTTTATTGACAATATTTTTATTCTTTGCATACCTTTATTTACGTACTATTTGATAGCGAAAGCCCGTTCGTAACTTTGTGTTGTGGAATTTTTGTGTTTTAATTTTTTTTTATAAATTATCTGTCCCTCAATTTACGATCATGTCGCATAGGGAAAGTGAAAAGGACATCTTCGATGCTTTGGTTGAAAGCAAAGATGAAAAGTTATACGAAAATATCGACGATTTACCTATTGAGTCTGATAGTTCTTCTGATGAATCTTCATCGTCAGAGGTAGAAGATGACCCTGAGCCGTCTACATCTAAACGTAGAAGACAAGAAGCGCGTAAACCGAATGCATCAGGAGGAAGAAGGGTTGAGGGTGTGCCACTACGACTAACGGAAAGGCACTTCCCCTTCCCTGTTCCCCGAACACAGGCACAAGGAAGCAGGACCCAAAGAAAGTGTCACGTGTGCAGTCATACAACTGTACGACCAAAGTGTCGAAAAGACACAAAATTCATGTGTGAAGTGTGCAACGTCGCTTTGTGTATACATCCATGTTTCAAAGCCTACCACACTAAAAAACATTATTAGTCATGTTTTGTGTTTCATCTATGTATTTATATGTATTTTTAATTATTTTGTAAGTGTAAGTTTTCAATTACTTTTAGTGAAGTGAAGATTATTTTACTAGTGTACGAATATTTTGACACCGCAACCAATAGTTGACGACACCTGAAATAATCATAGGATTTTTCAATAAAAACTTTGAAAAATGGTAAGTTTTAATTTTTTTTTCTTTGAAAAATGGGAAGTTTTATTTTTTATTATTATGTTGAAGTCGTTAAACATAATACTTTTTTATTTTAACCCTTTATATAAAAACTCACTCCGTATAGATATTTACATCATACCAAAACTCACTACCTTAGAGGTTAAAATATTGTACCTCCCACACTCAGAATAAATTTTTTACAAATATATGTAAAACAAGAAATGAAGTTAATAAGCTATTTGAATACGGTTCAACTTGTACTGTATGACTCAGTACACGTGTATGGTTTGGTTTAATACGGGACATAAGACATTCAGAGACACGCGTATGATTTGTTATCTTTTTATGAAATAAAGGAATTTTTAATTTACAAATCTTCAGAAAATTATGTCAAAAAATATTCACGTGAGCGCAAAAAAGAAGCAGCGTAGAGAGATTAAAAATTCCTGTACGAATACTTACACGGAAACCGCCGCTCTGTATACATGGCGGGACTTTAGTTTAAAGTGTGCATTGCAAACGTGAAGCATGCGAGGTAGTTGCGAAACTTGCAAAGTATGATTATTATTTTAATAGTTGCTAAAGGCTTTCATGAAATTGCAAAAATTTGAATTATTACAGCGACACCTAGTTTGCAGTTTTTGCGCGGGAAAGTTTTCCGCGTTTCGCAAAGTGCAGCGACAAAGGAAAACAAATCATTTCACTTTACTCGTACCTACCCCATAACGTACATGCAAGCATATTTTGTACAAAAATGTTTGCTCTTTCTAAGACAGAAAAAGAGTATTAAAAATTTCAAACTAAATAGCTTTATGTAAATTTGTAAAAGCGTAATAAAACTCTGATTTTAATTTTTTCGTTCCTATTAAAAATATATATGACGTAAATTTCAGTATTGTGAACCATGATTATAGTTTACATCACGTATACATAAAAAAAAAACAAAACTGTTTTTGGAATGAAGCATTTCGTGCGCAAGTCTATAGAAAACCACGTTTTCATCTTTAAAGTGGCGAACAATAACTTATTCACATTCAACAGAGTTAAACATGGCTTTAAGCTTTAAATGAAAAAACTGAACTTCTTTGTGATGGAAAACGAGCAAGTATACCTTACCTTGTGATGGCTGACTGAAATTTAAAAGCATTCTATTATCTATCTATAATCTATAATCTAAGCTGCAGGGATATGTAAGCATTTAAGGCTCATATGAAATGGCCTACACATTCTGCATGTGTGCATACAAATACAGAAAACCTCACATGGACATAAACCTTGCAACTCCTGCTGCCGTTCCCTGAACCGGGGTGGCATTGGCAAAAGTGAACCGATTTTTACAGCACGGGTGGTCAGCCTCGTACCAACCTATCAGTCAAGGAGCCATTCCAGATGAGATTTTGAGTTCCTTTACTAATAAGTTGGTATGAGACTGACCCCCTATGTTGTAAAAACTTGGTTTACTTTTGCCAATGCCACCCCGGTATCAGAGAAAGGCGACAAGAGTTGCAAAGTGTATTTTCTATGAGGCTTAGTTTATTTTGTATGTAAGCTTGTAGCATGTGTAAGCGCAAACTTACATGTACCTGCTTGTGGGCATGTATAAAATACGAATCTTTAAGTTCAATATATCTGTGCAACTTACATTTTGAGGAAAATATTGCAATTAAAAAATATTCTAGACACTCTTCGAACCCTCACTTAGAACAGATATAAAAGCAGTAACTCTCACATTTGAGCCATCAAACGAACGATACTAAATTAGAAAAAACTTATAAACATTTTTGGATCAGCTATTTTTCTGTTTTCGCATCTAGGTAGGATAAAGCTGTATTTTTAAACATTAATCCAGATAACATGGTATTTACTTAACATCAAAGAAACCGACATTTTTAGCTTCGTTGTGCCGACTCCTTCTTCTCAGCAATAAAAAGGAAGTTCTCAGATGAGGTACATGAGTTGGTAATATGATTTAAAGGCTACGCACAATTTCATTTGGAAAAATATCAACAAAGAAAACAAGAAATACGTCTGATTCTTTTGTTAATTGAATATCGTAGCTGGAATTCGATTTCATGACGTCATATTAGAGAATCTATAATCTATAATCTAAGTTGCAAGGATATATTCATTTAAAGCTCTCAGATGTATGCCCACAAACAAACACGTGTAGTTCGCGCTTACAAATGCTGATTGTGTACTTACAAATAAAATCCAAACTCAAATGAACATAAGCCCTGCAACTCCTGCCGACATTCCCTGAAACAGGGGTGACATTGGCAAAGTGAACCATTTTTTACAGTATGGGTGGTCAGCCTCATACCAACCTATAAGTCAAGGAATGATTGTTATTAAATTGCAATGAACATAAAATTATATTTGTAAGCACGGAATTTTTTGGTGTTAAAAAAAAATAACATTCTTTTTCATGAATATCAGCAAAAAATTATTTTAGTGAACTTTTTGGGAATAAAATTTACCGTTACATAAAATTACGAGTAGTAAAAGTACTATTAGAAAAAAGTAAAAAATAATAATCCATAATTATAAGACGTGTTATACAAATCAGCATAATGTTGGTTTACATAGCACGACTTTTGTTCATTTTATGTTCCAACTTTTTTTAACTAGGTTTATTTTTTGAAAGATTCTGGTTTTTGATGATGCCAGCGGTAGCACCTATTACACACCTTTCTTTCATTATTTTTCTTTCAAATTCACCATTCATTCTTCCATCTTTTTCAAACTTACTTCCCAAGTATACAAATTTATTTACCACGTCATAATTTATTCCATTTATTTTAAATTCATATTTTCATCATCTCTACCAGTACAACTAGTCGATAGAAATACGAGCGTATGGTACTAGTGTATCGTAATACGAGCGTATGGTACTAGTGTATCGTAATACGAGCGTATGGTACTAGTGTATCGTAATACGAGCGTATGGTACTAGTGTATCGTAATACGAGCGTATGGTACTAGTGTATCGTAATACGAGCGTATGGTACTAGTGTATCGTAATACGAGCGTATGGTACTAGTGTATCGTAATACGAGCGTATGGTACTAGTGTATCGTAATACGAGCGTATGGTACTAGTGTATCGTAATACGAGCGTATGGTACTAGTGTATCGTAATACGAGCGTATGGTACTAGTGTATCGTAATACGAGCGTATGGTACTAGTGTATCGTCATACGAGCGTATGGTACTAGTGTATCGTAATACGAGCGTATGGTACTAGTGTATCGTAATCCGAGCGTATGGTACTAGTGTATCGTAATACGAGCGTATGGTACTAGTGTATCGTAATACGAGCGTATGGTACTAGTGTATCGTAATACGAGCGTATGGTACTAGTGTATCGTAATACGAGCGTATGGTACTAGTGTATCGTAATACGAGCGTATGGTACTAGTGTATCGTAATACGAGCGTATGGTACTAGTGTATCGTAATACGAGCGTATGGTACTAGTGTATCGTAATACGAGCGTATGGTATGTACTAGTGTATCGTAATACGAGCGTATGGTACTAGTGTATCGTAATCCAAGCGTATGGTACTAGTGTATCGTAATACGAGCGTATGGTACTAGTGTATCGTAATACGAGCGTATGGTACTAGTGTATCGTAATACGAGCGTATGGTTCTAGTGTCACATAATAAAGGAAATTTATATGAAATTTAAAACTTTTAGGAAGAACCAGTAAGCCCTTTCATTATGTACAAGATGATCCTTATTAACTTGATTTTTCACTAAAAATGTACCAGCAATGTCACATACTTAAAAATAATTACACAGTGAAAACAATTGCACTCAGTGACTTTGCATGAAGTATAAATGACAATTATAAACATGCCGCGTTGAGTTTTGTGTTAATTTATCTTCCCAACTTTAATTGAAATAGCAGCGAATTTAACATTCAGTTTTTTCGCTTGAAATCTTTCACGAAATTGTGTGAAACTTTAGCAGTGTCATCTTTACTGCTTGTTTTTGTAGGCGTGAAGTACGAAAACATCCGGAGTGAGCTGAGCTCAGCAAGGAAAAGCAGGAGTACCACCAGAATAATAATTATAATTCAGCGCTTGAGGAAGGGTGAGACTTGTTCCCAAGAACCGTAGCTCAACTTTTCTCTCAGCAATTGATTTTTCACATCCAGGCGAGTTCAACGTCGAAATCTGCATTTTAAACGGAAAAATGTTTCGCTGACACCAACTTTAATAAACTCCGATTTTCTTAATACTTTAAAATGTATTCAGCAGAAATAATAATAATACGATTCTGAAGTATTTTTGTGGTTGTATGTGATTTTTTTCAGTAAAGTCTCAACAGAAATGTAAAAAATATTACAACAAATAGAAACGAAGTAAAGACCAAATTTTACTGCGGGACATTGAGTTCATAATGCTTTGCTGTATTGTAAGAATGTGAACATGCCATGTTTATTTGCAACCTACTTACCTTTATAGATATCTTTTGTTTACTTATTTGAATCTCTTTTCATGTTTAAAGGCTGAGATCAGATTCGAAACAAACTTTCCATTCAAAAAACAATTTAAGGAAAAAATATTGGTTCTATATTTTTATCGTACATATATCTAAAGAATGGTCTATAGTATATTGGTTAACACTAAAGAATCGTGTAAGGAAGGTCTTATGTTTGATTACCAGCAGAGCACAAAAAATATTTTTCAAAATTTACATTTCACTGCGTTAAAAATTAATTTGCCTGTACGAACGACCGGTCACAAAAGATTAATCCAGCCTTAGAAAAGTCGTGTTTTGTTTGGAATTGACGCTTTTTATATCGACGAGCAAGCTTACTGAAGCCCTTGGTGTGTGATTCATATTAATTCACCAAATGAATCGTCCTTCTATATCCTTTTAATGTATTCCATCTACCCAGATGGAACCCGTAGATGAAAATTCTGTCTATAAGTATGAGTCAATATCAGAATATATTTTTTATGAAACTCATCATAAAAATGCCATTATGGCAATCCATTAAATTGTTCTCTCACGGCATAAGGAGTGACCTCGTTTATTCTGCTTCTGACATTCACAGAGAGCTTTATTATCAGGGAAACCACTGACACAGATATAATCTCAAATGAGAGTAATTTACGAGAGATTGCTTACAACCAATGAAGGGGAACCTATTACGTTTCTTCTGTATAGGGATAAAAAATCCACTAACAAAAAAGTATGAATGAATTTATGCGCAAAATGAGAATCACGAGCAAAAATAATAATGTTCATCTTAATCACATTTTTTTGTATTAACTTTTCCACAAAGGTTTTGTTTTCTTTTCTGTATTTTTTCAATTATTACTTCTTTCTGCTTTGCTTTTTTCCAGACAAAAGTTTACACAAGTTTATTCTGAATGTACGATGCCATGTTTTCTTTATCTACCTTTCTACTTATTAAGATGGTTTGGGCATATGAAGAGAATGAGTCATTAAAGACTGACGATGAAAGTATACGTTGCAAGAATTGATAGATGTCGTGGAAGAGGAAGACCGAGAAAGGTATGGATGGAATAAATTTTCTGAAATAGCGAATGAATGGGATATCCAGAGTCATAATAAAAGGATAGCTTGTATGAAAAAGGTTATGACTCTGTATAAAATGAAAAAAGTAAGTAAAGACAGAAAAAAATGTTGATTTGTAATGTTGACGGCTTATTCCTTAATTTTTTTATTTTTGATGTTAATTTTTTTTTATACCTTTTGACGTTTTTTGTATAGATTTATTTAAAAGATTATGTTATTTTTGTATGCCTAAATGTTATTTATTATTTGTATTCCTTGACTTATAGTTTGGTATGAGGCTGAACACACAACCCTGTTTCAGAGAAGATAGGTTAAAAGTTACAAGGTGTATGTTATTTGAGCATCGATATAAATTTATATTTTATTTAAATCAATGTATTTGAGGCTTAGATTTAAAGTGCACAAGCAGCATTTATTGTAAGCGAACTTACTTGTGTCTATAAATATTTAAAAATATAAATGGAAAAACATTGTTTTAATTCACTTTATTTTATTTGTTTATGCTCGAATATTTTCGCCTAATGAGGCATCTTCAAGAGCAGAATGGTTACAAATATATTTTTTCATAAAATAATTTTCAAAACAATTTTTTTTTCAAAACAAAAGCAAAATTCATGGACAAAATTTTTTTTTAAACACAAATGTAAGATTAAAAAAATGCATTATTGTTAGGTATAATGAAATTAAAATTTTTATTACAATAAAAATAAAATATGTTAGTTAAATAAAAATAAAAATAATAATAACAAATAAAAAACAAATTATTGCAATATTGGAGAAACATAGGGAATCTGCACATTCACTAAGTCTTTATTTTTATTTTTGTAGATTTCCAACGCTTCCAGAGCCATGTTCCAGAGTACTTGTGTCTGTTTGGGGGCATGCATTTAATATGAATCTTAAATGTCTTTGCAACTTAGGTTATTATGTTTGTAGATTTGCCCAGTAACTGATGTGTCTTTATTTTTACATTGATTTCATTTGAATTGTTAATTTAGATATGCAAATATTTTTTTTTGTATTGAGAGTATTGTTCAACAAGCAGTGTACAGGTGTGGACTGAATAAAAAAGATAAACTTATAGTTAAGAATCGTGCATGCAGTTATTTTTAAATTCATTTGGAATAACCTATCGTTAAAACAACACAATATGCTTAATCTTAGTTCCAAGAATTCTATTTATGCATGCAAATAAGACAAATAAAAAAAAAATGAATGTCTCTAACTTACATATTTTACAAATTATGATTTGTAAAAGCGTCATGTGAGATAACAAGTTTTCATGAAGCATTTGATAATTGATTGTACAAGGATGATAATGGTTGCCTTATATTGTGATGTAAGGATAATTTCCATCGAGTTTCATTTTGTGCAAAAATTCCATCTTATATTAAGATTCCATCTCGTCTGATTGATGTGAGCAGTTGATGGGGAATATGAGAACCCGAATCAGAACAAATAAGAAGCGGAATACAAAACAACACAGATAATAATAATACGTTATTTTATGGGAAGCATCAGTGGATCCATTATTTCAATAATAATTTTATGTCTTCTATGAATATCAACGCACATATGTAATGCTGTGGTTGTACGAGGGTATTTTGAAGCCATGGATGATCTTGATTTTTTTAAACTATAATAAGCAACACATAGCACAAGTTCATTAAATATTATTTTAATAAACTATAATTGCTTTCGGGGCTTCAATCATTTATAAAATAATAGTAATAATAATGCTAAATTATTTATTCATAAAAAAACACCTCTTAACATTACATTTGTACGTATAAGGTATTTAAATTAATAAGAAAATAGTAATACATGTGCCTGAACTAGGAAATCCTGTGTCTCAGGCGTAGCAAAAATACCAATTTTCAGCGCATTGTTATACCGTAAGGTACTTATAGATGGAGTTCAAATTATGAATGCACAATTAGGATTTGAAACGATTTTTAAAGTGCTATACAAATTATAGAACGCTAACAACACATTTTCTAAGTCGAACTTATATACGTCACTGTGAAGGACGGAAGCATATGGCGAAGAAAATTCAACTATGAATTTACATCCTATATCTAGAAGTTCATGTAGTCTTTTCAATAAAAGTAAACAGACTGCATTGGCTGAGTCAAATCCTTCGAATGGACCATTGGAGTCCAGAAAACATGGTTGTGATCACAAACCCAAAGGAACTCAAGGCAGTCAGAAGACTCAAATTTATATAGCTGGACCAAGTGGTGGTGGATTGTCATGGCACAAAGTGGTGGTGGACTGTCATGGCACAAAGTGGTGGTGGACTGTCATGGCACAAAGTGGTGTTGGACTGTCATGGCACAAAGTGGTGGTGGACTGTCATGGCACAAAGTGGTGTTGGACTGTCATGGCACAAAGTGGTGGTGGACTGTCATGGCACAAAGTGGTGTTGGACTGTCATGGCACAAAGTGGTGGTGGACTGTCATGGCACAAAGTGGTGGTGGACTGTCATGGCACAAAGTGGTGTTGGACTGTCATGGCACAAAGTGGTGGTGAACTGTCATGGCACAAAGTGGTGGTGGACTGTCATGGCACAAAGTGGTGGTGAACTGTCATGGCACAAAGTGGTGGTGGACTGTCATGGCACAAAGTGGTGGTGGACTGTCATGGCACAAAGTGGTGGTGGACTGTCATGGCACAAAGTGGTGTTGGACTGTCATGGCACAAAGTGGTGGTGGACTGTCATGGCACAAAGTGGTGGTGGACTGTCATGGCACAAAGTGGTGTTGGACTGTCATGGCACAAAGTGGTGGTGAACTGTCATGGCACAAAGTGGTGGTGGACTGTCATGGCACAAAGTGGTGTTGGACTGTCATGGCACAAAGTGGTGGTGAACTGTCATGGCACAAAGTGGTGGTGGACTGTCATGGCACAAAGTGGTGGTGGACTGTCATGGCACAAAGTGGTGGTGAACTGTCATGGCACAAAGTGGTGTTGGACTGTCATGGCACAAAGTGGTGGTGGACTGTCATGGCACAAAGTGGTGGTGAACTGTCATGGCACAAAGTGGTGGTGGACTGTCATGGCACAAAGTGGTGTTGGACTGTCATGGCACAAAGTGGTGGTGAACTGTCATGGCACAAAGTGGTGGTGGACTGTCATGGCACAAAGTGGTGGTGGACTGTCATGGCACAAAGTAGTGTTGGACTGTCATGGCATAAAGTGGTGGTGGACTGTCATGGCACACTGTGGTGGTGGACTGACATGGCATAAAGTAGTGTTGGACTTTCATGGCACAAATTGGTGGTGGGCTGTCGTGGCTCAAAATAGTAGTGGACTGTCATGGCTCAAAGTGGTGGTGGACTGCAGCAAGACAGCACTGAGCAGGCAGCGGTTGCTGTGGTTTATTACTAAGGTCAAGATCCGCCTACGTTGATTAATATTGTTGATGACGGAGGTTAAAAACATACTTTTGATAAGCAAGCAAAAATAAAATGAGAAGCGAGAAGAAAAATATTTTCATAAAATCAAAAAATATTGGTAAATTTTAAAAGTGCTTTCAACTTCTCTAATAAGTCATTTTCAAGAAGAGGACGATATAATGGACAATTTATATTAAATCTCATATCAAACTCGGGGCTCTCTTGTACAATCGTTTTCTTTTAAAAGTGAGATTTGATTAATATAAAACGTCAGGCTTTCTGAAAATTTCACGAAAAAATGTCTTTGGCTTCAAACAGACGACGAAAAGTATACCAATTTATGAAAGCTTCCTCAAAGGCAGGAATGAGAAAGTTTGAACACGGTCCTTTCTGTGTCAAGGGAAAAATATTTGCAAAGTTTTTCTCTTTGCGCGGCGGCTCTGCGAGAAAAAATCTGCTGTTAGTCAAAAGGAAAAACTTAGTCAGAAGTGAAGCATCGATCCTTACTCAATGCGACCCCAACAGATATATAAAAGGAAAAAATATGTCAGGCAAAGTTTTCTCCCTGATTTTTATTTTCTCCATCTTTTTGATTTATTTGATAGATTATTCATATTTGAAATTCATTTTTTTTTTATATTTCAATAAGTTTGTTCAATGTCAAATGAATAAAAAACTCTGCGTTACAATATTAGTGATATATTATTTATTTAATTGCTGCACAACCAAAATGCCAGCTAAAGAGATTGCAGACTGTAATGAACGCCAGCGCCCGCCTGATTTATGGTCAGAGCAAGTACTGCCATATTACTCCACTCCTGTAGAAGCTTCACTGGTTAAGGATCCCAGAAAGGATAAAATTTAAGCTGGGCCTCACGGTACACAAAGCGCTGCATGGAGTGGCGCCAGAGTACTTGCAGGAGCTGATACTACCGAGGAGTCTGAGCGAGAGAGGGTTCACTCTGCGATCTGCCGACAGTGCTCTTACATCTGTCAGCACTCAATACAGAAAAAGATGTACAGTGCTCGGAGACCGTGCTTTCGCCGTTGCGGGACCGTCCACTTGGAACCAGCTGCCTCCTGAAGTGCGCGCCAAGGAAGGGATCGAGAGCTTCAAGAAGGGAATGAAGACCCATTTCTTCACCGCCGCGTCAAGCCTGAAAGCGCCCTTGCAGTGACAGTAGTCACGAAACGGTGCTATAAAAATCATCATCATCATCATCATCATCATCATCATTAATTGTTACAATTATACAAGTCAGCAAAAAAAGTGTAAAAAACTGACTCACAAATCACAATGAAGATGGTGAAAATTAGGTGCTTGCCTCAAGGTTGTTAAACATGCGAATTTCTAAATTTAATTAATGATTTTCCATAGAACCTAGAGGCTATATATAATTTATTTAACAACCCTTGGTAAAAGCTGCGATGGCTACTTATCTTAAGGAATAATATAGCAGACAAGCTTAGCAGGCAAGCTGCACCGGTTCGAATACAGTCAGGTTCTTCTGACCGATGTGTCATCCGATGATAACAAAATATTTTATTTATCATCAGATCTATAATCCATCTATAATATAAGCTGCAAGGATATGTTAACATTTAAGGCTCATATGAAATGCATGCCTACAGACAGGCACATGTAGGTTCGCGCCTACACATTCTGCAGGTGTGCATACAAATAAAGAAAACCTCACATGGACAAAAACCTTGCAACTCCTGCCGCCGTTCCCTGCACCGGGGTGGCATTGGCATAAGTGAACCGATTTTTACAGCACGGGTGGTCAGCCTCGTACCAACCTATCAGTCAAGGAGGATTATTAATAAACAGATCATTTAATAAAATTTATAGTTAATTTATTGGTGAAGTTGATATGACCGGTCCGTAGTTCAGTGGTAACACTTCGGACTCTGAATGGAAGGTTGTGGGTTCGAATCCCGGTGGAGCACAAAAAATATACCATTTATATTTTCAAATTTGCTCTTTTCTGGGTTGAAAAATTCATAAGCCTTTACCAATGACCGGTCACCAAAGGTCCATCCAGCCTTACAGCAACTGAGTCTTGCTTGAGAATTGGCGCTTGACGACCAAGCTCATAAAAAGGTCGATAGCTTAATTGGTAGAATGCGTGCATTTCATGCCGAGAGCAAGGGTTCGATCTCAAAGGTTTACTCAGCCTTCACAATAAATGAGAACCAGCCCCAGCTGGGAAGCCCCCAATTCAACTGACAGTGGTTGGTGTGAGGCCGGCCCCCTTACCCGTAAAAAAAAATAGGTCCTAAATCGCCACATGCGACCCCATTGGGGATAACGCAGGCAAGAAGTTCCACTGTATGTGTAGCTAAGTTGCGTTGATATCTGTTTCTAGCCAGGACAAAATTCATCAGATGGTGAATTGCATTCTTCTTCGTGAATGTACTTTTAAGAATGAGTAACGTTAGATAACCACATAAAATATTGTAAAGTTACAATAATTTGTCGGTGTTCGACATGGGTTCACGTAGCGAACACACAAGACTGGAACCGCAACTTGTAATCCGTAATATAAAACAACACGAATTTATCACGCAAACTTACAGAGTTAAGACCCGCTACAACTTCCCAGCCCATGAAAATTTACCACTTTTGCGAATTTTCGTCCGTATAAATTTGCGTACATGTTTGACTGTTTAAGCCGGGAGACTACCAGGACCTACTATCAATAAGGCTGCTTCATTGTTGTGTGTTGTGTGAATATAAAATAATAATATGAATAAAATAAAATTTAAATAATATAAATAAAAAGTTTCATAATGTTCAACCAAGGATTTTGGTGATTTGGAAAATTTAACAGTTATATTTTAATTAACTGAAGAATTTACCGAAACAGTACAGTAAAATAAATAAACCATTTCATTCAATAAAATCAGAAATATTTGTAAAGCATATTTGTTCTACTAAGAATGATTAAAAAAGTAATTCAAACATTAGCTGCACTAAACAGACTTCAGTTAAACAAAACAATGAAGAAAAGACCTTGATAAAAAATAATTCAGTAAATATGTGACTCGATCTTATAGGTCTGAACGATAAAAATAATAAAATCAAAACATTAATAAAAAACATTAATAAAATTATAATATCTTTGAAGATTTGGCTGGGAGAAAGAACTTTTTTATATTAATTACCTTAACTATATTTGTGTTTTTACTCTACTCTTGTCTCCTAATTTTAACTTTAATTTACTTTTTATTTCATACTAGCACTAAATACTATGACTTTTATTTTTTAATTTGATTGTTGCACCCGATGACAAACTGAAAATTTTTGGTTTATCGGGACAAAAATGTTTAACTTTTAAGATTTATATTTCTTGTAAAAATTGTTTATGAAATAAAAAAAAAAAAAATAAAAAAAAGTTTACCAATTCTTGTAAGTACACATGCAGCATAATTATGTTAGCGTGGACTTATATGTATCTGTTTGCGGGCATGCATTAAATATGAGCCTTAAATGTCGACATAAATATATTTGCACACCTTTATTATAGATACACAATAAACATGCGGACCATCTCAATAAAGGCGACGGGTTTTCGAAACAGGGTGATTAGCTAAGCAGGATCGTCCTTCTAGAAGCAGCTGCCTCTGGAATTAAGGACGGAGACTGGTGGAGAGGGTCAAGAAGAAACTAAAGACAATTTTTTTCTCAATAAAAAGTAGGCCATGAATTCCTTTCGGTTGGCTAGAGGAGTAAAGGGCACCACATAATAAAATATCACAAAGACGAATTTTTTGTCGAGGACATGCTTCTTGAGGAGCCATGTACACCGCATGAGTGAAAGTAGGTTAACCCGAACGGACCCTATTTTTTTCAATATAAGTTCCTAAATAAAGTATGTTGAATGAAAAAAGTTATGACTCTGGATGAAATGAAAGAAGTATGCAAGGACAGGAAGAAGTGGCGGCTAATCTGCAATGCTGATTTTTAATGTTGGTTTATTGGCTTGCTACATTTTTTGCATAAGACATTTCTTTTTTTTTTTTTTTACTTTTTTTGTAAAGATTTATTTTTAAGGTTTTGTTGTTTTCTTATACTTAAATGTTATTTTTTACTCGTATTCCTTGACTTATAGGTTGGTATGAGGCTGACCACCCGTACTGTAAAAAATGGTTCACTTTGCCAATGTCACCCCTGTTTCAGGGAATGTCGGCAAGAGTTGCAGGGCTTATGTTCATTTGAGGTTTGGATTTTATTTGTAAGTACACAATCAGCATTTGTAAGCGCGAACTACACGTGTTTGTTTGTGGGCATACATCTGAGAGCTTTGAATGAATATATCCTTGCAACTTAGATTATAGATTATAGATTATAGAATGCCTTCTCAAGTGCAAGTTCTCTACAAGCGAAGTCCCATTGACGTCTTGTTCCCGGCTGCTTTCTCAGATCACTCCGCCAACTTCGTGAATGATGTTCTAGAACTTGCTACGCAGCGCGCTACATTTATTACAGCTTATTTAGCAAACGCCTACGTCACGACGCCAGCCCTTATTCACGAATTTTATGTCTTCATAATCCCGACACACAGACTAAACAAATTTGATTGTCAAAAAATGTTACGACTTGATTTTAATGTATTTTTTTTTGCCAACCGTAAAAAAGCAGTTACTTATCAGTATTTTTGTGTGACATCAAAAATTTAATTGTTTTTATTTTTTCATCTTTTTAGAAAATATTAATTCAATTGTTTTAACTGATTTCATGATTAATTCGTTTGATAGTTTTAAGTAAGATCAGAAATGAAAACCAAAAATGTGAAAATAATTTTTGTTGTACATTTTCGAACGATTATATTTTTTACTAAGAGGCACACATTTAGGTTGATTTTCTGATTGATTTTATATTTGAGAAACAAAAGACTACGTTGAAACCTTAAAGCGTTGGAGAAAAATTAAAAATTTCCGATCTGTAATAAGTTTTATAGAATCAAAACAATTGTAATCAAACACGGTTTTATTTTCACTCAAATCAAATTAAATTGATAAACCGAGTTAAAATAAAACAATGGTAAAATTATAATTGTTTTGATTCTTTAAAATTTAGTAGAGATCTGAATTTTTCAAATTATCCTTCAACGCTTGCAGGTTTTATTTTTCTTGTCCATTGATTTTTTCTCAAGGCGCACTTTCAGCTACGCCTCATGGCACTGGCTTATTGTATTTCTGTTGATTAACTTGCCTTGGGATACAACAAACAGAGATCGCATAATTAAATGACTTCTAAAAGCTGTGTTATAAAAACTGTGCAGTGTTAAAAAGTTATTTTATTTTATAAGTCCTCAATTTCCTGATTCATTATTAAAAAAAAATTCAACAATGAATTTTTGTGTCAACTGTTATTTTGACCACAATATAGTTTTATTGTGTACCATCAAAGATCCCTTTTAATTGTTGTAAATAAACGTACTTAGGTACATACTCGTAAAAGAAGAATATCTGCGTATATTCGAATTAAAAAATCGGTTTAAAAAATAGGATACACAAATTTTATTTCTTTAATTCTAGGTTTAAAAGGTTTAGGTTCTTTACTAAAGGGTTACACAATAATATTAAATCTCAATCCTGATGTTTTACGATAGGTTTTGTTTGGATTTCGAAAATAAAAAATAATCTCTTACCCGCCATGAATTCTGCAAATATTAACATCCACGCTGACATCATTTTGGCGCAGAAAGAACTCAGATCGGGCTGAGAAGGCATCATCAGTCTGAAACAAAATAAATAATCAAACACTTGATTTTCTTTCAACTAAAAAAGAGCTTCAATTTGTGATGGAACATGAATTTTTAAAAATAGGTGTAGGTATTGGTGAGAAAATTTATTCAAATATCAAAGGGATTTATTTTCTTGAAAGAAATGATCGAGCATCTTTGAAATAAATATCTTTGAAGTGCTTTTATATAATGACATTGAAAACAATATCAAGTGCTAGACTAAACTTGGTAATTTCGAAAAGACGCCATCATCTCTTTTAGGTGAATGAGCACTGAGCAGAGGAAAGTAAAGCCTTTTGTGGTTTTTTCCATTTTGTGAAAGGCTTTAAAATGTATCAGTCATAAGTAATTGAGTGTTCACAAACATTTAAAATATTATAAACAAATGGTCTATATCAATATTATATAAAGCGTGCGCTGTGAAAAAAATATCGATAAGAAATTTAAACAAGATTTATGTTTTGTATTAATATGGCCATCTTCCCACAAACTTTTCTTTAAAAATTAAAAAGGAAAGAAGAATTATCTTGAACTATGGAGAACAGTTTTTTTTACATCATTTCTGTTATTTTACATTATTTTATTCTTATACTTCTGGGGTTGTTTAAGCCAGACCACCCATCAATATAATTTAAACCATTGTTTTACAATTAAAACAATGGTTCACTCGACAACTGTTACTTCTGTTTCAGGGAAGGGTGGCCGGTTTGTTGAACGTCCATTAAAAATTTGATTTTAATTTTTTAAGTACATTGTGGCATGCTCAAGCGTATACTTACACGTGTCTGTACCAAATATTAATCTTTAATGTAAATTATTGCAATTGAGATTAATGCACTGGTAGTGATCCAAACCAAATCATACTTTGATAAATGATTTTTTTGTTTCAAAATCAGATGCGCTAACCACGGACGAGAAAACATGAAATTAGGTTATTATCGTATTTAGTAAAAATATAATGAAAATACTTGCATTTAATACAATAAGCACTTACATAGTAAAATGGTAACATGAAGTTTGTTTCATAAGCCAGCCACTAAGCTGGTTGCTTCATGCTTTGCTTTTGTCCGACCTCAGGCATCTGACGCTCTCAGTCGTGGCCATCATACAACTAATACTAATACTGTCATACAGCTACAACTTCAACATAACTGCTCCACCACTATCCTCGTCTCAAAAGCTGTCCGGCAAGAGAATGCTCTTTCGCTGGTGGAATGCACGCATTCAGACGACGATTTCAAATGAACTAGCAAATGCAAAATGTACATTGTAAAATATTTTGGATGGTTGGTGCATTAACACTGTGAAAATTCATCTTTATTTAGTTATTAAAAAATCTGTTTTGTTTTCACTTTTTTTTTTTTTTTTTTTAAAGGACACAAACGTTTTCGACTACACAGTAGTAGTTCACCTGATGATGACTACTGTGTAGTCGAAAACGTTTGTGTCCTTTAAAAAAATAATAATAAAAAGTGAAAATAAAACAGATTTTTTAATAACTAAATAACAAAGTTTTTCTTCTCACTTTTTAACCTAAATCTGCTGTTTTTGTTTTTTACACTTTATGGGGTTAGCAAAAAAGTGACAGTAATGAAAAAAATCAAGCATGTAAATTTTGTTTTTGTCTTAATTTTAAAATTCAAATAAAATATATAACTTTAAAATTGTCACCATAAAAAAATATTTAATAAACACGTTTTTTTCACATTTTTCGCGTTTTTTTCGTGAGTGCTATATTTTGGAAATATTTTTTTTCTTTTTAATTATAGAACTAAACATTGTTTAGTGAAATATTGGGCCTTTTTTTTTACAATGTCAATAGTTTTTAAGTAAATATGGAAAAACTGAAACTAATTAATGAATTAAATTTTAATTCATTAATCAAAGATTACAGTTTTTCCAAATTTACTCAAAAACTATTGACATCATAAAAAAATACCTGATGTTTCACTTAACAGTGTATAGTTCTGTAATAAAAAAGAAATAAAATATATTCAACAGAAAGCACACACGAAAAAAACGCGACAAATATGAAAAAATGTGTTTTTTTTATTTATTTTTTTTGTGGTGACAATTCTGAAGTTATATATTTTGTTTGAAACTTAAAAATAAAGATTAAAAATTATGTTCATGTACATTATTTTATTCAGAGCTAAACAAAGCAAAACCAAGGCTTAGATATTTTGAAATGGTTATCTTTTGTCTATTTTTCTACATTATTTTTTTTTTATTATCCTGTATATTTTATTTCTATATAACATATAAAAGATCTTTGAGATTCAGCAAATTAAAAACAAAAATTGTTAACAATAATTGAAATTCGTAAATTATTGATACCAATACTACAACCGCTAAATCAATGCAGGAACATTTAAAAATCGAAATTTTGATGGTTAGCTGGCTTGTAAAAATATATCAGTGAACATGATGTTCTCACGTAAACACGTTTGTTTACGCGTGCTACGCCATCGGTTTAACTTTCAAAGCCTTCACGAGGAATGCAATATTCCGCTTACAGAGTCGCGAGGCTTTGCTGTGTCCGTCTGCCCATTGAGTTGTGTAATGCGGTAACTGACCGGACGGGCGCGCCACTTGCCCGCCGGCTGTCCGACAGTAAGTCTACTTGTCGCGTGTGCACATGCACGGTACGCTCAGTACAGCAACTGTGAAATTATTTTATCGCAGCTTGCGGTATTTATAAGGCAACAACGTTCAAACGGTTCAAACAAAATGGTATCTAATTTTTTAAAAGCTTTCGTTTATTTAACTTTTAAAAAATTCAAACGTCCAGCAATTGAAAAATTAGTTTTGTTAAGCTTTTACGTATTTATTTTTTTACTTTTTCCGGCTAACAAAGCCTTAAAGCCTCAGGACCTTCAGCACCTTAATCCTCCATAACTCTTAAGCTTGTGATACTTTCCTCCATAGTCCTCTAACTCCCAGGACTTTAGCGTTGACCTTTTAATTGTCTGCTGCCCATAACCTGGGACGTCCGAGTGGTCTAACACCAAAAGAAGCACCATCCAAGACTGTTCTGATTATCCTGAAGCTCTCTGCACTTTATAAGTATCCAGCCATTATTTCCTTGTCCATAATTAAGTTGAGTTAAAGTCTACGTATTTTTTTAATCCAGGAAAAAAACATATTTTCATATTCGAAAACTTAAGTACAAATATAAAATATATAAAGAGAATCTTTAAAACATATAAGGGTGTGATTTTTTTTTGCCGTAATATGTCGCATTTGCAATTTTTTAAATCTAAGCTTCAAAGGAATAGAAACAAGAAGCAGTCCTAGATTATTCTAAATTTTAATTGTCGGCGATGTTTACCTGTAATACAATTTTCAGTATATTTCTTTATGACATTGGATCTGAAAACCAATGCAATTACTACGAATGATCATAATAATCAAAAATCCTTAAAATCATTTGAATATCAATGATTGTTTTGCTCAATCAACTGAAAATTTCTCAGAATGTCGGCTTGTTTCTGCAGAAATCAATTTTATTTTTCTAGCAGATGAGATGAAATCGCATGTCTGCCTTTTTTCATAACAATATTTCTGATATAAAATTGGAGATGAAGCCTAGAAAAATAAATAACCTATCAATTCAGGTTTTGATAAAATCATTTGAAAGGTATCTTTGATAATTATTATTTTTGTAAAAATCATATCATATTTTATCCAGCAGCGATGAATACAGCGCGTAATATTATTCCCCTGCTAACATCAAAAGGACTTTCTTGCATCTCAAGCTCAAAGGATGCTGAGAAGCAAAATAAAAATCATTTTGCTTGGATGCCGTAAGATGAGGAGCCAAGGAGGTTTAGTGAAGAGACGCTTGTTTCGTCGTATACTTATATTTTCCAAGTTAACGTATTTCCAAGTCAGACTTTTGAGAAGAAAAGGAAGTAGGACACAAAAATTAGAAAAATGATTCACAAATAAAAATGTACTAAATGGTTGACAAAGCCATGAAAATTACATTTTTATCACCAATAAATATGTAATCTTAATCGCAAAGATATTTTCAAGTTGAAGATTAATATTTAATTAACACAGATAAGCGCATTAATTAAAATTTTAAAATTAATTAAAATTTGTGCATTTACGGAGTAAAAATACATTTTTAATTTTAACAACAAATAACTTTTTTATACAACACAGTTTTAAATAATTTAATTTGGCATTTACAAATGCTGCATGTATGTATACTTACAAAAACCTTAAACTCTTCCCGTCTTTCAATAAAAAAGGATGTACAAAAGTAGACCAGTATGTTTTTTGGTCAGCTTCATACTAAATCAGTTACAAAATTTAATAAAACTAATATAAATTATTTAACCATCCGAAATTTCATTTTCGTTGGATAGAATTATTCAAACCTAAATGAAATAAGCAGAAAATGAGTTGATATCATTGGCTGCGTGGTAACTTATTAAGTTGGCTACCTGGAAAAATTAATTACTTTGGTCGGCGTGTTTCCTTCAACGATTCGCAAAGGCTGTCCGGGCCACATTCACTAAGGCTGGGGCCACATGCACGGGCTCGCTGCCTTCATTACTGCTAAAAGGACAGCTAGCCGGACTGCGATTGTTTACATGAGAAATGTAAGCCTTTTAGGGGGCTAGATACTTCCGGGTATGTATTATGTATTCGTTCATATAGCCCGCAGGTGACATGGTGGACTTACAAAAGGGAAACCGACAAATGGAGAGCAGAGACAGAAGGGAAATGTTTATCTGCGCAAAATATTTGAGATGATATCTTATTAAATATGATTTATTATTAATAAGGAGTAAAGAGAAAATTGGGTACTTTTATACCTTGATTTATGTTAATGACTTTATAGTACCGAATTGTTACGTAGAATATCAAGTGTGTAATTAATTTACCTTATAAAAATGGCAGTGTTGTCGTCATTATGTCTAAATTATTATCATTTGCAAAAAAATATTTGCTTAAACAAAATGAGCAAAACAGACAATTCTCATTATTTGTGTTATCTGAGAATAACGGTTGTGAAAGGATCAACAAAATGGAAAATATTTTTTATCTAGGAAATCTCTGAGATTTATACCATATGTACCTACTAACATTGAATAAATAGATGCGTTACTTCTTAAGTAGCCCATAAATGGCTTTGATGTCAAATGGATCATTAAGCTAATTATTTTAGCAAATTGTTTTTGTCTGAAAGTTAAATGAAGATAGTATAAAAAATTCAATACTTAAGAAATATTAATACTCGCTTACACATTTCATCTCAACACGTCAAGCTTCATTGTTTAGTCAGTTTTAGTCAGCATGGTATGTAGCACGTTGATATGTCTCAGAAAAACTAATTTAAAAAAAATCTTTGTACTGACTGCGTCGACTAAAATAACAAGAATGGTATTTCAATGAAAAACAAGAATCAAAGTCACTTATAAAATCATTTTAAAACTTTTCAAGCACTTCAAAACACCACTTGTTAAAACAACAACACTCAAACATTCGATTTAAAGTTTTGAAACCGTCACACGGGAATAATAACAAGGTTTTTTAAGAACAATTCGATGAATTGAACAGTTGTGGAATATGTATCAGTTAAGTTTTATATTTGTTTTGAGAAAACACTGAATATGTAGACTTTTGATTAAGAGAATTGTTTGGACGAAATATTGGAGAGGCCGCGAAATGGGGCGCACTGCTCGTCTTCTTTTGCCGGTGTAATGTGAACTGCCTCTACGGGCCAAGCTAGTCCTCTCTACGCTTGCGTAGCAACTTGCGCGCGTTTCTGTGCAAAACAGCACCCCTGGTATAAAGCACTTCAACAACAGTTCTTTACCAAAATATGTGAAAAACATAAACGATCCCTAGAGGTAATGCCCAAAATTCCATAAATTTAATTAACAAGTACAAAACGCTATGATTTACTTTACGCGTTAAGTTTTATACTTGAGGTACGGAAGAGAGCTTTGGAAAGGGGGAAAGAAGTGCAGGGTACATAATGCAAAACCTCAGAGCTTTAGCAAAGAAGTCTGAAGCTTTGCTTTTGATTGAAAACATGATTTAAAAGCAACAAGAATACTGGAAAAAGATAAAAACGATAATTAAATTGAACTAAGTGATTGTATTCCGCGTAGAGAAATAATACTAGAACAATTTGTTGGTACAGATACAGTGCAAGATGAAAGCCAGAATCAGAAACGCTCTAGGTTAAAGTCCATTGTACGACTAAATATGCTGTGATTTAAAAAATGCTACATAAACTGGTTTTAAAATTTAAATCAACCCCACTGAGAAGGGCTACGTTGTGGTTGAGACTCAAAGATGAAAACTGTTTTTGTAAGATCTAATTCAAATACATTTTTAACAGTTAATTATCTTAAAGCTTTTAATAAAATCAGTTTTTTTGAACTGTTGAAGGTAAAAAAATTTCAATATTTATTATTAAAAGGTCGATCGAAATAAACTAAATCAAAATGAACAAACATTAAAATATGATAAGGATGCAAATGAAAACGATTTTAAAAACCCCCAAATTGGCTGAACGGATGTACCTGAATCCTAAAATATGAAACCCGTAAGACATAGCTCAGTTGTGTCTTTATGTAATTATCTTAATGAAACCACTTCTCTGTCAGAGCGCTGAACGTCAAATCTCCATACGGCTGAGCGCCAAACTTACCATACCTGCCTCATCATGGCTGGCGCTGCACAGCAAATATTCTCCATTTAAATAATTACGGACACTTTGCTTTATTCCGCTCAAACATCTGCCGCGTAATTCTCTTTTTCTTCTTCGTCATGTGCCTCTGCAATGAAGACTGGCGATCATCACAGTGATTTGCACATTCGACACCGCTACCCAAAAAAGAGGCTTGTGCTTCTGCCAAACGACTGTCTAAGATGTTATTCTTCGACCTAGAGATCTTTTTTCCTCAATTCTTCCCTGTTTGACAAGGTGCAGGAGTAAATTATTCTCATTTTCTATTTTGTGACCAAAATACACCACTTTTTGCCTTTTGATGGACATCTGGAGTTCGTCTCTGGTGCATTTGTGACTCAATTTATTCAGGAGACCAGCAACATCCTGCGGTAGACTCATATTTCAAAGTCAATCATTCTGTTTTCAAAGCACTGTGTAAGTGTCCACCCGTCTTTGCCATAGAGTCTAATTTAATCTAATCTAATCTAAGCTGCAAGGATATATACCATTTAAGATTTATATTAAATGCATTCCCACAAGCAGACATGTATTATTTCGCGCTAACACATGCCGCATGTGGACCTACATTATAAGAACCCATCTCAAATGAACATAAGCCCCGCAACTCTTGCCGTCCTTCCCTGAGACAGGGGTAACATTGGCAAAGTGAACCATTTTTTCACAGTATGGGTGGTCAGCCGCATACCAACCTATAATTCAAGGAACATACACAACGAATCATATTTTTAAAATCAACAAATAATTTATTGCCGGGACATCAAAACTAAAACATAATACAAAATTCTAATTTAAAAACCTTAGTCCAAGCCGCCATCATTACAGATCAACCGTTATTTATTTCTGTCCTCACATACTTCTTTCATTTCATCCAGAGTCATATCCTACTTCATACAGGCTCTCCTTTGATAATGACTCTTGATGTGAGTACAATTGAAGAGATTTTGCATCTCACCATACCCAGACGTAACTCGAGTTTAAGGTGTCTGTTAGTTAAGGAATGTGTGCTGGTGCAAGTCGTCTTCTCAGAGGAATGTCGAGGTAGAGTCAGCTAGAGCAGAGTGGTGTTTTCTGTCTCCCTATCCTTCAATGGCCGCCAGCTCCCTGGGGATCCGTTATCCTAATTTATGAGGTGTGGCGCTGCTCGCTACAGTACGACACACACGCCAGTCCAATATATGTGTCGGCGAGCTGGAATTGATGCAAGTTCAATCAAAATCCAATTTACACGGTAAGCAAATATTTGATACAGATTGAATTTTAATTGGATTAAAACAGAAAAAAACCACTTGTACACACTGAAAATCCTATTCAATTTACTATGATCTTCTTTTTCACAGTATTTTAGGTTTAAAATCAAGTAATGCTGAAGGCTAGCGCTGAGGTTTCTCAAGTTTTCCAAATTTTTGTAAATTTTTGATTCGAATTATGTATTTTGTATTTGATTTAAATGTTTTTCCATTTGTTTATGTCTAAAATGTTAATTGTTGTGTATATTCTTTGACTTATAGGTTGGCATGCGGCTGACCACCCGTGCTGTAGAAAATTATTTACTTTGCCAATGTCACCCCAAGTAAGCCTAAATCTCTTATTCAATGTCACCCCAGTTTCAGGAAAGGTCGACAAGAGTTGCAGGGTGTTTGTTCATTTGAGATTTAGGTTCTCATATTGTAGGTCCACATGCATAACCGCGAACTTATACGTGCCTGCTTGTGAGAATGCATGTAATGTTACATATCTTTGCAAATTAGATTAGATTAGATTAGAAGGCTATTAAAACGTAGACACGTTTCAAGGCAAGGTTATCGATTGAAAACGAGTAACATTTATTTTTGCTAGCTGATTTAAAAATCGTCTCCATACCGTGTGATATCATAGGCTATGTGCTTATATGTAACGTTCTCACAAATCACTTTTATTGGCCGATAATGCCGTAGCTGTTCCACATGCCACCTGCGCTTGCCTGACGCTGTCTACGCTCACAGGTACCCTGATCGGGCGGCTGGAGAAAAACGAATCATCGCATCGTGCACTTCCGATCATACTCGTAGCACCTGCATTCAATTTCTGTCGTCGTATGAAAACCTCTCCTTTTTTTGCATTCTTTGTTGAACATTAGCATTTTCTTTGTAATTTTACATCACACTGTTGTTTTTACATTACAATCACATTATTTTGTTTGTTTTTGTAGTATTACCTTTACTCTTCACATGCTTAACTAAAGATAATATATAGTTCAATTTGAAAAAACGGGCATCGGACGAAGAGCGTAATACATAGATTTGTACACTTTGTACAACAATATAAAATCACAAGTAATTTTATTTTTTTATATTTTGTATTATTTGTGTATTAACACTGTGAAAATTCATATTGTTTAATTTATAATTTTTTAAAATAATAATAGAAATTAAAATAAAATAAACCAAAACACTGTTTATTTTCACAATAAAATTTATTTACAAAGATTAAAATCTTTAAAACAAATTACAAACGCTTTCGACCTAGTACCTATACCTGATGATGACCTACTAGGTCGAAAACGTTTGTAATTTGTTTAAGAGATTTTAATCTTTTTAAATAAATTTTATTGTGAAAATAAACAGTGTTTTGGTTTGAATTCATTCAAAAAATTATAAAATTAAACAAGTAATTTTGTTTTTATCAATTGCTTGTATTCCTTGACTTATGGGTTGGTATGAGGTTGACCACACATACTGTAAAAAATGGTTCACTTTGCCAATGTCCCCCCTGTTTCAAGGAAGGTCGGCAAGAGTTGCAGGGTTTATGTTCATTTGAGATTGGGTTTATATTATATTGTAGGTCCACATGCGGCATGTATGAGCGTGAAATTATGCGTGTCTGCTTTTGGGAATGCATTTAATATGAATCTCAAATGATACATATATTTGCAACTTATATAGATTTAGATGAATCATAACTCATTAAGTTACTTAGTACAGGTTTTTTGCATTACTAAGGTTGACATGAATGAGTAATCATGGAGCAGGAGTTGAAATACAAACTGCTGTACTGTATAATGTATCCTAAAGCAAGTTTGGTGGTGTGGCCAGGAAGCGAGGTGGAGGAAGGTCGATAAAGCAGAGGTCTGAGTGCATTAGCGGAGGGCAGATGGCCGCGCTGATTGAAGATCCGAGCTTAATGAAACTTTACGACCCTGATTATTCCACTATCTGAAAAATCTGCCTTGTAACTGAGTGGGAGATGTAAACATTGTGCGCTTTATCTGTACACTAAAAAACATTTCTGAAACAGTTCTAAGCGTCAATCAAGTTATTACAATATTCTAATAGACAACTAGAGTATTGTTGTTGCCGGAAGAGTACTTTAATCGATTTAAAGAAAAAAACGAGATAAAAACAGACACTTAACAAACCAAGAACCTTATCAGAAGATTTGAGATAAAAGCGCTCCGTGCAATTGCTGCAAAAACACTGAGAGACCGATTAAGGAACTATGAAATCAGGAGAATGTGTGACACTGAGGACGTCGTCAGATGGAGAAGGAAGAGGAGATGGTTATGGAGGTTTCATGTAAGCCATATTAACGAAAGTAGGTAAAGCCAAATCATGGCAAAGAAAATATCAGACGGCCAGCGTCTACCGGGCCGATACCCCAAAAGAGAGAATAATAGTTGGTTTTCTGCATTACAAAATGAAGTCCCGCAATAAAAAAATCTAATAAATAACACAAGAAGAAGAAGTAAAAGAGCAAAATTGATGAAACCTGTATTTTCATTTATTATTTTTACTTAGGTTATATGTGTGTATTAAACAGGGAAGTAAATCAACAATAATTGAAAATTTATGTTTTCCTTCCATTCATTGCGTTTTCTTTTGAATACCATCAGCCCCAACAACTCAATCACAGAGCTCGAAAAGAATCAGCTTTGGGAAATGCGATGTGAGTTTGCGAATACACATACTACGTTAGAATTCGCCGTAAAAATGTCCCATTTCCCTTTCACGAATTCCAATAAAAGTAAATAACGCAGGCTATTAAAGCAGGCGTGTTATCTTAAAGAAAACACTTGCCCTCACTTCCCGCCGAAAACAAGATTCCCCTTTCCTGGGACTCGCGCGTATTTATCACAGAATATAAGATCTTTAACTATTTTTATTTTTATTCATCGTAACAGATTTTCCGGCACTCGAATCGCGAGATATTTTTTTGTACTATTTATTGCAATAACGAAAAACATACATTTTCTTTTACGTTTTATTTTTTTTTGTACGTGAGTGAAGAAATAAATGTGAGTTCTGGGATATTGAGGCGGCGATGATGCTACTCGTATCTTGGAGCGGCGCGGCGCTTCGTGATAATTGTCAGTCTGAATTCCCTGAGCCGGGTGTTTCTGGAATTGTTCTGTCTTCACAGACTTCCTACATTCTTGCAGCTCCGCGGCGCAACTTTGCAAATAAGTGGTTCCACACCTGAAAAACAGTTCCTGGAAATGCACAGCTTGATTAGTTTCCGCATCTCCTGGAATTTAAGTCCGATTGTCGGTGAGGACAATCTGTCACAAGGTGTGCCATGAGGCAGAGCGCAAGTGAATGCCTCGCGAACAAATTATGTTTGTAAGTGTATTTCGGTTTATTCAACAATTGCAACAGTATCTGTGAAGCTGCCACCGTTCCACCAGGGGTAGCCAGAACCTGTACAGAGTCTCCTCTACTTATTAAAGTTGAATTGCATTATTTTAACGAAAATGTATTTTATGTATTGGGTGAATGGCCTTTGCGAAGTTTTGTGAGCTTGTTGAAATAAAATAAATATATTAAAAATAAATAAAAGTCGTAAGAATATGAAAAATATGGTATTCAGTTTCAAAGCTTTCCATTTTCTGGATGAATTAAAAACAAAATGAACTTATTATTCAAAACAGTTAAATAAACGCTACTGTTACAAAATGATGAAAATAATAATTAAGGGGACCAAATTTAAATGTTAATTTTAAAGGTAAATAACATCAAAGCCTATTATGTGTGTGAATAAAATTGGTAACAGAACCAAGTACCTACATACCAACATTTTTTTTAAATCAATAAAAGATGATATCTCAGAAAAGTGTACAAGAGCCAAATACATGCACCATCTATGAAAGTCAAAAGAACGTTGTGATTGTAAGATGCAGGGAAAGTGCATCCAGGTTGCTCTTATCTCGCGCATCAATACGTTTGAATTTGAGCTCGCGGTGCATCCAAAAGGCAGCAGCTGCAGCGCTAGTACCTACATATATAAGGCGAGGGAAAGACTGCATGAGCCCCAAAGACAGTCGATCTACACGAGAATAATAAAGCAACCACGAATCCACGTGTTACCTGCATGCAAATCCTTCTCGAGTAACGTACACACAAAATTCCTCTTGCAGTTCTAGTCGAATCTCTAAAGTAAAGTTTTCCAAGCTTTTTCAGTTATTTTTTGGACTCTCCTGTGGACGGATGGCGAAATAATCACAAAAGAAAATTTAAAAAAAGACCAGTTTTTCAAATGTTAAGCTTTTTTCTAAACTTATTGAAAGTGCAAAGATATAAATCGTTTTTGTATCGTTTTGGTCTATGGGAGCTGGAGCTTCCGGACGTTTCGCCCAAGTGTGATGATGAAAATGATCTTGATGATCTCTCCAGCATCATCAACCGGCCGTGTAAGCCTAAAGCTCTTATTAAGCTTGCGGTAACTAATTTTACAAATTAACATATTATCTACGTAAAAGATATCCGAGCAGAAAATAATCAAAAGCTCTGCAATGAAAATTTATGTTTCTTTTTCTAAAATAAGTGCAACCTTTTTAAAAGCGAGTCCTATGTTTTAACAGATTGGGTACTGAATTTACTATCACCCAAATACCTTGAATAATTCGTATATAAAATCATAAAATAAATAACTTTATCACAACAAAAATACATTGATTTGAAGCGCTTCTGGCACACGTGTGTGTGTATCTGTATAATGTGTTGAAATCGAAGGTTCAGAATATTTTTTTGGATTTTGCTTTAAAGGACTTGGTGTTTAATTGCATTTTTAAATTCAGAGTTAGTTCCTTGCTTGTCGCAGAGACTTCGCCTGAGAGGCGGGCGCGTAAATCTTGCGGGACTAATTGGTAAATCACTTGGGCGCGCGGCGTATCGCGCTCCCGCACTCCATTATGCGGCTCCTGGACTGAGACCAAGCGAGCCCGCTGACGTAAATTATATTTATATGAAGGATCACAGATTTTTTGTCATTGCACTCTAACAAGCAATGTTTTTTTTTTATCTTAGAGTGTCGTATAGAAAGCTCTTACTAGTCTGTAGTCTAGTGGTTAATGTTTCGGATTCGTATTCGGCAGGTAGTCGATTTGTTTCCTGACAGGGCGCAACCAAATTAATATGTGATCTTTGCTAAGTTACATCATCTGATTTTCAATAAAGTGTTAAACTTTTACTTTCACTTTCATGGTCGGTGTTCAATGATATAGTTTTTCTCGGATTAGACAATGTTCTATTTGCAGTAATTTTGTCTGCCGACGTGCCATCGTCTGATTTTATCAAATACCGTTTAATAAAGGTTCGTTCAGCCTTACAGAAACTACATAAGGCTTGCTATAAACATGTTTTTTTTATATCAACGGTCTAGTTCACAAAAATTCCTACGTGGGATTCACAACAAAAAAGCGCATCATCAAATTACTCATCCTTGTATTGTTTTACTGAAGCTTTCAAAAACATATTAAGGCATTTGTTTTTAAAGTTGGCGTCAAAAAATATGTTTTAAACGATTCGTCGTTTTTCGAAAAATAGTGGTATCCATAATGCAGAACAAACAAGAGAATACAATATCTTTTCAAAGAAAAAAACGTATTTCACCTAAAAAAAATTCACTGATACCAATCAAATACTTCGGGAAGGAAAATCGCTTAAACATAGGGACAAATAATAATGTTATGAAGGTAGAATGGTGTATAAGAAATTAATTATTTTCGTAATATTTTTTAGTGTAAATCTGTTAACACAGTGAAAGTCCATTTTTATAAATATTTAAAAATATAAATGGTACAACATTGTTTTAATTCACTTTATTTAATAAAGTGAATTAAAACAATGTTGTACCATTTATATTTTTAAATATTTATAATTATTTTCGTGTTTATAATATTGTAGCGCAATCGAATAAGGTGATGCGTGAAGTAAAATTCCACGTCAACTATGTTTCCTGTGTCATGATACGAGTATGTAGGATTTGGTATTCACGATTCGCAAACGTCTTTGAAATCGCGGATTTCTGAGACGTTTCTTGGTTTCTATAGGTATCTTTTGTAACCTCTACAACGTAATGTTAAGACATACATAATATGGCTCCATCATAGCAGACCGCTGAGCAATTTGTCTCTGAATACGGTCAAACATAAGTCATCAGACTGTATGAATTCCTCACATTGTAATATCGCTTTCATGTAACAAGAGACAAAAATATAATGTTTCACAAAGTCCAATATTCGAGAATGACTTTAAAAGGCACACTGAAAACGACGGCGTAAAACACTTTCAAGTTTTTAAAAATTCAATTGGAAAAAGTAAAGTTTTAATTAACTTTTTATTTTATATTGGTTTGTTTTTCAAAAAACTTTTCTTTTAATCAAACACTGTTTTTTAATTTACACATACAATCTATATATTTTTTTTTATTTATAACACAAACGTTTTTGACAAGTCAGTCATCATATTTTTCATTTTATATTTTGCTCAAACGTTTTCGCCTAATAAGGCATCTTCAGGAGCATAATTATTAGAAATATTTTTATAAAATAATTTTCAAAACATTTTTTTTTCTTTTTCAAAACAAAATTCATCGACACAGTTTTATAGAAACATAAGATCCAAAATGTATTATGGTTAGGTATAATTCAATTTAAAAAATTAATCAAATTAAAATTAAAATAAAATGTGAGTTTTAGGCTTACACGGCCGGCTGATGATGCTGGAGTGATGTTTTCCGGGATCTGTTGCCGTGGTCTGTGGGAGCTGGAGCTTCCTTCAGCTCCCACAGACCACGGCAACAGATCCCGGAAAACATCACTCCAGCAAAATAAAATGTGTTAGTTTATAACAACAAATAACTTTCAAAAGTCTTTTTTTGTCTTTGTAATAAACCTCATCGTCTTTTTTACAAGGATTTATTTTCTTTTAATTTTTTTCTGTTTTTGCAATGTTTTATAATTGCCTCCCATTTAAAAAAAAACGAAATAACGAAATCAGTTTCAAACTTATGAAAAAACACTTTGGTAGTATTTATCTATTATTAAATTATAAGGAACATGAAAGATAACTTTAAGTCTTTGTTTGTTGTATTCTCATGATAATATGTATTGAACACTAAAAAACTTTTTTCTTTGCCCTAAAAATGTACGAAATATTTCATTTCCTTCCTCATGTCCCTACCCCTTACCTCTTCACCTGCTCCTAGTTACGCTAGTGGAAGGAGAACCAATAAATCTAACACAAACATAGCCTCAAAAAAACCTTAGATAGCAGCCATAGGAGCAAGAGGATCTCTCCTCTACGGAAGAGTTGAATAAGGGTGAAAATTCCAAGAATTTGTAGCCCATTGGATTGTGTTTGTACACACTCAAACGGTTCTTATGTTGTTTCGAATTAGTTGTTTTGGAACGTAAGGATTTTTTTCAAGGCAGACCACTCGATTTTTTTGTTCTAGAAACTATATGAAAGCACTACTCTAAGCTATATGAAGACTTCAAAGTAAATATAAAATTACTGAAGTTGTGTTGGGAAACTCTTTTTGTTCTACTCCCCGAGTACAGGTAGATATTTTTTTTATTAGGCTCAACTTAACAACAAACTATACAATTTAAAAGTAAATGAATCTCGTTTATAAATTATAACAACTTTTTTTTTTTTTAAATACTAGTTTTTTTTACAGAAAATATATTGTTGTGTTATGGCCGCGGGGATCAAGACAGGTTATTTGGAACCGGATAACGCTGGGTTGAATCCTGCGACGATAACTTCGACCCTGGTTCAACAGATGCCGTTGCATGCACACAAGCTTCTGCTTTCGCATGAAGACAACATGCCAGGCAAAATAGGTTGGTGGATTGCATTCCTTTCCACAAATTTATTTTAAAATATTTATATCAATACAGCTAACGTTATGTTTCATACGTAAAAAAATCTTGTTGATTAATCTTTATCTAAGCTGCAAAGATATGTATCATATTAATTGCGTTCCCACAAGCAGACACGCATAATTTCGCGCTCACACATGCCGCATGTGGACCTACAATATAAAAACCCAATCTCAAATTAACATAAGCCCTGCAACTCTTGCCGAGGTTCCCTGAAACAGGGGTGACATTGGGAAATTGAACCATTTTTTACAGTATGGATGATCAACCTCATACCAACCTATCAGTCAAGGAATTAATGCTTAAATATTAAAGTTCTGAATACCGAAATTACAAACTTTAAAGTTTATATTATCTCTGAAAAAATCCAATATTGTTTACGAACGTTTCACTTTGCATCGTTGAACTTTGCGTGGTATGAATTGTAATATTGTATTTGGATAACTGTTTTGCTATTGGAAAGTTGCGGGGAGAGAAGGTTCGCTGGGCAGGGCATGCAACCCAACACATGTGTGTGATGAAAAGTTAATAAAAAGCGGCAACAGCTGCGCTAAGCGGCGCCATCGATCACCCAGAGGCGACCAATTTGTTACTAATAACTCCTGAATAATTCGCATAGATTTCTGCGCACGTGCTTGTGACAAGTCGCTTTACGTAAATGGGAACCCTCATTTAGAAAAATGTCGAGGAAAAAATTGTCAAACAATTTATAAATCACGGATGAGCGATGGGCTGACGCGGTGTCATACAAATCAGCAGAGAAAAGGTAAAACAGATTTCCGCGGATCCAACTCATATTTCATTCTTTTGTCTTTGACATTTTTTTCCTTTTTAACCGGCGCGTCAAATAATAATTAAATGTTGTCCGGTTTTTTTTATGTTGTTTTTTTTTGTTCCTATTTTATCTAAGATTTCCATTCGAACATTCTGTGTGTTTAAAATAAAAACAAAAATATGAAAAGGCGAAAAATAAAATTTAAAGCTAGATAGATTTTGAATAACCACGATAAAAACACGACAAAAAACAATCAATTTGGAAAATCAGTGAGAGGAATTGTCATCGCTCTTTTCCATTATTTACCTAATTTTCATTTGGTAATTTGTAACCTTATTTTTTTCATTATTATAAATTTGTTTATTGCCGTATTTGTATCGTTGTTTGCGAATAGTTATTTATGCCACTGCCAAGTAATGAGGCTTATTGTGACACGAGTACAATGAGAGAGAGAGAGTTACAATGGCTAATTACGTGTAATGGTGTACAATACTTTTTCTACGACAATCAAATAAATATTAAAATAAGAAAACAGATAGTCATTGTAATGCTCTCGTCCATTTGTGGTAATTAAAACCTTACCTTTACCAGAATGTATAATCTATCACACGCTTCGATTATAAATGGGTTTATTTGTTGCGGTGAAAATATCTTGGACTATTTTCCTTGAAAGCCTTCTGATTTTATTTTTAAAGAAGGATACCATTTTGAGTTTTTATTTTTATAAATTTGGTGGTTTCAGATTGTAGTCCTTGAGTACGTCGGCCAAAACGTGGAAATTTATTTGTCTTTGCTAAATCGTAAAAAACTCTCTTCTTGGTAAAAATATAAACTAAAATGAAATAAAATATTCAGGAAGAATCTAGGTTAGCGAAAATGCAAACTGCTGTTGCTTAGGATGGCAGTCTCATACAAGAGAGATGTTTGTTCCCTGAGGAAAAAGTTTCAAATTCAAAATTGTTTCCATTTCAACACCGGTTAGCCGTGGCGTAATGGCCATTACACGGCTGTAGAACAGTCTGGCATTGGGATACCGCAAGACTTTTTGTTATTAATTAATTACTAATTGGGAGCAGAAAAAACATTTTTTAATAACATAACTAACCAGAAACATTAAGGTGCGCCTCAAGGAACATATTGGGGCAATGAAAACAAACAACCCCAATAAATCGGCAATCTGCGATCATTCCGACAAAGGCAGCCTGCACCTCATTAGATTTGACCAAACGAAGGTTCTATCGAAAGAAAAATTCTTGATTCCCAGACTTGTAAGAGAGGCCATTGAAATTTATAGACATCCTGACTTCAACAGAGACGACAGCTTCAATTTGTCCAGTATTTGGAAACCCACATTAAACTCACTAGGTACTGAAACCAGTACCCAAATTTCATGTCAAAGACAACGATATTATTAGTGCTGTGTGTACAGGTAACATAATACCATCTAGTGATGTGGAATACACACAAGATGAAAGTGGTATGTGTAACAGACCAAAACATAATTACTACCTTCGTTCGAAGGTAGTCAGTGATTTGTGACAAAGTGTTCTTCAAATTCAGTTCATCTTCAGTCGCCGTACAGATAGGATGTTCTCCTGAAGACGTCGGCTACGTCGCTAACGAAACGTAGAGAATAATGTAAGTTCTCACCGGACGGTTCGTTAAATATCCGAAAATTAATATAATTGTCATAATTAACCTTATTGAATAATAATATTTTTTCCTTTGTTGTGAAATGAAATTAGCCTAAGCTGTGATGCCTGTCCCCGCCTTGTAGCTACATACATATATACACCCATACGAGTACACGGAGCAATGTGTTCCTGCTAACGAAGGTAAACTCAATTTAACAAACGCCGCGTTTGTACTGAATATTGCCAGACAACAAATGAGAGGATTTTTACGTAAACACCAACAGGGTGACGTCAAAAGCCAAATGTGTTCTCACGAGCTTAGTAATCAGAAGTTTCATGCGACCCTTTTTGCTACTGTTCATTTTGTAGATACGAGTATCAAAGCACAGGCAATCCATAGCTCGGAGGACAGAGGGTTTCAAAAGTCGACCAGTCTAGTCGGAACAAAGTTGAACAATATTGAAATGCCTCCTTTAGGGACAATGCGGCAAGAAGTTGCAGTATATGTGCATTTTAGTTTTTTGATTTTAGTGTTTTTTTTGTTGTGTACATACTACATACTACACTTATCTTCCGAAATAGGTAAAAATAGAAAAAGAAGACCATAAATGATGAGACTTTAGAATGCTTTCTTACTACGCCAAAGGCACATATTCAAAGCATACTCTTTTAGTTTCAAAATATGTACTTCTTAAGTCATTCATAATAATCAAATAATAATCGTAGTACTTTCTTTTCTCAGACATTAAATTGTTCTTTCAGTTTGTAAGTCTAGCTTTTCGAATTGAATTTTACGTTTCGAATTGATCATTTTGCTCTTTTTGGTGAACGCTGTGTTGACCTTGTGCGGCACAGAAGAATAGCAGTGAATTGTTGTGTTTGCTTTGTTCGTTCCGCCTGCTGGGCGTGTTGCGAATATTAAGGCGATTATAATAATTACAGGTGAAGAGCGTAAGTCCGCCCAGAGAGAGAAAGCCTCGCAGGGCTCTTGTTTACCGAGCTGTCATCAGTACCCTTAGTACGAGTTGCAAAACTTGAGTAATGTAAAGATTACGGCAATTTTTAAAGTGTGATTTCCCCCAAAATCTGCCGTTTTTGTTTGTTTGTAACTTTTTGCCAAGACCATAAAGTGTAAGAAACAAAAACGGTAGATTTTGGGAGAAATCACTCTTTAATATTTTCCGTAAACTTTAGTTTTCTCAAATTTTGCAACTCGTACTAAGGGTACTGGTTTCATGCGCCTGTTACTTTTTACCTGAAATGATCGTGACAACCTTGCCTGTGCTTATTATCGTATAAACTTATTGATTTGTAAGGAGAAACTATCAATAATTAATCTCCTCCATCAAATAACACACTGAAAAGTTAAATTCCATATTTGCCAGACCGGTCCGTAGTCCAGTAGTAACACTTCGGACTCGTAAATGGAAGGTCGTGGGTTCGAAACGCAGCGGAGCACAAAAATATACCATTTATATTTTCAAATTTGCTCTGCGCTGGGTTGCGAAAATTCATCAACTTTTACCAATGACCGGTCACCAAAAGTCCATCCAGCCTGAGAATTGGCGCATTTTAGCGACGACCAAGCTCGTAAAAAGTCCGGTCGATAGCTCAGTTGGTAGAATGCTTGCATTCTATGCTGAGAGCAAGGGTTCGATCCCCACCGAGGATGTCAGGAATAATTTCCTTTTTTGGTGTTTATTTCGAACCCAAATACCAGCAAAGTTGTACTCAGCCTTCAAAAGAAATGAAAACCAGCCCCCTCAGGAGCTGGAAACCCTCACTTCAACTGATGGGGTTAGTGTGAGGCCGGCCCCCTTACCCGTTAAAATAAATAGGTCCCGAATCGCCACATGCGACCCCTTCGGGGATAACGAAGGCAAGAAATTACATGTATGTGTAGCTTAGTTTCATTTTTTTGCGTGCATAGAGAATAGGCAAATTCATTTCAGAATAAATATTTTCTCCCATTCCTTTAAAAAAGCTCATTTGAAATTGACTGAAGTGCTAACGATGGCTTCAATCGAACTTAAATTTTGAATTTGAAATCTAAACAATAAACTTCAATGTTTCTTAGAAAATATTGCCTACCTATAAGGCGCATGTGCCTGTATGGGATGCACGCCCCCGATATTTGCGTTTTTGATAACAAGACAAAATAAATGAAATAAACAAGATGATCACGACAGTGATGCAATTTCATAACTGTTTTTTCCCCAAATACATGTATTTACACACTAATTTACTTAAAAACAATCTAGCGTGAAACTTTTTCTTCTTCTTGTTATAGTTGTCTATGATATGTTTATTATGGAACTCCCTCCTGTGATGCAGAAGACCAACTGTTTTTTGGGCGGGCGAATCTGATTGTCTGTATTAAAAATATAATTAATAATAATAATATGCGTTTATTCCAGCTTAGTCATGTGGAGGGTGCAATACATGACCAGCCATAAAAAAATAATACATCAATAGAAAAAGTACATAGAAAATTACAAAAATGTAGAAACATGAAAATATGTGATGAAATATTTGAGAAAAAAGAGCAAACAAAATATATAGTTAAACAGTGAAAGAAAAGAGAAATACATGATTAAACTTAGATTTAAAAAAAGTGACGAAAATATTAAACATTCAGCTTCCACCTGAAGTGTATTCAGTCTCCCCATTTCACACCGTTGGACTGCAGCACAGCTACTTGACTGCCGCCGATTCCTCGCTCTTCTAAGCGACCTCTGCCTTCACCCCTTCCCTTCCCCTCCTCTACGATAATTGCGTTGATTTCCCGGGAGATCTGCATTGTGGGGAAGGGGATGGAGGGGATGGTGGAGGGGGGCATCACCTTAACAGACCGAGTAACGCAACGACAATGCTGTTGAAATTCATTCGTTTGTAAATGTATCAAGAGCTGACTGGGCTTCGGGTGGATGCGATAATGATCCCTATTGTAACGTTCCGTAAAAGGAAGTTTTGCTTGTGAAATTTAGATCTGGGAGGATTTGAAGCAGTAGAATATTTCAGCTAAAATAACAAGTCTCTCTTTATAGATTTTTATTTGATCAAAAAATATTCTAAAGCCAAATTCAATAAAAGATATATCGACGTATTTACATTTTTTGTTCAAAATACTAAGATATAGCATTTAGAACTTTTTTCTCAGCGAGAGAACGTCACTCTTGTATGGGGCATCAAGTACTTAAAACGCAAAAAAAAAAAAACGCAACTAAGCTACACATATAGTGTAACTTCTTGCCGCGTTATCCCCGAAGGGGTCGCATGTGGCGAGTTGAACCTATTTATTTTTAAAGGTAAGGGGGCCGGCCTTACGCCAACCACTTCAGTTGAAGTGGAGGTTTCCCAGCTCCCGAGAGTGCTGGTACTCATTTCTTGTGAAGGCTGAGTAAACCTTGCCGGTATTTTATTTTGGGGTTTGAAATAAACACCGAAACGGGAAATCATTTCTGACACCCTCGGTGGGATTCGAACCCGAGCTTTCGGCATGGAATGCAAGCACTCTACCACCTGAGCTATCGACCGGACAATGAGCTATCGACCGGACTTGGCAACCAATAATAAAATACTTGTTTTGCTTTTCTATAGTAACCCATCTGCGTTACGTCAAAATATTATTTACGTCAATAAATGTGCTTAGTCCATCGTTTTTCTTCGAAAAGTTTTCTTTTGAACTTTTCAATTAACAATATCATCTTTTTCATTAATTTTCTTCTTTTACATTCTCCTTGTATGTATCAGTGGCGAAGGGTGCCATACAAGCTGGTTCCCATCGCCTTCCCTTTTAAAATGATGTAACGTTAAAAAATATAGGCACAAAGTGAAAAAATACATTTAAACCAAAGAAACAATACGTATTTTTTTCCCATTGAAACCATGCAGTCTACTTTATTATTATCTTTGCCTCATTTTAAACGGGAAACCGATAGGAATCGGCTTGTACGGCACCCTTCGCCACTGGTGTGTATATTCCTTTCTTTCACAATTTCACCTATCTGATCCTGCCATACTTTTTTCGGTCTTCCATTTCCTGTTTTTCCTTCCACATTTCCTCTGTATATACACTTTGTAAGTCTTTTATCATCCATTCTTTCTAAATGCCCAAACCATCTCATCACATTATTTGGTACCTTTACTTTCACATCCTCTTTTAACTCTCATTTGCCTTTGACCAATTCACTCTTAACTCTATTTCTTAGGTTTTTCCTGTCATACTTCTCAAGTGTTTCATTTTGCATACCTTACTCATTTTGCTGTCACTCGTGGTCCATACTTCACTTCCATACATTAATGTTGGTAACAATATGCCATTGTGTACCGATATTCTCAAATTCATCGTCAGCTGCTTATTTCTTGCAATTCTTCCTATCGCACCTACCACTTGCTTTCCCTTACACCCCTATTCTCTCTATTCTTAATATCTCTCTCACTTCTCCAACAATCTGGCGACAGGGATTTTCAGCCCCTGTACGCCTTCGCATGACTATCTCATAGTTTGCCCACATCACAGCACAGGAAACTAATGCCATAGTGACACAAGTTAGCAAAAAACTAAAAATATCCTGGTGGTCAGCCAGGCGAATAAAGGCACGTGGTCAAGAAATAAGAAAAAAGGTCAAGATATAAGAAATGAACAGTAAAGTGAAAAGGAGGAATATAAAAAAAACGTGAATTTAAATAACCAACATTAAGAAATGACGCGAAATACTAGAAATGACAAATATTAGGGTAACAACGAAGAGGTTCGGTAACCACGTGGCTATTTGTAATGAAAAAAAAAATTACTAAAATAGCAAAAAACAATGGTTTACTTAAAATTCACTTGTTATAAAAGGTTCACATTAAAACATGGAAAACAGGATTGGTGCCTTCAGCTATGACGTACAGTCTTCTTCTCTTGTTTCAATCCTGGGATTGGCTTGCAGCAATTTCTTTCATTCTTCACCTCCATTCTTTCTGTCTTGTGCGGCTCTTTTAAGGTCTGCATATGATGAACAGCGCACGCCCACCAACAGGTCCTCCAGGTATTCTTGGCGTCGGCGTCCTCTAGAGTTGGTCCCTTCAGTCATCCCCTCCGTTATGGCGTGCAAGAGGCCTTCTTGTCCTAATACATGGCCGATCCATCTTGCACGCCTTTCGGACAAGGTCTTGAGCAGATGACTTCCTTCTTCGATTATTTGGAGAACCTCCTCATTTGTAGTGTGGTCTCTCCAGGAAATTCGTAGTAGTCTTCTATATGACCACACCTCGAAAGCCTCTAGTCTCCGTTTATCTTTTTTGGATGTACAGTGCAATGAGTATAAAAAGTTGCGTAAACTTCTATCGATCGCTTTAATCGAAAGTGTATGGTATATTTGACGGCGCTCCTGGTAAGATAATTAGTTTTCATACATTTCTCTATTTGCGCGATCAAGGGGATCTAACACAGTGTTTTTTTACTTGGAGAAAAGTGCACGAGTATTATAATCCATCGTTCTTGTACTCCCAAGTATACAGTTTATTTGATACTAATATATACGTATAAGGCTAATTGCGCACTATAGACATTATTTGTTTTTGATATAATCTATAATCTATAATCTAAGTTGCAAGGATATATTCATTTAAAGCTCTCAGATGTATGCCCACAAACCAACAAGTGTAGTTCGCGCTTACAAATGCTGAATGTGTACTTACAAATAAAATCCAAACCTCAAATGAACATAAGCCCCACAACTTTTGCCGACCTTCCCTGAAACAGGGGTGACATTGGCAAAGTGAACCATTTTTTACAGTATGGGTGGTCAGCCTCATACCAACCTATAAGTCAAGGAATATGAATGAATAATAAATTACATTTAAATATAAAAAAGAACAAAACCTTACAAAGAAATCTATACAAAAAAAGTCAAAAATTTCCTATGCAAAAAATGTAGCAAATGAATACACCAACATTAGAAATCAACATTGCAGATTAGCCACCACTTCTTCCTGTCCTTGCATACTTCTTTCATTTCATCCAGAGTCATAACCTTTTTCATACAAGTCCTCCTTTTATTATGACTCTGGATATCCCAGTCATTCGCTATTTCAGAGATTTGATCCTTCCATACTTTTCTCGGTCTTCCTCTACCACGACATCCATCTATTCTAGCAACATATACTTTCTTCGTCAATCTTTCATCACTCATTCTCTCCAAATGCCCGAACCATCTTAACATACTTCTTTTAATCTTCACTTTCACACTTTCCCTTACACCACATTCTTCTCTTACAAAATCATTCCTCACCCTGTCACTTCGTTTTTTCCCAATCATACTTCTTAGATAGTCCATTTCTACTGTATGGACTTTACTAATTTCCCTTTCACTCACCGTCCAGGCTTCACTTCCATACATCAAGGTTGGCACTAGTATACCACCGTGCACCGCCAATCTAACATTTTTTGAGAGATTTTGGTTCCTGGCGATGCAAGCGGTCGCACCCAGTACACACCTGCCTTTCATTATTCTTCTTTCAAATTCACCGGCCATTCTTCCATCTTTTTCAAACTTACTTCCCAAATATACAAACTCATTTACAACATCAACATTCATTCCATTAATTTTAAATTCATAATTCATATTTTCATCATCTCTTTCAAAAATCAAAACTTTCGTCTTTCTTGCATTCAACTTCAAATTATTACCTTTCAAAGCTTCGTTCAATCTAGAGAGCATCATTTGCAATTCCACTGCTGAATCAGATACAAGGACTGCATCATCCGCATACAGTAGAACGCTTACTTTGCTCTCTCCTATCATTAATCCACAATCATCAAGTCTAGCATCTCGAACACACTTGTCCATGACTATGTTAAATAGCCATGGGCTCATCACACATCCTTGCCTTACACCCTTAAAAACTTCAAACCATTCACTATACTCACCATCAATACGAATGCAAGCCATACTATTCTCATAGTTCGCATGCACCGCATTGAGTAGAGCTCCATTCACTCCGTATGCTTTCAAAACATCCCACAACATACCTCTGTCCACTGAGTCAAAAGCCTTTTCCAGATCCACAATACATACATTTTTAGTAATACGAGATGGTTAGGTAAAAGATACATGTCTGTATTGACGTTGAGTTTGTTTGTGATCTGACCCTCGTCTGCAGACCTTGAGGATCAGCTGTCCCTGGAGAAGGAGGAAAGCTGTTTATTATTCATTATGACTCAACACCGACTAGTACTTCAGCCCAGTTAACAATAAACACGCCTCTACGTATAACATGGGCCACTCAATCTCAAACTATCTTTGTAGATGAATAACATTGTAAATGTTCACGTGTATGAACAAAATAGAGGTACATAAGTACATAAGAATTGACAATTAAAGGAGCTTCACAAATTATTGTCGGTTCTGCCTTTTTTTCTTACAATCTTGGTAATTATATTCATGATTTCACTCCGTAAAAGTATTTTATGCTTAAAGCTTAAACAATGTTGAAAACGGAAAATTGTTTATCGGAATGCATACGTGAAGTTATAAATGTACGTACTTCATTATATCGTTCTATGATCAATAATGGAGCTTTCCTGAAATTCTAGTGACACCACTTTGTCCTCTTTATCGAAAATGTTTTGTTTGCATGGGGCACGGCACTATTTTGGCAAATACAATGAATGTATGCATTCCATACACAATGCAAACAATGGCCAATAATATGTAGCGGGGAAGGGGGCGGCCTTTATAGCGGTGCATTGTGTACAGAACCGTGTATAAAACATCACGTGAATACTCAACCATCGCGTTAACAGAAAACAAATGAAGATTTAAACCTTCAGTAGAGGCGCTGTGGTCTCTTCCATGTATTTTTCTGTTTACATGTATTTACGCAATGTTTTGTATTCGGGGTAAAGAGCAAGCGGTTTCAATTCAACATTTTGTAGCCGATCATACGAATGGAAATACAATGATTGAGCTCAACTATGTGCAGAGCAATTGTTATTAAATGATGTGGGTATATCATTATCATATAATTTTATTGTTTAAGTGCTAAAAAAGAAATGTTTTTTTAGGAAAATCAGCACATACAATTTGTCGGTGCTATGGCTAAGCAAACAAGGTGGTTGTTATTTGACTAGCATTCGTTTGAAATTACACAGCAACTTTTCTATTTTCATAAGGCTATCTTGACGTTAACTTTAATTTTGAGTTAGTTAAGCAATAACAATTCGAAGATATACTCGTAATTCTATAGTAAAATAAAAGCATTTTGTTCATGAAAAATCTGCCAAATACGTACTTGTTACGCATTTGGTAGCACATAGTGGTGAATGTGAAATGTAAAAATCGAGAATATTTAAGAATTGGGCATTGAGCTAAATATAAAGACCTTTTTGCGCATTTAAGATTTTAAATTATGATTACGGTCATTAGACATTTTTTGGAATGAAAAAAACGGATGTTACTGCCCGTGTGTAAAGAGAAGAACGATTTTCTCTACGTTTCGTCTACATTTTTTTTTCTCTACATTTTTGCGGAGTTGATGACCACCCCTAGCGGATTATCATCTGATATAATTACAGTTACAGTTTCATTTTTGTTAGCTCAATGCTAACTGCGTCCGTTTAGCAAGCAATCTGGAACCGATGCTTGAGTTCGACAAAAGACAAAATAATTTTTTAGTTACATAATTGTCAAGAAACTCTTGGGAGTTTAGGTACGATTACATTTTAGGCTTTCATGACCAGCTTCAGATGCTGGATATTTTTCTTCCGTGTCTTAACCGTGGTCCACCAGCTAGCTTACAATATCTTTCAATAAAATTAAGAGATTAAGTTTATTTACGTATATAGACTTGAATATATTTATCAGACTTGGATCTTTTTTCAATGAGGGAACATAAAAAAGAAGAAGCAGCGAAGTGGTTTTATTTTTATTTCCAGAAAATGTAAAATAAAAATATTATTGAAAACAAATTTCGTCCAGAAGATGTTCGGGGAGGAGAGGAAAATTGATGCATTTTGAATTCAGTTTGGAATGCATATTGGAGAGCACTGCATTTCTCGGGCATGCCGCGCGGCAGCCTGGCTCATATTGGTATTAAATAAAATGTGTATGTGTGCTTACAACAAATCCTGCCTGGGAGTGCTTTTTGAAGAAAATTACTTTTTATTATTATTATATCCTGAAGAGATGGACTTCATCCTCACAGGACAGCACATCGTTCCGAATAGGTCATATAAGAAGAGTCATTGAAATACAGACTAGCATTCACAGTATTGCAAACGCGTAGACATAATGTGATTCATGTCAACATTAGTTCTCTTTTGCTGTTGAAGGGAAGAGACTAAATAATTTTTAATTTAAAGGTGTCCAGTCTCAATCAAACTTGGCAACGATCGGGATATACATTTAAAAATGGTTGATTTGGTCCTCAATATATTTTGTCTTCAGTGTAAGATGGCGAGGAGCACGCGTATATGTGCAGAGGCATTATTGCTTATAGTTATACACAAAGTGGCACATGTTGATTCACTCATACCCTGCAGGTTAATATCAGAACCACAAATCTGCAAGTTGAGCGTCCTTGCCCTGAAACACACGCGATATCTGTAAATGTGTATCCGTTTACACTGCACAGGGTTATCGACTTTATACTGTTACGTTTTCTGCTAGACTATATTTTTAATTCAAATGCCATAATTTATTTTCACAATTAACAAATTACTTCACAACTTGACAATCGCTGTTAATGGGTGTTACTTAGCGAATTGCTTTCTTGCGACTCCCTGCTCGTACCACTTTGATATATTTTATAATAAACCAGTGAGGTCTTTCTTGCAAATACTAGATCATTCCACCACTAGAACATTATGTGCACACACAATCACAACCACTTTCAGACGGTTCCGTCTCACGTGTATATGTGTGCATTGTCACTTTGATATATGTGTGTATAAGCGCACGTATTTCAAGTTCGCAACAATACCATGTTATTAGTAGTTGAAATGTATTATCACAAAATATGAGGGAAAATAAAAAAAAATCCATTGAACCTTGACCACGGCCCTTTTCCTTTATACCTGATAGTGCGTGTACATTGTTTGATGTTTATTCTGGCACAGCTCTTTGAATGTGTTAATCTTGTTACTCCTTCCCCTGAGAGCTCCATCCTGTATTTGCGTTGAGCCTTTAGCGGATACAAAGTTATTCAGGCCATTTTATGCAGCTCTGCGGGAGGAATGTCGCTATGCAGCGCACGTATTCCATAATTCGCCAGTAAGTTGGCGGAGCTGGCACATTTTTGCGCCGCGCGAATGGGAATCGAACACGTGAAATAATATCTGGAACAGATGATTAATTTGTAATTTTATTATTATTATTCCTCAGAATTATAAAATTTCCATCTGTCTACTCAATCTTCTTCTTCCTTGTGGCGAAATCCCGCATAAAGCAGTGGCGCCATTGTCAAGTTGTCTTTAATGTGGGGATTGGGAAAGTTGGGAAAATCTGTCTAAGTAATCCAATCTCTCTGCCTATATGTCTGGCTGTTAACATATAAAAATACATCAAAAATAGTTCCTAAAAATGTTTTTGTAGGTAAAGTAAAATCTGTGTTAAATAATTGCTTACATCATTATAAATATTTAAGCCGCTTGATCTGGCAGTAGGTGTTTTTTTGTCAATGGTTCATTAAGACACTATAGCTGTCAGTTTTGATTATGTGTTCATAGAAAAAGGGTACTTATTGTCCGCTTGTATTTTGTGAGGTGCGATAGTGGGTTATATTAAGGGGTGCTTCCTTGTCTTAGGGCTTTTTCCTGCCAACCTTCTACAAGAAATTGAAGGTCAAGCATCCAAATTATTTTGTTATTCATGAAGCTCTTCACAAGTTTAATGATCAAAAATTCTTGACAAAAACAAAAAATAAAATTGTAAACTTCAAAATTATACGCAACGCAAAATTATGACAATTGTAAATTTAAAATCTCATATTGTTCCAGTCGTTTGAAGTGTTATACCATCAAACCGCACGCTTAATCATAAAGAGCAATAAATCAATAAATAAGAATGTTGGGAAATCACGTTTGAAGTTCAGACAACCAGTACAACTTGTATGGGATGAAAAAGGCGACCGATGTTTTATCTCGGTCATATTCGTCCAAATTGAACGGCTGTCACATTCTACCTATTCTTCTCGCATTGTTCTTGCGTTTTTACAAAATCTTGATTTTCCCATTTTTTGAGTTATTGCTCTTTATTATTAAGCGTGCGAAACATTATTTTCCATGTTTCAAAAGTATTTCCTATACCTACACCAATCAGTGTTGATTTAACAGTCAAAGAATAAAGCAACGTCTATCTGGCCGCGAGTCGTTTATAAAATAAAGTCGCCTTGAAAAGGCCATAAGTTACGAAAGCAAGTGCTGGGCCTAAATCAATACAAGTAAAGGGGAATTTTGATAATTGAACATTTTTATCATTTTTGTGATTGTTCTAGCATTAACTTTATTAAGCAAAATTCAAAAACATTCGTAATGATTTGCACTTTCAGTAGATTTAAATAGAAGTGAAAATATTTTTGAAGACTTTGTTTTATGTACATACATTTAATGTTTATATTTGAATAGTCACTGCAAAAATCAGACATAAAAAACATTTTTTTATTATTATAACAAAAAATCTCATTGAAAACGTTAACTTTAAAGCAATGCGTGAGTTTTGTTTGAGAACAGTTGTTTTACTTTTTAAAAAGAATATGCATTTATCAATACAATTATTACAGTACAGGAAGAAGATGTTAAGTGGCAATGTGGCTGACCACGCCCAATGTGGCAGTCAACGACGTTAGCCATGTTGAAAGCACCGGTTCCCATAGATCACCGAAGTTAAGCAACATTGGGCGTGGTCAGCGCTTGGATGGGTAACCGCTCAGGTATACCGCGTGTCGTTGGCATCTTGGACCGGTCCGTAGTCCGTAGTGGCAACACTTCGGACTCGTAAATGGAAGGTTGTGGATTCGGATCCCGGCGGAGCACAAAAATATACCATTTATATTACGAATATGCTCTTCGCTGGGTTGAAAAATTCATAAGCCTTTACCAATGACCGGTCACCAAAGGTCCATCCAGCCTCACAGCAACTGGGTCTTGCTTGAGTATTATAAGTGGTATGGTAGAATGACGCCTTTTTCACGTCGTCAAGGGTTTATATAACCTTATATGGCGTGGGTCCCGCCTCTACAATTTGGGCGTAGGACCTAAGCTATTACAGTTAGGAAATTTATCGGTCCTAGGTCTAGGTATCGATTCCTTGAGCAATATCCATTTGTCAATCATCTGTATTATCTGAGAGCTTTCAAAAGACATTTAAATTAAAAAGGATTTTCTGTGGATCTCAAAACAATAAATTAGAAAAGCAGGTGTTGCTGCAATTCGTATGCTAATTAATAACAATGCATGTTTTCTTAAAAGGGTCCATCAGAACGGAGACATAACTCGTGCCATGCTTTATTTATTCAAATAAATAAAATATATACAACAATTTTACCTATAAAAGATCAGAAAAGTGAAATAACGGAATTCATATTTTATTGTACTTTTTCTTTTCTTTTCTACTCGCGGCACGCTCTCCTCTCAGCCTGACGCCAGCTGGTGTGGAGGTGTGAAGCAAGGTCACCTGTTATATATGGATATGTATAATAATAATAATAATTGGACAATTTGTATACAGCGCCGTTTAGTGGCACTAGCCACCCCAAGGGCGCTTTTATGTGTTGAAGCTTCTGTTAAACAAATGTGTCTTAAGCAACTTCCTGAAACTGCCAACACTGGTCTCTGTTCTCAACTCCAGAGGTAGACTATTCCAGCAGGATGGACCAGCCGAACTAAAAGCCCTGTCTCCGAAACCAGTTCTGTTCCGTCGAAGAGGCAGTTGAAGCCTGTTTACGGCGTCACTCTGTGCAGAACGAAGAGTGCATCGTTTTCCACCTATCTGGTCGACTCTGCACAATTCACACAAGTACGATGGGGCAACTCCTCTGAGGGCATTAAAAACAGAAACACATATTTTGTACTCAATCCTCTCTGGGACTCGCAGCCAATGAAGGCGCCGCAACAGAGGAGAGACATGGTCAGTTTTTCGTCCTCCTAAAAGTAATTTGGCTGCAGCATTAAAGACGGATTGCAGTCTAGACTGCTGAAACCTTGGAAGACCCCAGAACAGACCATTGCAATAATCCAGTCTCGACACAACAAAGGACGCAATGAGAATCTTAGCAGCTTCGGATGTCAAACAGTTTCTGACCCATCTCAACTGCCTCAGGTGAAAAAAACAGGAGCTCACAGTCGAGCTTATTTGCGTACTCATGGAGAGAGTGTTGTCAAGATGGACCCCAAGAAACTTAATTGAGCTAGATGGATATACATCCAGGCCCATTACTTTAATTGGTGAAGAGCCAAGCAAGTGTTTCCTACCAGGAGACGACATCCAGATGAATTCTGTCTTGTCTGGATTCATTCTAAGGCGACACCTTGCCATCCACTCAGCCACCACTTCAATGCACCGGACCATCTCAAGACTACAGGCATCTGTCATAGATGGCTGACAGAAACGACAAAGTAGAATATCATCAGCATAAGAATAGTAGCTGGTGCCGTTCATCAGTACAGTGCTCTCAAGATCATTTGTGTACAGGGTAAAAAGTAAAGGCCCGAGCACAGATCCCTGAGGCACACCACAGTCCATGGGCATACCTGATGACTCACCATCAACATCCACAGTCTGACATCTGCCTTTCAGATATGAAGATAGCAATTTAGATACTCCTCCTCGGACTCCGTACAACCTATCAAGCTTAGTGATGAGTATACTGTGATCAACAGTGTCGAAGGCAGCGCTCATGTCAAGTACTGCCACCATGGCAAGAGCACCGTCCCCAACCGCAGCTATCACATCATTCACAATGCGAAGTAAGGCAGTCTCAGTGGAATGAGCTTTTCTATATGCTGACTGAAACTTAGACAGATATCCGCCTCGCTCCATGTGCTGAGTGAGTTGCCAAACAACGGCCTTCTCAATAATTTTCGATATAAAAGGAACGGACGACACAGGTCTATAATTTTCCACAGAATCAGCTGGAAGGCTTGATTTTTTGAGAATTGGTGTAACAATTGATTTTTTAAGTTCCGTGGGAAAAATACACTCTGTAGTGAGAGACTTGTTGACCAATGCTGACAGAATAGGTGCCACCTCACTTAAGCATCTTTTGACCAGCCATGTTGGAATTGGATCTAGTTTACATTGCTTGTTTGGACATGTGAGTACAAGCTTAACAACATCATTCAACAAGACAGGCTTAAATGAAAAAATAACATTGCAACAATTGTTTGACTCTGGGGGATTAAAAATGGTCGCTGCACTGGATTCTCTTATTCTTCGTAACTTCTCTGAAAAGTGACGAGAGAATTCACTTGCAGGAAGCTCCGGATGCTGAGTAGAACTTTTTCCCAGGACAAAGCTCATCGACTTCCACAGCGCCCTGGGGTTCTTGGCTTCGGTCTCCATTTTTCTGGTCCAGTAGGACGACCTTTTCCTCCTTATCAAAGTCCAATAGATGGTCTGGGCATTCATCCAGGTTGCACGTGCAGTTTCTGTGCGACACCGTCGATACCTCCTCTCAAGGCGTCTCATCTCTGCTTTGCCACATCTGCATTCCTCATCAAACCAGCACTCAGATCTTCTCTGTCTCCTGATGGTTGTTTTGAGAGGAGCGTATTTGTTGATCAGCGAGAGCATGGTGCTATTGTAAGATTTGATAAGTTTGTTCGTGTCTGCCGAGGCAATAAAGTTTTTGTTGCAGATGTCGCTTCCAGACAACTCACATTGAAACTGCTCAACATTAAAATTCCGCCAAGGTCTGTTTGTGATACGTTTAAAAATTGGTTTTGGAGGGTTGAATACCGTAACTGCGGTTACTAGGCGATGATCCGTGTGGCCAATGTCAAGGACTTGACACTGTAGCAGAGGATCACCTGCATTACAAATCACAACATCCAGGATACCACCTGCATCATGCGTCACCTGGTTCACCCGCTGATGAAAATTGAAATCATGCAACATACATAAAAACTTGGTGCTGTGGCCATCCTCCGCTCTATCAAGTCGGATGTTCATATCTCCCACAATAAACACTAGCATGGAATAGGTTGTCAGGCGTGTCAAAAGCTTCTTGAATTCATCGAAGAATAACGTACAGGGAGGCTTGGATCCAGGCCTGTAGACATTCACAATCAACACTGATGATCCATGAGACGTAAACACGCCAGCAATGCACTCAAAAGAAGAAAATTCAGGAACACTCTGTATCTGAGAGACCCTAAAACCATTTTTTACCACTATGACCACTCCGCCATGGTTAGTTATGTGTGCAGATTCAGTGGGTGGCATTTTTCGAGCCTTTTCTATGACAGAGTATCCCATGCTGCGTAGGCGCTTAATGCTGAGGTCTTCACTACCCTCGTGCCAGGTCTCAGTAAGAGCCAGGATGTCTATGCAGTGCTCGCTGATCACATCATCAACAATATCAACTCTCCTTGTTAGTGATCGGCAGTTCCATGTTGCAATCTTCAAGTTACGGTGACTCTGCGTTGAGTGACGACCTCTATTTAACTGACAAAGTTTGACCTTTCTTCCGGAGCGCTTGCCCCGAAATCTTGGTTTAAAAGTCGAGAGTTTGACAGATTGATGCAGGCCATTTGCTGTCAAAACATCAACATCAACAGTGGAGTTCCAATCACGCCAACTTAACAATTGTTCAATGCTGTAGCTGATCATTGGTAGGTAATTTGCACTTGACGCTGGCGCTCCTGCTCTTTAGCAAGATTTAACACATAGAAGAAGAAGTTTGCGCTCATAAATAACAGTTTGCAACAATAATAAGTCATTTTAAAAGTAAACAATTAAAGTTCGCAAATCAGTTATAATAACACAAGAAATGCACTGCAAAAGTCACAAAAAGCTCAAGCAACACAAAAACAGCAAACTATGACACAACAAAGACAAATTTGCCAAAGACTCGTAATTTTAATTAATTTTACAAGTGCAGCAAGCAACAAACACACCAGGCAGCTACAAAGCGCCACCTCCCCCTCCATCCCTCCAAGGAAACCATATCCTCTCGTCTCATGTTCTTATTGATATGTTTTCCTCAAGCCTTTTTATGTCAGTCCTTTTAGGGGCAGGCAATTCCTAGAAATACAATTTTTTTGGGAGAAAGTTTTTCTTTTCTGACCAAAACGTGGCGTCTTTGTAAAAAGGTATTTTATTTCACGCTTGAATAAATTCAACGCAGATGAAAATTCAATTTGAAAAAGTAGGGATCAAAGCTGAAAGTAAACAATGAATTTGATTACGTTGGTTATTTATTACAAACTGTTTCACATTTAAATGCGTCGTGTTATGCAAAGCGATACATTTTATAAAACTAAAAGTGGTCGCTAATTATTCACAAGAATTGGCGGTTGATCTGTAATGTTGACGGCCTGGGTTTATTAAATTGGAATTTGTTTTTAAGTTTTAGTTTTGATGTCCATACGTGTTGTTATTTATTGATTTTTAAAAATGACATTTCGCACGTTTAATAATAAAGAGCAATAACTCAAAAGACATGAATGTTGGGAAATCACGTTTGAAGTTTAGACAACCAGTACAACTTGTATGGGATGAAAAAGACAGCCGATGTTTTATCTCGGTCATATTCGTCCAAATTGAACGGCTGTCGCATTCTACCTATTCTTCTCGCATTGTTCTTGCGTTTTATTACAAAATCTCGATTTTCCCAATTTTCGAGTTATTTCTCTTTATTATTAAACGTGCGATTTGTCGTGTATGTTCCTTGACTTATAGATTGAAATGCGGCTGACCACCCATGCTGTAAAAATGTTTTACTTTGCCAATGTCAACCCTGTTTTCAGGAAAGGACCGCAAGAGTTGCAGGGTGTATGTCCATTTGAGATTTGATTTTTATGTTGTAAGTTCACATGCGGCATGTGCAAGCGCGAACTAGTACGTGTCTGCTTGTGAGAATGCATATAATGTGAATCCCTAATGTAAAATATGTTTGCAACATAGATTAGCTTAGAATGAAATAATATATTTATTGTCTAATGTAAATAATGTGAAATGATTCTACAAAAAAAACTCACATTATTTCTAACTGCTAACTAACTAACAGTACTAACTTCAATGAGCCACCCTTTCATTAATCGGACGATTTCACAAGTCGTATATCGTCCTTCTGTACAACTGGGGCTATTGCGACATCTATGGATGTATCACCGAAGGTTAATAAAAGTACCTACAACCTTCGGCCTCGATCAAACAACAATAATTCAACATTTCGTGGTTCCTCTTTGTAGAGGACACACGTCTCCTGAGGACGTCGGATATGACTCTGACGAAACGTAGAGAAAATCGTGTTTCTCTTTGGCACGGTCAGTAAAATTCGTTTTTTTCATTCTTTATCACGTTATTACTCTGTCTTAACCTTGTTAAATATTACTTTTATGTATTTTTTAATGAGTATAAGAGTTTTACAAAAAAAGTTCATTAACATGAATTGTCTAATAAAAAAAAAAAAAAAAAAAAAAAAAAAAACATAATATTAATGCGAAATTGCATGAAGAAGGATCCACGAAACACGAGTATTTTTAAAATCATGTAAATATTTTCTCTCTCAAGACTGATTTTAATATAAGCTAAGCGCTCATAAAAATATTGCTTCAAGTGTAAGTAAGTGGCTGGGGGTTTGGGGGGGGGGGAAGGGATGGAGGGGCGGGAGGGGGGAGCTGCTTCTTCTGACTAAGCTAGAAGAAAGTTGAATGTTAAAATGTAAAGATAATATTGTGTAAATATTTAAAAATATAAATGGTAAAACATTGTTTTAATTCACTTTATTTTATTTGTTTATGCTCGAATATTTTCGCCTAATAATAATAATATAGTGTTCTGCTTAGAAACTGTATTGCGAGTATGATTACAAGAAGTTCCAAATGATTCAATCGAGAAGGTTTTTTACAAGGAAAGTTAATTCAAGACCAAAAAAAAACAACATTTTTATATGCATGAGTGGGTACATGAAAGCCAAATTTCAAAATTCTTATGAATTAATAAAAATATTACAGTGTAATACCAATGAAACGAGTTTTTAAGATTTTTTCTTAGGCATACGAGTACTTGCAATTTCGTGTGAAAGAAAAACGGAAAAAGAGAAATAATATTTCATAAAACTAAACCTTACATATTCCGTTCAAGTCTCCAGTAAATCCGGCACAAGTCCACTTAGCGCAAGTGGCTTACCGAGTGTCTGCGATTCTGGTCCTTGAGGCAAAGGCGAATGGAGGCCAAGTTTGCTCAGCGGGAAGGATCGTTTGTTTTCCGAACGAATAAACTGAAAAAACTTTCAAGTCAAACAATAAAGTTATTTTCTCATTATACTTGCACTGTTGCGCTCGGATAGAAATCATTTAGTGGAGAAGGAAGAGGGACTTGCGCAAGTTACACAGCTCGGGACATGGTACTCGACAACTCGACATAGGCCGTGAGCAAACAATATTCAACTCTTCTTTAATAATAATTGTTCAAATAATTACTTTATGTATCTTTAATCTAAGTTGCGAAGATGTATCAAATGTAATCCACAAGCAGACATGTTTCAGTTCGCGCTGAAACATGCCGCATGTGAACCAACAATTTAAAACCTAATCTTAAATTAGCATAAGCCCTGCAACTCTTGCCAACCTTCCCTGAAACAGGGGTGACATTGCGCTGCCTTAGTTCTTGTTTGCCGTATAAGACCATTAAGCTAATTTTACATGAGCAATGTTTGCATGTGTACTGGACCAATGTGTCTTATGAAAACAGGAAATTGATTTAAAAAATATTTAAAACAACTCTCACATTATCGAGTTTTACGTTTTTTCTAAGCTCAGATTGGGTAGAATCTGATTCTTAAGACAGCTGCATTAAAAAGTCATATTTGACAAAATTGGTCTATACGGCAAACAAGAACTGGGGGAGCGATTGGCAAAGTGAACCATTTTTTACATTATATTGTTATGTAAATATGAAATATAAATATTTAAAATAAGTAGGTATTAGTTATAGGAATTCTGTATTGTATTGTGTGGGTAGGAATCATTGAATAAAATACGTGAAGCATCGAGAAATAATAATAACTATGCCTTTCTGGAACTATCTAGCAAATATAGGTCTAGATTGTACTGTTTTAAAGAGTATAAGAAGGGTGCGAGTGGCTTGCAGGGCGAGTAGTATCATACGAGATTTACAAACACATAGAACTAACTTGATCAGTGAACAGAAACCAAGTGGAATAGTCGAGAAAGCTTTGTGAAAATAAATTATTTAAAAGTGTAAAATAAACAACTGTATAAGAAGACCTGCGTATTTTAATTTGAAAGACTTTTGAACCCTAATTTCGTAACAATATCAATGAAATGAAAATTGTCAGCTTTTTGCACTAATCTAATGTAAAATTTTCCGAAATGTAAAGTATTGCTTAGTAGTCAGTTGACGTTTTTCTTGGTCTTATTCCGTGGCATTGTCCTCCAAGGTGCCACATAAGATGCGTTGAACAGATCGCTCTTGAGACGTCTCTCGAAGTGGTTGCTTCTTCAATGTTCTGGCTTCACTTTTCCGCGAGCGCCAATACAATTGTCAGCTATTGCAACCGGTTTGCTTGATGAATTCTGCGAGGTACAGTGTTGTCCTCTGCCCTATAAAATTGACTGCCCTATAAAATTGAGCATAATTGTAAATGGGTTTAGGCTTTCACGGCCGAATTCAGATGCTTGATTTTTTGGTTCCGGATTTTGACCGTGGTCCATATTTTTTCTTATTTTCTTTTTCTTCTCTCTTGGTACTTCTTGAAGACTTTCAGCTGACGTTTCGTCTCCTCTGTGGGTGACTTTTTCGGAGCTCTGCTCACTTTTCACTGCTCAGCTCCAAAGATGTCACCTACAGAGGAGACGAAACGTCAGCTGAAAGTTTTCAAGATGTATCAAGAAAGAAGAAAAAGAAAAAAGAAGAAAATAAGCAAAAATATGGACCAGGGTCAAAACCCGAAACCAAAAAATTGATCATAATTGATATACTTTATGCGCTATGGAGTATGGAGTATGAAGACAATGCAGCTTACAAAGGTACACAGAGTAAGCACAATTGGAGGAATGAAAGATAAACAATTTATGTGCAAAAAAGGCTAAAGTCTAGTAAGATAAAAACACCAGCATTTTTAACATTCTGGAGATTGAAAATTTTAAAATTACTGTTTTATGAACCTGTGAACAAAAAAAATGCAACTGATTTCACTATTTATTTATTTATTTATACTTCAACGACACATTGTGCCTTTTACAAAACATACTTAAAAATAGTATTATAAAACAAAAGCAAGTAGAAAGTATAAAATGAAACAAAAATAATCTATTAAAATCATCAAGTTTTTGCATTTGTTTAACAATGAAATTAATTAAAAATTTAATGAGTTTTTGTATTAAATAAAACAAAGGTTAAATAAAAACCCTCACACACATCTGTGAGAACAAACCTATCATGGGGCGTCCATAAACCTGAGGTCCTCCACAACTCAGGGCGGTGGCGAGTTCGTAAAAAGCCGTATCGCAGTATTTAAGGGATGACGCTTTAACATCATGGACTACACGGCCCTACTTATCAAGGTTTTGTCCTTCCCGCCCTTGCCACCGCTGATGATTAATGGCCGACCATAAATTGTCAAGGCTCTCCTTTTGTTCTATCTTTACCCTCATTTTTCTCCAAAGCCCAGCGCCGCTTAATCCATTTCAATCCCAATTTCGACAAATCTTTAAACTTTGACCTGCCTGCTGGCTGATAATAAAACGACTCAATTATTCCTGTTTTCTTCTGTCATTAAGGATTTAAGAATGCGAAATGTTTCAAGCCGCAGCATCCAAGGTTAAAATAACTATGATGATCGCCGATCTTTGATAGATGTGAGATCAAAAGAAGAAGAAGACGAATGCGACAGTATTGAACTTTATACCATTCAGATTTTTTTTACGTAAATATCTTTTATCTTTCCATCATTTAAGGATTTTAATTATAAAGTAATAGTTTATTATTTCATCGATATTCCGTATTGAGTTATTTATATTGCAGTTACCTACTTGTATAAAAAAATATAAACAAATTGCACTTATTTAGACTCTAGTTGGTATGAAGCTGACCCTCCGTGCAGTAAAAATTGGTTCACTTTTGCCAATGCCACCCCGGTTTCTGGGAAAGACGCAGAAGCTACGTTTTAAGTAGTTATGGTTTATGTTCGTGTGAAGTTTTTTATTTTATTATTTGTATGCACACATGCAGAATGTTTAGGTGCGAACCTACATGTGCCTGCCTGTGGGATGCATTTAATATGAGCCTTAATTGTTAACATATCTTTGCAGTTTAGATTAAAGATAGAAGATTTTTAAAAACACACTCTTTTAAATGAAACTGGGATGTAAGTAAAAATACCCTTAATGTAAAATGCAGTACAAAAACAGATAACGGAGCACAGTTTTCCTCATAAAATGTAATTCAAAGCATGTTCAAAGTATTTTTCCACGTGAAGGTAATATATTGCTCTTAGACTGTTTGTATAAGCGGGAAGCATGCGCGACCTTCCGTTCTATATTTATGAGGCGTAAAATTAAAGCGCTTTCTACGTACAGAAAGAAGATCTCATCGCCAGATTGGATTAAAAACGAAAAATCCCGACAGGTTGGAGTGCCAGGCGCGCAGAGCAGCCAGGAGCTAGAGCGTCCCGGCATTGTGAGGAGGTATTAGGAGCGCGGCTCTTGACACGCGCTATTAAGGCTAGTTCGCACAAGGCCACTGATTTAGTCAAGTAACGAGTAATTTAGTAGTGGGCGGGGCGCTACTCGCCCGTGAAGCGTTCGCATTACGGTCCAGTACAGTACACAAGTGCGAAGTTGGCTGCAGAAAGCCCTTTCTATAATGGCGGAAAATTTGAATTGGCTGCAGTTTGAAAATATTAATTGAGTATTAAAATCATGTTATTATAAAGCCCTTTAAATTGGCTATGGTTTGGTAATATTAACTGATTTATGCCCGGCCACCTAGCTAGGAGCCTGTTTAGCAAACAACTTCGAAACTCGACTTTTGTAAATTCGAAATGTATTTTATGGTTTATAAAATAATATACACATTTTAAATAAAAACAACACATGACTATTTGATGTTTATAATAATATCTACCATTTACGCTGCAAACATTATTTTTTAATTGAATTTTTATCTTTTCAATGATGTGTACAAAGTATATTTTGTATGCACACACTATAATACGGCTCGTAGTCTGCAGCTGCATTCAGATTCATTTCTTTGTTGCGTTTTTCGTTGTTGACAATTAACATCAATATTCGACATGTAAAATCGGCATTTCAAATACACGGCGGTCACCAATCAATTATCAAGTTAAAGAAGAAACATGGTTCAACTTTTCAGAGGCTGACCGCGAGAAACTTGTTCAATCCTGCTACATACGCCTCTCACGTCTGTCACAGATACCAGTTGATGGCTTACAGTGGCATAAAATTGTAATGCCTCTAATCAGTTATCCTCGTGTGTCACTGAATTGTTTCTGTACAAAACAATAAGTAACAATCCATCTGAAGGATATCATAAGGCCTGTGATATGACAAATTTATGGTAGGTACCTATAAACATCGATCAATGTAAAAGATCGATGTTTTTAAATACGTAATAAATTCATGGACGATGATATTTATTTCCACAACATCTTTACCAAAACTATATTTGTACAGCTCTATTGTCCGAAAACTTAAAAATTACTACAATTTCATCCAGCAAGGAGCTACATGATTGTATTTTTGACAGCTGATATCCGCACCAAAAATCGATGTCATACTATTCTTATCGAAAAAAAATTACCTTTCTCAAAACTTTTTGGACGTAGATAAGTCCTAGCAACTTCTATATTCTCAAGAGTTTCTAAAAAACCAAGGATATCGGTGTGCATATCCACTTATTTACAGTTTAAACATGACATAACCTCACTGACAGGTCGCTAAGTTTAGGGAGCGGAACATTGGGCTCGCAAATATAAGAAGTTCTTAAGTACTTAAATATTTTTAAACAGCACTTTATCTTTAAATATTCTTGCTGAAAACGGGCATTATCTTTTCAAACTGCAGCCAATTTAAATTGCCGCCATTCTTGCATTTCCGTTTCCCCGCCAAGAGTGAGCGGCCAATGGCGCGGCCGCTAATAAACTCGACTCGGACTCGGGCTTTTCCGTGGCTCTTCGGACTCGGACTTTTCCGTGGCTTCTCGGCAACACTCGCCCACGGACGGTGGGCGGGGCCGCTACTTGCCCGAAAAAATAGAATGAAATGGATCGGCTTGACTAAACCATTGACTTAACTACTGGACTAAATTGTTGGGGTTCGCACACGTTTAGCCACTAAATTACTCGTTACTTGGCTAAATTACTCGCCTTGTCCGAACCAGCCTTTAGGGAGCGTTAGCAGCGACGCCAGACAAAGCGGTAGAGACACTGCCAGAGCCGTAAAGAATTGAATACCTTTTCAAACGTATGTGCTCCCAGTATAAGCAATTTAGCTGGAAATTGATAAATGTATTTGTTGGAGCTTTTATCACAAGATAATGCAATGATATTCCCTTCAGATGATTTGATTGTTAATCATGCATTTCATTTCATGTTATAATAATATATAATCTAAGTTGCATTGATATAATATTCATTAAAAGCTCTCAGATGTATGCCCACGAACCAACATGTGTAGTTCGCGCTTACTAATGTTGAATGTTTACTTACAAATAAAATCCAAACCTCAAATGAACATAAGCCCCACAACTTTGGCCGACTTTCCCTGACACAGGGGTGACATTGGCAAAGTGAAACATTTTTTACAGTATGTGTGGTCAGCCTCATACCAACCTATAAGTCAAGGAATACGAGTATTTAATTATATTTAAATATAAAAAAAAAACAAAACCTTAAAAAGAAATCTATAATTTAATCTGTTAATTTCTTAAAATAAAATTTTAATTTACAGAAACACCACATTTTTTTCCAAAGTATTTTTTATTTGTAAATTTAGTTTAAATACTTGTTTTTAAAAAAAAGAATGCAAATTGTAATCATAATTTGCTCTAAGGATAAAATGTTCCAATAAGATCATTTTCCGATTTAAAGGAGCAAAAATGCAAATTTAAAATAATATTTAGAAGTTGTAATCGAGATCATCGAAATACATGTCATCAAAGGTTTTTTTTTCTGTCGATAGTTAATAAAATATGGATATCAAGTTCTTCAACAGCACTTTTAGTTAAATGTTGCTCAGATATAACATTCCGGCGCGCTCTCCAGGTGAATAAAACATATTTTTAGCATGACGTCACATTGAGAAATAAAACATTATTTGATTCTCCTTAGTACTATGTAAGGTTTTTTAATGGAAAATTTACGAACGCAGAATTCCATCCCCCAAAATGTGGGAGCATAGTACGCGGTTTAAAAAATAACGACTGAAGCTTTACGGTATTTTGTATTGTGGAAAAATAAAATCACGCTCTTGAAATCGTCTAATAATAAAAAAAACTTCACATTTTTTTTTTGTTTATACGTTTCCATTTGTTATATTTAAATTCTCTGCTTAATACCAAAATATATATTAATCTAACATGTATTTTTTAATGTCATTGATTTGCCGAATATCCTGGCACCATATTGTGTGATGTTTTTTTTGTCGTTTTCTTTTTATTCTCATCTGTTACTTTAAAAATATTTTTCTAAATTTGTCATCAAATAGCATATAAGTCTCACCAGCTACACTTTGAATAACTTACTACGTTATTTACTAATTCCCCATCAAAAAATATGTTTTTTTGTGTATATTTCTTTCAGAACTTTTTTTAGTCAGAAATAGGACAGCATTCTGACATACGTTTTCTTTTTGATGCCAAAAATCCGTGTCCTGGAACAATTTCCCCTCAAATCGTCTACGAATCTTCCAGCGTACTTGCATCATGTTTATTCAAGGCGCATGCAAATTTTGAAGGACAACTAGATTTATTGCGTTTCCCATCAAACTAAATTACCATCCTCTCCGACCCGAAATGCTACGCTGAAGAAATATCACCCAGATATAGCGCGACAATAAATTGAACACATGTCTATGTTCGCGTAGCCGCGTAGCACTATGGCAGCGTAGCACTATGCGAGCGTAGCACCGTAGAGCTAGGGGCCGCGGTTCCACTACGCGCGCTTATCTGCCACAGCAATGATAAATTATTACACTTTATCTTGAGACAGCCCTTTTGTTTGAAATGTTGATGCTCCCCGCGAGTGCAGAATTAATATTTGAATATCATATTATTAATCTGTATTCCATATTTCGTATTAGAAAAGGAAACAATAAGAAAATTGAGATCAAAAGATTTTCAATGTGCCACAATGACATTTTTTTTTACTGTACTCTGTTTGTGATCGAAGAAGATCCTTGAAGTTTATACAAACAAAAACTTTTACTTTATCAGATGTATCCATTTAACAAAATATCAAACTCCTATAAATTATTGTGACCATATTTTTTTTCTAAAGCAGAAATACTAGTGTACTTTTATCAACTACACGCAATCGCTAATTTTTGCATTCTCATAATCATCTTTACGTAAAGGTGTAAGTAGTTTTTTTTCTGATAACGAATCCTGCCACTTTTTCTTAAGTTTAAATAAAACCAAACTTAAACTATAAAATTTCAGTTGACCTTGATAAAGAAAGTTTTTCTAAAATAAACACGTTTATTTTTCATTAATCAACAAAAGATACACAGCTCAATCCAATACAGTACTGTTGTCCCGCCAAACTCCTTTATTATTCGATGGTCAAAAGACTGCAGCTGGATAACAAAAGACAAATGGTGTGCGAGCGAGAGAGCTGAAGGCGAGATCATGAAGATCGAGCAAGATGGCGATACAGATTCCGGGTTCACTAAGGAAGACTGATTACTAGAGGGACTCTATTGTGCCGTAGATCTAGATAACATGGACTCCTCGTGACGTCACTAACGTGGCGTCCTCTGAACCTAGCTCACCTATATACGAGTACACAAGCGATTGTCTACGAAAAATCTGCTCTCGGAAAGCGCAACTTCCGTTCTTTTTTTTTCTTGTTGTTGTTTAATGTTTTTTTTTTATCAACAAAAGACAAAAACGAAATTCAAGTCTTTCTATTTCTTTAATAAATCCTTTATTATGTTACCCTAAGTGGTCATCATCATTGAGTTTCTGCTTTTAACCACTGCTCGTAGCTAACTGTAACCACTCTCGTAACCACTGCTACGTAGCAGCCAGGGGCTCTACTCAATGTAAAATATAAAAGTTTTTTTTTATGATTTAGGGTTGCTTTAAACCGCATATACTTACAACCTTTTTTATTCTGCTGCCTAAAAATAAACTCAGGATTCAAAACATGCAGCTATTATATTATGTTGTTGGTTAACTTAACTTGTGGCTTGAATTGAAAAAAAGCAGTCCGGTCGACAGCTCAGTTGGTTCTATTGTTGGTAGTATTCTATGCCGAGAGCCCGGGTTCGAATCCCACCGAGGGTGTCAGAAATTATTTCCCGTTTCGGTGTTTATTTTAAACCCAGAATAAAATACCGCAAGGCTTACTCAGCCTCCGTAAAAAATGAGTACCAGCCATATTGGGAGCTGTTAAATCCTCACTTAAACTGAAGTGGGTTACGTAGTGCCAGCCCTCTTAACTGTAAAAATAAATAGGTTCCGCTCGACACATGCAGCCCCATCGGGGAAAACGCGGCCAGACGTTACACTATATGTGTAGCTTAGTCACGTTTTTAATAGCACGCAACAACAGCGTTTATACGATTGTATTTTTTTAAAATCAATAGCAGCAAAACATTAATTTCTATTTAAAATCAAATTATTTTTTATTAAACGTTGTTTTATTTTCACAATAATATTTTAAATCTCGAGTACTTTCGACCTTCAATATTCAGGTCATTATCAAGAGTATTTATTGTACCTATACCTACCTATTTATTTGAATTTATATAATTTTGATCTATGGTTTGTTCTTAATAATTTTAATTTTTTATACATCACTCTTGATAATGACCTGAATTATGAAGGTCGAAAGTACTCGAGATTTAAAATATTATTGTGAAAATAAAACAACGTTTAATAAAAAATAATTTGATTTTAAATAAAATGAATTTTCACAGTGTGAATACACAAACCCTACAAAATCTATTAATTTCTATTTTTATCAGTGGTAGTATCACATAGCTCGCAGTGCATTTTTTGTGAATATTGCAATTACTATCCTCAACTTTACTACTGGCTTTCTACCCGAATGTCGTAATTTTTTTGCATACAAAACTGGCTACAGCTGGGACTGCAAAAACAGTCTGCGAAATTTTTCACAGCCATAACGCATGAGTCTAAAATAAATCATAGAAATAACAGATGCACTTGTGAGTATCCATAAATATTACATATTCTACATACTATGTTGACATTGTGAGGATTAATTTCAAATGAATAATGTAAAAAAAAAACACAAAGGTTTTCTTTGCGTTCATTTATTTCCTCGAACGCTTTCTACTGCAAGTCAGAATGTACATATAATTGGATAAAGATAGCTTACGTCAGTCCAAAAACCTTTGACAAATTTTAGAACATTTTGAAGAAAAAAACCAGTTAGCATTTTCACAAGCAAACACGTATAAGTTCACGCTTAGACATGCTCACATGCCGCATGTGAACTTACAATATAAAAACCCAAATCTTAAATGAACAAACACCCTACAGCTCTTTCCAACCTTACCTGACACCGGGGTGACATTGGCAAAGTGAACCAATTTCTACAGCATGTGTGATCAGCCGCATATACTAACCTCAAGGAACATACACAACAAATTACATTTTTTAAATCAACAAATAATAATAAAACACTTTGTGTAAAATTGCTTTTATATTTCTTTACAAAAATATTTATACTTTTTACTACTTCACTCAGAAGGTAAAGGTTCAAACTCCCAATTAAATTTTTTTAAACGAAAAAAAAAAAAAAAAAAAAAAAACTTTTTAACAACTTCAATATATATTTTTTATTACAATGAACATTCAAAAGACTCGGAAGAATAAGAAGTTTTCGGCAAAACAACTTTCTTGGAATTCTAAAGATTCAATGAAAAATAACATTTCCTTAACTCGTTATTTCTCAAACTCCTTGTGAATCGCCACGTGCCACAAACAAGGTGTACTCTTATATTCTTATATTAAATAAGAATTTATCGATATAAATAATTAGATCGATGATTGTAGCGTAATGATTCACCGACTGACTGACGTTAAGTTTTCAGTATCTCACGCTTTTCATTACCAAGGGTGTGTTCCTTGACATAAAGGTTGGTATGAGGCCGAAAACCCATACTTTAAAAAATGGTTCACTTTACCAATGTCACCGCGGCTTCAGGGAAGGACGGCAAGAGTTGCAGAGTGTTTGTCCATTAGAGATTTAGGTTTGGATGTTGTAGGTTCACATGCGGCGTTTGCAAGCGTGAACTTGTACGTGTCTTATCTTTGCAACTTAGATTAGATTAGACGTCAAATAGCCAAGGAATATTTTAAATGGGCCGTGTTTTTCATGTAATGTAAGTACCTATGATATTTTAATTTTTTTTTCTTTGTACACTTCATTCAGATGATGTTAAAAGGAACGATATCTCGTTGTATACGAATATGCCTACATGAAATGGAAAAACTTGAAAACATATATTTTACTTTATTTATTTTTATTCTTTGACTTATAGGTTGGTATGAGGCTGAAAACGCATACTGTAAAAAATGGTTCACTTTACCAATGTCACCCCTGTTCCAGGGAAGGTCGGCAAAACTTGCAAAGTTTATGTTCATTTAAGGGGTTGAATTTTAACTTGTAAGTACGCATTCAGAATTTGTAAGCGCGAACTTACACGTGTGTTTGTGGGCACGCATTTGGTATGAGCTCTGAATGTTTATATATTCAGATAGATTATAGTTAAAATGAAATTCCCCAAAGAAAAGTCAGCACGCAATCTGAAGCAATATTGGAATATTAAAGAACTAGTTTTTTTTTCGAATTTTAATCCTTACAGGTCGAAGGAGAACGTCTTGGTTAAAGAACCTGAGACAGTGGCATTGCAGAAGCAAAATAGCCCTCTGTCGTGCAGCATTACTGAAGGTGAGAATAGTTCTGATGATTGCCAATCGTCACTGAAGAGGCGCTAACAATAATTCCAAGCCGCTCTCTTGTGTGTGTGACGCCTTCATAGTACCCACCTCGCGCCTTGAGAGCCCTCACCGCAGGCGAGGTGATGGTTTTACGGGTAAGCGAATTAACGCTACAATTATTATCTTCAACTTGTATGGAATAATATTGTTATACAATAACTCGCTTAGCTCTAAAGCGGCTTATAACCATAACAATGGCGGGACCCTTTATTTTTGTAGTTTGCAGGTAAAGGTGAAGCTGCAGTTTGGCCACATTAAAATTAAATAGGTTTTACCAAATTAACGTTCCTTGACTAATAGGTTGGTATGCGGCTGACCACCCATACTGTAAAAAATGGTTCACTTTGCCAATGTCACCCCTGTTTCAGGGAAGGACGGCAAGAGTTGCAGAGCTTATGTTCATTTGAGATTGGATTTTTTATTGTAGGTCCACATGCGGTATGTGTTAGCGCGAAATTATACATGTCTGCTTGTGGGAATGCATTTAATATAAATCTTAAATGATATATATCTTTGCAGCTTAGATTAGATTAGATTAGAACCATTGACTTATAATTTGATATGCGGTTTACCACCCATGCTGTAAAAAATGGTTTACTTTGCTAATGTCACCCCTGTTTCAGGAAAGGACGGGAAGAGTAGCAGGGTGTAAATCCATTTGAGATTTGGGTTTTTATGTTGTAGGTTCACATGCGGCATGTGCAAGCGCGAACTTGTACATGTCTACTTGTGAGAATGCATATTATAATGCGAATCTTCAATGTAACATATCTTTGCAACTTACATTAGATTAGAGGCAGGGAGAGAGAGATTCTGGAGTGATTATAAGGAGAATTACAGAGAGTTTTGTAGCAGATCTTGAGATTTATTTTCATAGTTAGGTTTTTTTTTGCTGAACTAACGGAAAAAATGTTTTTTGTAAATATTTATCTCGCAATAAGGATCCAATATTTCCTCTTAATCTCGCATCACATTCAAATTGGTTTGCACAAAAAATACCTATGGTTGAAACTCTTATTTATATTTCAAAGGGCCCTTGATTTTCTCAAATTGAAAAGATATTCCTTGTATATTTTTTAGGGTGGATTTATTAACACAGTGAAAGTCCATTTTTAATTATTTAAAAAATTTAAATGGAAACAAAGTTTTAATTCACTTATTAATTTTTTTTTAAAAAATGATAATTATAAACTTTGCTTTTTATACGAAAAACAATCTACATAAGTTACTGTTCAACAATAAGGATAAAGTAGATAAGCTGGATATGGGTGGAGTGTATAAAATTAAATGTAATGACTGTGAGGCTTTATATATTGGTGAGACAGGGAGATCAGTACGCACAAGATTTAAGAAACATTCCAGAGCACTCAGAGGCTTATCTGCATACTCTGAGATGGCATACCATTTCATTGATAAAGACCATACTTTCGATATTACCAATGTAGAGGTAATGCACTCTGAGTGTGACGTGAGGAGACTGATGGCTCTGGAAGCGTTGGAAATCTACAAAAATAAAAATAAAGACTTAGTGAATGTGCAGATTCCCTATGTTTCACCAATATTGCAATAACTTGTTTTTTATTTTGTTATTATTATTCTTTTTATTTATTTATTATTATATATTTTATTTATTTAATATTTACGATGGTTTTATTTCTTGCAAGCCAATAGCATATCACTTTTGTGCGATGTTTGACTGATATACGGGTCACTTGGAGATTTAAACTTGAACGGTTCTCAAAAAACATCGGAGAAATTTTGTTTTATAGTGTACAAATAGGTAATTTAGTTAGAATTAGGATTTCTTGACTACATTTGTTTTTATGTATGTAAATATCTTCTAAAGTTTTTTATGTAAAATTTCAATGGTTTTCCGAATTAACCCTTTGGAAAAAGATTGAATTATGAAGTTTCTTTATTCTTCTAAAAAATGAAGTGGCGCCATTGAGAAAGAGTGGGAAGATGTGGTCCTTTGGGCAAGGGAAGCCGTTTTCCGGGATTCTACTTTCGTAGGTCCGTGTGTGGATTTTCCACGGTATGTTGATGTAGAGATGAAATTATCACTGCTTTGAGTGGAAATTGATGTAAGGGGAAGAAATGCTGGCCTTTTTCTTGGAAAAGGGAGCGCATTTTCTTGAGATGTTACGTTTCGTAAATCTGGGATCTGATATGCACTTTTGTGTATAAGATGACACTTAAAGCCTTGTTCATTTTGTCGAAGGGGGAAAATGTCTGTGAGAACAGACGTGTTTGAGGCTCGAAAGAGCTGGTGTATTTCTAATATTTTGTTTGTGTATTCCATTATCACTTTAAGATGTTTTATATGGAATGTTCCACTCTTTTTTCGAGTGAGTTCGTAGTGGATTTTACGCACTAACATATTAAATATTTTGAGCGAGTCTTGGATGTTGTCTCTATATGTATTTTTTTGTATTCAGCTCAGAACTTATTGTTATATAATAGTCGACTCCTGTAACGAGTTATGACTTGGTTAATATAAGTACCAGTGTAAAATATGTTTTGATTGCTGTGATTATTATTTATTGTTTAGAGTTTTCGACATGTTTTGGTGAAGAAAAAAGGCCTTGTTACAAGATCGCTTTTAATCCGCGTCTTGTCGGTTATTGGAACCACCTTGAAATTTCCCAAACCAAATCGATAATTCTCACAGCCACCAGTTTTCTTCTTCCTTCTTTCTGGTGTGTTGATAGGACAGAAGGATGTTCCTGTAAATCCCCTTTTCCTTTTTGTGTTCCCATAAAATTTTCAATTTTCTTAATGGCCGAAGACCTGGTGTTGTGTGTGAAGACTGTTGTGTTGCTCCTGGTTTTCTTTCTTTATTTTTGTGAGAAAGGGGAATGTTATGTTATTTTAAATAACATATTATAAAAAAACAATCCCGAAGTGTGCAGTGTATGTTTGTGGGCCGAATGGAGCCGAACGGTCACGAAAGCGGCCGAACTGCACCGTATGAACTAATCAGGCCGTCGTTCGTCAGTTCCCGGCGAGATGTGAAGTGAGTCAGACGTTAGCGACCAAGCACCAAGCGGTGCAAGAGGGGGCCCTACAATGGAGCTCCCTTCCCCTCCATCTACTTGGATTTCCTGCCAGCAAGGCACCTGCCTTGTGGACCAGAGGCATAGGAGCGCCCACCCAGAGGCTCTCACGTGTGGAGGCGTCCACCTTGTGAACCGCCGCTAGCCTGGGGCGCTGCCCCAGGCCTTCCGTTTAGAACTCCAGCCAACGGATTAGGGAGTGTTCTAGTGACAACCTGTAGGTCGTGCCAATCCCTAAATTCCCCTTTATCCCCATATTAGTACAGTAATAAACCCTTATTTGTTCATGTTAACTTTATCTTTTCATTATAAAACCCTTCCCAAGATATAAGTAAGCAATGCCAAAGAAAGAACCCCACGCCCTGAGAGTGATGCTGATAAGAGCTAGCCGGAGTAAGTATCCTGAAGGTACATTTGAAGGTACCTTTCAATCTAAACATAACAGTTCATTTGAGGTTTTGATTTTATTTGCAAGCACACATTCAGCATTTGTAGGCGCGAACTACACGTGTTTGATTGTGGGCGTGCATTTGAGAACTTTAAATGAATATATCCTTGCAACTTAGATGATTTATTATAGATGAAAAGATAGCCAAATATAAAGTATTTGTATTGTTCAACATTTTCGTCTCTCTATACTGCGTAGTAGCACGTTCTCTTTTTTTCTCTTGATAAGCATTGATTTTGGTTGACGATTGAATATTTCACAAGCGTCGCTTTATTCTTACTCGTGTAGACGTGAGAACCTGCATGTAGGTATGTAAGAGAATATATCGACGGTTAAAAGGAAGTAGGGCATCAGCGACAAAAACTAAATTGTTCAGGAGAGCAGTTTAAAGTTTGAGATTGCAAAAATATGGCATAACTTCTTTACTTTTTTATCAAATCGTTAAAATCAAAACAGCTCTAAAATTAAAAAAATGCATTTATTGGCATTCCTATTAATGTGGTTTTACGATTTTTTTTATGTCACAAGCGCCTTTAGGACAAAAAAAAACAAAATGTTGTCGATGGCACCATAACCATATTTCGAAAACGCAGTTGTTTGCTTTTTTTTTTTTTAAGAAATCCTGTGCGGGAGACTCCCTAGATTCTAAAGACTCTAGGGGTCTATGACACTTGTTGTAGTGCCGCAGAGGTGTACGAGCTTGGTCGTCGCTACAAAGCGCCAATACTCAAGCAAGACCCAGTTGCTGTAAGGCTGGATGGACCTTTGGTGACCGGTCATTGGTAAAGGTTTATGAATTTTTCAACCCAGCGAAGAGCACATTCGAAATATAAATAAATGCTTGGGCATAAACAACAAAAAAAATCATCGTAGAGCTATAGGAGTTAGCGCATTAGAAAAAGCGGAAAATTTTAAGTACGATAGCATTCATAACTCATTTTTAACCAAAACGTCGCCTACTTCCTTTTAACCGTCGATATGTACTACAGATATCATATGTCACGCATTGTGACCCGGTAAAAAATATCCAACACATAAATGAGATTCAGCCAACAAACGTGATATTGAATTTCCAATACCGTTTTATTATGTTTTTGGGCTGTATTGTATAAGGGGACCAAAAATGACCAAAAACGCAAAAATAATTCAAATGTTTCCTCAAAAATAATTATTTTTGGTCCCTTTAATAATAATAATAATACTAATGGGATTATTTATTTGGTAAGCGTTTTTTTTGTCTGCATCACACCTCAAGAGCTTTCTGAAGTTGCATATCAATACTCAATTTAGATGAAGCTATGTATATCAATACTCAATTTAGATGAAGCTATGTATATCAATACTCAATTTAGATGAAGCTATGTATATCAATACTCAATTTGGATGGAATGAACCTTGTGTTGTATTTCTAGACAACGTTTGGAAACGATAAAAACAATAATTTGATGGTTTATTAAATAACGGGGAGATTATTTCCACGTGAAGTGATGAAACGTTGTTACGTTGCTGCATATTTATCTTCAGTTAGAATATAATAATTGTATGAATAAATGAACACACTAAGACTTTCATCATTTTATCTGGCGGGAAGTTTCCCGCATCTGCACAATAGGCGCCGAATAAAGTTTCATTTCGTTCGATTGAATTTCAAAGTATTTTAATTAATCGAAACTGGCGAGTTTATTGTTTATGGGAAGCAGAGGGGGAGGGGGAGGGGAGAGACGTGCTTTTCCGTTACGAAATCTCACCAAGTCTTTTGGTTTGGAAACAAGCTGTATTCAAATTTATTGCTCGTGTATTGATTTCAATTTGGGAAAAAAACTTATAGCCTTTAATTCATTTCGAAATGACATTTCACGCGAGCATTTTTTGACGAAAAAATTAATAAAATGATTGAGAAAAAATAGGTTTTGGTAAATAAACTATCATAAATTAGCGATACAGTTTAAGTTCCACAAATATGCTATCTCATTTTTTTTATCTTGTGAAACCAAACATCGGCACAAAATTTTTCATCGAACAAGATTGTACATCTAAAAATAAAAACACAGTTAAATATTAACAAGAATACAAACAAAAAAGGCACCTTGATTAGATTTGCCATATAATTTCCAAGAACCTTCATTTCACAAAGGTTGCCAAAGAAAATCAGCAAGTTGTGTTTTATTCTCTGAGCAGCGAGTTATGCTTAAATTGTGCCTTGTCTTTGGGACATTTGCATTTAAATGGATTTCTTTTTGTAATGAATTTTAAATTCCCAGGGAAGAAACAGTGAACGATACTGAAGACATGGTTTTGTTTGTTTGCGCTGAAATACAAGACTCGCCAATAATAGTATCGTTCTCAAAGATCTACAGATGTAAAGAAAATGGGAAAGAAACAAAGTTAACAGTTTTCGTTTAAAATTGTTCTTATTTATTCATTTAAAAAATCAATTGTTTTCTTATTTTATAAATAAATAAAAAATGGGATTTGTAACTCAAAATATAATATTATTTAAAACAGTGCTTGGCCAAAATTATTGTAACTATGTGATAGATATCTGCCATTGGAGCATTAGAGATCTTATGTTTTAGTATCATGTGTTGTCTCGTATATATTTTTTTCATTCTTCTGTTGATGTCTTGAAAAATAAATAAATGAATGATTTTAAGTCATCAACAAATAGCCGCAGCTTAAATACAGGTATGATACCTTCCTGTTCCACGTTCCAAGTTCCAAGTGTTGGCCCACCATCTCTTTCTCTATTTTATGTAGTTTTTTGTGTTTCTTCATTCCCTCTTTTCTTTTTTCCATGTTGGTTGGGAACATTGCGCAAGTTTGTTTGCCGCCAGTCCGTACTTACGCCCATACTGCCCATCAAAAATAGTTTAGCAAAGAAAATAAAACAGATCTCACAACAAGCTCACTTCCTCTTTTTGTGATAGCTGTTTTTCTTACAACGCTGAGTGTTGTTGTCGTATTTACAAAGATAAAAAATTATACTGGGGGAAAAATGAGAAATTTTAATAAAAACATTTTTGGAAACTTTTCAATATTTTGCTGATTCAATTGTTAAACAGCACCTGAACCTTCAATGTATCTTTTTTATTTTGACAAATGTTGCATTAAAAAAAGCGTTAAGTACAATAATTTTTTTCGTAAATATCTAATTGTTTTTAATGATAAAATGAAAATAAATGAGTTACCCATTACTTAAAAGTTTGCTACAAGAAAATTACAAAAATGCCAAATATTATAAAATACTTTATTCGTCTACAACTCGGTACAAAAATTAGAGAAATATAGTTATTGTTAATCAAAGAACCCGACATTCAACAAAATAATAAGCATACATGATTTATGTATTTAGTTGAAGATAACATTAACAAACTGAAGTATTCCACAAGTTTATTCAGAAGGAAAACCAGCCTGGAATAGTAAAGCTATAAACTGTTGTTTGAGGTGTTTATATAAATTAATTAAATTTCATGTTAACACCTCAGAATGTCCCTCAGCTAGAATAAACAACAAATCATGTATGTAGGTCAAACTGTGCCCAATGCGTGGGTTGCGGGCCCTAGGAGGACGGACCCTTCCAGCTCCCCACAGCCAGGTGAGAATGTCTTCAAGCGAGGACCGCACCATAATTCGGTCCCCGGACAGGAGTTTCAATGTGCGGCCGTAAATCCTAAGGCCCCTAGAGCGCGGCGCTTCAAACTTGCGCCGTTCCAAAAGCTCCGCAAGGAGCTTAAATGGGATTTTTTTGTTTCAAGGCGACAGAACCGCAAACGACGCAATACTGCTAATAAAAGTATTTTCCCACTATTTGGTTTTAATAGTTGCTTTTATGTTTCCTTATTACAAAAATGAAATGGAAGGTATGTTTAAATGAAAGGTACTATGTATTTTTTTTATTTTCATCCTACCATACCAACAATTTATATGCGTATTTTTTTTGTCACAACCCATGAAGTTAATGAGATAAAAGTCTCAAACATCATGTCACTATTATCAAAAACTTCAAACGTTTTCACCGCTTTGCCTAGAAGAGTTTATGGATACTAATCTAATCTAATATAATCTAAGCTGCAAGATATATATCATTTAAGATTTATATTAAATGCATTCCCACAAGCAGACATGTATAATTTCGCGCTAACACATGCCGCATGTGGGCCTACAATATAAAACCCCAATCTCAAATGAACATAAGCCCTGCAACTCTTGCCGTCCTTCCCTGAAACAGGGGTGACATTGGCAAAGTGAACCATTTTTATTTTTACAGTATGGGTGGTCAATATAATAATTTTATTTAATTTTTTAACATTTTTTAGTGCCTAAAATTTATCGAAAATTTCCTAAAGTCTACATTTTTTAATAAATCATGCTTAACAATCACTTTTAAATTTGGATTTTTTTTTGAGATCATCGCTATATAAAGCGCCATTTTTCCATGCAAAAACCAGTTTCAGTGAGGCTGAATTAGCCTTTGGTAAATTTTTCCATCCAGCGAGAGCATTATTTGGAAATTGAGTTTTTTATTTGTGCTATGCGGGGAATCTAGCCCACGACCTTCCAATTACGAGTCCGTTATTTTAACCATTAGGTACCGGACTGGTAATGTCCTATTGGATCTTGACCATGGTCTATTAATTTTCCTTATTTTTCTTATAACGTTTCGTATCAGTACTATGTGCAACTTCTTCGAAGCTCTGTTGCTAATCTTAAATTATACTTTGGTCTTTTTTCTTGTTATCTTTAAATCCTAATATCCGTTTGCTCAAATGCAAGGAAATTTGCACAAGATACTACCAAGAATAATCAGTATCACCATTTTTTATTCAGTCCATGAAAATCATCACAAATACTTTTCTGTGTAAACGCAACTAAGCTACACATATAGTGTAACTTCTTGCCTGCGTTATCCGCGAAGGGGTCGCATGTGGCGCTTCGGGACCTATTTATTTTTACAGGTAAGGGGGCCGGCCTCACACCAACCACTTTCAGTTGAAGTGGGGGTTTCCCAGGTCCCGGAGGGCCTGGTTCTCATTTTATTGTGAAGGCTGAGTAAACCTTTGAGATCGAACCCTTGCTCTCGGCATGGAATGCACGCATTCTACCAATTGAGCTATCGACCTTTTTACGAGCTTGATCATCGTCGCTACAAAGCGCCAATTCTCAAGCAAGTCCCAGTTGCTGTAAGGCTGGTATTGGCATTGGTAAAGGTTTTATGAATTTTTCAACCCAGCGAAGAGCAAATTTGAAAATATAAATGGTATATTTTTTGTGCTCCGCCGGGAATCGAACCCACAACCTTCCCATTCAGAGTCTGCAGTCTTACCACTGAGCTACGGACCGGTCCGTGTACCGACCGTGTAAATGTTGCTTATTTGTTTTCAATTTAAATTCCTAGCATCTACTTCAGGAAATTAAAGCCCGCCATTGGCAGCCGCCTGTAATCTATTTTTGTTTCATTTCCATTTTGTGACGTACCTGCTCCCTCAAGTTTTGATTTCACTGAACATCTTAACTGATAACGACTTAACTGAACTTAACTGAAAACCAAATATTGTTGTGTTTGTGTGAGGATTACTTAATTAAGAACTCCGCCCTACTGAAAATTTACTAAATTTTAAATACGAGTGTAAAGAATTGGTAAACTGGACGATATTAAAATTAAAACTACATACACTCTAGAGTTATTGACGTTTCTGAACACAGTCGTTGATTGTTAGTTTCCTTCTTAAATTACAGTATGAATTAAAGTATGCATCACTTTATTTCGTTTATTCTTCTATTTTAATTGAAAAAAAAAACATTTAACATTTTTGGTCTCACTGTTTTTAATAAGTACAGTGTACATCAGTGTTTCGTTAAAATTTGAATACAATTCTTCATTTTCTTACACAATATTAAGATAAGGAGCAGCAAGGGCGCAAGGGCAGACAAATAAAATTGGCCTTAAGATTTTGGAAATTCATAAACATAAAAACTGTAATTCTTATAATTTTGCCAATGTTCAGATTCTTTCTGCTTCGCTTTTGTAATAACCTTATTGTACCTCTTTGTTGAAACTCATCCTTCTCAGTTCTCTATGGTTTTTGTCTTGTCAGTGTTATAGCAGGGTCCTCTTGAAAATGACGTAAGCAAGTCGAAAGTAGTCGAGCCGAAAAAAAATCTCAAATTGTGAACATAAAACTCTGTGTTTTTTTTTAATTTTTATACTTTCTCATAAAAACGAACTTTCGCTTTGTAAATACATAAGTTCTCAAATTTAAGGTTCATTCACATTATATGAGACAAAATCTATTGCAATAAAACTATAGTTGCATGTAATCTGTGTTTGTTTGTTTTCATGACTTTGTAAAGATTTTTCTTTGATAATTCTCCTGATTTTTTTACAAAATGTTGGGCGTAGAATCAAAAACGTCAAAACTCCTTATCTAAATCTAAATCTAAATCTAAGCTGCAAAAATATGTATAATTTAAGATTCATATTAAATGCATTCCCACAAGCAGACATGCATAATTTCGCGCTTACACATGCTGCATGTGGACCTACAATATAAAAACCCCAATCTCAAATGAACATAAGCCCTGCAACTCTTTCCGACCTTCCCTGAAGCAGGGGTGACATTGGCAAAGTTATCATTTTGATAAATTAAACATTTTTTCAGTCTACTTTTCCTTTTTTCTCACACAAACATTTTCAGACAAGACTTAATAATTTTAACTTAATGAACCAGTCAAACTTTTGCATATCACTCGTTTAACTATTTCCACCATGTGTTTGCATTGTTGTACATGCCATTAGCATTCGAGATATTGAAATGAGCTGTATAATGTATGTTGTGAGGCCCGCTGTGTAGAACAGCACTCCGGCAGCAGCAAGCATGCACTAGACCACTCATATGTAATTACCAACAGGCATTTTAAGTTTGTTTTGAAGTGCGCCCTTATCTGCGTACTGCAGTTATTGTTTAAAGTACGGCCGACTGAACAAATCTGCCGCACAACGGGCACGATATGAAAACAATTTGAAAGTTAAACAATTAACAAATGCACTTATTTTGTTTCTCCTTACTACATAGCAGAGCATGCGAGAAATTATTATTTCGGTCCGTCAATAGTAGAGCTTTGTACTTTGTGAGCGGGACCTACATGCAAATGCTTTTCAAATTATCTAAAATTTAGGTACAGGGAATTAGTATTAGGCCTGATAAGACCTTTCCTCACATTTTGGTCTTAGAATAAAAATACGTACTTTTATTAAAAAAATTATGGTTTGTGGATTAACACTGAACATTCATATTGATTGATTTTTATTTTTAGAAGCAAAATTCTTATGAGACACTGTTTCTTTTCACAAATATCGATTTATTTTAATTAATAATTACGAACATTTTCGACCTTGTTGGTCATCATCGGGTAAGAATACAATAAAGTTTTTAAATTTGTCGTTAGGTATAAATTACATATTATAGATATGGGTCGAAAACGTTCGTAATTATTAATAAAAAATAAATCAATATTTGTGAAAATACGAGTAAATAGTGTTTCATTAGAATTTTGTTTCTAAAATATAAAAATCAACGTACTTTTATTTTCATCTCAAACTATTTTTGAAATCATACTAAGGTACGTAATTCGTGATCTACTAGGGACGAAGTTTTTAATCTTTAGAGTGAGACAATAACTTTTAAATATACTAACAAAGAAACCACATGAACTTGATATTCTATCTAGTTGAAAGTTTTTTTCTGCTTAAGATTGTTTACAAATTTTGCTCACGATCATTTCAGTTCGACTTTGACTTTCATTAAAGGAAAAAAAACATATTCATAAACTTTTATGTCTATATAATCGGTTCACCTCCTTCTCGTCCTTATTCTAGAAGAGTCAAACAGCCAAGGAAAAGTAAAGTCTGCTACTTGCCTTGAATAACAATGACACAATTCAAGTCCTTACATTGAAGACTGAATTTGTCTTCTCCCACACCGCAGACATTTGGCCTAAAATCGAAACAATGTTTTGCAAAAGTATAAATTTGACGTCACTCCGTGTGAGCGCCGGCACGTCGTCCTGCCAGTACAATAGCTCTGCGGGAACGGCGCCATGTCCCCACCAAGTCGATTCCCAAATCAAATAATTTTTATTACCCCGAGTGGCCACATGAATAATTCAGCTCGACAGAGTCACTCTCCGCTCGCCGGAGTAAAGGCTACAGCTACGTATGTACTCGTACCTACAAAATGCGGGAAACTCATAGTCGACAATACGACAAAAATAAACATGTCGACACGACGGTTAAAATAATAAAGAGCATAAGCGACCAAAACTAAATTGTTCAGGAGAGCAGTTGAAAGTTTGAGATCGCAGAAAAATGGGCATTAATATTTGTTATCACATCGTTAAAATCAAAACAGCTCTAGAATTAAAAAAGTAATGGCATTTATTGGCATTTCTATTAATGTGCTTTAAACGCTTAAAAACTAGGAAAACATCTCTTTAAATAAAGACCAGATAATGAAGCATCCATTAGGTTTCGGGGAAAAAACAAATAGGTACATAACCTAAATAAAGGTAGCAGGAAAAACGTCCGCTCGCTTCTGAAAATTAATATAAAAATATGAAAACGTTTGTAAAATTAAATAATAAATTATTATAATCGTGAAAATACAAAACAGTGTTTTGATTTGAATCTTTCAATTAAATAAATAAAATATTAGTGAATATGAATTTTCACAGTGTTAATACACAAACAATTCAAAATATAAAAATATGATTTAATATAAACTTTTAGAAATACGCATCATAAAAACTCCCTGAACTATTTTTACTTGGAATAATGGCAAAAAATAAATAAAATGAATTACCGTTTTAATTTAATTTTAACTGTCAGCTGCGTCAAATAATGTTTGTAACATCACGATCCATACATTTTGTGTTAATTTTGTTGTTTATTAATTTTATCGACGTCACAAACTGAAACAGTTTATTTTAGCTATTTTTTAATCACAAATTGTATAAGGCTACGGGGCGAGTAAAATTTAATAATGTACGACCGGTTTTGGAAACAATGTTTCCATCATCAGGTACAAAATATTACCAAAAATTGTACCTGATGATGGAAACATTGTTTCCGAAACCGGTCGTACATTATTAAATTTTACTCGCCCCGTAGCCTTATACAATTTGTTTTTATTTTTAATTTTTTTTTTTTTTAAATGAAAGGTTACAAAGTGAATGCCTCATCAATTAATGATATTTTTTAATCAGTTTAATTTTAAAATTTCATTATTTTTTCATCGGATTTTCAAACATTATTCAACTTGACCTGTTCCTTGTCTAATAGGTTGGGATGAAGCTGACACCAATACCTACTGTAGAAAATTAGTTCCATTTTACAAATGCCACCTCGGTATTTTTGTTGCAGTAGTTGCAAGGCTTATGTTGAAGTGAAGTTTGTTATTTTTTGTAAGTGCACATGCAGCATGTATAAGAGTGACCTTATTGCGCGACATGCATTGAATTTTAGGTTTAAAAATGTCAATATCTTGATCTTAGCAGCTTAGATTATCGATAGATTCAACTTAAATATACCACAATTTTTTTAATTACATATCCTCGTTTTCGCATGAGAGCATTATTATGTTTGCTTTTTGTTGTAATCCTGAAGCTTAGAGATGTTCCCTATTACACTGTTCCATAGTTTCCATCTGCTGTAGCATCGCGCTTCAATAAGTTGCACTATTCAATTACAAACGCGCACAATGAGGGCATTACAGAGGGAGACAGAGAGAGGGCATCGCGGAGAGAGATGGAGAGAGGGCGCAGCAAAGGGCGGACTGGCCTCTTGACCAAAAGCTCAAATGAACGTTAAATTAAATTCCGAACTCGTATTATGAAACACGCCATCATTAGCAAATACCAGACTTGTCTAACAATATAATCACGCTCAACAACGCATCAAACATGGTGACTACTTCCCTGTATTCCTGGGAGTGAAATACAGGAGTCAATTAATTAGAATCGTTAATTTAGTAATTGGTAAGCAGGCGTTGTGCCCTCTAATCAAGTTTCACTTTATTGGAAAGCAAAACAAATAAATGTCTCCCAACATTCAGACTCTCTATAGCCCGCACTTTTTTGGCAGGGCATTCCATATTTGAGGGAGATGTCAAGCGATTAAGACGTGGGCGACCAAGCACCAAGCGGTGCAAGAGGGGGCATTACAATGGAGCTCCCTCCTCCCCATCTACTTGGATTTCCTGCCAGCAAGGCACCCGCCTTGACTTATAAGTTGGTATGAGGCTGACCACCCATACTGTAAAAAATGGTTCACTTTGCCAATGTCACCCCTGTTTCAGGGAATGTCGGCAAGAGTTGCAGGGCTTATGTTCATTTGAGGTTTGGATTTTATTTGTAAGTACACAATCAGCATTTGTAAGCGCGAACTACACGTTTTTGTTTGTGGGCATACATCTGAGAGCTTTGAATGAATATATCCTTGCAACTTAGATTATAGATTGTAACGAGATGAGTTTGTTTGTTTGGTAGAATGGAACATTGTATTTAAATTTGAATGGAAAAAGGAAAACAAAAGAATGCGAAAGGAGGGAAGAGGCTTGCCTGGCGTGAGAGCCACAAGCATGTGTAATTAAGAATAATTAATATTATTGTCCTGTGAAAGGAATAAAAGTAAACATATTAAAGTGGCTGTTACATTATTAATTGTTTCAATCAGCAGGACAGAGGAAAAACCCTCACATTTTTTATCAAATTGTTTAGCAAAAATGAGTGGTGCAATTTGATAATTTTTATTAAAAATTTGAATGAAATTAAGCCAGCTCTTCATTTCTGATTTTTGTGTTTGTACTGAAGGCCGACTATCTACAAGTTTTTTGAATTACTATTGTATGTCGTATTTGTTCTGTTTTGTATATTTATATTTCTGTTCATTTTTGTTTTGTCTGTATAATCACTTTTATTTTTAACAAAACAATCTTTTTGTACATGTCCTGTACGCTTACATGAGTAACAGATTACTGTGTGTTTTTTAAAATTTCCATTTTTTATAAAACAATTTCTTTCCACATGTCCTCTTTTATTACAAAAGTAGCATACTATATTATTTGTGAAACTTCTACATTTATTCTGTATGTAATCTAATTTTCTATTTTTAGTCCAACAATCTATTTCATCATGTCCTAATTTATTACAAAAATTGCATTTTTGCATTACATTTTTCTCTTCTGTGTCATTCATTACATTTAAATTCTTACATTCATTAAATTTGAAAAATGATTCAAACTTGCTACATATTGTAGATAATTCCTCTGTATTTTTAATTTCAGATGTTGTCAGTAAAGTTGCATATTTTTCTGACAATCCATGAATTATTATGTCCATAAGTTCTTTATCGTGCATTCTTTTATTTAATAAATTATTTTTGGATTTGACCTTTAAAATATAAATTGATGCATTATCATGCCCTTGTACCATATTTAAAATTTCTAACTTAAGATTCCTTTGAAAGTCATATTTTTCAAATTGTTGTAAGAATTTGGTTTTAAAAATTTTCCAATCAAATTCACAGTTAATTGCTCTGTACCAAGTTAACGGAAAATCTGTTAAAAATATAGGCATACACTCTACCAAATAATCTAATTTTAATTTGTAGACTTTGGCTAATTCTTCTAACCTTATTATAAATTCATTTGGTTCACTTTCACCATTAAAAGATATTTTTAATTTGAGAGGATCAAAATTTATGGACTCCATTGTGTTACTTTCTAAATCCTTTTTATTATTTATTTTTTTAGATTTCGTCATTTGCTGTATATTTTCAATTTATGCAATTAAAAAAAAAATCATTTCATTGAAAAAAATTTTTTTCATACAAATTAAATATAACACCATCTATATATATTTATCTAAACTGATTTGAAACAAACTGGTTCATGTCCAATCTTTTTTCTTCTGGGACGTTCGATTTTTAAATCTTCATTTCTTCTGAACGTAGTGTAGGTAATTTGAATTCTCTCACCTTCAATATTTTCAAAACCGCCTTTGAAATCTTGCAATTTCTTGTTATAAATTGTATAAGTTGAGTTTTTTAAAACATTTTAAACGTGTTGATGCTTTCACAACCATACATCTGTCCAATTTTAATTATTTCATATATTGTATTGTTTTCAATGTCATTTGTTGAAATCGACTGTCATTTGTTTTTGTTTGTGAAAAATTTTCTTCATAGGAATTTCATTTACAGATTTTTTCTTTTACGTTGGGCGCCAAAATGTGAGGGTTTTTCCTCTGTCCTGCTGATTGAAACAATTAATAATGTAACAGCCACTTTAATATGTTTACTTTTATTCCTTTCACAATGTATACACAATAAACCACAGCACAATAATAATTATTAATTATTCTTAATTACACATGCTTGTGGCTCTCACGCCAGGCAAGCCTCTTCCCTCCTTTCGCATTCTTTTGTTTTCCTTTTTCCATTCAAATTTAAATACAATGTTCCATTCTACCAAACAAACAAACTCATCTCGTTACAAGATTTAGATTATAGTAAGCTTAAGAAATCCCAAAATCTACGTTGGTCATTTGGAGTAAGTTTAACTTTCATCATATCACAGCAGTAGGTACTAACGTAGATAGTGTGATATTCTTGGGGGTCTATGAATGAGTCTATTGATTTATTCAATGACAGCCTTTGGCTAAATACGTCTAGGTCAGACGTAGTATTGTCGTATACCTACTTATCTATGGGCGGAAGCTCTAACGCAACTAGCTAATCGTATCAACACAACCATAATCTTACCTACTACTTATTTTACTTATACTTATTATATTATTATATATATACTCACTTATTACTCATGTATATATACCTTAATTTCTGTACCTCCTACATAACAGATAGCCCGATCGGTTAAGCGTCTGCAAGAGAGCAAAAAGCTCTGATCTCACAGAGGCTTTCATTTGAGTAACCGTCTTTTCAAGAAAGAGAAAAATAACTTAGTCCTTCCATCTTTTCAGCCATCTCTGCGAAAGATATAATTCATACAATATGTCACATAGATTATTTTTTCAGATGTGTACAACTATCTTTCCTGTTTCTGAAATTCTGAGCTACATAAAAGATTATCTAGATTTTCAGCAGTAACTTCGTGAAAGTTCATTTTAATACAATAAAATGAAAATTGCTTTGTTTTAATTCACATGAAAAATAAACTCATGTGAATTAAAACAAATCAATTTTTATTTTATTGTACATAAAATATACATTAATTGTTCTTATTTTGTTTACTTTGTCTCAAAATATTGATCGGAAAGCAATTATCTCCCTTGAGTTGCCCCTTAATGGGAGCTGTATGCACGCTTGGTGTAAATCAGGAGCACTAAATACTTAATGGCTCGGATGATAATGAGAATGTCCGGCGTGTGGGTATGGATTCCCATTATACACAAGCTAGTGGGCTCTGCAAGACTGGCCGAGCTGGGAGAGCAGGAGGTGGAAGGAAACGTCTGCTTTATACTAATATCCTGCTGACCTTACCACCAAGGATTTCAAAAATTACTCCGTTCATAATTGACCGGTCCGGTGGTAACACTTCGAACTCGTAAATTGAAGGTTGTGGGTTCGAATCCTGGCGGTCCACAAAAAAATATACCATTTATATTGTAATATACATATTATGCTCTTCGCTGGGTGAAAAATTCATATACCTTTACCAAAGACCGGTCACTAAAGGTTCACCCAGCCATACAGCAACTGGGTCTTGCTTGAGAATTGGCGCTTTCTACAGCGACGGCCCTCTCAGAAGGCTCTTGAGGTGCAGCGCTCACCAAATAACTCATCCTAATATTATTATTATTCTCCTGCTGACGTTAACCCCAAAGAGATAATTTCAAAAATTACACAATATATGTATTGTGACTGCAAGGAGGATTAATAGTAACCTCATACTGCATTGATTCGAGTTCCTAAATCAATTCTTACTTCATGTTTGATACATTGTAGCTCTCAAAATTAGAATTTCTGTATTATATTACACATGCTGCATACACAAGTGTCAAATGAATATATATACCTACACCTTGACACTTTTGCGATTGTGAGTGATCTCGTGAATGTTTAAGTAATTCATTGAAATCATTTTTTTGGAATTCTAAGGTACAGCGCATTTTCATAATAATATTAATAAATTCCTACTAAACTTTATAGAACCAAAAATTCCAATGATTTTTTTCATATTTGAACATTTCAACATTTTTCCAAATCTACTTCTGTACAGAAAGAACAGTAACATTTTTTGTGCGTTTAATCTAAGATAATCACATTATAAATGTTAGCGGGAATGCTTTGTTGGGTGGAGGCGCAAAGAGCTGACTATTCACGAGCAGGGGCAGGTCCTGGGGGAGGGCCGAGGCGTGCGGGGAGGGGCGCGGGGACAAAAGGAGTTCAAATTAAGGCTAATAGTCGCCTCTCAACATCCCCTTACGGCAAATTCAATGATTATTGTAGCGATAGAGCTGCGGCCAGAACGACAAAGGACCAAACACGCAACCATTTAAGTGCGAGCTCCTAGCTGAGCGAGGATTTCAATTTGTCGAAGAATCGACAATATTGCCTGGATAACTACAATGCCTTCTTTTTTAAAGTCTAAAAATTCATTGTTATCGTTTTATTCTCTTTATGGTTCATTATTTATTGAATAAATATTTACCAACAGTACCTACAACAAAATGGATACAACATGATTTTTATTTAAAGAAGTGATATTTGTTTAAAATATTCTCAAATCAACTTTGGATTAAACAAATCAAGCAGAACCAATACTAATATTCGAATTGGCTTAAGTGAAAAAGTAAATGCTTTTAAAGTGTTTTTTTTAATATTATGTTATTCATTAATGTTAATCTATCTTCTCCACTTAGATTATAGATTGTAGATCTGTAGATGATCGTGCTCTTGAAAATGACGGAAGCATAAGCAATTCGAAAGTACTCGAGGTGAAATATATACTTAATTTGTGAAAATAATTGTTGTGTTTGAAAAAAATGTACACCGTCTAATTGTATATATACTATTATAGTTTATAAATATATATATACAAGGATAATAATTTATTTATAAGGTACACATAATTGAAGAGCGCCATTTTTGTGTGTGTCACACCTCAAGGGCCCTCTCAAATCACGAATAAGATTTTTTGTAAACATGCGTCTTTAGTGCTCCTTTGAAGATACCAACAGTTTATGCCTTCCTCACATTAGGTGGTAGTCTGTTCCACTCTATTGGGCCCGCAAACCGGAAAGCACGGTCCCCAAAATAAGTGCGTGTCTGACGTGACGGCTGGACTAAGTCAACCACCCAACACCCTGCAGATCTGAGAGTTTGGTGTCTCAAATCTATCTCAATAGGTGAGAACATGTCTGACAGGTATGAAGGAGCCGTACCATTGACAGCTTTGTAAACCATCAGACAAACACGGTAGACCACCCTCTCCGGAAAACGAAGCCAATGCAGTTTTTTCAACAATGGAGTAATATGATTAAATTTGGACATCCCGAATATGAGTCTTGCTGCAGAGTTCAGCACAGATTGTAGCCGGCTGAACTGTTTTTTCGGCTGACCTATATACAGCGTTGAGCAATAGTCAACCCGAGACATAACAAAAGCGTTAACCAGGGTTTTGACCGCCCCTGATGGTAAACATCTCCTGATTGCCTTTATCTGGCGAAGTTCAAAAAACGAGGAGGATACCGTGTTATTCAACTGCTCTCCCATTGTGAGATTCCGGTCCAGTGTGACTCCTAGAAGTCTCACTGAATCTGACGGCTGAATCAGCTGTCTCCCAATGGAGAGTGGTACGCGAGTTGTCAGGAGATGATCACGCCTGGACGTAGCCGCCCACATAATTTCGTTTGTTTTGTTTTTAGTTTTTTAACCAAAATGATTTTTCAATTTATTCATTTACTTAAATAAAGTGAATGAAAACGCATCTTTGAATACTTTCCTGAAATCATCAAATTCATCAATAACTGCAATGCAAGAAAATAAATATGGAAAAAACAATGGATGGATATACCTAGTAACTTAAGTACAAAAAAGCTTGTATAAATAATTATGTACAGTTTGAGTGAGTAGAATAATTTCAACAAAACGATAAACCATAGAAGTGATTACACAAAACGTGCACACGTAAAGAAAAATAAACTTTAAATAAGTGGAACATTTGCTGAATACAGTGACGTATGAATATGTAGGTCCAACCATACAGAGTCCACGCGAGGCTCCCATTAACGAGGACATAATATCATCACGGACTCAACCCTGCGACGCTCAGGCAGGTCTGTGAGGACTTCGGGGACCTGGAAAAGTGAGTGTTTTGTTTATGAGATGTTAGGAAAATGACTTGCTCGAAATCAAAGCAATGGATGCAATAAAGATAAAAAAAAGGAAAAGGTTTTTCGCAATGGTTTGTGTATTTTCGTAAGTTTTTATGTCCAATTATCGTAGTACAGTAGTCCGCCCAGATCTATTTAGGGCATTTTTTTAACAAGAAAACTCTTTATATCTTCGATAAATTTCAATTCATCATGCCAAACATTGTACTTCTACAATATTTAGATCTCATAATGGAATAATATTACTCGATTATACCGTACATCCTGAAAAATAAAATCTAAAAAAAATCAGCTCTGATTTGATAAGCTCATAATGGTTTACTTTGTCACTCCTGTTTCATGGAAGGTCAGCAAATTTGCAGGGCTTAGGTTCATTTGAATATTTTAGTTACAAACATGCAGCATTTGTTCTCGCGAATTTACAAATGTTTGTTTATGCATTCAATAATTATATATAGATTAGAAAAATAAACAGCCTTGGCATCGTAGAGTTAAACGATATAGCTGCCGCGCCGTAGGGGATGTGGTTGTCGTAGGTGATACAGCGGACGTAGGCGATGCAGTAACTATAGACAATATAGTCCCTGTAGGCGATATAGTAACTGGTGGCGATATTATAGTGACCTCAGGCGATAGTGACTTCAGGCGATAGGGGTTGTAGGCGATATACTTGATGTAGGTGGTATAGACACCGTATTTGTAAGCAGCGTTATGATTGTTGAGGACACAGATATTGTATGTATGTGTGTAGGTATAAGCACACGAGGAGGTGACGCAGTCGCCGTATGCAGTGAATGTTCGATGCACCTTAACGGTCCACGGCAGATAGCTATTGAATTGAATTTACGAAGTGAATTCAGATTTCATCATGCAAATGCAGTTGCTATGTTTGTGCTTAGACAAGCTTAGATGTTTGCACCAAGATTCTCTATAAGATATATCTGTACATACGAGTATGTATATTGTATATCTTCGTCGTAGTCTGAAAAATTCATTCAAGAATTACGTTTGGTATATTTTTTTTGGTATAGTTTAGTTTAGTTTAGTTTATTCAGCCACTTCTTATCCACTGCTGGACATAGGCCTCCCCCATATCTCTCCAGGTGTCTCTGTCCTGGGCTCTCTGCATCCAGTCACCAGCAACTCTTTTGATATCATCTGACCATCGTGTACGAGGTCTTCCTCTTGTTCTTTTGTCTTCACAAGGTCTCCATTCTACCACTCTTTTCGTCCATCTTTGCTCGCTCAATCTGGCTACATGCCCTGCCCACGACCACTTCTGCTTTGCCACTCTTTTGACTATGTCAGTAACTCCCGATCTTCTACGTATTTCGGTATTTCGTATCCGATCTGACAGTCTTATGTGTAGCATAGCTCTTTCGTGCTTTCGTTGTGCTACACGGAGTTTCCTGATAGTCATTTTGGTGAGAGTTAGTGTCTCTGCTCCGTAAGTCATAACTGGCAGGACACACTGGTCGTACATTTTCCGTTTCAGGCATTTTTTGGTATATTAAAACTATATTATGTATATTTTTGTCTACAAATATGAGATTCTTGTAATCATTTTAAATTTTAATTTCCCCAGAAAATACACTGTTATTTTTTCCCCATTTTGTGTTCATTTCAGCATGTTGATTTAAGTGAATACTTGTCGCAGCTACATTTGAGTACAGTCTTTATGGCTCAGAAGAGATTTAATATGCCATCAGACCAACATTAGAGCTGACAAATAGCGGCGAGGGCACACTCCTTCAAAACCAGAGAGCGACAAGAAAACTTTAAAACACTCTGTAATAGCCGTAACATGGGAACTATTAAAATAAATCACATTCCTGCGAAAACCATGATATAGCTCAGATACACTTAACTGCAATAGTTGCTAATAAATATTTTAAAGTTATTGTTGTGGATTTTGGGAATAAATCTCACCACCTTATATGAAACATTTATTTGTTGCAACAAAATTAATGCCACGGTTTCAATACCGAATATAAATAAATAAATAAATTATGGGAAAATATTAGAGCCTATCTAATCTAAGCTGCAAAGATATTTATCATTTAAGATTTATATTAAATTCATTCTCACAAGCAGACATGTATAATTTCGCGCTAACACATGCCGCATGTGGACCTACAATATAAAAACCCAATCTCAAATGAACATAAGCCTTGCAACTCTTGCCGTCCTTCCCTGAAACAGGGGTGACATTGGCAAAGTGAACCAATTTTTTACAGTATGGGTGGTCAGCCGCATAACAACCTATAAGTCAAGGAACATACATGACAAATTACATTTTTAAAAGCCTAAATAGTTACAAAGTAATTTCAAAAGTTATGCCAAATTCTGTACATACTTGTCTTGAGTCAAGCAATTGTCATTGTCAGCAAAATAGTGTGGCTGGTCGTCACAAATTAGCTGCAAAGCAATGCTCTAATAAATGAACACTGACATTATCTGGATTTTATCAACATAATATGGCAATGCACATCAACATTTTGTATTCGGTTTTAGTTTGATTGCATACATTATTTACTGTACAACATGTATAGAACATCAAAGATCATAAACCTGTGAATACGCACATGAATAAACATTAAATTGAAATGCAAATTCGAAATAATCTTTGAGGAAGCAATCATCAATTGTGGAGTCAGTTGTACTCCTAATGAGGGCACGGAGCCTACACACAGTGTGACTGCGAGTACCTACATGTGGGCTTAGTTGGTGTAAGGCAGCTGCGACAATTAAAGAGACAAAAGCTCTCAGAGGAGCTTTGGGGATGAGCTTCCACTCCAATATGAGCTTATGGATCAATTCTACGGCGCTCATTCATTGTGCTCGCGGAACAAAAACAAACCAGACCATACATATTTACTGCTGTGTGTTTATATTTGTGACATTAATAGTTCATCAATCAAAGGGAATTGTAAAAGCTGCTAAGCATCAAGATGATTAAAATGCGAAAGAAAAATCAGAGCCATTTGATTTTTGGTTTCTTAAATTGCGAAAATACGTTATTTTTATGAAAATTGCCTTAATTGGAAACTGAAGTGCATGAAGGTTTACAAGTAGAGACTTTAGAAACTTATACACTTACACACATTTGCACAGATTTAACTAAATGATATTGTTACTAATAAATGCCAAAAAATATATTCAGATAGAATTAATTAAAAAAATGAAATGAAAAGGCAATTTTCCGAATTCAAAATTAATGCTAAATTTTATTTTACATTTTTACCTTCGATTTATTTCAAGTAAAGCAAGGTTGGTATATTTTTAATGAAAATTTCAGAAAAGAAGTTTGATACTCGAAATAATTAAGAAGTTGGTAAGAATACAAAGCTGAATTTCCCGAGTAATTGCGTTTAGCCTGTTGGGGATGATTTGAGCGTCTCTTGGTCCGCTTGCCGCCATTTCACTTGTGATGCTCAAATCCAATTATTCGCGTTTTCTTTCAAAGGGTTGCGTAAGGTAACGAACTGTAAGTCAACAAGTCTCAAAGGGGACGCTTTGAATACTAAGCATCGCCTACTACAGCCCAAATACCCTGCGTCTGCTTTTTTATCATCTCCTAACACACTTTACTCAAAACATGGCGAACTCCTTCGTACAAATCAAGTTAATATAGCTCAGTGTTGGTGAAGATTACAATTTAAAGTTATCACATAACTGTGCAGCGTTTTCTTCAACAACTTTGTTTTCTTAGATATTTTTTAATTGGAATTTGTGAAAAAGTTTACGAGTGCAATATAAATAATTATATTTTGTAGGGTTTATGTATATAGGTATATAAAGTATAAATAATTATACTTTATACTGAAAATCTATTATACTGAATTGCCAATCTTAATTATTTAATTGTTATAGGTAATCATTTAACGAAAAATTATTATACGGCAGAAAAATAGATAAGAATTAAAAGATATTCCTTGGTCTCGAAGGCTGCTTTCGATGCATCTCATCAAGTGAATATCTTTAAAAATTAATTTCCAAAAAGTCTATGAGGGCGTGGTCGTGAATGTTTTTAAAACCTGAGCCCCCGAACAAATTGATGTCAAATGATGGCACTCATTTTTTGTGAAGGCTGAGTAAACTTTGCAGGTTTTTTATTTTGTGTTTGAAATAAACAACGAAATGGGATTTTTCTCTGACACCCTCGCCTCGGTGGGATTCGGACCCGAGCTCTTATGTATGGAATGCAAGCACTTTGGAATACAAGAACTGCGCTGTCAACCGAACAATCAATACAAAGTTAAATATATAAAATCAAGAGTCCTCTACATTCTTGATCGCCACTAGTCGGGCATATTTCTCAACTAAGACCCATTTGCTATATAGCTGGTCTTTGATAAAAGTACAGGCAGGCCCAGATTAAGACCACTGGGGGCCCTAGTGCGGGTCTTGAAAGACCCCTTTTCCCTTGCCCTCTACTCCCACCCTTTCATCCTTGCTTACCATGAAAATGAGTAAAGACAAGGAGAGTAAAAAAAAATAAGTTATTATTTTTATAAAACGTCTTGTGGGTCCCTGGACGCGGGGGCCGTAACCCTTGAACCTCCCTTAATCTGGGCCTGTAGATAACACTGAAAAATGAGTAGCCATATTAATTTTTATACAAGTGATTGTAAAATTAACCGAAAATGTAAGATAAAATAAAAATATGTTCTGATATGTGTTTTATTATTCTTTTGAAATTGCTTAAAAATCTGATATTCGTAACCGAAACTATCCGAAACTAGCAGATATCTAAAATAATTCAATATCCATATCGATTTAGGTTCGCTTCCATCTTTAAATTTTCAAATTGAGTCTCAGATTGCTTGCTAATTGATTGATCGCTAATGTTCGCTTCAAAGAATGACGTGATCAGCTCCATATATCTGAGTAACATGATGCACAGGGCGTAGATGCTACTTGGATGGGTGACCGCTTAGGTTACGTAACCGGAATAATGTAATTGCAACATCCTTATCCATATCTTTGTCCGAAACTTCATATCCATAACACCCCCCATAGGTATGTATGTATTATAATCGTTCTAATATTCGTCCGTGGTTCCATTCATTATTTTTTTTTACAAAAAGCGTAATAACCGGCTTACATAATGTTTTCATTTTGAGTTATTGCATGTCACACAATTATTATTTACCCTGCAAATGCCTCCATTTATAATATCATGACATCCGCTACATATTTTTTGTTTGGCACACTCGTACATTGCATGCGCTGAAAACGACGATAAAATCGTCACAGCACATTGTTCCTACTAGCTGTGAACTCGCTGCGATATTAATTAGCCAATTTTTCACAATTGAAATGTCCAAACACAGCGAATACCATTACTTTAATAAACGACAAATTATGAACAAGCTACAATCGGAATTGGAAAAAATATTATTTTGCTATTTAACCCTGTAATAAATGGCAATAATAGTTAAGACTGTTGAAATATAAAAAAAAAAGAATATGCAGAGAGATTTGTGTTTGTGTTTAAATAAGAAACGTACCCAGGAGCTTGTGCTTGACTATTATTTGGAGCAAACATAAATAATTCAATACATTGAGACGCTTTGTGAATTCTTAGCTTTTGGTTTATGGCCTCATGATAAGGGAGAGTTCTCCTGAATATCAACTACTTCCTCCGCCGCCGCAGCATGTGCATGCGGCCCGGCCCGCCATTGTGTATGTGCCGATAAACGGGACGCGGGGCCCGCGCTTTTGTAGCGTTGTTTCCCACAAAACGCTGGAAGGTCTTCAACATTAATCATGTCTGCACAACAATGGCGGCTCTCCAGCTCTCTGGAAGGAGCGCGGGAAATAATACACAGATGCAGAACTCCCGCCACGCATGGCCGACACATCAACCAAATACCAGCCCACTCTGTGACGTCATGGTTCTATGGAGAATATATAAAATAAACTGTAAAGATCACCAGCTTTGTACAAATACAACTTCAACTGTAAAAACAAAAATAGTATTTTTAGAAAAATATAATTTTTAACATCAAAGAAAAACTCTCTTTGTACCAATAGATAAAAAAAATTAAGTACCTACACAGATAATACTCGCTTAAAGTATGTTATGTTCGATTGAAAGGTATCTCCAGGATACTTACATCCAGCTAGCTCTCATCAGCATCACTCTCAGGGCGTAGGGTTCTTTCTTTGGCATTGCTTACTTGTATCCTGGGAAGGGTTTTATAATGAAAAGATAAAGTTAACATGAACAAATAAGGGTTTATTACTGTACTAATATGGGGGGGAAAAGGGGAAATAAGGGATTGGCCAGACCTACAGGTTGTCACTAGAACACTCCCTATTCCGTTGGCTGGAGTTCTAAACGGAAGGCCTGGGGCAGCGCCCCAGGCTAGCGGTGGTCCGCAAGGCGGACGCCTCCACACGTGGGAGCCCCTGGGTGGGCGCTCCTATGCCTCTGGTCCACAAGGCGGGTGCCTTGCTGGCAGGAAATCCAAGTAGATGGGGGGGAAGGGAGCTCCATCGTAGTGCCCCCTCTTGCACCGCTTGGAGCTTGGTCGCTAACGTCTGACTCACTTCACATCTCGCCGGGAACTAACGAACGACGGCCTGATTAGTTCATACGGTGCAGTTCGGCCGCTTCCGTGACCGTTCGGCTCCGCTCGGCCCACAAACACACACTGCACACTTCGGGATTGTTTTTTTATAATATGTTATTTAAAATAACATAACAAGTATTTTTGTTTTTGATGTTTCTGAAAGTCTCTGCTAAAATGTTAAAATATTTGATACGTGAGTCATATATCTTAGAAAATATACATATGTGTACTGTATAATTATGTAAATAAAATTTAAGTAACATATTATATTCCAAGAAAAAAAATACTTTCTTACTTTCACCTTAGTTGGAAAAAAACAAATGGAGAATATAATGATATAATGTATTTTCTTGAAATAATAAAAAAGTTCGATTGAACAAAATAAAGAAGGTAATTTTCTTTTATACTAGTCTTTAAAGATGCTGGTTTCGTTTCTGTAATTGAAAACTTAATTCCCCGGTAGTCCCCGCGCGGTGCACTTCTGAGAAAAACCTCCGACTTATTGACCAACAATAAAATAATGTAGAGTTTCAGAGGGGCCGGCTTGATAAACCGCATGGTATTGATTGAAAAAAGAACTCCTTTTTTACATCGCTAGAAATGCATTGAAAGTGATTCGAATTATTGTTTGAAAATTGAAAAATATTTATTATCTTTTGTTGCCGGTGGATATAGTTAAGAGTTTTATTTATTTTTAATTCTTAAGCGTTAAAATTCATTATCATAAAAAAATGTCGGCTCAATTGGTCTATTTTTTTGTATTTTTTTATTATTTAAGTGATGTTTTAAAATATTAACCATAAAGTACGATTAAGCAATAAAATATTATGCAAAATCGAGTTAAAAATTAAACAATATATTTCCCAGATTTTATTACCACGAAAACGTTTTATTACAACTGAGGTTATTTAAAATATAATATGTAACCTTGAGTAGAGCTTTGGTCGTGGAGTGACCCTGCGGTGCTATGGACTGCTCATAAAACCCTTCCAAGGTCCAGGGAAGCTATTTCAGGGCCGGCACAAACATGAATTATTCAGGGCGTACTTACCTACACAAGGACTGTCCGAGTGCAACCCTGCCCACTTGCAAGCCACTCGCCACACTCTTACTTACATAAAGGTATGCATAGTTTATACTTACATTACACGAACGTCAAGTAACCAAAAGTAAATGACAGCTTGCGACTTTCTCTTCACGTCAGCTTTTTATCCTTTTGAATTTTTATTCCACTAATAGGTAAAGAATGACTTTTTATAATTCAGGATTTTTTCATTTAAATATTAAATGCTTTGAAAACCAAAATGATATTTTTTAATATTCTCAATTTAGTATCGTACCATTCAAAACAAATATCAAGCGCCACATCCTTTCACTGCCCCAAACCCAACGGAATGCAAAAGACAACACAACGCTGCGCAACTAGCACCCTTGCTGTAAAGGATCAGGACATCAACCGCCACTACGCTAACGACCACACTTTTGCGGTTCTTCAACATGTGTTATAGACCTCTAGATTTCCTAAAATCTGAGAAATCTCCCGCATAGGATTCCTTTAAAAAGATACGTGCATTGACTACTTAAACTTCTGCAGTAGTTTTGTTAGCATCTTCAAAAAAGTCCAGTTTTAATCAGCTTCTTGTCCAGTCTGCTGCATTGAAGCGGCAACGAAAAAATCCAGAGGACCGATAACAACGCTCATTCAATTAATTAGTACATAAAAATACAAGTAAAATCTTTTCTCCAAAAGCTAACAAATCTTTTGGTTTTCGTTTAATTTAAAATCACTGATTTAATATTTTTCTTTCCTATAAAATGTAATACAAGTTTGAGTCTTTTTTGAAGCCTTTTATTTGATAGATAAGAAAGCGTTGATTTGCTGAAACATCATATTGCGTGTATAAGGACGCGTATACTGGATTTCCTTTTTCCTTTGTTATTCCTACTGTACCTGCATAGATATGTATTTGTGTTATATTATTCTCGTTCATCCACGCGTTAAACGTTTATTTTGATATTGTCTTGACAGCTCTGTGATATGGGAAAATTCAGGAAAAATATATTAGCCTATATTTCTTAGAAATTTGCTCTTTCTTCATTTTCCTGAAACATACATTACAATAACACCTATTCTATCTTACACCCTGTCAGATTTAATTTTAAAAGTTATATGTAATAATAATAATCTGCAATGCTGATTTGTAATGTTGGTTTATTAGCTTGCTACATTTTTTGCATAAGACATTTTTGACTTTTTTTGTATTGATTTATTTTTAAGGTTTTGTTGTTTTCTTATACTTAAAGGTTATTTATTACTCGTATTCCTTGACTTATAGGTTGGTATGAGGTTGACCACCCATACTGTAAAAAATGGTTCACTTTGCCAATGTCACCCCTGTTTCAGGGAATGTCGGCAAGAGTTGCAGGGCTTATGTTCATTTGAGGTTTGGATTTTATTTGTAAGTACACAATCAGCATTTGTAAGCGCGAACTACACGTGTTTGTTTGTGGGCATACATCTGAGAGCTTTGAATGAATATATCCTCGCAACTTAGATTATAGATATGTCCTCATCCCTTTACCAAAATTGATATGAACCTAACCATTTTGTAACCTATCCTAGTTGATTTTTCAATATGTTACCCACATTTCTTTACAATGTTTTGATACTTATACAAAACGATGCTATTAATTTTCGTCGTTTATGTTTGCAATTTTAATTTTGATTTTCTGGGATACTTTATACAATAAAGTATTAAAAGAAAATATGGTTAAATTCAAAATGAACTTTTTTTATAATGAAAATATTTATTCTTCAACCATTTATTTTAAATGAAATAATTTTAAACGAGCTCAAGTGTCTTAAAAAAAATAAGCGCCGAACGATCTTTGTAAATTAAATGTTGTTACTCAAAAATATGCATATAGGTGATAGGTAGCCTCTGGCAGTTTGTAAAAGTGTTTATTATTAATGTAGTTTCTTAAAAGTCACACTTTCAATACGAGCACAATTCATGGAAACTTCCCCACAAGGGTTCCTAGCACGCTTTGGCCACCTTTATTATCAACATCATAGTTTATTATTATTGGTAGGTACTGTACCGTTGTAGTATTTATGTTTCTACTAAGACGCTATCTCGTTCCTCGCATTGTTAATATTATGTTATTGGAGTTATTTAAAATACTCGTAAATTAAAGATAAAACAGCGCTTCAAGGTAGTGTTTTGATTTTCAGACATGTTTTCTATCAACGCGATGATTCAGTACATACAATCTATGAAAAATTCCATACATATATTTTTAAAAACACAGAGTTTTATTCTCACAAGTTGAGCATTTCTTTCACCTCGAGTATTTCGTCTTGCCTACGCCATTTTCAAGAGGACTAATCTAATCTTATCTAAGTTGCAAAGATATGTTGCATTGGAGATTCACATTACATGCATTCTCACAACCAGACACGTTCAAGTTCGCGCTTTCACATGCCTCATGTGAACCTACAACATAAAAACCAAATCTCAAATGGACATACACCCTGCAACTCTTGCCGTCCTTCCCTGAAACAGGGGTGACATTGGCAAAGTGAACCATTTTTACAGCATGGGTGGTCAGCCGCATACCAACCTATAAGTCAAGGACACTTTTAAAAAAATGACAAGATAAAAACCAAAGAGAAATGAGAAGGATGAGTTACGACAAAGAGGTAGAATTAGGTAATGACAAAGACGAAGCAGCAGGAATCTTAACACCGACCACGCAACGCAACGCAACTAAGCTACACATATAGTGTAATTTCTTGCCGCGCTATCCCCGAAGGAGTCGCATGTGCCGAGTTGAACCTAATTATTTTTACAGGTAAGGGGGCCGGCCTTACGCCAACCACTTCAGTTGAAGTGGGGGTTTTCCCAGCTCTCGAGAGCGCTGGTACTCATTTCTTGTGAAGGCTGAGGAAACCTTGCCGGTATTTTATTTTGGGGTTTTAAATAAACACCGAAACGGGAAATCATTTCTGACACCCTCGGTGGGATTCGAACCCGAGCTTTCGGCATGGAATGCGAGCACTCTACCACCTGAGCTATCGACCGGACTAGCACTCTACCACCTGAGCTATCGACCAAACTATAAGAATTACAATTTTGAATTTCCAAAGTCTTAAAGGCAATTAGTTGTCTGCCCTTGCAACCGGAATGGAGAACCTTAACACCGTCATTATCAAATGAATGTTCATTTTCGATGCAGTGGTCCACCATCTACAAATTACCAGACAAACTCCTGAATGCCCTTGTATGCTCTTTCAATCTCGTATTGATAGACCTAGAGGTTTGCCCAAAATACACGAAGTTTCAGTCATTACATGATATGCAATTTACACCCCCACCATCCATACGCTCAATCTCATCCTTTTTATTGAACCATATTATGCCTATATTATTGTTGGTATAATAAGCACAATAACGGTTTTTTTTACCATATAACCAATAAACGCAACTAAGCTACACATATAGCGTAACTTCTTGCCTGCGTTATCCCCGAAGGGGTCGCATGGCAACTAATGCTCATGCTTATTTGACCCACATACAAATACATTTTTTTATACTCGGGTTACTGGACTCAGCTTCAACAAACTGCATATTCTTATTAAGCACTGTGTTATTTTGTATCTCATGGAAACACTGCGCACTGAATTCTACCCCAACCGCGGAACAATGCTTAGAAAAGCTTTGCATATAAAATGAACATTCACCAAAACGAACTACAGACTTCGGGATATTTTTCTTCCCTGATTATAAGAAATTTGTTTTGAGGCGTAGAAGAATACAATATGTACTTATTCACTAGAGTGTATCTAACGTGCTTTGTTTTAATTTCTGAGAATGATTTAAAATGGAAAATGAGATTCCGTATTTTTAAACAATTTTCAAATTCAACAAATATGTTACCACCACATTAGCTTGTAGTCATGTGAAAGATCAAATATCAAAGTCTTGAGATAGACTTTTTAAATATGTAGGAATATTTAATTTACAATGAGGTTTCCTGGACACCAATTTTTTATGTTATTTCAAGTTTATTATAAAACAATACCCACATTTTGATTGAAATAATTCTAATATAATGTTTTTGTGCGTGAATGAAGAAAAAGAGAAACAACACGCATATTTGTTTATATTAGAATCTGTAGAATAATGAAATTAATTGTACGAAGAAAAACATCAAATACTCCGTTAAAATAGGAAGAGCTTCCTAGTATATTGATTTTATTCTGCCACGGATCGAGTAATTGCTAAGAAATGCCAGAAGCAAATATTTTCCTTGGGATCGCCTTACTGAGATTCGACACCTCGCCTAATATGTTCAGGAGGAGTGATTAAGCCCCCGGAGGTCCTAATGAAGGAACCTTGTAGTTGTGAGGTAATGATTGTGGTGAAGGAAGTGGAAGTGGAAGTGAGAGAGGAAAGAGAGGAAGAGAAAGGTGGAGCTGGAACTCGTTACAAGTGCTCGTAAGCACTGAGTTGGTTTCCTGCCCAACTTTCCCGCTAAAAGTTTCACTATTCTCTCTTTGTGCTCAGATTGGCATAAGAAAACTGCCACATTGCAAAAACACGATAAATACATAAGAGTGTAACGTTGTAATGTGGCCGTATTATTAAAATATTTACAGATCATAATACTTTGTCGTAGATTATCACTGACACATTCATTGAAATTAGAACTTTCCTAGGTAGTCCATAAGACCTGGAGCTTCCGTACGCGATTGTCTTCTTTAGGGTGATGCTTGTTGATGCAACGATTATTGCAACAACATTACATTGAAGAAGTCTATCGCAGATATGAGCGAAACGTAAGAACGATTCAACGCTGTTTTCGAGAGCTGATGTCAACATGCCATTATAGCTTAAAGAGACGCATCAATCTTCTTCATCTCGTTCCTTTCATAGATCCGAAGAATCTATTTGTGCCGCTACTTCCTCGTGTAATTTAGATTGCCAGCTATTACGCCACTTCTTCGGAAGTCTTCCTGGGATTATTCTTCCTGTTGGATTTCTTTGTATGGCGACGGAACCTATCATTTTCCATTTTATGCAGGTACATGTTCGTACCAGTATAATATTTTTTGTTGTCTTCCTCATCTCACAATGTCTAGCGTAATTGTTCTTTTTCGTTATTTGAATTTATTACGTTTTCTTATTATCATTTAGTATACAGTCATAGCTCCATTGCTTTGATTACAGCAGATCTTAGTCTGCTGTCCTGTTCATCAAGTCCTTTTTGGAGTATGTCCCTGCATAGTGTATATCACACATACTCGTCATGTGTTCCAGCTTGCGGTTCTGCCCACTGTCCCGTGTTGTACACCGCAAATGACGTGTCATGTCCAGATCATATTACCCGCTAGGTACCACCGGCCACGTGCGCTATACATGCGTAGTGTGTGGACACTCTCTCATGTCAAACAAGCCTCAGGACGCTCAAATGCAAATATCAATGTATGCTTGAACTTATTTACACTATTGTAATTGCTACTGTAAAATAAAACAAAGTTTTAGAAAAGTTATTAAATATTTATGTAATGGGTTTTTGTATTGACACTGGAAAGATTAATTTGAAATTAAAAATGCTCTCCAACAGGTAGTTTATCAACTCGAGCGCGCTTGAAGTGCTATCATATTACTATCGAGTGAACAAGTGACGAATTTGAAAATTAAAATATTGAAATAATAGTAGAAAAACAAAGGAGAAAGTTTCAGCTTCACCCTTATTGATAACCCCTTTCCTCGCCCCGTCATTGCCCCGATTCTTAATTTTTTTCCTGAACACTGTAGGTAGGTATTGTGGTTTTAAAATATTATGTTTACCTTTTCCATCACTCCACCACAGCTCTGCCCGCTACGATTTTCTCCTGAATTCACTATTTTATAGTTTTTAGATTTGTCAGTTGTTCTCGTCATAATGGTGCCATAGCACACCGAAACTTCTCGAAGTATAAACCAAATCGGGAAGAAAAAAAATTGGTATTATGAAATATTTAAGTTTTTTGTGACTTAATTGAAGAATTAATTCAAAGATTTCTTTCCTATATTCGAGTTTTTACACTCAGGAAAGTGACAAAATAATACCTACATCATTAGATACTTCATCACCTTTTTCTTAAAATGAATATTAAGACTAGTTTATCATACGTGAATATATTTTATTTTTTGACATTTTAAATTGTTAAACCATATAAATACGTATCGATTATTTTCAGCTTGCTTATCCACATTGATATTATGAAGATCGGTTGGTGGTAAGTATGGTTATAGGATTTTCATCACGAATATTTAAGTAGGTCTACAAATTTGAAGGAAGCGTGAGTGTATTTCTGTCTATTTTGAAGATTAAAATCATAAGTTGCCGACTGATAAGGAAAATAAAAACATTGTGGCAAATTTACAATGATAAAAATACTCGCAGTGCGAAATGTGGCACTCGTAATGTGACGTAATATTTCTGACGTTTTGGCAATAAATTTCCAAATAAATTAGCGACAAAAATGTGTATTTCTAGTTATCATGTTGTTCGTGTCACGCAATGGCGCACAAATCACAATTGTTTATATGGAGAGCGTGAGGCCGAGGGGCACACTCTCAAACTAAAGGTACTTAGTGATATTATATGAATAGCTGGAACAAAGAACTGCGGAGGTAATGTGCAAACTGGTTGACACGAACTATGTTTGAATTAAAAAAAAACAATGTAAAGAAACAGGCACCAAGGTGTAAATGAAACTCTCGTTGAAGCTAGCAATAATATTATTACTGTTGTAACATTTCAAATGCGACGATGATTTGAATGTCAATGTTACTTGCATAATATATTGAGTTTCCTAAAAATATATTATTCTGTTAGACTCCGTTTGTTTTTTACAAAGAAAGCTCGGATGCAGATATTCAATAATAAAGTTTCCTTGACTAACAGGCCGTTGGTATGAGGCTGAACCCCCTGCTGTAAAAACTTCACTTTTGCCAATGCTATCCCGCTTTCAGAGAAAAGTAACATGCGTTGCAAGGTTTATGTTCATGTGAGGTTAGGTTTATTTTTTAAGCACCCATGCAGCATGTGTAAGCGCTTGGTAAATAAACGTGTATGGACCTGGAGATAAAAATCAGATGTAAGCATATAAGGCTCTGTATTACAACATAAGACTGGTATCTGGAGTGAACAAAAAGACCTGAGATGAAATAATTTAATAAAATATGATACTAATAACACGAGGAAAATGAAAGGAAATTCCCGCTGAATTGCAAGTAAAAGAATAACATTACCTAGATCCTCACTCGCAGTTAAATTCCACCGTCAAAACAAAAACAACCCAGGAGAAAATATCAATACAATGCTTAGAAATTATTCGGAATAATTAGATTATACCTTTGTAAGTTAAGAAAAACTCCACAAAGTCGCATTAATTATAAAGTGGAAACTTTTAAATCTGAAAGTGGTGAAAGGAATGACAATTTAATGATACAAACCCCTGAAAATGTTGCAGAGTAAAACATAAAACTTTGATTGATATTAAATCTGTGTCTAAAACCACTTCTTAAAAATAGTGTTTTATGAACACCAATATAAATAAGTAAACAGTACTTTGATTTGAATTTTTCAATTAAATTAATAAAATATATGATTAATAAATAAGTAAGGCAAAGCTCAATTTTAATAATCATTTCATCATTTCATACAAAAAAATGGTTCACTTTCTCAATATCACTCCTGTTTCAGGGGAGGTTGGAAAAATTGCAAGGCTCAAGGTTCATTGGAGGGTTGGATTTTAATTTGTGAGCGTTAACTTACACGTGTCTGCTTGTGGGCATGCCTTCAGTACGAATTTTACATGCCAATTTATCTTTGCAACTATAGATTATGGATTTTAATCATTTTTATTCTTTAGGGCTACCTTTACCATATTATTTTGTACTAGTATGTTAGATTAATACACAAGGTTAAATAAAATGACAAATGGAAAGTAAATAATATTTAACATTGTCGATACTGTCAAAGAAATAGTATGATTCTTTCTGAGAAAGGATAAGTTGCTTTTACCTGCAAACATACACTCATATTGCCATGTACTTGGTGCATAGATCGGAATAAGACCGCTTAGCGAGCTGTGTTCTCAGATGAAGGGACTTTACAAGTGTCGTTAGTTTTATGCGATAACAACTGTAAGGCTTACTCTCGCCATAACACAACAGCCTCCTGTACCCCGAGTACAAAACATGCCATAAACTCACCTCGATTGCGTAAATCTAAAAAATAAATGTATGAAACCTTAATCACTCTCTAGTTGTGCCGTCTTATATTACATACATATTCGATTTACGCAATCAAGGTGAGATTCACGCAATATTGTATACTCAGTGTACTACACTCCGACAACAAGCGCACATAACACTTCGTACGGGATTTTTACTTCATTTTCCTTTTCTTGTGAGCCTCCGTCAACTTTTCCGAGTCACCTTTGCTTTTTTCCATCATCCATTTATTGATTCTTTTTTTATTTATCCAGATAAATGTGTAGCACATTTGGCTTTGGATATCCTATTTTAATTCAATTTTATTTGATAATAAAAAATGATGGCTTACTTAAGAGCGCTCTCGAAAATTTTTAATTTTAAAATCTGCGTTCGCTTAATACCTATCTATGCCACAGCCGCGCACTCGGAGCTCTTATTTTGTAGTTTTTGAAAGGTACGTATATTAACTTATAATATCTGTGGACTAGAAATTATTTTAACCAAAAAAGACATATAAATATATGTCTCAACTTACTTACGAAAATGGTCATTAGTAATAAAAATAACAAAGAACTTCACAGTTGCATTTCATTAGTAATAAAAATAACAAAGAACTTCACAGTTGCATTTCCATGTGTACAAAAAACTCGGCACAACAAAAAAAAAATCTTGAATGTTGGTGCCATTTCAAATAACGGCTGCCGACTAGACCGGAAATAACTAGAGTTGACAGATAACACACGTTATAAATATTGTGATCGCCAAAGTCGTGGCAATATTTCATATTTCATATTTTAACTTTATCACTTTTCATTTCATATTTCATATTTTAACTTTATCACATTATAACCACTGCAACGTGTGACAGGAGAGAAACGCAAGTGGTAGCATGTCGCTGCCTTTGTTCTTGTTTGCCGTAGAGACCATTAAGCTAATTTTACATGAGCAATTTTTGCATGTGTAGGTACTGGACCAATGTGTCTTATGAAAACAGGAAATTGATTTCAAAAATATTTAAAACAACTCTCACATTACGAATTTTACGCTTATTCTTAGCTCAGATTGTGAAGAATTTTATTCTTATGACAACTGCAGTATGTATCAAATCAGCACGTTAGTTTCCGCTCCTCTATGTTATTACTCATAGTAGCTTGCAGTACACTTTTTGGCAGCCATTTTTTTATGCCGGTCAGATAGACTCAACCTTTTCCATCCTTCAACACCCAAACTAAAAATGTTCAACAATAAATCAAAAGTTTCGCAAATTATATTTTTAGTAATAATAATATCAGGATGATTTTTGCGAGCGCTGTTTTTGTGTAAATCACACCCCAAGAGCCCCCAGCGAGCTTGGTCGTCGCTAAAGAAAGCGTCGATTCTCAATCAAGACCAAGTTGCTGTAGGGCTGGATGAACTTTGGTGACGGGTCTTGGTAATGGTTTGTGTATTTCCACTTTATTAATTCATTAGAACTTTGAAAAACATTAAATAAAAAAAAAACAAGTTTGTAGTTACTCGTAAGCGTAACTACAGATGTTATGGATATGTGAAGGTTCCAAGGAATTTTATGAAAAAAGTGGTCAATATAGTGCATACACGCAGAATTTCTTAGTAAATATTTAGTTTTTACATACTGTAAAATTGCGTTTCCTTTCTCGCAATTTCGCTTTCTTGATGACTAAAATTATTTTTTAGCGTAAAATCCGTAGGAAGTAGAATGTCGACCGATTATTTCTAAAATAGTAATAATAAATTTCTAAGTTAAGTATCAAAGTCTTAATCTAAATTAAAGTTGCAAAGATATATATCATTTCAGATTCATATTAAATACATTCCCACAAGCACACACATAGTAGTTGAACATAAGCCCTGCAACTTTTGTCGACCTTCCCAGAAACAAGGGTGACATTAGCAAAGTTAACCATCTTTGTACAGTATGGGTGGTCAGCTTCATACCAACCTATAAGTCAAGGAATGTATTATTAAGAAATTGTTGATTGCAAAAAATAATATTTTTGTAAAAATGTAACATGGAAAATCGTAAAATGTTCTCGCTTCGAAAATGTTGCATATCACTTGCCGACGAAGCAAAGGTTTGTTATGAGATAGTTTTAGCGAAAAAAAAAAAGTGCCGCAGGTTCCGCCTTCTGTGAGCGTTAGCGCTCGACTGAGGTTTACCCCGCGAATCTCGCATTTAAAAGCCATTTGTAAAATAATAATAAAAAATACATCTTGTGAAATAAAAAATTTGAAAAAAAATACAACTAAGCTCAAGATTATATTGTTTAATATTTGAAAATAATTGGGCACAAATAACCATTTTTTGAGATTTTATTCGAAGATACAATGTACACTTTTTTGTCCGTTTTTGCTTCTAGATTTTTTTTTTTAATTCAGTTTTCTTCATCTAAACCACATTTTAAATCACACCACAAACTAAAACAGGATATAAAATATATTTGTAATTTTTTTTTAGATTTCAAAACACCACCAATTTACAGAAAAACTGGTTCAAAAATTGTATGTTTTCCACTTACCGCAAGAAGGTGTTCGTAATTTATATTTTTTCAAGTAATAAAAGCGTTTATAGACATATATTATTTGATGCATATTGCAAATGAAATGTTTAACTAACACTTAAAGTTATCAAAAATTTATATTTGTCCATATTTATTGAAAAAAAACCACGTCAAAAACTGTGTTTTCGAGAAATTTCCTAGCACCCTCTTAAATAGGAATGGACAACAGAATGATGGGATTGAAAATGAGTTTGCCTACTCTGAATAGAATAATGACAGAGTTGAAGAGCAGGTAGAGACTATGTCACATATTCATTTTATGTAAAAAACGCAACTAAGATATGTATATAGTTAAACTTCTTGACTTATAGGTTGGTATGCGGCTGACCACCCATACTGTGAAAAAATGGTTCACTTTGCCAATGTCATGTCACCCCTGTCTCAGGGAAGGACGGCAAGAGTTGCAGGGCTTATGTTCATTTGAGATGGGTTCTTATAATGTAGGTCCACATGCGGCATGTGTTAGCGCGAAATTATACATGTCAGCTTGTGGGAATGCACTTAATATAAATCTTAAATGATATATATCCTTGCAGATTAAATTAGAACCTTTTTATTTTTACGGGTAAGGGGGCCGGCCTCACGCCGCCTACTTCATTTGAAGTGGAGGCTTCCCTCTGGCTAGTTATCATTTCGTGTGAAATCTGAGTAAACCTTTCTTGGATTTATTTTGGGTATGAAATAAACAACGAAGCGGGAAATCATTTCTGACACCCTGGGTAGGATTCGAACACGAGCTCTCGGAATGGAATGCAAGCACTCCACCAACTGAGCTATCGACCGGTCTTTGTATAAGCTTGGTCGTCACAACAAAGAGCCAATTCTCAAACAAGACCCAGTTGCTGCAAAGCTAGATGGATATTTGGTCAGATTAATTTTTTGTGTAACCATAAAATTTCATGTTCAGCTTATTTTATTTAATATAAGATATGTATCATTTGAGATTCATATTAAATGCATTCCCACAAGTAGACACGCATAATTTCGCGCATGTGGACCTACAATATAAAAAAACCCAATCTCAAATGAACATAAGCCCTGCAACTCTTGCCGACCTTCCCTGAAGCAGGGGTGACATTGGCAAAGTGACCCATTTTTTACAGTATGGGTGGTCAGCCGCATACCAACCCATCAGTCAAGGATTTTTTTTATTGATTTATTGTTATTGGTTTATTTTATGATTTAATTAAATAAGGTTAATAAACGCTGAAAAATAAAACAGAATATTTGTAAGATAAATATTATTTCAAAGCAGACTTGGAGATAGTTATCGTATTAGCTTACAGCCTCTGTGTACGCGGAGGAAATTGTTAATCATTTAATCACGTGAATAGATGATTCGGGAATAACCACAGCCCCCGTAGCAGTTGCTCCGCACTTACTGGCGCGCCTACATACATCCTCACACACTGACAGTTTATGTTCATTACAAATTCAAAACGTCCTGCCTGGGAGCGTTTAGTGGGAACGAGCCCCGAGTTACAGGCTTCAGGGGGTGGGAGGAGGGAGAGAGAGTGGGGGGTGGATGAGAGGGGAGAGGGGGTGGCCGGGATACGTAATTTCAGTTTCAAACTTGTGTAAAAATGATAATGTCCTCCGACAACGAGAAAAATGTGAATCTGCTGTATAGTGTATAACTCTTTATATAATTCCCGTGAAATAAGGAAAACCTCGGGAATACTAAATCAAACGAAAGGACTACAAAACATGTTTTGTAGTCCTTTTTTGCGATGATTTCTTCGCCAAGGCTTACTTTGCCAACGTCATTCCTGTTTTAGGGAAGGTCGGCAAAAGTTGCAAGGTGTATGTTCATTTGAGGTTTGGATTTTAATTTGTAAGTGCACATGCAGCATTTGTATACGAGAACTAACACGTGCCTGTTTGTGGGCATGCATTTAATATGAAATTCAATGTTTACATTTTTTTATTGTAGGAGCATTTACATTGTAATCATTCTTCTTAAAAGATAAAAAGAAAAATGTCTTTGTTTTTTATTAGAGTCCTATATTAAACCTTAGATTATAGATTATTGGTATAGATTTCGTCCAAATATGTTTAAAAACGATAAAGCAAAGCTGTGATAATATTTTCTACATAAATAAAACGTGGTATCTGAAGATAATTATACTAGTAATAATTTTCTGATCTAGTGGTCGGGTCGATGGCTTAGTTGTTAGAGTGATTGGGGTCATTGCCAGTGGGCTAGGCTCCCACCAAGGATGTATGAATGTTTTCCCGTTCTGGTGCTTATTTTTAATCCAAAATTCAAATTCCGGCAATCTTTACTCAACCTTTACAATAAATGATAATCTGCCTTGAAGGGATTAGGGAAACTCCCATTTCAAGGCAAATGTTTGACGTAAAGCCAACTCGTCACTTGTGTACATTCAAGACGATGTTTAATTTTTAAATGTTGAAAAGTTAGTATTATGATGTCAATTGCGATTAACGAAGATTTACGATGATGTTGATGATGGATGATTTCTTTCCTGTGGCGCCATTTAATGGTCGAGGACCATCTCAAGGGCGCCATGGCTTCTGGAGAAAAGCAGTGTCATCAGTCCCTTTCTGAAGGTGGTGGTAGGCTGGTTGATGTCACAATGAAAATATAAACATTGACGACATTTCAATAATATGTTTGGCATTCGGCTGGGCCCTTGAGGTGTGCTACACACGAAAACGGCGCTTTTAAAAAAAATGAAAAAAATATTCAAATATATATATACTTATGTATATATAATACGATAATTACTATTAAATTTTAAAATTACTATTTATTTACCGAGAAATATGGATAATTTCTATTAAACTCACCACCCTCTTCTTACAAATGTATTTTTTTAGCCATCTGTTGTAAAAAATGAGGATGAATTGTGCTGACAACTTTTAAGTGCCGGAAATTTTATCTTTACTAATTACTGATTGTTATTCCCCATTGCTATATATTTATTTTACATAGGTAATCGTATCGATTGTTTCAATAAAAAAGTGACTTTTATTAATTGATCTGGATAAACTGGCTTTCCCAGAAGCGGCGAAGATGAATTCTCAATTTGCTTGCGTTTAAAAGAAAACTCTGCTTTTTCGTTGATTATTTTTGATACATTGTCTTGATTCATTTTCTTTTTCGCTTAAGCTGACAAATTGCTTGAAGTGATTTTATTTTGGAGCCCACCTGTCTTTTTCATCAACATCCAAAAAGGTAATGAGTACATTTCTTTATTTTCAAAAACTGCGCCCAAGAAAAAACAAAATGCCGCGAGAATTGTAAGTACCTACACATTTTTTTTTAAAATAGGACGTCCCTGAAACACACCAAACACTTCTGTAGTTAAACCTTAACGGCCTGTTGCACCAACCTCTAATTCATATTTGATTGCTGGTTTCTGATTGGTTAGACCTTGGTTAAATAATACTCGGATGTGTAATAATATGATGGAACTTGATCAGGAAATATGATATACATCTTCTGATTTATGTATTTGCAACAAACATTTTAATTTGATGGGAGAAATCACACTTAATTTTGATTGTTGTTCTATTGGAGTTTGGTACAACAGGCCCTAAGAAACACGAGGAAAACAACGTTTATCCATTTTCATCCATCTCACACATTATTTATGTACACACATTCGATTGAACTAACTGACGTAAATGCTTTCGTAATGTGTTTTCATTTATGTAAAGCAAACTCGTACCACTTAAAAGGTTGTGCTGAGTTATTTACTATAAAAGTAGGCCTTCTCCATCACATTTATAGCCTAATTTCAGGCCTGTATCAGCTATTTTAACCCTCGACTGGCCACATTGAAAAAATCTCTATTCCGATCAATAGCAAATGAGGCGAGCTGTAACACGTCTCGCATCCTATCCATCACAGCAGCGGCTCATGCCGATGTGCGTCACTTTGTCCAGTGCTCCCCTTAAGCTGTGCGGGTGGGGGTGGGGGTGGGGGCGGGGGAACAGGGGTGGCACTAAATCAGATTATCGCCAATATGTTATGTACGCTCGACCAGCAGTAAACCTCCATTTATCGCACCCCTGAGTAAAGATTCAATGTTTTTATAGGCTATTTGACGTTTAAATACAAAATTTATCATGATGGTTATTATACTTCTTAGAAGAATATTTTGGTTTTTTCTTGATGAAATATGTGCCAAGATCAAGGGATATTCCGCATTCTTTTCATACATTTATTTGCTTCTATTTCACTGAATTCACTGCTGAGCATTAGTCTCCTCCATTCATCCACCTACTCTTGTTTCTAGCAGCTCTCCGGCATGTCCTCTCTTCTGTCTTTTCCTACCTGTCAATCCATCGAGCTGGATGCGATGGACTCTCTTCATTGCCAAAAAAATAATCACGTTCGTTTTGCATATTTTTTTACTACAAATACTTATGAGTATGCTATTTTATCAATCATGAAATGCTTTGTTTTTTAAAAGAAAAAAATTAAGATAACTGAAAACATGATAAATATTTGCATTTTTTAAGTAAAATTGATATTTTTTTCATGATTGCCACAACAACCACGACAATTTAATGTTTATATTATCAGATTCTAGAAATTTCCACTGATGATATGATTTCGCCACAGTTCCTCTCCCGAAGCTCCCCGACTGTGGGTGGAGAGCTCGCATGTTCCAACATCAGTCCTAATTGCATAAATCATCGTGAGGTTCTCAGGCGGGATTAGTGCGGCTCTATGAATAAAGCCCCAATAAATAGTGTTCCGGTAATGCCGCCATATTTACATAATTACATACTAAATTATAAGCCCGGCCCTGCACTCAGTGAATATGTAAGAGATACCTCATCTAAGTTGCAAGTTCCCTGTGCAATTTCTTACCGCATTGGCGTGTCGGAGGTTTTCAGTTTCACAGGAAAGAATCCGCCTTTTTCTTACTAACATAATGTAAATTGTTGATTGGTGAATAAATCGATTTTTATTTTTTATGAAATAGGTGTACGGTGTACGGTGGAAATGAAGCATTTGAGAAGTATGACAAGAAAAACTTTGAGGAATAGAGTTAGGAATGAATGGGTACAAAAGAATGTAATTTAAAAGAGGATGTGAAAGTTAAAGTACTAACAAAAGAATGTGATGGGATGGTTTGGGCATGTGGAAAGAATGAATGATGATAGACTGACAAAATATGTATACAAAGAGAGTGTGAAAGGAAAAAGAGGGAAGGGACTACCGAGAAAAGTATGGAGTGGATTATATATATGGATATGGATTGAGGAGATTGTGAAAGAATGGGATATACAAAAAGAGCGTAAAAGAAGAAAATGCATGAAAAAGGTGATGGATATGAAGGAATTGAAAGAGGTATGTCGAATAGGAAAAAATGGAGGCAACTCTGCAGAGGCTCTGGACAACCCTAGCGGAATGGTGACAGAGTTACAGTTACAGTACAGTTACAGGTGGGAATTTTCAATTATTTATAAGAAGAATGTCCGGTCGATAGCTCTTGTTGGTAGAGTGCTTGCATTCTACCCTGTGAGCTCGGGTTCGAATCCCACCGAGGAGGGTGTCAGAAATGATTTCCTATTTCGGTTTTTATTTCAAACCCCATAATATAAAAATACCGGCAAGGTTTACTCAGCCTTCACAAGAAATGAGTACCAGCCCCCTCGGGAGCTGGGAAACCCCCACTTCAACTGAAGTGGTTGGCGTAAGGCCGGCCCCCTTACCTGTAAAAATAAATAGGTTCAACTCGCCACATGCGACCCCTTCGGGGATAACGCGGCAAGAAGTTACACTACATGTGTAGCTTAGTAAAAAAAAAAAAAAAACATTTTAAAGGAAATTATATCTGGCATTCTTGTACAAATTCAAACCTTTTAAACAATTTAAACAATAAAAGAATCGACTGGATTGTCGAAACCTCGAATAATATTTGAGTTGAAACATTTTGAATGCTATTACGATTCAGGTCAAGGTGTTGTGTTGCGGGGACAATGAAGGAACAGAATAAAACAAAGACAGATATTTAATGGAATAGGGTCAGTGTAATGCCTCAATATGTCGTCACAATGGGGAATGACAGATTAACAATATGAAGCTACGTATAAACTAGGAACATGTGGATGTAAAGAAATATATAGAAAAAAAACTGACAAAATGTTTATATTGATTTGTATTTCAATTTATAATATTATCTCAGCACTTAAGTCGACATTTTATTTTAATGACTTGCTAATGTGTAAGTGAAGACTGTTTATAATACAGCGTCTCCCAGTCCGCCGTTGACTATTATTATTGCAGTGATGGATGTGCCAGCTAGAACACAGGGCTAGCGTAAACGGGCTCTCGGCACGAACAGCCGCCAGGTGGACTGTGTGCTGTATTATGGTGAATAGGGGTGTATGGTGCTAGAGGAACCACAGGCAAAATTGTTACAGGGAAAATAAAGCTCCCTGAAAAATTTTCATTGAAATCATCAAATCATCTCTCAGAACATGCGCTTCTAAGCTACGCATATCGTATAACTTCTTGCTGCGTTTTTCCCGAAGGGGGCGCATGTTGCGAGTAGGAATGATTTATTTTAGGGGGCTGATCTTATGCCAGCCACTTCAGTTGAAGTGGGGGTTTCCCAGCTCCCGAGGGGGCTGGTACTTATTTCTTGTGAAGGCTGAGTAAACCTTGTATTTTATTTTGGGTTTGAAATACACACTTAAACTTTCGGATACTCTCGGTGGGATTCGAACCCGAGCTCTTGACAAGGAATGCAAGCACTCTACCAACTGAAATCTATAATAACATGCACAATAAAATATGTATGTTACAAGTTGTGATTGTATTTACCCTGACAAAGTACAGAAAAACGATCTTCTACATATTTTCATGTGAAGTGACTTCATTTTTCAGGCATTTATTTCAACGCTAGAATAAAGTGATCTCATTTCTCGTAGAGGCTACGTGAGCTCTACTGATGAATTTAAGTTAAGTTATTCTCAAAAACCGCTATATTCCTTCTAAAACGTAAAACCATATGACAAAAGCCGGAAAGGGGCTTTACTTCAAGTAAAGGCATGTAGAATTAGGTACACATTTAACGAATTAGATCTTTATTAAAACAAAAAAAATGTTTTTTTACTATTGTTTTCAAAATATTTTATGAACAGTTGCACGCAAAGAAGTAAATGTTTTTTTTTAATTTTTTATTTCATGAAACACACTGATCGATAGGTGGGGGACCCTTACTGCTCTCTCTCCCCTCCATCACAGGCGGGCGGCAAAAGTTGCCACTGGGTCAAGTGTGAGTCAAACGCGCGGGAAGGTTAATGCGAACAAGTTTATTGTACGGAGCGTGTGCCCAACAACATTGCTCATACTAAACTAATAATCTCGCGGCCTAACTGCGCCCAGCACGCGAGTTCTGCCGCCACAGGTACAGGCACACAAAGCACACGCGGGGAGGCGGCCTTAAAATAACGCCAGTCCACTGAAAACTCGGCAAATTACCAAATATATTATTTTGTGTCAATGTCACCTCTGTTTCAGGGAAGGACGGCAAGAGTTGCAAGGCTTATGTTCATTTGAGATTGGGTTTTTATATTGTAGGTCCACATGCGGCATGTGTTAGCGCGAAATTATACATATCTGCTTGTGGGAATGCATTTAATATAAAACTTAAATGATATATATCTTTGCAGCTTAGATTAGATTAGATTAGATTAGTGTGAAAGGTCGCGATTTATGCTTCTTGATTACAAAATTGCAAACTTTACACTAATGTACATTTAATATTTTCAGCTAGAAGATCTATTTGTTTAAGCAATGCTATTCATACTACATTAATTGATCAACGTATTGTCGTTGTTTGAGGTTTCATTTTGGGCAACGGATGAGCCGTGAATTAAGAAGACTACTACCAAGCGACTTTGAAGTGACTACTCATGAAAAGGCGCTATTATTATTATTTATTATTATTTTAATATACAATTTATTGTAGGTATGATGATTGTGCCAACAGGTAATTCAAATTAATGTTAAATCTTTTGTTTTATTGCAATTCTGATTAAAAACTACCGATATTCATTGATTATTTTATTTTAATGGTCAGTGAATGAAATCTGTAAATAACGTAATGAGCCATCTACAGTGGACGTTTCCAAATAACTCACATAAAACTATGTATGTATGGCGCTCAAACTATGCTGTTGTGGACCTTAAACAACAATTATTCTCAACTGAAAAGATATGACATGGCATCTGGGTCGTCTATTTTAAAGATGTTTCGTGGTCTCAGGTTTGCAGCTGGTTCTATATTAAGCTGGTGAATTAGTGTGTCTTGAAATATTTGCAATGGTGGTTGTAAATAAAACTTTTGGAGAACGATTACCTGCAAAATTTACAAAACGAGATTCACTCTTGCATCCTTGAAAGTCAAGCAGGAAGAGGGATAGGAAATCTTACAAACTTAAAAGCTCAAAACAATACAAAGTCGATATTATGGCCATGGGATTAAAGTCGTATGTTCGACTAGCGCATTTGGAACAGAATAACGATGATTCAAATCCCGTCTGGCCCATTTGACCATAATTTCAACCCTGGTTCAACAGATGCCATTGCATACACACAAGCTTTTGCTTTCGTATGAAGACAAGTGGTCAGGAAAAATAGGTTTGTGAATTGCATTCCTCTTCACAAATCTATTTAAAAAAAAAGTAAAAATAGAAAGTCAGAAAAATTTTACCTAACGTTGTGGTTTACATTCTTATTAACAACGTAAGTAAAAAAAATACTGAGAAAACCCACTGATGTCAGTGATTGTTATTTGACAAGTAATATATTTGAATTTAATTAACAATTTCAAAATATGTTTGCAGTTTTCAATTACTCTATGTCAAAGAATTTGACATAGTATACCTCCGTACATAGTATACCTCCGTACATAGTATACCTCCGTACATAGTATACCTCCGTACATAGTATACCTCCGTACATAGTATACCTCCGTACATAGTATACCTCCGTACATAGTATACCTCCGTACATAGTATACCTCCGTACATAGTATACCTCCGTACATAGTATACCTCCGTACATAGTATACCTCCGTACATAGTATACCTCCGTACATAGTATACCTCCGTACATAGTATACCTCCGTACATAGTATACCTCCGTACATAGTATACCTCCGTACATAGTATACCTCCGTACATAGTATACCTCCGTACAAAACGTGTTTTTATAATGTAAACTTGTATACGCAAAAAATAAATTGTTCCGATTATATTCTACAACATAAAAATAAGTGAGACACTCGTAGTTTCATGTCGCTAGATCCGTAACATAATATTCTGTTACAAGGAAGTGCACGACAGCCGCGCAGCAACAGTTTTATCCAACGACCGCATGAATTTAAATAAAGACAAAACCAAGTAAAGTCTTCACCGAAGAAAAGTAGAAATATTTCTTATAAGTAAGGAAAGTTCGTCGTTTTGCGATGTCCGAGAGTAAATTTACATTTAAAATGAACTGGAACGCTTGCAATCTGTGGCTCTCTGTCCCTCCTACCACTTAGCAGGGAAATATACTTTTCTAGAAAAAGTGGAAAAAAGTTTTGTTGCTTTCTTGTACTCCGTCACCAAGTAGATTTGAATAAATTTGAAGTCGACATGAATAATTTTAAAGCTGACTGAAATTTTCCGATAAATATGACATTGTAGCTGAATTAAATGTATGTATGTATATTTTAAATCAATTTCGATTGAAATTGTTGAAATGAAAATAATTACACATCCTTTATTATATTGCCCTTCGTCGTCGTCTTTCGTCGTCAAGTTTCGATTTTCAAAACCAATGCCATCACAGCAGATGAAACACATTCATGACCTATGGCAAATTAATTTTTGTATATATGCTGCAATGCTGCGAGCTTTCGCGTGTGTGTTTACAAATGTATGAAAACTTTTAGCAAAAAATCTGTTTGTTCATACTGAAAATGTATGGAACAATATTGACATCTAGCGGCAAAACGTGAAAGTTTTTTTTACATTTTCTTTTATTTCATGCAAATTAAAAAAAAAAAAAAAGCCAAATAAAAATGGATTTCAATCTGTAATCTAAGTTGCAAACATATATAACATTTGAGATTCATATTACATGCATTCTTACAAGCAGACATGTATAAGTTCTAATCTAATCTAATCTAATCTAAGCTGCAAAGATATATATCATTTAAGATTTATATTAAATGCATTCCCACAAGCAGATATGTATAAGTTCCCGCTTACATATGCTGCATGTGTACTTACAACATAACAGCCCATTCCAAATTAACATAAGCCCTGCAACTCTTGCCAACCTTCCCTGAAACAAAGGTGAAATTTGCAAAGTAAACCATTTTTTAAAGTATGGGTGGTCAGCCTCATACCAACCTATAAGTCAAGAAAATTATTTTGTGTGTTTCTTTACATAATCTAAGTTGCAAAGATACATACCATTTAAGATTCATATTAAATGCATTCCCACACGCAGACAGGTACAAGTTCACGCTTACAAATGCCCAATGTGGACTTGCAAAATAAAAAAAACTAATCTTAAATGAACATAAGGCCTGCAACTCTTGCCGACTTTTCCTCAAACAGAGATAAAATTTGCATGGTGAACCATTGCTGGTGGGCAGCCACATACTAACCTTTAAGTCAAGGAAATTATTTTGTTTAGTTCTATAATCTAAGTTGCAAAGATACATACCATTTGAGATTCATATTAAATGCATTCCCACAAGCAGACAGGTATAAGTTCGCGCTTACAGATGCCCCATCTGGACTTACAAAATAAAAAACTAATCTCAAATGAACATAAGCCCTGCAACTCTTACCGACTTTTCCTCAAACAGAGATAAAATTTTCATGGTAAACCATTCTTACAGTATGGGTGGTCAGCCACATACTAACCTATAAGTCAAGGAAATTATTTTGTTAAGTTCTATAATCTAAGTTGTAAAGATACATACCATTTGAGATTCATATTAAATGCATTCCCACAAGCAGACAGGTATAAGTTTGCGCTTACAAATGCCCCATGTGGACTTACAAAATAAAAAACTAATCTCAAATGAACATAAGCCCTGCAACTCTTGCCGACTTTTCCTCAAACAGAGATAAAATTTTCATGGTAAACCATTCTTACAGTATGGGTGGTCAGCCACATACTAACCTATAAGTCAAGGAAATTATTTTGTTAAGTTCTATAATCTAAGTTGTAAAGATACATACCATTTGAGATTCATATTAAATGCATTCCCACAAGCAGACAGGTATAAGTTTGCGCTTACAAATGCCCCATGTGGACTTACAAAATAAAAAACTAATCTCAAATGAACATAAGCCCTGCAACTCTTGCCGACTTTTCCTCAAACAGAGATAAAATTTTCATGGTAAACCATTCTTACAGTATGGGTGGTCAGCCACATACTAACCTATAAGTCAAGGAAATTATTTTGTTAAGTTCTATAATCTAAGTTGCAAAGATACATACCAATCGAGATTCATATTAAATGCATTCCCACAAGCAGACATTTATAAGTTCGCGCTTACACATAATGCATGTTGACTTACAACATAAAAACCCAATCTCAAATTAATATAAGCCCTGCAACTCTTGCCAATCTTCCCTGAAACACAGCTGAAATCTGCAAAGTGAACCATTTTTTAAACTATGGGTGGTCGATTTTCTTTAACAAAGGCTGTATGTTTTTATTTTACAAGTTTTCCGAATTTTAACGCGAGGAAACTATGCGCAATATACACATTCACCAAATGTTAAGGGGTTGGGCTGCGTAGCAGCCAAGGGCAACGCCCCTAGTTGTTTTAAATATTTTACCCTATGATAAAATAATTATAAAGCACCAACATAAACATATCACATATTTATAGCCCGCTTATTTATTATGACTATCATATCGTTAAAAAAGCTTCTGTGAACCCCACACTAATATAGAAATAAAACCCGAGTACACAACATTACGTACATCTGACATCGATTGCTAATGCTACTAAGCTAAAAATATAGTGTAACTTCTTGCCGCGTTTTCCACGACGAGCTCGCATGTGGCGAGTGGAACCTATTACTTTTTACAGCTAAGGGGGCCGGCCTTATGCAAATCGCTTCAGTTGAAGTGAAGGTTTCCGATCCCGACTCCTAGCTCTCGGCATGGAATGCTGCACTCTGCCAACTGAGCTATCGACCAGACTTGCATAAATTAAAAACATATGAAATATACGACGGCATTGCTAGAGAGTGATTCAATTTAACATATTTTTTTCAAATAACGAAATCCAAATTGAGTTTACTCAATGTTACATTCTAAAGACATATTATAAAACCTAACCTAAACCATTTGAGAAGTATGACAGGAAAAACTTTGAGGGATAGAGTTAGGAATGAATGGGTAAAAAAAAAATGTAATTTGAAAGAGGATGTGAAAGTTAAAGTACAAAAGAATGTGATGAGATGGTTTGCGCATGTGGAAAGAATGAAAGATGATAGACTGACAAAGTATGTATATAAAGAAAGTGTGAAAGGAAAAAGAGGGAAGGGACGACCGAGAAAAGTATGGAGTGATCAGATTGAGGAGATTGTGAAAGAATGGAATATACAAAGTGAGCGTAAAAGAAGAAAATGCATGAAAAAGGTGATGGATATGAAGGAATTGAAAGAGGTATGTCAGGATAGGAAAAAATGGAGGCAACTCTGCAGAGTCTCTGGCCACCCCTAGCGGAATGGCGACAGAGTTACAGTTACAGTAACGTTTAAACTTTACCTTAGCGTTTTGCCATACACTACGGAGACAAAAGCGCTCATTGGAGGATTCTTTTCTGATTTTATACATATTTTGTTAACACCATGGTTAAGTTTGTATGCAATGTTTTGTACTTGAAGTAGAGATATAAATGAAAGTTTCTGCTTTTGCTTGGCGCTCATTACAGCTATGAATATAACATTATCTCTGAGCAATCTTCCCGCCCTTTTGATCAAAAGCCAATCTATCTGAGGAGAGCAGAGGGCGCTGAGAATCCATAAACGCCGGGAACTTTCCAACCAAGTACAAGCTGAGTAAGTTAGAAGGAAGTTATCATCTTTGCAGCAAAAAGAGATTGCCGTTTTAGAATTTTAATACGAGTATCTTGTTTATTTCTGTCATGAAAACAATGACAGAAGTATCTCAAATTTCCACGTAAAATCCTCTTCTTTTGTTTTTCTCTTTCCCTAATCTAATCTAATCTAAGTTGCAAAGATATGTTACATTGGAGATTCACATTACATGCATTCCCACAACCAGACACGTACAAGTTCGCGCTTGCATATGCCTCATGTGAACCTATAACATAGAAACCAAATCTCAAATGGACATGCACCCTGCAACTCTTGCCGTCCTACTCTGAAACAAGGGTGACATTGGAAAAGTGAACCATTTTTACAGCATGGGTGGTCAGCCGCATACCAACCTATAAGTCAAGGAACAACTACCTACCTATTATTATTTATCAAATGTTTTTTGTATTGTTACAATTTTAGTTGGGGTTCTCTTTCAATTAAACTGCAATTATTTATTTAAACAGAATTAATTTTACACGGTTTGGTTCACAATTTAAAACAATTGATAATATCTGCTTATTGGTCTTCACGGCAAAATGCTTGGAGCGACTTATTGCTTTCCGCACCATTGCAGTCCCTATATATAGGTATAAAAGAGATCTTTCTCGCATTTTCAAGGTCATTTTTTGATTTCTCGCTCACACCAGAATGCCGTTCTATGCACTACCATCATCATGGACTACTCCCAGATTGTTCTACCCACACTATCATACATGTATAGGTGCGGTAGGTACTTTGATTTCAGAGATCGTAACAGTATAATTCGGTACTTACTCAAAGTGGCCATATTGTTAAAACCCAACTTGTAAGTTAGAAAGAAAGTACGTACACTTTGTGGCGTGATTTAGCCATCTCGTACAATGCAGCATTACAAACGTACCTACTAGTTTGTAATTTGTAATTGTTCACATTCACATTACTTTCCCCAAGTTCTTCCTTTCGCATTTGAGGATCCCTTAAAGAATCCTCTTTCAACCTTTAATGTTGGATCCAGGTAGGTGAGTGTGCGCCTCACAAAAGAAACCACATTTCTTATTGGCTTACAAATTAAATCGAATCCCAGAGAGGCAAGCAGTGCAGCCACTCAACTAGGGATGGACAAGGTCGAGTTTCATTTTGAATTTAGTAAGTCAGTGTTTGTTGCTAAAAAGGAACTCTTTTAAAGTAACTACGATGATTAAATACTACACTGTTTTAATTCACTTCATTTTGTTTTAAATGTGTCAAACGTTTTCGCCTAAAAAGGCATCTAACGGTGTATTATTTAATTAATTGTACAAAGGACTTTCACTGTGTAAACTACCAAACCCTAAAATATTAACTACGATGAATTTTCTGTTAAAAAAATATTGAATCAAATTCAATGTTTAGCACTCAAGGTCATATTCCTTGACAATAGGTTGACCATCCATGCTGTAAAACCTTGGTTCCTTTTTGCCGATCCCCCCCCCCTCCCCCCTTCCCAGCAGGACTGGCAAGGCTTCATGTGAGGTTTGGTTTATTTTGTAATTACACATGCAGCATATGTGAGTGAGAACTCACTTTTATTCTAGACAATATAAAGCTACTTTAAGGCGGTCTTGGTTGTCTGCCGATTGTGACTGGGTTCACAAAATTACAAAGCGCAAAAAACCGTTATGGTATTATAATTTCTAGCCGTGAACTTTAAGTAAAAAACCATTTATAATTGCACAATCAAAATAAAGTCCCATAAATACGCATCATTAAACAATGGAAACGGCTTCTTTAACTGAACTTCTTTACTATTTATTTAATTATCGAATATTGCCATTACTTTGTTTTGTCTTTGATGTTTATTAAACTTTATCTTCTAAAGAAATAAATAACGACATAAAGGTCAAAACATTCTTAAAAAAAAAATCAGGAAAACCAAGAAAACGTGCGCAATACTTAAAAAAAAATTATAAGCTTCTTTTAAATATAATATTTTAAGTACCAGAAATCAAAGAGTTTTGTGTGCCTTCTACATTTGTAAAATAAAGAAAGATTTTCCTCGAAAGACGTGTTTTTACTTTCTTGCTATAGCCGAAGGCTATAAAGAAAGTTATGATTTGGTGTGAAAAAAAAATTTCGAGGTTTTCACGGAAATGAGTTGTCCTGGTGCAGGACATGCCAAAAAACACTATCTTTTAAAAACGTCCGTCTGTATGTATGTATGTATGTATGTATGTATGTATGTATGTATGTGTGTGTGTCACTTTCCAAAGTATAAGACCTAGAGATACCAAATTTTGGCTACATCAACTTTTTTGGACATGTATTAAGTATGAATAACATGGCATTACACCAACTTGAAAATTCAAGATGGCTGCCATACAAAAAAAACATAAAATTGCACTTTTCTCATAAACGACTCCAAGAATTTTTCTTAAATTTTCAGAGTTGCCACTAATTAATTTTTAACTTAATAAATTAGTTATGACAACACTCTTACTAATCTGTGTCTATGGGCTGCCATATGAAAAAAACAAACGATTGTGATTTTCTCGAAAGTTAAGGGGTCAACAAAAATATAATGTTCTACAATATTATGGACAACATAAATTTGCACAAATTTACAAAAAAAAATTTTTGAAAAAATAAATATAAAGCACCGTTTACACGACCTGAAATTTTAAATCGAAAATATTACAAAAACCTATTAAAATGCAAGATATTTAAATTTGTTTTAGATTTGATAGAAAGAACAAGCTTATTAATTTAATTCGTAATCATTTTTTTTTTACTTTTTTGAGAATTCAAGATGGCTTCCGAAGAGCTGAAAATTTAAAATGCGATTTTCTCAAAAACGGCTCCGACGATTTTTCTTAAATTTTTTGTGAATCCATTTTTATAATAGTGCTATCTAATAATTATAATCATTTCTTCATCATAATCTCGGTTTAGGGAGTTGCCATATAAAAGAAAAAAATAATGGAAAAATTCTCGGCAGTTAGAGGGTTGATAAAAAAATAATGTAGCACAAATGTAAAACAATAATATATTGCCATCATTATTTTTTCCAAAAAGTGAATCAAAAGTATAGCCGCCATACAAAGTGAAAATTTTCCATACAAAATGTATTAGCAATTTTCTTGGTAGTCAAAGGGTTAAAAATAGATAAAAGGCTGCGATTCTTGAAATTTTATAAATACCAATAATAATCAGTCGTTACTTTTTCAAAATATAACTAAAAAGTGTACCCACCATACAAAGTCCTAGTTTGCATACAGAAGGGTTTAATGACCATCTATAATAATCTAGAATATAAGTTGCAATGAAATATAAACATTCAAAACTAATATGAAATGCATGCCCACAAACAGGTACGTGTAAGTTCGCGCTTACGAATGCTGAATTTGTACTTACAAATTAAAACCAAATCTCAAATGAACATAAAACCTGCAACTCTTGCCGACCTTCCTTGAAACAGGGGTGACATTGACAAAGTGAATTATTTTTTACACTTTGGGAGGACTGAGAAATGCGAGAAAATTGAGATAAGACTGAATGAAAAAAGAGTGGAGGTCGTGAAAGAATTTGATTATCTGGGAAGCAAGTTTGAGTCGAATGCGAAATTGACGAAATAATTGGAAAAGCGCGCTAGTAGAGGAAGAAGTGTGATGGAAACGATTGGAAGAATTGCAAGAAATAGGAAACTTACGAAGAATAAGAGATCGGCGGTCCACAATGGCATATTGGTTGGTGGAAGTGAGGCTTAATGAATGTGAGCTGAGTAAAGTACGGTTGAAATGGCTTACCTGAGAGCAATGGCTGGAAAGACACTGAGTGATAGAGTACGTAATGCTTGAGTGATGAACGAGTGTGGTATAAAAGAGAATATGAGAATGAAAGTACAAAAAAGTACAATGAGATGGTTCAGACATCTTGAAAGAAAGGATGATGAACAACTAACGAAGAAAGTGTACAAAGGAAATGTCAGAGGAAAGCGCGGAAGGGGAAGGCTGAGGAAAGAATGGTTAGACCAAATAGGTGAGATTGCGAAAGAATGGATTCTGCAGAGTGAGAATAAGAGAAGAGTGTGTATGAAAAAGGTGATGAATATTGAGGAAATAAAAGTGGTTTGTTAGGGCAGAAAAAAGTGGAGGCGCATCTGCAGAGGTACCGGTCACCCCTAGTGGAACGGCGGCAGGATACAGTACAGTACAGTACAGAGGTCAGCTTCATACCAACCTATAAGTCAAGGATCTTTCTTGTGTAATTGGCGCTTTTTCCAGAGAAGACCAACCTTGCAGAGGGCTCTTGAGTTGTGATTCACACAAAACGGCGCTCACCAAATAAATCATCCAAATATTTTTTATTCACTTAATAATTTTAATGGCTTTATCCATATTGTACGAGCATGCAGGTACACACCGCGGTGGAATAAAATTGATTTATTATCGATATATTATATTTTCATTGAAACTGCATAAGCTGGTAGATGATTCTAGCTTTACATACGTCATACAGTGGGTTAATTTTTGCAAGAAAGTCGAGTACAGATTCTGTGCAATTTATTTTACTTGAAAACGCACACGTGTAATGGAGAATGTTGTTACAAATGCCGACATGATTTATTAAAAATGTTTTTTCTTAGAAATGGTTCTTGAAATTAAAAAAATATGGTATAAGCTTGCGTCAGTGGCAAAGAGTGTATTTTTTCCGAAGCTAACTCGATCGATAAAAATATGTACCTACACACAAATATTTTTTCTAGCAATATCATTTTCTTCCTCAAGTTCATCTGTTATTATTATGAGGATCAGTCGGGTATGTACAATTTATCATCAATTTCAGGAAATGTATCAGTTACTTTTTCCTGAGCGTGATGTTAACCTCCCTTCGTCTTTGTGGCCATGATTAAAGTTTCTCCCCCCACCCCTGCCCATTTCCCCTCCCCCCGCGCCACCAACCGTGAATCACTGACGAACCCAATAAAATTTACTGCCTTCCGAACCTTCTTATGTATAAAGGTAATTTAATTGCTTTACGGGCTATAAAACTCACATACTTTTGCCAAGTTTCCCATTTCTAACATAACTTTGCAAACAATAACTTTTGTGTATATGGACCAGCACACACACACACACTCACATACAAGCCTAGTTTATGAGAGTTCACAGTTGACGCTGATATTAAAGTGAGAACATGAAAATTGAAATAGAACTGGGAGAAGGTATTCAGAAAGCTAAAGAAAAAACGTGTGAATACACCTTCGAAACGTTATTTTTCTTGATACAGAAAAGCAATAAACTTATCTTCAATAACCCATTCACTAAGAACACACTTTTATTCATATTTTTTAATAGGAATTTCAGATGTTTTCCATAGCAGGAAGTCGGACAACTCCCGCTCAGAGGGAGTTCCTAGAGAGTGTTACTTTGCCGTGTAGCCGGAGAATCTAGTTCTCACTTCTTGCAAAGGCTTAGAAGTTCTTGCTGGCGCTAAGACTAGCCGTAATCCAAATAAGGAAATCATTTCTTATTTCAGTCATACTCCGCCTAGACTCCCAGCTCAGCGAACAGACAGGAGAGTGCGCCGCTTAACTGTTACAGCAATAAGTCAGATTTAAAATGTTTTAATTCGGTCGAAGAAAGAGTTTCTTTACTGAAAAACTGTATTTACATTAAAAATATATATATATTAAATTTAAGTGTTTTTTTAACCTTATTTCCAAGAAATTATCTCACGGGCAGTCCGCACACTGTCTCCTCCCTTTCCCTCTCACACCCTACTGCAATCCTTAGAGTATTAATGCAATTTTTTTTTTTTTTAGTTTAGTAATATTTTGTACCTGATGATGTAAACATTATTTACGAAACCGGTCGTACATAATTCAGTTTTACTCGCCAACAGTGCCACTAGTTAAACATATGTTTGATATAATTGACACCTTTGTGGCTCATGTTTAAGTTGTTGCAGGTTTCCGGGAAGACGCTACATATCCGTGTGTGGAGTAGCTACATGTCCGTGTGTGGAGTAGCTACATGTGCGTGTGTGGAGTAGCTACACGTCCGTGTGTGGAGTAGCTACATGCCCAAGTGTGGAGTAGCTACATGCCCTAGTGTGGAGTAGCTTCATGTCCGTATGTGGAGTAGCTACATGTCCGTGTGTAAAGTAGCTACATGTCCGTGTGTGTAGTAGCTACATGTCCGTGTGTAGAGTAGCTACATGTGCGTGTGTGGAGTAGCTACATGTGCGTGTGTGGAGTTGCTACATGTGCGTGTGTGGAGTTGCTACATGTCCGTGTGTAGAGTAGCTACATGTGCGTGTGTGGAGTTGCTACATGTCCGTGTGTAGAGTAGCTACATGTCCGTGTGTAGAGTAGCTACATGTGCGTGTGTGGAGTAGTTACATGTGCGTGTGTGGAGTAGCTACATGTCCGTGTGTAGAGTAGCTACATGTGCGTGTGTGGAGTAGCTACATGTGCGTGTGTGGAGTTGCTACATGTGCGTGTGTGGAGTTGCTACATGTCCGTGTGTAGAGTAGCTACATGTGCGTGTGTGGAGTAGCTACATGTGCGTGTGTGGAGTTGCTACATGTCCGTGTGTAGAGTAGCTACATGTGCGTGTGTGGAGTAGCTACATGTGCGTGTGTGGAGTAGCTACATGACCGTGTGTGGAGTAGCTACACGTCCGTGTGTGGAGTAGCTACATGTCCGTGTGTGGAGTAGCTACATGTCCGTGTATAAAATAGCTACATGTCCGTGTGTGGAGTAGCTACATGTGCGTGTGTGGAGTAGCTACATGTCCGTGTGTGGAGTAGCTACATGTCCGTCTGTGGAGTAGCTACATGTTCGTGTGTGGAGTAGCTACATGTCCGTTTGTGGAGTAGTTATATGTCCGTGTGTGGAGTAGCTACATGTCCGTGTGTAAAGTAGCTACATGTCCGTGTGTGGAGTAGCTACATGTCCGTGTGTGTAGTGGCCGGGCACTTTTATAGCCTTGGGGGACGCTCTGTAGCCTTTATGTATTGAGAAATCTTCAGAATAAAAGATTTATGAATCAAATAAGAGTTTCAGCAACTATAACAACAAATCTACGGTATGCAGCAACGAAACAAATATAAAAACTGTGACAAGAAAAAAAGTGACAGATGCCGCGTCGTGTTATTTTTCAAGTCGCCAATTTTGTAAAACTGACACTTTTCTTGTAGATGAAGTATGAAGGCCCATCTTTGAGATTTTTTTCGTGATGCCTACAGCCAAAACCTGAAGTCACAATGAAGTCATGCTTTGAAAAATACTTGTTTCCATTTTTGGTTCATTCGAAGTCGCAGTCGACATGAGTTTGACAGCTGGAGTGTCGAGAAACGTTCGGGAGGGGGCGTTTACCCGAATGCTTCCGAGCGTCTCCGAAAGTTGTCAAAAATCATGCAAAAACCCAAAAAACCTCAAAAAAATTCATAGACACCTAAATACCTACATAAATGTCGAGCATTTCGTATTTTTTCATACAGAAAAAGCTACCGGAAGTCTGTTTAAGCAGGATTCGGTAAACCAAAAAAAATAATGCACGTATTTCGCTAATGAATCACCTTTTTATTTATTTTGGTTTAGCGGGCTGGTACAAATTTAAATTGGTTTTTCAAAATCTCGCACTAAACAGTTATGGGCGGAATCTAATGAATAACACTGTTATTGTTTTATTACATAATGAATTCGGTTCATTCATAATCGACGACTAGTTTTTAGCGTAATTATTCTGTATTAACTTTAAAAGTTGCTTTTTTAGGACGCAACTCAATTTATGATCTTTGTATTGAAAATTACTATTTTAAATAATCTTGTTTAGTCTAAAACGTATTAAGAACCTACATAATACTAAAGGCAAAATGAAAAAAAAAATGTTTCTGAAAAAGTAAGTATTAAAGTAACTAACAAACCCCACACAAATAGAAAAACTAAACAATAAAATGAACACAATTTAAAATTATCACACCACACTTCCTTGGCTTATACATTGGTATGAGGCTGTGAAAACTTGGTTCACTTTTGACAATGCCAGCCTGGTTTTAGGAAAAGGCGACAGGAGCTGCAAGGTTTATGTTCACTTGAGGACCGGTTTATTTATATGTTTTTTTTTTTTTTTTTTTTTTATTGTTTAAACAAGAATACAACAGCATTGAATATAATTTTGTATACATATATAAGATATTTTTTACAATTCATGTCGCCTATTACTGTATTCTACAAATTAATATTTTAAATTACAAATCATGCCAGGTAAATAAATAAAAAGTAAAGAAAAACAAAAAGAAGCAGCATCCAAAACCAAAAAAAAAAGAAATACACAAATCAAAACAGAAAAAATAAAAAATAAATCTCGTCCTCATGATGGGATAAGGAAAGAAAGGTCAGGAGAAAGGAAAGGGAGTAGAAAAACAATGCGCACACCAAACACGTCAATGATGATTAATAAGCAATAAAAACAAAATAGGAATTGAGAATGATTAAAGAAATTAGAAATGAGATTCAAAAATGAAATTCAAATCCTGCTAGGTTCAAAATCCTCTTTTTCAATGACTGTGCAGACAGAAAGAAAATGTCCAACTTAGGATCAGTCCTTTGGACACTATTTACTGCAACGCAGGCTCTACTTATAAAAGAATTTTGCTTATAATTTGTCCTGGCTGCACCCACATAAAATAAGGATTTGTCTCGATGAGTTCTGATTGGACAATGAAATGGAAGGAGGCTTGTGAGAGGTGCACTATCGATTTTGTTATTAACTATCTTATATATGAAGCTGATGTCAAGCATATTTCTCCTTGCCTCCAAAGATCGTATACCATAATGCTCCAATGCTTGGGAATAACTATTGAAATGTTGTCTATTGCGAAAGTTCAGTTGCTTGATAAGTTTTTTTTGGACCATTTCAATAGCATTAATATGGACAACATAATTGGGGTTCCAAACAGTCGAACAAAACTCAAGTACACTTCTAATATATGAATTGAACAAGAAGGGCAATACTTGGGGATTCCTGAAAAGTTTAGTATTCCTAACAATAAAATATAACGTCTTCATCGCTCTTTCAGTAATATGTTCATAATGGTTGATAAAACTCAGTCTCTCGTCCAACAATACACCCAAATCATTGACCACTGATTTTCTTCTGAGGCCATCAACACCAAAACTGTAGTCAAAAAGAATTTTACTACGATTTCTAGTGTAAGTAATGACATTACATTTGTCAATATTAAGATATAACTGGTTGGCATTAGAGTAAGAAAGAATCGAGTTAAGATCAGACTGCAATTCTATACAATCCTCGATGGTATTAATTTGTTTAAATATTTTAGCATCGTCGGCAAACAACAGAATATTAGAGTACTTTATTGAGTGAATAATATCATTAATGTAAACAGTAAATAAAAGAGGCCCCAGGTGGGATCCCTGAGGTACACCAGAGTAATGTTAATTTAATGTTCCTTGACTTATAGGTTGGTATGCGGCTGACCACCCATACTGTAGAAAATGGTTCACTTTGCCAATGTTACCCCTGTTTCAGGGAAGGTTGGTAAGAGTGGCAGGATCTATGTATGTTCATTTGAGATTTAAAAAAAAAAACGCAACTAAGCTACACATATAGTGTAACTTCTTGCCTGCGTTATCCCCGAAGGGGTCGCATGTGGCGCTTCGGGATCTATTTATTTTTACAGGTAAGGGGGCCGGCCTCACACCAACCACTTTCAGTTGAAGTGGGGGTTTCCCAGCTCCCGGGGGGGCTGGTTCTCATTCTTGTGAAGGCTGAGTAAACCTTTGAGATCGAACACTTGCTCTCGGCATGGAATGCAAGCATTCTACCAATTGAGCTATCGACCTTTTTACGAGCTTGATCGTCGTCGCTACAAAGCGCCAATTCTCAAGCAAGTCCCAGTTGCTGTAAGGCTGGATGGACCTTTGGTGACCGGTCATTGCTAAAGGTTTTATGAATTTTTCAACCCGGCGAAGAGCAAATTTGAAAATATAAATGGTATTTTTTTATGCTCCGCCGGGAATCGAACCCACAACCTTCCCATTCAGAGTCCGCAGTGTTACCACTGAGCTACGGATTTGAGATTTGGGTTTTTATATTGTAAGTCCACATGCGGCATGAACGTGTCTACTTGTGGAAATGCATATAATGTGAATCCTTAATGTTACATATCTTTGCAACTTAGATAAGATTTGATTAGCGTGCAGCATGTGTAAGCGCGAACTTACTACTTGTGGGCACGCATTAAATATGTTATCCATTTATCATTGCAACTTAGATTATAGATATAAGTACAAAAGCCTTTTAGAGTAGAAAAGTTTAGATTGCTAGTATTATGTAAATAAATAGTTAAGTGTGGGTTTATGGGGTAGGTACATATGTACGTACCTACATCCCTTACAGCGGACTATGATATAAAATATAACGAACACAAAGGCAGGTCTGCGGCCATTCTGATTTTCCAACCTTTCCCATAAATATTTCACTCAATGAATATATTTTGCGATATCGGATCAGGGTTTGGGCGCTCACACCAAAACCTAGCACGTTTCAGCGCAGTTAAAAATAATTTAAAAGAAATACGTGCCAAAAAATATTTCATTAAAATGATGGGTAGGGGATTTTTATTTAAACTATTTTAAGTGTAAGTTGTATTTTACAAATAAGATTAATGATGAGTAACTTAGGATATTAATTAACAGTTATAAATAAGAAAATCTAACGACTTTATTGTTGTTTGAGCGGATTGTGGGTAAGTATTTTTGTTTATAGTCATATTCTATTAAATTTCTTACTCCTATAACTAAGACAATCAAAATTTCAATTTCATTTCTTCTAGATGTTTTGTAGATTTTAACTTTATTGTTGTACTAAGTGATTTTTGTTATATATAGTTAGCTGTGATTATTTGTTTGTGTTCCTTGACTTATAGGTAGGTATGAGACTGACCACTCATACTGTAAAAGAAAATGTTTCACGTTGCCAATGTCACCCCTGTTTCAGAGAGGTCGGCAAGAGTTGCAGAACTTATGTTCATTTGAGTTTTGGGTTTAAATATTGTAAGTCCACATGCGTCATGTGTAAACGCGAATTTATACATGCCTAATTATGGGAGTGCATTTAATATTATGAATATTGAAATGAAATACATATCTTTGCAACTCAGATTATAGATAGACATTTATTTGTCTTGTCTATCCCTACCTACTCACCATATAACAACAACCCTGTGTGAAGTTCAGTGCTTGGTTGATCTCGAGTCAGAAGAGATGTATCTTGTCTCTTCGACTGCATGTCTAAAATACCAATATGTGCATTAAGGTGGATCGAAATCGTTTTTTTGGGAATTTCGATTTCGCGTTATTGACAAAAGCTGCTCTATATCAATACAAACAATAAATTGTACTACCATTAGGTCGAAATATTTGATCTTATACTGCCCCAAAGACTCGAAAAGTTAATAAAAATCATAAAAACTGCTATATACTTAACTTTTTTTTTTGTTTATTAAAAAAAAAAAATTGAAGTATAATGAAGTTCAAATTTAAGCACAAAGCATGATTTTCTATAAATTATAGAAAAAAGACCCTTTTATGGCAAAAAATTAAAAAATGCCAATCAACAGAAGTCTAGAAAAAAGGGATTTTAAGAGAATTGGTAATCTTTCTTTAAATTGAAAAAAGGCATTATTTGTCGTGATTCCAAGTTTGTTTTAATGAATCCATCTCTTCTGATAAGACCGCAAACAGCAACTGAAGTTTCTGTTACAATTTTTACTAATTTTTCAGTGGCAAACGTGTAGCAAGGAAAACCCAAATGGCTTGAGATTAGTTCGTCAACAAGCAGTGGATTTTCTTAACAACGTGATGTTAATTCACCGTTATTAAATTTTGTGACAGGGGGCTTGGTGACATTATTTTTGTGCCAGTTTGTAAGGTTTTTTATAATTGTTTGCATCAAAATCAAGTTTTGGCCGATCGTAGTTCCTTGATTGTTCCTTGACTTATAGGTTGTTATGCGGCTGACCACCCATACTGTAAAAAAAATTGGTTCACTTTGCCAATGTCACCCCTGTTTCAGGGAAGGACGGCAAGAGTTGCAAGGCTTATGTTCATTTGAGATTGGGTTTTTATATTGTAGGTCCACATGCGGCATGTGTTAGCGCGAAATAATACATATCTGCTTGTGGGAATGCATTTAATATAAATCTTAAATGATATATATCTTTGCAGCTTAGATTAGATTAGATTAGTAGTTCGAATTCTCAAAATTGTTTCCTGTCGCGTTTCAATATTCTTCACAAGGCAAGAACTCATAAAAAGACAAAGCAAGTAAGATGTTTTTTGGATGATTAAAATATACATTTCTCTGTATAACAGGATGTAGTATCTGCTTTAAATTATCTGTCAAATATCGCGACAGCTAGATTGTCTTGTGTAAGTGTCTAGCACCATTAATGCAATGTGGTTAGTTTTGATGTAAGACCACATAAGAGCATCCACTTTCATTATATAATTGATAATATTAACAGCTTGTCAGATGGTTAAAAAAAAAACATAAAGCCGTAGTATTCTGTGAGCCATCTTGAATGCACTAGTTTTCCAGGGTTTCTTTTTAATCAGCTTTGAGAACAATATCCAGACTTTATTGTTATTCTCCGTCCAATAGGTAGATCACATTGGATAGTTAGAAACGAGACTATTGGAAGCTCTTCACAACTTTTTAATACCTTTTCTATGGGTTCAGAGTAACTTCTTGGTCCACTTGTACAACCATCAATATATTTAAATAATTGGCGCGGCAGTTCGTTGGCATGGAGTTGACAAATACACCACTGCAGCGGTTTTACTAGATATTTTAATTTTTTTGAAATAAATTTACCAATTCCATATGTATTAACAATAGTTCTATCACGTCTGATTACAGCAAAAAGGATGACATTGATATCTTTACTGATTAAAATATCCATAATTTTTCTTGTTATTATTGCTGCTTTTTCAGTGCTTAAAGAAATATGACCAATGTACTGTGACCTTGCGTCCTTAAGTAAACTAATATGCTCCTCTTTAATTATGTTTCTCTTATTATCCACCATATTAAAGGTTTTTTTTTCACGTCCATCAAAGTATAAACCCAAATCTTAGTAATCAGAATCAATGGTCACACCGCTGAACTTAGTTCTCTGCTTTTCACGGGCTCTTCTAATTTTATTTTGATAGAAAACTTTGGATGAATTGTTGTCTGAAATAATACCAACGCTTTGTTGCCAAAACAAGAGCAGCTTCAGCCTTATTGGAAATGTCTAATTTATCCACAGGTTTTTCCAGTATGCCAAGGTCAATATTTTTTAATGAATATGAATACGAAGTTTGAGGTAGCGTTCTCTGAAGTGCTAGTTTTTCTATTACTGTTGAGACTGGTTGTTGAGAGACATCAGTTGATAGGTCAGACAGATTGGGCAATAAACTTGTAGCTTTTTCTTCGTATGGTTCATATTTCTGTTTCCGGTTCAGTTTTTTTTTTTTCCCGCAGCAGTTTTCAAATCAACACTCCTTATGATCATTCATCTTTTGGTTCTTTGATCAATCAGAATATTTTTCAGTTATCGGTACTTTAAGATGTTTGGCATAGTTAAATGAAGCCAATCTGTTGCATTAACACGCTGATATATTAAAAATACACTTAAGATCTCTCGTAAATTTTTATGTGCAAAAAATATGAGTAGCGTACAACTATAGTAACATCTCTGAGAGCACCGAATTGGTGACGCGCATCTGCGCGGAGTAACAAAGTTAGGGGGTGCCTCCACCCACCCCTCTCAAATTACAAGATACCAAACACGTAATGATAACTATTTCATTAATTTTAAAGAAAAAAAAATATATTTCGTTTGATTTTATCTAATACTTGATTTTTAAACACAGGGGTAAAAATGAGTAGTTTTATGTCTTTTTGTAATTTTTCTGATGACTTGGGGCAGTATAAATAATTAATATTTTGATAAGATTTTTTTTATATCAGATACTCACCCCATAGAGCAACTATTCTGCACAACGCAATTACGAAAAAATGATTTTTATTTTTTTCCATACATACAGCGATCCACCTTAATGTGCATGAACAAAATCAAATTGCTAAACATATGAATAAATGAAAGTTTTGTTACTACGCAGAAAGTTTTTGTTGGTGTCTGAAATGGGGTGGGGCTTGTTAGTCTCGTGTATGGTAATAAATGCGAACCTGCTCTTTATTATGAAAATGCTGTAGTCATTTTTGTCAAAAGAGAAATTTTATCGAGAATATAAATTATTCAAGCAAAGTGTCGCTCTCCCTCTAAATGTGTCAAAAATACCGATATTATTACATAAAACACGAGTCAATAAAATTATAAAGTATCATCCCTGTGTGCAGAGCTTTCGTAAATGAAAATTAAACTTTTGAACTGCCATTTGTATATAATGTCCTGTTGAGAAAGGGATGAATTTTTAGGCGATCCGCCAACTTTCAGTGGCAGTCCGGCTAAAAGCTCAATTGTCAATGGTCAATTCCACCGCTAGCCAAAATGGGTGCCAGGGTTCAAGGAGGATTAATATGAGAAGTCATTATTTATCACTTTGGATTATACTCGTTTTATTTCCCCGCTCAGTCTACGCAATAAAAGAAATGGAAAAAAAAGAAAAACAAATAAAACCAAGGATTATTATTTCAAATAAGCAATGTTACGTAAACTAATTGATAAAGTTGCCTACATACTGAGTTTTAAATATTTGTTCAAACTCGTCATTTACCTTATACTAAAAGGAAATTAACCGATCTCTTGATTTTGTTCACGATCTGTGCCTTTCCTTTATTGGTAGCAGTGCCATCTAGCAAGGCCAGGAAAACTAACGTGAATTTTATAGTACCATTGAATTTTCCTTGACTTATAGGTAGGTTGGTATGAGGCTGATCACCCAAACTGTAGAAGGATGATTCACTTTGCCAATGTCACCCTGTTTCAGGAAAGGTCGGAAAGAGTTGCAGGGCTTATGTTCATTTCAGATTGGGTTTTTACATATCGCTCCCCCAGTTCTTGTTTAATATGACTTGTTCATGCAGTTGTCTTATAAATCTAATTTTATACAATCTGAGCTAAGAAAAACCGTAAAACTCGATAATGTGAGAGTTGTTTTAAATATTTTTTAAATAAATTTCTTGTTTTCATAAGACCCATTGGCCCAGTACACATGCAAACATTGCTCATGTTAAAAATTTTCAATGGCGTATACGATAAACAAGAACTAAGGCAGCGATATATTGTAGGTCCACATGCGGCATGTGTTACCGCGAACTTATCTGCTGAACGTGTCTGCTTGTGGGAATGCGTTTAATATGAATCTCAAATGATTTATATATTTTTGCAGCTTAGATTTATATTTTAGATATTGAAGGTATATTTATCTAACGATGCAGAATTATGTGAGAACTTAAGCTGGTAATATTATAGATCCCTGATCTGTGACTGCAGGGAAGTCAGGAGCTGTCTAAGCCCGCGGAGAGGCTGTGAATAAAATACAGATTTGGATTTGCATACAACTTGCAGCAGTGAAACAGTTCACGTAAAGAGAAGAAAGAAGGATAAACCAAACTACCAGCGCGGTAAATTGCTAAAAGGGGAAAAACGAATTATTCTACAATTTTACAACCTGCATTCAAAAAGTAAGAGTTTTCAAACACAACTAAGATGCACGTTAAGTTCTTCTTTTACCAGGATGCATATCACATATGGCTTGTCAAACTTTTTAATTTTTACAAGTAAAGGGGGTGGTCTTACACCAACCATCAGCTGTCGGGGAGGATTCCCAGCTCCTGAAGGCGCTGGTTTTCATAAATTGTTCGGGTGAAATATAAAAAAAATGTTGGATGATTTCTTGTGAAAAGAAGTTCATGTTTACTATTAAGAATATAACAACTTATTTCTAGTTAATAATACATTTTAAATAAAGACATCCGCCTAATAAATACATATACGAGTAGCTTGCTTTCTTTTTAAAGGCTTTTCTTTTCCATAAAAGATTTTTTTACATCCAGTTTTTTCTCTCTTCCTCAACTTTTTTTTGCTCGGTTTATTATTCTATATATCCCCCTATAATATAAAATGCAACGGCCTCCCCATACAAAATATCCCCCTATAATATAAAATGCAACGGCCTCCCCATACAAAATAGTTGTGCGTTAATGGCATTCAAACTGAAGAACTCCTGAACAGATGCACGTCATATTCACAACAAATATTGTTCAGGACTTGGGATGTGCTTCCTCATCATTAGTAGATTTTAAATTGTTGTTTTTTAAATAAATAAACATGATCAATCACAACACCTTTTTATGTAAAACCTATGCGAGAAACAAAACTCATTTTGACATTCGAATTTCAAATAAATTGCCAGCACTTCAAAGTTGCCATCGTTGCCATTGCCAAGTCGATTCTTTTTCGGTTGAATTCCGTTGAGTACCTACCTATATTCTTTATTTATTTCAAAATTATACTTCAACCAGTTATAACATGTATTTTTTAGAAATAATGACGATCGATTAGGTCAACTTTTTATATGAAACCGTACTTATTGCGGCATTTAATTTTTTTCAAGTATTATTACAATATACAATCTAAGTTGCATAGACGCATTAACATTTATAATTCATATTCAATGCACTCCTCTTCGGAGACACGAGTGAGTTTGCGCTTACAAATGCTGCATGTGTATTTACAAATAAAAATTTCAGCCTCTCATGACCATAAGCCCTGCAACTTTTGCTGACCTTTTCAGAAACAGGGGACACATTTGTTAAGTGAACCCATTTATGCGATATGGGTGGTAAGCCTCATACTAACCCTTAAGTCAAGGAATTTGAGTTTGAAAAATCCTTAAACAACGGTAATCTTAATTTATAATCTAAAGTTGCAAAAAAAGTTATTTGATGATTCAAATTGAATGCACGCCCACAAACTGGCAAATGTCATTTCACGCTAACATATAGTTGTGGCGCTTGATTTTTTTTAAATATTAGAATATATAATCTAAGTTGCACAGATACAATAACTTTTATAATTCATATTCAATGCATGCCCCCCTGGAGACACGAGTGGGTACGCGCTTATTAATGCTGCATGTGAACTTACAAATTAAAAATAAGGCCTCTAATGAACATAAATCCTGCAACTTTGGCCAACCTTTTCAAAAACAGGGGGAACATTTGTCAAGTGAACCATTTTTTTCGATATGGGTATTCAGGCTCATACTTACCTATAAGTCAAGGATTTAAGTTTGAAAAATCCTTCAACAACGTTAAATTTAATTTATAATCTAAAGTTGCAAAAAAAGTTATTTGATGATTCAAATTGAATGCACGCCCACAAACTGGCAAATGTTTTTTCACGCTAACATATAGTTGTGGCGCTTGATTTTTTTTAATATTAGAATATATAATCTAAGTTGCACAGATACAATAACTTTAATAATTCATATTCGAGACACGAGTGGGTTCGCACTTATAAATGCTGCATGTGAACTTACAAATTAAAATTAAGGCCTCCAATGAACATAAGCCCTGCAACTTTTGCCAACCTTTTCAAAAACAGGGGGAACATTTGTCAAGTGAACCATTTTTTGCGAGATGGGTATTCAGGCTCATACTTACCTATAAGTCAAGGATTTGAGTTTGAAAAATCCTTCAACAACGTTAAATTTAATTTATAATCTAAAGTTGCAAAAAAAGTTATTTGCACGCCCACAAACTGGCAAATGTCATTTCACGCTAACATATAGTTGTGGCACTTGATTTTTTGTAAATATTAGAACATATAATCTAAGTTGCACAGATACAATAACTTTTATAATTCATATTCAATGCATGCCCCCCTGGAGACATGAGTGGGTTCGCGCTTATAAATGCTCCATGTTAACTTACAAATTAAAATTAAGGCCTCTAATGAACATAAGCCCTGCAACTTTTGCCAACCTTTTCAAAAACAGGGGAAACATTTGTCAAGTGAACCATTTTTTGCGATATGGGTATTCAAGCTCATACTTACCTATCCGTCAAGGATTTGAGTTTAAAAAATCCTTCAACAATGTTAAATTTAATTTATAATCTAAAGTTGCAAAAAAAGTTATTTGATGATTCAAATTGAATGCACGCCCACAAACTGGCAAATGTCATTTCACGCTAACATTTAATTGTGGCACTTGATGTTTTTAATTTTAGAATATAAATCTAAGTTGCATACATACATTTTATAATTCATATTCAATGCATGCCCCCAAGCAGACATGAGTGACTTTGCGCTTACAAATGCTGCATGTGTAATTACAAATAAAAATTTCAGCCTCTCATAACCATAAGCCATGCAACTTTTGCCGACCTATTCAGAAACAGGGGGAACATTAGTTAAGTGAACCCATTTATGCGATATGGGTGGTAAGCCTCATACTAACCCTTAGGTCAAGGAATTTGGGTTTGAAAAATCCTTAAACAACGGTTATCTTAATTTATAATCTTAAGTTGCAAAAAGAGTTTTGATGATTCAAATACAATGCACACCCACAAGCTGGCAAATGTTCTTTCACGCTAACATATAATTGTGGCACTTGATGTTTTTAATTTTAGAATATAAATCTAAGTTGCATACATACATTTTATAATTCATATTGAATGCATGCCCCCAAGCAGACATGAGTGAGTTTGCCCGTACAAACGCTGCATGTGTAATTACAAATAAAAATTTCAGCCTCTCTTGACCATAAGCCCATAAGCCATAAGCCCATGACCATAAGCCCTGCAATTTTGCTGACCTTTTCAGGAACAGAGAAACATTCGTTCAGTGAACATTTTTTTAGGTATGGGAGGTCAGCCTCATACCTCATGCTTCATACAAGATACTCAGAACATGAAAGAACTAAATAACCCTTTTACCGCAATTTTTTTTTCAAATTACTTCTTAAAGCATTTAATTACTATGAAGGAGGTGTGAGGAAAAAATATTGCGAAGCCAGACTTACACTGCCCGAAGGGCCTAGCAGACAACCGTGCGCAGCACGGTCAGTCTGCTAGTCACATATATTATTCTTCCTCAGGTTGATCCGTATCTGGATGTTTTGTAAATGTAATTCTGAAATCAATCAACCGCTAATGGCGATGTAGATACTGCACCAATCAGGTTTCCTTGTGAATTGACAAGGGCAATATTGTGTCGTCACCCGGCCGGGTTGCTATGGAAAAGTCGGACAAATATTTTGCTGGAGAGTCACTATCCGAGATCTGTTGCCTTGGTCTGTGGGATCTGGAGCCCATGTCTGCGGTGGGAGAAACGTCCGGAAGCTCCAGCTTCCATAGACCAAGGCAACAGATCCCGAAAAGCAACCCTCCGACATCATCAGTCGGCCGTGTAATCCCACAACTCCTACGAAATATTGTTATTAGTTTCTAAAGATGGCATTCCCATTCCTGCTCGCCGCGAAAATAGTTCCAAATTCTAAATTGCTCACACCTCTTTCAATAAAATTTGTAGCGTCAAATAATGCTTGTTCCTTACACGTTTATTTGAAAGACGTAAAATATTAATGAGTAAAAATAATCATTTATAAATAATTGCTGCCTGATTTTCGTGGTATAGGGCTTTTAAGAAATAAAAATTAACGTGTTTGCATATCAGTCATTAGTTAAAATAAGTATATTAAGAAAGTAAAAGTGTTGTGTGTGGGAAGGGAATTTCTCACAATAATTATTTTCTTTTGTTTGTTACACATTTGAGGAATGTTTTGTGCGTGATGGAAATACGACTTAATCATTGTTGTGAAGGAACCAATTTAAGTCTTGAAAGAGAACTCGCTTTTCATTATTTGGCTTATTTGACTGGCGTGCCAAGCGGGCATCAGACTCCACGATACATATAATATGCAAAAATAATATCTGGTACGTTAAACAAAACGTTCTGTACTATTTGACCTTTTCCTTAGCTATACTGGACACTGATTTAATAATAACAAAACTAATTTTAAACATATCTGACGTATATTTTTATGTGAGAACAATATCTAAAGAAAATAAAAATGAAAACAGGCTCCAGAGATAAATATATAAGAAAATATTTGATATAAGGAAGGCTCTCAAGCTGGTTATTTACTTTATGAAGTGGAATCGCAGCCTCGATATTCAATCAACACTTTATTGGCTTGTTATGCTTGTTACCGTTACTTAGAATTAAAGTATGGAATATAGAAATGATAACAATGGCATGATTTACAAGGCCTTCTCGGTTTCATTTAAATTATTCACGGCCCAACGATTTCTTTCCTGTTGACTGAAAAAACACGCCATAGGACATTATGTATTTTGTATTATGTATTTTGGTTTGTATATATTTACGATTTCCGGCGCGCGAAACCCAACATAAAGTCCAAAAGAAAACTTGGCTATTTTGTTGTTTATTTACAATACATACTAAATATCTAACAGACACCCTTTTAGCCTGGGTCGACTTGATTTTGCCAACAACAACTTGCTTATTTTATTATCGACCTGTGTATGGGAGACATTTTATTATCGACCTGTGTATGGGAGACATTTTATTATCGACCTGTGTATGGGAGACATTTTATTATCGACCTGTGTATGGGAGACATTTTATTATCGACCTGTGTATGGGAGACATTTTATTATCGACCTGTGTATGGGAGACATTTTATTATCGACCTGTGTATGGGAGACATTTTATTATCGACCTGTGTATGGGAGACATTTTATTATCGACCTGTGTATGGGAGACATTTTATTATCGACCTGTGTATGGGAGACATTTTATTATCGACCTGTGTATGGGAGACATTTTATTATCGACCTGTGTATGGGAGACATTTTATTATCGACCTGTGTATGGGAGACATTTTATTATCGACCTGTGTATGGGAGACATTTTATTATCGACCTGTGTATGGGAGACATTTTATTATCGACCTGTGTATGGGAGACATTTTATTATCGACCTGTGTATGGGAGACATTTTATTATCGACCTGTGTATGGGAGACATTTTATTATCGACCTGTGTATGGGAGACATTTTATTATCGACCTGTGTATGGGAGACATTTTATTATCGACCTGTGTATGGGAGACATTTTATTATCGACCTGTGTATGGGAGACATTTTATTATAGACCTGTGTATGGGAGACATTTTATTATCGACCTGTGTATGGGAGACATTTTATTATCGACCTGTGTATGGGAGACATTTTATTATCGACCTGTGTATGGGAGACATTTTATTATCGACCTGTGTATGGGAGACATTTTATTATCGACCTGTGTATGGGAGACATTTTATTATCGACCTGTGTATGGGAGACATTTTATTATCGACTTGTGTATGGGAGACATTTTATTATCGACCTGTGTATGGGAGACATTTTATTATCGACCTGTGTATGGGAGACATTTTATTATCGACCTGTGTATGGGAGACATTTTATTATCGACCTGTGTATGGGAGACATTTTATTATCGACCTGTGTATGGGAGACATTTTATCGAATAACCAACTAACTATTCAGTTATTTTATTCACAAACATGCGCAATTAAATCCTTTTACTTTTTCCTTGCTTCTCCTTATGATGAATAACCATGACTATATCCTTACAATGACTTCACTGTGTAGATTTGCTACATTTTATCAGCGCTATGGCGGGCCAAGATGGAGATTTTGACGAGTTTGAAAAACAACGATGGTTCGAGTCCTGTCGGGCCCTTGACGACAGCTTTGACCCTGAGTGAACAGGTCTCATTGGGTAATTGATAATATAATATCATTTGCAAAAACAAGTAGGTAAATGGCATTTTTCTTCACAAACTTATTAATAATAATAAAAACGTAACATTTTGTTTCAGTGCCAATATTACTACAAGTTATGTAAATGATGAAGCAGAGAGCACCTTGGAGTTGTTGCTGCGTATTGGTATCTCGGTGGGAACAAGTCGTCCAAGTCTCAGCAGAACCCTTTTTAAGAAACTGGTTCACTACCTCCGCATGTACCTACACAGCTATTGGATTCCAATAATTTTTATTGCACGGAGAGAGGGAGCTAGTTTTTATGAATTATTCAAGCCAAAACATCCCGACGGTCCGTGGACCAAATCCGCCTCGAAACCTTTGAAACAACTGTAAATAATATCCATAAAATGTAACGAGTATCACTTACCAATCCCAAACAGTTTCTTTTGTGGATTGTGGTTTGAGAAAAAATGGCATCTTTTTTAAAAAGGAATATTATAAAGATTTGTTTTTCTTGCTTTATGTTTTTCTGCTTCACGCTATTTTAATATAATTTTTCATCGGATGTGATTTCGAAAGATTTTATTTTTGTTTGAATCGAATAAATACAAAAATAATTAACGTTTTCCTTCTTATAAATTGAAATAAAATTTACTCACAGCTTTAATAAATAAGTAAAACTGTAGATGTTCTACACGTTTCAAAAATTAACGGATATTGAAACACAAACACTTGTATGGCTATTTAAAAATGGCTCGTGCAACGTCATCCCTAATATTTATGAATCTTTTTAAGATTTCGTATTATACCTAAGTATAAGGAACAGAACAAAAACAATGTGTTTTTTTGCCTTCATATAATATCAATATTTATATTTTAGAATATTTTAACTGTGCCACATGTTTATATTTAGACAAAACTAAGAAATATGTATAAAACATAGAGGGGTTAGGCATAGAAATATAATTAAAACCTGACCGGGAAGGTTTAGTAAAATTGAGAAGGAAATAACAGAGGAACTATAAAAAAATGTGGGAAGAAGTTCATAGATGAACATTTATATTGTTATTATAGGCAACTGTGGAGCAATTCAGCAACTTCAACCTCGCGCGGACAAACACTGAGGTCAGCTGCATAAAGAAGCAGCTGCCAGGACATCCCTGCAAGAAGGCCCGTAATATTTTTGGAGACAGAGTATTCAAGGCGACCGCTTCAATGACTTGGAATGCTATTTCCACCTCACTGAGTGAACTGAATTTGGAGAGACTGAATTAAGGTTGTGTTTGGAGAGACTGTTCAAATACGTCTCAAGACTCACCTCTTCGTCCAAAAATATTGGCCAAGCATCTGTGCAATGACAAACAGTCATAAAAGGTGCTTTATAATTTGTGTACATCATCATTCATCAGTTAGGCTTTTCTGTAACGGAATAAGTCGTGTCCTCGCCACCAGTCGAGTCGTTAGGCACATACAACAATACAAATATACATGAATAGAGAGGAGAAAGCAAGGATAGGAAGAAGTGGAAGCAACTTGGCAGACTCTCTGGTAAACTACCAACGTAAGTATATGCAACTGCATATACTGGTAAAGTCTTGATGTTGTGCGTTCAGGGCTCACTCCTCGTAGTCCTTGGGGTCGAAGGGGAACGCGTCTATGAAGAGTTTGGGCAGGGTGGGTATCTTGGAGCCCACGTAGCCGTGCATGATGGGCTGGCCGCGCTGGTTGGAGAACCGGCACTCTACAGCTGCCAGGTCCTTGCGCATGCTCAGCATCTCCGTGCTCACCATGATCATGTCTCCCGCGCATGCAGGCAACAGGAACCTAAACAACATCCGATAAGTGCATTCTTAGCTTGATAATCGAAATGGAAGAAGAAATTGAAAACTTGTGTCACTGTGGTATCAGCTACAAGCAAAGATGAACATACAATAAATAAAAAAGGTTCTAATGCTTAGTAAAAAAGGATTATGCTGGAGGTAATGTATTCAGCTAAAATCATTAAAATACCTAGTAATCACGTAACAGATCCAATATTAGAAAGCAGAAAGATCGATTCATGGCGTAGCAGAAAAAATGTCATTGATTTTTTATAAAAAGGATTGTCATTTAGGGGAAACCATTATCGGTTTTTATCAAACACAGGTCACAATGATTCATCCTGCTCCACAGCAATGTGCTGTTTGGTGACGACCAAACTTGTAGAGTGCTCTTGAGGGAGTCCTGCTCTTCAATTACAAAAAGTCGGTGTAGGCTACTATTGTTGTTTAGTGATATTGCTCCTTGACTTTTAGGTTGGTATGCGGCTGATCACCCATGCTGTAGAAAATGGTTCACTTTGCCAATGTCACCCCTGTTTCAGGGAAGGTCGGCAGGAGTTGTAGGGTGTATGTTCATTTGAGATTCGGGTTTTTATATTGTAGGACTATTCGGCATGTTTAAGCGCGAACTTTAACATGTCTGTTTTGTGGAAATGCATATATTGTGAATTTCTAATGTCACTTATATTTTGCAACTTAGATTAGATTAGATTAGTGGCGCGCACTCACGACATGTTGACGTTGGTGGTCCAGGCCCAGTGCCCCTTGGGGTGGTGCAGGATGCTGAACACCGCCGCCACGTCCAGCACAGAGGCCATGAAGCCGCCCTGCAGAAAGCCGCCCACGTTGCACATCTCGGGGGTGACGAGGAAGCTGGCGCGCATGTTGCCCTGATCTATGGACAAGATCTTTAGCTGGAAACCCAAAGCAAGCAACAAAATAAGCGAGAACAACTCCAGAACCGTTAAGCTGGGGGCAGCTGGTATTAAATGATGGGAAGATAAGCAGAAAAATAATAAATAAATAAATTGAACAGGGAACTGAACTCGACTTTCTTGCTACAGTAAACGCAAAAAACACAACTAAGCTAAACATATAGTGTAACTTCTTGCCGCGTTATCCCCGAAGGGGTCGCATGTGGCGAGTTGAACCTATTTATTTATTACAGGTAAGGGGGCCGGCCTTACGCCAACCACTTCAGTTGAAGTGGAGGTTTCCCAGCTCCCGAGAGTGCTGGTACTCATTTCTTGTCTGAAATGAGTACCTTGAAGAGAAGGCTGAGTAAACCTTGCCGGTATTTTATTTTGGGGTTTGAAATAAACACCGAAATGGGAAATCATTTCTGACACCCTCGGTGGGATTCGAACCCGAGCTTTAGGCATGGAATGCAAGCACTCTACCACCTGAGCTATTGACCGGACTACAGTGAAACCATAAAAGGTGTTTGTTAAGCTATTTCTGTATCTATCTTAGTAGCTTGGATAATTTTAACACATAAATATGCATAAGCATTTAAAATTTATTTTTGATTTAATACAAATAACAAGTTGATCACTGTAACCTGTAATTTTTCACTTTTTATAAAATTCAAGATGGCTCCCGAGCAGCTAAAAAATGTTAACAAGATTTAGTGCATAATTTACTATATATTTTCTGTCTTCGTCGCTGTAATAGTGCTATGACACAATTCCAACCATTGCGTGATAATGTTTTTTGTAGGCTTTCATTCAGAAAAAAAAAACACTTGAAAATATCTTGGCAGTGTATGGGGTTACATATTAAAAGTAAAATGAAAAATAATATTAAATACCTACGTTTCTTAGTCATCACTTTTTGCACAAAATTAATAATATTAAAAAATAATTCTCGAAAGTGAACGGCTTTAAACAAAACATGATTTTCTACAATAAGTTCCGCACGTGAATTAGCATCAACAATAAAGTGTTGTCACCTGACCGGGTTGCTAAGGAAAGGTTGCTTTTGTTATTGTTTGCTAAGTAACAGTTGCTGTTAAAGTTTGTATCATAGTGTCAGCCAGAGAATTTCGAGGCAATTAGTTGGGTGCTTAGAAGAGACAGTGATTTTGCTGTCTACAAGGTCTTGCGAATGAAAGATTAAGGAATCAGCTGGGTCGACCTTCAGCAACGTGGCTCTTTACACTCAAGTTCACCTGAAATTGCTTCAACTAAATCTATCTAAGTCTAAGTTGCAAAGATATGTATCATTTGAGATTCATATAAAATGCATTCCCACAAGCAGACACGCATAATTTCGCGCTCACACATGCCGCATGTGGACCTACAGGATAAAAAACCCAATCTCAAATGAATTTAAGCCCTCAGTTGGTAGAGTGCTTGCATTCCATGCCGTGAGCTCGGGTTCGAATCCCACCAAGCGCGAGGGTGTCAGAAATGATTTCCCGTTTCGGTGTTTATTTCAAACCTCAAAATAAAATACCGGCAAGGTTTACTCAGCCTTCACAAGAAATGAGTACCAGCACTCTCGAGAGCTGGGGAACCCCCACTTCAACTGAAGTGGTTGGCGTAAGGCCGGCCCCCTTACCTGTAAAAATAAATAGGTTCAACTCGCCACATGCGACCCCTTCGAGGATAACGCGGCAAGAAGTTACACTATATGTGTAGCTTAGTTGCGTTTTTTTTTTGCGTGCACTGAAACGACACCTTTATAAAATATCTCATTCATGATTGGGAGGGCCCTTGAGGTGTGACACACACAAAAACGGCGCTCTTTTGTCATGTACAAAACAAAAATAAATAAATCATCCTCATATATATATATAACTCTGGCCGACCTTCCCTGACACAGGGGTGACATTGGCAAAGTGAACGATTTTTTACAGTATGGGTGGTCAGCCTCATACCAACCTATAAGTTAAGGAATCTCCAACAACACAGAAAATTGACCCAAGATGAAAAGGCCTGTAATAAACTTGATATATACTCGTAATATATAAAATTGTGAAGTTTCATTACAACAAAACTCACCTTTCTGTGAATTTCGGCATCGAAGCGTTTACTGGATCCTTTGTATGCCTCCAACGCCTCAAATAAAGCAGTTGAGCGCTTAACAGCAGCGGCCATTGCAGAATATTTGTATCACTGAAGAGAATCTATACGCGTTTGGAGTACTGGGAGCTCGTGTGACATTCTAAATATATTTTTTTAAGTACACTTATTATATACTTTTTATATAAATAAATTACGGTGACCATGCATACAAACAATGCATGCTAATTGCTTTTTAAGAACTGTACCCGTCGTACGAGTTTTTTTACAATACTCGAAGTATTGAGTATTCGAGAAAAATGTATGTGAACTTGAAAAGCACCTCTGGCGAAACAAGTTTAGAAACTTGTTTCGCCAGAGGTGCTTTTCAAGGTCACATACATTTTTCTCGAATACTCAATACTTCGAGTTTTGTGAAAAAACTCGTACTACAGGTACACTATTCGTAAAAACTTATTTAAACAATAAATTTTGTTAAAGCAATTACAGAACCATTTACTACAATGTGTTTTTGTGTGTTAAGCAATCTACCCTTTCGACTTTTCAAATTTGTTTGAAATTTGGTATCAATACTCTTACACTTAATTTTTTTTTTTTAGACGAGCTCATTTTTTGTTCTGAGAATTATTGTCAACGTTAAAACTTTGGACTATGAAATTTCCACGTCGGGGTGATGAAGATAAGACAACAATGTTGCCATCATACATAGAACATGTTTTTATTTTGCCTTTCACGTTCAATGCTAGAAATATTTTTTACTATCGTTAAAATAAACAGTTTTGTGTCACTTCTCAATGTCATGTTTAATGGAAGATGCAAAGATATCGCACGCTTAATCATAAAGAGAAATAACTAAAAAAATAAGAATGTTGGGAAATCACGTTTAAAGTTCAGACAACCAGTACAAGTTGAATGTGATGAAAAAGGCGACCGATGTTTTATCTCGGTCATATTCGTCCAAATTGAACGGCTGTCGCATTCTACCTATTCCTCTCGCATTGTTCTTGCGTTTTATTACAAAATCTCGATTTTCCCAATTTTTGAGTTATTTCTCTTTATTATTAAGCGTGCGATATTATTATTTATTAACATTTAAGGCTTATATTAAATGCATGCCCACAAAAAGATACATGTAATTTTAAGGGTAATTCTGTTGACGCGGTGAAATTCCATTGTATTTTTTTAATTAAGTCTCTTTTATTTATGTTTTTGCTATACAGTAATAATTATTTTCCTGAAGATGCCTCATCCGGCGAAAACGTCTGAGCAAAAAAATGAATAAAAAAGAGCTACAACTTTGTGTTTGTGTGAATTTATTAAAAAAATATACGTGTAAGCTCGCGCTTACAAATCCTGTATGTTTACTTACAAATTAAAACCCAAATATAAATGAACATAAACCCTGCAAATTTTGCGGACCTTCCGTGAAACAGGGGTGACATTGGTAAAGTGAACCATTTTTTACAGTATGGGGGTCAGCCTCATACTAACCTTTAAGTCAAGGATATTTTTCACATTCACATTGTTCAGCGGGTGGATCAAAACCTGTAAAGTATATCGCTGTTATTGTGTAAATATTTCAGTACTAAATATTTACACAGTTAAATTAGTTATCGATATTTTTATGGAAAAATTAATTTGGAATCATGTTGTTGATTTTTGTAGCGACCTACAAATTAGTCTGCTGGAGTTACTTTGAGCTTCCTGTATTCCATTTCAGGCCGCTCACAGTTCGTTACTCCAGATATGAAAAAGCGCCGCGCTTCGAACTTCCCCACTACTAACGTGTTTTCCTTTTTACGATATAAACCTAACCTCACATGAAAATAAACCTTCCAACTTCTGCCGATTTTCCCTGCAAACGGGTGGCATTGGAAATGTGAACCAATTTTAGACAAAATGGGGGGTCAGCCTCATACCAACCTATTAGTTTTGTTAGTATTAGTGAGGAAGCAACAAGGAACATCAAAGACTTACTTACATTACTTAGTAGGAGGTAGGTACCTACTAGGGAATGCAATCTCGTTCTCGCGAGATCTCGTCCATATTTTACGAGACTCTTCAATTCTCGTTCAATTTTTGTACGAGATCTCGCGAGATTGCGAGATTGAGTGGCGCAGCAAAATCGGTGTGTGTATCGTAGCGCGGTTGCGCGCGAACTGCTCTGCGCATGCTGTAGGCACTACTTGTGGCTACAAGAATCGTTGACACTGTTGACAGCATTGAAAAAGCCCAATCGTTCAACAAATTCTGCAAATTCATTGGAGATACTCATTAAAAAAGAGATGAATTTGTATGAAGCTGGAGGGGTTAAAGGTGAACTCCTTCAGTGTGTACACAACTGTTTGTCGACTGTGGTTCCGACTAGTGTAGAGGCAGAAAGAGCATTTTCGGCCGCGGGGTACTTGGCCTGTAAAATCAGGAGTCGTCTATCAGATGAAACCCTTGATATATGCTGTGTTTTTTGAGAAGCCACTTTCAAAAATAACTTATCCTTTTCATAACACTGTTTAGTAATACTTACATATCCTTATAAATTACAAATGCTGCATAAAGCTGAATAAGTGTTACATTTCGAATTATTTCGAAGTGTTTTTTTGTTTTGGTTTGAGTTTTTTGTTCATAATACTGCAGAAGCCTGATTTATTTCGAAGTTTTTTTTATTTTTATTTTAAGTTTTTTGTTCATAATACTGCAGAAGGATAATTTTTGTTATATTTCGAAGTGTTCTTTTTGTTTTATTTTGAGTTTTTTGTTCTTAGCACTGCAGAAGGCTGCTCTTTGTTATATTTTTTTTGTTATATACTTATATCTTATATATTGAAAATCAATGAACGGAATTAATAGTATAAGCGAATGTTTTTAGTAAAAATACCCAATTGGGCGAGATCTCGGAAATCTCATAATCTCGCGAGACTGGCTTTACGGTCTCGCGAGATCTCAGCTAGGTTTAAATTCTCGCGAGATTGCATTCCCTAGTACCTACTCTTTATGATCGGTTTAACAAAAACCGCAGTCTTTTCTTTCATCTCTCCCTGCCTAAGCTTGTTCTTTACCATGGGGGCCGCAACCCAAATAGCCCTGTCCCCAAAATTAGTGCGTGTTGGAATGTGGGGTCTAATCGATCCCAAATTTTCCGTCGCTGCTGATCTGTCTCCCTCCCTGCAGGGAGAAGTGACGTCTCTGAGCGCTCCACAGACCATCAGTCAAACAGCAGCTAAGGACTCCGAGAAGTGGAGCCGACTTGATTAACAATGAAGCAATAGAAATGTATTGCGACATCACACATCAAATATTTGATTAAAAAATATATATATATGAACACTTAATTAAAAAAAGTTTGTTTTATTCCACTGCGAGTATTTATTTTTGAAAAAACGTTTTCGGAGATCATTCTCTATGTAAAAAATATTTATGTACATTAAAGTTATCGATATTCTTTTTTGGTAAAAACAAATTTTAAATCATGCGTTTATTTTAAGTTGAGACCTACAAATGAGTCTGCTTGAGTTATTTTGTACTTCATGATTTCATTTAAGCCCGCTCACATTAACTCCAGAAATGAAAAAGCGCCGCGCCTCGGACTTCCCCGCTACTAACATGGTTTTCCTTATTTCTCTGTACTGGAGCACACCGCGTGCCTTTTACGACCCAGCTCCCTCCCGCGTAATCGACTTTCAGCTTTTCTTACTAAATTCCAAAATTCGACGTTAGCTTCCCCAAATCTATAAAATTAAAAATAGGTTTCGCTTTTTCATGTAATGAGAAAAATTTTCAAGGATCACACATAAAGGCAAAATGTAAAAGTACCTATTTATAATTTAAAAATGAAATTTTGAGTCCTTTTTTATTGATTGTAGAGACATTAACTTTGTAATCGTTCATCATTAAGGATAAAACAAAAAACAGCTTTGTTTTCGAATACGTGAGTACATTAATTTTTATACCACAACCGATTTCGCATCATCGGGTGGATCAATTAACACCATCATCAATTATAACTAATAGTATTAATTGATCCCCCTGACGATGCAAACGGATGTTTGCGAAACCGGTTGAGGTATAAAAATTAATATACCGAAAACAAAGCTGTTTTTCTTTTATCCTTGTAAGTCCTTATTTGTTTTACGAAAAATAATTTCGTCGAAGTGGTTTTCGAATCCATCAAAATAGGATTCGCATCATCGCCTTTTCAAACATTTATTTAATAAGGGTTATTGTAATAACATTTAATATCAAAATTTGATTTCATCTTAAAGATAATTGAAAAATTAATTCCAAGAAAAAGTACAAAAACACACGGTGTTATCTGTTCCTAGAAATAATTCTGTGCCTCTTGTAAAAAGTGATACAACTCAAAAATCATCATTTTACAGGAGAGCAAAAACAAGATTTTAAAAATTCTAATTCATGAACTAAGTGGGCTAGGTTACACATTAGTACATTATTTTGTAGATAAAAACATTCACTCTCTCTGTGCATTTCCATTTTTATGGTTGCTATTATAGTTTTAAAATAATATTGTGATGTTTTTGGGTTCGAAAAGTCTCTAAATTAAAACATACAGGTCTTCTTTCAGAATTTTTATTTGCACTTAATTTATTTTTACAATTTCTATTTATTATTAACACCTTTGGTAACACAAATTTATTTTCACAGTTCAGTATCGCTTACACTTCTTCAAATCAAAGGCAACTATCTTCCTCTCTTAGCGCACTCAATTCTACGCCTTATATACTTCACAGACAGAACTCTCCAGTGACTAATTTTGCCAGCACATTCGCGAACATTCTACGAACTTCAAGAATACAAAAGGATCATTTAATTTTTTAGGGCTATAATTATTGCTACCTACGGTGTATACCTATATTAATCTACTTTTTTTTTTTTTTTAAATAGATTTGTGAAGAGGAATGCAATTCACCAACCTATTCTGCCTGGCCAGAAACAGGTATTAATATCATTATTTAATAATTCATTATTGTTTATTATTAATGAATTATTAAATAATAATTACCCAATAACATCTGTTGAACCAGGGTCAAAGTTAAAGTCAAGTGACCCAAGTGGGGATCGAACCAACGTTGTTCCATTCGAAACACGCTAGAAAGATCAGCCCTCTTGGCCCCCGCGGCTATAACCCCGACTTTTGACATAATACTATAATAACTATCACTACCTACGATGTACACCTATATTAATCTACTATTTACATTACAATATATTAAACTTTGTCAGTTTTACCTTTTTTTGCCTGTACTTGTATCATTTATTACGTGATCAATGATACAAGTCGAGTTAAATTGTATTGCACCTATAAGTTGTCTTTGTGTAAAGTGATACACAAAAAGTTTTAAAATTTAAAAACTCATAAGATAATGTTCCTAACAGAATTTTGCCCAAACTAATTATAAAAATACTATCGCAAAGACACAATGGTTGTACTGAAAATAGTGGTATTTTCAAAATTTACCTGAATCGTAACGCTTGGCTAAAATTCCAGTCAAAAATTGGTGTAAAGTGATATAATGATTTTAAATTATGATTACGGTCGTTAGACATTTTATAGAATGAAAAAAAACGGATTTTACTGACCGTGCAAAAGAGAAGAACGATTTGCTCTACGTTTCGTCGGAGTCGTGGTTCTTCTTTGTAGAAGAGACACGCTCCTGAGGACGTCGGATATGACTCCGACGAAACGTAGATAAAATCGTTCTTCTCTTTTGCAGGGTCAGTAAAATCCGTTTTTTTTTCATTCTATAAAGTGATATAAGTCGAGATGTATCAATATTCACGATAGATTTGTAAACAAACAATGTGTGGAGCAATTACTAAAAGGGGTACAACTTGACTAAATAAATCAATTTTCACGTTTTTTTGCCAAAATCCTGCCAATTATTATTTATCCTAAACTATAGCAGATAGAAGAATGTAAGTAATACCAAAAAATCGCTAATTTTTTTTCTGATTATTTCTGATTATTTTTATGTAAAAATCTCAAAAAGGGTATAACTCGAGTTGTATCACTTTTCACAGGAGGCACTGAATTAACATTATTCTATTACATTTAAATAAATAAAGCGTATGAACTTGTTTTTGCGAAATTACTTTGAATGTTGATGATATAGAAAAAAATACATTTCGTTTTATCTTTCGTATTATTATACCAAACAGATTGGTTTTTATATTGTAGGTCCACATGCGCCATGTGTGAGCGCGAAATTATGCGTGTCTACTTGTGAGAATGCATTAAATGTGAATCTCAAATGATGCATATCTTTGCAACTTAGATTTAGATTTAGGATAACTAAGAAATCTCGATTATATCATAGAAGTTATTGAGTCAAAGAAAGTTTTCTTGACATATCTGATTCCATTATTTAATTGACATTTATAGCTGTTACTGAAGGCACTTTTTTGTAATGTCCAAGGGTTGCTTTTCTCATTAAAATTTGAAGTTAGTTGAGTTCAAAAATGAAGAAATACTGTAATCTTAACTTCATTACTGTTCCAGCATTCCTCTGTGAGCTGAGAGCACTGTCGTTGTGTCTTTGAGCTCGTTGGTTCGGGTCCACATCCAGACTAGTGTTTGCTAATTCCTTCTACTGCAGCATTTCTCCTCGCAATCTTTACCTCCGCCATACATCAGCATTAACTTTACCATAAATGGAATTGGATTTCCTCCACAGAACTGCAAGTGTAATTTTCTTTTTGAATCAGAAATGCCCGAGAATGCCGTGCACGCAACTTATTCAATGTTGCGGAATGCAATAGTTGGATTATTCAAGATGAAGTAGTTGCAATGAATATGTCGGTGTTATAGCCGCGGGGATCAAGACAGGTTATTTGGAACCGGATAACGCTGGTTCGAATCCCGCGACGATAACTTCGACCCTGGTTCAACAGATGCCGTTGCATGCACACAAGCTTCTGCTTTCGCATGAAGACAACTGGCCAGGTAAAATAGGTTGGTGGATTGCATTCCTTTCCACAAATCTATTTAAAAAAAAAAAAAAAAAAAAAAGGAATAACGATTAGCGGATCCGCTTTACATGGAAAACATCTTGGCGCTTTTATGCTTTTCGAAAAATGAGAACATTGAAATACATATAAGGATTATGTTTTCATTTGGTGACTGTTGTTTTTGTTTGAATCACACGTCAAGTGCCCCCTGTGAGCTTGGTTGTTTCTAAAGAAACCGGCAAATCTCAATAAATACCAATCTACTGTAAGGTTGCATGTATCTTTGTTACAAACTAAAGTCTTCAAATAAAAAAATTAACGATTGTGTTTTGTGCAGTAAATGACATCGTAACCATCTGATGTGTAAAAGAAAATGCGTAGGTACTATATTGAGGTGTGATGCTTGGTCGCCAACTACCCATTTGAATAAGTTTCCGTTGCTGCATGCCAAAAGTAAATTCTAAACGAGAAATAAGTCCGGTCCATAGCTCAGGTGGTAGAGTGCTTGCATTCCATGCCGAAAGCTCGGGTTCGAATCCCACCGAGGGTGTCAAAAATGATTTCCCGTTTCGGTGTTTATTTCAAACCTCAAAATAAAATACCGGCAAGGTTTACTCAGCCTTCACAAGAAATGAGTACCAGCACTCTCGGGAGCTGGGAAACCTCCACTTCAACTGAAGTGGTTAGCGTAAGGCCGGCCCCCTTACCTGTAAAAATAAAAAGGTTCAACTCGCCACATGCGACCCCTTCGGGGATAACGCGGCAAGAAGTTACACTATATGTGTAGCTTAGTTGCGTTAGTTGCGTTTAAATCGTTGTCTTCAAGAACAAGGGGAGGACACTGTGCCGAGGTTTTGGTCACTTTTGAGGGAACGGCGATAAAGTTAAAGTAACAGTTGAATTTGCTACAGTCATAAGTTATTTTATGAAATTATTCGACATTGTTGGCTGTATAACTTGATGGTGAATTCTTTAATAAACGGCCAAGTCTTGAGTGTTTCCCGATACCCCACGGTCCTGAGGTCTGGTGATGGGGAGGTGAGGTGAGGTGAGGTGAGTGAGGAGAGGGAGGAGTTTATAATTTGATCGTCACCAGGTCCACCGTGAGCCTACACGAGGTTATCATCAACACAATACAAGCGACTACAAGAGAGCTTCTATTAAGATGCTGAGGTTTACAGCGCCGGCTTCACGCAGTGACAGGCTGAGAGTAGAAAAGTTGCTGGGGCCCTAAATAAGACACGCGACGCGAAGTCACGTACCTACACCTGAATTTCCCTTTTATCGTATGCAGTCTACGAGTATACTCAGTATAGTTGTGTCATCATAATATGACTATGGAAACCTAGCAAACATTTTACACTTAATTTGATATTTACTTTCTTTCTATAGCTGAAGGCTATAAAGAAAGTATTGATTTGGTGTGAAAATTTGTTTTCGAGGTTTTCACGGAAATAAGTTGTCCTGGTGCAGGATATGCCAAAAAACACTATCTTTGAAAAACGTCCGGCTGTATGTATGTGTGTGTGTGTGTGTGTGTGTGTGTGTGTGTGTGTGTGTGTGTGTGTGTGTGTGTGTGTGTGTGTGTGTGTGTGTGTGTGTGTGTGTGTGTGTGTGTGTGTGTGTGTGTATGTGTGTATGTGTGTGCGCGTGTGTGTGTGTGTGTGTGTGTGTGTGTGTGTGTGTGTGTGTGTATGTGTGTATGTGTGTGTGCGCGTGTGTGTGTGTGTGTGTGTGTGTGTGTGTGTGTGTGTGTATGTATGTGTGTCAATTTCCAAAGTATAAGACCTAGAGATACCAAAGTTTGGTTACTCAACTTTTTTGGACATGTATTAAGTATGAATAACATAGCATTACACCAACTTGAAAATTGAAGATGGCTGCCATACAAAAAAAACATAAAATTCCACTTTTCTCAAAAACGGCTCCAAGAATTTTTCTTAAGTTTTCAGAGCTGTAATTAATTATTTTTTAACTTAATAAATTAGGAATGGCAACACTCTTGCTAATCTGTGTTTTATATCCTCGCAAGTCAAAGAGTTAACAAAAATATAATGTTCTACAATAATATAGACAACAAAATTTATATTATATTATAGACAACAACAAAAAATTTTTTTTGAAAAATAAATATACTTAAAGCACCGTTTACACGACCTGAAATTTTAAATCGAAAATATTACAAAAACCCATTAAAATGCAAGATATTTAAATTTGTTTTAGATTTGATAGAAAGAAAAAGTATATCACTTTAATTCGTAATCATCAGTCATCATTTTTTAAACCGCTAAGTGGAGTTCCTCAAGGATCTTATCTGGGTCCATTGCTTTTTTTAATATTTATTAATGACATAACTAATGTTTTACATGATTGTCAAGTCCTTATGTTTGCTGATGATTTGAAGATTTTTAATACTACATTTTGTATTGTTTGTGTATTAACACTATGAAAATTCATATTGTTTAATTTATAATTTTTTGAATGAATTCAAACAAAACACTGTTTATTTTCACAATAAAATTTATTTAAAAAGATTAAAATCTTTAAAACAAATTACAAACGTTTTCGACCTAGTAGGTCATCATCAGATGTAGTATTCTTGTTTAAAATAAATAAATAAATTACGGGCCCTGTCGGCTAACCGCTACAGCAGCTGAGAGTCCGGCACTACAGGCCAAGTGCCCGAGGCGCTGGAAGCACTTCGAGAAAGTTCGGCAGTCAGCCAACAAGTCCGGCAAGTTCCGTAATGGCGGGCCTGCCTCTGCGCAGCCCATACAAAGCAGGCCTGTCTGTGGCATGGGCAGAGGACGTGAAGGTGAAGGGAACCCAGAAAAACATTAGTAAGGAAGGGAGCATATTCTCATGATTATAAGTAGGTACCATAAATAATGATTAGTTGTTAGGTCTAATCTAAATCTAATCTAAATCTAAGCTGCAAAGATATGTATTATTTGAGATTCATGTTAAATGCATTCCCACAAGCAGACACACATAATTTTGCGCTTACACATGCCGCATGTGGACCTACAATATTAAAAACCCAATCTCAAATGAACATAAGCCCTGCAACTCTTGCCGACCTTCCCTGAAGCAGGGGTGACATTGGCAAAGTGAACCATTTTTTACAGTATACCAACCGCAGCATCATACCAGCCGCATACCAACCTATCAGTCAAGGAAGTAGAACTAATAAAACACTGAATATACTAGAATGGACCTACCTAAGGTTTTCACCAACATCTGGAAGCAAGCGGTGTCGACCTCTCAGGCAACAAAAAACACTTATAAATGGAAGCATGTTACTTGAGAGACCCAGAGCTCACCCAAGTCAGCGCGATATTCAAGAACTGCACTGTTTTGTTTGTACTTTAAATGGGCCTACATGTATAAAAATATGCTACGTCGCGGTATCCGTGCATTTTTTGATTATTAAAACCTTATTACATGACAGTCAAAGCCACTTGTTTGTACGAAGTAAGATTGCAATGCCTGAAGCTTCTTTGCCTTGGTTTACAACATCTGGTTTTCTTAAAAACAGGTGTCTCCTCCGAACTAACCTCCTCGAAGTGGACTCCCACTTTTATTTTAGGTAAATGACGTCTGCTAGAAGGTTTTCTTGCAGAGCTGAATCAACAGGAAGGGTCTTGTGATTAGGTTTTTTAAGAAACAAAAAATAAACTTCCTTTTTAATGAATCTCCTATTTCCTTCCAACTTTTTTTACTTAGGAAAAAACAGTTCCAGTGAAATATATCGTAAAAGTAGTTAATTGACAGTTTAAAGAGTTGTGAATTTTTCAGGCTCCTGATTACGTTTGGCTTTGTTTGATGTGTAATAAAGCATACAAATAATGGTATGGTGTGTAATAAAAAATGATGGTATGGTGTGTAATAAAGCATACAAATGATGGTATGGTGTGTAATAAAGCATACAAATGATGGTATGGTGTGTAATAAAGCATACAAATGATGGTATGGTGTGTAATAATGCATACAAATGATGGTATGGTGTGTAATAAAGCATACAAATGATGGTATGGTGTGTAATAAAGCATACAAATGATGGTATGATTTGAATAAAATTTAGTTTGGTTAATATTGTGTGAAATTATCTACTGCGCAAAAAAAAAATCACGAAACAATCTGCTTTTACTTTTCAATAAGTTATATTTCCCAAAAGCACAAAGTTGGGAGAGGCGGGAGTTAATATGATTGTCTGGAATAATTACTTGATTAAGTTAGTTTTCTCTGGCAGGCAGCGTAATGGTATTGGCCCGCCCTGCGCACATTGATATCATAAGCCAGGAGGGCCAACAGCAGAAAACAATCACGAGCCAGATAATGCCTTCTGGCTTTAATCAAACTAATATTAATCGAAAAGGGAGTGCGGTGGATCTTTTGCGAGAAAAACCTTAGTTTGGGGGTAACATTATTGGAATACTCTCACAGGTCGTTGTAGGGGCGTAGGACTTCCAAAAATAGAAAAAAGGATCGCTTTTACTCGCATTTGAGCCTCAAACCTTTGCTCTAAGTCAAGTCAGGATGTTTTACTATTTACTCGTGTGTCATAAAAATAAAAGCTAATACTTATTTCTCGCCCCCAACGGTATTATTTTTACAAACTTTCAGGGCATGGTTTATCTGTCTATATTTGCCGAATACATAACTGTCAATTTGGCAAAGAAAAAAAACGTTGTAATATCTGTAGATGTAATATGTGTGAATAACAATAAAATATTAATATATTGTTTCATGTTGAAGCTTTGTTAAATAAAAATGTATTAGAAATTATAATTAACAGGTCTCATGACTTCAACTGACGTGGTTGGCGTAAAGCCGGCCCCCTTACCTATGAAAATAAGTAGGTTCCACTCGCCACATGCGAAACCTTCGGGGATAACGCGGCAAAAAGTTACACTATATGTGTAGCTTAGTTGCATAGCGATGAGCCAAATATGCCGAGTAGTCCCATCACGTATATTCTTCTTCTTCTCCTTCTTGCGCCTCTACGGTGGAGATTTTTCGATAATTATAGTGATTTGCTACGGACATCCTATGAGCTCATTTTTTCTCGTTATGAGCTTCCTACGCTACGCTAAAAAAACGTTTCTAAGCTACACATATAGTGTAACCACTTGCCGCGCTTTCCCCGAAGGATTCGCATGTGGCGATATTTTTACAGGTAAGGGGGTCGGCCTTTTATTAACCACTTCAGGTAATTAATAGCTTTTTAATAATCAAAACCGAAGTGTTAAACATCATTCACCCTGCATTTTTACAATTTTAATCTATGATCTTGGAATTCATATTAAATGCATGCCTACTAACAGGCACATGTAATTTCGCGCTTAAAAAATAATGATACCTGTGTACTTATAAATTAAAATCCAAACTTTTAATCGTCTATGTTCATTTGAGGTTTGGATTTTTATTTACTACAAGAACACATTGAGCATTTGTAAGCTCAAACTTACACGTGTTTGTTTGTGGGCATGCGTTTGATATGAGCTTTGCATGTTAATAAATCCTTGCAACGGCGTAGATATAGATTTAAATAAAAAATGTAAGTTCGCGGTTATTTAACCATTAAAAATACATAAAATAAACAGAAGCAACAAACCGAAGGAGGTAGTGTGTGTGTGTGTGTGTGTGTGTTAGGGTGGTGCTGTGTATTTAGAGTTTAGTTGTGCAGATATCGCATTAGAGTGTATCGAGGGCTTATGACGGCTTTGGCGCTTCTCTTAATTAAAGATAAACAGGAAAAGGTTCCAGACGGAAACAAAGGACTCAGCTGTACCAGCATTATGCTCTGGGCCAGTGATGGGCAACCTGGCTACTAGTAGAGTGTCTCGTTCGTAGGTGTAAGTACATTAATCTGACTTCCCATTCATGAATTTGTACAGTATGAAAAAGTACAATTAATGAATTTAATTTTTTTTAAATTGACAGAAAATCGGAAAATAATTCTTCAGGTTTTAATTTGATGAATTAAAGTGATGCTAGCATATTTAATACATTAAAATTTAATCCCTAATTGTAGGCGTTAGTTTAAAAAGTTTGTATATCCCTGCACTTCTCTCTGAAAACCAGCTTGCTTTGTAATAAGTTAGATAATATAAATGTAAATATTTTGGTTTTTGTGATCAATCCCACAAACGCTTAACAATGACTTTGTTATAAAATAATAAGCATGTTTTGCTTAATTTAACTTTTTATTATTTTTTAAAATATAACCGACCGATTGGTCTGAATAGTATTTACGTACATAACAACAATGGCAAGGATTAGGCCAAATTGAGAAATGTTAGGTTCACAAAACATTTCATATACAAAAAATATTGATCGTATTCAGAAACGGATTATTAATATACGTTCCTTAACTTATCGGTTGGTATGTGGCTGACCATCCATCCATCCAAATTGTTCACTTTGCCAATGTCACCACGTGGTCACCACTGTTTCTAGGAAGGTCAGCAGGAGTAGCAAGACTTATGCTCATTTGAGATTAAGGTTTTTATGTTGTAAGTTCACATGCGGCATTTGTAAGCGGGAACTTATGCGAGTATGTGTCTGCTGAGCATACATTTAACATGAATCCTAAATTTTAACATTTATCCTTACAACCTTTACTTAACATCTAATCTAAATTTCAAAAATATGTAACATTGGGGATTCACATTATAAACATTCTTAAAATCAGACACGTACAATTTTGCGCTTGCACATGCCGCATGTGAGCCTATAACATAAAAACCCAAATCTTAAATGGGCATACACCCTGCAACTCTTGCCGCCCTGCCCTGAAACACGGCTGACATTAGCAAAGTGAACCATTTTTTACCGCATGGGTGGTCAGTCGCATACCTAAGTCAAGGAACATTATAGATCTAAAAAATAGCTCGGTCTTTGCGGATGGAATTCATTAAATATTTAGTTGCCAAACAAAGTTTATGAGTATTTTCAATGTATAGGAACAGTCACAACAGCTGTTGAATTTCTCAGACAGCAGTTTCCCATCAGCAGCTGGTGAGTTAAGAAGCTCGCACATTATATGCATTCCACAGAGTGGGGAACATTTTATTAGCCTGGTGCTCGCTGCTTATCTGCTGATGCATCACGCGGCTCAAAGGAAACGCTTCCTTTAGTTCCTGATACCGTCCCTCAGTATGTTACCGTCCTCCCTCTAGCCTCCCTCCCTACGCTATCTAGTCGCGTCTGGGTACGCCTTTGTGGAGAATCGCACCACCAGAGCTACGCATGCGTACAACTACTCCAGCTTAGTCTATTTGATTCAAGGAAAGACGGATGCTGAGAGATCGAGTTACAAATACTGAAACTCTAGACCGTACACGGTGCAGAGACGAATTCTTAATGCTCAACAAAAGAGTGAATTCAATTTTGATACGCGTTGACAATAAATAAATTGCACAGAATCTGCACTTGACTTTCTTGCATAAATTAACCGACTGTTTGGCGTATGTATGTAAAGCTAGAATCATCTACCAGATTATGCCGTTTCAATAAAAATATAATAATATCAATAATAAATCAATTTTATTCCACCGCGGTGTGTACCTGCATACTCGTACAATATGGAAATAGCCATATAAATTCTTAGGTGAATAAAAAATATTTGGATGATTTATTTGGTGAGCGCCGTTTTGTGTGAATCACACCCTTAAGAGCCCTCTGCGAGGTTGGTCTTCTCTGGAAAAAGCGCCAATTACACAAGAAAGATCCTTGACTTTGTAACGAGATGAGTTTGTTTGTTTGGTAGAATGGAACATTGTATTTAAATTTGAATGGAAAAAGGAAAACAAAAGAATGCAGAAAGTGGGGAAGAAGCTTGCCTGGCGTGAGAGCCACAAGCATGTGTAATTAAGAATAATTAATATTATTGCGCTGTGGTTTATTGTGTATACATTGTGAAAGGAATAAAAGTAAACATATTAAAGTGGCTGTTACATTATTAATTGTGTCAATCAGCAGGACAGAGGAAAAACCCTCACATTTTGGCGCCGAATTGTTGAATTAAGTATTTAAAAAAAAAAAAGTTATTTTAATGAATTGATTAATAAACTGGTGAATGTTTATTATGTATTGTTATTTGATTATTTTGAATTGTTGAATTAAGTATTTAAAAAAAAAAAAACAAATATTTGTTTATAATATTGAATATGAAATTTGTGTTAAAAAAAAATATATTAATTTTAGTATGAAAATAATTGGTATTGTTAAAAAAGGTATTAATGACTGAATAATGTATAAGAAACAGGTTTTTTTTTTATTTTCATATTTTTGAAATTTATCCTTAAAATAAAACAAAATATGTGGCGCCGGCTGAGCATTATGATACATTATTTACTCATTGTAAAAGAAAAAAAAAAAAATTGGGAATGTTTTTTTTTTATGAGAGGAAGGAGGTGTATTGTAACGAGATGAGTTTGTTTGTTTGGTAGAATGGAACATTGTATTTAAATTTGAATGGAAAAAGGAAAACAAAAGAATGCAGAAAGTGGGGAAGAAGCTTGCCTGGCGTGAGAGCCACAAGCATGTGTAATTAAGAGTAATTAATATTATTGTGCTGTGGTTTATTGTGTATACATTGTGAAAGGAATAAAAGTAAACATATTAAAGTGGCTGTTACATTATTAATTGTGTCAATCAGCAGGACAGAGGAAAAACCCTCACAACTTATAGGTTGGTATAAAGCTGACCTCCCATAGTGTAAAAAATAATTCACTTTGTCAATGTCACCCCTGTTTCAAGGAAGGTCAGCAAGAGTTGCAGGTTTTATGCTCATTTAAGATTTGGTTTTAATTTGTAAGTAAACATTCAGCGTTTTTAAGCGCGAACTTACACGTGTCTGTTTGTGGGCATGCATTTGATATGAGTTTTTGATGTTAATATATCTTTGCAACTTAGATTCTAGAATCTAGATTATTATAGATGGTCATTAAACCCTTTTGTACGCATATTAGGACTTTGTATAGTGGGTAAACTTTTTAATTATATTTTGAAAAAGTAACGACTGATTATTTATTATTGGTATGTATAAATTTTTAAGAATTTTCTCTTTTACAAAGCCCCCAAATAGTTCAGCGATATCTATTGCTCGTGAATCATTAGCTTCAAAGATCAATACAGATCTCAGGGTTGTCAGCCGTTGGGGCACTGACAACCTTGTAGAGTTCAACTTCAAAAGGACTCAAGCATGTCTGATATCCTTAAAGAAGATTCCAAACAACTATCTCCCAACTTTCGACAATGTCTCCCTCTCTAACCATGAACACTTAAATCTTCTTGGTGTTTCTCTGTCATCAGAGTTAAAATACCATGATGCTATTGAGTCTCGCACAATTTCCGCTTTCCGGCGACTCGGCATATTATACAGAGCCCGTAGGTTTTTTACTTCAGCCCAGTTTTTGACTCTGTATAAATCCCAAATCCGCCCCATTATCGAGTATGGCAGCCATCTCTGGTGTGGTATGTCCAAGAAGTTGAGTGACCAACTTGATTTTGTGCAAAGGAGAGCAGTGAGGTTGATCAATGATCCTTCTCTGACATCCGATCTGCAGCCGCTCCAGCACAGAAGAAAAGTTGGAATGCTCAGTCTTTTTTATCGATATTACCACGGAGCTTGTTCTAATGAGCTCCATTCCTTAATCCCTCCCCCTCGCATTTCAGAAAGGGAAACTCGTAGTACGACTCTCATTCATCCCTTTGCAGTCGATCTCAAAACTATGAGAACTTGGCGTTTTCATGACTCATTCCTTTGCCAAACTGCCCGTTTATGGAATGGTCTACCAGTATCTGTGTTCCCTTCCCAATTTAATCCGGTTTTATTCAAAACCAACATCAATCACCATTTCCTTGCAGCGCCTCACGACAGAACCAAGAACTCAAGCAACACCTCTGCAGCACCCTTCCAGGGTGACATAGACCCCCAAGACTCACAAGAATTGGGGAGCCTCCGGCACAGGATTCCTAAAAAAAAAAAAAAAAGAATCGCAGCCTTTTATCTAATTTTAACCCTTTGACTACCAAGAAAATTTCAAATATATTTTGTATGGAAAATTTTCACTTTGTACGGCGGCTTTACTTCTGATTCACTTTTTGGAAACAATAATGATGGCAATATATAGTTTATCATTATTGTTTTTCATTTTTAAAAGATTATTTTTTTATGAACCCTCTAACTGCCGAGATTTTTTCAATATTTTTTTTCTTTTGTATGACAACTCCCTTAACCGAGATTATGATAAAGCAATGATTATTATAGTTAGATAGCACTATTTTATAAACGGATTCACAGAAATTTAAGAAAAATCGTTGGAGCCGGTTTTGAGAAAATCGCATTTAAAATTTTCAGCTCTTCGGAAGCCATCAACAAAAAAATTATTACGAATTAAAGTGATAAACTTGTTCTTTCTATCAAATCTAAAACAAATTTAAATATCTTGCATTTTAATGGGTTTTTGATATATTTTCGATTTAAAATTTCAGGTCGTGTAAACGGTGCTTTATTTTTAATTATTTGGAGCCGCTTTTGAGAAAAGTGCCATTTTATGTTTTTTTTGTATGGCAGCCATCTTGAATTTTTAAGTTGGTGTAATGCCGTGTTATTTATACTTAATATATGTCCAAAAAAGTTGAAGTAGCCAAAATTTGGTATCTCTCGGTCTAATACTTTGGAAAGTGACACACATACATACACACACACACACACACACACACACACACATACAGACGGACGTTTTTGAAAGATAGTGTTTTTGGCATGTCCTGCACCAGGACAACTCATTTCCGTGAAAACCTTGAAAAAAAAATTCTCATCAAATCAATACCTACTTTCTTTATAGCCTTCAGCTATAGCAAGAAAGTAAAAATGTTGGTTATTATACAACAAGAAAATACAATAAAGAATTGAAGAAGGACGAGTTTCTGGTAGAAATCCTGGTGTAACAAACATGCTCTTCTTGCTTACTGATCAGATACTATTAAGAAATATGAGCCCAGCCATAATGTTCTACGACATCCAAGATCGCCTCGTTCGTCAACACTATCTCTTATGCTTCTTGAGAAGAACCTCGGAGAGCGATTTGCAGAAGTTGGCAGGATCTTTATTTCGTTCAGCTGTTTCGATAGTTTGCATGGACAATTGGACAGTGTGATCCCTAATCCACTAAAAAAGTATTGCAACATAATACGATATGGATCGCTCTTTTGATTCTTCAATATTTTATCTTCATTCAGAGATGGCTCGATGAACTTGATATGATATGATGAGGATAGACAGCGATGTCAGCAGTTGATAGAGGAGGCTGTAACCCACACGGGGATGTCGGATCAAGGATCGTGAGCATGTTCCAGAAATAATTTGTCTTCTCTAAAAATTGAGATGTAGGTCAGAGCGAGAGCTAATGAGACATGAAACCTGTGAAGTAATGTCAAGCTGAACAACTCGCCATGTACTCGAGGTGAATGGAAACGAAGCAGAGCACATCTGATTAACTTGGGTTCGCCATGGGCAGTCAGGCCCGTCCTTTGTCTCTTCTTAGATACTACTTGTACCTACTTGGCCTTAGAGAAACATGACACGACGCCTTTGTTCGCCATTTTTTCGCATTATTTTTAACGAATCACGTTTCCATCATTAAGAAAATAATAATAAAAACTCTACAGACAAAAGTCAGAACTGAGTTTTCGTGTTTTACAATATCTTTTGTAATTTTAATAAAGATGTTTCTTTTTGCAAAGCTTGAATATTAGAGCTTCAAAGCAAATTTGGTGTATCTCATTATAATACCTACTCGGGTATTTAACTTTTACATGAAATAATATCATTATTTCAAAAATAGTCTGATGTCAACTTTGACACTAATTATCTCAGCAACTTCATTGATCTATGTAACATTTCTTATAAATATTTTTTGTTAAAATAACTGTAACAAATATAAGGTTTTAGAGCTTAATAGATTAGTGACAAAAATGCCCGTGGAATGCAATAAACGCTACCTATATACATGATATTACCGTAATGTATGTAGTGTGTAGATGGCCTGATTTCCCTGCAAAAGCCTTTCCAATGCAATCATTCCTGATCACCCCCTCACCCTCACCCCCCCCCCTCACCCTCACCCCCCCCCCCCCCCCCCACCCCCCACAATGCCGTCACTCAGCATTTATTAATGGTAATTGTATATGTGACTGCTGTACTCCAACTGTATTTATCAGTGATGGTGAATCAAGGACAATTAATACACGTCGCTTTATTATTTTTCCGTGTCTGCAGAAGAAGCATGAGAGATAGTGTTGAAGAACGCGGGGATCTTGGATGTCGTGGAACATTATGGATAGGGTCATATTTCTTAATAGTATCTGATCGGTAAGCAGGACGAACTCAAGGCGACCTTAAGGAGCAATTACACACTGTAACTGTATCCTGCCGCCGTTCCACTAGGAGTGGCCGGTACCTCCGCAGATGCGCCTCCACTTTTTTCTGTCCTTACAAACCACTTTCATTTCCTCAATATCCATCACCTTTTTATACATACCTACTCTTCTCTTATTCTCACTCTGCAGATTCCATTCTTTCGCAATCTCACCTATTTTGTCTAACCATTCTTTCCTCGGCCTTCCCCTTCCGCGCTTTCCTCTGACATTTCCTTTGTACACTTTCTTCGTTAGTCATTCATCATCCATTCTCATAATCAGTTGCAAATTGAGCAGATTAAAATGTATTATGGAGAAAAAATTTGAAACTTTCTTTTGTCAATATTAAACGCCTGAAAGTTGATTAAGCTCGCGGTAAAAAAAAAGTAAAACATAAGACACTAATATTAAAGCAACTGTCTTTTACAGATTATACTTCAGTTACAACAAATGACACACCTATTTATAGTCAAAACTAATCTAATTTAAGTTGCAAAGATGTGTAACATTGGGGATTCACACTACATGCATTCTCACACGCAGACACGTACAAGTTCGCGCTTGCGCATGCCGCATGTGAACCTACAATATAGAAACCAAGTCTCAAATGGACATACACCCTGCAACTCCTGCCGACCTTCTCTGAAATAGGGGTGACATTGGCAAAGGGAACCGTTTTCTACAGCATGGGTGCCGCATACCAACCTATAAGTCAAGGAATATATAATATATTCAATAGCATTTTAGACATAAACAAATGGATACATATTAAAATCAAATACAAATTACAAAATTCTAATTTAAAAATTTACAAAAAAAAATTGGAAAACTTGAGAAACCCTAGCCCTAGCCGCCAGAATTACAGATCAACCGCCATTTCTTTCTGGCCTTACATGGGTACTTCTTTCGTGCGTTCTTAAGTTAATGTTATGGTCTAAAGTTAAGTAAAACCAAATAAGGTTTTCTTGGTGAAGAAAAGCATGAATCGGCGGCATTGCTCTTCACGTAAAACGCTCACATAACTCAATGTTATCAACGACTGCATCACATGAGGATTGAGGTCTCAGCGGAACTGGATGTAGGTACCCAAGTATCATACATAATGCATCTTAACTTAATACCTGATGACAGCTGACGTCCCACAAACACATCAGGCAGGATTAAGGCGCTACACTTGCACTGATTCTTTGTCTGATACTAGTATCGAGTTCCAATTAAACTCCTACATTTCAACGGCATCACATAGTCCGTGATCCTCTCCAAATTAATCAAACGGGGAAATACAACGAGTGAATCACATTTCAAAAGAGGATTTAAATATTTATATAACGTACTTAACCTGCGATGAAAATGTGTTTGGACAGGTTTTTCATTAAATTTAAAATACTTGATCGGACTAGCTTTGTACTCGTAGATAGTTTTTCCCACTTACACGTTGTACATAAACGTGTGGCTTATTTCAAATTCATTAGTAAAGCTAATAATTTAAGTAACAAAGCAGAACGCTCTGTTTTTTTTTACTCTTGTGTGCGGCTTAGAAGCTTTACTCGCAATATTACTGAATACCAAAAAAATATATATAAGGTTCGAGACAAAAGATTTTGTTCGCAGGACTAATATATTTTTTTTTATATACTAATCGATCAATACACGAATTTTACACTAAAAATATCTCACTGCAATGTAAATAAAAAATAAACTACTAACCGAATGTCTTTCCCCCGTATTCACGATCAAAACTGACTTAAGTGCCTAACTCAAACGCTACACTAACTCAAGGGTCGACATTCTAGAGCGTTTTGTTTCACAAAGAACACATAAGTATTACTTGGTCTAGTGCCCAACCCCCAGGAGACGTACGGCCAGTCATTGGCTCTCGAAAAAGCCCAGCTCTGTAATTGGTCAGTAACTTCCGACCAATATTCGGCGTACTTCATTCTTATCATTGCCGCTTCTTTCAAATTTCAATGTCATATCAGCTGTGCATAAAACTTGATAACAAATAAGTACGTTTAATGCACTTACTAATTTAAGTAAACCGTAAGTACGAATTTGTTTGTTTACAATATCTATTAGTTTTTTTAAAATACATTTAAGTATGTAATATCCAATGCAAAGTGTTTTGATTGATTTCAGCGCCAAAAAGATGTTGTTTTCTCCAGCGGAAAACGAGCTGCTGGTGGCTCTGATTAAAGAAAAACCTGTAATAGAAGATAAAATAACAGATCGAAGAAATTGTTGGCTTTGCAACCCTCAATGAGCAACGGCAAAATTGTATACAGAACGACGCATTTTTTCAATCAACAACGTCTTCTAAATTTTTATTCTTTGTAATACGTAAATGAGTCTTTACAGTCTCTGATATATTTTCTTGGGACATTTTTGGACAAAACAATGTTATTATACTCGTTGATGTCGGTTTTATCGTAAGAATTCATTATTTTATGTAAATAATTCACAACCAAACCAAAACTGTGCTGATGAAATGCGGCGGAATATTTTGACAGTTCATCTGTCATTGCACTATGGTCCTAGACCAAACCGGAGAACAAACCCAATTCTGATGGTCAAACAATGTAAATATACTCGTCAAAACAATATTAATACACTCGTAAAAATCCTGTTCATAGTAAGAATTCATTTTTTCATGTATATTCACAATCAAACAAAAAATGTGATAACAATGATTAATGAAATATGACGGAATATTTTGACAGCGCTTAAGCGTTGGTTAATATACCTCTCGACCTTACTAACCTAAGCGCTAGTTTTTGGAGCGCTTTATCGCTACTTTTACCCTAAATATTGTTCTTGAAATGAATTTCCCCAATCTAAGCGCTAGTTTGCCCTTAAGTTAGTGCTAGTTTTAATCGTGAATACGGGGGTTACTCATGAAAAAAATACAATATAGATATTAAAATTGATCTGAAATGGGTTTCATCTAGATTCTAGATGACCATTATGTTTAGGATATTCAGTGACGTCAGCAATTAGCCTCAGCCCGGCCATAGTTATTATTCTCCAAGATTACAGTTATGACTAGGAGGGAGACGGAGAATCCTTGCTCTTTGCATCTCCCTCGCTCCTCAGTAAGTGATGACAGGAAGAGATAACGCGCTGATAAACTGCTCGACATCGGACGCTGGTCAAATTATTGCTAACTACTTCTGGCTGCCAAAGCCAGGATCAGCGGAGGGAAAACTTCCCGACTCGCCGGAAGTCATCGTAATTAGCTCTATGACGCTGAGGAGACTTCATCACCCTTTCATTACAGGGTAATTGCCGATAAATGTCTGACAATCAGATAATTTTCCTTCACTTATTGGTTGGTATGTGGCTGAACAGCCATCTATAATTAATCTAAGATACAAAGATATATAAACATTTAAAATTATGTAAATACCTGAGGATGATGTAAATCAAAAGCGTTCGTAAATATTAGTTGATATAAATTAATACTTGGTGAAAATAAACCGTGTTTTCATTGAAATTTGATTCTAAAAAACATGAAAAATTAATATGAATTTTCACAATGTTCATACACAAAAAATACAAAATATATTTTAATTCATTATTAAATGCATGCCCATAAACAGGCACGTATAAGTTCGCGCTTACAAATGGTGCTGTGTACCTACTTGCAAACTAAAACCCAAATCATTGGAAACTTTGAAACTTTAACTTCAATAATCTTGGACACCGGTCCGTAGTTCGTAGTGGCAACACTTCGGACTCGTAAATGAAAGGTTGTGGATTCGGATCCCGGCGGAGCACAAAAATATACCATTTATATTTCGAATGTGCTCTTCGCTGGGTTGAAAAATTCTTAAACCTTTACCAATGACCGGTCACCAAAGGTCCATCCAGCCTTACAGCAACTGGGTCTTGCTTGAGTATTGGCGCTTTGTAGCGACGACCAAGCTCGTACACCTCTGCGGCACTACAACAAGTGTCATAGACCCCTAGAGTCTTTAGAATCTAGGGAGTCTCCCGCACAGGATTTCTTAAAAAAAAAAAAAAAAAAAAAAAAAAATATTATCGAAGTGTTTTTTTAATTTCACAAACACATCACGGTATTTACTTGTACGAGTAAAATGCTTCAGGGAGAAATCATATTGTGTAGCGTGAAGTTTTCCCTGTCCCTTCAAAAACAGCTGATCAAGGCTTATTAAAGCTTTATTCTTTTTTATAACTGAATTTGCTAGAATCTTTATTCTAAATATAATATTATGTTTTTACTCTAGTAGAAAAAACATTCTGGTTTGAAATGTCTGACCCCGAGGTATATTTTCTGTGAACATATTATTTCTCACGGTATTTTTTACAATGCTTTTGAAATAAGAGAGCTTTTTGAATATTACTGCAACAAAGAAAAATAAATTACATAAAATAAGATGCCTTCATAGAACGGGGAGAGCAACGCCATCTAACCGCGTCTCGTCAAAGCTTAATGGAAAACTCGTGAAAATACTTTAAAACACATCTAGTAAAATTTCAAGTACAGAATAACTTTTTATTGATCCTGCTTTATTTGCACGTTAGAATTTTTTCGTGAATTTATCATATGGTTAATTTAATTGTTTTTTCTCAATTAATTGTCACAAATTAAGCAATTATTGATTTTTGAAATGAAAATGAATATTTATTTGCAACTTAATTTATAGATTATAGATTATTACAAAAGGAAATCTGAAATATTCATCGGCGGTTTTTGAATATTTTGAATAGCTGAGAGTTTTGTTTTCCTCGCCCCCCCCCCCTACTCCACCACCCCCTTCCCCCCTCTTCCCCTCCTCGACCCTTCTTGTCCTGATTTGTAAAGTCGGAATACTAATTTGCTCCATGGCGGGTGATTTATTGGGCACATCTGAATAAATTTGTGAAAAATGTAAATTTTCTATTTGCAGACACTGAGGGCAAAGTTGACGCGCGCCATACGAGCCGAGAGAGCAACTCAGGGGTACCACGCCCGGGGAAAATAACCAAAAGACACAGGAGCCTGAATATTTCAGTTGAGAAAAAAAGTGATGTCACTCGGCTGGGCTGCTGTAGGCACTCGCAACGTGCTGAATAGTTGGTAAAGTAACTTAATTCTGAATCTAACTACCACCGTCTTGGCACTTTCCATACAAAAATATAATATTACACTAGAGACTGAATATACAGCTGTTGTCTATATCTAAAATCTGTAATTTATGCTTCAAAGATATGTTAACATTTAAGGATCATAGTAAATGCATGCCCACATACAGGCAAATGTAGGTTCGCGCCTACACATTCTGCATGCGTGCATACAAATAAACAAAACTTCACATGAACATAAACCTTGCAACTCCTGTCGTCTTTCCCTGAAATCGGGGTGACATTGGCAATAGTGAACCGATTTTTACAGCACGGGGGGTCAGCCTCATACCAACCTACCAGTCAAGGAGTTGTACTTCAGTAAAACTTTATATGAGTAGATTGAGAAGACACACTTCAGTACAGCTTTATGTAGGTAGATTGAAATGCGCCATTTATTTAATTTTTCTTATTTGCGTGTAATTATACTAGTATTGTTATCATCTGTTTCCTCTGCTTAAGCTTGTCAATTTTAAACGGCTGGTCACGTATCGCACACTCCACATGACTAAGCTGAAATAAAGAATATTATTATTTTTATATGTGTTATTGGACGTCACTTATGTAAACTTCTCATCGCTGGTAACTAAAACAAAATGACTGATTGTCCGGAATCCAATATTTACAATAGGTGACAACCCATGACGTCATCCAGTCGAGGAAAAACAATAGTGCGCACTTTAATCACGGGTTTATAAAACTGCGCGTAATGAGGAGTTTTCCGCTTTTTGTCATTAGCTCAGAAGGCACTGATGACGCACTTTGTAAATATATATTGACATTTAAAGTGTATACTCAATGCACGTCAACAAGCAAACACGTGTAAGTTCGCATTAACACATGCTACATGTGTACTTACAAGTTACAACAATAAAAACAAACCACACATGAACGCAAACCTTGCAACTCCTGTCGCTCTTCTCTGAAACAAGAGCGACAGTGGCAAAGAGAACCAATTTTCACAGTATGGGTGGTAAGCCTTATACCTATAAGTGGAGAAAGATAGAATATACCAGTGTTTTTAATCCCAATTTTTCTTGCGAACAGCATCAAATGGAGTGATTGGAATGAGGTGACTTAAGCAAAAATACTTTAGCAAAAATAGACATTGTACTCGTAAAAATGACTTGGAAATTATATTTTTATGTAGGTGGCTGATATCAAAATAGCTCATAACAAATGGAAAAAATCCAATATATATATATATATATATATATATATATATATATATATAGACGTGTGAAATTTATTGTTCGAGCAAACCATCGAGAGGTTTGGAATTAGTCATGCTGAAAATACGTCAATCTGAAAGCGCGGGCGGGACAGAAGCCAATACTCCCGCCATATCACGCGTCAATATGAGATGTCAAGCGTTTTAGAGAGCAGACAAATCAGCTGACACTCAGACCTTACACGCACACACACACACGCACACACACACTGGCGTAGGGTGTGCTAGTGTGGGTGCGGGCTGAATTTAAATGCTGTAAACGTCAATAATTCTGAAAGGCGTAGAGCTGAAATCATAACAATGACTGTAATAAGTGGGGCAGTCGCATAATAGTCATGGTTGGAAAATATATCACAGAAGTCTGTTGTTTCTTTTTGTATTTTTTACCTTTAGTGAAATATACAAAATTAAGATCCAATTCTCAAATAAACTAAAACCCTGCAACTTTTGCCGGTGTTCCTGAAAATAAAGGTGGTATTGGCAAAGTGAACTATTTTTTAGTTCTTTGGTCAGCCTCATACCAACCTATAAGATTGCTTCGAATGGTTTTTGCATACACTTGTACATCATAAGACACTTGGTTCATGAATTTAATGCGTAGATAGTTTCATGAATGTTTTCTGACCGATGAAAACCACAATAAGTGAAATGTTTTATTAATTTTGTGATGCACGCTAAAAGTAGCCGAAGTAATCACTCTGGTTTAAATAACCTTTATGAAAAAAAAATGAAAAGGGTCACGGGAACTTTTTTTGCACAAAAAAAAACACAAATTTCAGAGCATTAAAATACAAAAGGCGGAAAAAGCGGTGGTCTCGATTACGGAATATGTCATTTTGCAATGATAAAGTGGTATAAATCTACATACATTAGGGGCCGTTCATTTATTTTTGTGCCACCCGAATACACAGAGCGATTTTCCCGAGCCCACAGCCATAACCTAATTCTTACAGTCGCTGTTTGCGTAGAACCATGGCTTATTCTTCTAGCCGTAAGTACCAAGCATGGGCTTTTCTGTTTTTCGCTTTTGTTTTTAATAACGCAGCGTTTAAGACCTGTGCCGAGTAAAATAGATTGCGAAGAAAGAAAAAAGGAAAATAAAATATGAGGGAGGGAGCGAGCAGGTATTTTCTTGGGTAGGTACTATAACCAAACATAAAATAAAAGTGTAGCGGCGTGTTTGCACTGTGCAGTAGGCGGGCCGCGTCCCTCCCACCGCCCTTTATCTGCTCCACGAAATGATTTATTGCAAGTGACTCATAATAATATGTGAGAACCGGAAAATGTAGATACGCGGAAGTGTTTCTGTGAAATTCAAATAACTCATTAGCATTTAAATTGTCCACTAGATACTTTATTGCGGCATATTTCGCTCATCAAGCGTGGACTTGGCTTCCTTCTCTGAAAAATCATTCAGTAGAACAAAATTTAACAATTTCATACGGAACGGAACATTTTAACATCCCACTAATTTCTTGGCTGATTGGTATGAGACTGACTCCACATGCTGTACAAACGTTGTTCACTTTTGCTTATGCCACCTGGGTTTCAGGGAAAGGCGGTAGGAGTTGCATGGTTCTTGTAAGGTTTGGTTTATTTTGTACGCATGCATTATTTGTAGGCTTGAATTAACCTGTGTCTGCTTGTGTGCGTGCATCAAATACAAGCCTTGAATGTTAATATATCAATAAACGAATTCAGTAGAATAAGGTTAGCTGCTTTTATTCACAAACATGTAACTTTTTTGTACGTAGCTAGATATTTTATTGTCGAGGGCAACGCTTGAATTGGGTATGACGGGAATATGATGTGCAGGTAGCTGTAAATCCTTTTGCTCTTTGTTCCCGTATGAGATGCATGGCTGTCTCATGTATGCAGCTCGTGACAGGCAATACGCAGCGATGAATAGTTAGTCCCCAATAACCAGGCAGATGGAGCAATAAAACAATGCAGAGGAGAAGGGATATTTGAAATGCCTCTCTTTAAAAAACGTTACGAAGATATAAAGTCAATTAAGGCTTATATTTAATGCACGCCCACAAGCAGACACGTGTAAGTTCACGCTTACACATGCTGTTTGTGCACTTACATAAAAAACCTCACATAAAAATAAATCTTGCATCGCTTACCGCGATTCCCTGAAATCAGGGTAGCATTGGCAAATTTAACTAAGCAATTTAAACAGCATGCATCTTTTTTTTTCTCTAATAGTAAAAGACCAACAAATACATTACTATAAAATGAAATGGCTACTTCGCAAAAAATGTTTTTTTGTTTCATTTACTTAAAACGGGTTATGTTGTTGTAAAAAAAATATTTTGGTAAAAACACAGTCATCTACGAACTTTAAAGAAAAAAATATGTATTTGAAGTAGTAAAAATCGTAATATGGAATATTTTCGAAAACAGATAAAACTCAACACCCCCGTGGAGAAGAATAATATTTCCGAAGTCTGCGTTAAAAGAAGAGCTGTGATAATCGGACAAAGAGCTTTTCTATGTCGGCCTTAAACTTTTGCAGATTTGTTTAAATCCACATAACTCCGGGCAAAGAAAACTAATGGATCACCCGCAACTGTCCAAGAGCTGAGCCCGCGCCATCAGTCAGGGCCCGACTATACTGCGCGGGGCAAAGCTGTACAATACGTCAAACTTAAATATTACCAGAAAATGCACAAAAAACAATGTTTTTTTTTTTTTTTTTTTTTAACTTATAACACTCTTTCTCCCATGTGGGTCTAAAAAGACTCTTCCAGAGCTGTTTAGCAGAATTGCCCTTTGAAAAAATACACTTAAAGGTTGACTTCATCAACTATTGCAACGTATTTTGAAATCTGTTTAAGTTGAGAGTTGAAACGACCTGATATGTTTTTCAATGGAAACTGAGAAAAGCAAGAGCTACGCTCCTACTATTACTAAGCTACATGTATAGTGTTACTCGTTGCCGCGTTTTCCTTGAAAAGATCGCATGTGACGAGTGAAACCTATTTATTTTCACAGGTAAGGAGCCGGCATTATGCCATATGCATACCAACCACTTCAGTTGAAGTGGGAATTTTCCAGCTCCTGAGGCAGCTGGTACTCATTTCTTGTGACGGCTTCGTAAGCCTTGCCGGTATTTTTATTTTGGGTTTGAAATAAACGCCGAAACGCGAAATCATTTCAAACACCCTCGGTGGGATTCGAACCCCAGCTCTCGGCATGGAATGCAAGCACTCTACCAACTCAGCTATCTGAGAGAGAAAACTAAGTTTTCAAAAATAAAAATAATATAAGCAGTATTACTGAAACCATTTTCTTTGATAAAATACGTAAAACATGACTTAAAGAATAAATAATTTTAATTCTTATGTAAAATGAGTAGCAAAGACAATAAATGTTGTGCAAAAATCTGCTAACTTTCCAAAGCTTACATGTATGATCAAGGATCTGAAAAAGCGCTGTACAAATACCGAATTTGGTTATTCAGGAAAATGAGTGGCAATGATTGGCCATGAGAATAAATTCATATTATTAATGTAATTTATTTGTGGTGTACAATAAAGTTTATTATTATTATTATTATTATTATTATCACTACAGTCTGTAAAAAGTCAGATGCGGCAAAACAAGTATTTTATTTGTGTAGGTACTCACTTGTTTGTTGTTGAATATTATTCACTCAGTGAGTATTCCACAGCGGTAGACTCGGCCATGTTTTTTGTACATTTTTTCCCGCCGTCACGGGTCCAAATTGACCTTTTTAATCAACTAACTTCCCGCGCGGACCAAATATTATTAAAAAAGACAAGGCCGATGGAAGCGCTAACGAGGCGATATGGGGATCAGAAAACATCCAACTCCGTCTCGTACTAACATTTACTTTCCTAGAAAAATACTTGAACTGAAAAAGATTGCGTGATTAGCATGTAAATAGTATGATGTCTAAAAACATCATTTTGTAAAGAATTTCCTAGAAACTAAGTACAAATACAAATATTTCACTTTTTACTCCTTGACTTGGATTCCTTGACTGATAGGTTGGTATGCGGCTGACCACCCATACTGTAAAAAATGGTTCACTTTGCCAAAGTCACCCCTGCTTCATGTTCATTTGAGAGTTGGGTTTTTTATATTGTAGGTCCACATGCGGCATGTGTAAGTGCGAAATTATGCATGTCTGCTTGTGGGAATACATTAAATATGAATCTCAAATGATACATATCTTTTCAGCTTAGATTTAGATTTAGATTTTAGACTCAGGTCGTATCGCTTATTATATTGTCCTTCGTGGTCGTCTTTTGTCGTCGAGTTTCGATTTTTCAAAATCAATGCCATCACAGCAGATGAAACACATTCATGACCTATGGCAAATTAATTTTTGTATATATGCTGCAATGCTGCGAGCTTTCGCGTATGTGTTTACAAATGTATGAAAACTTTTAGCAATAAATCTGTTTGTTCATACTGAAAATGTATGGAACTATATTGACATCTAGCGGCAAAACGTGAAATTTTTTTTCATTTTCTTTTATTTCATGCAAATTAAAAAAAAAATAAAACCAAATAAAAATGGATTTCAATCTGTAATCTAAGTTGCAAACATATATAACATTTGAGATTCATATTACATGCATTCTTACCAGCAGACATGTATAAGTTCGCGCTTACATATGCTGCATGTGTACTTACAACATAACAACCCATTCCAAATGAACATAAGCCCTGCAACTATTGCCAACCTTCCCTGAAACAAAGGTGAAATTTGCAAAGTAAACCATTTTTTTAAGTATGGGTGGTCAGCCTCATACCAACCTATAAGCCAACGAAATTATTTTGTGTATTTCTTTACATAATCTAAGTTGCAAAGATACATACCATTTGAGATTCATATTAAATGCATTCCCACAAGCAGACAGGTAAAAGTTCGCGCTTACAAACAACAAAAAACCTAATCTCAAATGAACATAAGCCCTGCAACTCTTGCCGACTTTTCCTCAAACAGAGATAAAATTTGCATGGTGAACCATTGCTTACAGTATGGGTGGTCAGCCACATACTAACCTTTTAGTCAAGGAAATTATTTTGTTTAGTTCTATAATCTAAGTTGCAAAGATACATACCATTTGAGATTCATATTAAATGCATTCCCTCAAGCACACACTTATAAGTTCGCGCTTACACATGCTGCATGTGTCCTTACAACATAAAAACACAATCTCTAATGAACATAAGCTCTGCAACTCTTGCCCATCTTCCCTCAAACAGGGGTGACGTTGGCAAAGTGAACCATTTTTACAGTATGGGTGGTCAGCCTCATACCAACCTATAAGACAAGGAAATTATTTAGATTTCTATTCTTTATAATCTGTAATCTAAGTTGCAAAGCTATATTACATAGTTATATAACAGTGACAAAACGATACATGACCAAATAACAAAGTAACAAAACAGCACAGTGACAAAAAAAGCACGGGGACAAATAAACAGTGAAAAAACAGGAAGGTGACATAACAGCACAGTGACAAAACAGCACGGTGATCTAACAGCACAGTGTTAAAACGGCACATTGACATAAAAGCACGGTGACAAAACAGCACAGTGACATAACAGCACAGTGACAAAACAGCACGGTGACAAAACAGCACAGTGATATAACAGCACAGTGACGAAACGGCACATTGACAAAAAATCATGGTGACAAAACAGCACAGTGACATAACAGCACAGTGACAAAACAGCACAGTGAAAAAAAATGACTGTGACAAAACAACACAGTGACAAATCAGCACAGTGACCAAACTACACGGTGACAAAACACCACAGTAACAAAACAGCACAGTGACAAAGCAGCACGTTGACAAAACAGCATAGTGACAAAACAACACGGAGACAAAAAAGCACAGTGAAAGAACAGCACAGTGACACAACAACACGGTGACAAAACAACACGGTAACAAAACAGCACAGTGACAAAACAGCACAGTGACAAAACAGCACAGTGACAAATCAGCACAGTGTTAAAACAGCACAGTGACAGAACAGCACTTTAACCAAAAATCACAGTGACATAACACAAGTACACTAGCAGACTCGTAAAAGTTCACGCTTACACATGCTGCATGTGGACTTACAACATAAACACCCAACTCAAATGAACATTAGTGCAACTCTTTTTGCACTTATGTTCATTTGAGTAAAAAAATTTAATATTTGCATACACTATCGATGTATTTATTATATTAAGGTATAACCGTTTACAGTGCGGGATATTCCCAGTATTTTTTTGTAATGGCGGATTTTCATAAATTTATTTTATCAAAGCCTAACAAATCTAAGTAAATGTTCTTTTACACAAAACTGCGTGTTTTTATTTTACATGTTTTTTAATACTACGAAGTTTAACGCGAGGAAACTATGTGCAATATAAACATTTCACAAATGTTAAGGGGTTGGGCTGCGTAGCAGCCAGGGGCAACGCCCCTAGTCTATATAAAATAAACAAACAATGCTTACTTAATTAAGACTCAGTTGCGGTAAGGTGGGTAAACTTGTGTGACTGGGCTTGAGTTAAGTACATATTATCCATGGAGAATTCTTGAATCAATAATGAATTCAGTGTCTGGATTTAAACCCCACACCTTCTGACCAGTATTCCGAGGAAAGTCACTGGGCTAGTGCTCATTGTTATAGTTGACATCTGAAGTTACTCCCTTTGTAACACAACTGTCACGTTCTTCGATTAATGGTACCGAAGGTATTTTTCATTCCCACAACATAAGTATTTTTAATACAAATAATTTTCAATAATTCTTCTTCTTCGTCTTATTCCTCATTGCTGAGGGTTGTGACCCTTGTGGAAGCAATCACTCTTCTCCAGGTATATGTTGTTATATTTTCAATATTTTCTCCATTATAATTGTTATTTTTCAAAGCTCCAACCACCGAGGTGCCTGCTGCTGTCTTCACTTGATATGTCCTCCGTGGAGGGATCTTTCTCTTCCCTTCTTCCTCCTGCAAGTGTTTCCGGTTACCAACCAGTCGTTCACGGACAACGTCTCCGAAGAACTGAACAATATATGCACATACACTGACCAGAGTCAAACCATCCAAGTGTGGCTCCAGACAAATGGATTCTTTGGTACATCCAGCTGTCCATGTGACTTGGAGGATGCGCCTCCAGCACCACGTCATGTCGAACGCATCATTTTTTTTTCTTTTTGCTGCTTTTATAGTCCATTAATCGCTTCAATGATAACTGAGATGGAGTTCGTGAAATAAATAAATACATCTCTGATATCTCAAGGAAATAAAATATGTTTTCGACTCAAATGTTGGGGATATTTTGTGTACATTTCCCTTGTGTTTTTCTTTGCCTTCACGCATACATGCAACATCACACGCTGTCTAGGTGAGCGAATCACCCCGGTTGACCAAACAACATAGATACCATATTGTTTCGAATTTTTTTAAGGAATCCTATGCGAGAGGCTCCTCAGTTCCTGAAAGTCTTGGGGGTCTATGTCACCCTGGAAGGGTGCCGCAGAGGTGTTGCTTCTTTTTATATAACTTAATGAATAAACTACGAGTATGTTATGACCGGTCCGTATTTCAGTGGTAACACTTCGGACTCTGGATGGGAAGGTTGTGTGTTCGATTCCCGGTGGAGCACAAAAAATATACCATTTATATTTTCAAATTTGCTCTTTGCTGGGTTGAAAAATTCATAAAACGTTTATCAGTGACCGGTCACCAAAGATACACCCAGCCTTACAGCAACTGGGTCTTGCTTGAGAATTGGCGCTTTGTAGCGACGACGATCAAGCTCGTAAAAAGGTCGACAGCTCAATAGGTAGAATGTTTGCATTCCATGCCGAGAGCAATGTTTCGATCTCAAAGGCTTACTCAGCCTTCACAAGAAATGAGAACTAGCCCCCCGGGAGCTGGGAAACCCCCAATTCAACTGAAAGTGGTTGGTGTGAGGCTAGCCTCCTTCCCTGTAAAAATAAATAGGTCTTGAAGCGCCACATGCGACCTCTTCGGGGATAACGCAGGCAAGAAGTTATACTATATGTGTAGCTTAGTTGCGTTTTTTTATGTAATCTTAAGAAATGAGTAATGAATTGGAAATATTAACTACAAAAATCATCAATAGGTAAAGTGGTATAGAAAAACCTTCTCTTTATTTTATTACGTCGTAAACAATTTTTTGTAATTATTCAAAAAAATAACAAGTTGATCTCTTCACTTATTGACATTATTAACGAAATCAACAGCGCGCGTTGGATTCTAATCTAATCTAATCTAAGTTGCAAAGATATGTTACATTGGAGATTCACATTACATGCATTCTCACAACCAGACATGTACAAGTTCGCGCTTGCACATGCCTCATGTGAGCCTACAACATAAAAACCAATCTCAAATGGACATACACCCTCCAATCTCAAATGGGCATACACCCTGCAACTCTTGCCGTCCTTCCCTGTAATAGGGGTGACATTGGCAAAGTGAACCGTTTTTACAGCATGGGTGGTCAGCCGCATACCAACCAATAAGTCAAGGAACATCATCGTAATTAATAATGTAGAGAAGCCGCTTTTTAAACTCTGTTTTATGTGTATTACATATACAGGACACTTCACATGCTAGGTCATGCCAGACGCCAGTGTATGCCAAACCATGAAAACTAGTCGATCTTTGTCGCTGATCTTAAAAATACGCAAATCGATCGTCCGCCAGCTAGAAAGAATAATATCCAACTGGAGAAAGATCATCTCCAGAGAGCAGCAGGAAAGTCATTGTAAAAGTTTCCAGGGTTAGAATAATTGGACGAAATTAGGGTAGACTTAATTCTAGGAACGGATCCAAAGAGACTGTTTATAAATATGTATATTTGTTGACGCAGGGCTGTGGTGTGCTACTGGCATAGTGTGCACTGGCCTGGTTTAGTGAGGGGGAAGCGTTTCAGTAATTTGGCTCCTCCTGCCCTCAACAAAATATCAATAGCCGCTCTATGGGGAGACCTGGCTGGCGGCCGTCCAAGCCAGCAGCAGCGGAAACAGCGCTACAGCTAGTGCCACTATACTGTAGGGGACGGGCTATTGTTTACTGTACTCTATGCGAGTACCAAGGTCTATTCACAATATAATGAAACTTGGCGTTTTCACGACTCATTCCTTTGCCAAACTGCCCGTTTATGGAATGATCTACCAGTATCTGTGTTCCCTTCCCAATTCAATCCGGTTTTATTCAAAACTAACATCAATCTCCACTTCCTTGCAGCGCCTCACGATAGAAGCAAGTACTTACTCAAGCAACACCTCTGCGGCCCCCATCCAGGGTGACATAGACCCCCGAGACTTTCAAGAATTGGGGATTCTCCCGCACAGGATTCCTTAAAAAAAATATATATATGTCGTGCTTTCACTTATATATTTCCCTTTTAGCTTCTTCTATTTCTATCTCTGATATAGGTACCCTTTATGTCCCCCACAACACTCTCTCCCAGTATTATTCTATTTCTATCTCTGATATAGGTACCCTTTATGTCCCCCACAACACTCTCTCCCAGTATTATTACGCTGTTTGACTAACATCACCTAAACATTCAAGTGATTATCTATTTGCCCTAAGCTGAAGATTGACACCAGAAATATCCAAATACATTAAAAAATAATAAATAAAACACGAGTATTTATTTTCAAAATAATATTGTCATTTGAAATTTATTTTGCCTCACACCTTTTAAAATATAGTTGTTTTTAATATTCTCCTTCAAAACATACCCACGTATTTTTTAAGCGAAGTAATTGTATCAGCGTAAGCATGTTTGGGAGCAGCAGTGTGGGTGCTGTATGTGTAGTGCCAGCCCCTGTATGTGTAGTGCCAGCCCCTGTATGCGTAGTGCCAGCCCCTGTATGTGTAGTGCCAGCCCCTGTAGATGTGTGTCCCCGCTGGACGTGTTTTTACAGTTTTTTCAGCTGACAAGTGACGCTAAGCTAGCAGAGAGAGACTTCCCTGGACTCTCCCAGTAGAAAGCAATATAATATACGTTACATGAACCGCCACCTAGCTTATCCCACACCCTCACGGGAACATTACATTCACGAGAAAAACTATCAGAGCACGGACTCGGCAATACTCATTATTTTCCCGCAAAATATTTACTAGTAATAACAACATTCGCAATAACAAATAACCGGTCCATAGCCCAGTGGTAGCACTTCGGACTTCTTCTTCTTCTTTTTCTATCCGCTATTTACTTGGTTGAAAAAATCAGAAACCTTTGCCAAAGACCGGCCACCAAAGGTCCATCCAGCCTTACAGCAACCGGATCTTGAATATTGGTGTTTTGTAGCGACAACCATGCACGTGAAAATTCGGTTCGATGGCTCAGTTGGTTGCATTCCATGGTGATTGTAAGGGTCAGATTCCCACCGTGGGTGTCAGAAATGATGTCGTATTTCGGTGTCATTTCAAACTCAATACAAATACCAGCAAAGTGTATATTCAGCCTTTACAACAAATGAGAAACCAATGATACACCCTCACTTCAACTGAAAGAGATTGTTTTCAGGCCAGCCCCCTTACTCGTAAAAAAATAGGTCCCGAATCGCCACATGCGACCGCTTCGGGGATAACGCAGTTAATAAGTTACACTTTATGTATAGCTTAGTTGCAGAAAAAAACGTGTAATCTCGTGTTCCTCTGTTCTATTTCTACTTCTCTCGTGTTATATTTTTTACTATGTATTCAAGTGCTACCCTGGTGATTTACTCGTACATTTATCTTTGAGTTTTTTGATGATTGTTGCCTATGAATTGTCGTGTTAGATCCTCTAATGATGTTTTTGCTATTTACTCTTGTTTTACTTTGATGAGCTTTATCTCTGTGCTTATGACATGATAATCTTCATTAACATCGCAGCTGATGACGTGATATGTTGTGTTTGTGCCGCATCGTGTTACTGGTATAAAGATGGGTATTGCGCGGCTCCAGCCCACTGAGAATGTTCGCCGACATCTGGTCGTGTAGCAGACTGCCTGTAATGGCGTTTTCCATTTTCTAACTCAATTTATCGTCAGATATAAATGGGTCGTGCAGATGCCTTGCGAAATTTAATCTAACACTTTTGCGTATTAAAATCTCAACTCAAATATCATTCCGTTTCATTTAAAAGCCACGCTAGACTTTGTCACTTGGGGAACCTAAATTAAGTACTTAATTGATTTTACTTTGAAATGATATTCCCTGAGGTGTAATAAATAAATAAAATTAACTAACTAGTCTTACTTTTTGCGTCTTCCAGTGCTGAAAGTTGTACGAAATATTTTGGCTGTAGGTAATATGTGCTGAAAGTTGTACGAAATATTTTGGCTGTAGGTAATATAAGTTTCTGGGAAAAGGAATTTAAATTTATTAAAATAAAGCTATTTTTTGTTTAACGTAGTTTATTTTCACAATATTGTGAAAATAAACTACGTTAAACAAAAAATAGCTTATAATCTATAATCTATAATCTAAGTTGCAAGGATATATTCATTTAAAGCTCTCAGATGTATGCCCACAAACCAACAAGTGTAGTTCGCGCTTACAAATGCTGAATGTGTACTTACAAATAAAATCCAAACCTCAAATGAACATAAGCCCCACAACTTTTGCCGACCTTCCCTGAAACAAGGGTGACATTGGCAAAGTGAACCATTTTTTACAGTATGGGTGGTCAGCCTCATACCAACCTATAAGTCAAGGAATATGAATGAATAATAAATTACATTTAAATATAAAAAAGAACAAAACCTTACAAAGAAATCTATACAAAAAAAGTCAAAAATTTCCTATGCAAAAAATGTAGCAAATGAATACACCAACATTAGAAATCAACATTGCAGATTAGCCGCCACTTCTTCCTGTCCTTGCATACTTCTTTCATTTCATCCAGAGTCATAACCTTTTTCATACAAGTCCTCCTTTTATTATGACTCTGGATATCCCAGTCATTCGCTATTTCAGAGATTTGATCCTTCCATACTTTTCTCGGTCTTCCTCTACCACGACATCCATCTATTCTAGCAACATATACTTTCTTCGTCAATCTTTCATCACTCATTCTCTCCAAATGCCCGAACCATCTTAACATACTTCTTTTAATCTTCACTTTCACACTTTCCCTTACACCACATTCTTCTCTTACAAAATCATTCCTCACCCTGTCACTTCGTTTTTTCCCAATCATACTTCTTAGATAGTCCATTTCTACTGTATGGACTTTACTAATTTCCCTTTCACTCACCGTCCAGGCTTCACTTCCATACATCAAGGTTGGCACTAGTATACCACCGTGCACCGCCAATCTAACATTTTTTGAGAGATTTTGGTTCCTGGCGATGCAAGCGGTCGCACCCAGTACACACCTGCCTTTCATTATTCTTCTTTCAAATTCACCGGCCATTCTTCCATCTTTTTCAAACTTACTTCCCAAATATACAAACTCATTTACAACATCAACATTCATTCCATTAATTTTAAATTCATAATTCATATTTTCATCATCTCTTTCAAAAATCAAAACTTTCGTCTTTCTTGCATTCAACTTCAAATTATTACCTTTCAAAGCTTCGTTCAATCTAGAGAGCATCATTTGCAATTCCACTGCTGAATCAGATACAAGGACTGCATCATCCGCATACAGTAGAACGCTTACTTTGCTCTCTCCTATCATTAATCCACAATCATCAAGTCTAGCATCTCGAACACACTTGTCCATGACTATGTTAAATAGCTTTATTTTAAAAAAATTAATTTTCACTGTGTGAATACACAAACCCTACAAAATTTAAATTTATTACTTTTGTATCAATGCTCTATATTCTATAACATAATTAAAAAAAAAACTTTAGATTTTGCAGGGTTTGTGTATTCACACAGTGAAAATTCATTTTATTTAAAATAAAAATAAAAAATTCTTTAACGTAGTTTAATTTTCACAATAATATTTTATATCTCGAGCACTTTTGACCTTCAATACTTAGGTCATTATCAAGAGTGATAAATGTCAAATTAATTAATCTTTATTGTACCTATACCTACCTATTTATTTGAATTTATATAATTTTGATCTATGGTTTGTTCTTAATAATTTTAATTTGACATATATCACTCTTAAAAAAATAAAAACTTTGTTTAAATTCACCGTGAGTTTATATTTAAAACACGAGTGCTCTACCATAACTAACATAATTGTATGAATGAAAAAGTAGTCTGTGCGGTTTTTTTCATAAAATTTGTGATGTCACGCAGGAAGCTGGGAATGGTGAAACATTCTTGTATTTTATTTTTCAGTTGGAATATTCAAAAAAAGAAATCAAGTCCAAAAAACTCGACAAAAGATTTGTGTCAAAAATAAATTGTTAACAAAATCACTTTGCGAGAAGCTTGTTACAAAAAATGAAAAAAGTTCAGGGGCTTTAAACTTTTGATAAATATAATCCTCAGTAATCTGACAGCTGCCGGCTGGAAGAAAGCGGAGCGATAATAATTAGTGGGAGAGAGAGAGAGAGAGAAAGTTCCTCAGGTGAGGCGTGTCAGAGGAAGTTCAACAAGGTCTCGCAAATTAAATTTGTTTTAATATGATTCCGTCCTCTGTAATTGGGTGATTTCTTGCTAAACTAGATCGCGACTCTTTAATTGCGAGAAAAACTTGTAAAGGTGAGATTTCTGAAACACATCGAAAACGCGACACTTGACAGATTATTACATTTGTAATTGATAAAATTATTAACAAAGATCATCTTTTACCTATCTCGCTCAGTCTTAACTTTGGTTTAACATAAAATACCGAAATGAATCTAAAGAAATATGAAAAGTATCATATTATAATAATTAACATAAAGCGTGATGCTCACCTTATCGGCTAACGGTGCTGAACCTTAATCCTTGCTTCTCCTCTTCTAATAAAATATGATTATGTCGCTTACGACTTGTATAAATAAAATTCACATTCAATGAAAGGAAAACCGCAAGGCGGTCACAGAGTGAAAACTACGCAAAACGAAATCATAGAAAAATCATAGAAAACAAATGCCTCTCCTGTTAAGCATGAAATCAAATATTTATAAATAAAAAAACCCTAAATCGAACTATTAAAAATATGAAGAAGTTTATAGATTCACTTCTTGTCTCCACATTAAAATCCATACAGATTCATATTTATTTTTTCATTATTTATTTACGGCATAAGCCTTTTACATAATAAGTACATATTTAAATCAATAAACAGTTTTTTCCTTTTACAAATAAACAAAAATACAAAAATACACTTACAAAACATACAGTGCCTTCCAAATTTACCCTCAACGGTTTCATTTTATTATTTTTTTGTTTATGCTTTAAAATGTCAATACACTTTTTTCCTGTTGTAAAAATATGTACCCATCCACATGCTTTCAAAATGATGTGTTTTTCCCGGCGCGCTGGGTTTGACGCTGCTGTGTAACATTATGTATATCGGTAACGGGTAACGGGTAACGGGTAACGGCGCAGTCCAGCCCCAGGCGCTACAAACCTAACGGCCGTTAGATAATGAGAACCCATGTAACGCTCACCTGCCAAACATAGACATAGATAAATGGTCAGCTGCAAAATGAAATTTCAGATTTCACCCTTTTTTACTGCTTCATAAAACAAAAATAAGTTTGCATTCTTTGGGTAGGGGTTTTCTGACTTGTGCTGCAAAAAAATGTAATATGGAATCAAGCATTTCAAGCCTTGAGTTGAATTTGCAGAATATTTCAGGAGCATTCAATTCTGAACGATCATCTTCCTGGCAAATGTCTCAAATCATTACCTCACCATGTTGAGGACAGGCGTTTTATTTCAGATGCTGCAAAGCTAGATACAAAGATGTCTCAAAAATAATTCAACTATAAATAAAAATGTAAAAAATATAAGAAACCACCATCAGTAAATAGATGTTTATGCACACTTCTAGGTTGATGCTAATAGAAAGTTGTCGCTGGGTTGATTGAGGAGAGAAGGCGATTGAACTCCAATCTGCGTTATAAAAACTAGCGCTGGGTCGAACCCCGCCTACGCCGTGTCCTATCAACAATAACTTTGACCCTGGTTCAACAGATGTCATTGCATACACTCAAGGATCCGCTTTCGCATTCATGCAAACTGGCCAGGCAAGAGTGAATGGCATTCCTTTTTACAAACCTATTAAAAATACTTTTTTTTTTGTTAGATTCATCAATATCCTAGAATGACTTTTTTGCCGATGTCTCGTGAATAAAAATATACCAAATATAATACTTACAGGTCAAGATTCATTCATCTACTCTACACTTGCAGTTTAATCCATTTTTTTGCCATAGGTGTATCAAGGCAATATATGTAATATTTATTTATTTATTTATTTATTTATTTATTAACGGCACTTACTGCCTTTTACATTAAATAGATACAGAGTTTCAAAAATAATACAAATACATAAAAATACCAAAAAGAACAACATGTATTAAATTACAGTGAATAAAAAAGATATGCTAGTGCAAAATGATAATATGAGAATTTACAATAGGTAGGTAAAACTTAAGTATAGTAAGGTAATAACTTATATCAGAAATATTAAATAATATGGTGAAAACAATATATTTACGAGAAGCTTAATTAAAAAAAAAAAGAAAAAAATTGCAATTCAAAAAGCAGATATACAATGCCAAACTCACTCATTTAAAAAAAAAAATTAAATTACATATAATACCTAAGTAAAACAACAATTAATATTGGCCCCGCAGAAAGAATCTCTTCAAACCTGTCCTGTACCTATTAAAATTATTATTAGAAGGATCAAAGTCCAACGCATATTGGTTACCAATACGTTGCAAGCGATTAATGCAACTGTTGTAATCTGCAACAGTGTTGGAAGCTACAGGGCGATAAGGAACTATTTGACGAGATCCCTGTCGCGGAACAAAAAAATTAATAGTTTCAAGCAACATCGGGCAATCTATTAGACCATTCTTAATTTTATAGAGTGTGAGTAAATCAAAATTTTTCTCCTATTAGACAAACTTGTTAAATTAAGTAAGGAGTTAAGGAGGATGGGGTCAAAATTAGCAATAGGAATATTTAGTTTAAAATTAACGATTTTAAAAAATTTAGTATGAACTTTTTCAATATTGTCAATATGAACCGAGAAGTGAGGAGACCAGATCGTAGAACAGTATTCTAAAACGCTACGGACCAGTGAAGTATAAAGAATTTTTATTGTTTGTAAATCACGGAAATCTTTGGTAATTCGGAAAACAAAGCCAAGCATTTTCATATTTTTAGCGCGGACATCGTTAATGTGGGCGACAAATGAGAGTTTATGATCAAACAGAACCCCCAAGTCAGAGATGACCAAAAAATTAGTTAATAAGTTATGAGATCTGAAGGAAGGAATGATTGAATGTGCTAAAAAAGTATGTGGGGTAACGAAAGGTGGAAAATTGAAAGGAGATGCCTGGTGGAATGATAGAGTGAAAAAAGCTGTGAAAGTTAAGAAAAAGTGTTATGAAAATTGGCTGAATGATAGAAATGATAGAAAGCTAGAAGACGAATATAAGATAGCTAAGAGAATGGCAAAGACTATAATTTATAAAAGCAAGATGAATGAACAAAGAAAGATTGATGAAAGGATTAACAAAAGTTTCACCGACAGTAAGAAGGAATTTTGGAGGTGGATCAATGCGGATAGAAATAAATCTTCTGCATTGACCACTCCGGGAGTCAAAAGTGCTGCCGGTGAGATGGTATGGGAGAATGAAGAAGTATGCAAGAGATGGAAGAACTATTTTCAAGAAATTTTTGGCCCGGTTAAAGAAGAATTTATGAACAGACAGATGAAGAGAATGAATTGAAGATTTTGAAAGAAGAAATGAAAGTGTCTATTTCACGTCTAAAGAATGGGAAGTCTGCTGGGTTTGATGGTATAAATGGTGAAATGTTGAAAGCAGGAGGTGAATGTGTGATAGATTGGATGTTTGAATTATGTAAGCCTTGTGTGAATGCAGGAGTAGTACCGATGGATTGGAGGAAGGCAGTCATTGTTCCCATTTACAAAGGTAAAGGGGACAAAAAAGACTGTCAGAACTTCAGACCAATCAGTCTACTCAGTATACCAGGAAAAGTCTTCTGTAAGGTGATTATAAAAAATGTGATTCTGACTACTAGCAAAAGGGTTTCCGATATACAGTCCGGCTTTATGGCCGGTAGAGGCTGTGTTGATCAGATTTTCACTCTACGACAACTTGTTGAAAAACAATTGTCGGTGAGGGGGAAACTATTCACGGCCTTTGTGGATCTGGAAAAGGCTTTTGACTCAGTGGACAGAGGTATGTTGTGGGATGTTTTGAAAGCATACGGAGTGAATGGAGCTCTACTCAATGCGGTGCATGCGAACTATGAGAATAGTATGGCCTGCATTCGTATTGATGGTGAGTATAGTGAATGGTTTGAAGTTTTTAAGGGTGTAAGGCAAGGATGTGTGATGAGCCCATGGCTATTTAACATAGTCATGGACAAGTGTGTTCGAGATGCTAGACTTGATGATTGTGGATTAATGATAGGAGAGAGCAAAGTATGCGTTCTACTGTATGCGGATGATGCAGTCCTTGTATCTGATTCAGCAGTGGAATTGCAGATGATGCTCTCTAGATTGAACGAAGCTTTGAAAGGTAATAATTTGAAGTTGAATGCAAGAAAGACGAAAGTTTTGATTTTTGAAAGAGATGATGAAAATATGAATTATGAATTTAAAATTAATGGAATGAATGTTGATGTTGTAAATGAGTTTGTATATTTGGGAAGTAAGTTTGAAAAAGATGGAAGAATGGCCGGTGAATTTGAAAGAAGAATAATGAAAGGCAGGTGTGTACTGGGTGCGACCGCTTGCATCGCCAGGAACCAAAATCTCTCAAAAAATGTTAGATTGGCGGTGCACGGTGGTATACTAGTGCCAACCTTGATGTATGGAAGTGAAGCCTGGACGGTGAGTGAAAGGGAAATTAGTAAAGTCCATACAGTAGAAATGGACTATCTAAGAAGTATGATTGGGAAAAAACGAAGTGACAGGGTGAGGAATGATTTTGTAAGAGAAGAATGTGGTGTAAGGGAAAGTGTGAAAGTGAAGATTAAAAGAAGTATGTTAAGATGGTTCGGGCATTTAGAGAGAATGAGTGATGAAAGATTGCCGAAGAAAGTATATGTTGCTAGAATAGATGGATGTCGTGGTAGAGGAAGACCGAGAAAAGTATGGAAGGATCAAATCTCTGAAATAGCGAATGAATGGGATATCCAGAGTCATAATAAAAGGAGGACTTGTATGAAAAAGGTTATGACTCTGGATGAAATGAAAGAAGTATGCAAGGACAAGAAGAAGTGGCGGCTAATCTGCAATGTTGATTTCTAATGTTGGTGTATCATTTGCTACATTTTTTGCATAGGAAATTTTTTAATTTTTTTTGTATAGATTTCTTTGTAAGGTTTTGTTCTTTTTTATATTTAAATGTAATTTATTATTCATATTCCTTGACTTATAGGTTGGTATGAGGCTGACCACCCATACTGTAAAAAATGGTTCACTTTGCCAATGTCACCCCTGTTTCAGGGAAGGTCGGCAAAAGTTGTGGGGCTTATGTTCATTTGAGGTTTGGATTTTATTTGTAAGTACACATTCAGCATTTGTAAGCGCGAACTACACTTGTTGGTTTGTGGGCATACATCTGAGAGCTTTAAATGAATATATCCTTGCAACTTAGATTATAGATTATAGATTATAGATTATAGATTAATAACATAATCTTTAATCAATGGGTTTTTTATTCTATAAAAACGCATCACTTGACATTTGGATATATTGAGATTTAGATGATTAAGTGAACACCAGTTATTTAATCTATCAAGTGTCGATTGTAGTTTAATACAATCGTTGATTGAGTCGATCTCACGAAAAATTTTATTGTCATCCGCAAACAAAAGTACATTACAGTCCTGGACAACATTAACAATATCTTCAATGAATAATAAAAACAGCAGCGGACCAAGATAATATTGTGGCGTCTTAGAAAGTTTCTAGTTTGTATGTATACACAAGCAAATTCACAGACCATTTCTTCTTTTTTCCAACAACGAATGAAAAAATATATTGATTTTCTTTGAGAGCAATATGACAACAAGAATTCCTATAGCTTTAGTCCTTACATAACTTTCAACAATATAACTTCAGCATCAAAAGTATTCTGAATTTATGATGACCAATCATTGCGCTGTCTGCGTCAAGGAGCGGCAAGGAGATCCCGAACCTCTTCTGTACCGAGGGTTTCATTTCCCGCCTCCTCCCCACTTGTCTCTTTGACGAAAAAATGTTGAAGAGGGATCGTGATTTCTGCTGTTGTGTTTTTTTGGGCCTCAACAATACTGCTTTAGGATAATCGCTAATATTGTAAGTTAAAAAAACCTGTAATTTTGCTTTTGAACATATTTTCGGGGTGTTTTTGGTGTTTTTTTTAAAGGTTACATCACACGGTCGATCAGAAAAATAAAATATCAAATAAAAAATAATTCAATTCATTTAATACGTCACTCATATATTTCTGATTTGTTTTCCAATATTTTAGGCGTCTGTCTCACAGTACCTATTCTAATGACGTTCATGGAATATATTATCAAGTAAGAAATCGAACGTTAATTAATAATCTCCTTGTCAATTTCTATAAGCGATCACCAAAGAATCGCAATACCCTTCATATGTAGCCATGAAAAAAAATTCCGATAGCATTCATTTATCATGTTACAAATAAATTCTATCAAACTTTTCCCAAAGGATTTGTCACGATATGAAATATGTATGTGTTCTTGAGACAAGGTGCCTAATTACTATAATATGGGAGCCCGCAATACGCACCCTAAATACATGGAATGCAGTTATTCAAATACTTCGCATTATATACCAAAGGAAATATATACAGGGACTATGTAGAGATCTGGACACTTACACATCTGCTAATAATTTGAATAATATAATTGCCGAAGAAAATGACTTTGACATCAATTCAGAGAACTGAAACATTTTGTTGATACACTAAAGTCACTAATCAGAAAAAAATAAGCAACAATGTTATTTCATTGGTTCCTCGCTAGATATTATTTGTATTGTTAGAGAAAAATTACTGTTTTTCAAGCTCTAGCAAAGATCGGTACAAACAGCATCGCATGCTACAGATATACGGCGAGGAACGTTTTCTTCCATAACACAATCGGACAGCATTGTGCCTCAGGAACCGGATTTCCTGCAATTTCTAATACAAACGATTTGAGCATTACTGTAGTCGGCGTTTTCCAGTAGACTTGAGGTGCATTTTAAAGACGACAAATTCACGTTGAGAAATTTCTTCCCGAACTTCACAGGACAAAGTAGCATTCCCGGGACGTTTATAACTTTTTTACAAGTTTGGAGAGCTGTTCTGCATTTGTGTGCCGAGTGGCGGGCTGGGAACATTTCTCAACTACATAAGTACTTCTCCTTCAACGGAGATTTTTAAGTACTCAATTGAAAAAATACTTCCATAATAAAATATTGAGATGGCGCAGGATCCTACTGAAAGGTGAGTATAATATGCCGAGGAAGACTTCTTCTTCCCTCGGATGGCTGGTAATTTCAATGCGCGTACCATTTGATGACCAAGATAGTGATGTTTTATTTCGGATAGCAAATGAAAACCATTAACCACCTGGTTTTGTTATTTTGCACGACGGTTATCCCATTAAGGCTTTAGTTTTTTTATTTGAAGTGAGATTTGCCATATCTACTGCATATTAGAAAAAAGGTTGATAACTGATTTTATTTTAACAAATGTACCTAAGGAATAAGGTAGGTAGTTAGAGTTTCTGAAATCAAATCACAATTCTCTTCAGAAAGAAGAAAAAATACAATACAAATGGTACCGTAGTGCCATTAAAACGAATGTTTTTTTAGCCAAATCTAAAGTCATGTATCACTGTTTATCTTTTATCTTTGTAAAATAGAAGTTTTTAAAGCGGGTCTATCTTTAGTCTAACCATAAATCTAGATCGTACATGTTTCTACGAGATAATCTTTAATGACTGTTTTAGAGTTCAAATTTGCCGGAGCGGCTAATAAACGGACCGAGCGATTAAGCTAAACTAGATAATTAAGCTTAATAATTGTTTAGTTTCATACAATGGCTCATTAAATAGGTGATTCACAGAGCCACTCTAATCCCTGAAGGTCAGGCTTGACCACCCTGGACTAGGGCCTCATATTATATTAACATCCAATACAGTACATACTTACTGTGAGAACATTTTATGAGAGACTGTGAATATAAGCAGATAATTATACAATATGGCGCACTTGTGAGACCCATAAAAGCATCTCTGATATTTTTTGTCTGTGACTTGTTTTTTTTATTATTCTCAATTTCTAACCTACTTTCCGAATTTCAGTATTCTTCTAAACTATTTTTTTGAGCTGAGTGTAAATGACCAATTGATTGAAGTGACTTTTATTTAATAAAACCAAATTCCTGCACATTGAATAGTAATGTGGGCAGCAGAGCCTTGTGAGCACACAGACCGGGTATTGCGCAGCGTGGGCGCGTATCCTGTATCCGTTTCCTTTGATTCATAACCCAGAGAAGATGACAAAAGAAAAATTTAATTTTCCAGTCGTTAAACAAACAACGGATGGATTTTTTAATTATATTTTCTACCAAAGGAAAATTCCTTCTGATCCATCGTTCAAATATCTAATTATGATTTTTTCGTTTCCGAGGAAATAATTAATCTGCGATGGTTTGTCTGAGCGCGTCAGCAGAACGGCGCGCGGTCTCCCTTCAGGGCACACAAGAATAGATTACATCCCATCACCCGGCACAAAGTGAAGCCGAGCAGGCTCATCCTGCATGGACTCCTGGAACGGTTTCAAAACAATTTCAGCGTCATTTGTAGGCCTGTTCACTCATCTGAATAGATTTTGCTTTATTTAAAACCGTTAAAAAACGCCAGCATGCTGTACTACATAATTCATTGTATATTCATGAAATTACCCTCGTGGATTCTCTTTAAAATTCATCTCTAGTGCTTATTTCTTTTTAAATAATTTTGCGTTTCTATTAATGAATTATGAATGAAAGTGAAATTAGTAAAGTCCATACTGTTGAAATGGACTTTCTAAGAAGTATGATTGGGAAAAAACGGAGTGACAGGGTGAGGAATGATTTTGTAAGAGAAGAATGTGGTGCAAGAGAAAGTGTGAAAGTGAAGATTAAAAGAAGTTTGTTAAGATGGTTTGGGCATATGGAGAGAATGAATGAGGAAAGACTGACGAAGAAAGTATATGTTGGTAGAATAGATGGATGTCGTGGTAGAGGAAGACCGAGAAAGGTATGGATGGACCAAATATCCGAAATTGCGAATGAATGGAATATCCAGAGTCATAATAAAAGAAGAGCTTGTATGAAGAAGGTTATGACTCTGGAAGAAATGAAAGAAGTATGTAAGGATAGAAAGAAATGGCGGTTGATCTGTGATGTTGGCGGCTGGGGTTTGTTGAAGTAAAATTGTTTTTTTTATGTCCATGTATATAATATCTATTGTTATTTATTGATTTTAAAAAATGTAATTTGCGATGTATGTTCCTTGACTTATAGGTTGTTATGCGGCTGACCACCCATACTGTAAAAATTGGTTCACTTTGCCAATGTCACCCCTGTTTCAGGGAAGGACGGCAAGAGTTGCAAGGCTTATGTTCATTTGAGATTGGGTTTTATATTGTAGGTCCACATGCGGTATGTGTTAGCGCGAAATTATACATATCTGCTTGTGGGAATGCATTTAATATAAAACTTAAATGATATATATCTTTGCAGCTTAGATTAGATTAGATTAGATTAAATAAATATCTATTATTTTTATTTTTTTTACTTTAAGGATCAATTCTAATAAAACACTGCTTTATTTTCACGTAAATATAATTTATTTAAAAAAAAAATGTAAATAAATATCTTCTTACCTTAAATTGAGTAGGTATGTTTGCTCTCTAACGTAAAGATTTTACTTTCATAAATTTTGAAAAAAAAAAACAATTATGCAAGGATGAGCAATACAAAAAACTGACCTTCTTTAAGATAATTATTATTCCTATCGATTAAGTATCGAAGAATAAAGCCCGCGAGCTCTCGGATATCTATTGTCCTCGGTAAACAAAGAAGGGAAGACAGCCAGCTGTAAGAAAAAGACAAAGGCGGCCAGTGCGCAGCCACTTCGCGAGGAAGTAACTTTAGTGTGTTTTCTTCTCCCTGGTCTACTGATATCTGTGCTGTCTGACTTCCATTGGCCGCTCTCTCATTTCCGGCGTGACATCCGGGTTGCATAACTCACAGGCGCTGCCCCCCCGCCCCTACACCCCCCGGACACAGGACTTCAGCAGACACCGCTGACCACTCACGGATTATATCCTGAGCCAAGTTCACAAATAACTATGCACAAATATCCACAATCAATATTTTTTTACAAAATAAGAAGGAGATAATGTGTGTGTATGGAGAGCACTATGTTCACCGCAGTACTGTCTCGTGGTGAACGGGGCAATTTATCTGAGAGTTTTGTTTTTCAAAAGTAATAATAAAATAAATAATAAATTGACAATATTATTAGTGCCGTTTTGTGAATTCACTGCAAGGGCACTGCAGAGCCATAGCCCCTCCTGAACAAGCATGTCTTCAATCCTGACTTAAATACACTTGTACTCTCCACAGCTCTCAGCTCGTGTGGTAAGGCATTCCACAGCAGAGGGCCAGCAATGCAAAAGGCACGATCTAACTAATTGGCCATGTTGCTTCTGCAGGGAACCCTGAATCTATTCACAGCAGTATTGCATGCAGACCTCAGGGTACCCCGCCTACCCTCTACTGTGTCCCCCACACATAGCTCTGAGATATACAGTGGCGCAATGTTCTGCGAGGACTTAAATACAGTTAAGCAGACCTTGTACTCCACCCTCTCCTTTATTTTCAGCCAATGAAGCTGATCCCTGAGTGAGGGTGTGATGTGCTCAGTATTTTTTAAATTACAGATCAAACGTGCCGCAGCATTAAGCACAGATTGAAGTCTGCCCAGCTGTACAAGTGGCAAGCCACTGTATATCCCATTACAGTAATCAAGCCGGGAGAGCAAGTAAAGAAGAATTTCTACAAAAAGTAGAATTTTCGATATGTTTTAGTGTAACACTTACACTGATAGATAGTTTTACTAGTTGGAGGATCAATGAGTGGCATTTTGTTCATGAAATTCATGGCGCGGTTAGTGACAAGCAACGAATAGTTGTTATCTCATCAACTGTAAAGATTCAGTTTGAAGTCCTCAGCCGCGCATCTTCCATCTCCCTGTTATTAGCTATCCTGTGATAAGTGTTCATAGTCTGTGATGTTTGTTAGTTTTGCTGTCTTATATTCATACACTACTTTGTTTGCTGGTTAAACATAGCCGTAACTGAATACACACTGCGAAGCGCAGTGGCGTAGCTAAATCAAACAAACAAGCTGCAAAGCTAACCCTCACTCATGCTACCATGTAATCATTAACTTACATTATTTTTAGTGGGAATAAAATACCAACCTTACTTCCTAATTAATTTTTCATTTATGAAATAATTACGTGCAGGTCTACGACTAAAGATAAATGGATCGCTATATAATTGCAGTCTGAATCAATTATTGGGCAAAAAGTCAGGCGTAAATTATACCATATTAATTGAACCAGGCAAAATAGTTTAATTAGCAAATATGGCCTACAAGTTCATTTAGAATAAAAGGGAAAAGTGTACAAAATTTATTAATCTAATTGGAAAAATCATTAAAAATGGTTTAAAATGTGCTTGAAGTTATTTGTGAAATGGAATTACAAAAACAGTACTTCGAATTCAATTAAATTTTCACAAGTTAATGTGCTTAGTGATTTGCGTCGAAGAACGCATTTATTGTTAATTTGATTTTGCTGCATTTCACATTGTTTGATAGCGTGGCGGTGCATTCCTGCGAGTGCATAGCCTGCAAGTATACGCACACAAGGCGGCGCTGTTTGGTTTCCTCGATGTTCCACTTCACTACTCGTGCAGGGTGTCCTATCCTGGCAGGGTGTCCTACGCCACGTGAGTTTGCATACGTTAATTGCATTTCCACAGTCCTTCCCCCCCCCCTCGCTCCTCCCACCTAACCGCACCCCCTCCCCCAGCTAATAGCGACACCTCCCCCCCTCCCCCCCTTTCCACATCCAGGACGAGTGATTGCGGTCAAGTTGCTGCTGGCACCTCTACCTGTATTGTGATGTGATAGCGGAATTCAAATCACAGCAGCAAATCAGCCGGGGCAGCTTTTTCACATAATCTGGGGCGGATCCAATCATGGTGTGGAGTTTTTTTTTTTTTTTAATAGATTTGTGAATAGGAATGCAATTCACCAGCCTTTTCTGCCTGGCCAGAAACAGGTATTAATATAATCAATTAATAATTCATTATTGTTTATCTTAAAAGAATCATTAATTCATTATATTTTTTAGTGTTAGGTAATCTATTAACACAGTAAAAGTCCATTTTTAATTATTTAAAAATTCAAATGGATAAGACATAGTTTTAATTCCCTTTATTTACTTATTTTTCTGTTATCTAATTGTTACCATTAATTAATTATTACCCAATTACTACGATTTTCACTCTACGACAACTTGTTGAAAAACAGCTTTCGGTGAGGGGAAGACTGTTCACGGCCTTTGTAGATCTAGAGAAGGCTTTCGACTCAGTGGACAGAGGTATGTTGTGGGATGTTCTGAAAGAATATGGAGTGAATGGGGCTCTCCTAAATGCGGTGCATGCAAACTATGAAAATAGTATGGCATGTGTTCGTATTGATGGCGAGTACAGTAAATGGTTTGAAGTTTTTAAGGGTGTAAGGCAAGGATGTGTGATGAGTCCATGGCTATTTAACATAGTCATGGACAAGTGTGTCCGAGATGCTAGGCTTGATGACAGTGGAACTACAAACAATGCTCTCTAGATTGAACGAAGCTTTGAAAGATAATCATCTGAAATTGAATGCAAGTAAGACGAAAGTTCTGATTTTTGAAAGAGATGATGAAAATATGAATTATGAGTTTAAAATCAATGGAATGAATGTCGGTTTTGTCGAGTAATTTGTATATCTGGGTAGAAGGTTTGAAAAAGATGGAAGAATGACAGGTGAATTTGAAAGAAGAATAATGAAGGGAAGGTGTGTACTGGGTGCCACCGCTGGTATAGCCAAAAACCAAAACTTATCGAAAAATGTTCGATTGGCGGTACAAGGTGGTATACTAGTGCCCACTTTGATGTACGGAATTGAAGCTTGGACTATGAATGAAAGTGAAATTAGTAAAGTCCATACGGTCGAAATGGACTTTCTAAGAAGTATGATTGGAAAAAAACGGAATGATAGGGTGAGGAATGAGTTAGTGAGAGAAGAATGTGGTGCAAGGGAAAGTATAAAAGTAAAAATCAAAAGTGGTTTGTTAAAATGGTTTGGACAAATGGAAGGAATAAATGACGAAAGACTGACGAAGAGAGTGTACGCTGCAACTATGAATAAAAGCCGTGGTAGGGGAAGACCGAGAAAAGTATGGATGGATCTAATTTCCGAAATAGCGAATGAATGGGATATTCAGAGTCATAACAAAAGGAGGGAGTGCATGAAAAAGATTATGACTCTGAATGAAATGAAAGAAGTATGTAAGGACCGAAAGGAATGGCGGTTGATTTGCAACAATGGCGGCTAGGGCATTAATTCTAAGTGTAATATTAAGTTTAATTTTAATTTTACTTTATTTTAATTTTAATTTGAAATGTGTCTCATTATGAATTTCTGTAAATCATTTATATTTTTTTTTGCTCCTTGACTGATAGGTTGGTACGAGGCTGACCAACCGTGCTGTAAAAATCGGTTCACTTTTGCCAATGCCACCCCGTTCAGGGAACGGCGGCAGGAGTTGCAAGGTTTATGTCCATGTGAGGTTTTCTTTATTTGTATGCAAACATGCAGAATGTGTAGGCGTGAACCTACATGTGCCTGTCTGTAGGCATGCATTTCATATGAGCCTTAAATGCTTACATATCCTTGCAGCTTAGATTATAGCATATAGATAGATAACACTCGTGTTACAAAGACTATCATTACTAGGCAGTGGCATAAATAACATGTCCCCCAGGCTCGCTGATAACTAACTGATAACTGGTAAAAAATACTCGTATAATTGGCGGGTCGTAGTACGGGTGGGCAGCGATATTGCATTATACTGATTAGTGATGGCTAGTTGGGCCGCCACTCACTCAGTTGGCGCCAAATGCAGCTGCAGCGGGAGTCACGGCGAGCTTATACAGTGTACAGTGTGCAAGCTGGCACAGGGTTTATTCTATTACACCATCGCGACATCAACCCACAACATATAAATTCATTTCAAAAAATGTATTGTCTTCAAAACATTGTAATAAAAAGTTGAACCCCAATAAAGCAGATATTTTTTTAAATTGGATGTAAAAAAATGTATGAAATTATACGTGTTCCATTTTGGTGAAGCTATTCACTGAAAAAACACATTTTTTTTACTCCCTGCAGGAATACTATTTTACTATTTTTTTCTGAAATATATTTACCAGAAGTTAAAACGAATATGTATTAATTAAATCATTTAGTTTTTATGAATGTGCTTCAAATAATAATGCGGACGTGCTCTTTTTCAAATAATTTTGCCTAAAAATATTCATATTCAGTATAACGAATGTGTGAAGTATTCAATGATTTTTTTTTATCATTCAAAATAATGTACGCAATGAATTATTGATGACTTTTGATTTTGAAATGCAAATTTAACATTCCCATCACGCAAAAAAAAAAAAAAACGCAACTAAGCTACACATATAGTGTAACTTCTTGCCGCGTTATCCCCGGAGGAGTCGCATGTGGCGAGTTGAACCTATTTATTTTTACAGGTAAGGGGGCCGGCCTTACGCCAACCACTTCAGTTGAAGTGGGGGTTTCCCAGCTCCCGAGGGGGCTGGTACTCATTTCTTGTGAAGGCTGAGTAAACCTTGCCGGTATTTTTATTATGAGGTTTGAGTTTCCGGTCCGTTTGAAAGTCCGGTCGATAGCTCAGTTGGTAGACTGCTTGCATTCTACCCCGTGAGCTCGGGCTCGAATCCTACCGAGGAGGGTGTCAGAATTGATTTCCTATTTCGGTGTTTATTTCAAACGCCATAATAAAACTACCCATTACAATCTCGACTTTTGCATTAATTATAGGCTGGGACTAGATCTGTGCCTCCTGTGAAAAGTGATACAACTCAAAAATCATCATTTTACAGGAGAGCAAAAACAAGATTTAAAAAATTCTAATTCATGAACTAAGTGGGCTAGGTTACACATAAGTACCTTATTTTGTGGATAAAAACATTCACTTTCACTGTGCATTCTAATTTTTATGGTTACTATTATAGTTTACAAATAATTTATTAAACTCTGTCAGTTGTACCTTTTTTTTGCCTGTACTTGTATCATTTATTACGTGATAAATGATACAAGTCGAGTTATATTATATTGCACCTATAAGTTGTCTTTGAGTAAAGTGATACACAAAAAGCTTAATATTTTTTAAATTTAATAACTCATAAGATAATGGTCCAGGCAGAATGTTGCTCAAACTAATTATAAAAATACTACCCCAAAGACACAATTGTTGTACTTAAAATAGTAGTATTTTCATAATTTACCTGAATCGTATAACTTGGCTAAAATTCCAGTCAAAAATTGGTGTAAAGTGATATAAGTCGAGATGTATCAATATTCACGATAGATTTGTAAAAAACAATGTGTGGATCAATTACTAAAAGGGATACAACTTGACTTATATCACTTTTCACGTTTTTTTGCCTAAATCCTGCCAGTTATATTTCCTAAACTATAGCAGATAGAAGAATGTAAGTAAGACCAAAAAATCACTATTTTTTTTCTGATTATTTCTACGTAAAAATCTCAAAAAGGGTATAACTCGAGTTGTATCACTTTTCACAGGAGGCACAGAGATAAACATGCACGAGTATAAAACATTTTTCCCAACATACCAGATATTACATTCAAATCTCCTGTACTATGCCATGTATGCATATCGCTTTGAAATTAATTTACAAAACGTCGTATGTAATGATTTTATCAATGTAATCGATATGGGAAATAACTATACAGTAGCGGAACGAGGGGGAGGGGCGTATCAGAGGAATCTATGTTCTAGCAGCGGCACATCATCATAAATATCCAAGCCAACATTTAGAGATCATAAGTTGCGTAATACAGAATTCGAGGGCCGTGCTAAATTATTCCCACATTACAACATTTCATGTTCCTGGTAAATTAATGGCTTACGTGATTAGATCGGCAATACTTTTATCTGTGATTCCAATTTTGGCTATTACAAAATCATTCACACTTTATTGGTGATACATATAAAGTATCGACGTTCTGTTTTTTTCTATCTTCATTTATTGAATATCATTTTATTATTTTAGTATCACTTTCTGTAGATTTTTCTAAATATGTACGAATGAGAAGTTTTCATTTGTTCTACGCTTACATTTCTGTGAATTCTGGAACATCTACGATTTTGGTTCTGAAATAAAATACCGTTGAGTGTATTTTTACTTTCTCGCTCCAAATGAGGTAGAAAAAATATTTTTAATATCATTTATAGATGAGGCATTTACTTTATAACCTTTTATTATTAATTTATCAAAAATTAAAAATAATTGTACCTACGTATATAGTTACGGGCCGACTAAAATTTAATAATGTACATTATTAAATTTAAAATTAAAACATTATAAAAAAAAAAAAAAAAAAAAATATTTAAAAAAATGTAATTTGTCATGTATGTCCCTTGACTTATAGGTTGTTATGCGGCTGACCACCCATAATGTAAAAATTGGTTCACTTTGCCAATGTCACCTCTGTTTCAGGGAAGGACGGCAAGAGTTGCAAGGCTTATGTTCATTTGAGATTGGGTTTTTATATTGTAGGTCCACATGCGGCATGTGTTAGCGCGAAATTATACATATCTGCTTGTGGGAATGCATTTAATATAAAACTTAAATGATATATATCTTTGCAGCTTAGATTAGATTAGATTAGATTAGATTAAATTTTACTCGCCCCGTAACCATATAATTTATTTTTTCTACTCCCATTTGGTAATTTACTAATTACAAAACGGCTAACGCAATCACAATGCCATACATTTCTACACCCGTTGCATAATGTTACATTATGCAACCGGTAACCGTGTTAAAATGAACATGTGCGCATGCGCATTGTCAGAATTGGAACCATTTTTTAATTTCAAATGTCAACCTTGTATGGGGGTATGAAGACCTGTCAATCCAAGATGGCCGCAAGCGATCAGCTGATTAGGCTTCATACAATATTAGTGATATTCGGTAGGTAGGAATTACCGTGGTGATGAGACTTTCAGCCCTGTTCAGATGAAAATAAATAAGTATATTTTATGTGTAGAGTCAAATAAAAATTGTTAATAGTGCTAAAATTTATCGAATTTATTTATCGGATTGCTCCAAATAAAGCTTTCCTTTTTTCAATGGAAAATAAAAGGCTTGAAAGGAAAACAATACAAAAAATTTTACCGCAAAATAAACAAACTCAAAAAGTTACTTGGTTAATAGGTGAGTATGAGGTTGATGACCTATGCTGTACAAATTTGGTTCACCTGCCAATACAACTGCAGGGCATATGTTTATTTGAGTTTTGGGTTTGAATGTTTAAGCTTATATACAGGATGTAAAAGCGCGACCTTATACATATGTGTCGGCTTGTGGGCATGAATTCAATATGAAACCTAAATATAATTTATTTTTACAACTTAGGTTAGATTAGATAATCGAAGGGAATGATAAATCACACGTTTCGACAAAGGTAAGGTTTTAATTACTTTAAATGGACGAGTACATTATAATGACTATTATTCACTATTTTGTTAATTCTCTCATGGTCGTAGAAAAAGTATTGTATGCCACTGCACGTAATTAGTCTTTGTAACACTCGTGCTTTCTATTGTGCCATTCGGCTGCGCCTCATGGCACAAACTAGCACTCGTGTTAAAAAGACTATCATTACTTGGCAGTGGCATAAATAACTATTAGATTTGTATCTTTTAAATATGTAATTTAAAAAAAATATTATTTTACTCACGTATTGCGCAGGTTCATGTACAAACAAATCTACTAATTCTAACAATTCACTATTATATCACTATTGACCGGTCCGTAGTTCAGTGGTAAAACTTTGGACTCTGAATGGAAGGTTGTGGGTTCGAATCCCGGCGGAGCACAAAAATATACCATTTATATTTTCAAATTTTCTCTTCGCTGAGTTGAAAAAAATCATAAACCTTTACCAATGACTGGTCACCAAGGTCCATCCAGCCTTACAGCAACTGGGTCTTGCTTGAGAATTGGCGCTTTGTAGCGACGACGACCAAGCTCGTAAAAAGGTCGATAGCTCAATTGGTAGAATGCTTGCACTCCATGCCGAGAGCAAGGGTTCGATCTCAAGGTTTACTCAGTCTTCACAAGAAATGAGAACCAGCCCCCCCCCCCCGGGAGCTGGGAAACCCCTACTTCAACTAAGAGTGGTTGGTGTGAGGCCGGCCCCCTTCCACCGGCTTCCACCGGAGAGAACACCGGCTATTTCATGAAAGTGCAAGTTGGTATCATAAGTAGTAGTTGAAATAGTTTTTGTTTAATCCGAAGATATAGTTGACCCTGACCGCTTCCGATGCCTAGCGAAAACTAAATATGACATAATTTTCTAATGTTTCAAAATGCAAAAAACAGGTTGGATTGTGATCGGAAAGTATAATGAAGTTATGCACTCGTATATAGCGGCTTTGTAAAAACAAAGTATGCTTAACAAGTGATATGTAAAGAGTTTTTAATATAATTGTTAATTAAGGCGGAATTACAAAAAAAAACCCTTACTTTATGTCACTTTGAACTGCTTGTATTTGACAATCGTAAATAGATGATTTACTTTCCTCCTTCCTTGTCGTGAGGAACTGTCTCGGGGCGTGATGTCTGTAGAGTACCTGCTCCCCTCCTCACCTCCCTGCTCCTTCCTTCCTCCACTCTCAGTAACTTCCCTCTCATCCAGAAGCCGATTGTTTAGTCACCTTTCGTGATTTACGAGCCGACCAATTAGCGACGCCATTGTTGGGCGCCAAAGAAAAGGAGAGCAGATGTTAGAGGGAGAGCCACTCGGCTAGCGGAGTCGTCTCACCTCGTGGGGAGATGGCGCTATCCCTACCAGACAATCACCTAAACATAAGTAGGCCGCGCTGTGATCTCCTACTAATTGGTGACCATAGATAAGTATACTATAATACTACGCATCATTGGTGACTATATGCCTGCTGAGAGTGAACCCGCCAAGTCCCGATGATTTCAGTTTTCTGTATAAGAAATCCAGACGCAATGTTTTGTCCTATTCAGTGTTTATATTATGTTCCAGATCTGCTCCATAAAGAACATGTCTCCTTTCATTTGTAACCGTCGACCCTTTTTTTCAAGAAAAGCAGCAAAAAGTTGGAGAGTGTATGCTCATTTAAAGTTAAGCTGTTATATTATATTTCAAGAATATATTCTCGTACGACCGTACTTCTGACCAGAGGCTTTAAAATTGGATATCTTATTTCAGCAGTGTCGCAATTTTTTTAGTAACTTGTACAAAATACGTAAAACTGACACCAATAGCATATTGCGCGTTTCTCTAGCTGGTCATTGTTATTTTTGTATTAAAAATTACAATTATAAAGGAAGTTTTTCTCCAGATGATCTAAGGACCGAAAACTTTTAATATTCTTAATTTTCCTGAAAATAAAAGAGTGACAATAAAAACAGTGTTTAAATGTAGTAAAATTTTTGTCCGTTATATATATTTTTAAGAATAATGAAGGTATTCATTGAAAGCATTTATATAAATTACAGAATATGGAGGCTCCTTTTCCATACTAAGCTGAACATTTTAAATTTCACGTTCTGTCTTTTGAAAATGATCGAACTGTGCACGTATTATTTTGTCAACAGTAAGAAAAGGCTAAAATATTAATGTGAAAGAACCGTCGACCAACATAACAAATAGATGGAGCATCAGAGTCATTTGATGTTCCAAAAAGAGTGTGCCATAAGGCGTCCTCTTCATAAAACGAAGTATCATTTTCCAGGTAAACGTCAAGGAAAATGTAAGTTTCAGTCTTTTTCTGACGTATGACGATCTTGTGTCCATTTTTGTTGTTGCATACCTCTTATCGTGTTTCATGGCATGTTGATAACTTTGAGAAAAAAACAGACTAACCACCATCTATGTGTTTTACATTAATCGATGGAAAGAAGCGATATAGTGAGAATTTATTTATTGAAAAAGGGAGTGGGTATTTATAGATAGTTTTTGATACTGTATTACCTAAAAATATATCTTATGACAGTATTTTAAATCCTTGTAGTTGTTGAGCAGATGGTGCTGTGTCTTCCTGTAATTTGCCTTCCCTCCATCCCCCTCCCCCCCCCCACTTCCCCCCTCCCCACCCCAAACAACACCCCCCCCCCTCCCACCCCACCCTTGTGATGATAACGGCGCTCAGCAAATATAATAATACACCCATGCGTCTTGGGATTAACCCAATTATCTCAATTATAGCGTTTTGTTTAATAAATTGTTTGGCCCACATTATGTAGACGTGGGCCTGCGGGACTTGCTGGGAGGCTGTAACGCTCTAACACTGGAGGGCGAGGCACTTATCAAACATCCACAATTATTTTTAATTATTAATGTGACGCAATTGAGCACATCGTCCCCTTGCTTTTACAAGGATAGACCCTGACACGTGATACACACACATATACCTTCATAAAAATTTCAATAACAATTGAGTTGACTTTATTTTAATGTACCTTATAGTGTACCTAATAATAAAGATTATATTTTTATGGTTTGAGTATTAACACTGAAAATTCATATTCAATCCTTAGTAAATTTTATAGAAAGAAAGCATAGAAGAATCTTTACTCGATTTTGTAGGGTTTGTGTATTCACACAGTGAAAATTCATTTTATTTAAAATAAAATTATTTTTTCTTTAACGTAGTTTAATTTTCACAATAATATTGTATATCTCTATATAATATTCTATACCTACCATTTATTTGAATTTAAATAATTTTGATCTATGGTTTGTTCTTAATAATTTTAATTTGACATACATCACTTTTGATAATCTATCCAACAATCTCCCCCTATATTAGCAATCACCAACATGGATTTTTGAAATAACGCTCAGTTCTCACTAACTTGCTTAACTTCACAGAATATGTCTCGCATAGATTAGGTGATCGCTTGCAAGTTGATGCTGTTTACACGGATTTTTCTAAGGCGTTCGATAGGGTAGACCATAGTATTCTTATTAACAAGCTGTACAGTGTAGGAATCCATCGTGACCTACTCCGATGGTTTATTTCCTATGTAAAAAACAGACAACAGGCAGTGGTTGTGGGCGGCTGTAAATCCAATTTCACTCGTGTCCCGTCGGGTGTACCCCAGGGCTCACACCTAGGTCCCATTCTTTTTAATATTTACATATATGACATACAATTTTGCTTCCAATCCTCACACTTTTCAGGTTTCGCTGATGACATGAAAATTTACGCAACAATTAACAATATAAATGACTGCATTAATTTACAAAATGACATCAATAGACTAAGTGTGTATTGCTATAAAAATAAAATCGACATCAATGTGTCCAAATGTGCTCTTTTAACATTTTCTCGCAAAAACACCCTTATAACACACTCTTATTCCATAAATGGTTTGTTATTAAAAAAGGTTGATAGTGTGAGAGATCTGGGAGTTTTATTGGATTCCAAATTGACGTATGACAAGCATATTGACTCAATTACCTCCAAAGCTTACCGAATGTTGGGTTTTATCATCCGCACCGGTAAACAATTTAATAATATCAACACTTTAAAAACCCTATACCTTTCACATATACGCCCTCATTTAGAATTTTGTACTCCAATATGGAATCCACACTACAAAATTCACACTAACCGTATTGAAAATATTCAAAAGATTTTTGTTAAATATTTAGAGAAACGACAATACATTGAACACAGCGATTACAAATCTTCCATAGAATTTTTCAATATTAACACACTACAAGATAGAAGGACTTACTTTGATCAATTACTTTTGTACAAAATATGCAATAATGCAATTGACTCCCCTGATTTATTATGTAACATATCATTTCTTATACCAAATAGACATACCCGCTCGCAAAATTTATTTCACCTACCCATCTGACATACCAATTACCGATACCACTCAACTTTATTCAGAATACAGCGTGACTATAACCAAAATTTCAAAAATCTAGAGATTTTCCATGACTCATTAACAACCTTTCGCAATAAATTGAGATATTTTTCAACTCTGTCCCCTAACTCCCTCAATCAAGCTCCTTCACTTACGTAATAATCCCTCCTTTTCCTCATTCCTTTCCACTTTACTTTTACTTTTAATTTTATTTTTTTACACCTTGTTTCTTTTTTTTCTTTTTTGTTGCTTGTCAACTTGTGTCTTTTTGCTTTTTGTTTTTTGTTTTGCTCTCTTTTTCTTTTTATTTTCTTGTCTTCTTAATTTTCTATTATAATTATGTCAATACTAGCTCAGCATACTGATCAAATTATTATTCTATCTCTATAATTTTAAATAGAAGAAACAATTTTGGCATATATTAATTTTAAGAACACCATTGTTACTGTATCCTGCCGCCGTTCCACTAGGGGTGGCCGGTACCTCCGCAGATGCGCCTCCACTTTTTTCTGTCCTTACAAACCACTTTCATTTCCTCAATATTCATCACCTTTTTCAAACATACTCTTCTCTTATTTTCACTCTGCAGGTTCCATTCTTTCGCAATCTCACCTATTTGGTCTAACCATTCTTTCCTCGGCCTTCCCCTTCCGCGCTTTCCTCTGACATTTCCTTTGTACACTTTCTTCGTTAGTCGTTCATCATCCATTCTTTCGAGATGTCCGAACCATCTCATCGTACTTTTTTGTACTTTCATTCTCATATTCTCTTTTATACCACACTCGTCCATCACCCAATCATTACGTACTCTATCATTCAGTGTTTTTCCAGCCATTGCTCTCAGGTAAGCCATTTCAACCGTACATACTTTACTCAACTCACATTCATTAACTGTCCACGCCTCACTTCCATACATCAATGTCGGAACCAATATACCATTGTGGACCGCCAATGTGAACCCAACGCTGTAAAAACTTACTTAACTTTTGCCAATTACACTTCGGTTCAGAAAAACGCGGCAGGAGTTGACAGGGAGTTTTCAAATCAAATATCAATCGCCATTTCCTCTGCTTGTCTCAAAACAAAGCAACGCAACGCAACTCACACCTCAACACTGCGCAGCTAACGGCCGTGTAACCGGATAAAGACATCAACTGCCACATCGAACAACACCTCTGCTGAACTATAACAAGTGTCATAGACCCCTAGAGTCTCTTGAATCTAGGGAGTCTCCCGCACAGGCTTCCTCAAAAAAAGGGTTATGTTCATGTGAGGTTTGGTTCATTTTGTAAGTACACATGCAGCATGCTAGTAAGATTATGGATTATAGACGTATTTATAACCACGTTTCTCAACTCGTTGATTAAGAGAATGTGTACATACATAGTAATTAAGTTGAAAGACAGTTGAGTAGTAAAAAGATAAAGCCGCATTTGTATTTTATTGGGTGTTAATGAAACAATAAAAGACTTTATTGTCTAATCCGAGCTGGCCTCGTCTGTAAGGGCTGTGAGGAGACATTCTGATTAAGAAAATAAATACTCTAGGAGGGATTATCGGCGTCAACAATAAACTCTCTAAGTCGCACATTTGACGTTTCCGTTGTGAATGTGTAAATGATGTTAACGACGCGACATGTCAATAAACGTAGATCGTAGAATGTAGAGTCTTTGTAACTTTATTAACCTGGAAAACTTTGCGCAATGTATATATAAAATAATAAATAAGTAAAATACCATTATAACTAATCACATTAAATATATCCATAATATTTTGAGATTGATTTTATGATCATCTATGGCAGGGGTCTCCAAGCTATTTGACTCAAGGGCCGTATTGAAACTTCGAGATTGTATAGCGGGCCAACAGGGTCTGGGTGACATGCCCCCCAGAGTGGAAAATTTGACACTTGGAAACAGTGTTTGTGAGCAATTTAGGCGAAGGGGTGACAGCGTATGTACGTTATACGTTGCTAGTTTGCGGGGCTGATCTTTCCGTTGTCAGTATCTACAACATTTTTTTTTATTTGCGTCTGCGGGCCCGACCAAATCCTTTCGCAGGCCGCATTTGGCCCGCGGGCCGTAGTTTAGAGACCCCTGATCTATGGTATGGTCTAGCCCAGAGATGGCGATCCTGGAAAGCAAGACGATTGTGCGTGGCGCGTGAATGTAAGGAAAAAATATTTGTGGTACAAGAAATTCAATAAACATTTAAATTGCGTGTATTCTTTTTGCATATTGAACATAAAGGCACTCAGACTCGAAAACTTCGCCATCCCTGGTCTGGCCACTAGCGGATAAGGCGTTGAACATTGATATCTACAAGGTCGGCAAGAGTTGCAGGGCTTATGTTCATTTGAGATTGGGTCTTTACATTGTAGGTCCACATGCGGTATGTGCTTGCCCCGAACTTATGCGTGTCTGCTTGTGGGAATCCATTTAATATGAATCTCAAATGATATATATCTTTGCAACTTAGATTTAGATTAAGATTTTTAGACTACCTGCATGGCTCGAATTAACAAGCACAAATAAGACTCCCATAGTGTTCTTTTGACGAAAACTTTGACCCTCGTTTGAACAGATGTCATTAAGAAAAGCTGAAATGGGTGGAAGTTTCTTTAAATATTTGTTTGTCAATTAACTGCTCTTCAAAATTTGAATATGCTTACGATTAACCATTCAAAATCCTTTTTGAACTTAAAAAAATGCACTCGTAAGATTTAATGCGTTTCAATGAATGTGTATCCCGTGTATAGACTTCAACAGCTGGCAGCTCGTATATGGAGTGCCGTCACCTAATGTACGGAGACGGGCAGGAGCGGCCTCTCCTCTGCAGGCAGACATCTGATCAGGGCGGAGAAGAACACCTTTTGTTCTCCGGATTTCGAGCACAAGGATATCAAATTATCACCTTAAGATGGACTCGAACAAAGATCTCATTAGCTGTGCTGCGTAATTTGCCAGTTAGGAAACCCAAGGCGGGTTCAGGCGTCCCCGGATACATACAGACATAAATGTATGTACATATTATGTATGTAGAGCAGAAGGTGCTCATTGTAACTGAGCCGCTAACGAGAGCATCGTCATTACTTCTATGCGTGATACTCGTAGCGAGCAGACTGAAATTTATCAATTCATTACTAAGCTATAATATCTTTTATCTAATGTTTAATCTAAGCTGCAAAGATATATTAACATTAAAAAATCATATTAAAAATGCATGCCCGCAGACACGTGCAAATTAGCGCTTACGAATGATGCATGTGTACTTACAAATTAAAATCCAAACCTCAAATGAACATAAGCCCTGAAACTTTTGCCGACCTTTCCTGAAACACGAGTGGCATTGGAAAAGTGAATATTTGTTTACAGTATGTGAGGTCAGCCTCATACCAACCCATAGTAAATCAAGGAAACGCATCATTTCAATGACTCAAACTATGTATTTTGAATAAAAAAATAAAATGAAAAACACTTATTTTATTTCAAGGCTGTATCCTCTTTTTCTTAAATTTAGATCATAGACTTGTTTTGTTTTAGCAGATAGTGAACTTCTCCTGAGCTGTCCTTCCATCTCTTCTTCCAGGGGCAACGACCCGGAGGGATTTCATTTGAATAATGCTTCATCAGTATGTTCAGTATGTGAGGTTGCTACTTACATAAGTAGAGTGTACTTACATAAGTAGAGTGTACACACTGTAACTGTTACTCCATCACTATTCCGCTAGGGGTGGCCAGAGCCTCTGCAGAGCTGCCTCCATGTTTTCCTATCCTTACATACTTTTTTCAATTCATTCATGTTACGTTTCTTCCGAGGGTCCTTAATTAAAACACAAGTTCAACACAAGTTAGCCATACAGTTTATTTACACAGACTTTGTTACAATAGATTTATTTTAACACACTTATTTATTTCGTACAGATTACAGTTATTTTAAACCATATTGGTCGCCCTAGTAACTAGATCTTGCTCTGAGTGCGTGCTTTGCAAGACTGCTCGCGCCAGCCTATCGTTACCCCCTCCAGCCTGGCCTTGTGCTCAGGCGTGTCCTTCTTTTATATAATTGTTACATTGCCCCCTCCTTAGGCTGTTCCGTCCCGGAACAGTCTTGAACCTGGAGCATGCCGGTATCTGCAAGATGTCCCTCGACTGCATCCGGCTCTAGAGAAGAAGTAACAATCCACCGTCCGGTCGTCTGGGTGTCTTCTCTGCAGCTGCTCGCAGCACACCAGGATTTCGATGCCAGTATTTTCGAAGACTGTTTCCATTATGTTCCTGATGATCCTCCAGTCTCGTCCTGCTGGTCCACCACCCATCTTTGGTACGGCCAGCTTGGAAATGCCGGCTTGCATCAGTTGGTCCCGTAGATGCACGAGGCTGTCCCACAGGTCTTGATAACCAGTCTTCTCCGAAACTGTCATCCTTGTCACCAGGCAGTATGCGTGACGCTCTTCACCAGGTAGTCGTAATGCTCTCCCTGCAATAGGCCCCGACTCCACCGGTGTTGTTACCTTGCCGAACTTATTACGGAATGCTCCAGCAACCCCGCGAGACATGTCCAGGTCTTCAGCCGTGCAACAAGCCATGGCGTAGTTAGATGGTACAGCAAAGAGATCCTGTTGGACTTCTTTGGTAATGTCATGCCGAATTTTTCGCCCATCTTGTGCTTCAACCCAAAAATCATCAAAAGTGGCCGCTCCCTTAAATCCGGCACACCTTCGTGCTCTTTGCTCCGGGCTGTCATCGTGGTTGTTTCCCAGATATGGTGTGAGGCGGTTAAAATGGACAATCCGTGGTTTTCCACTTGGCTCTTTCCTTATCTTGTAGATGATGTCATTGATGCGTTTTACGACCTCATACGGCCCATCCCATGAGCGTTGTAGCTTTGGAGAGTATCCTCGGCGCCTTTTTGGGTCAAACAGCCATACTAAATCCCCAGCTTGGTATCCACCGTCCTCAGCCCGGATGTCGTATCGCTCTTTCATCCGACCACTTGCCTCTCGGATGTTTGCTCGCACTTGCTCGTGGGCACCATCTAGTCGCCTGCGGAGATCCGAGACGTAGTCCTCTCCTGCAAGATCCTCAGTCGGTCGGCACCCAAACTTCAGGTCACATGGCAGTCGCAGTTCTCGCCCAAAAAGAATGCTCCCAGGTGTTTGGCCAGTAGTTTCGTGAACTGCAGACCTATAAGCCAAAAGAAATAGGGGAAGATGTCGGTCCCAGTCCCTCTGATGACTTGACACATGCTTTGCCAAATATCTCCCAACCGTCCGGTTCATCCTTTCTACCATCCCATCAGACTGTGGATGCAGGGCTGTGGTTCTCGTCTTCTTGATCCCCAGCAAGTCGCACATTTGCTGGAATACTGTGGCCTCAAAGTTCCGCCCTTGATCAGAGTGCAGTTCCAGTGGTACTCCAAATCGGCTTATCAGTTGGGTCACCAGCGCTTCTGCTACCGTAACTGCTTCTTGGTTGGGTAAAGCGTATGCTTCTACCCATTTACTGAAATAGTCCATGGCCACCAGAATGTACTTGTTGCCATCTTCGGTAGTCGGGTATGGACCAGCGATGTCAATAGCGATCCTTTCAAATGGGCTCCCAACATTGTACTGGCGCATGGGGGCTCTCTTCTTTCTTAAGGGTCCATTAGCTGTGGCACATGTCACGCATTTCCGGCACCAATCTTTTACATTTTCCTTGCAGTTCACCCAGTAGAACCGATCCCTCAGTTTCTCCAGAGTCTTTTTCACTCCTAAGTGTCCACCGGACGTCCCATCATGCAGTAGCTTCAAGATTTCAGCGACTCGCACTTTTGGTACCAGTAACTGAAGTTTCTTCACTGTACCGTCTTCGTTTTCAATTGCTCGTTTAAGTATCCCATTTTCCAGTTGTATGGAGTTCCACTGAGCCCAATACGATTTGACGGTTGGTGATAACGGGGCGACTTGTTCCCAGGTTGGCCTTTGTTTTTCTCGCACCCATTGTATTAGATACTTCAGCTCTGGGTCGTTCTCTTGGTCCTGCCTCATTTCTTCTTCTCTCCAATCCTCGCTCGTGACTGTCGTCCGGCTTACTATAGCAGCCTTTGTGTCCACTCTGCTGCAATGTCTGCAGTCTTCGTGACAAGGCCTTCTTGACAAAGCGTCGGCATTACGATGGATAATTCCTGCTCGATGTACAGCATCAAAATCATATTCTTGGAGTCTCTCCATCCACCTGGCTACTTGACCCTCAGGGTTTTTGAATTTCAACAACCACATCAGAGCGGCATGGTCTGTCCGCAACAAGAATTTCCTTCCATAAAGGTACTTCCGGAAATGTTCCACTGATTTAACCACAGCCAGGAGTTCTCTTCTAGTGACGCAATAGTTCCGCTCTGGTTTTGATAGAACTTTGCTGAAGTATCCAAGCACTGTCTCTTGGTCATCCTGAATTTGGGAAACAACTCCCCCAATACCGACATTACTGGCATCTGTGTCTAGGATGAATTGCCCTTCATATCTGGGGTAACTCAAGATTGGCGCACTAGTAAGACGTTTTTTTAGTTCTTCAAATGCCTGTTGGCAGTCATTTGTCCATACAAAGCTGTTTTTCTCCTCGGTGAGACGAGTCAATGGCTTAGAAATGTCTGCAAACCTTGGCACAAATCGACGGTAGTAGGTACACAATCCCAGGAAGCTTCTGACCTCATGCTTGTCCCTCGGGACTGGCCAGTCTTTGACAGCTCTAGTCTTTTCTGGGTCAACTGCTACCCCTTTTCCGGATACTATGTGCCCCAGATAGCTCACTTGTTTTTGAAAAAGGTTACATTTCTTTGGATTGAGTTTTAGCCCGGCTTCTTGCAATTTTAGAAATACCTGTTCCAGATTCTTCAGCTGGTCATCAAAAGTTTTTCCAAGAATAATGATGTCATCCAAATATACTAGACATTTTTCCCAGGATAATCCACGTAGCACGCTTTCCATCAGGCGTTCAAACGTAGCAGGTGCATTGCACAGCCCAAATGGCATAACGGTAAATTGCCAGAGTCCAGAACCTGTCGAAAGGGCAGTTTTCTCTTTATCCTTTGGATTCAATTCCACCTGCCAATATCCACTCTTCAAATCGAGAGTTGAGAAGATCTCACATCCTGTCAAAGTGTCCAAAGTGTCGTCTATTCTGGGCAAAGGGTAGCTGTCTTTCTTTGTGACATCATTGAGCTGACGATAGTCAACGCAAAACCTTGTCGTTCCATCTTTTTTTTTGACTAACACAACTGGTGATGTCCACGGGCTGTTTGATGGTTCGATGATGCCGTCCCGTTGCATGTCTTGGATAATTGTGTCTGCTTCCTCGCGCTTGGCAAAGGGTAGCCTTCGTGGTGCCTGTCGAATTGGCCTTGAGTCTCCAGTGTCAATGCAGTGTCGTACAATTTTGGTTCTTCCCAACGGACCGTTGGAATCCTCAAAGATGTCTTGATATCGGCAAAGAAGATTCATCCTCTTCGGGAAGCTCTCGGCAAGCTCTTTGAGTGAGTTCATCTAATCGGCCAGGCAACTTTCCTTCCTGGTAGCTCGAACTCTTCACGTTCCGTACAATGGACGTCATTATCACGCAATTACCCAGGGTGCTGCCTTCGTGTATTGTAATAGGATAATCATTTATGTTCATCACCCGTATTGGGACTATCTTTTGTGTGCGGATTACTGCGCTGGCAACTAGAACTCCTTTTGCAATCTTGCCAATCTTCTCGGGTTCCATCATAATAATCTGTCCTTCTGCACACTTGGAGTCAAAACGTGCTGGTACTATCATCTCGGAGTTTTTTTTCAATTTTGTAGTCTCTGCTACGACTACTCGAGTGGCCATGTCATTGCGTTTTTGGATAATGATCTCTTCGTTCCCAATAATTATGGTCCCTTTCTTCAGGTCCAGATTACATCCAAGTCTAGTGAGCATATCCATCCCAATAATAACTTCTTCTTCAATATTGGCCACCAAGGTTCGATGTTCGATAGTCATGTTGCCAATCTGGAAGGTTGCCAGCGTCTCCCCGTGTACTCGAGCTGACTCTCCCGTTGCTGTACGCAAAGACCATCTTGTTGGTAAAATTTGCTTCTGCTTTGTCGCTATGTCTGGTCTTACAATCGTCCTGGTTGCTCCTGTGTCCACCAGTAGTTCACAGTTCCTTCCATCTATCATGCCATTAATGAAGATGCTGCTAGCTCGACCTTTCAAGGTTGCGACAATAGCAGCAGATTTCCGGGCCTCTCCAACGCGGGTCAACAGTTGCCCCTTCCCATTAACCCTTTCTAGTTTTCCGAGACTTGTGGTTTGGGTTTCTGGGGTTTTGGACATTTGATGCTCAGATGACCCAGTTGGCCGCAGTTCCAGCAGCGTATTCCTCGCCTCCTGGGCCTTAGCCGTTCCAACACCTTTTCGATTAGTTCTTCAATCGAAGGTGGCTTGGCTTCTTCTGCATCAACACCGCGTACTTTGACATGTCCTCTGATCGATTGTTTGATGGCCTCAAACTCCAATGCTTGGGTTAAAGCCTCATTAAGTGTCTTTGGGTGGGCCAGTTTCACCGCTTGTTGTGTCTCCCATTCATGCAGTCCATTGAAAAATTTGTCCACGGCCAGACTCTCATAAATGTCGTCAGGGGCTGAGGGGTATGCATCTCTCACTAGTCGGGCAATGTCCATCTCGAATTCTTGAAGACTTTCCTTTGCTGTCTGTACTCTGGTATTTAGCTGGGATTTGTAAAGTTGTTCCAGGTACTTGTGCCCAAAGCGCATGTCTAGGCGCTGCTTCAGCTCCAAATAATTCCCTCGGTTTTCCAAAGGAATGGACTGCAGCACACGCAGAGCATCTCCTCTAAGTGACAGGCTGAGCATGGACGCCTTGCTCTGTGGAGACCAATTTCCCAACATAGCTGCCGTTTCGAATAGGGTCATGTACCCTTCCCAGGATGACTTCCCATCGAAAGTTGGTAAATCATGTTTTGTAGGAATGGTTTTACCAGTCACGGTGTCTTCGTTAAGTTCATGCCGTGTTTTATCATCCGGCAAAGGCTTTTCACTACTCACGGCGGCACGAAGACGGTTTTCAAGGCTTGCAACACGTGCCTCAATTTCCATCACCGCTCGGGAACCTTCAGAAATCTTCTCATCGAGCTTTTCTTCGAGACTGGTCAAGTTCTGCGCCATCAAACCACTCAGTTCCTCCTTGAGATTTTTGTTGCTCTCCGCCATATTCTCTGCCAGAGCCTCAAGGGCTTTAGAGTTGTCAGCCATCTCATTCTTAAGGGTCCCCAGCTTCTCTTCCAGGGTTCTGGAATTGTCGGCCATCTCTTCCTTTAAACTTTTGGAGCTCTCGGCCATCTCTTCCTTCAAACTTTTGGAGCTCTCGATGATGCTGAGATTAAGCTCGTCAAAGCCCCGATTCTTTCCCGATAATAAAACAAAGGCGTTCGGGTCTTCTCTATTTTTCTCCAGGGCTTCCATAAGCCTCGCCTGCAAGGCATTTTTGTTGCCAGTGCTTTCAAGGTCGCGTTCAATGAGCTCATCCTTTAGCTCACAAACTTTTAAGTCCAACACGGCAATATACTGGGCCATGTTTCACTTCAATTTATTTGTATTTTTTTTTTTTTATTTATTTACGAAAACAACAAAATTTAAATGGAATGCCGAACTATATGGGTTTTTGTAATTCTTTCACTGTTTACAATAATAATTTATTTTTATTTCAAAAGTGTTTTGCACAAGTAGGTACCTACCTGCTTCAAACACAATATCACTTCGGCTGTCAGTAACAACAGCGTAGGTACATAATAATAGTCAATAATAATTTTGAATTCGCGAATGTTGCAGGTACCTAGGTAGTTAGTTACGCACAATAATTACAAGTTTTATAATGTCCCCGAAATATTTTAATATTTAAAACATTGTCAATTCAGATTTTTTTTTTTAATAATCTCAAGCACAGTTTTTTTGGTACTTGGTTAATTTGTTTTTGTTTTCACAAACAAAAACAAATGACAGTCGATTTCAACAAATGACATTGAAAACAATACAATATATGAAATAATTAAAATTGGACAGATTTATGGTTGTGAAAGCATCAACACGTTTAAAAGCTAGTGAAGACATCGACTTATACAATTAACAACAAGAAATTACAAGATTTGAAACGCTGTTTGAAAATATTGAAGGTGAGAGAATTCAAACTACCTACATTACGTTCAGAAGAATGGAAATTCAAAAATCGAACGTCGCGGGAGAATGAAGAATGGATATGAACCAGTTTGTTTCAAATTAGTTTAGATAAATATATATAGATGGTGTTATATTTAATTTGTATGAAAAAAATTTTTCAATGAAATGATTTTTTTTAATTGCATAAATTGAAAATATACAGCAAATGACGAAATCTAAAAAAATAAATAATAAAAAGGATTTAGAAAGTAACACAATGGAGTCCATAAATTTTGATCCTCTCAAATTAAAAATATCTTTTAATGGTGAAAGTGAACCAAATGAATTTATAATAAGGTTAGAAGAATTAGCCAAAGTCTACAAATTAAAATTAGATTATTTGGTAGAGTGTATGCCTATATTTTTAACAGATTTTCCGTTAACTTGGTACAGAGCAATTAACTGTGAATTTGATTGGAAAATTTTTAAAACCAAATTCTTACAACAATTTGAAAAATATGACTTTCAAAGGAATCTTAAGTTAGAAATTTTAAATATGGTACAAGGTCATGATAATGCATCTGTTTATATTTTAAAGGTAAAATCAAAAAATAATTTATTAAATAAAAGAATGCATGATAAAGAACTTATGGACATAATAATTCATGGATTGTCAGAAAAATATGCAACTTTACTGACAACATCTGAAATTAAAAATACAGAGGAATTATCTACAATATGTAGCAAGTTTGAATCATTTATAAAATTTAATGAATGTAAGAATTTAAATGTCATGAATGACATAAAAGAGAAAAATGTAATGCAAAAATGCAATTTTTGTAATAAATTAGGACATGATGAAATAGATTGTTGGACTAAAAATAGAAAATTAGATTACATACAGAATAAATGTAGAAGTTTCACAAATAATATAGTATGCCACTATTGTAATAAAAAAGGACATGTGGAAAGAAATTGTTTTATAAAAAATGGAAATTTTAAAAAACACACAGTAATCTGTTACTCATGTAAGCGTACAGGACATGTACAAAAAGATTGTTTTGTTAAAAATAAAAAAAGTGATTATACAGACAAAACAAAAATGAACAGAAATATAAATATACAAAACAGAACAAATACGACATACAATAGTAATTCAAAAAACTTGTAGATAGTCGGCCTTCAGTACAAACACGAAAATCAGAAATGAAGAGCTGGCTTAATTTCATTCAAATTTTTAATAAAAATTATCAAATTGCACCACTCATTTTTGCTAAACAATTTGATAAAAGACCATTTTTAACAGTAAATATTGAGAACAAAAATTTTACAGGTTTACTAGATTCAGGTGCATCTATTTCTGCAATCAATGAAAAAACATTTGATTATTTTTTACAAAGAAATTACAAAATTATAAAAACCCATGAAAGTATCTCGTTGGCAAATGGTAAAAATATAAAAATACTTGGTAAAATAAATTTAGAGGTAAAATGTGACAATCAAATAAAACATGTAGATTTTTATGTTTTACAAGGTTTACAACAAGACTTAATTTTTGGAATAGATTTTTGGATAAAATTTGAATTAGAACCGAGATTAATAAGTAAAATTACATATTCAAATAGCAAAAATATTAGTGAATTAGGTAAAATTACAAATAGAACTAAATTAACAGATAACCAATTACAGCAATTAAAAACAATAGAAAATGATTTCAAGGACATCTCTTATGAAAAAATAGGCTTAGGATGCACAAACCTCATTGAACACAGAATTCAGACAGAAGGTCCTCCAATAAAACAAAAGTATTATCCACTCAGTCCAGCAAGACAGAGACAGGTTAACACAGAGTTAGATAAAATGTTAAAAGAAGGTTTAGTTGAACAATCCAAATCTTCGTGGTCCAGTCCTGTTGTGATTGTAATTAAAAAGGATGGAACGCCTAGATTCTGTTTGGACTCTAGAAGACTCAATGAAGTAACAAAACGAGATAACTATCCCATTCCAAATTTAAATCAAGTTTTAGCAAATTTACGAAATGCCAAATATATCTCTTCAATAGATTTAAGCAAGGCGTTTTGGCAAATTCCACTAGAAGAATCGTCCAAAGAAAAAACTGCCTTCGTTGTACCAAATAGAGGGTTGTTTCAATTCACAAAAATGCCGTTCGGTTTAAAAAATTCAAGTTCTGAAACACAGCGTTTATTAGACAAGTTATTTGGACCTAAATTTGATACTAACATATTTTGTTATATCGATGACTTAATTATTATTAACGAAGATTTCAATTCACATTTAAATTTATTAAAACAAGTTAAAAATATATTACAAGAAGCAGGGTTAACGGTAAAATTTTCAAAATGTGAATTTTGCAAAGATAGTTTAAAATATTTGGGATACATTATTGATGAAAATGGATTAAGGCCAGATTCAAATAAAGTCAAGATTATAGAGGAATATCCTTCACCGAAAAATGTAAAACAACTACGAATGTTTTTAGGTTTGGTAGGATTTTATAGAAAAGTTATACGAAACTGCAGTGAGATATCATATCCACTAAATAAATTATTGAGAGGTAAAAAAGGTCAGAACAATTTTAATTGGTCAAAAGAATCTGAGGATGCATTTAATAATTTAAAATCAGCCTTAAGCACAGCCCCTGTATTAATATGTCCGGATTTCACAAAAGATTTTTTTTACACACTGATGCCAGTAAAAATCAAGTAGCTTCAGTATTAAACCAAAATATCAATGGGTCCGAAAAGCCAATAGCATATTTTTCAAGAAGTTTGACAGTTAGAGAACAAAACTATTCGACATCAGAACGTGAGCTTCTTGCCATTGTAGAGTCAATTGAACATTTTCGATCTTATCTAGATGGAATGAAATTCAAGGTAATAACTGATCATATGGCATTAAAATTCTTGAATAAAATATCAAATCCAACAGGTAGATTAGCAAGATGGGCCATGAGACTTTCACAGTATGAATTTGAGATTGAGCATAGAAAAGGGAAAGAACATACAGTGCCAGATGTATTATCTAGGATTCCTGGTACTAAAGAAATGGAAGTAATAAATTCAAATATTGCAGATCCTTGGTATAATAATATCGCAGAAGGATGTACAAAAACACCACACAAATACAAAAAATTCAAAATGGTAGATAATAAATTATTTAAACTAATAAATGATGATAATCCTTTCACAGAGGAATATAATTGGAAAGAGATACCTATTATAGACAATAGATTAACTATAATAAAGAATCATCATGATAATGGACATGTAGGTATTTTTAAAACTTATAAATACATATCAAGATGTTACTATTGGAAAAATATGTATGCAGATATAAAAAGTTTTATAAATAAATGTCAAAAATGTAAAATGTATAAGCCGAATAATTTACCTCCAGCAGGAAAAATGGAAAATAGAAAAAGAGTGGATAGATCGTTAAAAATGCTGAGTATTGATTTGATAGGACCATTACCAAAATCAAGTACGGGCTATATACATATATTATCAATAATAGATGTTTTTACCAAATATTGTTGGTTATTTCCTTTAAGAAGAGCTACTACAGAAGAAATAGTAAAATTAATAGAAAATAAAATATTTTTAACAGAAGGAGTACCGCAAACGATAATAACAGATAATGGAAAGAATTTAAAGTCTAATGCATTTAAAGATTTTATGTACTCATATGGAGTACAGAAAATATTTTATACAACTTTATATACTCCCATGTGCAATAATGTAGAGACATATAATAGAACAATAGGATACACATTAGCTATTTTTGTTGAAAATGAACAAAGAAAATGGGATACTTTTTTAGATTCAGTACAAAGCATAATAAATAATACAGTCAATTTAGCAACAGGATACACACCTAATGTATTAGCAAGAGGTAGGGAGATTGTACTAAATGGTGAAATTCATGGTGAAATAGTAAATGATGAAATAGAATCAAAGGAAGATTTAGATAAATATAGAGATATGCATAAAGATAAAATGAAGGAATTAAACACATTATACAAAATTGTAACAGAAAATTTATGGGATGCATATAATAAAAATGCAAATTATTATAATAAAGGTAGATCAAATCGTGTCTATGATCAAGGGGATATTGTATGGCGTAAAAATTTCATACAATCAAATGCAGGGAAATACTTCTGTACAAAGTTGGCTCCAAAATTTGTCAAAGCCAGAATAGAAAAGAAAGTTAGCAAGATAGTCTATGTATTAAAAGATATAGACACAAATGTTATAAATAAATATCACATCAAGGACATAATCAAATTAGATTAAAAAAAAAAAAAAAAAAAAAAAACATATTTTCATGTGTATGAAAAATTTGAGGTGATGAATGATACGGTGAAAGTTGATATAGAAGTGATCAGTGAAAGAATGAATTATGAAATATTGCATGAATGAAGGTATGAAACATAAATTAAACAAAGTATTACATATGAAAGTAAAGTTTTTAAAAAAAATTGATGGACTGATAAATTTATTAATGAAAAATAAATTTGAAATAAATTTAAATATTGGGAAAGATGTGATACATGTTTAAAAAAAAAAAAAGTTATTTTAATGAATTGATTAATTAACTGGTGAATGTTTATTATGTATTGTTATTTGATTATTTTGAATTGTTGAATTAAGTATTTAAAAAAAAAAAACAAATATTTGTTTATAATATTGAATATGTAATTTGTGTAAAAAAAAAATATATTAATTTTAGTATGAAAATAATTGGTATTGTTAAAAAAGGTATTAATGACTGAATAATGTATCAGAAACAGGTTTTTTTTTATTTTCATATTTTTGAAATTTATCCTTAAAATAAAACAAAATATGTGGCGCCGGCTGAGCATTATGATACATTATTTACTCATTGTAAAAGAAAAAAAAAAAAAAAAATTGGGAATGTTTTTTTTTTATGAGAGGAAGGAGGTGTATTGTAACGAGATGGATTTGTTTGTTAGGTAAAATGGAACATGAGATTTGAATTTGAATGAAAAGGAAAACAAAGGAAGGCAAAAAGGAGGGAAGAAGCTTGCCTGGCGTGAGAGTCACAAGCCTGTGTAATTAAGAATAAAGAATATTATTGTGCTGTGGTTAATTGTGTATACATTGTGAAAGAAATAAAAGTAAACATATTAAAGTGTGTATGTTAATTATTAATGGTGTCAATCAGCAGGACAGAGGAAAACCCTCACAGTACTTGGTTTTAAACTTCACACCGACACCATTTGTTACGTTTCTTCCGAGGGTCCTTAATCAAAACACAAGTTCAACACAAGTTAGCCATACAGTTTATTTACACAGACTTTGTTACAATAGATTTATTTTAAAACACTTATTTATTTCGTACAGATTACAGTTATTTTAAACCATATTGGTCGCCCTAGTAACTAGATCTTGCTCTGAGTGCGTGCTTTGCAAGACTGCTCGCGCCAGCCTATCGTTACCCCCTCCAGCCTGGCCTTGTGCTCAGGCGTGTCCTTCTTTTATATAATTGTTACAATATCCATCACCTTTTTCATGCATTTTCTTCTTTTACGCTCACCTTGTATATTCCATTCTTTCACAATCTCCTCAATCTGATCACTCCATTCTCTCTCGGTCTTGCCTAACCTCTTTTTCCTTTCACACTTCTTCTGTATTTCTACTTTGTCAGTCTGTCATCATTCATTCTTTCCACATGCCCAAACCATCTCATCACATATTTTGTACCTTAACTTTCACATCCATTTTCAAATTACCTACACCGAAAGTGTATCTAGATTCGGAGAAATTTAAGCGTTTATACAATACATAACTTGAGGAAATTTTTTTTACATTTTTGTTTTAATTTTTATTTGACAAAAGTGTCGTTTGAAATTTAAAAGAAATCTAATAACTTCATTTATAAACATCGTTTCTTTTGTGCTCATTTTCGCTTTTTGTATCGAGTCTTTCAGGGGAAGTGAGTAAATTACACAAAATTCGAGGGAAAGCAACTTTTGTGTGTTTTCCTCGTAGACTTGAGCTTTATTATTGTCATCCCTCACACAGAGAAAAATAGGGACTTTAAATTAAAATTCAAAGGAATATGAATAATATTTTACGAATTTAAAAAAATCGGATTGAAATGGAGCTAAGAGGATTTTTTTAGTATTTATATTGCTTTATGATCCATAGTTGGATAATTTACTAAAATAGTTCCAACCTTGTCGGAGTGGGATGAATACGATCAAAGCAATAATATAAATCTAGAATAATAATCAATTGTAAATATTGATATTTTTTAATTAAGAATTAAAAAACAAAAAAAAATTTAAACTTTGTTTTATTCCTCTTTTATTGATTTTTTGAGTAAGTTACAAATATTTTCGGAATCACTTGGTAATCATCGGGTAACTAATAAAGCAAAGTTTTAATTTTTTTTTTTTTTTAATTCTTAATTCTTAATTAAAAAATAATCCATCTTTAAAAATGAATTCCCACAGTGTTTCACAAAAATCTTTTGAAAATGTCATTAATTGTACTGGTACTTTTCTGAAAAGTTATATGCATCAGACAAACTTTCAAAATATTATTTTTCATGTTTGCCCCTTTATGAATTCCGATTGATAATCCATTTTTTCTGTACATGCCGACTTCATGCTTCTAAACGAGTACTGCGGTTAATACAATCATTTTTAGTTGCGCGTTTGTAGAATTACTCATTTTATTTTGGGTCAGGATAGTGCGTACAATGTTGTATGTATTTATTTTGGAAACATTCTATGTGTCGTAACTTTTTGCTTGCGTTAGGTTTATCGTAAGTTCCTCACCTCCCCCTCCCCCTCCCCTCCGCCACTCCTACTTTATGTGACCGTAAATACGGAAAGGGTTCCCGGGCTCGCGCTACGCAGCGATAGAGCAATAGCTGCTCTAAGTAAAGAATCAGAGCGCTTCATTCTGCTTGAAATAAAAGTCCAGTGTTGTTATAAAATGAGTATTGCTTCGCTCGATACATTATGTGGGCTGCTTTTTTCCTTTATTTTTTTGAGATGAGGTTTTTTTCGCTTCCAATAAATGATTATCAGGGATAGCAAATTCTATATCTTTTTTACAGAACAATTACATGGAGTGAAAGTATTGAACTCAAAATTTCAAAAAAGCATTGCTCTTGTTGCTTGTCCTGTTATGCAAGAAGATTAGATCACATTGAAGACAGTTCCTTGACTTATAGTTTGGTATGCGGCTGACCACCCATGCTGTAAAAATGGTTCACTTTGCCTATGTCACCCCTGTTTCAGGGAAGAACAGCAAGAGTTGCAGGGTGTATGTCCATTTAAGATTTGGGATTTAATGTTTAGGGTTCACATGCAGCATGTTCAAGTGCGAACTTGTACTACGTGTCTGCTTCTGAGAATGTATATAATGTAAATTCCCAATGTTACCTACATATCTTTGCAACTTAAAAGAGATTAGAAGACAAAGTACATGATCAGTGCTTCCAATTTTAATTTCTGACACCATCTTTCTCATAAATATCACCAGTAAGGAACATCTGTGATTCCTTTATTTATTTGAGGGATTAACGTTGACAAAGCCAGGTGTGCAGTTTATATTCTCACATATTGAATAGAATGTTATGCACGAGCCCTTCACTATATATCCCAACATATTGTACAACTGCCTAGTATGCAAGAACAGAGTCAAGTGGAGGCACTTGTGTGGAGATACCGGCCACCCCTAAAGGAATGGCGACAGGATACAAGATAAGACAAGCCTCGCCTACTGGCTGGGATGTCCAAGGTCACGCCTCACTTGGCTATCCCTGCTGGAAGTGCGCTCTTCGTGAGTGCTAGGAGAACAGGTGAAACAAGGACTAAACTGATGGAGCTGGTTTCTCCAGCAACTACAACCTCAGGCGGACAAACACTGAGGTCAGTTGTATCAAAACGCAGCTGCCTGGACATCCCTGCAAGAAGGCCCCGCACTATTTTTGGAGACAGAGCATTCAAAGCGGCCGCTCCAATGACTTGGAATGCTATTCTCGCCTCACTGAGGGAACTTGATTTGAAGAGACTGTTCAAAAGACGTCTCAAGACTCACATCTTCGTCCAACCATATGGACAAGCTCTTTTACAATGACACATTGTCATAAAAAGCGCTGTATAAAATTTGTACTGCATTCATTCATAGCAGCACTCAACAGTTTAACTTTTTAATGCAATTTCCAGTTGTATATTTCAGACCGAATAATAAAAAAGTTACGTCTTGAATTTGGTAATCCTTTTTCAAAGAGGTTAAAAATTCAACCGTACCTTAATAGTTATGTGACCAGAGGCAACCCGTTGGACCGAAAACTTAAGTATATATAATTGATGAACGAAGCTCACATCCACTAGTAGTTCTATCATATCCAAAAAGTGATGCCTATTGTCCTGTTTGTTATTAAACCTTTTTTAAATTATGGTCTTTTATTACAGTGATATTCTTAGACATTTTGGTCGTGCGTTGAGCCCACGTTTTGACAAACTAATGATGCCTAGGCTGGAAGTCTCATCACCACTGTCATTCTTACCTACCGAATTTTGGTAATATGTGTATGAAAACTAATCAGCTGTTTACTTGCGGCCTTGTATTGACAGGTCTTCATACAAATGCATCATTAGTTTGTCAAAGCGTGGGCTCAACGGATGACTAAAAAAGCTAAGAATAACAGCGTTAGTTTTGATTTTGAGCTGTCCAAGGGAAGTATTTTGGGAGTAAATGTGCTCACACAGGAAGTACAGACCCTTACGGAGTAATTGCGGCTCGCAGGTCTGTGGGCTGGAGTTCCCGCTAAGAGTCCTATTATCTTCCTGATACGAGGAGCTCTAAATGTAAATCATGTGGAGAGCGGCTGAGGGCGCTATTTCACTTTTATGGTGGCAGGGCGCGGCAACGCGGCCCACGCTTCTTCTGAGAGTTCCTCGTATTTCAAATTCAGTTGGTCGGCAGCATTTTATATCTCTCATTTTGTTCTCACACATTCGATATTAATTCACTGCAAAGATTCCCCGAGGTGTTTGTGTTGCCATGAGAGATTTTTAAAATGGACAATTATTTTCCTGTAGTTTTTAAGTTCAAAATAAATAAATTATCATCACAAATTACATTTTAAGAATATTTTTACAGTTTCTAAAAAATCAGAGGAAGAAAAAACGTTATTTTATAAAACACAATATCTGACGACATAGCAATCATATAAATGTGATGAATGCATTCACTTAATGACACTGTTATACAAACTCAGAATAGTCCTCGGATATTGTCTGCCTTGACGCAGGTTTGAAATCCTCTTCGTGTAATGAACGTTAATTCGTTTTAACCGCGATGGGATTCATTTAAATTTCAAACAAAGTTAAAAACGTTAGCAGACACTGACGGACCGGAGTCTGGAGCATCTATCAAAATCTCCCAACTTTCTGGTCGAATAAACTATTCCTAAAGTACGCCGGGTTGATGTTTTAATTTTCCTCTGAAACGGTTGGGTTTATTTATTTGAAAAATTATTTCGCAGTCCGGCGTCCTAAATGAAACTTTTAATTGAAAGCTAACATTAATGGAAATATGTACGACGAGTGCGCACTGTGGGGCGCGGCCGATAGCGACTACGTGATTTATAATAATTGTAACAATTTGGAAATTCCAAAATTCTGCCAAAAAATTCGCTTTTTTTCTGGCAATTATAGGTTCAAAAATGTGTTAAAGAAATTATAAAATTTCATTTGGGTTCTTAATTTTTTGAAGTTAGGCTTAATTTTTTTTCATTAAATAAATTTACACTCAATTTTCGATGTTTTCAAAAGTAATGTGTATGTAAAATAAGTAAATGTGTTAGAAAACGGGACAGAATATGTCTTTAGTGTGTAATAAAACATGTTTAATTAATATTTTCTTATTTGTTCATGGATTAAGGATTAAGATTGAGCTTTATTGACGTTTCAGTTTTTTTCTTAAAAAATGTTCATTACGTAAGATGTGGCATAATGTATATAAAAATATAAACACAGAGATCTTCCTGAAGATCCCCCTGAATAATGACAGTTTCTTTAGTAGAATGTTTACTGCCGCAACTTCGGGAAGAGAAGTCGTTAAAGAACTGCGAAACACTTTTTTTCTTCTTCTGACAAAGAAGGAAAATTTTAAAGTCAGAGTCAAATGTGAACAATTATTAATGTTGGGCTATTTAACTTATTCGCAAACTTTTCACATTACTCACATTTTATCTTGTTTAAGATGAAAAACTTTTATTGAGACATTGCTCGTAAAATTAAGAGCGGAGAGTATTTTTGTGAGTCTTTTTCTGCAACCTCTCTCGCCTTGATCTTTTCCTACTTGATGTGAAAATTATACACAGATTGAAAATTGGTGAAAATACCACAATTGCGTGGCCACAGTCCATAGAAACATTCACAAAGTCGAGAAAATTACTGGAGAAAATGATTCGTGTAAAGCCTGTTACGGTGAGGATGTAATGCTGGTCGTCTTCGAATTCAAATAAATAAATCAAGCGCTGCACTTCATAATTTTCTATTAAGTGGTTTTATTAATGATGAATTCCATTTGTTACAAAAATAAAAGCAACCCACCTGCTTTCTCCATGACCCACATCAACCACACTAAGCTTACAAAATTCAATTAATTTTTAATTAGTCTTGAGTCCTATAACAAAAAAGAAGCACATGAGCTAGCCGTTAAATAATAATAATAAAACCTTTGTTTCAATCGAATCCGTCACAGTTTTTTGCTTGTTTTTTGAAAGCCATTATTTGTGTAATTATTAAGTTGTTGGACGTCATGACAACATAAGCAAAGCTGCACCACAATGTGACAGCCTTGAACAGTCAAGGGCAGCCGATCTCTGAGAAACACTATGTTTATAATGAAATGTGTAGTAGCACAGACTTTTCAAACGTGTTTTTAATTTAAGCCCAACTAAAGATCTTAAATGAAAAAATAGTCTTACAAAAAAAACAAATCTTGAATTTTGTTTGCCACCTTAGATAACTGTCTCCCCTTATTAAATTTGATTCCTTAGAAATCATTTCTCGACGCACGAGAACTCTCTACTCATTGAAATGTTATACCTTTCCATTGGCCGACTCTTAATTAAATTTGTATCAAATTATGTCGCCCACCTGGAAATTTAATATAGCTCCCGCTGGTATGTTTTTTATTCATCATCAGATTATGGGGAACATCGGTTTGGTTCTGATTATCTGGGCGTAGATATTTATTACTTTTATTTCCATGGTTGAGAATAGGACAGGATGACCGACACTGTTCATAAGACTCACTTGTCGTTGAGATGACTCACTTGTCGTAGAGATGACTCACTTGTCGTAGAGATAACTCCCGCGCAGACAATGAGCTTTACGATGCATGAAAGAATAATAATTACTGGCATGCAAAACTCACATTAATACATACAAAATGATTCAATAATGTGTGGATATTTCAATGTGTGTTTCTATAGATTTTGATTTCAAGAAAGCATACATTTTCTCTGAACACGTGTATGAAACATTGATTAAATAAAAGCACGTAAGTAAATACTTTTAGACTTTTTATTTACAAATAACTTTTTGTTTAAATCTTTTCCTGTATTTGTTCAATGTTTTGAAAAAACTTTCATGGTTTGCGGTCGACGTATAGTAAGCAAACTGCCTGAAGGAAATCGAGGACTTCACTCCACTCTTGATACTCACGTACACTCAGCGATCAGGCTTTTGTAGATTTCACCTTAACTCCGCAATGTCCATGAAATACCTGCTTCAGTGACGCAGTAACTCCCTCTTCCTCGTTGGTCTCTTATATTTTAAGCTCTCATTTGATGTTATTTGAATTGCCCTTGTCACCTTTCTGCACTGATGGCGGACAATTCGGTATTTTTTTATTTCCTATTTAATATTCATATTCAATATTTCTTATTCAATATTCCCTTTTTTTATCAATATTCAGATTTTCATAAACCATCTCACACCTTTTGATTTTTGGAAATAGCATTAAATCTAAATCTAAATAAATGTAAATCTAAGCTGCAAAGATATGTATCATTTGAGATTCATATTAAATGCATTCCCACAAGCAGACATGCATAATTTCGCGCTTACACATGCCGCATGTTCATTACACAAGTTTAATATTATTGTTCGGTTTTTCGGTTGCTCTTTCGCTACTTTTTTTGGCTACTTGTCCTGAAATTTTTTGAATTGTCTCAAATCAAGATGAAGTTTGTAAATAATGTGTTTTTGTAGCGTCTTAGAAATTTGTCATTCTATAAAATGCAGATAAATTAACGCAGAAAATTAATATTTATTAGATCAATACTTATTGTCCATGACTGGAATTGTAACAAGCCTTTGAGATTCCATTTAAAAATACGGCGGGATGTTCACTTAAGACGAGTTAATCAAAAGGTGGAAGGAAAAATGGAAATGCTTCGCCAGTAAGTAGTACCTACTCGTATATACTTACAATAAGGCCACCGTCAAATTTCTCAGAGGCTGATTACAAAATGTTTTTTGGTGATGAATTATAAATATGCCAACTCGTATAATGATTTTTCCTGAAAATTCAATCGAAAACCAGGATATGCATTATTTTATTTTTATTTTTTTTATTTTTATTTTTTTTATTTTTTATTTTATTTTCATAGGACAACAAACAGCGTTACATAAGAAATATAATAGTAGCAATTACAAAAAAACATGGCCAATTATATGTTGCCACGGATATAAAATTTTGGAAGTTGGAAATAATTACAAGATGTTAATTACAAGTAACTAATTACAAGAAAAAAAAAAAAAATACTGCTCTCAAAACAGAATATGATGTGAAAAAAAATGTAAATTTAAAAATAAAGAAAATCAGTTCTCCCTGAGTGAAGCACCCACCGCTTTGCGAAAGTGCGCCGTCTCTAAATGAAAAATATCAATGCTACTGAAACACTTGTTATAAGTTTCACAGACCCGGTAAATTGGCGCGCTCTGAGCATAGTTAGTGCGACACACAGGGAGATGAAAGAGTTGGTCTACCGTGTGCCTGGTTCTGCGAGTTGGAATGTTGAGGGATAACATACACAAGATATCAGGGTTATCAATTTTGTTGTGCAAAATGCCGTGGATTAACATCATGTCGCAAACAACACGCCTATCCTCTAGAGAGTCCAGCTTATGATAGTCAAGGGCTGACTTGTAATCAGGAAAAGATAAGTTAAACTTATAATTTATGTGTTTTATAAATCTTTTTTGTACTCTCTCGATACGTTTTATATGCACCGCATAAGAGGGGGACCAAACAGGGGACATGTACTCAAGAAGTGAGCGAACCATTGTTGTGTAGAGAACTTTTAATACCGTAACTTTTTTGAAGGGTTTGCAAGTTCGCAAAATGAACCCGAGCACCCTGAATGATCTCTCCAAGACATTGTCAATATGATTCACGAAGGTGAGTTTGCTATCCATTATGACACCCAGATCTCGTACCCGGTCAACAGACTCGATAGGAAAATTGTTAATATAATAAATATGATTTAAGGGTGAAAGTTTACGTGAGAACGAGACCTTGTGACATTTGCTAACATTAATGGATAGTCTATTGGCAGCACAATATTCTGAAAGCCGATCGAGATCTAATTGAAGTCTTGCACAGTCAGATGAATCAGAGATTCTCAAAAAAATCTTCATATCGTCAGCAAATAGGAGATGCTCTGCATGAAGAAAACAGTCACCAATATCGTGGATATACAAAGTAAAGAAAAGGGGTCCCAAATGCGATCCCTGGGGAACACCGGAAGGAATGGTGACAAAGTTTGATTTGTAGCCTCCTATTACCACTGCCTGACGACGATTACGGATATAGGATTCTATCCATCTTAGAAGATCACCGTGGATTCCGAGCTTACTCAATTTGCTCAACAGAATGTTATGATTTACTCTGTCAAAAGCCTTGGCATAATCGGTGTAGATAACGTCGGTCTGCAGTCCACTGTGCATGTTAGAAAATACATAGTCAGTGAAAGGTAAGAGATTAGATAAAACAGATCTATTGCGAAGGAAACCGTGCTGTTGGTCACTGAATGATGATTTGAGAGAACCATAAAGTTGGTCGTATATTACACGCTCGAAGAGTTTACTTATAGCAGACAAAATTGAAATCGGACGGTAGTTTTTGATCAAATTATTGGGACCAGATTTATAAATAGGAGACACTAGAGCCTCTTTCCATATGTCAGGGAAAATACCCTCTCTTAAGGAGCGTGAGAAGAGTATGGAGAGCGGCTCCGCCACAACCTCAGCACATCTGGCAAGAAGCAGAGGCGGCACCCCATCACTACCAGCACCCTTCGTTACGTCAAGGTTGGAGAGATATGTAGTTAAAATATTTCTGTCAGTAGAACAACAACCAAGGCCAGTCAGGTTAGGTTTTCCTGGCTCAGAAGAATGAACGGTGGAACTATGGGTGTCATGATCAAACATAGAGAAAAAGTAATCGGAGAAAGCGATGGAGATTTCCTTGCCACCATTAACAGAATTTGTTCCATCAGTAGACATACACATGGGAATTGAATTATTTTTGCGTCTGCTTTTAACAAAGCTCCAGAATGCTCTAGGGTTTTCTTGTATGTTAGTTTCAGCGGAAATAATGAACTGAGAAAAGCACTCCTTGGCCATAGCTTTCTGACGGGATCGTAGTAATGTGAAAGTATGATAGTCAGAAGGGTTTTTAAATTTCATAAATTTATTATGGTAGCGAATTATGAATGGAAAATGGTTTTCAAATTTATTATTTTTTCCCAACTCAGTCATTTCCATTAAAGAAATTTTAGATGAATACAAATATAAAAGGAAATTAATCAAAAGAAAATTAATACGTTCGTGTTTATGTACTAACACGAAAAAAATCTGCGTTCCACGTTTTGTAAGAAGAACTTCAGTCATGCTGTAAATCGTGAAGCGTAGGTATTCCCGATATGAAAATTTCATGCCTCGCCTCACCAAACCTGAGAGTAGGTACACAAAATCTTATCAAATTCCACGCAAACAATATGGCTTCTTCATGCGGTAAAACAAACATGAAAAAAAAACGAAAAAAGAGGTATGCTTAAGAAAATATTTGTGAAAAATCTAAACTAAATAACTTTATCCTTCAATTTTGAAAACTGTGAATAGATATGATACTTTAAGACGAAAAATGATTAAAGAGAGTTTTTTCCCGGGTTCGGTTGACAGGGTCCATGGGAATTGGAGGTACTTTTGTCATTATTAATTGCAATTCTCTTCATAATTTTTATTGAAATATTCATTTTATTCTTCTTTACAGTTTATTAACAGTAGGTAGGGTAGGAAGGGTAGGAAGGGTAGGTAGCCAAACCAGTCGTAGATGACAAAATCATTGAAAAACTTTATATCACACCATTTCTTCAGCTTTATTTGAGACAATATTTGTACAAATGAATGTGATACATTTATTTATCTTAAAAATATTTTCCCTTTATTTTAACTCACAGTAAATTGTTAATATATTTATAATACAGTAAAAACAACCTTGCTAATACAAAATTTACATAGCAAATTGTAAAAAGCCTCAAATCGATCTTTCACATTTATCAACACATTCCTCGTAACATGAACTTTATACATGTTAACTTGTACATCCAGGAGATCCGTCTAGTACTAAGCACGGAAGAATGAGCAATGTTGTTTTTCCAACTTCTCATTTACTGTCCTTATCAAATTGATTGGCGTGATCACCACTTATGGCATTTTTCTCTTGAACGTTGTACTCTCTCGTTTGTAATGTTTATTTCTCCCTCCCCACTGTAAGATCGAGAAGAGTTCACATCGATTAGTACCTCCTCTCTATAAATATGGACGATATAATTAAATAGTATGAGTTATTTCTTATATTAACATTAATTTCCCACTGAGTCTGATTGAGCATGTTATGATATAAATATACCTCGATGACGTAAAGGCCAGAGATCCGGGCGCTAGTCAGTCCTCGGTGTCGTGAACAGGCAACTACGAGCATGCCTTGGATGGGCAACATGTATTATTTAGACATCTTTTGGCACTCAGGCCTTACGAGGATCCACACTAAAGTTATTATAAATAAAATGCTTTTTCTTGATATTGTTCGTCCGGTTCTTTGTTTTTTTTATTTTACAAAATTAACAATTATTTTGTCACGACGCACGTATTCGTTCTTTTAAATATGTTCTAAAATATGTTTAAAGTATGTACATCGTTTTAAATTAAAGAAATCTGTCAGTTTTAAGCACAAGTGTACTTGGACGACTTCATATTTTATATACCATTTATTTTTGTAAATTTTAAAAAAATATCAGGCAGAATTGATACATAAATTATAAAGAAAACAACTGGTGACCGTGAAATCTACTAAGAATAAATAATCAAAATTCCTTGAAAAAATAAGAAAAATCTCTTCCGGAAACATTCAAAGATGTATTATTTCTTGAAATATCACAAATAAATTAAAATATGTGTTATTTTAATAAAACCAACTCCCTTGAATACATTTTTGTATTTTCTTCACACAAAATACAAAATTATAATGAACTTTCACAAAGTTACTGATGAAAATCTAAATAACAAAATACTAGCCCTTATAAAATTTAGTTTTACTTTCGTTATGAAACATATATTATGTGCTTCAAAATGTATTTTAATAGGCACTTTCACATTAAGAAAACATCCTTTTTTTATGTGTGGATATTCGTCGGAAAAGTCGAAAAAATGCAAATCTTTCAGAAAATTTCAACAAGTATTTTTTGGAGTGCTTACGTAGGTACATTAATAAATAAATACTTTGTACATGTATCTTCAAATGTTTAAGACTAATGATTTTTATTTGAAGTGGAAGTAGATATTAATTTACAAAATTCAGATATTTCTTAATTTTAAAGTAGCATCCTTGTAGGAACAGAACTCAAATACGTTATGACACATCAACACCAATTTTTAAAATATGAGGTTCTTACATTTTGAAATATGTATATATTTAAATTTAATGAATTTACAAATGAGTTAAAAACGTAATTTTAAAACCCGCCATTCTGATGGATATTTATACAACATGAAAAATAATATTCTGCCTCGGTCATTTTGTATTAGTATTTACATGAGCTGTTACATACACGAGAGCTCGCCATGCACAAACTAACGTGGTCGCCGACAAAATCTCAACAATACAAAACAATGTTATGTACAGAGTCGCTGCTATGACATAAGCCTAGGTTGTGGACTAATAAATATATGTTTTAGTTTTTCGATTAGGATCACAATTTAATTTTATATTTTCTTTCCATACATGTATACATTTTTTTAGTATAGTAAAAACAAACTTAACACTAATATATTTTACTGAAACAACTATAAAACGTAATCCATCAGGTAATACAACATATTTTATAGAAAATAAATTTGATATAAAAATTACAGTTTCCACAGAAAGTTCTGATGCAACTTAGCTTTTACTTTTCGTAAAGAGAGTCGTTGTTGTGTTGCTGGTGCTGAAGGTGCTGCAAGTCGCAAAGCGCGAGCATTGTTGCAAGTCCATCCAGGAAATGTAACATTTGTACATTGCAAGAGAGCAACGTTGGTTATCTGCGGAGGAGGCAGAGGTCAGAGTTGTCAATAGAAATGTAAACCGTTTTAAGTGTAGAAATTATTCATTTCTATTTCAATTCATCATCATCAAGAACCTAACAGATATTTCACAATGTTATCATCTTCACTCAATGTCTGTATTTTGTTTAAACTTGATGAAGGAGTAGTTTTAACGACAAGTCAAAAAAAAAAAAAAATCATGACATTATGACTCATTTATTATCTCCCTGGCTGCGGTCATGATGCGTAGATCACTTATGTAACATGCACAAATCCGACCAAACAGCTTCTTAGTGAAAGTGCGGGATGAATTTTTATGTTAGACATTTTTTTAAATGTTGAAAAGTTTCTTCAAGCAGAAAAACATGTTTGTTTACCAGACCGAGCTAAATTGTGTGTCAGTTTTTTTCCGTATTGGCAAATCCCGATGTTTAAAAGTCACTAGTTTTGTTCTTAATCTCAACAGAATTATTTACACAGGATGTCTAGTAATAAAATAAATAACTTCTTAAATAATAAATTTTCATTGTTAACTTTTGTAAATCCTGAAAACTAATGCGTCAATATTGTATCGTTGTGATGTTGAGGAAGTAAAAAGAAATGTAAATGTAGGTTTAAAATTGTAGAAGTTATAACCTGGCCGCGTTGCCTGTGTACCCTGAGTCCTTGACTTGTATAACTAAACTGAGCTTCCCCGAGGTCCTACACCCTCCTGGGCAGCAGCCGCGTGAGCCCCGCCATGAGGCTGACCACCACGAGGTGCCGCCCCCCCTCCCCCCCCCAAGCTGCGTTCCCGTGCTGCATGGCCGCGGGCTCCTCTCCTGGCAACACACAAACATCACTAACACAACAATACACAAACATCTCTGTCTTCCTATATACATGGTAAATATCACAATAACACAATTTTGATAGATGATTCAAGATTTTGATTGAATGAATTTAAAATACTTGTGTCCGGTTGATAGAGTACTCGCGTTCCATGCCGAGAGCAAGGGTTCGAATCCCACCAAGGGTGTCAGAAATAATTTCCCGTTTCGGTGTTTATGTCAAACCCAAAATAAAATACCAGCAAAGCTTACTCATACTTCACAAAAAATTAGTACCAGCCCCCTCGGGAGCTAGGAAACTCCTACTTCAACTCAAGGGGTTTGCGTATGGCCAGCCCCCTTACCTGTAAAAAGAAATCGGTTCCTCTCATCCGATGCAAAGCTCCTCAGAGGTAACGTGGCAAAAAGTTACACTATATGTGTAGTTTAGTTTCATTTGCGTACTTTATCACGGTACAATAAAAATATGGCAAATAGTAAGATAAAGTCTATGGATCAGTTGTTTTCCGTTGTGAGACAAACCGCTGACAAAGTATGAACATCCAGCCGCCAGAAGATACTCCCCAGCCCTCCATGTGTACAATGCAGAGAACACTAAGCGGTCAGTCCGCAGGAGGAAGTTTGGCGAGCAGTTTGTATTGAAAGCTATTTTAGTTTTATTCCCGCAATTCCTTTATTGCTCACTAATTGAAAATCTGATTTAAAAAAATACAATATTCATTGCCAGCAAACATATTCAAAGTTGATTTTTATTGATTTATTGTTTCGGATTATTTCAATGGTTTTTCTTTTTCGAAATTCTAAAATATGTAATAATGAGCGCCCCAGTTGCTGTAAAGCTGGATGATCCTTTGGATTCAAGTCTGTAAATGAAGCCAAATTAAAACATGACACTTTCTCTATTTCTCAATTTCACCAGAAACTTATTTTCCCATGTGACATTTTGGATATGCTTACTGCTTAGGTCGGGGTGTTTTGAACTAGGCTTTTTTATTAATGATAAAGGCAAGCTTATGGGAATCGAGCGTGTTTATTTTTTCATTTTCACTTTTTCACTAAGCTATGTTTAAAATACCCAGACGCGACAATTTCGAATATAATTCAAAATGGATGCCAGCAGGACGATTTTACTTTTCAGTTTATAGGTATGGCAGGTATATGTAATATGCACATGACGTCATCGATTTTCTTGCCTATCATAAGTATCATCTAAATAGGAGCATGGGAAATTTCAATATCCTGCTAGGAACAGTCTGGGTGCCTATGGGGTGGAAAAGATGGATGTTCTAAAAAACAGAAGCAATCACCCCGAAGTAGCTCGGGCCTTGCTTGGCCAAAAAGTCAAATTTTAGAAGATGCGAACTCATTATGTGCATAAATTTTGATTCAAAATATTTAAAATCATTTTTTTTTAAGAAATCCTGTGCGGGAGACTCCCTAGATTCTAGAGACTCTAGGGGTCTATGAAACTTTTTGTAGTGCCGCAGAGGTGTACGAGCTTGGTCGTCGCTACAAAGCGCCAATACTCAAGCAAGACCCAGTTGCTGTAAGGCTGGATGGACCTTTGGTGACCGGTCATTGGTAAAGGTTTTATGAATTTTTCAACCCGGCGAAGAGAGCATATTTTATTTTTATAATATTATATTTTTTGTGCTCCGCCAAATTCGAACCCACAACCTTCCCATTCAGAGTCCGCAGTGCTACCACTGAGGAACGGACCGGTCAATTGACCACGATTTTTTGTTAGCCAATTCAAAAAGATGGGGATTAATTGAGGTAAAAAAAAAAGTATTGTTGTCTCACCGTTCAGCACGTGCAAGATGACGCTGGCCGCGTCCAGGTTGGACGGGGCGCAGGAATAGTTGCCGGAGTCTTTTCGTCTCGTGTTGAAGATGGTCAGCTGGCCGATCTGGCGGGCAAACAAGACAACTCATCAGGACGACATAATACTGGTGGAGTAACATCAAACAACTACTACATGAAATTCAGACATTTCCGCAAAACATAACTGAAAAATAGCTACCGGCTTAAAAATAGAATAGCGCCATTTTACTTATCATTATAAACACATTTTTTGGTAGTTAAGGTTATTGGTATATAATGCAACAATAAAAAATAAAACGCCTCTTGCTATAGCTTAATATTTAAGCGATTTTTTTGTAGGTAGGTATATGAGTAAAGTTTTCATGGAAGTACATAATTTATACGGTTTCTTTCGAAAAGAGCGCCAACACAGAGTTTATTTACATGAAATTGTGAGATTTACATAGAGAATTCATAAAAAATATTTCGAAAGAAAATCAAATGTAGTTGTTTGTTGTGATACAACAACTTATTATGCTTTGATTCCGTATCCATGAAGTATAAAGTCAATATAACAATAATACAGCGGGGGAGAGGGGGAGGATGTTTAACTTCTCCCTCCCTTCCTCCCCCTTACTCCAGCAAGGCGCTCTTCCGGACGAGCGCACAAAGTAAAATTCCATTCCCGCATGAAGGATAATGATTTAGATCAATGATCAGAGAGAAAAATATTAAGGATATCATCTGATAAAGAAAAAACACAATACAGACGAAGGTACAACTTTTCTTTTAAATTTTGTTCGCGATATTATCTGCGTTGAAGGAAATGTCTGTCTGTATTACATGGGTGTACCTGGCGGTGCAATCGATAAGTTATATTTTTGTATGAGCGACAGCTTTGCGCGTTTATTTTTAAAATAGTTCTCGCAGAAGGTTGCGTGTTTCAAAAATAAATGCAAATTAGATTTGTGCATTAAATGTATTCGCAAAAAGAGTATTCTTAACAAAACGAACAATATTTTATACGCAACGTCTTTGAGACATCTTCAACTAAATAGATAAAATAGACACAATCTTTTAAAAATAAAGCGATGGAAATGTAACTAAATTCAGGATGACTTATATGAGGAGATCTTTGTTTTTCGAAACACACCTGAAGAGCCCTGCCACCCTGCCACTCTTGCTAACCTTCAATGAAACAGGGGTGGCATTGGAAAAGTAAAACATTTTTTTACAGTATGGGTGGTCCGCCTCATACCAACCTATAAGTCAAGGAATACTTATAATGGAATAAGGTAACTCCAGGGTAATTAGAAATGTCTTGGATTGTGCTTTCTCCAGTTTGTGGAGCGGGAGGCCATGAGCTTCCAAGGCTGAAGAAACTAAAAGTAAAGGAATTTAAGGTCTAAGCAAAGTACTTTTAAAAAATGCACGCGTAAAGAATAAAACGCATGAAATCCTAAACAATCTTCGAATTTTTAAGCCAGTTTCATTAAAGAAAGCCTCACCGTGTTATCTCCCACCCTATCCATGCGGATCTCCAACTGGTGCTTGTCCTGGTTGAGCACCCTCACAGTGTCCTGGTACCAGAAGATGTAGGCGGGCTCGTCCAGCGACCTGCTGATGACGCAGCGCAGGGAGACCGTGCTGCCTGCCTTCACGTGCCGCTCCAGCTCGCCCTCAATGCGCGTGGTGGGCACTACAACACAACCAGCATCAGACACAAACTCATAGGAGCAGTCTAACAGGCACACTAGCACAACATCAGGTACAGACACACAGGAGCAGTCCAACAGGCACACCAGCACAACATCAGGTACAGACACACAGGAGTAGTCCAACAGGCACACCAGCCCAACATCAGGTACAGACACACAGGAGTAGTCCAATAGGCACACCAGCACAACATCAGGTAAAGACACACAGGAGTAGTCCAACAGGCACACCAGCACAACATCAGGTACAGACACACAGGAGTAGTCCAACAGGTACACCAGCACAACATCAGGTACAGAAACACAGGAGCACCACAATAGGCATAGGCAGACAGGGACACTCCAAGAGGAAACAGACAATGTGACACTCACCTACTACGTCTAACTTAACGAAGTTGCTCGTCTTGGGCTCCGTGCTGAGCTGACACTCGTACACTCCCGCATCCCGAGGCTGCACATACTTGACCTGAATAAGACAAGTGACATAAGATCATACCTAACACAAGCCTAACTCATATTCACCATGATGTATGTATATCCCTTGACAGTACCTGCAGGTTCCAGGTGTTAGTGCTGCCCTTGTACTTGGGCTGGAACCTTTCGTCAGGGATGTAGATGAAGTGATCCACGGTGAGAATGTGCGTGTCATGCAACCGGATCCACGAGATGGACTTGTTACCGATCTGCCGCACCTGGAAGACAGATCATGTTGAACTATGCAGGAACAGAGGATGTATCGGAGAACGTTACACTATGCAGGACAGCAATTGATCTCTCTGATCTACTACACACCTGAAGGGAAGACAACGTTACACTATGTAGGACAAAAGTGGATGTCTCTAAACTACTACACCTCGAGGGGAGACGACAACAGTGGATGTCTACTACACATGGAGGGAAGACAACGTTGCACTGTGTAGGACAACAGTAGAGTTTTCTGATCAACTAGATAAGGTACGCGAAGGTGTTTCTCTGTGCGCAGCAATGCCAAGCATTCAGAATTAGTTTCATACATTTTCAGTAAGCATTTCCTTACAAATAAAAAACAATACTGATTTTTATTTCATATTGCTTTCATATTTCATATAATTACTCAGATTATAAAATTAAACTATTTTGTTACATTAAAGTTAACTACATATTATAACGCTTGGACAATATCAACAGGAATAAATATTTTAAATACATTTTACATTTGCATTGATTTTTGCAATCTTTTTATTTCAAATTAAGATATGATGTAAACGGTACTTAATAGATTTTTGTTTAACTTCGTGGTTTCATAAAAATAAATGTATGTACTCCTGGGAAAAAGATTTTCTTTTAAACACTGTCGCTTCTGAGAAAATCACGATTATTTTTTTATCATAAGGCAACTCATAGATGCATCTAATTTTGTTAACAATATGTTTGAAAAAGATGGAAGAATGATCGGTGAATTTGAAAGAAGAATAATGAAAGGCAGGTGCGTACTGGGTGCTACCGCTAGCATCGCCAAGAACCAGAATCTTTCAAAAAATGTTCGACTGGCGGTGCACGGTGGTATACCTGGATTATTGCAATGGTCTGTTCTGGGGTCTTCCAAGGTTTCAGCAGTCTAGACTGCAGTCCGTCTTTAATGCTGCAGCCAAATTACTTTTAGGAGGACGAAAAACTGACCATGTCTCTCCTCTGTTGCGGCGCCTTCATTGGCTGCGAGTCCCAGAGAGGATTGAGTACAAAATATGTGTTTCTGTTTTTAATGCCCTCAGAGGAGTTGCCCCATCGTACTTGTGTGAATTGTGCAGAGTCGACCAGATAGGTGGAAAACGATGCACTCTTCGTTCTGCACAGAGTGACGCCGTAAACAGGCTTCAACTGCCTCTTCGACGGAACAGAACTGGTTTCGGAGACAGGGCTTTTAGTTCGGCTGGTCCATCCTGCTGGAATAGTCTACCTCTGGAGTTGAGAACAGAGACCAGTGTTGGCAGTTTCAGGAAGTTGCTTAAGACACATTTGTTTAACAGAAGCTTCAACACATAAAAGCGCCCTTGGGGTGGCTAGTGCCACTAAACGGCGCTGTATACAAATTGTCCAATTATTATTATTATTACTAGTGCCCACTCTGATATATGGAAGTGAAGCCTGGACGGTGAGTAAAAGTGAGATTAGTAAAGTCCATACAGTAGAAATGGACTACTTAAGAAGTATGATTGGGAAAAGAAGATAGGGAAAAAAGAAGATAGGGTAAGGAATGATTTTGTTAGAGAGGAATGTGGTGTAAGAGAAAGTGTGAAAGTAAAGATTAAAAGAAGTATGCTTAGATGGTTTGGACATTTGGAGAGAATGAATGAGGAAAGACTGACGAAGAAAGTATATGCTGCGAGAATTGATGGATGTCGTGGAAGAGGAAGACCGAGAAAGGTATGGATGGACCAAATTTTCGAAATAGCGAATGAATGGGATATCCAGAGTCATAATAAAAGGAGAGCTTGTATGAAAAAGGTTATGGCTCTGGATGAAATGAAAGAAGTATGCAAGGATCAAAAGAAATGGCGGTTGATCTGTAATGCTGGCGGTTAAAGCTAAGGCTTTTAAATTTAAAAAATATGTGTTGTAGTTTTTTTTTTAATTTTTTACTGTTTAATTGCTAAGAAATTATTTGTTTTATATATTTGATTGTATTAATTATTTGTACTCCTTGACTGATAGGTTGGTATGCGGCTGACCACCCATACTGTAAAAAATGGTTCACTTTGCCAATGTCACCCCTGCTTCAGGGAAGGTCGGCAAGAGTTGCAGGGCTTATGTTCATTTGAGATTGGGGTTTTTATATTGTAGGTTCACATGCAGCATGTGTAAGCGCGAAATTATGCATGTCTGCTTGTGGGAATGCATTTAATATGAATCTCAAATGATACATATCTTTGCAGCTTAGATTTAGATTTAGATATGTAAAATAATAACCACCCTGCAATTTTTCAGAAAATTGTTGGAGCCGTTATTGAGAAAATTACATTTGAAATTTTCAAGTCTTCAGAAGTCGTCTTGAATTTTAGAAAAAGTGAAAAAAGTTTGAAGATGAGTTAAAGGGATGAACTTGTTATTTCTGTTAAACCTACAACAAATTTAAATAAGTTTTTTTGGATTTTTGTAATATTTTTGATTTAAAATTTGAAATTGAGTAAGCGGAGCTTTGCGTTATTTTTTTTCAAAAAAAAGTTTTTGTATGGAAATTGATATTGCCTATAATTGCGGAACATTTATTATTTTTGTTAACCCTTTCGCTTTCGAGAAAATAACAATCGTTTGTTTTTTCATAAGGCAACTCATAGACACAGAGTAGTAAGAGTGTTGTCATAAATAATTTTATAAGACTTTTTAGAGTTTGTGTATTCACACAGTGAAAAGCCATTTTTATAGAAATTATTAAAATTTAAAAAAACAGAGAGTTTTATTTTTGCAAATTGAGTGTTTATTTCCCCTCAAGTACTTTCGACTTGTTCACGTCATTATCAAGAGGATGATAATGACAAGGAATTGAAAGAGGTATGTCGATTAGGAAAAAATGGAGGCAACTCTGCAGAGGCTCTGGCCACCCCTAGCGGAATGATGACAAAGTTACAGTTACAGTACAGTTACAGGTGGGAATTTTCAATTATTTATAAGAAGAATGTCCGGTCGATAGCTCAGTTGGTAGAGTGCTTGCATTCTACCCCGTGAGCTCGGGTTCGAATCCCACCGAGGAGGGTGTCAGAAATGATTTCCTATTTCGGTGTTTATTTCAAACCCCATAATAAAAATACCGGCAAGGTTTACTCAGCCTTCACAAGAAATGAGTACCAGCCCCCTCGGGAGCTGGAAAACCCCCACTTTAACTGAAGTGGTTGGCGTAACGTCGGCCCCCTTACCTGTAAAAATAAATAGGTTCAACTCGCCGCCACATGGGTTTCTAAAGTTTCGAGGGCAACTAGTTGTCTGCCCTTGCATCCGAAATGGAGAACCCTGACACCGTTATTATTGAGCGAGTGGTCATTTTCGATACAGTGGTCCGCCATCTCCAAATATTCAGACAAACCCCTAAATGCTCTCTTTTGTTCTTAATAATTTTATAAGCAAAATATCAATCAAGAACAATCCTGAAAATTTTAAGAAAATTGTTTTTGAGAACAGTGCAATGCACACACACATACAGACGACGTTTTTGCAAGATATCATTTTTTGGCATGTCCTGCACTAGGACAACTCATTTCCATGAAAAAGCCCCTTGAAAAAAATTCACACCAAATCAAGACATTCCTTTTGGCCTTCAGCCAGCAAGAAATTAAAAACAGTTATTTTAATGTAATATTTACACGTATGACAACGTAATGCGTGGAAAATTTTATTAATTTAGAATTAAAAATATATTAATAAATATATTTTTTTAATTTATTTTCGAAACTTGATTATTAGAATACCCACGCTGAACTAAGCCTTCGAACTTATTAAATCATTACAAGGTTGGCGGGGCTTTTATTGTTAATAGGTGCGCGAATTGTTTTCTAAGTATGCATAATATGCATTCGCTTAGCTTTTTAAAAAGTGAAGTGTTTGTTATGCTTAAAATAATAAAGTCCTCATATCAAATAGAGCGTGAGCCGCGGAAGGTGTATTGATGTAATTGGGTGTGAGCTTTAATTACAGGATTTTAATTCGTCAATAAATCTCAGGCTGGTTATAATCCCATCTCAGGGGTCGCACGCTAAGGGGCGGGGGGGGGGGGGTTTGGGGGGGCTCTCTCCGATTCCTGCCCTCCCTCCCATGCAACCACCCCCCCCCCCCATCATGCCTCCAGGCTTCACAGAGCCGTAACTGACTTCTGACATATTCAAACATCGTTTTTCTATCAAAATGTTGTATAATAAAATTCTGTAAATGCTGGCGTTTTTGATACGATAAGAGAAAACTCAAAAGAAATACGTTTAAGCTTTGAAGATAAGTTGCCAAATTTAATGGATAATTTACCAAATAAAATATCTTAAAAGCTGTTCTACATGTAAAACAGCTTTTACGCAATGAGTGTAATTTATTTTCTCAATTTGATATGGCTGTTTCACACATTTGACACAGCTACAATAAAGAAGCATTGAAAAAAAAAACACTCCGATATGTTGGCGTGTCCGTAATATTAAACAAGTCTTCAATATATTCTACAAACCTTTCTAATATTTCTATTCTAAAATAAAAAAATGACAGATCTTGTATTATTTCCTATTTCACAAACCAGTGTACAAGTATCGAATCATCCCTGGTTGTTTTTTACTGAGCTGACCTTCCCTGTGCTACGTCGCCTACGCACCGCCGGGGGCACAGTGGAGAGCGCCTCCCACTGACGGAATGGGTTCATATTTTACAGCCGCTGTAAACCTCGGTCCTTACAGACGCGAATGTTTAATCGTTTCCAATCAACTTGGACGGTAATAAACCAAAACATGAACATTCCCGGGACGAACTTTGACCTACAAAATTCTATAAATTTCGTTTCTCAAATACGAGGGGGTAGATACATGCCTCCCCCCGTTGAACTCAAAAGAAATTAATCGCATGAAGCAACAAAGTATACAATAATTTCATAAGGGCTTATTAAGAGCCGACAGCTTTTTCGCACTGTAAAAGTTTTCAGTATAAACAAAAATATAACGTCTTATATATTTGACGATAGTATTGTGATTTATTTTTTATACAATAGAAAGAAATAATCTTTTTTTGTATTTACCGGAATTTAAGAAATATGAAGGAGCATTTGGACAATCTATATTCTGTTTTAATTTTATGTTTTATAGCTGTATTTTTTATTTGTATTTTTAAACTCACTTTAGTTCTTAACATTTTGTTTTGTAGCAATGGCCACCAACAATAATTTTAAATCTGTACATTGTGGAAATGCCACCACTAATTTTCATATAAAGAATGAATGGGTTTTCGGGACATGGAATGTAAGGAAGATGAATGATTGCAAGGAGAAAGAAATTATGAATGTAATGAAAGAGAAACGAATAAAAGTAATGGGTGTGACAGAAACAAAAATGAAAGGGAATGGTGAGAAAGTATTAGCGAATGGTGAATTGTATATTTGGTCAGGTGTGGAAGATGGGAATGAAAGGCAGGGTGTAGGTGTAATTGTGAGTGAGTGTGTGAAGGGATGCATAGCGGGTTACCAAAGAATTTCTCCCAGGATTTTGGTTGTTAAATTCAAAATTAACAGTTTGAAACTTTTCTTGGTGACCTGTTATGCTCCTGTTGATTCAGAGTGTATGGAGGTGAGAATGAGTTTTTGGAATGAGCTGAATGCGGTTGTGCATGAAAGGAAGAAGAATGAAAACATTGTAATTTTAGGTGATATGAATGGATGGATAGGTGCGCAGAGGGATGAATGTTTGAAAATTATTGGTCCTGGTGGGAGAGGTGTAGTCAATGATAATGGGCGACATCTGATTGCTTTGTGTGCGGAGCACAGTCTTTTTGCATCGAATACTTGGTTTCGGCATAAGGATGTGCATCTGTACACGAGGCAGATTGTGGGAAGTCGCACAATCATTGACTACATCTGTGTGGATGAAAGATTGAGAGGAGCCGTAAGAGATAGCCGTGTCTACCGCGGGCCTGAAATAGGCAGTGATCACTATCTCTTATGTGCTAAAATAATGCTTGGTGAAGTAAGAAAGAAGAAACGCAAGAAGCAAGTAAGAATGACTAGAATAAAAGTAGAAAGGCTGAATGAAGAAAATGTGAAAGAGAAGTATGTATGAGAGCTCCACAAAATTTTAAGTGTAAATGAACTTGAGAAGAATGTGTGTGGAAAAGATATTGAAAGCATGTGGAAAGATCTGAAGGAAGGAATGATTGAATGTGCTAAAAAAGTATGTGGGGTAACGAAAGGTGGAAAATTGAAAGGAGATGCCTGGTGGAATGATAGAGTGAAAGAAGCTGTGAAAGTTAAGAAAAAGTGTTATGAAAATTGGCTGAATGATAGAAATGATAGAAAGCTAGAAGACGAATATAAGATAGCTAAGAGAATGGCGAAGACTATAATTTATGAAAGCAAGATGAATGAACAGAGAAAGATTGATGAAAGGATTAACAAAAGTTTCACCGACAGTAAGAAGGAATTTTGGAGGTGGATCAATGCGGATAGAAATAAATCTTCTGCATTGACCACTCCGGGAGTCAAAAGTGCTGCCGGTGAGATGCTATGGGAGAATGAAGAAGTATGCAAGAGATGGAAAAACTATTTTCAAGAAATTTTTGGCCAGGGTGAAAGAAGAATTTATGAACAGACAGATGAAGAGAATGAATTGAAGATTTTGAAAGAAGAAATGAAAGTGTCTATTTCACGTCTGAAGAATGGGAAGTCTGCTGGGTTTGATGGTATAAATGGTGAAATGTTGAAAGCAGGAGGTGAATGTGTGATAGATTGGATGTTTGAATTATGTAAGCTTTGTGTGAATGCAGGAGTAGTACCGATGGATTGGAGGAAGGCAGTCATTGTTCCCATTTACAAAGGTAAAGGGGACAAAAAAGACTGTCAGAACTTCAGACCAATCAGTCTACTCAGTATACCAGGAAAAGTCTTCTGTAAGGTGATTATAAAAAATGTGATTCTGACTACTAGCAAAAGGGTTTCCGATATACAGTCCGGCTTTATGGCCGGTAGAGGCTGTGTTGATCAGATTTTCACTCTACGACAACTTGTTGAAAAACAATTGTCGGTGAGGGGGAAACTATTCACGGCCTTTGTGGATCTGGAAAAGGCTTTTGACTCAGTGGACAGAGGTATGTTGTGGGATGTTTTGAAAGCATACGGAGTGAATGGAGCTCTACTCAATGCGGTGCATGCGAACTATGAGAATAGTATGGCCTGCATTCGTATTGATGGTGAGTATAGTGAATGGTTTGAAGTTTTTAAGGGTGTAAGGCAAGGATGTGTGATGAGCCCATGGCTATTTAACATAGTCATGGACAAGTGTGTTCGAGATGCTAGACTTGATGATTGTGGATTAATGATAGGAGAGAGCAAAGTAAGCGTTCTACTGTATGCGGATGATGCAGTCCTTGTATCTGATTCAGCAGTGGAATTGCAAATGATGCTCTCTAGATTGAACGAAGCTTTGAAAGGTAATAATTTGAAGTTGAATGCAAGAAAGACGAAAGTTTTGATTTTTGAAAGAGATGATGAAAATATGAATTATGAATTTAAAATTAATGGAATGAATGTTGATGTTGTAAATGAGTTTGTATATTTGGGATGTAAGTTTGAAAAAGATGGAAGAATGGCCGGTGAATTTGAAAGAAGAATAATGAAAGGCAGGTGTGTACTGGGTGCGACCGCTTGCATCGCCAGGAACCAAAATCTCTCAAAAAATGTTAGATTGGCGGTGCACGGTGGTATACTAGTGCCAACCTTGATGTATGGAAGTGAAGCCTGGACGGTGAGTGAAAGGGAAATTAGTAAAGTCCATACAGTAGAAATGGACTATCTAAGAAGTATGATTGGGAAAAAACGAAGTGACAGGGTGAGGAATGATTTTGTAAGAGAAGAATGTGGTGTAAGGGAAAGTGTGAAAGTGAAGATTAAAAGAAGTATGTTAAGATGGTTCGGGCACTTGGAGAGAATGAGTGATGAAAGATTGACGAAGAAAGTATATGTTGCTACAATAGATGGATGTCGTGGTAGAGGAAGACCGAGAAAAGTATGGAAGGATCAAATCTTTGAAATAGCGAATGAATGGGATATCCAGAGTCATAATAAAAGGAGGACTTGTATGAAAAAGGTTATGACTCTGGATGAAATGAAAGAAGTATGCAAGGACAGGAAGAAGTGGCGGCTAATCTGCAATGTTGATTTCTAATGTTGGTGTATTCATTTGCTACATTTTTTGCATAGGAAATTTTTGACTTTTTTTGTATAGATTTCTTTGTAAGGTTTTGTTCTTTTTTATATTTAAATGTAATTTATTATTCATATTCCTTGACTTATAGGTTGGTATGAGGCTGACCACCCATACTGTAAAAAATGGTTCACTTTGCCAATGTCACCCCTGTTTCAGGGAAGGTCGGCAAAAGTTGTGGGGCTTATGTTCATTTGAGGTTTGGATTTTATTTGTAAGTACACATTCAGCATTTGTAAGCGCGAACTACACTTGTTGGTTTGTGGGCATACATCTGAGAGCTTTAAATGAATATATCTTTGCAACTTAGATTATAGATTATTATTATATATTTAAGCATTATTAATATTTTTTATTTCGTAGTCTTCTATCTATTGGTATGTTCCTTATAATCATTGCATAATAGAGCAGCAATACCTAAAGATCAACTTGGGAATATGAAGCTACTTCCAGATATGAAGGAAAAAAATCATGTATTACACACATTATGAATCTTCATTACATAAATAGAAAATAATATTGTTATGTAAATATGAAATATAAATATTTAAAATTAGTAGGTATTAGTTATAGTTATAGGAATTCTGTATTGTATAGTGTGGGTAGGAATCATTGAATAAAAATACTTGAAGCATCGAGAAATAATGATTACTACGCCTTTCTGGAACTGTCTAGCGAATATGGATCTGGATTGTACTGTTGTAAGATTATAAGAAGGGTGCGAGTTGCTTGCAGAGCCAGTATCTTACGAGCTTTACAACTACATACATTGAACCAAAACCAGTGAACAGAAACCAAGTGTAATGGAATAGTCGAGACTACCTTTGTGAAAATAAATTATTAAAAGTGTAAAAATAAACACCTGTATAAGAAGACCAGTATTTTTAATTGAAAGACTTTTGAACCCTAAATTCGTAACAATATTTCAAAAGTTAAACTGTGCCGTTTTATTATGTAATTTTTGACAGCCCGGTACATATTTTAAGTGATTCCTCGGGCTGTGGCTATTCCATACATTTCGATGAATTTTCTAAACGCTTCCATGAGCAGCACTAGATGTGTTTTCAGCATTGAATTGTGCGGGAAACTGTACTGATAAATAATACATAATATTAGGATGATTTATTTGGTGAGTGCTGTCTGCGTGTGTATCACACCTCAAGAGCCCTTTGCGAGCTTGGCCGTCGCTGTAGAAAGCGCAAATTCTCAAGGACGACCCAGTTACTGAAAAGCTGGATAGACCTTTAGTGACCAGTCTTTGGTAAAGGTATGTGAAATTTAAACCCAGCGAAGGGCATATTTTAAAATATAAATGGTACATTTTTTGTGCTCCGTCGGAATTCGAACCCACAACCTTCCATTTACGAGTCAGAAGTGTTAACCACTAGACTACGAACCGGTCAAATGCATTGTTGGAGCGAATGGCATGAACTAGCTGCTCCCAGTACCCCGATTATAAAGCACTGAGTGAATACCATCTCGATTGGCACTCCTAGAGAGGGATTGAGTTTTCATACATATTTTCTATTTACGCAATCTAGGTTTCTCAACTTATAAGTTGGTATGAGGCTGACCACTCATACTGCAAAAATGGTTCACTTTTTCAATGCCTGTTTCAGGGAAGATCAGCAAGGGTTGCATGACTTATATACATTTGAGATTTGGGTGTTCATGTTGTAAGTTCACATGCAGCATGTGTAAGCGCGAACTAATACGAGTGCCACCAGAGGTTTGCTATCATCTTCAGTATATTGAACCACTTATGTTGGGTACGCCTCTGACCTAGTGGTTCGTGCTTTATCGTGCCGTTGCTTATTACTTTACGGGAAGGCCTTCCACCACTTGATAAAGTATATAGCTTTGTATGAACGTCTGATGGCACGAATGCATACATAATATATGCATGCACACACAAGATGGATATGAGCAGGGTTCGAGCATACATGTCTTATTGTGGGCATGCATTTAATATGAATACCAAATACAATATATATTTGCTACTTTGATTGCAGATTACAGAGATTACTGGTGATTGCACGCAATTTCTTATACTAGGAGCGGCCTCACCTTGCAGGGCAGGAAGGCATTGGTGCCCAGCTGCGCGCTGATGTTAGTGGCCGTGCCCGGGTCATAGCTGGCCCTGGTGGGCTCCGTGGTCGTCAGCTCGCTACTGGAGACGTCGCCATTCGACAAAACTAAAACAAAACAAATATTTTAATGATACAAGCAAACTGACACTTCATATTATCATTTTAACTATCGATGTATAAGGTACATATATGAACCTTATACCTCAATGCGTTTAGCTGCAGAGTAGACAATTAAAAACTATTTAAAATGAATCAAGATAAAAAACAAAACGTTAAAAAAGCCAGTTTATGCAATTTTGTAAATCAAGAGCCATGTGTCTACTACCTACATTATAATTTGAGCGGTCCGTAGTCCAATGGTAACACTTTGGACTCATAAATGGAATATTGTGGGTTCGAATCCCCGCGGAGCACAAAAAATAAACCATTTATATTTTCAAATTTGCTCTTCGCTGGGTTGAAAAGTTCATTAACCTTTACCAAAGATGGTTATCAAAAAGTCCATACAGCCTTACAGCAACTGGGTCTTGCTTGAGAATTGGCGCTTTCTACAGCGACGACCAAGCTCTTGAGGCGTGATACACACAAAAACAGCGCTCACCAAATACATCAGCCTATTTTTTTTTTAATGGGTCTTTCACTTGGAGGAAATTTGTCACATTTAAGAAACTACGTACATGCTACATATGTACCTGTGTGAGCAGCCATTACACCGGGGTGTGAATATTAAGTCTGAAAAAAGCAATACCCCAAGCCTCCCGCGCTTTCTCCGACTTGCAAGAAAGGCATTTCTCCTGCACACGCAGAGGAGATATTTTTTGCCCACATTATTTTTGCAGATAGCATCTTGGGTTTTCTTCTGTTCGCATCATTTTACACACACATGCGGCGCCTAAAAAACCTCCATCATCCCCTCCCCCCTTCCCCCCGCCATCCCTTCTAGTTTTTGTTTGCCGACCGCAGATAAGTTCCGTTTACATAAGACGGGAGAAGAACGAAGCTTGGGAATACTCACGCTACATGGCTAGTTATGTATACTGAGGGGGTGGGAGGAATAATACATATGTGTAGAGGTACGCAATGGATCACTACACATTATTGTATTAGGACTAATATACTATACTGTAAAAAATGGTTCACTTTGCCGATGTCACCCATGTTTCAGGGAAGGTCGGCAAGAGTTTTAGGGTTTATGTTCATTTGAGATTGGGGTTATATATTGTAGGTCCACATGCGGCATGTGTTCGCGCGAACTTATAAATGCCTGCTTGTGGGAATGCGTTTAATAGGAATCTTAAATGATGTTTATCTTTGCAGCTTAGATTTAGATTTAGACTAAGGTTTCAGGAAGTATAACCTAACGTCTTCTCAAAAGCAAAAGGTAGCATGGAGCAAAATACATTTACAAAAACGCAATTTTCTTAGTCCAAGGGTTTTCTGCCATGTTATTTATTTTACTGTCCAGTGCTTACAGTGGGACAAAGTTTATTTTATTTTAAAATAATATTGTCAATAAAGATTATTTGTCCAAAGTTTCCTTTTCATTTCATTTGAAGGTGCCTGATAATTTGGGTGTTTAGATTGAAATCATAGTACACAGTAAGATATTAAATAAATCTTTATAATAACTAATTTAATCACACTTTTCCAAAGTCAATTTGAGCAAACTCAGAGTCAAAGGAACAAGTCACGCGATCACCAACTAACACAATAAAGTTATCTCATAAGTACGTTAAGGTACCTCAGCATGTATCTATAATACTTACACTAACATTTAAATGCTCTGTCAGCTAACTTCAGTTTCTCAAAGCGTTGCCGTGGGATTCTTTTTCATAATAATTTACCAAGGTGTGCCAATTAATACATAATTTAAAATAAACAAAATAGGGTATTTTTCAAGTAGGAGCTGCTCCATGCAGCACCTTGTGTGGCATTACGCACAGCTTGAACTTTACCCTCTCAGGTATACGGAGCCAGTGAAACCTATCCTTGCAATAATAATATATAATCTAAGTTGCAGAGATATATTATCATTTAAATTCATAAAAAATGCATGCCCACAAACAGGCACAGGAAAATTCGCGCTTACGAATGATGCATGTGTACTTACACATTAAAATCCAAGTCTCAGATGAAAATAAACCCTGTAACTTTTGCCGACCTTCCCTGAAACAGAGGTGACTTTGGCAAAGAGAACCATTTTACAGTAAAGGTGGTCAGCCTCATACCAATCTATAAGTCAAGGAATACTGAGTTGCAGTAATGAGTTCTAGAGACTTGTAGCTTCGGGAAACTCGGTTGTATCTGTGAAGTCCTTCAGCTAGTGACAGCGAGGGCAAACACTCACAATGCACACACTTCACTTTACTGATACTGAGTTGCAGTAATGGGTTCTAGAGACTTGTAGCTTCGGGAAACTCGGTTGTATCTGTGAAGTCCTTCAGCTAGTGACAGCGAGGGCAAACACTCACAATGCACACACTTCACTTCACTGATTTTTTAAAATATATTTTATTAATATCCTTCATTCTAATATGGCATGGCAGTTAATTATATATTTTAAGCAAAGCTTTTCTAAATAACTTGTTGCTTTATCAACCCGGCCAAACGCGTTCTAGTTGATAGAAAGGTAAGATTATACTGTTGTATTTTTCGGGTTCAAATATTTTGAAAATCGAAATACTGGTCTTCTTTTAGAGTGTTTATTTCACACTAGATTTATTTTTACAGTTATATTTATTTTTTACAATTCACACTTATTTATTTTAAAGAATGGTTAAGGTTCACTTATACTGTATTTTGTGCTTAATAGTAGAGTGTCGTATGATGACTGACTCCTGCAAGCCGTTCGCGGCTTTTTATACTCCAGTGATAGTAGTTGCTAGAAGGCAATTTTGCTGGAACTTTCTCGAACGGTCGTCTTCCAAAGCTTCGAGTACATAATCATGAATATTTCTTTACCCTAGGTACTTGTAATAATTAATCCTTCTTATAAACAACTCTCATCAGCTATAAATGATATACCTATCTACCGAAATATTTATGTGTATTTGCTATTTACATAACAATACATTAATTAGGTTAAATGAAATATGAAAAAGGTACCTAGTTCGTTTTCGTTTTCCGTAGTTTGTTTTTTTTTAAATATTGTCTTTTTTTATATGAGGAAACTGATTTGACAAAGTCTTAGATGGCAAAGCAATATTTTCTAAATGAAATGTTGAACATGAAAGTTCTATAAGCCATTAGACAGAATTGACTATCAATTTGGATTCCTTACAATAGTTATTTATGCCACTGCCAAGTAATGATAGTCTTTTTAACACGAGTGCTAGTTTGTGCCATGAGGCGCAACCGAATGGCACAATAGAAAGCACGAGTGTTACAAAGACTAATTACGTGCAGTGGCATACAATACTTTTTCTACGACCATGAGAGAATTAACAAAATAGTGAATAATAGTCATTATAATGTACTCGTCCATTTGAAGTAATTAAAACCTTACCTTTGTCAAAACGTGTGATTTATCATTCCCTTCGATTATCTAATCTAACCTAAGTTGTAAAAATAAATTATATTTAGGTTTCATATTGAATTCATGCCCACAAGCCGACACATATGTATAAGGTCGCGCTTTTACATCCTGCATATAAGCTTAAACATTCAAACCCAAAACTCAAATAAACATATGCCCTGCAGTTGTATTGGCAGGTGAACCAAATTTGTACAGCATAGGTGATCAACCTCATACTCACCTATTAACCAAGTAACTTTTTGAGTTTGTTTATTTTTTGCGGTGAAATTTTTTGTATTGTTTTCCTTTCAAGCCTTTTATTTTCCATTGAAAAAAGGAAAGCTTTATTTGGAGCAATCCGATAAATAAATTCGATAAATTTTAGCACTATTAACAATTTTTATTTGACTCTACACATAAAATATACTTATTTATTTTCATCTGAACAGGGCTGAAAGTCTCATCACCACGGTAATTCCTACCTACCGAATATCACTAATATTGTATGAAGTCTAATCAGCTGATCGCTTGCGGCCATCTTGGATTGACAGGTCTTCATACCCCCATACAAGGTTGACATTTGAAATTAAAAAATGGTTCCAATTCTGACAATGCGCATGCGCACATGTTCATTTTAACACGGTTACCGGTTGCATAATGTAACATTATACAACGGGTGTAGAAATGTATGGCATTGTGATTGCGTTAGCCGTTTTGTAATTAGTAAATTACCAAATGGGAGTAGAAAAAAATACTTTAAATATTTATTCCTTATTTCATAATGTATTACATATTTACTAAATCATCAATCTAGACAAAATCATTGTGCTCACATAATCAAAAAAATGAATCGTAAAAAGGCAACGCAACTAAGCAACACATATAGAGTAACTTCTTGCCGAAGCGGGAAATCAATTAGGACTCGAACCCGAGCTCTCAGCTTGGAATGCAAACACTGTACCAAGTGAGCTATCGACCTTACAAGAAAGAAAATAATATTTCCAAGTAAATGTACATACATGTATTTTCTCAGAATTTTCCCTTGTATGTTGCCTCTAGGCTCGCACGGAATGCGCCGCGCAGGCAAAACAACTACGAGTATTGATTGAATAACAATTGATTAATCAGCCTCCTTGTAATAGATTGGATTTCTCAGAAAATCCCGTGTGCTCTGTTACTTAATGTGCTGAATTATAATATGTATGCATATAAAGATATGTAATGCTCAAACCCTCCTCATACCCGTCTTGTATGTATGTGTCAGAAGGACCCACAGCACATGGACACTCATACAAAGCTATATATTTTCTCAAGTGGTGGAAGGTCTTCCCGTGAAGCAAAAGTAACGGCATGACAAAACAATAACTTCTAGGTCAGAGGCGTGCCCATGACTCAAAGTAAATGGTCCCATGCACATGTAAGTTTGCGCTTACGAGTATATAAATACAAAATAAACCTAACCTCAAATGGACATAAACCTTTATAACTTCTACCGCCTTTCCCTGAAACAGGGGTGGCATCGTCAAAAGGGAACCAAGTTCTCCAGCATGGAGGGTCAGCCTCATACCAACCATTAGTCAAGGAACTTACCGCTTACTTGTTCAATTGCACATTGATGTTACATGAACTATTTACAATCATATTTGAACGGTCTGTGGTCTAGTGATTAACGACTTGTGATTGGAACGTAGTGGGTTCGATCCCCGGCGGAGCACAAAAATATGCATTTTTTTCAAATATCCTCTTCGCTTGATAGAAAAAATAATCTGCCTCTACCAAAGACCAGTCACCATGTATCGTAGGTCTATCCAGCCTAACAGCAGCTGGATATTGCTTGACAATTTGCGCTTTCTACAATGACACCCAAGCTTGCAGAAAGCTCTTGAAGTGTGATCTATAAAAACAACGCTCACGAAATAAATCATTCTAAAATTTATTTATGCATCACACATCATTTTTGAGTGCATCTAACCTTTTTTTTTAGTAATAGTACGGAGAAGTTATGGTTTGTTTTTAATTTACTACAACGTTTACTACAAATAATTCCTACTCAATTATTTATGTACATCTTATGTGAAACTGTTGTTTGTTGTCTCATTATTAGAGTACCATCATATCACCTACGTGTAATAGAAGATCAACTAATTAGTGAGCTAATATAAATGCTAAGAACCGTCGAGTGGAGAAGAGAGAGCGCTTGTTTTCCTCGATACAACAATGGCTCTTAGAACATAAGCATACTTCACTAAAGCCCATCTCTTGTGTATCGATCAGGAAAATTATTGCAGTCAACTAGGTACGTATTTTAATAACAGATCCGAATGGAAAAACAACGCTTATTTATTTCCTACTACGTATAGTGTATGAACTATCTAATCATCAACATCATGTTGCAACAATTTACAACATAAATCATAAAATACGCCGTCTTTTTTTTCTTATTGTGCCTCTTCATCATTACAGCGATTTGCACCTTCGATACCTATAATAATATATAATCTAAGTTGCAAAGATATGTTAACATATAAAGCTCATATCAAATGCATGCCCACAAACAAACACGTGTAGTTCGCGCTTACAAATGCTGAATGTGTACTTACAAATAAAATCCAAACCTCAAATGAACATAAACCCTACAACTTTTGCCGACCTTTCCTGACACAGGGGTGACATTGGCAAAGTGAACCATTTTTACAGTATGGGTGGGCAGCCTCATACCAACCTATAAGTTAAGGTATAATACCACGGCACGAAAAAGGGATCATGTGCTTGTGTTTTCAACAAGATCACCGTCTCAGATTCCTCCACCGAGATGTTCTTCTTCGACCTGGAGCTTGTCTTCTCTCAATCCCTCCCTGTATGATGAGATGCAGGATTGAACTCTTCTGATTTCTCACTATACATAGTGCTTGTAAAGTTTGATTTATTTATAGGGTGTTTCAAGTGAATGAGCTAATTATCATTCATGAAACTTGAAATTTTCTTAATAGGTTTATAATCTGTAATTTTCTATGCGTACACAAAGAATTAGACTGTATACAAGGTCATGCAATACAGATAGAACTGTTTGTTTTCGTTACGTGTATGATGCTGTAACTTGTGACGATAACAGTGAAGGTGCTACCTGTGAGCAGGTTGGAGAGAGTGAGACAGAGACAGAGCGCGAGGTGAGCAGGAGGGAAGCTCAGGGGCGGAGCTCTCATGATGATCTGAAACAACCACAAGTAGGCGTTAGTTAGCTGGTGCTAGTGCGCTTCACGGGGAGGAAAGTGCTGAGCAACTGAAGCAATACGCTCTGACTTTTGAGATAACGAGCTTTAGGCGAATTAAAATGTAGGAAAAAAATAAATATGCATTCATTCAATGTTTTCTATTTTTTATTTGTTAATACAATTATTGGAATTGCTTCACTTTTATAATGATAGATATAACTAAAAGTGATACCATTCAGCAAAAAATATGTATTTTAAAAATATGCAGTTACACCACTTTTACAATTAAACAACACATATGATACATATTCACTGTTGTAAAATAAACAATCATGGTGACAGCTTAATATTCTATCAGAAGAAGAATATTTTTTTCTGTATGATATGTACTCACGTGTAAATGAAAAGGTCGGTGATACCATCACGGTAGTTAGAGAATCATCATTTATATATATAGTACAATTTTTTTTTTTTAATAAACAAACATTCAAATCTTAAATTTAAACATTAATTGCTCCATACATGTTATAATTTATTGATTTTAAAAATATAATCTGTTGTGTATACTCCTTGACTTATAGGTTGGTATGCGGCTGACCACCCATGCTGTAGAAAATGGTTCACTTTGCCTATGTCACCCCTGTTTTCAGGGAAGGTCGGCAAGAGTTGTAGGGTGTATGTCCATGTGAGATTCGGGTTTTTATATTGTAGGACCACATGCGGCATGTTTAAGCGCGAACTTGTGCATGTCTGTTTGTGAAAGTGCATATAATGTGAATCTTTAATGTTACATATATTTTGCAACTAAGATTAGATTCGATTAGATTAGATTAGTACCTACAACATCAAGATAGAACTAAATATATTTCAATGATCCTGGTAGTAGAATTAAAACTGTATAGGTACATCTGTTCAAAAATAGCGATTCTGCCTCGACAAGCTATTGTGTACTCGTATCTCCCGCTCTTTATCGGGAAAAGCATTTCCCCCGTCTTATCCTATCACCCCCACAAAGTCCTCATTTTCTTCTTATCGTTTTTTGATCGGATCGGTGTTATTATAACCTCTGGTCAGGACAAACTTTTGCTCTGGAGGCAAGAAAGCATCCGCGAAGGCCGATAGCCTAGAACCCATTTGGATAAGATGGTCAACGGCATAGGATAAAAAAACCATAACAAGAAAAGTGTGAATGTCTTTATTAGAAAAATTATCCTTGACTTATATGTTAATATGAGTATAACAACCCATACTGTAGAGAATGGTTCACTTTGCCAAAGTTACCCCGTATTTCAGGGAAGGTCGGTAAGAGTTACAGGGTGTATGTTCATTTGAGATTTATGATATCCGTATGCGGTATATGTAAGCGCGAACTTATACGTGTCTACTTGTGAAAATGCATATTATATGAATGTTAAATGTAATACATCTTTGCAACTCAGATTATAGATTAAGGATTGCCGATCTTTGTACAAGTGGCTGAGAATGAGGAATAAGGAGATGAACTGCGACAGCCTGAGGTGGGTTCTGAGTTATGACATGTTTTCTCTGCATTTTAATATTTAGCACCTTATGTTATTTTTTAGATATATATATCATGAACTACAATGTTTGGCTGTTACTAGTTAGCCTCTACGTAAAACGTCGTAGAGGTAAACTAGTCCGCATTTAAAGTGGTTGCTCGAGTGAATTGTAAAGATGCAAAAATAGGAGTAACTCCTTTACCTGGACAAAAGCTTAAATTGAAATTGTTTTAACAAACAGCCTGTAGTCTAGTGGTTAACGCTACAGGCTTCTGAACGGAAGATGGTGAGTTCACATGTGACAAAATTAACATTTTTTTTTTAATTTTCTCCTCAATTGATTGCGAAAGCCTTTACTTTAGTGTTGGACTCAGCTTTTGCTGATCCAGCCTTGGATCTTGCTTGAAATATGATTCACACAAAATGTGTCATTGAATTAATCATCCTTGTATTCAATTTATTTTATTCAAATTAGCGGCATTTTGTACTTATAAAGAACTTAAGAACAAAAAGAACATAAAGAACTTTGTAAGCTTTGTTTTATTTATTTTTTCAAATAAGTGTTAATACTAGGCTGACTCCCCCAATGGTTCACTTTGCTAATAGCACTCCTTTTTCAGGGAAGGTCGACAATAGTTACAGGGCGTATGTTCATTTGAGATTGGGTTGTTATGTTGTTAATTCATATGCGGCATATTTAAGCGTGAACTTATACGTATCTGCTTATGAGAATGCATTATATATTAATCTTAAATGCAATTTATCTTTGCAAACTAGATCAAACATTGTAGTTGATCTTACCCTACGTAAAGTTAGCGCTACATAATATGTACTATAATAATATTTAATATACTATAATAACATGTATACATAATATGTAATATGTACTACTAGCACTTTCAATCGATGTTGGTTTTTATGTTTTAGCTGATTAAGCCTTGTTTTTACATTCATTTACTGTTCATTAATTGTCATTTGATAAAACGTTTCTCAAAATTAAAAAAAAAAACATCCATCTTCCCATGAACACGATCCTTATTGGTTGTTCAAATGAATTAAACATCAAAGATGGCTCCAATGTACAGGCTTACATAAGTGAGTAAATGAGTGAGTACATGATAAGCTTGTATAATATAATCTTTATATACATGTACTAATAAACACGCCCAAGTTCATGATATTCCGTCTCGAAAGCTTTTTTATCGGCGTTTCGTTTTTACCCAAATTCGTTCAGAATTTTCTTTGAAAATGTAAATTACAAATGTAAATTACACGATAAAGATTCTTGCTTTACGCTGAAAAATACCGTTACGGAGAAATAATATTATTACTCCTCGGCTGTATCTGATCCCAGGCGCTATAGACACGAACACCATACGAGTGTTAGCAAGAGGAAGCGTATTATTGCATGGGCTTTCATTCTTATGTTGCGCTGTAAACATGAATATTATTGTTGCTGTGAGCTGGGACAGCATTATAGAAACAGTGCTATCGTTTATTTATAAAATACAACTTGTAAGCAACTGCCATCCAGATATCATCGGTTTTTGTATGGATTGTTCAATTAAGGCGGGTGAGCTGCAGTAGATTTGCCGTGTTTTTTTTCGATTAGGAGTATTTTTTGTTTTTTACTAACGATATTGAAATCACGCGTAGGTACTAATGAAATAAAATTATTGTGTATACTTAAACAATACATAAATAGGCTTGTATATTGAAGCAATGAAAAAATTTTGAAGCAATATTTGCATAATTTGTTGATTAAGTCGGGTAATTACCGCATACATTAAGATTTTTTTTATAAATAATCAATAACTTTGTTTGAAGCTGACCACCACTGTTAAAATGGTATGTTTTTCAAAGGCTCTCCTGTTCTGGAGTTGGATGGCAAGTATTGCAGAGCTTACGTTTATCTGATATTGAGATTTATTTTTTTGTTAAACATACAGCTGTCAACACATGTAAGCGTGAACTTGTTTCAAAACTATGTTTTGATGTTTCTTTGGAAATTACTCGAGCGAGCACTTAAAACATAAAATGTTTGCTTGCTCACCTCTACGACATTTTGCGTAGAGGCTAGCTAGTGCCAGACAAACATTTTAGTTTACCAGAAGTAGTACTACTACTAACAGGACAAGATGTTAATACAATATATACTTAATCGTTGCAGAGAAAAAGCCCCTTCCAGTAGTCTAGTAATCTAGTTTTAGCACTGCGGACTCGTAATCTTAATTCACATTTTCATATATTCTCTTCACTGTGTTGAAAAATTAATTTTCGCATTATCAACAACTGGGTACCAAAGTTCTATCGAACCTTACAGCCATTGAGTCTTTTTTGAGAATTGGTGGTGGTATAAAAAGCGATGGTCAAGCTCGTAAAGGGCTCTTGAGGTGCGATTCAGAAGAAAAGAGCGCTCATACAATAAATAATCTTAATATTTATTTATTTCATTATTAAGCGTCTTTCTTTGATAAAAAGTAAACACGGAAGTAATTTTGTGACTCACCTAGATCATGTGGATTGATTGAACTTTGTAGGGTTTGTGTACACAGTGAAAGTTCATTTTAATTTAAAATAAAAATCTTAAATATTTTTATTTTAAATTGGATTGATTGATTTTATAGTACGAGCGATGTTTTTTGTAAATATCGGTGCGTTTTCTTGTCAAGTGGTTTGATTGAATGGTCAACAATTGTTTTTCTAAACTGTTTGCTTAATCCATTTTTTGATGATTTCGACCTTCGTGCTATTTTTACTTAGGCCTTAAACATGGGGTTGAAGTTTCAAATTATATCTCATCAAAACCAAAAATGAATAGGTGAACTTTGATATAATCCCTTTTTCGAAAAAAACACTTTCGTTCTATATTATGCCGGTCTTAGAGCAATTGAGTGTTTGTTTGAGTTAGTTCGGAAAACGAAAAATCGTGTTTGTACGTAAAGGATAGTTGAGATATGAAAATATAAAAACAACTCTTACCAAATAAAAAAACCTTGGTTAGCACAATATATTTACCAGTAGCGAAGGGTGCCATACAAGCCGATTCCCGTCGGTTTCCCGTTTAAAATGAGGTAAAAATGATAATAAAGTAGACTGCATGGTTTTAATGGAGAAACAATACGTATTGTTTCTTTGGTTTTAAATGTATTTTTTTACTTTGTGCCTATATTTTTTAACTACTTCAAAATAAAATGCCGTTTATAATTTGTGTTGTAAACGATATAAAACAATCTGTAATGATTTCTCAGGATAACGCAGGCAAGAAGTTACACATATGTGTAGCTTAGTTGTGTAGCTAGGTTGCGTTTTAAATTTCGTTGAAATATTGAAATGTTTTTTTTAGTTATATCATTTTAAAAGGGAAGCCGATGGAAACCGGGTTGTATGGCACCCTTCGCTACTGATATTTACAATGCAGTGTAATTGTACATCTATAGATTTACGAACATTTGTTTATGTTGTCATATTTTTTGGCGGGCGTTGAACCAACAATTATGTTTTTTTTCTTGCGACAAGAATCCCCAGTGCCCTTCCTCCCTTCCCTGCCTTCCCAAATATTTCCCAAAATCTCTTGAGGAGATGATTTGACCTGCTGTGCTATAATATTTATATAATTAACTATGGATTCTCGCTATTAGCGGGTTTCTGGTAACGACCCTCCCCCTTTTTAATAAATTGTCCTGCGATGTTGGTTATCCAGCATTTTGATATTTTTTTTGGAAACAGGGAGTACAACACTGATAATAATGTTACCTACATAGGAGTTTAAGGCTTACACGGCCGGCTGATGATACTGGAGAGTTGCTTTCCGGAATCTGTGATAATGATTTCACAGCTTCATCAAGGTCACCTCCATCATTTCATTTCCACGCTGAAGAAGCCCATCGTATGACCAAAAAGCATGAGCAAAACGTCCGGAAGCTCCAGCTTCCACAGATCCCGGCAACAGATCCCAGAAAGCAATTCTCCAGCATCCCTGTAATCTACAGGAACAAATGTATCTACTTACTCCTTTTACTTGAATTAAAGACTCTTAGAACAGCTGGATTATTTTTTCATTGGCATCCATTTGTGAGTAGCACACATTTACATTGTATTCTGAAGATTTTTTTTTTGAAGCACACTTTTTAATTAAAACTACAAAAACAATTTAATTTTCCTATATCCAGATGAAACTCTTGAAGAATTTTCTTATTTAAGAAGATTATTAAAATGAAATGAACCAACTTTTATGATTTAACTTATGCAAAAACAAGAACAAAAGTGCAAAAACCTTTTTTATCACTTAAATTATTTTTAGGTTCCACTTGTTGTGTTAACAAAAACATTATTACAAAAAATACTCCCCCTACAAAAAGACGATAATGAAAAGTTCCCTTCTGTCAACTAATAGTATTTCACATTAACCGCTCACTTCACATTATATTATTACAGTGGTCACGCCTTGATTAAATACACGAATAGGTAGCTTTTAAATGGAATGTACGTTTGCCCTAAGCACCTTGTTATTTAAACTTGAGATAGTTGAGTTGTAGTTGCCGGCTCCCTGTAATATGCGCGCTTCTAGCTCCGCAGCTGCGCCTTCAGGAGGCTGTGCGCGCTGAACGACTGAAGGCTCGGGCGGAGGGCGGGGGCGGGGATGGAGAGGGGAGGGGTGACCAGTGCGCAGGTCTCCGCCAACCAAATAATAATAATATTTCTGAAATAATCTGATCCAGAATTGTGGAACCTAAGGTTCGCGGCCCAGCACGCCGAGCTTAAACAAGTCCAAGAACGCTGTTTCTGATCCAACGATTATTATTATTATTATTATTGACGTTTTCTCATATGTGGCATGCTTAGTTCATCGATTTTGATTAAATTCATCACGAAAATAACGTTACAAAGTTAATTCGGATTTTCAACATTTATTGAATAGTTTTGGTATTTTTGTTTGAATAAGGGAAACCTTTAGATATTTAATTAAAAGTAATGATGGAAATGCAAGTATTTTCAAAGAAATCTAGTGAATAACAATATACATATTTCAGTTTCCATACCGCGCTCCCCAAGGCAGAGAAACATTTTAGTAATTCAGAAAACAATATAAATGTGAGAAGGTTGAGCAACACTGCTTTTTATATTTCTCCGAAGGATATTTTATTTATTTATGTCTTTCATAGACAGATAATATATAAATACATATAAGAGATGGCTTGTACTCAGAATACAAGAGAAGGTTATTTTTATTTTTATTCACTTTTGCCAATGCCACTCCGGTTTCACGGAAGGGCGGCAGGAGTTTCAAGGCCTCTGTTAATGAGTTTTTTTTGTAAGTACACATTCAGCGTGTATAAGCGCAAACTTACAAGTGTCTGCTCATGGGCGTGCATTAAATAGACTATGAACCTTAAATCTCAATGTATCTTCTTTGCAACTAAAATTGAAAATTATGGTATAGAGTAGAAATAAAAGACTTAAAGATGAGATAAAGAAATTAAGATTGCGAATTAGGAATACCATTAAGGATATTTTTATTTATAATTTCCTTGACTTATAGGTTGGTATGAGGCTGACCAACCATACAGTAAAAAAAGGTTCGCTTTGCCAATTTCACCCCTGTTTCAGGGAAGGTTGGCAAAAGTTGCAGGATGTATGTTCATATGAGGCTTAGTTTTAATTTGTTAGTGCACCATCAGCATTTGTAAGTGCGAATTTACACGTGTCTGTGAGCATGCATTTAATATGAGTTTTGAATTTTAATATATCTTTGCAACTTAGATTTTAATTATTATTAATATATTATTCTATAATCTATAATCTATTCTATAATCTAAGCTGCAAGGATATGTAGGCATTTAAGGCTCATATAAAATGCATGCCTACAGACAGGCACATGTAGGTTCGCGCCTACACATTCTGCATGTGTGCATACAAACAAAGAAAACCTCACATGGACATAAACCTTGCAACTCCTGCCATCTTGGCAATCGTCAAAGCATCACAGGGTGTGGGGTCCATGCTTTATTCTGAGGAGTAAATGTGACATATATTATGGATGACGTCACAATCCGCAAACAAAGTGTGCACAACTCTCGCATAACATGAAACAAACAGTTGCCGCTGTGTGGAGCATAGGCTGTGCTGTGTACAGAGCGCTGTTTTCTTGCTATAGTTGCTATAGTTTACTCTAACTATCTCACTTATTTACAAATGCGGTAATAGAATGTACAAGTGCGTGAGCTGCTATTACAATAATGCGGTAATAGAATGTACAATTGTACAAGTGCGTGAGCTGCTATTACAATAATGCGGTAATAGAATGTACAAGTGCGTGAGCTGCTATTACAATAATGCGGTAATAGAATGTACAAGTGCTTGAGCTGCTATTACAATAATGCGGTAATATAATGTACAAGTGCGTGAGCTGCTATTACAATAATGCGGTAATAGAATGTACAAGTGCGTGAGCTGCTATTACAATAATGCGGTAATAGAATGTACAAGTGCGTGAGCTGCTATTACAATAATGCGGTAATAGAATGTACAAGTGCGTGAGGTGCTATTACAATAATGTGGTAATAGAATGTACAACTGCGTGAGCTGCTATTACAATAATGCGGTAATAGAATGTACAAGTGCGTGAGCTGCTATTAGAATAATGCGGTAATAGAATGTACAAGTGCGTGAGCTGCTATTACAATAATGCGGTAATAGAATGTACAAGTGCGTGAGCTGCTATTACAATATGCGGTAATAGAATGTACAAGTGCGTGAGCTGCTATTACAATAATGCGGTAATAGAATGTACAATTGTACAAGTGCGTGAGCTGCTATTACAATAATGCGGTAATATAATGTACAAGTGCGTGAGCTGCTATTACAATAATGCGGAAATATACTTAAAACAAAATTAAATGGAGTTCTACAAAGTTTCTACTAAAACGTTTCATAAATTGTAGGCTTTCATTTGTATTACAATGCTACGATACTCATCGCAAAATCAAACTCACTAATCCTCAATGGAGACTACATAATATGTTTTAAATGTGATAATGGTCTTTCGAAAGACGCCCTTTTATTTTTTCATTTTTAACGTATTAATATTTTATTCCACAAATGAGCTATTTAAGTACACAAAAGTAACATGAAGATATAAGGGCCGCACTTTGATTTTCATTAATAAAAAAATGGCAACTATCAATGAAATAAACGAATTTTCGAAAATGAAACCACCATAATATATAACCTAAGTTGCAAAGACATGATGATATCAATTACACGCTAACAAACAGCCACGTGTAAGTTCACGCTTACACATGCTGTACCTATGTATGTGCTCACAAAATAAACCAAACCTCAAATGAACATGAACCTTTTAACGCCTGACGCTCTTTCTGAAACTAGGGTGGCGTTTGGAAAAGTTTATTTTGTACTGAATGATAGCTCAGCCTTACACCAACCCATAAGTTAAGGAGCTAAGTAAAAATATCTTTATGGGTGGGGGATCATGTTCCTTTTTTGTTTTCTTTTTAGATAAACTATCCGCGCTTAATTGTTTTTAATATTTTTTATTCTTGTAACATTACTCCTATCATTAAATAATACCAACTTTATTTTTTAATTAAAAAATGTAAAAGGGCGCGCGTGGGATTTTCGTTTTTGACACATTTTCAATAAGTAATGTATAATTCATCACTCAGGGAGCTGCTACGCATAATCGTAGACGCAAATCTGTGTCTTAGGCGGCAGAACATCAATCACCAATTTCATGTAATATTGCAGACTGGCACTTCTGCTGCAGGAAAATTACATAATATCCCAACGCCGAGAAAGCGAATCATCCAGCGTCATTTACTAAAAATATAAAAAAAAACAGATGAATTTCTAAATATTTTACATAAATTAAAACTCGCACCTACTCTTATCTTTGTCTACTCGTAGGTATATATTTATTTCCGTAACAGTTTGTTAACCAATAAAGAATCCGGATAAAATGACAGTCAAAATATCAAAATGGTTGTGTTGTAGGATGGATTACCCAAAAATGTAAATAAAAATGCAATAAAACGCCTTCCTTATTTTCAATGTATTGTATAGGGTAGGTACAAATCGATTAATATGAAACAATTGATCGATGATTTTGTACAAAATTTTGTTCAACTTTGAAACTATTGTTACTTTGTAAATAACCAAAAAGTGCACATTGTTTTTTTTCACACAATTCTATCGAACCTAACAGCACAAGCAATCAGTAATAGGGTTATAGAAAATGTCATGTTTCTGGAGCTACGTGATGGCACGAGTTAAATAAATGATTAAATAAACTCAGGGATGAGTTGGTGTTCCAGCCGTGACAAATTGTTAAATTCATGTATTCATTTCATTTCGGAAGTAATCATAAATTCTGATGTTTTTATGCTGATCTGTTTTGTCCTCTTTGTTTTAATTTGAATCACACATTATGGGACCTCTGCCAGCTCGAACTACGCCGAGCGGCCGAACAATTCACCGAGCTAATATATTATATTTGTCGGTCAAGTTGAACCTTGAGCGGTCTTCGATAAGATATTTAAATTTTTCCGTCGCCATTTCTCGCCCAGATTTAGGTAATCGCGTGAGAATTAAACTGTCATTTGCAAAAGATTGAATTTAAACTGGTTCGGGAAAAAGGAAAAACTTCCGCACAAAGCGGCGCGTGAATTATCATCTGCTCGATAAAGAAGAGAAAACTTTTTGCGGAATTGAGCGCGAGTTGGACAGGTCGAAGAATTTAACGCACTTGTGGGTAGAGGTACTAGGGAGGAGACATTTATTTATTTATTTATCGAGCAATTTTTATTTAGCACCGTACTATGTAAAATCACCTCAAGGGCGCTTTACTCGTACATCGTTGATTGTTTATTTTATAAAAAAATAGTTGACAGTAAAAAACATAAAATTACAAGCTATGCAGAAAACAATATTGAAAAACAAATAAAATTGAAATTTCCACAAAAAATGACATCAAATAAAATTTAATCACAAAGCAGGAGAAACACATTAAATAAACGCAAACGCAACGCAACTAAGCTACACATATAGTGTAACTTCTTGCTGCGTTATCCCCGAAGGGGTCGCATGTGGCGATTTGAACCTATTTATTTTTACAGGTAAGGGGGCCGGCCTTACGCCAACCACTTCAGTTGAAGTGGGGCTTTCCCAGCTCCCGAGGGGGCTGGTACTCATTTCTTGTGAAGGCTGAGTAAACCTTGCCGGTATTTTTATTATGGGGTTTGAAATAAACACTGAAATAGGAAATCATTTCTGACACCTTCCTCGGTGGGATTCGAACCCGAGCTCACGGGGTAGAATGCAAGCACTCTACCAACTGAGCTATCGACCGGACTGCAAGCACTCTACCCACTGAGCTATCGACCGGACTATGACTACTTCAACTCAAATAAAATGTAATATCAAGGATAAAAAGAAAAACCGCTTTGTTTTCGATTACGTGAGTATTTATTTTTATACCACAACGTCAGGTGACGATGCAAACGGATGCTTGCGAAACCGGTTGTGGTATAAAAATAAATACTCACGTAATCGAAAACAAAGCTGTTTTTATTTTTATCCAATGATGATTTCCTTGACTTATAGGTTGGTATGAGGCTGACCACCCATACTGTAAAAAATGGTTCACTTTGCCAATGTCACCCCTGTTTCAGGGAAGGTCGGCAAAAGTTCTGGGGCTTATGTTCATTTGAGGTTTGGATTTTATTTGTAAGTACGCATTCAGCATTTGTAAGCGCGAACTACATGTGTTGGTTTGTGGGCATACATCTGAGAGCTTTAAATGAATATATCCTTGCAACTTAGATTATAGATTATAGATGAACGATAACAAAGTTACTGCCTCTACAATCAATAAAAATGTATTATCAATTTAAAAAAAACCTATGAAATTAAATCTATAATCTAAGTTGCAAGGATATATTCATTCAAAGCTCTCAGATGTATGCCCACAAACACGTGTAGTTCGCGCTTACAAATGCTGATTGTGTACTTACAAATAAAATCCAAACCTCAAATGAACATAAGCCCTGCAACTCTTGCCGACATTCCCTGAAACAGGGTGACATTGGCAAAGTGAACCATTTTTTACAGTATGGGTGGTCAGCCTTGTAATAAAAATCCAAGTAATAAATTGCAGTATGAAGCTTATTATGAGAAATTTCAAAAAATTGTCCGGTCGATAGCTCAGTTGGTATTCTATGGTGTGAGCTCGGGTTCGAATCCCACCAGTTTTTCAGAAATATTCTCCAGTTTCGGTGTTTTTTTCAACCCCAAAGTAAAATACCGGCAAGGTTTACTCAGCCGTCACAACAAATGAGTACCAGTCCTCTCGGGAGCTGGGAAACCCCCACTTCAACTCAAGTGGTTGGCGTAAGACCGGCCCCATGTAAAAGCAAATAGGATCCACTCGTCACATGTGAAACCCTTCGGGATTAAAGCGGCAAGAAGTTACGCTATATTATATGTGTAGATTAGTTGCATTTGCGTTAGGTGTGTTTTTAGGGCTCCCCTGAAGCTATCTACATCAGCAGCATGCCTGAGACTCAGAAGAAGATGGTTCCAGAGCTGAGGACCTGCATGGTACAGAGCACGATCCCTATAGACAGTCCTTAGTGGTCTGAGAAGTAACACCAGCTCATGGGCTGCACTCTGTGCTGATCTGAGAGCGCGATGCCGTTCCCCCAAGTCTCTGAAATAGCACATCTCCCTAATCTAGTCTGATGCCGCGCCAGTGACAAATCTCCCTGATGTAGTCTGGTGCCGCGCCAAGGACACATCTCCCTGATGTAGTCTGGTGCCGCGCCAAGGACACATCTCCCTGATGTAGTCTGGTTCCGCGCTAGGGACACATCTCCCTGATGTAGTCTGGTGCCGCGCCAGGGACACATCTCCCTGATGTAGTCTGATGCCACGCCAGGGACACATCTCCCTGATGAAGTCTGATGCCGCACCAGGGACACATCTCCCTGATGAAGTCTGATGCCGCGCCAGGGACACATCTCCCTGATGTAGTCTGGTGCCGCGCTAGGGACACATCTCCCTGATGTAGTCTGGTGCCGCGCCAGGGACACATCTCCCTGATGTAGTCTGGTGCCGCGCTAGGGACACATCTCCCTGATGTAGTCTGGTGCCGCGCCAGGGACACATCTCCCTGATGTAGTCTGGTGCCGCGCTAGGGACACATCTCCCTGATGTAGTCTGATGCCGCGCCAGGGACACATCTCCCTGATGTAGTCTGGTGCCGCGCTAGGGACACATCTCCCTGATGTAGTCTGGTGCCGCGCCAGGGACACATCTCCCTGATGTAGTCTGGTGCCGCGCTAGGGACACATCTCCCTGATGTAGTCTGGTGCCGCGCCAGGGACACATCTCCCTGATGTAGTCTGGTGCCGCGCTAGGGACACATCTCCCTGATGTAGTCTGGTGCCGCGCCAGGGACACATCTCCCTGATGTAGTCTGGTGCCGCGCTAGGGACACATCTCCCTGATGTAGTCTGGTGCCGCGCCAGGGACACATCTCCCTGATGTAGCCAGTGCCCTGTACATGAGAGCACACGCTGTTCTAGACATACTACATGCCGCGAGTCACAGAACGAGAATAGTTATAAATATAACACTTAGTGGGAATATTACTTTACGTGTAATATCAACTTAATTGTAAATAAAACGTAAAAATAACAATCCTCTCAGTCAAAAACTTAAATAAATATTTTTAATTAAACGTTCTTCATTTCTTTAAATAAACTTAAAACAATATTTTTTGTTATTTTCCTTTGAATTTAAATTGAAATTCTTCTTTTTTATTTTTACTCCTTTTTGAGTATACTTTTCCAGTAAAGAAACATTCTCAGAATTTGTAAACCAACTCAAAGGCCATTCTTTTGTTGGATGTTAATATTGTCAGAAAAAAGTCCCCCAATTGTAATTTTAAAATTTACTTTTCTGACTCAATTATTACTAAGTTGTGGATAATGTTTTCATGTGGGAGAGCTCCATCCGCAGGAAGTAGCCGCTGGCCTCCTGCCCTACACGTCATGTGGGAGAGCTCCATCCGTAGAAAGTGGCCGCTGGCCTCCTGCTCTACACGTCATGTGGGAGAGCTCCATCCGCAGGAAGAGCTAGCTGGCTTCCTGCCCTACTCGTCATGTGGGAGAGCTCCATCCGCAGGAAGTGGCCGCTGGCCTCCTGCACTACACGTCATGTGGGAGAGCTCCATCCGCAGGAAGTGGCCGCTGGCCTCCTGCCCTACACGTCATGTGGGAGAGCTCCATCCACAGGAAGTGGCCGCTGGCCTCCTGCCCTACACGTCATGTGGGAGAGCTCTATCCGCAGGAAGTGCTAGCTGGCTTCCTGCCCTACTCGTAATGTAGAAGAGCTCCGTCCGCAGGAAGTGCTAGCTGTTGCTTCCTGCCCTACTCGTCATGTGGGAGAGCTCCATCCGCAGGAAGTGCTAGCTGGCTTCCTGCCCTACTTGTCATGTGGAAGAGCTCCATCCGCAGGAAGTGCTAGCTGTTGCTTCCTGCCCTACTCGTCATGTGGGAGAGCTCCATCCGCAGGAAGTGCTAGCTGGCTTCCTGCCCTACTTGTCATGTGGAAGAGCTCCATCCGCAGGAAGTGCTAGCTGTTGCTTCCTGCCCTACTCGTCATGTGGGAGAGCTCCATCCGCAGGAAGTGGCCGCTGGCCTCCTGCCCTACACGTCATGTGGGAGAGCTCCATCCGCAGGAAGTGCTAGCTGTTGCTTCCTGCCCTACTTGTCATGTGGAAGAGCTCCATCCGCAGGAAGTGCTAGCTGTTGCTTCCTGCCCTACTCGTCATGTGGGAGAGCTCCATCCGCAGGAAGTGCTAGCTGTTGCTTCCTGCCCTACTTGTCATGTGGGAGAGCTCCATCCGCAGGAAGTGCTAGCTGGCTTCCTGCCCTACTTGTCATGTGGAAGAGCTCCATCCGCAGGAAGTGCTAGCTGTTGCTTCCTGCCCTACTTGTCATGTGGAAGAGCTCCATCCGCAGGAAGTGCTAGCTGTTGCTTCCTGCCCTACTCGTCATGTGGGAGAGCTCTATCCGCAGGAAGTGCTAGCTGTTGCTTCCTGCCCTACTCGTCATGTGGGAGAGCTCCATCCGCAGGAAGTGCTAGCTGGCCTCCTGCCCTACACCTCATAAGGAAAGTAAACGATCTACACAAGTGAATCGTTTCCTGTCATATGATTTTACCACGCCCTTTATAGCCCCATAAACCACTAGTGCGGAGAGTACATCCACGTGAGTAGTTAATGTGTGAAATTTTCCATCACTTTAAATAAATAAATTTTCTACAAAATTAAACCAATCTAGTTCCGTCACATGAAAACATAAATGTACCCATTAGATTTTGTAGGGTTTGTGTATTCACACAGTGAAAATTCATTTTATTTAAAATAAAATTATTTTTTCTTTTAAATAAAATTCTTTTTTTTTCGAGATATAAAATATTATTTGTGAAAATTAAACTACGTTTAAAAGAAAAAATAATTTTATTTTAAATAAATGTACCCATTTGGATTTACATATACCTGCTCGTAATATGAGGAAATAAGGGTAGATAATAAGAAACTATTTTATTTCGAAATTTACCAGATTGAATAAGATTGTCCTGTTACAAAGAGGTTTAACATGGATGTAGCAATCAATTGCAGTGTTGTGTTGTTTTGAATGTCCCGTAGCTGCTGTTGGTATTCAGTGTGCGCGCCCATCAGCCGCTCAGTAAACACGCCGTTCTAACTTCAGCCACGCATCTTAATTACTCCATTACTGGTCCAACTGTCACGTCTTCCCTTCTCGCATTTTATTAGTCTGCACCTGCCTCTACCGTGACATCCTAACTTAAACTTATGAAAGTGTATTGTTTTACTTTATTTCTACAGAAGAATTAAAATGAAATTGCATCAAATGGGTACCTTATTTGGTCATTATTGGTTTTTTATTTTTTTATTTATTGGTTACTTATATTACATTAAGTATTATTTATTAACTTAGAACAGAAGCGCTGTATTAAATATTTTTCCCTCATCGAGAACAATAGAGGGAGGCCGCATCAAGGCGGGGAACATTGTGCCCAGAGCCAGTTGCTCGGTGTGCTGGTATTGCTTTTGTGTCGTCAACAAACTTAATGTCATCAATTCTCATCTCATCATTAATTACTATCAAGTCCCAAATGTTCAGGTTTCAAGTTTATAGAAATCAAAGACAGCGCTTAAATGGCATGTGGATGATAATGACAATACTCTCAGGACTGTGGGAGTGCGCTCGGGTTCTGATACTGCGCGGCCGCACAATCCCAATCGGCAAATAATAGTTTCAGATGACAGTATTAATTACTGATGTAGGAGCCCGCTGCCATATGCCGACTTGATTAAGGTCTGGAACTAAAACTACAAATAGCTACTCTCACAGGGAGAACTCTCTCCTCGCATCAGGGAGCTGCGCTAGGGAAGGGATTTCTGATGGAAAACGCGTCAACTATAGGTTTATTAAGAAAATAAACAGTTCCTGACTGAAAGCACATTAAATTATGTTAACAATAGTTAACAACACATGGGAATTAGTTTTCTTACATAATAAAACTATATCGAACAGTAAAATAATTAATTTATTTATTAATTATTAATTAATTAATTAATTCTAATCTAATCTAATCTAATCTAAGCTTCAAAGATATATATCATTTAAGATTTATACTAAATGCATTCCCACAAGCAGACATGTATAATTTCGCGCTAACACATGCCGCATGTGGACCTGCAATATAAAAACCCAATCTCAAATGAACATAAGCCCTGCAACTCTTGCCGTCCTTCCCTGAAACAGGGGTGACATTGATTCATTCATTAATTATTACTGAATAATAATTAGCAAATGTTATAGTTGGGCAACATTATTTGACATGAAGAAAAACAAAATATAAATTGGAATTTCAGTTGTTTAATACATTTATGTAGTTCAATACGAATTTGGTGAAACATAATCATACATATCTAAATCTAAATCTAAGCTGCATCAATATGTATCATTAGAGATTCATATTAAATGCATTCCCACAAGCAGACATGCATAATTTTGCACTTACACATGCCGCATGTGGACCTACAATATAAAAAACCCAATCTCAAATGAACATAAGCCCTGCAACTCTTGCCGACCTTCCCTGAAACAGGGGTGACATTGGCAAAGTGAACCATTTTTTACAGTATGGGTGGTCAGTCGCATACCAACCTATCAGTCAAGGAATACAAGCAATTAATACATTCAAATATATAAAACAAATAAACTCTAAACAATAAAACAATAAAAAATTAAAAAAAAACTACAAAACATATTTTAAAAAAATAATAATGATAATTTAAAAGCCTCAGCTTTAACCGCCAGCATTACAGATCAACCGCCATTTCTTTCGATCCTTGCATACTTCTTTCATTTCATCCAGAGCCATAACCTTTTTCATACAAGCTCTCCTTTTATTATGACTCTGGATATCCCATTCATTCGCTATTTCGAAAATTTGGTCCATCCATACCTTTCTCGGTCTTCCTCTTCCACGACATCCATCAATTCGCGCAGCATACACTTTCTTCGACACATACAGTAGAAATGGACTACTTAAGAAGTATGATTGGGAAAAGACGGAGTGATAGGGTGAGGAATGATTTTGTTAGAGAGGAATGTGGTGTAAGAGAAAGTGTGAAAGTAAAGATTAAGAGAAGTATGCTTAGATGGTTTGGACATTTGGAGAGAATGAATGAGGAAAGATTGATACATATACTTTGCAGAATATTAGCTGGCCTTGTCCTTTGTTCATATGGAAACAGTTAATAAAGACTTTTAATGTTCATAAAAAATGATTCTCTCACAGATTCGCTAAACTAGGTAGGTAGGTATACTAGGCAATAAAATGAATAAAAATATGAAAGCCAAGAGCTGTGATGGCTGATGGGGCTGATGGGCAGGACAAATGAGCCAATTACACTCCGCCCTCGTGCCGCCCTTTGTGGAAATAAAATAAATTGTTTTAATTTGCGCTCCACTCTGAAAGCATGTTCGCAAATACTACAGTGGCAGCTCTGTACCTACTGTGTGCTGTGTGCTGGGTGCCTCCCACTGAGCGGCGCAGGACGGCGGCGGCTTTTTGATCTTTTGTGTGGGATTGTCCCAGTTCCCGCAATGGGGAGACTGTGTTTCCACATTGAGTCCAGCCTTAATATCTAACTTATAATTTCACGTTAAATAAAAATGTAATGGTTTCCTTTGTGAACAGATGTCCATTTCAAAGGAAAATTAGCATATTCGTCAGCAAGCCGTTATCCATTACTTTACTCTGACTTAAGTGCGTACTCTGATCTCAGCTGAAACGGTTTGTTTATATGATGATGATGAGTTGATGATTTCTTTATAGCGCCGTTTCGTGATGTAGTCAGTCCAAGGGCGCAAACGGTGCAAACGTCTTCAGTGCATTCCGGAACTTTCCATGGTCCTCTAGCTCTCTCACATGATGTGGCAGGTGGTTCCAGGCCAGAGGGCCAGCAACTGCAAATGCACGCTCTCCAAACATTGTGTTAACTCTTCTTATAGGTTCTTCAATCCTTGATTTGTATGTATATTGTATATGTATCGCTTCTAGTTTCTACGTTTATCAAAGCTCTGGATATTTTCTGTGCATTCAGATAAAAACACAGAATAAACATAACGCAGGAAGGAGGTTAGTTATTTAATTCTATAATTAATTATAGTCTTTATTGCAAAGATATAATATTCACATTTAAGATTCATATAAAGTGTGCTCCCACAAGCAGATACATAATTCTAAAGAACAGTATAAGTTTATTTTTTACATAAACCCTGCAATTCTTGCCGGCCTTCCCTGAAACAGGGGTAATAGCTTAGAGATGATCAGAGACAGATGGTAAGTACAATACAAGTATGTAGTTGGACATAGTTTATATATCGGAATGAATGCACGTCTCTTAGCTTACAAATCTTATAAAGCACATTATCATTTTTTATATAACGCCAAGAGTCGTGAGTGGCAGGACTAGGACCCCGCCATATCTGGGGCGAGATTGCGCTATACGTGGATGTAGAGGACTCACATGTAATAATGTATTGGATATACGAGGTAGATAATTTATCTGAGCTACAAATTAACATGAAATCGTCCTCGACACTGTATGTGTTGCTCGCACTACTTACATAGCATTGTGTGTGCTACAGCGGAACTCTCTTGGGCCCAACTTGTCTATTAACCGCGCATTATATGAGAAACTTGTGCCGATACAAGGAGCGCGCCCTGAGCCGTGTACGCCTACACTATACACACTGCACACTACACACACAGCGCGCCTTGTAATGACATCATATTTGCATTACCGTCTCAACTATGGTGACAACAATTACCAGCTACAATTATTCGCCAAATAACGTGAGACATTAGACACCAACTAAATTGATGAAACTGATATCGTTTTATCGACAGCTGCTAGCATTGTAGGCCTCCTCATAGCAATCATGACGGTTATGTAGGAATGAATATTACATTACATGAAAATAATGTAAGCTTGCACTTAAGATATGGAATGTCACTAGGAATAAATATTATGAAAAAAATCGATATGCATTGGGCAGTAGGTACAGTTTACAGTTACAGTTAAAGTAAAAAATGTTTTCACCGAACGCACAATGCAGCTAACGTCCGTATTTGCTTTTCAATACAATGCCTGATTATCATAAAATACTATAAACAATAGATTATTTTATAATATTTAACTAGACTGGGGCGGGGTATGCTCAAACCCTCCTCGTACCCGTCCTGTATGTATGTGTCAGAAGGACCCACAGCACATGGACGCTCATGCAAAGCTATATATTTTCTCAAGCGGCGAAAGGCCTTCCCGTGAGGTGAAAGCAACGGCACGACAAAACAAGAACCTCTAGGTCAGAGGCGTGCCCATGACTCTAAAAGTAAATGGTTCGATGTTACTGAAGCTAAGGGGTGTGAGTAACAGCTCCAAGATAAAGATTTTCAGGAGTCTGGTCTACTCTATTTTTCTCTAGGCTGCTGCGACATGGACCATAAACGCAGCAGAAAGGAAAAGAAATGTAAGCTTTCGAAATGTGGTGCTGGAGAGTGGTGCGTACCAACAAGTCCATTCGTCGGGAGATACATGTGGATGGTTTGACTCTGGCCAATATATGTACACTACATGCCATATTCTTCAGAAGGGCTTTTTGATTGAAGCCTTGGTTATACTATATAGGAGGTTATATACACTTAGGAACATATTTGCAAATGGTTTAAGTATTCAGAAGTTGTTTGCAGCCGTGATTAAATGTTTGAGTATTTGAAGAAAACTGTTTTGTTTCAGAGTAAAATAACATGAAAGCCGCTCAACAAAGCTTTTGATATAAACAACTAATTACATGAAAATAATAATAATAATAATAATAATAATAATAAGAATAAGAATAATAATAAGAATAATAATTATAAACTGAATTTATCTGCGCCTTTTTGTAATTTATATCACTAGAAAGGCGCATGTGGGCTGTAACGGGAAAAAAGAAATGCTTTCAGCATCTTCCTGATGGCTGCCTCATCGTCCTGCACTCTCAGCTGGACATAAAACTGCCAATGAACTTGTGTTTTATCAACACTTAACAAAAGTGTCAATTCTGACACATTTTTTTCGATGAAATGAAGAGTAAAACCTCAGAACAAATTATGCGATAATTAGGTCCGCATGTTCTAACATTAATTAATTTAATCAGCATTATTATTTTTTCTAGTATTGTTGTCATTTGTGTAAGTTGGTAGTTTTACATTGTACGATTGGACAACGCGTTAAAGGGTAAAATCAATACACAGCTCTCGTCGCGATGTTCCGAGGCCTCGTGGGGGGGATGCGAGGGAAATACACGCGGCGCTATCTGAGGAGACCCAGGACCATGGCGGGAAGATGCTATCTGAGGAGACCCAGGACCATGGCGGGAAGATCTTCGGAAGGATTCTCGGCTTTTATAATGATAATTTTAACCACATCGATATATTTCACCTATCCAAGAGGTCATTCTTAAGAGAGGTGAATGAGGCATTGACTGTAGAAACTTAGAAGATTGACTTTTTTTTTTTTTTTTTTAAATGATTGGTGTTTTGTTTTCCTTTTTCTTTTCTTATCTTTTATTTTGTTTTTCTTTTTCTTTTCCTATTTTTAATATTATTTAAGCTCCATATTTTTAATTTCTATTTAATTCTTTTAAACATTTATTATTAGTTTTAACATCTAATTGACACAGTACGCTATGTATATTTTTTTTCATTTTTCTTAAAATTATGTATATTTTTATGTATTTGTGTTGTTTGTTAAATAAAAAATAAATTTAAAAAAAATGCTATCTGAGGAGACCCAGGACCATGGCGGGAAGATGCTATCTGAGGAGACCCAGGACCATGGCGGGAAGATGCTATCTGAGGAGACCCAGGACCATGGCGGGAAGATGCTATCTGAGGAGACCCAGGACCATGGCGGGAAGATGCTATCTGAGGAGACCCAGGACCATGGCGGGAAGATGCTATCTGAGGAGACCCAGAAACATGGCGGGAAAATGCTAGCTCTGAGATCATTAAAGGAGATACAGCTAACAGCTACATGGGACGCACATTCTGACGAAAACGCTCCACTAATACAGTTTGCTATTTCTAGTGCTACCCACAGTTTGATTTGTCATTGTAAAAAGTATGTTTGAAGAATTCCCAAAAACAAATTAACGTATCATCTATTCCCCTAGCACCATAAAAGTAATCTGTATATTACAATACTCATAGCGCGCACCTTCCTTAAACGCTCAAGAAAAAACAAGTATGTATTTTCGTGAATCACCTCCAGTAGGCCATTTAAATTACCTTTTTATCGGCCAGGAAGCGATTTGTGAATAATTTCGCCGTTAGGGAGTCTATTTGGTATAATGTATTCTGCGCACAAGACCGGGCAGGGGCGAACTGCGCTCACAGGCCGAGGTGATTTGCTCTACATTTTATTTGTGAGTACAGAACCAATCATAGCTCCTATTATGGAGCGATGCCGCTAAAGGGAAGGCAAGTTTGGGAACGGCCGCATTATAATTTACGACGTTACTTTCCTTTCACTGATATTTATATCGGAGAGTCATGAAATCATTACATCGCATCGCCTCTCAAACTTCATATTCATAACTAAGAACAATTGTGTTATTTAAAACTTCCACGTGAAAACCACTATTTTTGTTATTCTATGTGATATCATTTGATTTACACAAAATAAAAATAAAAACAATTCTCTTCCAATACTTTTTCCACATTCCGTAGCAAACATAACAAAATAAAATGCTTCCACCTGTATACAAATAATAGGGTAGAAAGCTAATGGCGGATAACAATGTTACTTAATTATCTACTTGAGTAGCTATAGCAAATAATAACTGCTGAAAATATTTAATTACATACTAAAAAAAAATAATGATAAATTGTTTTTTAAAAATGTAATCTCAAGGGACAGATCTCCTTAGAAGTCTGACCCCGTCACACACTGAGCTTAGAAGTCTGACCCCGTCACACACTGAGCTTAGAAGTCTGACCCCGTCACACACTGAGCTTAGAAGTCTGACCCCGTCACACACTGAGCTTAGAAGTCTGACCCCGTCACACACTGAGCTTAGAAGTCTGACCCCGTCACACACTGAGCTTAGAAGTCTGACCCCGTCACACACTGAGCTTAGAAGTCTGACCCCGTCACACACTGAGCTTAGAAGTCTGACCCCGTCACACACTGAGCTTGCACTACCGACTACCGTCACCATGGATGTATAACAATACGTATGAATGTATTAGGTTAACTTTCTGTTGTTAATTGTTTTTTTTTTAATAATTTCAACTGATCACCAGCGAGCTCCCACTTCCCCGCCTGGCGGTGCTCCTCCTTTGTGAGTGAGATGAATTCTCCTTTAATCATTTCCTCATTGAGCGACGTCATTACAATTTCTTCAAACACTTCAAATAAATCATTTCCTTGTGTTTGTTTTAGCATCCACCTATATCGTTAAGAATTTGAAAAGGATGGAATTATAGAAATCTACTCTTTCAGGTTCTAAATACCTACTGAAAGGGAAGTTCATTTCTAGAGTTGTATCTGCGCGAACTCAGAGAGAGGTCATATTCAAGATGACCATTAAATTATAAGTGAAAATTAACAGGAATTTTGTAATAATTCTGGGAAAGTAAGAATATGATCCTTATTGCAGCTGAATTATCTTTCCTGTTTTATAAAAAAAAATGCATTCATTTTATTACGGAACAATAGAACAAATAAAAAAAATAGTAGGTTTGGTTATTTCCTCTTATATTCGTCAGAAATAAAATCTAGTAAAGTTCTGAGCACTTTATCCATTACTTCAGGTGTCATCATTTGAATTTAAAAATGTAAACCGTTTAATGATAATTACTATTGCAAAATGATTCACTAACTGCATGTCGAGATCCTGTGAGCAGTGCGCGTGCGCTGCCTTGCGCGGTATTTTACTGTACCTAGGCTGTACTCGAGTTCCTGAAACCTCAGAAGCTTTCATTAGTGTTGTATTGTTCCTTCAGAGAACTGTTACATTTTATTTGTATTTTTATTCCGACAGCTTTGTTTGGTTTTCAGAGAGAGCAATCATAGATGTTCTTATTTTTCTCATTCATTCAAATATTTGCGTCGTTTGCACTTCGGCTCCGTTATATTTATTTTATAACAAGCTTCTATACAGGTGTAGCCTACAAAATAACATTTTACTTTAAGCATCTAAGTAAAAATAGAAAGCATTAAAACATTCCTTGACTTATAGGTTGGTATGAGGCTGACCACTCATACTGTAAAAAATGGTTCACTTTTCCAATGTCACCCCTGTGTCAGGGAAGGTCGGCAAAAGTTGTAGGGCGTATGTTCATTTGAGGTTTGGATTTTATTTGTAAGTACACATTCAGCATTTGTAAGCGCGAACTACACGTGTTTGTTTGTAGGCATACATTTGAGAGCTTTAAATGAATATATCCTTGCAACTTAGATTATAGATTAGTACAGATTATAGAAGGAAGCAGCTGTCGTTTGTAATGCGAGAGCTCCACACTTATTAACGTTGGAACTAACTTTTATTTTAAAACAACATTTTTTTGTATTTTTAAGGGTTTCTCTGTTAACACAGTGAAAGTCCATTGTATTTTTTTTATAAATTCAATTGGAAAAACAATTTTTTTATTCACTTTTATTTATTTGTTTGCTCAAACGTAACAAAAATCGCAACAATTATGCTCCTGAAGATGCCTTATTAGGCGAAAACGTTTGAAGAAATGAAACTGAACACGTGAAGAGTAACTTTATGTTTTATTTTTCAAACTTTAATGAATTAAAACTTTGTTTTTTCAATTGAATTCAAAAAAAAAATCAACTTTTTGTTTTCACAAATTATATGAATGGACATTACACAAGTTATCCAATCAGGAGCCCAGATATGAACTAATATTTAAATAATACCAACTTATTCTTACCCTGCCAGCCTTATATTATAGAATGCCATGTAGATTTGGCGAAAATCTCCCAGTTCAAAAAAAAACTAACCGAAAACGAGCATGATTCCGCAACTCGCACAGCCTACCCGAAAATAAAAGTGGCGTTGTCAAAAGTTAAGGCTCTGAAGAATATAGTTGAGGACCAAATCTACTAAAGACGTGTGTATACATTCAAGGCAAGATTGTATTATTGAATATGATTACGTTTTATGATGAATGAACTGAAAATACAAATTTTCATCTCATACTGTAGAGGAGTTGTGTTTGTACAAAGCAGGACTTAAAGTTTTCCTTTTCCCTATTTTTCACATTTACCTACGGTGAGCCTCGCAGTTCCAATCGCCTGGGGCGAGATAACCACGTTTGTGAAAATATGTGAAATATTATGATTCTGAAACAAATCTAATATTCTTGCCTCAAAGTGAGTCCTTGTAAATCTTGATAAATGTTGACGCAAAATACATGGGAACGTTAAAGTTTATAATGTTAGTGTCAATACGCCCAGCCTGCCTGAGAGACAAACTGCTGCATGCATCTGATTTCAGGTTTTACCATATAGGATAAATATAGCTTCAAATAATTAATTAAGGTCACCTTCAATGGGACAACTATTTCAACATATTATAATTGCCTCTTTTTTATCTTTGTTGGCGTCCTAGGATACAACACATGGGCGTCCTAGGATACAACACATGGGCGTCCTAGGATACAACACATGGGCGTCCTAGGATACAACGCATGCGCCTTGGAGTGACAATAAAAAATTAACCGAAGCATCATCATCAATACTTTGAATCTTAAGTAAATGATTAGTAGCCGAATGCATATACTCGTACAACACTTGTTTATTGTTTGTTTACATAAGTATGTTTGAATGAACCTAATTGTTCGTTGAGAATAATAAATAATATGTAACATGGAAAGCCAAGACGTGTTGATCTCCCGAGCTGATGGCTCTCACTTTCCATACTCGCAGTTGACAATGTACAATAATGCCATTGTATGTAATGAATTTACTGCAATGCGGAGGACAAGAAGTCCGTCTACCGTGAAAGGAACAAAACAGTGGCCAGAGAACATTACGGCCCGAGGAGCCAGCCTAGCTAGGGACTCCGCAACTTCTCAGCTAATTATGTATCTAGGGGCTTAGATAGCAAACGGAAGTTGCGATGGTATTGGTACTCACTTAAAAACTAGAACTATGAAATTACAAAAATTCAATGTAAATGCTACAATTTTATTTTAATTTATTTGGAAAGCTAGTAGCACAAAATTAAGAACATACTACATACATAAATAGCTAAAAAACGTATACTATGTACTCGTCTTCTTCACATTTTTTTTTTGAGTTCGGTTGAAAAAAAAACGCTTATTGAATATGACCACACGATCCCACACCGCGCTCTCAACTTCCAAGCTCGTGAAGTCCACGAAGAGAAGATGAGAATGATGTTCCTGTTCCCGCGTTCCTCTGCTCCCTCGCCAGTTACACTGAAGCCTCGAGTGTAAATTATGCTGAAGCGGATCTTCCACGCGGAACACAAAACAAAATAACGAGTAATTAAGTAGCAGCAATTAGGCTACTTCGTATTACAAAAACTCTTTTTTTGTATTTCCCTCTTCAGCCCGCGCTCTCGTATTGCAAAAACAATTTCCCGCCATTATCATCTGCTGCGGACTTCACATCAAAGCCTTGCCCGGGAACAAAGCCTTTTTTACGGCAGCTGGAATAATATAAGTTCATTTATTAATTATGACGCCGGCGCCGCCCTGGATATTGAACTGCTGCGGCCCAGATGAACTTTTTAAACCTGCGCTTTGTGGAGCGTTTTGTCAAATTTCCCAAATTAACTTCCAGCGTTCAGAATTCTAATGAATTTTATACTTTACCTCGTACTTAATATAGCTATATTTAAATACGATATCAGCATGCCTGGTTCCAAGCTTTTGCTGAACTTGGGTCCTTATTAGTTATTTTTACACGGTGAAAGTTAATTTTATTTAAATTAATAATACAGGAAAGACTTAAACTAAATTGATCAGTATGTATATTCATATTAAGTGCTAATCTTTTAGATTTACATTCAATTAAAATTAAAAAAAATAAAAAAAATATCTAGACAATAATAGTAATCACATCCACACGCATTAATCTGCTCTGATTAGAAAACATGGTACTCATTTCGTTGATTTCTTTCGATTTCTTTAACTTTAATATATTTACAATAAGCTCCTGTAAGTATATTTTTTCTACATTATTTCCAATGATAACACGCGGACGAATGCTACATGTTGTTGAACTGTTGCTCTAAGCATGAACCACAAAGTGATCGCTTCACTGGTTCTTATTATCACATCCGCACCATTATCAAAATTAGAAAATAAAAATACCTTGGCGTTAGACCGAACGGCCGTTACCGGACAACGAATTTGCCGTTATAGTTACCAAAGTTACACGAGGCTCCGTAACGCGCGCCAAGAGTCGTTAGTCGTTACCTTTAACGACCGCGATTACCCGTAAACTCCGAGCACTGACTTCGCTGCCGACTCTCTCACACACACAACACTACATATCGCATCCAATACAGCGTCGGACACTACATCAAGTGCTTTTATTACTTTTTTAACATTTAAAAAAATGTGCAATATTATATTTTTAATCGATAAGACTCTTTTATCTTCAAATTCATATTTAAAAAAATAATAAAAGAAACCATGCAAAATATAATAATAAATAGTCTGAGCTCAGATTGAAGCACTCGCTTAGCACACTCAATACTCCGCCTTATATACTTCACAGACAGTACTTTCCAGTGACTAATTTTGCCAGCACATTCGCGCACATTCTACCAAGTTCGAGACTACAAAAGAATCATTTAATTTCTAAGGATAAGATTTCTTAGGTCTATTGCTACCTACGGTGTACACCTATATTAATCTACTTTTGACATAATGCTATAATAACTATTACCTACGATGTATACCTATATCAATCTACTATTTACATTACAATATGAAAAAATAATAATATAGTGTCAGTCAAGGTTCTTATCTTGATCCCCTGCAATTAAAGTTAATAAGTTTTTCTTTGAAATGAGTAAGAATCAAACATGTATGTTAAATATATTCAAATGAAAACCTAGTTTGATTAGTAATAGTCTAGTGGTTAACTCGCCAGACTTGGTATCAAAAGGGGGTCAAGAGCATAAAAATGTCATTTGATTTAAGAAAATCTGTGCTAAAGTAAACATTCATGGTATCTGACATCCTCTGCACATCCCAGGCTAATCTCGATCTAAACATTTTTATATGTGTTGAGATACTGTAGATGCTGTGCAGTTCCAAGTTGTTCTAAATGCGCTACTGAGTCTAAACAATAGTGCTTGCTATTATTTAATGTGAAATACAAAACATGATTAATCTTACTTCTTCTATGAGCTGCGCTTTAATATAACATGGATATTGTTTGTTTTCCATTAAAATATCTCATCCCATAATTCGAGCTATCTATGGACTATGGTGCTAGAAATCCCTGTAGTTCGAGTTGTCTATGGTGCAGGGATCACCTGTAGTTCGAGTTGTCTATGGTGCTAAGGATCACCTGTAGTTCAAGGGCTCTTCAGCAGCAGTAATGCTTCCCTGGAGCAGCGCTGTGACTGCGGGACCTGCAGATGTTTCTGTTGGCTGAGGGAGAAGAGGCTGTGAGCGTGGGCGACAATGTAATCAGATTCCTGACGCGCTCCCGCTATAAAAACAACCGCTCCCGCAACACAGCGCCTGGATGTCCTTAACCAGCAGCTGGGAGGAACCACCTCAGAACAAACCTATCAACACTCGTTCCTCACATAATCGATACTCGCTCGCTTACTTGCTTCCGAAGATTTCATACATTTTTATTAATGAAATACCATAGTGAAAATATTTTGCACTAAAAATGTTTTAAGAGCAATAACAAATACACACCATGAAACGCAGCTAAATCATTGAAAAAATTGTTCGTTCACGTAGTGCTCATTTTATTTTAGTTTTCTTAAAAATGGGTATTCTACTAATTTATTATTGATACTGTTATCAAGTAAATAAATATATTTTCATAATCACACAAAGACCTCCCGAAAGAAAGGGTCAAAGTGTTTTTTTTATCAAGCCAACCCACAGAGTTGCGATCCAGCGATATGTTAGTCGAGTAAACCCTGGGCTGGTCACACCCGCTCAAACCACTCGGCCGTTACACCGACATGTGATAATGCGTTACATACCTTCCTTTAATAAAATAACAACGGGTAGAAGACACAGCAAAGTTTCACAAAATATATATTTCCATGAAAAGAAAAATAAGAGAAGCCGATTTCTCAAATATAATTTTCTTCCAAACTCAACCCGCTTTCAAAACAGCTGCGCAAAAAATACTCACGTGCCAAAGAAACAACTTCTACAATCTTGTTTTACACATTTTGAAAATTGAATCAACAAAAATATGCGTCGGCAACAGGAGGATTTCCCCTGTTCCTGAACTCATCATTCCCTGTGGAGGCCCGCCGAGATGTGCCGCGCGTTCTCCTCGCCAGCCCGCCCTGCCATACATTATTTCTGGTTTTATCTAGCTAAAGGGATAGAAACTTGTCAAACTTTCAAGTGACGGCAAATTTGCAAAGATAAAGTTTTTTTCTCAAATCTCTGCGCCAACATTTCCACGCTCCTTTTTCAGTGTAGATACGCAGCTCCGCGCACGCCCAGGTATATATATATATATATCAGGCTTATTTATTTTTAATTGCACATGATAAGAGAGCGCCGTTTTTGTGTGTGTCACACCTCAAGGGCCCTCTCCGATCACGGATAAGACTTTTTGAAAAGGTGCGTCTTAAGAGCTCCGCGAAATATGCCCATAGATTTGGAGTTCTTCACTCCGGGTGGCAGTCTGTTCCACTCCACCGGACCCGCAACACAGAAAGCACGGTCTCCAAAATTTGTACGGATCTGACGGTGCGGCTGAACCAAATTGATCGCACCATCGCCCGCAGATCTGAGTGTCTGCCTCCTCACACCCATCTCAACAGGCGAAATCATGTCAGTCAGATAAGGTGGAGCCACGCCATTGATGGCTTTATATACCATCAGACAAACACGGTAGACCACCCTCTCCGGGAAACGAAGCCAGTGTAGTTTTTTTAACAGCGGAGTGATGTGAGCGAATTTGGATATCCCGAATATGAGCCTTGCTGCTGAATTTAACACGGATTGAAAGCGGTTGAAATGCTTCTTTGGCTGCCCACTATAAAGCGTTGAGCAATAATCAATCCGAGACATCACAAACGCACTCACCAGGGTCTTAACCGCATCTGACGGAAGACACTTTCTAATCGCCTTTATTTGGCGCAGTGAAAAAAAGGAGGAAGCTATTGTGGCATCTATTTGCCTTTCCAATGTCAGGTTCCGATCCAGTAAGATTCCTAGAAGTCTCACCGAATCGGAAGGCTGGATCAGCTTACCTCCTATAGAGAGTGCTACCCCATTGACCAATAGATGGTCGCGCCTAGATGTGGCTGCCCAGAGTATCTCCGTCTTATCCATGTTCAGGATTAGGCCATTGTTTACCATCCACTCACCGACCTCCGAGATACATCCAGAGACCCTACAACTGAGGTCCTCAGCCATGTCTGGCCGACAGTGAGAGTATATTTGCCAGTCATCTGCATATGAATGTGAGATGAGGCCCCATTTTTCAACAATACTCTCAATGTCAGCAGTACCTCCCGCACCACATGTACTACACATGTAGCTATTGTTATGTTATTTTAAAATAACAAAGAAAGAACAATCTTGAAGTGTACAGTGTGTTTTGTGGGCCGAACGGAGCCGAACGGTCACGGAAGCGGCTGAACTGCGCCGTGTGAACTAATCGGGCCGTCGCTCATCAGTTCTTGGCAAGAGGTGAAGAGAGTCAGACGTCGGCGACCAAGCACCAAGCGGTGCAAGAGGGGGCAACACCATGGAGCTCCCTCCTCCCCATCTACTTGGACTTCCTGCCAGCAAGGCACCCGCCTTGTGGACCAGAGGCAATGGAGACATAGTGCATAGGAGCGCCCACCCAGGGGCTCCAACGTGTGGAGGCGTCCGCCTCGTGAGACGCCGCTAGCCTGGGGCGCTGCCCCAGGCGTTCAGTTTGGAACTCCAGTCAACAGAGTAGAGAGTGTTTTAGTGACAAGATACAGGTCAGGCCATTCCCTTATTTCCTCTTTTCCCCCATATAACTAAAGTAAATAAACCCTTATTTGTTCATGTTAAACTTATCTTTTAATATACAAACCTTCCCAAAATACAAGTAAGCAACATAAGGAAAGAACCCCACGCCCTGAGAGTGATGCTGATGATAGCTAGCCGGAGTAAGTATCCTGTAGGTACATCCTGGAGATACCTTTCTATCTAAGCATAACACTACCTATACGAGGATGACATCTTGCAGATAGTTCTGGAGAGAAAGCTACATAAGACAAAATGGAAGGTTGTGGATTCGGATCCCGGCGGAGCACAAAGATATACCATTTATATTTCGAATGTGCTCTTCGCTGAGTTGAAAAATTCATAAACCTTTACCAAAGACCGGTCACTGAAAGGTCCATCCAACCTTACAACAACTGGGTCTTGCTTGAGAATTGGCGCTTTCTACAGCGACGGCCAAGCTCGCAGAGGGCTCTTGAGGTGTGATACACACAAAAACAGCGCTCACCAAATAAATCATCCTATTATTATTATTATTATGAATATAAACAATTTAAAGGTTTATTTTAAAATAAAAATTGAAAATTAAAACATTGTTTTTTACCACTTGAGTAAATTTATTTCAATAACGTTTTCGGTTGAACTTATACAAAGTTTTAATTTTCAATTTTTAAAATATTTTTTATTATTTTAAAATAAACCTTTATAATGGCTTACCACTTGATCAATTTGAAATCTTATAAAAAAAAATATTGAAAAATTACGACTTCAATCCTTTGCCATCATTGTGGCTGAGACTATATTATGTAGGCACATAAAATACTCAAGTTCTTACCTTTATTTGAAATTCACTTTTTTGGTCAAAACATTTTATTTTTTCTACTCCCATTTGATAATTTACTAATTACAAAACGGCTAACGCAATCACAATGACATACATTTCTACACCCGTTGCGTAATGTAGCATTACGCAACGGGTAACCGTGTTGAAATGAAAATGTGCGCATGCTCATTGTCAGAAATGGAACCATTTTTGAATTTCGAGTGTCAACCTTGTATGAGGCTATCCTTCTAAACGATCGATAACAAACTATTATTTGCCGTTTCCATAGCAACCACGTTTAAACGTCAGCCATTACATAAATATTTTCAATTTATTGATAGTTCCTCCCCACTATGTTCAATCTTTGTTCAAATGAAAATGAATATATTTTATGTGTAGAGTCAAATAAAATTTGTTAATAGTGTAGTAATTCATCAAATTTATTTATCAAAATACTCCAAATTGTAGCTTTCCTTTTTTCGAAGGAAAACAGAAGGCTTGAAAGGAAAACAATGCGAGATATTTTCACCGCAAAAAATAAACAAACTTAAACAGTTTCTTGGCTAATAGATCGGTATGAGGTTCACCTATGTTGTAAAAACTTGTTTCACTTTGCCAATGACACCTCTGCTTCAGTAGTTGCAGGGCTTATGTATGTTTATTTAAGTTTTGGGTTTGAATGTGTAAGCTTATATGCGGCATGTATAAACGCGACCTTATATGTGTCTGCTTGTGGGCATGATATTAATATGAATCCTAAATGTAATATATCCTTGCAACTTAGATTAGATTAGATAATCGAAGGGAATGATAAATTACACGTTTTGACAAAAGTAAGGTTTTAATTACTTCAAATGGACGAGTACATTATAATCACTACTATTTACTATTTTGTTATTTATTTCATGGTCGTAGAAAAAGTATTGTATGCCACTGCACGTAATTAGTCTTTGTAACACTCTTGTTGTCTATTGTGCCATTCGGCTGCGCCTCATGGCACAAACTAGCACTCGTGTTACAAAGACTATCATTACCAGGCAGTGGCATAATAACTATTGTTGAATAAAAAAACCTAAAATAAAATTATGTTAAATAATTTGCCCATAATCTGCACTCGACTTTCTTGCATAAATTAACCCACTGTATGACGTATGTAATGCTAGAATCATCTACCAGCTTATCGCACGCTTAATCAATAACTCAAAAATTGAGAAAATCGAGATTTTGTAATAAAACGCAAGAACAATGCGAGAAGATTAGGTAGAATGCGACAGCCGTTCAATTTGGACGAATATGACCGAGACAAAACATACAAGTTGTACTGGTTGTCTGAACTTCAAACGTCAATTCCCAACATTCTTATTTTTTGAGTTATTTCTCTTTGCCGTTTCACTAACAATACAATAAATCAATTTTATTCCACCACGGTGTGTACCTGCATACTCGTACAATATGGAAATAGCCATATAAATACTTAAATAAATATAAATATTTGGATGTGTTATTTGGCGAGCTCCGTTTTGTGTGAATCACACCTCAAGAGCCCTCTGCGAGATTGTTCTTCTCTGGAAAAAGCGCCAATTACACAAGAAAGATTCTTGACTTATATGTTGGTATAAAGCTGACCACCCATAGTGTAAAAAATAATTTACTTTGTCAATGTCACCCCTGTTTCAAGGAAGCTTGGCAAGAGTTGCTGGTTTTATGCTCATTTGAGATTTGGTTTAATTTGTAAGTACACATGCAGCATTTGTAAGCGCAAACTTACACGTGTCTGTTTGTGGGCATGCATTTGATATGAGTTTTGAATGTTAATATATCTTTGCAACTTAGTATGGTGGGTAAACTTTTTAGTTATATTTTTACAGCTTTAGCAAGAAATTAAAAATAAAATATCTACCTAATTTAGTTTGTTGTAATATAAGCTGTCGGTTAGAGTGCGACTAACTATACTGTTTGTTCATGTCCTGCGTTCAGCGTTCCTTATTGACCTTTAAGATTGATTCCGCGCGGTCCCGGCCCAGCTAACTACGCGCCTTACAGGACGGAGCGTTATTTATGGCTTCTTGTCTCTCGAGGCGATATATTTTACGGTCACCAAATACACGCCCGTATCTTAGGAATCCGAACGAGTCCCGTAGACTCTTACACTGGAATAACGTGTGAGATCTAAAAAAAAATAAATACTCCTTACTGAAAATCGATAAAGAAACTATCTTTTGTCTATTTTTTTGGTAAAAACTGTAGGAGAAGCTTGGTCAAAATATTCTAATTTGTAGGTACTTCCTCCCCTTCTAATCTAATCTAATCTAATCTAAGCTGCAAAGATATATATCATTTAAGATTTATATTAAATGCATTCCCACAAGCAGATATGTATAATCCCCTTACTTGGTAGATTTGAAGTTCTGAAAATACTTTCACGTCCGCGTAATTTTGACTGTTGTATGATGCTGTGGAACAATAATATGTTATTGAAGTAAGTGCGTATACTGTGTAGTAATTGAATAAATAAATATTCCTTACTGAAAATCGATCCAGAAACTGTCTTTTGCTATTTTTTGGTACAAATCGGTCAATAGCTCATTTGGTAGAATGCTTGCATTCCATGGACCAAGCGTGCCAGAAATGATTTCCCGTTTCAGTGTTTATTTTAGACCCAAAATATAATACTGGAAAGGCTCACTCAGCCTTCACACGAAATGAGAACCTTCACAGAAAGAATTAAACCACCACTTCAACTGAAGGGGTTGACGTAAGGCTGGCCCCCTTATCTGTAAAAATAAACATAATGTGTAGGAGGATTACCTGCCTACACATTATATTACAACAAGCGCTTTCAGGCTGAGCATACTTTACACGAATTTATCTGAAAAATAAAATACATCGCGCAGTTTTACGTGCGGTAAATGCTTTATCGTTTGCTTTTTAAATACCGTATACAAACATAACGTAACGGTAATAAATCTGAAAGCGAAAAAAACGTTCCTTGGGCTCCACCCTTCCCTCCCTGCCCTCCTCCCGCCCTCCTCCCGCCCTCCTCCCGCCCTCCTCCCGCCCTCCTCCTGCCCTCCTCCCGCACAGTATTTATCTGCGAGGTCAAAGAGCCGCTCTGGAATTCCACAGAAAGCCAGTTCGTGTGAAGATACAGGAGATATACAGAACAAGCACAAACATACATGCATCCATGTAATTTACACACACACACCATTCAAAGAAAAGCTCTGGAAGGTGCTGGTTCCTTGCAAGTCCTGTCACGCCACTGAAATACTCTTGAATATCTTTGTAAGCGCTTATCAAATGAAATGAATATACGAGCCTATCTAATAGTGATTAGTGCAGATTTATTATTGTAAGATATATCGATGATTGTAAGATGTTATCATGCGAGACGCAAGTATTGCTCTCTCTTCCATATTTATCTCACCAATGTGGTTTTATGACCTTAAAGGTTCTCAGCACACTTATCGTCATTTTAAAAACGAATTTGAGTTAAAAAGCAAATGTTATTTAGAAAAAAATCGCGAGTGTGGATGTTCTGAATAATTAAAAATAAAATAATTTAAAGTGTTACATAACACAGAGATTTCAAGATGCTATAGATCTAGAAGTATAATTTAATCTAAATCTAAGTTGTAAAGATATGTATCATTTGAGATTCATATTAAATGCATTCTCACAAGCAGACACGCATAATTTCGCGCTTAAACATGCTGCATGTGAACCTTGAATATAAAAAACAATCTCAAATTAACATAAGCCCTGCAACTCTTGCCGACCTTCCTTGAAACAGGGGTGACATTGGCAAAGTGAACCATTTTTTACAGTTTGGGTGGTCAGCATCATACCAACCTATAAGTCAAGGAATACAAGCAATTAATTACATTTGATAGATAAACACTAAACAATTAAACAGTAAAAATTAAAACCTACCAAGCCGTAAGTGCCAGCATTACAGATCAACCGCCATTTCTTTCGGTCCTTGCATACTTCTTTCATTTCATCCAGAAGTATAATAAATGAGACTATTGTATAAAAAGCACCCCTATAATATAATTGTGTGTGGTCTTTTCGGCACTAAACATATTATAAATTCCATTATTATAGAGAGAGAAAACGATGATAGTAAAGAAAAGAAAACATGCAATTGTTTTGTTCAAACTTAAAAATGTTATTAGAAACCTAAGCCATGACAAAAAGGAAACAGCAGGGGAGTATAATCCTGTTCAGAGCTGCAGCAATAGAAGATACTCTTGGAATGTAACAAAACATTTCTCTTGTTGAAGTCACCTTTTCACAAGTAAATATAAGAGACAACCACAACATATCGTTATTTACTGCGGTGCATTACATTTCAAAAAATATTTTCTAGTCCTATGATTAAAATAAAATGTTATAACTCTGGAAAGAAGTATGTAAGGACCGAAAAAATGGCGCTTTATCTGTGATGTTGGCGGCTAAGGCTAATCCTATAAAAAAAAAAATCTCAATTTTTATAGATGTAGTTTGTACAGTGTACACCTTAATTTTATTATTTTACGTAGTGCTTGTTTGCTTTATTGACTTATACGTTGGTATAAAGCTGACCCCCCATACTATAAAAAATCTATCACTTTGCCAATGTCACCACTGTTTCAGAAAACGTCGGCAAGGGTTGCAGGGCTTATATTCATTGGAGCTTAGGTTTTTATGTTGTAAGTCCACATGCAGCATGTGTAAGCGCGAACTTATACGTGGCTGCTTATGGGAATGCATTTGATAAGAATATTAAATGTAACATATCTTTGCAACTTAGATTATAGATTAAATGGGTACGTGTACTTTTACTCTACATTATAGCTAAAAATGTAATTTTAATGTAAGTTTCCCAGCAAAGTAACATATCTAGAAGTTACATGTCAGAAAGAAAGAAGAAGTACAGAAGATTTAAGAGGAGAGATTAAGTTTCAAATTGGTTCGCTCCGTGGAATCTTTCTGATTGGATTTAGCGGCCGATCGTTGCAAGGGGAGGGGGGGGAGGGAAGGACCTCAGGGCGCCTGACCTCAGGGGAGAGGCGGGGGGGGAGACCCAATTAGAGGAAGCTCCCGGGCGGGGGCGCATTCCTGGAGAAAACTCCTCTGGACAGAGCATGACGAGAAGTTTAAAGTAACCGGAACAACAAAATAAATGTGCATCCCGCAGTTACGGACTGTTTAATGGAAATCTTCAATGTGCATGGAAATAAATGACTTTAAGCGTTAAATAATCAAAAGGTAAAATTTAAATTGTACAGAACAAGTTTTACTCATCATTAATAAATCCATCTTCATCGTCATCATCATTATAACTGCCTCGACAACACATACAAAGTTTCTAAATGATGTTAGAACAAATTTCCGAATGTAAAATGATCTCGGTGCGGCGGGGACTTCAACAGTATACAACATTGCGACAGCAACTCGTTAATATAAAGATGGGATAGATGACGCATTACCTACTTCTAGAAAGCGATTTACTTTTCATATTGACTTTGTGTAAATATTTTATACTCAGACCTTATAGCAACCAAAACAAAAATTGTAATGATGTTTGGTTAAACACTACGAACGACATCATTACTTTCCTTTATGTGCTGTCTCCACTGGTCCTTCAAATTAAAGCTGAATACAATTTGACAGGGGCGTGCATCCCATACAAGCACATGTGCCTAAAAGGTAGGCAATATATGGTAAATATGCATATTGTTATGTAAATGTAATGGTAGTGTTAAGTATCAGACTCATAAATATGTGTGGGTAGGAATAATTAAATAAAGTACTTGAAGCGTCTAGAAATAATGATTACTACGTACCTACTTGAATCTTTCCTTAATTCTGGAACTGTCTAGCGAATATAGTTTCTAGAGAATACTGTTGTAAGGGTAAATAAGACGCTTATTGCTTGCCAGGAGAGCAGTTGACATATATCTGTTGGCTGGTGAATAACTAAACACATAGTAAGGGAAGGCCAACTGTGAAATAAATACAAACCATTATTGTGATGATGATGATGACTATGGATGATTTCTTTCCTGTGGCGCCATTTAATGGTCTAGGACCAATTCAAGGGCGCATGGCTTCTCGAGAAAAGTAGTGTCTTCAGTTCCTTGTGTGAATATTGTAACATAAATTATAAATTGTGAAATAAATCTAACGTGTAAAATAAATAACTGTAAAAGAAGACCAGTGTTGTTAATTGAAAGACTTTCGAACCCCAAGAACGTAACAATATTAATAATAATTACAATGTGAAAAATACAAGGCAAATAAATATATTAAAAGATAAATAAATTTCTTCGTAAATAATACTGCTTATAATATAATATATATTTTAGTGAATTAGATATATTTAATAAAGGTAAGTACTCCTTTAGATCTGACTTATTAAAGATTATTTATAAAATGTCCTTGCCATCCATTGTATCTTGATTGGGTTTTTTCTTTTTTTTTTTTTTTATATATTTTTTGTTTATTTTTAGTTTCTCTTTTCACTTTTTTTTTTCTTCTTTCCTCTTATTTTTATTTTTATTTCTGTTATAAATTTGATTTACTTTTTACTTCATCGATTTCTTTTATTTTTTGCCAGCTATGTTAAATTTTTTACATATTTGTGGGAATTCTTTAGGATTAAGGCTAATGTTTATGTTTACATTTTTCCTGTCTATGTTATTGTGTCTGTATCTGTTTTTTCTCCTTAAAATAAATAAATATATTAAATAGCTCTTTTGAAACAAACCGCATTCGATATTGGAATATGAGTATCTAGGAGCATATTTTGGAATACTATATTTTTCTACTCATGATTGAAATTACAGGGAAACGGCTTTGTTAACAACTACAGTCATGTTGTATTATAAAGCTGCATACATTTGCATTAAAGTTTTGTAGATATGAGGCGTACAGAACCAAACATGGCTATGATTTTTATTTTTAAATAGATATGCGTGTCACAAACAGAGTTTTTTATATTTTAAAGTCTATAATATATTAAATTGTCCCTGGGACTGCGCTATAATAATAATCTATAATCTAAGTAGTAAGAATATATTAAATTTCAAAGCTCATATAAAATGCATGCCCACAAACAAACACGTGTAGTTCGCGCTTACAAATGCTGAATGTGTACTTACAAATAAAATCCAAACCTCAAATGAACATAAACCCTACAACTTTTGCCGACCTTGACACAGGGGTGACATTGGCAAAGTGAACCATTTTTTACAATATGGGTGGTCAGCCTCATACCAACCTTTAAGTCAAGGAATACAAGAAATGCACCCTGTGGCTAATGTGCTTCTTGTGAGAGGATCACTGGGGCTCCATCTAGTCTAGTGGCTGGACTGGCGCTTTCTGTACTACATTAAATGTTCACCTGTATTGGAATTTAACCCATTAAATAGAGAACGTAATCATGTCGTTGTCGGTCTGCCCTACAGGAGGAGGCGACCCTGCTGGTCAGGACAAAGAATACATGATATATGTGCGTGTACCTTGTCTTGTCTTGTCTTGTATCCTGCCGCCTTTCCTCTAGGGGTGGCCAGTACCTCCACACAAGTGCCTCCACTTGACTCTGTCCTTGCATACTTCTTTCATCTCATCTAATTTCATCACTCTTTTCATGCATGCTCTTCTCTTGTTTCCACTCTGTAGATTCCATTCATTCGCAATCTCATTTATCTGATCAATCCATTGTTTCCTAGGTCTTCCCCTTCCACGCTTACCTGTTACATTCCCTTTATACACTCTTTTTGTCAGTCGGTCTTCATTCATCCTTTCAATATGTCCAAACCATCGCATCACACTTCTTTGAACTTTCACTTTCACGCTTTCTTTTACTCCGCATTCATTTAGAACCCATTCGTTTCTCACTCTATCTTTCAGTGTTTTTCCTGTCATACTTCTCAGATGGGCCATTTCTACGGTGCATACCTTATTTACTTCTCTTTCATTCAACGTCCATGACTCGCTTCCATACATCAGGGTCGGCAACAAAATACAATTGTGTACCGCCATTTTCATTTTCTTTGGTATCCTTTTATTCTTCGCTATTCTACCAAACGCTCCTATCACGCATCTTCCTTTGCTGGCACGCTTCTCTAATTCTTTCGTCATCTTACCATTCGCCTCAAACTTACTTCCTAAATAGTCAAACTCATTCACTACTTCAACTTTTATTCCATTCAAATTAATTGTAAGTTCCTCACATACTTCATTCCTGTCAAAAACTAATACTTTTGTCTTATTCGCATTTACTTTCAAGCTATTCTTACAAAATGCATCATTTAGTTTGGTTAACATCGTTTGGAGTTCCTCCGCCGAGTCAGCTAAAACTATAGCATCATCAGCATAAAGAAGTACTCCAACTCTTGTTTCACCCACTTTCACTCCGCTCTCTGATATTCCAGCTTCTTTTATGCAACTGTCCATGATTATATTAAACAACCATGGACTCATCACGCAGCCTTGCCTCACTCCCTTATATACATCAAACCAGTCACTATATCTCCCATCCACTCTTACACATGCCGAACTATTTTCATAGATGGCACGTATCACATTCAGAAGATTATCATTCACACCGTACTTCCTGAGAACATTCCACAGCATACATCTGTCCACCGAGTCAAAGGCCCTCTCAAGATCTACGAATGCTGCGTAGACCACCCTCCCCACAGCCAGATGTTTTTCAACAATCTGTCTGAGAGTAAAGATTTGGTCCACACAACCTCGTCCTGGCATAAAGCCAGATTGAATATCAGAGACCCTGTGATCGGTGGCCATTCTCACTTTTTTTATGACAATTTTGCATAAGACTTTCCCAGGTATACTAAGGAGACTAATGGGCCTGAAGTTACGGCAGTCTTTCTTGTCCCCTTTACCCTTGTAAATAGGGACAATGACCGCCTTTCTCCAGTCCATCGGTACTACCCTGTCTTTCATACACATCTTGCATAATTCAAACATCCACTCTACCACATATTCTCCTCCTGCCTTTAACATCTCAGCATTCAATCCATCCATACTTGCAGCCTTTCCATTCTTCAGCTCTTTTATGCTTGCTTTTATTTCCTCTTTCAAAATATCCTCATTACTTTCATTTGTAGGGTCACATTCATATAAATTTCTTTCACCCTGTCCTAATATTTCTTCAAAGTATTCTTTCCATCTATTACATACATCATCTTCATCCCACAGCAAGACTCCCTGCGCATTCTTTATGCCCGGAGTTGTTGCTCCCACACTTTCGTTATTATTCCGAACCCAACTCCAGAACATTTTTTTGTTGGTGTGGAAGTCCTGCTGTGCCTTTTCATTATTTTTCTTCTCTAATTCCATCTTACTTTCATACACAAGCTTTTTAGTATTCATTTTTGCCCTTTTATACATCATTTCCAAATTTAAATTACCTTTATCTTTCAACCATCTCATATACGCTTCCTTCTTTTGCTCTACTGCTTCTTTCACTCCATCATTCCACCAGGCATCACCTTTTTTCTTACCAACATTTGTTTCTCCGCATGTCATCCTAGCAGATTCGGTCAGTTCTTTCTTCATCATTTGCCACACTTTTTCCACACATCCTTCATCTTTCATTTTTTGTAGTTCATCCATATTTAATCTTTTGGCAATCTCACTTTGATATTCATCTTGCACATTGTCATCGTTCAAATTTTCCACTTTTATTCTTTTCATTCTTAACAATATTTTTTTCTTTCCTTTCTTACAATCCCCTACCATTATTCTCGCGCATAACAAATAGTGGTCTGTGCTGAGTTCAGCTCCACGGTACACTCTTGCATCTCTCACATATCCTCTCATTCTTTCATCTACGCATATATAATCAATAATTGTTCGATTGCCTGCCCTATTTTGCCATGTATAGAGATGCAAGTCTTGGTGTTTAAACCAGGTGTTTGTTGCAAAAAGTCTGTGTTCTATACATGTATTGACAAGCTTTCGTCCATTATTATTCATCCTTCCTCTACCACTCGGACCCACAACCATTCCGCAATCATCTCGTTTCATACCAATCCATCCGTTCATATCTCCTAATAAGATAATTCGTTCATTCTCATCTTTCATTCTTAGTACATTATTTACACTCTCCCAGAATTCATCTCTTTCTTCTCTGCTATCAGATTCTACTGGAGCATAACACGCTACCATTAGAATTTTCACACGTCCTAATCTCATTCTTACCAACAGAATCCTAGGACATATTCTTTCATAATTACTTACACACATTTTAGCCCGTTCGCTCAAAATTACTCCCACGCCTTGTCTCTTATATCCATCCTTAATTCCACTCCAAATAAAATACTCCTCATTCTTCAATACCTTTTCTCCATCCCCGATCATTTTTATTTCAGTCACGCACATCACTTGTATTCTTCTCTTTTCCATAATATCAGTAATTTCATTCTCTTTACAGTCATTCCATTCTCTAACATTCCACGTTGCAAATATCCATTCTTCCTGTTTCACATACTTCCTTTTACACACACTTCCATTCCTGACAGAATTGTCAGCTTCAACACCTCCGCAGAGGCCATTTGACACTTCCTTCGATTCCGGGCGGTGGACATTGTCAGCTTCCACGGGCCCCTCCTTGTCTGCAGCTGTCCCCGGGTTTCTGCGGTCATTGCGGCCGCCTCGTCTGCCTCTTGGTCTTCTTTTAACTCCTCTGCACAAGTTATTCTCACGGATAGTTTTAAATGTTGAATCACTTATTAAATATTTTGAGTCTTTAAGTGCAGAGAGTTCTTTTGTCGAGTAGATTTGAATCGTTAAATTTGCTTTATTCAATTTTAAATCAAATGACACTTATTATTGTTTTAAGTTATTGTTATTGTTACCTGCAATGGGAATAATGGCAACTCAACTATGTTCCAGCACCCTACTTGGACGTGACTGCGGAATTTCTGCGAATGATAATGCGCGTAGTTAGGTATCATTTTTTGCATTTTTAGGTACATGAAAAGAAATAACCACAAGTAAAAACATATTGTTGTGTTTTTAGGGTTCAAATAGTCTTCAAATAAAAAAAAAACTGGTCTTCTTTACAGGATATTTATTTTACACTTACATTTTTACAGTTATATTAATTTCTTACACTTTTACATTTCTTTAGCAATTTACATTTATTTCACAGATGATTGGTGTTCACTTGTACTACCTTTTGCGTTCAAAAGCAGAGCGTCGTATGAAGACTGACTGCCTGCAAGCTGTTTGCGGCTTTTTATACTACAGCGATAGAATTTACTAGAAGCCAATTTTGCTGGAACCTTCGAGAACGACGGTCTTCTAAAAGCTTCGAGTAGGTACATAAATTTGAATATCTCTTTACCCTAGGTACTTATAATAATTAGTCCTACTTATATACAACTCCCATCAGCTACAAACGTTTTATCTACCTACCTAAATATTTATTATTTTTAAGTATTTGCTATTTACATAACAATATAAAATGAGTGTGTGTTTTTTTACCTCCGTTTAATGCCAACTCAGTGACGGTTTTCATAGCAGTAGAAAATTCATCGGGATAATAAGCAATATATTGATGTTCTGTCATCAATGTATTCACGGAAAAATAGTCTCACAAATTATAGCTAATGAAATGATACTCTAGGTTGCTGAGTTATAGTCCTGACTCATACATATGTAATAATATCCGGGTGCCTCATAGGAAACCAGCCCCAGCGCGGCACATCCCGAGAACTGTGAATTATGCATACAGTATGTTATAAGTATAATGAAGTTTAATTAAATAAATAGACGAGCTTGGGGTTCTGGGAAAGTTGCGCGCGGTTTTTGGGTTTCGTATTTTTGGCTTCGGCCTATTATCTCACCGGATTGGAAGTTGATGAAAACGAAAGCCAGTGCCGGGTTCAGGAGTAAACGCCTGTGGGCGGCTTGCTACAGATAGGGGAAAAACGTTTTCTCAAACTTATTTTCTTTGAATTATGTTATACAAAAATAGTTTCGTCATGATAATTGTGAGCTAACTGAACGAAGTGTGAAGTCCCACATTGGGGCTATCTGTTCGTTTTTGCAAAAAATACCCATTTACGTAGACTGTTTTTTTTGTATATTTAATACTTCATTTTATAAATATATAAGAAAATAATGTTATTTTTTATTTTGTAAGATGAGAAGTGTATATGATAATTTAGTACCGTAATTTTCGGAATGTATGACCAGTCTAAGAAACCGAATCTGTATTATCAGTATAAATTGAAAAATGCTTGTTGCCCACTTGATTGCCTTTAACACTCGGAACTACATATTTAGTTCCAATTGCAATACTCCTGCTCTTTCATAATTAGGTATATATTGCCCTAGTGGCAGTGGCTCTGGCATTAGAGGCTCTCGCGTGATAGGTAGTAAATCTGCGAAGTAAACTTTTCCTTTAGATTGAGGCTGAGTTAGCGTCTCCATCTCCCGTGAGCTGCTGGGCTTCCTCTTCTTGTTCCCAGCTGGGAGAGCCGCTCATACGAATAAGTAACGCAAACTGAATTGTTTATTACTTTAAATCTGTGTGCCAGGACTCGCGGAAACTTAAAGAAGCTGGGCGAGGATGGTACAGCCAAGTTGTTACAATGTAATCAACTTCCAAGTAACATATTATCCCCGCGGATGAATAGGATACGCCGAGTAGTCAGAAATGTTGGAAATTTAGGAATTCAATTATGTCCCTAAATGAAAAGCTAAAAAGTAAGCTTTGATCATAAGATATACAGTCGTATTATTGAGAGAAAGTTAAATTTACTCATGTTTTGAGATCAACGTAAGATATTTGGTTTTCCAATGTTTTTTCGTTTATTTTTTAATAATTCAATAATTCAACAATGATTTTCGTAATGTACTCAAGTCTCTTTACAACAACAACAATATAAGGTTGAGCATCTAGGTATACTGCTTCCAATATACCTACTATTTTACTTTTGCCATCAATTTTTTTTTTTTTTAATTAGATTTGTGGAAAGGAATGCAATCCACCAACCTATTTTACCTGGCCAGTTGTCTTCATGCGAAAGCAGAAGCTTGTGTGCATGCAACGGCATCTGTTGAACCAGGGTCGAAGTTATCGTCGCGGGATTCGAACCAGCGTTATCCGGTTCGATTTAGATTGTTGTTTAGATTGTTGTAGATTGTTGTTTGTTATCTGGTTCCAAATGTCTTGTCTTGATCCCCGCGGCTATAACACCGATCAATGTTAAAGAAAGTCAACATTGCTAAAATTGCGATTTAATTCCCATTGGGTGTTTTGAAAATAAACTTTAATTTAGGATAAAAAAAAAAGATTATGATAATTTTGAACTTAGATTTTCTTATGAAAAAAATAATTCTGCATGTGCACCTAGCCTTATTGTGTACCTAGACTTTACATGGAAAAATACCCAAATATCTCGCGGATTTATTCAAACCAGTCACCCTCGGCAAAAAAAACCAACACTGCGCTCGGCTGAAACTGGAGCCAAATTAAAGATTGAAGAACCGATAAAGAAGAGTTAACACAATGTTTGAAGAGCGTAAATTTGCAGTTGCTGGTCCTCTGGCCTGGAACCACCTGCCACATTGTTATGTTTAAATTGAAGGTACCTTCTGATGGATGTACCTACAGGATACTTACTCCGGCTAGCTATCATCAGCATCACTCTCAGGGCGTGGGGTTCTTTCCTTGTGTTGCTTACTTGTATTTTGGGAAGGGTTGTGTATTAAAAGATAAGTTTAACATGAACAAATAAGGGTGTATTTACTTTAGTAATATGGGGGAAAAGGGGAAATAAGGGAATGGCCCGACCTGCACCTTGTCACTAAAACACTCCCTACTCCGTTGACTGGAGTTCCGAACTGAAGGCCTGCGGCTAGCGGCGGTTAGCGGCGGCTCACGAGGCGGACGCCTCCACACGTTGGAGCCCCTGGGTGGACGCTCCACCGCGAACTCGTCTCTAATCCACTAGGCGGGTGCCTTGCTGGCAAGAAATCCAAGTAGATGGGGAGGAGGGAGCTCCATGGTAATGCCCCCTCTTGCACCACTTGGTGCTTGGTCGCCGACGTCCGACTCTGGTCACATCTCGCCGAGAACTGATGAGCGACGGCCCGATTAGTTCGCATGGCGCAGTTCGGCCACTTCCGTGACCGTTCGGCCCACAAAACACACTGTACACTTCGAGATTGTTCTTTCTATGTTATTTTTAAAATAACATAACAACATCATGTGAGAGCTAGAGGACCATGGAAAGTTCCGGCATGCGCTGAAGACAAGCAAATTTCTGGCATCATTTGCACAAGCGCCCTTGGAGTGACTACATCACGAAAGCGCGATAAAAAAAATCACCAACTCATCATCATCTAGATGCATGACCATAAATATTTGGATGTCATTAAATACTAAACAAATGGAAAAAACTAAGGATTATTTAAAAAAAAACTGAACGTGAATCTTTTAAAATTCATTTGATGTGCCGACTCCTGCCATGACTAACAAACTTTTTTTTCCTCGGATTACTTTATGAGTCGCCCTTGTCCTTCTGTCCTGGGAAAACGTTTTGTCGATCACTAAAGTAAGACAGGTGCCGAAATTCGCATCGAATAATTTCAAATCAGCGAAGCTTTAAGTGTTTCAAAGGAATTCATTTACATAAAATGAAGTTAGGCCTAAATGCTTCAGCGCTCCTCCCTCATCCGAGGCCTTGCTTGCTGGATGACTAGGACCACCTCCTGCTGACTACAAATAATCCTCAAGACTAATAAAAGGAAATTCAACGAGGTGATTGCATTTGAACTTTGGATTAGTTTTCCTGACATTTTGATATCTTGTTGTAAATAAGCAATAAGAAGTTCTGATTTGTGGTAAAATAAACTTCCGGACTTTTAATTTGATGAAAATGCGAAGAAAGTAATGTTCAAAGGGCTGCTGAGGTGATTACAAACGAAATAGCACTTAGCAAAAATCATTCTCAATAAAATGCAAGCTTAATAACACAGAACTGAACCTTTTTGCTCAACAGTGTACGAGTCTCGTAGGCTCTCAGCAGTATTCAAGAAGTTGCATGGATTAGGATGAATATGTTCATTCAGCAAGATGGAAATGCATCCAAAAGCGGTAGGTACCTACAACGCGCCCTCCACAAACTACAGTAGGTACGGGCGCGCAATGGATTTAACAATAAGCACCTTTATAATGAAGTACAAAAACATTCAAGGAAAATAATATAAGGATGTTTCTAATATCCCACAAGTTTTTTAAAGTATGGATTTGTAATCTAAGTGTAACCCAAAAATACCGCCCGTCTAGAAAATATAAATTTAATTTAAATTGAAATTTAATAATTACTTCTGTTCCTTGACTTATAGGTTGTTATGCGGCTGACCACCCATAATATAAAAAATTGGTTCACTTTGCCAATGTCACCCCTGTTTCAGGGAAGGACGGCAAGAGTTGCAAGGCTTATGTTCATTTGAGATTGGATTTTTATATTGTAGGTCCACATGCGGCATGTGTTAGCGCGAAATTATACATATCTGCTTGTGGGAATGCATTTAATTTAAATCTTAAATGATATATATCTTTGCAGCTTAGATTAGATTAGATTAGATTAGACTTCTGTAATACCTGCAATACCTTATTTAGGCGAGTTTGTTGCACTTTGAGCACGAACACTCATTAGGCGCGCTCAACCCCCTCACTTCACAACGAGTCGTCGCTGGTCAGATGAAGTGAGCTAGTTACGGACTCGATACAGGGGAATGATCAAACGACACGACGTGGATTGAATTATGGAAGATTAATGGCGGGAAAGCCAAAGGAGGGCAGTGCAACGGAGAATCAATAAGCAACGCGGGCTCTCCTAGAGCTGCGAGCAGAAAGCGAACCATTAAGGCAGGAGGCAAACCATAGAAGGCAAATCATATAAGGCAGGAGGCGAACCATAGAACGCAGGAGGCGAACCATAGAAGGCAGGAGGCGAACCATACAAGGCAGGAGGCGAACCATACAAGGCAGGAGGCGAACCATAGAAAGCAGGAGGCGAACCATAGAAGGCAGGAGGAACCCCGCACACCGCGTCATGCTGCAGGGAGCTTATGGTAAAGCAAGAGATGGGTAAATAAGCATAGTAAATACATTATGTCAAATATACAAGATCATATGCTTTTATATTGAAGGTCCACATGCGGCATGTGTAAGCGCGAACCTATACATGTCTGCTCGTAGGAATACGGTTAATATGAATCTTAAATGATAATAGATAGATTTAGATTAAGATATGTGTCGGGAAATGCTACGATTGTCTAAATAATTTATATTTTTCCGCCGCAGAACAAGAAGTTAGCTTGAGATGCGCCTGTTTTGTTTTAATGTGTCTCAGGCCTTAAGTAGAGAGATCCGCGTTGAGCACTTCAGCTGAAGTTCCTCACAAAGGCGGTGATTTATTTGGGCGCCTTCTTTGTTCCGCTGCCCAGGAAGAGTTTCCACGGAAAGCGCCCAAAGACCACAAAACTTGGCCACTTTCAAAATAATTTTACTTGCTCTTCTGCTTACGTTTAAAAGATCCAAGAAAACCACAAACCTTTAATTTTCATTGAATACATTTTTCGTTGTTGTTTTTTTGCAGGAACACAATCAAAATTGTACTTATAAGTCAACAAAGTGCCATCTGTTATCAGATCACAATTCGCCAGGTTTCCAGTACTGATAAAACTATAACGACAAACAAAAAAACATCATTTATCTATTTTTACCTATGTACCTAAGTCTAACAAGGGCGTACATCCCATACAGGCACATGCACATAATAGATAGGCAATATATGGTAAGAAAAACCATGTAAGCTTGATATTCAGATTAAAATTCAAAATTTAAGTTCGATTGGAGCCATCATTAACACTTCAGTCAATTTCAAATAGGTTATTGTTATGTAAATATGCAATACAAATATTAAAATAAGTATAGGTATTAGTTATAGCTATGTACATAATAAAAAATATTTAATGTATTGGTGGGTAGAATTGATGATTGTGAGTAAATAGAGAAGTCACTAGATTATGTGCTTCGAGAACAGTCTAGCAAAAATGTGTTCTCGACAGTTCCACCTTCTTAGTATAAAAAGGGTGCAAATTGCTTGCACTGGGCAGTTGGTCTTCAAGCTCTCACAAATACAGTCAACAAATAAGATCAGTGAATCAAAACCAGTTAAAATAAATCCAAGTGTAATTAAATGAATGAATGTGTCTTTGTAAAAATAAATATAAACGTGTAAAATAAATAAGTAAAAAGAAGAGTAGAGTTTTATTTGAAAAGTATCCGAACCAAAAATCGTAACATTATTTTAAAGGAATGGGAGAAAATATTTATTCTGAAATGTATTTGCCTATACCCTATGCACGCGCCTGGTACTTAATAACTACTTATTTTGATACCTGGTGCCTAACAAATCGCACGCTTAATAATAAAGAGCAATAACTCAAAAAATAAGAATGTTGTGAAATCACGTCTAAAGTTTAGACAACCAGTACCTACAAACCGTATGGAATGAAAAAGGTGACCGATGTTTTATCTCGGTCATATTCGTCCAAATTGAACGGCTGTCGCATTCTACCTATTCTTCTCGCATTGTTATTGCGTTTTATTACAAAATCTCGATGTTCTCAATTTTTGTGTCATTGCTCTTTATTAATCAGCGTGCGACATATTGGAAGGGGTATACTATAAGCTAGACATTTGAAAAACAATTCATATTAATAATTACAGGCTTCTGTGGGCGCATTAACAAAGCGATATTTGTTTTGAGATAAACTGAGGTGGCCTTCTTGCCGCTCTCTCTTGCTCTGCAGGTGGCGCTCACCATCCTACAGGAACCCATAGGACTGCTTTACTGTAACAACAAATAGTGTACTTAACATTTCTATGGATTTTCAAATCTTTAAGATTTAAATTTTGAAATCATGGGAAAATCAGTAAGAGTTGCAGGGCTTATGTTCATTTGAGATTTGGGTTATTCTATTGTAAGTTCACATGCGGCATATTGTGTAAGCGCGAATTTATTCGCGTCTGCTTGTGGGCATGCGTTTAATATGAACCCTAAATGTAATATACCTATGCAACTTAGATTATACATAGCTCTGTACCATATGAATGAATTGAAAGAGGTAGGATAGGAAAGGATAGGAAAAAATGGAGGCAGCTCTGCAGAGGCTCTGGCCACCCCTAGCGGAATGTCGACCGAGTTACAGTTACAGACGTGTTCATAAATGACTCGTGAGAAACCCAAATAACAGGAAGATCCTCCCCACTCACCGTTCCCGTTGGTGATGCATCTTGTGGAGGCACTAACACACTGACATCAATTCATTCTTCTGCTGCGAGTAAACAAGCTAACTAAACTAAAAAGCAAAGCTCACTCTACCAAATCAATGAAATGTCACAAAAATAGCGTTTTCATTCACTTAATAAAAATATGTTTTATTGAACGCGAATATCCTAAGCAATTTGATTTTTTTTTATTACAGATAAATTTATTTGATGAGTGTACAGTGTACACGGTACTTTCAAACTAGAGGGAACAAAATGTGATGTCACTTGGCCGGGGCTTGGCTAGTTATTCCGAATATGACCACCACCGACCTGGCCCTTCGTTGGTAAGAAGCCATATTTTGACACTGACATGTCAGCTAGAACAATTGGATTTGACATGAGGAAACTGTCAGTGTAAGAAACTTTAGCTATTTTTTAACATTTTAAAAATGAATTTAAAAAAAACATTCAAAGGAACCTCTCGCAGCTACTCTTTCCAAAGATGTGTGTCACTTTCTCAATAAATTTACTGTTCTATAGTTATTTTTCCATAACATATTTTGGTATTGTGGATTGTACAACTTACACGTTGGTATTTTACATATTTGTTATTGCATTTTTTGTCATTTCTAGATTAATTAATTTGATATGCGCTGAAAAAAAATGAATTTCCAATCGGGTGTTTCTTTGTTGAATTTCGAAGTCAAAATGCACTTTTCATCTCTTACATGTGCTTTTATGTATGCATGTATGTGCTCTGAGTAATGTATGTATATCGCATCCGCGCTTCAGCAGTTTCCATTTTCTCTCCGACTTGAAACTTTGAAGTTTTATTTATGAGCACGAGCGGGATTGATTTTGCGGGATTATTAAATTGAATCCTACGTGATCTCTGTTTGGAGTGTGGAGCTTACTTCTCAGCAATACGGACAATACTTCCCTCTGGCGCAGAGCAGCACTACGTCTACACTCTATACACTCTACAGCAAAGCAATAGTAGGCGCGCGCTACGGCGAAAGCATTATTAATAAAACGGAATTAGTGCCATAATAAGCAAACATGGGGTTTTCAGATAAATGCACATTTTTTCTATTTATATAGAGAAACCACTACAGAAGTGTGAAAATCGTGGAGATTATTAGTTTTTCATGAGCACTACCTTATAATTAGTATACGTCCTATGAGAAGTTACACCCAATAAAATGTTGTATCCGTGATTTATCAAATCTGTAAGGTGGCGATAGGTATACGACAGGCATATCACACCCATGTGGTAATGCGCGCCAAATGAACCATTTTTTACTGTGGAAACTTCGTTTATTGGAAAAATTCTGTGTACAGCTTTTTTACAATGTTGTTGTTATTTCTTGAAGGGCGTTCGGCAGTCTTGTTTCCAGAGACTGTCGCGGCGTGTCGATCTCCGGTCTCCAAATAGTTCCCGTGGTCTCACGGAGGATGTCCGAGAGTGCGGAAGAGTTTGGAGGAGTGTGAAGGTTAGCGGAAAGAGGAGTGAGCTACTAGACGCAAGGCTTGAACTTTTGAGAGAAAGAGTGGTCCTGAAAAGGTCCACTATGGGATTGAAACTTGCGTCTGTTGAGCTCGGAAGGAAAGGATGGGTTTGGAGAGGTTTCTCGATCCTGAGAGCAGTTAGCTGTGGTGGCCAGGTATTGTAGGCAGCAATGCAGTTCCTCGAGTTTCTTGCGGTTGAAGAGTGGCGGAGAGGGTGCTGGCAGTGTTCGGTCGTCAGGCGAAGTGTTGGTGTCAGGCGAGAGCGAGGGCGGGCGTGTGTATTCGTCGAGTGTTGAGATTGTACTGCCCTCCCAGCCGACAGCGGCCTATCTTTATACTACAGTTAATAAGTCCACTGTCGGCTCCTAGCTAGTGTCGGCCAATGAGAGATCGCCGTAGATCCCTTTGTTCCGGGCCGTCTATTGTTTTCGCCGCGCAGTGACCAGTGGCGTTCTGTTGTAGTTGACTGGGGGAAACGCAGTGGCGCTACATTGTATGTATATGAAGACAGACTGCACCACATGAGTCCCCCCTAGTGTCGGTGGTAAGGTGAGTTGTGACGTCCCCGACACGATAATCGTGGTTAGAGGTTCAGTTTGTCTAGAAATCGTATTTTTCTTCCTCTTCTTGACACATTTTCTTGAGGCGTGTTGTTTTGTCCTTGAATTTGTGTTGGTGCGTTGGAACATACTGTCGTTATGGGTAGATGTTCTGTGTTTTGCGGTGGTTGTGATGCAGTTGTTTCTTCCGGCATGTATGCAGGCTTCAATCTATCGATTGAGATAACTTTTTGTGTACCGTTTACGTCCACGGAAAAGTGTTTGTCGTTTCGCTCTATAATGGCGAATGGGCCTTCGTAGGGGGCTTGCAGAGGCTTACGGGATGCGTCTACTCGCACAAATACGTGTGTGCAATCTTGTAGATGTTTATGTACAAAAGGTCGTTCCTTGCTGTGGTTTGATGTAGGTACTGGTCTGATGCTTCTCAATGTATTTTGAAGTTTCCTGGCGAAAGTTTCTGGTTCCATGGGTGCTGAGTCTTCAAAAAAATCTCCAGGCATCCGTAGAGATGTACCATATGTAAGTTGAGCTGGAGAGTACTTGATATCCTCTCTGATGGTGTTTCTTAGTCCTAATAGAATCATGGGTAGGACTTCAGTCCATTTTGATGATGTGTGTGCTCGTATTGCGGCTTTCACTGTGCGGTGCCATCTTTCAATTAGTCCGTTTGATTGTGGATGAAAGGCTGTGGTGTGAATATGTTTTGCGCCCATTAGTCGTGTAATGTCTGTCAGGTAGCTAGCATGTCAGATAGCTACCTGTGAAAAAAAAAGAAGAAGAAGAAGACATGATCTGTCAAAACATTATACCTGTCAAAGGAAAAATAATGTCATTACCAACTTGAAAGAAATTGAAGCGCATCTTTAGCCACAGAAATTGAACCGGATCCCAATGAGAGGAAGAAGACAGGCTGAGATTGTCAGTTAGGAGGGAAACACTTAAAATCCCCGGTTAAGCTCCGCGTCGCGCTGGTAGGGAGTTTATAAAAGGCGTCGACCTCCCACAATCGAGGACACAAGCTCTTCAACACCTGAACCAATAACACCTACCAGGCGTGGCCAAGAACATCTATCGGAGAAGGCTTGAGTCGCCGTTGTTGCCAGTACCACACAGCCCCTGGCCGCGCCTGGGTCCCCCGTGGCGGATTCCTCGGAAGGAAGGAGCCCCTGCTTTCTACCCATCGCCAGCGCCCGCTTGGCTACTCGATATCCGGAGCCCCGTGCCCAAAGTTCCTCAGGAGGACGGAGCGCCTGCCCCGTCCAGCCGAGCGCTCCCGTCTTATCGCTGGCTGAGCCCCGTGCCGCAATTCCTCCGGAGTGTGGAGCCCGACATCCCGCCAAAAGCGTTGCCGTGCCCGAGGCTGGCGCCCCAGCATCGACTTCCCGCATCCCAGCATCAAGACTTCTCTCCATCCTCGTGAGCTAATCAAACCCTTTAAATACATTATCTAATTTAACTTAAAACCAGTCAGTCGTGCAGTTTAGCGTGGTGATGCTCTCATTTCTCATAATTTAAAATAAATCCCGTCTTTCCTTTACCCGGTTTTTTCTCTCCATCACCTATATTTTTGAACCTCTTTAGCATCAGTGGAAAGCGAGCAAGGTGTTGGGCCTGAACACCACCCTGAGGAGTCTTTGGCTAGCCGGGCAACTGCAAAAGCGCGCAACCTAACCTCAAAGGAGCCCCCTGTCCGTTGTCGGAATCCTAACCTCAAAGAGGTGACGGTTCGCGGCAGCGCGGGGGCCCAGCAGGGCCGCGCTTCCAATCTCTTCATTACATGTCCTTTAATAACATTGACTCGAACTGTCGTCCTTGGTCAGTAATTATGTGTGTAGGCACGCCATATCTTGAAATCCAGTTGTTCAGGATGGCGTTTGCGACTGTTTCAGCATTTATATTTTTGAGTGGAATAGCTTCCGGCCATCTTGTGAATCTATCTATGATAGTGAGCAGATATGTGTAATCTTGAGATGGTGGGAGTGGGCCAACCAGGTCTACATGTATGTAGGTAAATCTTGTATCAGGCGTTGGTAGAGTGTGGATAGGACTTTTTGTATGCCTTGAGATCTTAGTTTGTTGGCATGTGACGCATGTGCGAACGTATTGTGTGACGTCGCGCTGTAATCCAGGCCATACGAACCTCGAGCTGAGAGTTCTATATGTGCCTTTTGCTCCTGCGTGCGCCGTTTCGTGGTAAGCACGTATGATTTGCTTTCTCATACCTTTGGGTATGTATGGCCTCGATACGCCTTTGGATTTGTCTGTCCATAAAGCGAGTGTGCTATTGGGTAGCTGTGTGAGCTGTAAATCCAATGCGGTGTCCTTTTTCCTCAGTTCGACGAGTTCGGGGTCGGTTATTTGAGCTTTGGCGACTTCTTCATAGTTGATGTCGGGCTGAATTGTAATAGCATCGACTCTTGATAGTGCGTCAGCTACTATGTTATCTTGTCCTGATATGTGTCTGACGTCTGTGGTAAATTGTGATATGAAGTCCAACTGTCTTCCTTGCCTTGGGGATGAACAATTTTTCTTCATGTTGAATGCAAAAGTCAACGGTTTGTGGTCCGTGAGGATGTGAAATGTTCTTCCTTCGATGAGCTGTCTGAAGTATTTTGTGGCTTCATACATGGCTGCGAGTTCCCTGTCATATGTACTGTACTTTTTTTGAGCTTCTGTGAATTTTTTCGAGAAGAAAGAAAGTGGCTGCCATTCTCCATCATGAAGTTGTTGGAGTACTGCTCCCATGGCGTTATCCGATGCGTCGACTGCCAGTGAAATGTCAGCGTCCTGCTTGGGGTGTGCTAGCATGGCGGCTTGTGACAGGTCCGTCTTGCACTGGTTGAATGCAGTTTCCATTTCTGCTGTCCAGATAATTAGTCGTTTGTCATTCTTCTTGTGTCCTACTATTGCCTCGAACAGGAGCTGCTGACAGTTCATGGCGTGTGGGATGAATCTTCTGTAAAAATTCACCATGCCCAAGAATCTTCGAAGTGATTTTGCGTTCTGTGGTTTGGTGAATTCCAGTATTTGTTTCACTTTTTCAGGCAAGGGTGATGTGCCTTTGTCGGATATTTTGTATCCCAGGAAATTCACTTCTTTTTTGCCGAACTGACATTTCTCAGGATTGATGATTAGACTGTACTCTGTCAGTCTCTTGAAAAGGATGTGGAGGTGTTTTTGATGTTCCTCTTTGTTGGTTGTAGCGATAAGGATGTCGTCGATGTATGCAAAGCAGAATGGCAGATCTCTCGTTACTTGGTGCATGAACCGCATGAATGTTTGGCCTGCGTTGCACAATCCAAACTGCATGGCAGTGAATTCGAAGAGTCCAAACGGAGTGATGATGGCCGTTTTTTTGACATCTTCTTCATTCACCGGGATCTGATGGTAGGCTCTGACATGGTCAACTGTGCTAAAGATGGTTGAACCTTGTAGGCGGTGCGCGAAGTCATGCAGATGAGGAATCGGATATTGATCCGGTGTGGTTTGGGCATTGAGCGCGCGGTAGTCACCACATGGTCTCCAGCCTCCACTAGGCTTCCTAACCATGTGAAGTGGGCTCGCCCAGTTACTCTTAGAAGGGCGGCATATGCCTAGCTCCATCATGATGGAGAACTTCTTCTTGGCGGCTTCAAGAGGTCCTGGTGCCAGTCTGCGTGCTTTCGCAGTAACTGGCTGTCCTTTTGTTTCTATGAAGTGAACCGTTGAATGTGCAGAAGTTCCTGTGTTTGTTTGAGTTTGGGTGAGGCTCGGATATTTTGAGATTATCCGATGATAAGGGTCTTGATTGTTGATTGTCGAAAGACCCGGAGCTGCTCCAAAAGTTGTTTGGCCTTTTGACTTGAGGCCAGTTGTCCCGTCGATTAGGCATCTATGCCGTAAGTCGACCAAGATATTGTGGTGATGCAGGAGGTCTGCTCCGATGATGGGCTGGTCCACATCAGCGATGATGAACGTCCATGTGAAAACTCTGCGAAGTCCCAAGCTGACTTGCATAGTTTGAGAACCGTATGTTCGTATTTTTGTCCCATTAGCAGCGTAGATATCTGCATTGTGGGAGATTCTTTGTATTTTGCCCTTGCGATTTGGCGGCATCACCGAGATATCCGATCCAGTATCAATCAAGTATTTTGTCGCGGAATTCAGGTCCCAGATTTGTAATCTGCGGCTTTCGTTTCGTTGATTTAGCGTTGCACATGATTTTGTAGATGATGATGATGATGCAATGTTGAAATTTTTTGTTGGTTTGTAGAACTTGCATGGTTGTTTGCATTTCCGCGCGTGGTTACCAAATGTTGAGTGGTAAAAACATTTGTCTTGTGTTTGTTTTATTTTGATGCTGTTGCAGTTACTGTGCCGTTTGTGAGGGTTGCTGTTATGTGTATTTGATGACGTATTTTCATAGTTTTTGTCCATTACATGTATGAGTTTGGATAATTCACTGAGTTCGGCGCGAAGTAGCGCTGTTTCACTGCTAGTGGTTGACTTGTTGATGCTGTGTATTTGTTGGTTTTGGTAAATTTCCATCACTCTGTCTGCTTTCGCCGCTTGTTGCGTGAGTGGAAAATCTGAACACACGGAGATGATGGCTTGCACTTGTTGTGGGAGGTGCTGCGTCCATAAATATCGCAGGATTGGACTCTCAGCAAGAAGCGGGCCTGCCAACTGCTTCATTTGAAGCAACAGTGAAGATGGTTTTTTATCCCCAAGGGATAATCCATTGAGGAGTTTCGCCATTCTGGTTTCTTCAGAGTCCTGGAAGCGAGCGAGTAATGCTGTCCTCAAAGCCTCGTATTTTCCGTGCGAAGGTGGAGCTAGTAAGACGTCACTGACGCTGCTTAGCGCTTCTTGGTTCAGCGCGCAGACAAGGCAGTGGTATTTAGTGGCATCTGCCGTAATTCCAGCACTTGAAAATTGTGATTCCGCTTGCACCAACCACAGCAGAACATTTTCGCTCCAAAATGGAGGCATATTTACAGTGACTTTGGCCACGACCTCGGTTGGGTTATTTTCTTGTGCCATTTTGTAAAACACAGGCTCAATATATGACGCACTATTGTTGTTGTAAATTAGCTTTGCCGGCGGAGTTATTAGAACACGTATGGACAAGAATTATTTTTGCGCGGGAAAAAAAAAATATTTAGAGATATTTTTAAAACACACATATTATTTTTAAATGTTTGAGGGTCACCATGTAGTTAAATTGAGTACTAACGTCGGGTTCACCACTGTGGAAACTTCGTTTATTGGAAAAATTCTGTGTACAGCTTTTTTACAATGTTGTTGTTATTTCTTGAAGGGCGTTCGGCAGTCTTGTTTCCAGAGACTGTCGCGGCGTGTCGATCTCCGGTCTCCAAATAGTTCCCGTGGTCTCACGGAGGATGTCCGAGAGTGCGGAAGAGTTTGGAGGAGTGTGAAGGTTAGCGGAAAGAGGAGTGAGCTACTAGACGCAAGGCTTGAACTTTTGAGAGAAAGAGTGGTCCTGAAAAGGTCCACTATGGGATTGAAACTTGCGTCTGTTGAGCTCGGAAGGAAAGGATGGGTTTGGAGAGGTTTCTCGATCCTGAGAGCAGTTAGCTGTGGTGGCCAGGTATTGTAGGCAGCAATGCAGTTCCTCGAGTTTCTTGCGGTTGAAGAGTGGCGGAGAGGGTGCTGGCAGTGTTCGGTCGTCAGGCGAAGTGTTGGTGTCAGGCGAGAGCGAGGGCGGGCGTGTGTATTCGTCGAGTGTTGAGATTGTACTGCCCTCCCAGCCGACAGCGGCCTATCTTTATACTACAGTTAATAAGTCCACTGTCGGCTCCTAGCTAGTGTCGGCCAATGAGAGATCGCCGTAGATCCCTTTGTTCCGGGCCGTCTATTGTTTTCGCCGCGCAGTGACCAGTGGCGTTCTGTTGTAGTTGACTGGGGGAAACGCAGTGGCGCTACATTGTATGTATATGAAGACAGACTGCACCACATTACTATGTTGGGAGTGAAGTATGAAGAGTGCACACGAAGGCTAAAAAATTTCATCAAATGTAGGGATAGAACATTGAATTGAAAATGACCATTGGCCAGACTGATGATATGTGTTAAAAAGCCTCGGTGGGCCGCGTGCTTGGCACGCCTGATGTAGGAGGGCGCTAATGTTGCGACACCACAAATATCCGCTAGCTGGGACACTGTATTAATTTTACAGCGATCATCACACAACACAATATTATTCCTATATGAGGATCATTACCACAATATGAGAGCTGCGTATGTAGGTAGTATGTACGTTGTACATCCTTCACAGTGTTGTGTACTAACTACTTGATCACGCAAACAATTTAATGTGAAATATGGGTTATCACAAACATATGTATCTAAGATTTTCAAAATATACAACGCAACAAAATACTAACTCAGACTCCTAAACTACTAGCGCCTCAGGAATATACAATATAAATACTCACGACTCAAAAAAAAATCAAAACTTGGAAATTCTCAAAATTTTCCATTTTCTGAGCTTAATATGTCTGGTGGGGGACCAGAAAAAATCTGAAACTTCATCCCATTATCGTATAATACCTACCATAGTATTATGCACCAAAAATTTGGAGTTTGAGATTTTACTTTTACAGATTTGTATCTGGTCTTTGTACCAGATTTGTGAAATAGTAAAAGTAAAATTTCAAACTCCAATTTTTAGTGCATTTTACTATGGTATAATACTAGTTTGGGATGACATTTCAGATTTTTATCTGGTCCCCCACCTCAGAAAATGGAATTTTGTTTTTGAAAAGAGGGGATAAGTCCGAGACTTAAAAAAATGTTTATAAACACAACTAGTATCTAGTTTTTTGTAAAAAAAATTTTTGGTGTGTAGCCTCTTTCCATTCGTCCAAAATCTTTCCTTGAAAATGGGATTTTTTACAAAAATGAGCTATGAGATTGTAGGCTGAAATTTCATCCCTTAAAATTATATTAAGGTGAAAAGATTTAATCGCAATCTTACAGTTTATATTCTTATATACAAATTGCTTTTAGTTTCATATTGATAAAAAAAATAAGACCTGAGATATTAAAGCTTCCGCTAACCCTTTAGAGTGCGAAAACGTCTCCGCCTTGTGAAACAAATATGGCCACCACAGTAAAACTAAAAGCAATGAAATTAAAATAATTATGGTTTTGAGCTTCCCACATGTTGGGGTAATAGCAAGAAAAAAATCAGAATTGTAAAAAATCATCGAGCAACAATTTTATTTATTTTTGGACCAGTTCATTTGGACTGACCCAATATGCTTGTTAAAATCTACAGTATCAGTTACACGCACGCACTCCACAATATCAGCTACACGCTCGCTATATGCATTTGTCTCAGCTCTAACAGAAAGTACTTACATTCCACCCAAAGCAAGAATTTATCGCTCCAGTAGTGGGAGGCGCGGAGTCTGCCTTCACAAAGCGCGCCCAGCACGGCTCCCCGGGGCGCCGTACGTCTGGAGCCTACCTGGCTGCCCACCACCCTGTCACTCCCAGACCTTGATTCAGGGGAACTTTAAAGAAGATTCACACACTCGGCTTGTGGGCAAAAAAATCTTCCGGTCATTACAAAACCTACTAGTCTTCTCTTGCAGAAAAACAATAAAATCCTCTTTGTTCATAAAAAGTTTTTTCGATTTCTTAACCAGATCAAAGACAATTTCCCACACTTAAAAGTGGGTTTTACTGTGGTATTTTATTCAACAAATTATTGATTAAGGCCGATTGTGTTTAAGAAAAAATTGTTTTGTTTTTATTTAATAACTTGTTAACTGTGTGGACATTAAATGTATCCCAATGTAGCTCGAATGTGATTCCATAACTTATAGATTGGTATGAAGCTGACCACTCATCCTGTAAAAAAAATGATAGATTTAGATTACAATTTAGACTATAAATTATATAGCACTCTTTAAAACAAAAAGGAAAACCACTGAGAGTTATGCTGATTTGTTTTTTTAGGAAAACGTTAGGTATACTCGTAATGTTAAAAGTATCGAATGAAAAGCAAACTCCGACCTTTAAAAACATATTTGCAACTTTGCATAAGCTGCATAGAATTAATGGTAAAGCTTAGAGTAAAAAGAGAAAAGGATAAACCTCAGGAGGGGAGGGGGGATCACGTAGAGGCGTTATAATGAAGTGAGGTGCACGTGTGACGGTCCCACGTGGAAACAAGGAAGGCCAGGTGAGAGGGGAATAAAGGAGACGCCTCTGGAACAATACTAAACGAGCCGGCGACAGTTTGTTTAAATTTATGAAAAAAATACACTGCTCTGCTCGCTCTGCACTCATCGCTTTCATTCATTTTACATTCTAGTATAAAAGCGATGGACACAAATTGCGTTATAAAAAACTTTCATTCCCCAGCTCACTTCAAAAGCAAGCCTTTGTAAGGAAATTAAGACTTTAACATTGAAAGAAAAAAATTATAATTGCATTTATTTATGGGAAATGAAATTTAAATGGAGTACAAAAAATACATCGTTGAAAACCAACCAATCTTTGAAAAATTTTGATTTATTCACTTTTAAATCTAAATCTAAATCTAAGCTGCAAAGATATGTATCATGCAAATGCATTCCCACAAGCAGACATGCATAATTTCGCGCTTACACATGTCGCATGTGGACCTACAATGTAAAAACCCAATCTCAAATGAACATAAGCCCTGCAACTCTTGCCGACCTTCCCTGAAGCAGGGGTGACATTGGCAAAGTGAACCATTTTTTACAGTATGGGTGGTCAGCCGCATACCAACCTATCAGTCAAGGAATACAAGCAATCAATACATTCAAATATATAAAACAAATAAACTCTAAACAATTAAACAGTAAAAAAAAAAAAAAAAAAATTAAAAGCCTCAGCTTTAACCGCCAGCATTACAGATCAACCGCCATTTCTTTCGATCCTTGCATACTCCTTTCATTTCATCCAGAGCCATAACCTTTTTCGTACAAGCTCTCCTTTTATTATGACTCTGGATATCCCATTTATTCGCTATTTCAAAAATTTGGTCCATCCATACCTTTCTCGGTCTTCCTCTTCCACGACATCCATCAATTCCCGCAGCATACACTTTCTTCGTCAATCTTTCCTCATTCATTCTCTCCAAATGTCCAAACCAAATGATAATTGTTAGAAATTCTCTAAAATTTAAAAACCGGCCGGATATTGTGGGCCTCTCTGTAGAACGATCTGTTGAATTGGCTTGTGTAGAACTGGAGCATTTTGTTGTGGTAAGCGTTTACAGGCCCCCCGCCTCGCCTTTCAACCAATTTGAGCAGATCATGGATGAGGTACTACAAAAAATTACAAATAATACGTTTAAAAATATTTTGGTTTGTGGTGATTTTAATGTTAATTTGTTAGAAAAAAGTATAGTTAGTAGTAGGCTCAAAACACTCTTCCAGTGTTACAGTCTTATAAATCTCTTTTTGGAACCTACTAGAATATCAAATTGCATTGACAATATTTTTACTAATATCAAACCAGTCAATAAATCAATAATACAAAAAATAACTTCTGATCTTTTTGGACAGATGGCAGTATTTAAGGATGGTAAAAAAAATAAAAATGCGGTACATAGAGAAATGAAATATACTCCTGTAAATGGCACTCGGCTTGCGCAATTTAGAGATGGTGTAATCTCACGACTGGTGGAAGTTGAATGTCATAGTGACCCAAACCAATATTATAATTCTTTATTTCATGTTGTAAAGTCTGAATGTAGTAGAGTATTTCTGTGCCTCCTGTCAAAAGTGATACAACTCAAAAATCATCATTTTACAGGAGAGCAAAAACAAGATTTAAAAAATTCTAATTCATGAACTAAGTGGGCTAGGTTACACATAAGTACCTTATTTTGTAGATAAAAACATTCACTTTCACTGTGCATTCTAATTTTTATGGTTACTATTATAGCTTACAAATAATTTATTAAACTCTGTCAGTTGTACCTTTTTTTTGCCTGTACTTGTATCATTTATTACGTGATAAATGATACAAGTCGAGTTATATTGTATTGCACCTATCAGTTGTCTTTGAGTAAAGTGATACACAAAAAGCTTAATATTTTTTAAATTTAATAACTCATAAGATAATGGTCCAGGCAGAATGTTGCTCAAACTAATTATAAAAATACTACCCCAAAGACACAATTGTTGTACTTAAAATAGTAGTATTTTCATAATTTACCTGAATCGTATAACTTGGCTAAAATTCCAGTCAAAAATTGGTGTAAAGTGATATAAGTCGAGATGTATCAATATTCACGATAGATTTGTAAAAAACAATGTGTGGATCAATTACTAAAAGGGATACAACTTGACTTATATCACTTTTCACGTTTTTTTGCCTAAATCCTGCCAGTTATATTTCCTAAACTATAGCAGATAGAAGAATGTGAGTAAGACCAAAAAATCACTAATTTTTTTCTGATTATTTCTATGTAAAAATCTCAAAAAGGGTATAACTCGAGTTGTATCACTTTTCACAGGAGGCACAGATTTAAACCCGTGACCATAAAAATAAACGGTTCCATAAAGTTTAGTGATTGGGCTACATCTGAAATATATAAAAAAAGAATTGAACTATTTGACTTGTATGCAGAAAAAGCACGTCACAATAAAAGTAATGAATTTATTGAATATGTCAGAAAGTTTTCAAAAGCATTTAAGAATGATTGTGCTATTGCAAAATCAAACTATATAAATAATAAAATTACACGCAGCTCAGATATTGTAAAAACTACATGGAAAATTATAAACACTGAAACTGGAAAATCCAAACCTCGTGATTTTAATTTAAATTTACTTATCAAAGATCAACTCATAACAAGTCATAAAGAAGTTGCTAATGCATTCGATTCTTTTTTTGCGGATATCCCAATTTTAACAACCAAATCGCTGGATTCATCTTCCAAAATAGCTTTATCCTTGCTTGGACAAAGTATCGATAAGTGTAACACGGAATTCACTTTCAACCCAGTTTTTCCCATAAACATTGTTGAAGTATTCAGGGGCTTACAATTAAAAAAGACAACTGATCTGGATGGGCTTTCGGTTACAATTGTTAGTTCTATAATAGATTTTGTGGCTCCTCATTTGGCAGGAGTTTTCAATAAATGTATTGAGACTGGTGTGTTTCCCGACCTCATGAAACACAGTAAAATAGTGCCTTTGTTTAAAAGCGGTTGTAAAACAGACCCCTCTAACTTTAGACCTGTTTCCATACTACCGACCCTTAGTAAAATTTTTGAAAAAATTATGTTAAACCAGTTACTTACTTATTTTCACAATAATAAATTAATGCATAAAAAACAATTTGGCTTTACCAAAGGACGCTCAACGACCGATGCAGGTGTTGAGCTTATGCATCAAATTTTTAATGCCTGGGAAGAGTCATGTGATGCAATAGGTATCTTTTGTGATCTGTCAAAGGCCTTTGACTGCGTACCACACCGTACATTGGTCCAAAAACTGGATCACTACGGTGTGAGGGGCAGTGCATTGGTCCTCATAGAGGACTATTTGCGTGACAGATTTCAGAGGGTATATGTTTGCGGAGAGACATCTTCCGGTTCTTTAGTTCGCATGGGTGTACCACAGGGGTCAATTCTTGGACCATTTCTTTTTCTTGTTTACATAAATGATTTACCTTATATGGTAAAACAAAATGAGCCTGTTTTGTTTGCTGACGATACCTCTTTGATATTCAAAGTAGGTAGGAAAAATGTTGTTTTTGACGATATAAATAATTCTATTTCAGAAGTGGTGAAATGGTTCACCGCAAACAATTTGCTTTTCAATGAAAAGAAGACAAAGTGCATTAAATTCTCGCTACCCAATGTTAAATATTTAAATACAAGTATTATTATTAAAGGCGAACAGCTTGATCCTGTGGATTTCACTGTTTTTCTCGGCATTACTCTAGATTCCAAATTGCAATGGGGGGCACACATTAATAACTTAGCCGAGAAACTTAGTTCTGCGGCATATGCCGTTAAAAGAATAAGAAATTTAGCAAATTTGAACGCTGCAAAATTAGTATATTACAGTTATTTTCACAGCTTAATGTCGTATGGCATTCTGTTGTGGGGTCATGCTGCCGATGCCGAAAGAATTTTTGTACTCCAAAAACGAGCCATTCGTGGTTTATACCAATTGCCCCCAAGGGAAACCCTAAGAACTAAATTTAAAAACTATAAAATTCTTACTTTCATGTCTCAGTACATTTATGAAAACTTGATGTAGGGCAGAGCGGGGTCACATGAACATGATTTTGTAAAAGTTGTGTTGTTTTTTGTATTTTTAAAAATAAAGAAATATTTCTTCTAATAACGTTAGCATGTTTAGTTAGCTACATAATGACATCAAAAAGTTTAAGGATTACGGCATCTACAAGACTGTATTTTCAAAACCAGCAAAAAGTTCAGATGGCTCATGTGACCCCATGGGTGGGGTCAAGTGAGCCACCCTACGGGGCTTATTGAGCCGGTGGGCGTATTGAGTTTTTTCACAGGAAAATTATTAAATAAAATCAGTTTTTAAATAAAAACTTTATTAAAACATAGGTAAAAGCATAAAGATACAAAAATGGAATTGGCTTAAGATACACGGATACACCTTTTTGTTGGCTTTTTTTAATTTTCTTTGGAAATATTGTCGCTTCATCAGAGCTAGAGGAACTATGAAGAATTGTTTTCCTTCCTGTCGTTTTTTTTATTTTTAAGGTTTTGGTAGCCTGATTTTTCTTGTTGGCATGTTCTTGTGCAAGCGCATCTTTCTCCGGTGTATCGGTCAGAATGGCACAACTTCTTTTCTTCCTCCGTGTTTGTTGTTGCTTCCGTGGACCTGCCTTCGGTGATGGTCTGACAATATCAGGTGAAAAGGAAATGCAATCCTTGGAAGTAGATGGTATGGCGGGCTCGTTTGGGTCTTTTGCCATTGATGACTTCTTGTGCTGCAAGTTTCATTTGGTCTTTGCAGACACGTTCCGTTTTTCTCTTGTAATTACACATCCTAAAATAAAGTAAATAGTTAATGTAAACATAAATATTACTTAAGCTACAAACACTTGAATTTAATTGTGCTATGACTAAAACTAAATATTCAAAGATAATATTTCATCGCAAACCAACAAATACAAAGACAAAATAAGAGGGGTCAATTGATCCATGTTCAAGTGACCCCGGTTACTTTGTCTCAAGTGACCCCTCTTCCGGAATCCTGTTTACCATATCGAATTAGTCAAAATCTATTGACTATAGATTATTTTAGATATAAAAATTATATTTGCACTTATTTTTGAAAACAAAATATACTTACTTGATTGTGCTGACACCAAGGACAAATTTTGTAAACAAAAAACACGACAAAACAGAATTTTTACTTTTAACCTCAAAAAATAAACTTTGTACCCGTGCACTTCGACCAAAAGCTGGAAGGCTACTAAAAAACGGCATTTGAGTTCCCTTGCCCTCCCACGTCATCCAGCATTAGCGGTTTGAATTTATCACACACAGTTTGAGTGTTAGTATGGGTGGTTCATGTAGCCCCATGGCTCATGTGACCCCGCTCTGCCCTACGTCAGGAGGAATATAAATCTTTTTGACAAGAATAGCGATTTGCATAATGTTAATACCAGAAATAAGAACAAACTCTCCACTCACTCAACTAGGTTAGAGAGAGTGAGGAAGTCTTTTGAGGGGCAGTGTATTCGCTTGTTTAACACGGTTCCAGTGAACATTCAAAGCCTGCCGGTGGTGCGGTTTGGGGCAGTTATAAAGAGAAGGCTGTGCTCAGGGGAATATTATACCCTTAGCGAATATCTAGAAGATAAAGCGCCTTGGGAGAAATTGCCCCAGACTGTTTCACTGGATTGATTGATTGATTGTTGTTTATGATATGTGACTATGTTTGTTTTATATTTATGATTGTGACGTCAAAAAGTTATGTAATGCATACAAATTTGAAAATAAATTATTTGATTTGATTTGATTTGATTTGCTGAATTATTTTCGACCTTAAGGCGACAAGCTAGCGATTCGTGTCCAAAAATACGGTGTATTTTTAAAGAAAAGCGCTGGAAGTTATTTTGTTTGGGTCCTCGGATGGTTGTTTGGGCCTTGAAGGTCCCAGCACTGGTTCTCGATTAAATAAAAACTTGATGGAGTTTATTTTCGAAGATTTATTTTGATATCTTGGTTGTACAAAGATAGAAGCAATATTGTATGTTTGACAGTCAAGAAGTAAGTGACAAACAAATACATGAAAATAAAGCTATTTTTTGTTTAACGTAGTTTATTTTCACAATAATATTTAATATCTCGAGTACTTTCGACCTTCAATATTCAGGCCATTATCAAGAGTGATGTAAAAAAAATTAAAATTATTAAGAACAAACCATAGATCAAAATTATATAAATTCAAATAAAAAACAAATTCAAACTTTTTGGATTTGACTATGACTATAACCAATAACAAATTTACATTTCATATTTTCAGGAAACCAACTTACACAGATGCCATCATCCATGCATCCTCCAACCACCCACTGTCACACAAAATGGCAGTTTTCCATTCGATGATACATAGACTTTTAACAATACCCCTTGGAAAAGAGGCATATGGTATTGAAGTAAGGACAATAAAGACCATAGCCAGTAACAATGGCTATGACACATCAATAATTGATAACATTATCCACTCCAAAAAAAGAAAAACTATGTACAATAAGTATATATACCCACACTGCAATAGTGGACCAGTTGGAGGATGGAGAAGGTTACTATACCTTGGAAATGTTAATGATAAAATTAAATATTTCACAAACAATACATTTCATAGTGCCTACTACACTAATAAAAACCTAGGCAAAATGATTTACAACCACAAGGATAGAAGCAGCAACATGGATGGTGGCGGAGTTTACAGTATTTCGTGTGCAGACTGCGACTCTGTGTATGTTGGACAGACCTCAAGATCAATTAATGTAAGATTCAAGGAGCACAATAGGGCATTTAGAGGTCTGTCTGCATATTCCGAAATGGCGGATCATTGCATCGAAAATGACCATACCTTTGGCATTGACGATGTAAGGGTTCTGCACTCGGAATGTAAATACAGGCAACTAAATGCCCTAGAAACAATTGAAATTCATAAATGTAAGCAGAATGGCCCTATTGTAAATATTCAAATTCCTCTAGCTTCCCCCCTGCTCATTGCTCCTCTCCGCAATCCGCCATAACCCAATCCTCTTAATTTTGGTTTTATTCTTTGTCATTTTGTTGTTATTATTATTATTTGTCTTTTTGTGTTGACTCAATAATTTTATTTGTGCTTTAAATATTATTTTTTTTTTTTTTTTGACCCTCGGATGTTTGAATTAATTTATTGTAATTATTATATATTATTTTATGTTTTCTTCCTTTTAATTTTTGACTGTTGTATTTAATTTTAATTAAGTTCATATTTATTGTACCTATACCTACCTATTTATTTGAATTTATATAATTTTGATCTATGGTTTGTTCTTAATAATTTTAATTTTTTATACATCACTCTTGATAATGGCCTGAATATTGAAGGTCGAAAGTACTCGAGATATTAAATATTATTGTGAAAATAAACTACGTTAAACAAAAAATAGCTTTATTTTAAAAAAAATTAATTTTCACTGTGTGAATACACAAACCCTACAAAATCTAAATACATGAAAACTTAACAGATCTAAAGTGTCAGAAGTACCAACTTGTAGAACTCAATATAAAATACAAGTATTGTTTTTTTACTACACATTTAAGGCGTGTTATAAAGCTAAATCTGCCATTTTTGTTTCTTAATCTTTATGGTCTTAGCAAAATAGTTACAGTAATAAAAAAAATAAAGCATGTTTATTATTTTTTTATCTTAATTACAAAGCTTGAACAAAATATATCGTTTTTTTATATTTTTAGCTTTTTTTTCGTGTGTGCTGTATTTTGGATTTTTTTTTTGCTTTTTTATTACAGAACTATACATTGTTTAGGTTCCGTACTTAACATTTTTTTTATAAAATTTTAACCGAAAAGAGGAGGGAATGAAAGTTAGTAAAATGTGGCTTCCAGCTCTGGAAAGTTCAAGATTTCAAACTCTGCCTTTCCCGCCAAAATTTACAAGCCCCGCCCACTCCACAGATGACACATAAATACCGCATGCTCTAATCAAAGCGATCAGTCGAAGTACAAGCCCTGAAGAAGTCAGTCGTATGTCACTGACAAAACGTAGCAGCCTTCCAAAAAGAAAAAAAAGAAAAGCAGCCTACAATTATTGAACATGGTCTACAAGCCCGGAAAGATGGATTCTACATCATTATCATCATCATTAAATGATACTATTTGCTATTGTTTTTTTTTTGTAATCTGAAACTTACAGATGTAATATAATTAAAATTATGTTAAAACACCATTTATGAAGCGGTCTTAGCGTGCTTTGTGTATATTTTCATATAACTCTGGGGTCCACCGTTCCCTAGGATATTGCCCTGTGCCCAGTCCGCGTCTAGGCCTGTTGTCTAAGCACAGGGACGAACTTCTAACTCATTTATATTTTCGGCATAACATACGAGTTGGGTAGCGCTACGTGTCTCAACATTCAGCTCTTCTGGGAGTCCACTAAAGGCTCCATAAAAAACATACTAGCAACATAATAAATTAAATTCACAGATATAACAGAAATTCCTAAAATGATGATATGACCCAGAGCCACGAGTCCTGGTGCTGTGAGCATATTATATTAAATGCAATCCACTGTCAATATGTCGTACTAGTGCGCGAGGAAATTTTAAGAATTTCAGATTTTGTGGAGAATGAGTCTGATTTTTTTCAACAACAAAAATGCATTTTCACAATATATTTACTCGAATGTACCTACGAGATATCCCGTCAAATAGGTGCCGACAAGTGATCAGCATTAATAAATTGCACAGAATCTGCACTCGACTTTCTTGCAAAAATTAACCCACTGTATGACGTATGTAAAGCTATAATCATCTACCAGCTTATGCAGTTTCAATGAAAATATAATATATCGATAATAAATCAATTTTATTCCACGGCGCGCGGCGGTGTGTACCTGCATACCCGTGCGAGTATGGAAATAGCCATATAAATTCTTAAGTGAATAAAAAATATTTGGATGATTTATTTGGTGAGCGCCGTTTTGTGTGAATCACACCTCAAGAGTCCTCTGCGAGGTTGGTCTTCTCTGGAAAAAGCGCCAATTACACAAGAAAGATCCTCGACTCATAGGTTGGTATGAAGCTGATTTCTGTACTGTACTGTACTGTATCCTGCCACCGTTTCATTAGGGGTGGCCGGTACCTCCGCAGATGCGCCTCCACTTTTTGCTGTCATCACCTTTTTCATACATACTCTTCTCTTATTCTCACTCTGCAGAATCCATTCTTTCGCAATCTCACCTACTTGGTCTAACCATTCTTTCCTCAGCCTTCCCCTTCCACGCTTTCCTCTGACATTTCCTTTGTACACTTTCTTCGTTAGTTGCTCATCATCCATTCTTTCAAGATGTCTGAACCATCTCATCGTACTTTTTTGTACTTTCATTCTCATATTCTCTTTTATACCACACTCGTTCATCACTCAAGCATTACGTACTCTATCACTCAGTGTCTTTCCAGCCATTGCTCTCAGGTAAGCCATTTCAACCGTACTTACATACTTTACTCAGCTCACATTCATTAAGCCTCACTTCCACCAACCAATATGCCATTGTGGACTGCCGATCTCCTATTCTTCGTAAGTTTCCTATTTCTTGCAATTCTTCCAATCGTTTCCATTACACTTCTTCCTCTACTAGCGCGCTTTTCCAATTATTTCGTCAATTTCGCATTCGACTCAAACTTGCTTCCCAGATAATCAAATTCTTTCACGACCTCCACTCTTTTTTCATTCAGTCTTATCTCAATTTTCTCGCATTTCTCAGTCCTCCCAAAGTGTAAAAAATAATTCACTTTGTCAATGTCACCCCTGTTTCAAGGAAGGTCGGCAAGAGTTGCAGGTTTTATGTTCATTTGAGATTTGGTTTTAATTTGTAAGTACAAATTCAGCATTCTTAAGCGCGAACTTACACGTACCTGTTTGTTGGCATGCATTTCATATTAGTTTTGAATGTTTATATTTCATTGCAACTTATATTCTAGATTATTATAGATGGTCATTGAACCCTTCTGTATGCAAACTAGGACTTTGTATGGTGGGTAAACTTTTTTGTTATATTTTGAAAAAGTAAAGACTGATTATTATTGGTATTTATAAAATTTTAAGAATGGCAGCCTTTTATCTATTTTTAACCCTTTGACTACCAAGAAAATGGCTAATACATTTTGTATGGAAAATTTTCACTTTGTATGGCGGCTATACTTTTGATTCACTTTTTGGAAAAAATAATGATGGCAATATATAGGTTATTATTATTGTTTTACATTTATTTTTTTATTAACCCTCTAACTGCCGAGAATTTTTCCATTATTTTTTTCTTTTATATGGCAACTCCCTAAACCGAGATTATGATGAAGAAATTATTATAATTATTAGATAGCACTATTATATAAATGGATTCACAAAAAAATTAAGAAAAATCGTCGGAGCCGTTTTTGAGAAAATCGCATTTTAAATTTTCAGCTCTTCCGAAGCCATCTTGAATTTTCAAAAAAGTAAAAAAAAAATGATTACGAATTAAATAAATAAGCTTGTTCTTTCTAAAAAATTTATAACAAATTTAAATATCTTGCATTTTAATAGGTTTTTGTAATATTTTCGATTTAAAATTTCAGGTCGTGTAAACGGTGCTTTATATTTATTTTTTCAAAAAAAATTTTTTATAAATTTGTAAAAATTTATGTTGTCCATAATATTGTCGAACATTATATTTTTGGTGACCCCTTAACTTTCGAGAAAATCACAATCGTTTGTTTTTTTCATATGGCAGCCCATAGACACAGATTAGTAAGAGTGTTGTTATAACTAATTTATTAAGTTAAAAATTAATTAGTGGCAACTTTGAAATTTTTAAAAAAATTCTTGGAGCCGTTTTTGAGAAAAGTGCAATTTTTGTATGGCAGCCATCTTGAATTTTCAAGTTGGTGTAATGATATGTTATTCATACTTAATACATGTCCAAAAAAGTTGATGTAGCCAAAATTTGGTATCTCTAGATCTTATACTTTGGAAAGTGACACACATACACACACACATACACACACACATACACACACACATACACACACACATACACACACGCACACATACAGACGGACGTTTTTGAAAGATAGTGTTTTTTGGCATGTCCTGCACCAGGACAACTCATTTCCGTGAAAACCTCGAATTTTTTTTTTCACACCAAATCAAAACTTTCTTTATAGCCTTCAGCTATAGCAAGAAAGTAAAAATATATGTGTATTGTTTTTTTAAATGTCAAGTAATAGTGCCGAGGTATTCGGTACCTACTCACCATAGGGAAAGGCGATTACCTACTCGGTATTCGAATACTCTCCTTACCTTACGCTCGCGGCATCTTTAATAACAAGAAATGTGCAAAGTATTAGAACTAGAGATACCAAATTTTGGCTACTTCATTTTTTTTGGACATGTATTAAGTATGAGTAACACGGCATTACACCAACTTGACAATTCAAGATGGCTGCGATACAAAAAAATATAAAATTTTACTTTTCTCAAAAACGGCTGTAAGATTTTTTTTTAAATTTTCAAAGTTGCCACAAATTAATTTTTACCTTAATAAATCAGTTATGGCAACACTCTTGCTAATCTGACTCTATGGGCTGCCATATGAAAAAAACAAACAATTGTGATTTTCTCGAAAGTCAATGGGTTAACAAAAATATAATGTTCCACAATATTATTAACAACATAAATTTCTACAAAATTAAACAAAAAATTTTTTTGAAAAAAAAATATTATAAAGCTCCGTTTACACGACCTGAAATTTTAAATCGAAAACATTACAAAAACCCATTCAAATCCAAGATATTTAAATTTGTTTTAGATTTGATAGAAGGAATAAGTGTATTACTTTAATTCGTAATCATTTTGTTTTTACTTTTTTGAAAATTCAACATGGCTTCCAAAGAGCTGAAAATTTTATATGCGATTTTCTCAAAAACGGCTCCAACGATTTTTCTCAAATTTTCTGTGAATCCGGTGACATCGGCAAAGTAAACTATTTTTTACAGTATTGCTGGTCAACCTCGTACCAGCATATAAGTCAAGGAATTTAGTGACTTTATCATTTTTACTTTCTTGCTATAGCCGAAGGCTATAATAGAAAGTTATGATTTGGTGTGTGGTCCAAATTTAATATGACCAAATTAATTAAAATAATATACCTACCAAGAATAGTAATCTTTTTGTCTTTGGTACATCTTGTTGGGTTGGTATTACATTTCTGACAGATGTCACAGGCGCATTAAAACCCAACTTCCTTCTATCTCTTCTGTCTCAATCGTCGCCCTGGTAACTTGTCCCAACTGTTCATCTAATTTTATTCACGTAATCCTTTGTAAAAACTCCTTGTAATCTTTATGGAATAAAGGACCATTAAATTGTTTAACTAACTACATCTTTCAAGTCATCTCCACACCCCACATCACCTCAAAATTAAAGTCAGCACCGAACATACAGTCCACGAGCAAAAACCCGACCATTTTTGGTCCATCGAGCCGCATCGTGACCATTTTTGGTCACTTCGAGCAGGATGAGCGACCTTGTTGCTCCATACCAGCGGATTATTCAGTGAACTAGCATCTGGAGTCATCTGCGTCCACCGAGGACCCTTTTGTGCTCACAAAAACCGGACTTTTACGCAGCGGGACGGAGAGGAGAGCACGTGGCCCCATACAGCGGGCGCACATTCATCAGCGGGCCGGGCAGAGGGAACCACTCCTTCTGACGAATGCGGAGCGCTGCTTTGTACAAGCAAGCGTCCCCACATCAGTTTGTGAAGCAAACTGAGCCCCACATCGACTGCGCAAGGGCCGCATGGCCTAGTGCGAGAGTCATCCTTCATCATCGGGCCGGGCAGAGGGAGCTTCTCCTTCTGACGAATGCGGAGCGCTGCTTTGTGCAAGCAGCCGCCCCCACATCAGCTGATTGCCATCAGTTGAGCCCATCATCGACTGCGCAAGGGCCGCATGGCCTAGTGCGAGAGTCATCCTTCATCATCGGGCCGGGCAGAGGGAGCTTCTCCTTCTGACGAATGCGGAGCGCTGCTTTGTGCAAGCAGCCGCCCCCACATCAGCTGATTGCCATCAGTTGAGCCCATCATCGACTGCGCAAGGGCCGCATGGCCTAGTGCGAGAGTCATCCTTCATCATCGGGCCGGGCAGAGGGAGCTTCTCCTTCTGACGAATGCGGAGCGCTGCTTTGTGCAAGCAGCCGCCCCCACATCAGCTGATTGCCATCAGTTGAGCCCATCATCGACTGCGCAAGGGCCGCATGGCCTAGTGCGAGAGTCATCCTTCATCATCGGGCCGGGCAGAGGGAGCTTCTCCTTCTGACGAATGCGGAGCGCTGCTTTGTGCAAGCAGCCGCCCCCACATCAGCTGATTGCCATCAGTTGAGCCCATCATCGACTGCGCAAGGGCCGCATGGCCTAGTGCGAGAGTCATCCTTCATCATCGGGCCGGGCAGAGGGAGCTTCTCCTTCTGACGAATGCGGAGCGCTGCTTTGTGCAAGCAGCCGCCCCCACATCAGCTGATTGCCATCAGTTGAGCCCATCATCGACTGCGCAAGGGCCGCATGGCCTAGTGCGAGAGTCATCCTTCATCAGCGGGCCGGGCAGAGGGAACCACTCCTTCTGACGAATGCGGAGCGCTGCTTTGTACAAGCAGGCGTCCCCACATCAGTTTGTGAAGCAAACTGAGCCCCACATCGACTGCGCACAGGCCCAGGCCTAGTGCGAGAGTCATCCATCATCATCCACGAGCAGGAGGAGCTTCTCCTTCTGACCAGCGGAGCGCTGCTTGGTGCAGGCAAGCGCCCCCATATCAGCTGACCAAAGCTGAGATCATCACACGCACGGGCCGCACGAGCTGCCAGACCCAGTACGAGTCACGGGATCACCGAGGATTCCTCCACACAGGCAGGCCAGTGTTATTTATTTATTTATTTGTGATTAGTGGATATTGTGTTTCAAAATGACGACTAGACTGTCAAATTGGACGAGGACATTGTCAGCTAGATTAGCTACCTATGAACAATATATTTTAAAGGAAAATTTAGAAATCTCACTAGTAAAATCAAAACTATGTCAAATCAGAGAAATAATAACAAATCAGAGAAATAATAACCATAATGTAGATGCTTTGGCCAATGATGAGGACCTACATAGAACAATGCTACACCAGGAAGAGGTCCTGGTGAATTTAATAGCAAAGTATGAAGGGTTCTTAGAGCAATCTGAGGCCAATAGCCTAAAAATTAATCATATAGTTAATAATGAATTCTGTAACCCCATGAACTTACCTAAATTGTCGATTCCGATCTTTGATGGAAAATATGACAACTGGGTAACATTTAGAGATTTATTTTTGGCCTTAATAGACAATAATGCAAACATTTCAAATATAGAGAAATTCATGTATCTGAAAAATTCGTTATCTCCTCAAGTACAGTCAATCTTAGCGCAATTAGAAGTATCAGGGAAAAACTACCCCCTGGCATATAGTATTTTGGAAGCAAGATACAACAACAAGGAGATCTTAATAAAAACGCATCTAGATAACATACACAGCATTAAATTTAATGTGAGAAGATTCAATGAGATTCACAATTTCACCAACACTATAAGTAGTAATTTAAATGCACTGCACAGCTTGGGGGTTGACACTTCGAACTGGGATGAATTACTCATCTACCAGTTTCTGAAGCAATTAGACCCACCAAGCATTAGCGATTGGAAGTCCCACAAGGACTACAAATCGGTTAATGATTTTTTGACATTTCTAAAAAAAAAGGCATCTCATTTAGAAATGTATAATCAATACACTCTCGATCCAACGAATAGCAAACCTGCAACCAAGAAAGCGTTGCTAACAATAGAAGGTGTCAAGTGTCCGATCTGTAAAGGACCACATTACATTCACACATGCAGTCAATTCATACAATTAAATGTTTCTCAAAGGCGGGATTCCGCAAAAAGTAATAGGTTATGCTTCAATTGTCTTCGCATTGGGCACCAAGCATACAAATGCCGTAGCTCAAGCAAATGCAAAAAATGTCAAAGCAATCACCATACATTGTTACATACTATAGACCATAAGATTGCCTTGGCAGCATTTAGTAATTCCAATAATGTTCAAGCTATGTTAACAACTGTAAACGTACACTTGTACGACTCAGACGGGTCGTCAAGAACTGTACGAGCCGTTTTAGATAATGGGTCGCAGGCAAACTTCCTAACAAGGGAACTAGCTGACTCATTGAAGCTTCCTAAATCTACGTTAAAAATGCCTATTGAAGGTATTCAACAACAAACAAGTTATTCATCTGAAGCCGTTACGGCTTCAATAGCTTCTCGATTATCTGGTTTTAAAACTGAATGTTCATTCCTTGTTGTAGAAACCATAACTACAAATCTTCCCCAAACCAGTTTCAGGTGTGAGCCGCCCGTACCACTGCGCGACCTGGCAGACCCACAGTTTGCCAAGGCTGGCGCAGTCTCCATGCTGCTCGGCGCAGACGTCTTTTGGAGAATCCTGCGCTGCAGCCGGACGTCGCTGTCAAGGGGAGGGCTCCGGTTCTATCCCTCACACTTGGGATGGTTGGCGACCGGTTTGGCACCAATGCAAGCTACCTTCGTATCATCGATGCTGACTGCGGCGTCTGGAGGATCCCGAAGGACGTCTGGGCCCAGCAGAGGAGCGTCAACCGGTCTTCACGGACTGGTAGAAGCTTTTTGGAAGTGTGAAACCATCGAGAATACTAAACATCAATCTTTAGAAGAAAAGGCTATGGAAGATCTATTCGTCCAAACCACAACCCGATCACCGCAGGGGAGATTCCAGACACGCATAGGTCTGAAGTCGGACCCTGGGGTATTAGGCGATTCATTAGCGCGAGCATCAAAATGTCTGATCTCGCTAGAATCCAAACTCAACCGCAATCCTCAGCTCAAGGCGCGGTATGATGACTTTTTATCCGAATATTTAGCGTTAGGACACATGAGTCTTGTGCCCCCACATAACACTGAAATTGCTTATTATTTTCCGCATCACGCGGTACTAAAAGAACATTCCACGACTACAAAACTGAGAGTAGTATTCAATGGGAGCGCCAGAACTACCTCTGGGCTTTCGTTGAATGACATTTTAATGATAGGACCTACTGTGCAACAAGATCTATTTGACATTTTGTTACGTTTCAGAACGCCCAGGTGGGTGATGACAGCTGACGTGGAGAAAATGTATCGACAAATAGATATTCAGCCACAGGACAGACCCCTTCAAAGAATCCTATGGAGAGACAGTGTGACTCACTTGCTTTGCCAGTATCAGTTAAACACGGTTACATACGGAACCGCTTCAGCCCCCTTCCTAGCTACGAGATGCAGCATGCAACTCGCTCAAACAAATAGGGACAAGTACCCTGAAGCTTGTCAAGTTATCGAGTCAGACATGTACATGGACGACTTGATAACTGGACACGACGATATTAATCAGCTCAATTTGATTAAAACCCAAATTACTGAAATATTTAATAGTGCATGTATGTCATTAAGAAAGTGGACAACCAATAGTTCCCTACAATTGCAAGAAAGTGTTTCATCTGTAAATTTTGCAAACCATGACACTTATAAAACTTTAGGATTAACGTGGCAACCTAGTACTGACACGTTGATATTCAATTTACACATTGAATGAAACGAAGCAAATTTAACCAAGCGATCAATTTTATCTGCGATAGCCAGAAGGTTTGATCCTTTAGGGTTGCTCTCCCCCATTACTATAATTTCCAAGCTCTTTATGCAACGGCTGTGGCAAGAAAGCAGTAAATGGGATGATGAGTTATCTACTCCAACAAAAACTGAATGGTGTAATTTTGTGCATCAGTTCAACCTAGCAGCCTCCATACATGTAGCACGGCATGTATGTGGAACAGATCATAAATCCTCCGTAGAACTACACGGCTTTGCGGATGCCTCTATACGAGCATTCGGAGCATGTATCTATTTAGTTACTCGCAACGAGTTGACTTCCGAAGTTAACTCTCAACTTTTTTGTGCCAAGTCAAAGGTAGCACCTTTGCAACAAATCTCCTTACCCCGGTTAGAATTGAACGCAGCCTTATTATTATCTAAATTATTTAAACGCGTTAGTGAGACCAGTAACCTGGTTATAACAAGTTCCACATTGTGGACAGATTCTAGCATAACACTTGCCTGGATTGCCAGTCAAACTTTTAGATGGACCCCATCACGGTGGTCTATGGGAAACTACTGTAAAAAGCGCAAAGCATTTAATTAAAAAGTTAGTGGCCAATCATACCCTCACTTTTGAAGAATGTTCTACTTTATTAATCCAAGTCGAAGCTTGTCTGAATTCAAGGCCGTTGACACCCTTATCAGACGATCCTAATGACTTGTTACCATTGACTCCGGGTCATTTCCTTATAGGAGGACCACTGGTCGCTCTTCCCGAACCAGATCTGAATCATATTCCAATCCATGCAGTTAATCGGTATCAACTGTTAAGTCGACTATTCCCGACCTTCTGGAAGCGTTGGACTAATGAATATCTCAATTCTTTGCAACCTCGCAAAAAATGGACTCAGTTAACGACATCTACACTACAAATTAATGATTTAGTTGTGCTTGGGAAGGATAATCAACCGCCCTTGAGATGGAGATTGGGAAGAGTAACAGAATTACATCCTGGTACGGATGGTATTCTGAGAGTAGTATCCATAAAAACTGACTCTGGTATTAAAAAGAGACCAATTCAAAAATTAAGTAAATTACCTATTTGGTAATTCCTAGCAGGATAAATGATTATGTACTTACCGATAATTATTTGTCTTATTATGTTATCTGTAACTTCACTTTATGTTTTATGTTACTATGCAAGAACTGATCACATTAAATTATGTATTTAATTAATTAAAAGGCTGAGTAATTATAAGTACACTTTATTGAATCCATGTAAATTTTTATGTAAATGCTTACCTACAAGGGTAACTCACCATATCAACTTAATTGAAGTATCATTTGTTGCTAACACAATTGACTACCATACATACAACAAGTAAGATTAATACTTAACTTTCAACTGCTTCAAGGTGTATAAGTCAAATAAATTATTTTCAAAGTCAGAATTCTATTGAAGTTTGTATGCACCTTACCATTGTTTTATATAATCAATGATTCTTAGATCTAAGTGTTGATTTCTACAGACAAGGACCAGTTATTGAAAAACAAAAAAGAATTATAAATTAGAGTCAATCACTGTTAACCAGTAGATTATGACAACTTCAAAAATACAGTCCACGATGTAACATTATGTAAACGAGCTATTATACATCATTGTGGAGATGACCTCTCTAGTAATATTGCCAAATATTCACCGTTATAACACGGTATTTGCCAATCTGAGGCCCGCCAGTATGGTCCAAATTTAATATGACCAAATTAATTAAAATAATATACCTACCAAGAATAGTAATCTTTTTGTCTTTGGTACATCTTGTTGGGTTGGTATTACATTTCTGACAGATGTCACAGGCGCATTAAAACCCAACTTCCTTCTATCTCTTCTGTCTCAATCGTCGCCCTGGTAACTTGTCCCAACTGTTCATCTAATTTTATTCACGTAATCCTTTGTAAAAACTCCTTGTAATCTTTATGGAATAAAGGACCATTAAATTGTTTAACTAACTACATCTTTCAAGTCATCTCCACACCCCACATCACCTCAAAATTAAAGTCAGCACCGAACATACAGTCCACGAGCAAAAACCCGACCATTTTTGGTCCATCGAGCCGCATCGTGACCAGTGTGAAAAAAAAATTTCGAGGTTTTCACGGAAATGAGTTGTCCTGGTGCAGGACATGCCAAAAAACACTATCTTTCAAAAACGTCCGTCTGTATGTGTGTGTGTGTGTGTATGTATGTGTGTCACTTTCCAAAGTATTAGAACTAGAGATACCAAATTTTGGCTACTTCATTTTTTTTGGACATGTATTAAGTATGAGTAACACGGCATTACACCAACTTGACAATTCAAGATGGCTGCGATACAAAAAAATATAAAATTTTACTTTTCTCAAAAACGGCTGTAAGATTTTTTTTTAAATTTTCAAAGTTGCCACAAATTAATTTTTACCTTAATAAATCAGTTATGGCAACACTCTTGCTAATCTGACTCTATGGGCTGCCATATGAAAAAAACAAACAATTGTGATTTTCTCGAAAGTCAATGGGTTAACAAAAATATAATGTTCCACAATATTATTAACAACATAAATTTCTACAAAATTAAACAAAAATTTTTTTGAAAAAAAAATATTATAAAGCTCCGTTTACACGACCTGAAATTTTAAATCGAAAACATTACAAAAACCCATTCAAATGCAAGATATTTAAATTTGTTTTAGATTTGATAGAAGGAATAAGTGTATTACTTTAATTCGTAATCATTTTGTTTTTACTTTTTTGAAAATTCAACATGGCTTCCAAAGAGCTGAAAATTTTATATGCGATTTTCTCAAAAACGGCTCTTTCTTTCTCAAAAAAAAGATTTTTCTCAAATTTTCTGTGAATCCGTTTTTAAAATAGTACCTAATATTAATAAAAAAAAAAAAACAAAAATCCTACAAATGTAAGTTAATAATGATAACTTATATATTGCCATCATTATTTTTCCAAAAAGTGAGTTAGTATAGCCGCCATACAAAGTGAAAATTTTCCATACTGTTACGTTTCTTCCGAGGGTTCTTAATTAAAACACAAGTTCAACACAAGTTAGCCATACAGTTTATTTACACAGACTTTCTTACAATAGATTTATTTTAACAGACTTATTTTAACAGATTTATTTTAACACGCTTATTTATTTTGTACAGGTTACAGTTATTTTACACCATATTGGTCGCCCTAGTAACTAGATACTCCTCTGTGTGAGTGCTTTGAAAGACTCACTCGCTCCAGCCGATTGTCACCCTTCTTATAGCGGAACCTAGGGGCCATTCCAGCCGGCCCTAGAAAGTTCCACTTCCATACTTGTTTAGACGATTCTGGACATATTTATTTCTTGAAGAGTCCATTTCCTACCTACATACACACTTTACAACTACAATCGTCTGGGCCAGAACATTCTCTCAAAACACACGTACACCAATAAGCATCTACCAGTGTATTTCGTTACAATACAAAATGTATTAGCAATTTTCTTGGTAGTCAAAGGGTTAAAATTAGATAAAAGGCTACGATTCTTTAAATTTTATAAATGCCAATAATAATCAGTCGTTACTTTTTCAAAATAAAACTAAAAAGTTTACCCACCGTACAAAGTCCTAGTTTGCATACAAAAGGGTTCAATGAGCATCTATAATAATCTAGATGTTAAAATCTAAGTTGCAAAGATATATTAAAATTAAAAACTCATATCAAATGCATGCAATTATATTTTTATTGAAACGGTATAAGCTGGTAGATGATTCTAGCTTTACATACGTCATACAGTGGGTTAATTTTTGCAAGAAAGTCGAGTACAGATTCTGTGCAATTTATTTTTCTTATTTTTTTATAGTTCTTGAAGATTTTAGCTAACGTTTCGTCACCTCTGTGTGTGAGTTTTAAATGTTAACATATCTTTGCAGCTTAGATTATAGACTACCAGTATTCAGTATAATATGAGACTTTTTTTTTTTTTAAATAAGCTACACATATAGTGTAACTTCTTGCCGCGTTATCCCCGAAGGGGTCGCATGTGGCGAGTTGAACCTATTTATTTTTACAGGTAAGGGGGCCGGCCTTACGCCAACCACTTCAGTTGAAGTGGAGGTTTCCCAGCTCCCGAGAGTGCTGGTACTCATTTCTTGTGAAGGCTGAGTAAACCTTGCCGGTATTTTATTTTGGGGTTTGAAATAAACACCGAAACGGGAAATCATTTCTGACACCCTCGGTGGGATTCGAACCCGAGCTTTCGGCATGGAATGCAAGCACTCTACCAACTGAGCTATCGCCCGAGACTGATTTCTATAATTTCATTATTTTCTTATTTTAGACTAACGCCCTTTCACGCAGCACGAATTCATTACCCAGAGTATATAATCTATTGCATAAACTTACCTCGATTGCTATAAACGAAAAAATGTATCAAAACTAATGCACTCTCTAGGAGTGCCTAGGAATATTTCATTGCCTTAAAATTCACGTTATCGAGCTGTAATTTACGCAATGTTTTATACTTGGGCTACTGTCCAGCTTATTTATGATTACTATATCGCCAAACAAACTGTGTGAAAGCTGTCATACAACGAGACGTTCGCGCCAGTAGGCTCTTGGCTGGGGAACCGGAAATACATGAATGGTGGTAAATTTAAATTGGCTGCAAGGCGGTAAATTTAAATTGGCTGCAGTTTGAAAATATTATTCTGAGTATTAAAATCATGATATTATATAGCCGTTATTATAATGGCGGTAAATTTAAATTTCTGGCAGTTTGAAAATATAAATCTTAGTATTAAAATTATGTTATTAGGTATTATTGCAAAAATGTCTTTCAAATTTAAATTAAATTAAAATTTATTTTCACTAAATTTTGTATTTTTTGTTAGGCTTTTGGCTGGGGAACCGGAAATATATAAATGGTGGTAAATTTAAATTGGCTGCAGTTTGAAAATATTAATCTGAGTATTAAAATCATGTTATTATATAGCCTTTATTATAATGGCAGCAAATTTAAATTTGTGGCAGTTTGAAAATATAAATCTTAGTATTAAAATTATTTTATTAGGTATTATTGCAAAAATGTCTTTCAAATTTAAATTAAATTAAAATTTATTTTCACTAAATTTTGTATTTTTAGTTAGGCTTTTGGCTGGGGAACCGAAAATATATAAATGGTGGTAAATTTAAATTGGCTGCAGTTTGAAAATATTAATCTGAGTATTAAAATCATGTTATTTTATAGCCTTTATTATAATGGCAGCAAATTTAAATTTGTGGCAGTTTGAAAATATAAATCTTAGTATTAAAATTATGTCATTAGGTATTATTGCAAACAAGTTTAACTTTTAAAGTAAGGGCTATTGAATCACGGGATTATAATACTAAAATTTAAAGATAACTGATTTATATTTTTAATTTAAATTTGCCGCCGTTATATATGGGCAATATAATCACATTTTTATTTATTTATTTAGAACAGGCCTGGCCAACCCGCGGCCCGCGGTCATGTGTGATGAAAAATAAAAATGAAATAATAAAAATAAAAATAGGGCGTCTATAACAGACGTAAATTTGGAAAACCAGTTAAGGTGTGTAACTTCAAATATTTAAATACCTAGATTTAGAAAAATAAAGTAAGCGAAAAGAATCTCAAATCTTGCACTGAAAGAAGAAGTCCCTGATAATTGGTTTTATTTGTAATATTGTTTTGAAATGAAAAATTAAGAATTTTTTCCTCTATGAAGTTAAGGGTTAATTAATAATTTTCATTGTTAAAATATTTTTCTATGGTTGATTTTTTTTTATGTTGTTTAATACATAAATACATTTTTTGTTGTTGGTTCAATGCGTGTTTTCTTTTCATAACTGTTTGTGGTTTCGTTTTTTTATATAATTTTTTTTTGTAAAATGTTTGTATGTGTGGCCCTTGGGAAAATTTTAGTCCATCAATGCGGCCCGGGGTTAAATTTGAAAGACATTTTTGCAATAATACCTAATAACATAATTTTAATACTAAGATTTATATTTTCAAACTGCCAGAAATTTAAATTTACCGCCATTATAATAACGGCTATATAATGTCATGATTTTAATACTCAGAATAATATTTTCAAACTGCAGCCAATTTAAATTTACCGCCTTGCAGCCAATTTAAATTTACCACCATTCATGTATTTCCGGTTCCCCAGCCAAGAGCCTACTGGCGCGAACGTCTCGTGTCATACATCCCCATACACCAATAGACTTCCGATCCAGCACCAGATAAAATAAAACCATAGATAAACTGGGCAGAATTTGTTCTGTGGGAAATAGCACTAATAAATAAATGGTGGGTAAGTTCAATACTACCCAAGTGCAAGCGTTATTTTATTATTTAATAAATTGCACAGAATCTGCACTCGACTTTCTTGCAAAAATTAACCCACTGTATGACGTATGTAAAGCTATAATCATTTACCAGCTTATACAGTTTCAATGAAAATATAATATATCGATAATAAATCAATTTTATTCCACCGCGGTGTGTACCTGCATACTCGTATGAGTATGGAAATAGCCATATAAATTCTTAAGTGAATAAAAAATATTTGGATGATTTATTTGGTGAGCGCCGTTTTGTGTGAATCACACCTCAAGAGACCTCTGCGAGGTTGGTCTTCTCTGGAAAAAGCGCCAATTACACAAGAAAGATCCTCGACTCATAGGTTGGTATGAAGCTGACCTCTGTACTGTACTGTACTGTATCCTGCCACCGTTTCATTAGGGGTGGCCGGTACCTCCGCAGATGCGCCTCCACTTTTTGCTGTCATCACCTTTTTCATACATACTCTTCTCTTATTCTCACTCTGCAGAATCCATTCTTTCGCAATCTCACCTACTTGGTCTAACCATTCTTTCCTCAGCCTTCCCCTTCCACGCTTTCCTCTGACATTTCCTTTGTACACTTTCTTCGTTAGTTGCTCATCATCCATTCTTTCAAGATGTCTGAACCATCTCATCGTACTTTTTTGTACTTTCATTCTCATATTCTCTTTTATACCACACTCGTTCATCACTCAAGCATTACGTACTCTATCACTCAGTGTCTTTCCAGCCATTGCTCTCAGGTAAGCCATTTCAACCGTACTTACATACTTTACTCAGCTCACATTCATTAAGCCTCACTTCCACCAACCAATATGCCATTGTGGACTGCCGATCTCCTATTCTTCGTAAGTTTCCTATTTCTTGCAATTCTTCCAATCGTTTCCATTACACTTCTTCCTCTACTAGCGCGCTTTTCCAATTATTTCGTCAATTTCGCATTCGACTCAAACTTGCTTCCCAGATAATCAAATTCTTTCACGACCTCCACTCTTTTTTCATTCAGTCTTATCTCAATTTTCTCGCATTTCTCAGTCCTCCCAAAGTGTAAAAAATAATTCACTTTGTCAATGTCACCCCTGTTTCAAGGAAGGTCGGCAAGAGTTGCAGGTTTTATGTTCATTTGAGATTTGGTTTTAATTTGTAAGTACAAATTCAGCATTCTTAAGCGCGAACTTACACGTACCTGTTTGTTGGCATGCATTTCATATTAGTTTTGAATGTTTATATTTCATTGCAACTTATATTCTAGAATCTAGATTATTATAGATGGTCATTGAACCCTTCTGTATGCAAACTAGGACTTTGTATGGTGGGTAAACTTTTTTGTTATATTTTGAAAAAGTAACGACTGATTATTTATTAGATAGCAGTATTATATAAATGGATTCACAAAAAATTTAAGAAAAATCGTCGTAGCCGTTTTTGAGAAAATCGCATTTTAAATTTTCAGCTCTTCGGAAGCCATCTTGAATTTTCAAAAAAGTAAAAAAAAAATGATTACGAATTAAAGTGATAAGCTTGTTCTTTCTATCAAATAGAAAACAAATTTAAATATCTTGCATTTTAATAGGTTTTTGTAATATTTTCGATTTAAAATTTCAGGTCGTGTAAACGGTGCTTTGTATTTATTTTTTCAATTTTTTTTTTTATAAATTTGTAGAAATTTATGTTGTCCATAATATTGTCGAACATTATATATTTGTTGACCCCTTAACTTTCGAGAAAATCACAATCGTTTATTTTTTTCATATGGCAGCCCATAGACACAGATTAGTAAGAGTGTTGCCATAACTAATTTATTAAGTTAAAAATAATTAGTGGCAACTTTGAAATTTTTAAAAAATTCTTGGAGCCGTTTTTGAGAAAAGTGCAATTTTTGTATGGCAGCCATCTTGAATTTTCAAGTTGGTGTAATGATATGTTATTCATACTTAATACATGTCCAAAAAAGTTGATGTAGCCAAAATTTGGTATCTCTAGATCTTATACTTTGGAAAGTGACACACATACACACACACATACACACACACATACACACACACACACATACACACACGCACACATACAGACGGACGTTTTTGAAAGATAGTGTTTTTTGGCATGTCCTGCACCAGGACAACTCATTTCCGTGAAAACCTCGAATTTTTTTTTTCACACCAAATCAAAACTTTCTTTATAGCCTTCAGCTATAGCAAGAAAGTAAAAATATATGTGTATTGTTTTTTTAAATGTCAAGTAATAGTGCCGAGGTATTCGGTACCTACTCACCATAGGGAAAGGCGATTACCTACTCGGTATTCGAATACTCTCCTTACCTTACGCTCGCGGCATCTTTAATAACAAGAAATGTGTAAAGTAATCCTCTCTACGTAGATTTTCCTTTTCTTGCAAATTTCCTTTTTCTACGTAGTTATTTTTCCTTGGTGTTTGCATTCTATTGAGTTTATTTTGATTAGCGAGGTAGGGAGGTTCTAATCCTCGTGGCCGCCGCCTGCGCTGTCGGCAATATGTCCTTATTAGCCTCAGGGCTCGGCATCAGCGCTAAAGGAGACACCGCCACCGCTAAGCATGCTTTATGACGTCATTGTAAGCGATAAAAACTAACTGAGGTAAATTACCAGTGATTTTGTTGTGATAAAATTCTAACGTTATTCACACACAGCAAATCTATGGCTCAAACGCTACCTAAAGTTAATTTCCCATACAAAAAAAACGATGATTCATGGATCAGTTATGGATAAATCTGTGAATATAAATATAACAATGGTGTAGGTGCCTTTATTTTTCGAATGTTACAAATGTTTATTATTTAAATTGCTTTTTCCTTACCCAAGGTTCAAGGTTTGAGTCTGACTGAAAAATCTTATTTCAATGTTTCTGTAGGTATTGATATGACTGCATGTGAGCATGCCTTTTAAATTTGCTGAAACTAGCTCCATGCGATAAAATATTATCATTATCAACAAAAAATACAGGTACGAGCATACATGAGACCAACCTATGTACTTGTGCTAAGCATGATTTCGGCATTTCTAGTTTTTAAGTCCGGCTATTTTTTAGCAATTTTTTTTTGCTCTGATTTTCAATTCAATTAATAAACATTACGTGGAACAACCATTTGCCAGAATCTCCCTCTTGTCACTTTGTAGTTACAACGTGCTTCCAATCGCGTTTTAGCGTTTCGAGACACGAATGCTCGTGCTGCTTCCCGTTGTCCGATGTCTCGACACATTCACGGCCCATCGATAAAACACATGCAACACGTGTACAGGAAAACCCAAATAAATACAATATTATATCCGCGAGACTTTTAAATTACTTATTTGATGAGGACGTTGATGCATAACTCTGCTTTGTACTAGTCGCAAATGTGATAATAATGAACGAAGTTAAGTTTCCAAATTAGTCTCTTCAAATCAACTTTTGATTCTTACTCCAACCGGCAACCCTAACTTTTTAGTCGGCGCTTAGGCTGAGTGATCAAGTCACTAATCAAGACTAGTGTATTTGAAATACAATAACGCTCGTTCGATACTTGTCTGGCCCCTCGACCATAACTTTGACCCTGGTTCAACAGATTATTAGAATTATTTATTAATAACTAGCAGTACCCGGCGTGTTTTACTACGCCATTTGTGGAATCAATTTATTCCCATAGATAAAAGAGGTAGACTTTATAACAGGTCCAAAAATATATTGTGTTCCAATCGGAATCAAACATCACTTAATTCATCTCTAGGCTAATCTTCATTTTTTCCGAAAAAAATATCAAAAAATGTTGAGCGGTAGAGCCAAGCATAGGGAACATCGATTGCGGTGCTTCCACTTATAATTTAAACTAGCTGTACCCTGCCACCCCTTGTGGTGGCTCGTCGTATTACTGTATCATGCCACTATACTGTTAGGGGTGGCTAGTATATCTCGACAGATGTGTCTCCACTGTGTTGTGTCCTTGCACACTGTTAGTAGTTAGTTCTTGGATTTGTTTGCGTCTATCATTATTTGTTGGTTTTAAAAAATTAATTTGTTGTGTATGTTCGTTGACTAAACGCTCCCCCAGTTCTTGTTTACTGTATACGCCAATCTTGTCAAATCTGACTTTTTGATGCAGTTGTCTTAAGAATAAAATTCTACACAATCTGAGCTAAAAAAAATACGTATTTGTCTTCAAATGTGTGAGTTATTCAACATTTTCACAGACGATATTCTGTGTTCGAAATTTCAACTCAGTGCTTGTTTACTGGATACGCCACAAACGCTGATGCGCATGCGTGGCTGACGAGTGGCTGCCGTATCTGCCAATCACAGACGCGCGTGGGTGTGACGTCACACCTAAACATCGTTTTTTAACCGTAGCCCGCTCGGAATTTTGAGATGAATATTTAAGTTTTCAAGGGATTCCTGAGATAAATCCTTTAAAAATTATAGTTCATAGGAAGAAAAACATCTCCCGACCATCTGCAAAAACAATTTCTGCCATTGCATTGTTCAATGTGAACGGTTAGTCGATTATATGTTGAAATGAACGTAATGGCATTTTAACATACAGGTTGCTACATTTTTAGTTCGTGAAACAGTAGGTAATTATTAATAGACAATAATTGCCATACGAGATTACAAAATGCTTAATTAGACACGTACGTGGATAACTTACAGTATATTTTTAGTACCACGACAAAATGCCCACCGATAAATGTCCCAAGACATAATGTCCCGTCCGTCCGTATATGTATGTATGCATGTACCAGCCGAAATTACAGATCATATTATAAAAAAGGATATTTTCATAAAAATTTAATATAATCTGAACAAGTATTTATGTATAACTGTAACTGTAATTCTGTCGCCATTCCGCTAGGGGTGGCCAGAGCCTCTGCAGAGCTGCCTCCATTTCTTCTTATTCTGCCTATCCTTACTGAAAATTGAAATTGACGTTAAATTTAAAATTGAAATCAACAAAATCTCACATGAACATAAACCTTGCAACTCCTGTCACATATCCGTAAAATCAGGGTGGCGTAAGCAAAAGCGAACCTATTTTTTCAGCATGGGGGGTCAGCCTCATACCAACCTATCAGGCAAGGAGCATCATTAGCAAACATCAAAACATTGAAACGTATAAAAATGTTCCATCTTTCAATAACGTAGTTCACGCACTATTTGGAAATTCAAAATAAAAACAGACTTACTTTCGTAAACATTTTATACAAGAGATAGAAAGCTACAACTTTTGTCCTAAAAAACATATTTTCTGATATATAATTGATGTTTTCTTCAAAATAATAAAAAAAAATGCACAGAATCTGCACTCGACTTTCTTGCATAAATTAACTCACTGTATGACGAATTTAAAGCTAGAATCATTTGCCAGTTTATGCTGTTTCAAGAAGAAAAAAAAGATTATTTGGTGAGCGCCGTTTTGTGTGAATCACACCTCAAGAGCCCTCTGCGAGGTTGGTCGTCTCTGAAAAAAACGCCAATTACACAAGAAAGAACCTTGATTTATAGGTTGGTATAAAGCTGACCACCCATAGTGTAAAAAATAATTCACTTTGTCAATGTCAGAGTTGCAGGCTTAATGTTCATTTGAGATTTGGTTTCAATTTGTAAGTACACACTCAGCATTTGCAAGCGCGAACTTACAAGTTTCTGTTTGTGGGCATGCAATTGATCTGAGTTTTGAATGTTAATATTTCGTTGCAACTACGATTCTCGATTATTATACATACGTATGTACATAGATGGTCATTGAACGCTTTTGTATGCAAACTTGGACTTTGTATGGTGGGTAAACTTTTTTGTCATGTTTTGAAAAAGTAACGACTGATTATTATTGCTATTTAGAAAGTTTTAAGAATCGCAGCCTTTTATCTAATTTTAACCCTTTGATTATTACCAAACATTTTGTCTGGAAATTTCTCACTTTGCATGTGATTCACTTTTTGGAAAATATAATGATGACATCATATAAGTTATCATTATTGTCTTAAATTTTCTAAAAAGTATTTTTTTATTAACACTCTAACTGCTGAGAACTTTTCAATATATTTTTACTTTATAGCAGTCAGAAGGAGCTATAAAGTATTGTATTCGTCCGAAAAAAAAATTGAGGTTTCAACGGAAATGAGTTGTCTTGCGCCAGGACGTGCAAAAAAACCTAATTTGTCGAACCTGTCCGTCCGTATGTGTGTATGTCCCAGCCGATACTACTAATCACAGAGACACCAATTTTTAGATTTAGAGAATTGACAACCACAAATTTTGATGAGCCGACCGGCATGTGATCACCCTGAAAAATCAAGATGGCTGCCATACAAAAAAAACAAACAATTGCACTTTTCTCAAAAACGGCTCCAAGATTATTTTTTTCAGTGTGGTCGTTGCTCAAATTTTACTAAAAAAAATTAGGTGTGGCAACACTCTTGCAAACCTGGGTCTATGGGTTGCCATCTGAAATTTTATGTTTTTTTTTGTATGGCAGCCATCTTGAATTTTCAAGTTGGTGTAATGCCGTGTAATTCATATTTAAAACATGTTCAAAAGAGTTGATGTAGCCAAAATTTGGTATCTCTAAGTCTAATACTTTGGAAAGTGACACACATACACACGCACACACACACACACACATACAGACGGACGTTTTTGAAAGATAGTGTTTTTTTGGCATGTCCTGCACCAGGACAACTCATTTCCGTGAAAACCTCGAAAAAAAAATTTCACACCAAATCAATACTTTCTTTATGATGATGACGAGTTGATGATTTCTTTATAGCGCCGTTTCGTGAAAAAAAATGAAATTTTTAGTCTTCAGCTAGAGCAAGAAAGTAAAAAACAAAAAAAACCTTAAAGAAAATAAAAAAATATTTTGATAATAAACTTCTCTCTTCCATCTCTTTGGTAACACTAGAGTATTAATAGGAAAGGAAGGAAGTAAAGAAATAAATAAAAGTCAAATGAAAGTTCAATAGCCTACTGTGTAATATGAATTAAATAAGTACAACAAATATAATGTGCGGTGAAGAAGTGACTGGAACACCCTTTATATGTGATTTGGCGCATAGAGTAAACAAGCACTAAAAGATTGTTGCGAGCGTCCGGTCAATCTCAAGATCGTTTTACTGTATATCCACTTTACGAAATTTCCGTTGCGCATCTTTGACGTATATCCATTTTAAAACGCCTTTTTTTAGTATTAAACGTAACATTATTATGATTTTTACCGATTATTATAGTGCCAGACCTGCAGTACTTTCGGTAAAATAGGCAATTGAATTACGATTTTGTCAATTACAATAACAAAACACAAAAACATTGCTCCTGTAAAATTAGCTCAATGGCGTTTACAGTAAACAAGCACTAAGGCAGCGTAAAGTCAACAATTTTGGTGTTTCGTTTTTGTTTAAAATAAATATTATTAATATTTGTATGAAGACCTGTCAATCCAAAATGGCCGCAAGTGAACAGCTGATTAGTCTTCATACAAATAATACCGATATTCGGTAGGTAAGAAATACCGTGTTGATGAGACTTCCAGCCCTGTTGTATTTTATTGATGATAAAACTAAAAGAAACCCGGCTGACTTACAGTCGACATTTTGTTATAAATGAGACCCGGTATTTTCAGCGTTCGCTATGTGACTGTAAGCTGGTAGGGCGTCCGTTTCATTCAGCATAAAGTCGCTATGTGACTGTAAGCTAGTAGGGCGTCCGTTTCATTCAGCATAAAGTCGCTATGTGACTGTAAGCTGGTAGGGCGTCCGTTTCATTCAGCATAAAGTCGCTATGTGACTGTAAGCTGGTAGGGCGTCCGTTTCATTCAGCATAAAGTCGCTATGCTATTTTTATTTTTTGTCAACGACGATACCATGTTGAAAGCACCGGTTCTCATCAGATCACCAAAGTTAAGCAACATTGGGGCCGGATGTTACTTGGATGGGTGACCGCTTTGGTACACCGCGTCTTTGGCATTCTTGACCGGTCCGCAGTCCAGTGGCAACACTTTGGACTCGTAAATGGAAGGTTGTGGATTCGGATTCCGGCGGAGCACAAAAAATATACCATTTATATTTCCAAATATGCTCTTCGCTGGGTTGAAAAAAATCATAAAACCTTTACCAAAGACCGGTCACTAAAGGTTCCAGCCTTACAGCAACTGGGTCTTGCTTGACTATTGGCGCTTTGTAGCGACGACCAAGCTCGTACACCTCTGCGGCACTACAACAAGTGTCATAGACTCCTAGAGTCTCTAGAATCTAGGGAGGCTCATGCACAGGATTTCTTAAAAAAATAATTGTCTATCGTTGTGTTTTCTCGCATACCTACTTTCGTCTGCAGGAATACTAGTGCGTACAGCTGTTGTCGCTACTGCTCTTGTTAGATCAAGTATTATGTTGAACGGAACCAAGGAAACTCATTACAAGTTGGGAGTCCACAAAACCGCGAACACAGCGGTGATGCCCATCTAGAGCTCGACCCTCTGATGCCACACAGCGAGTAATTTGTAATGTAGCCCATATGTCTCCTGAGTCCTGACCCACATTTTTTCTACTTTTTTACGTAATTGCATTAGTAGTATGGCTATAAACTTTATTTTTAATGAATTCAAAATATTTTGTAAAATTGATAATTTATTTAGCTTACAGATTAGTATGAGGCTCACCACACATTCTGTAAAAAAAATGGCTCACCTTACCAATGTCACCCCTGTTTCAGGAAAGGTCGACAATTAGAGTTGCAGGGATCATGCTCATTTAAGTGTAGTGAAACTGATGTGAATGTAGTGGGTTTTTATTTTGGAAGTACGCTTGCGGCAAGCGCCTTGCGGCAAGTAGTCTAAGAGCTCTGTTGCGGTATTAGTGACGTAACGCGTGAAGTGATAACAAATGGCCGTTTAGTTAAGTCAAGCTTAGATCACGTGTTTGTGCGCTCTAGGCGAGCTGCTCAAGTTGAGTGTTATGTGTTAACCGTGCGTGTGTCTGATCATTATCTCACCGGAGTATCAATAGGCGAGCGCTCTAAATTGGACTGTATTGCTGCGACGAAACAGGTAAAAACCAGGATTGACAATCGCAAAGTGAGTGCACAGTTACATTATTATAACTGGCAAGATCTCCTTAATGTAGACTGTCTTCATGAACTTTATACCACATTAAATAATTTTTTTTGTGATATTTACGACTCATCGAAAATAACTATAACTTCAAAAAAACGAGAACCGCAACCATGGGTCAGTAAGGACATTGTTAAAATGATAGACTATAGAAATGTGCTATTTAGAAAGTGGAAATCATGTCCCAATAATATGAATTTACGTATTGAGTATACAAAATATAGAAATAAAACAAACAAAGCTATTAATCATGCAAAAAAAATGTACAGGAAAGATATTGTTTCAAACTGTAAAGGGAATATTTATTTATTTATTTATTTATTTATTTATTTATTAACGGCACTTAGTGCCTTTTACATGAAATGGTTACATAGTTTCAAAAATAACACAAATACATAAAAATACCAAAAAGATGTAAAGTAGGTATATGAAAGTAAAATGAAACAAATAAACACAATAACAAAAACTATATAAAAATAAGAATAAAAATCAAAGTTACTATCTAGAGAAAAAATATAAATCAAAAAATATAAATCAAAAATCAAATGAAATATACAAGCAACAGAAATAAAAACACTATTCATCCAAAAAGTACCTCAACAGACCAGCTCTATACCTATCAAAGTTATTGTTGGGTGGGTCAAAGTCCAGTGTACAGGTATTACCACTACGTTGAAGGCGATTTATGCAACTGTTATATTGTGCATTTGTATTGGAAGCTACAGGGCGATAAGGAACTATCTGACGAGATCCCTGTCGCGGAACAAAAAAATTAATAGTTTCAAGCAACATCGGGCAATCTATTAGACCATTCTTAATTTTATAGAGTGTGAGTAAATCAATAATTTTTCTCCTATTAGACAAACTAGTTAAATTAAGTAAGGAGTTAAAGAAGTTAAGGAAATTAAGTAAGGAATATGCGCAAAATTTGGCAAAATGTTAATTTGTGGCTAGGGAACAAGACTAACAATGTAGATAATGTAATAAAAAAGTATTTAGGTAAAAATTACAGTATGAATGTTATATGTAATAATTTTTGTGAAACTTTTACCAAAGAAATAGAAAATATTAAACACATGTGTAATACGAAATTTCTTAATAGGTCAAATTACATAAAGGAAAGTGATGTTAGTTTTTATTTTTAAAAAGTTAATGCTTCGATTGTGTCAAAGATAATAAGCTCAATGGATTGCAGCAAATCACCGGGATCTGACGGGATCAGGGTGAAGGAGTTAAAAGAAATTAAAGACGAAATCAGCCCTGTTCTGGCCCACTTCATTAACTTGTGTGTAAGAAAGGGAATCTATCCTGATCAATTAAAAATTTCACTTATACGACCGATATATAAACAGGGATCCACACATTGAATTCAAAAATTATAGACCTATTGCTATTTTAAGTACAATTAATAAAATAGTTGAAAAAGTGGTAGTTGGACAGATTTCAAGCTTTTTGGATGAACATAGTATAATTAATACAGCACAACATGGGTTCAGACGAAACAGAAGTACAGCCACAGCGTTAGCTGAATTTTCTAATATAGTTAACTCTCAGCTTAATGATAGGAAACAGGTAGAGATAGTGTTTATTGATTTTAAAAAGGCCTTCGATACCCTGGATCACGATGGTTTGCTGCAGGCTATGAGTGAGTGTGGTATAAGAGGACCTGTCAACCAGTGGTTCCACAGTTACCTAGAAAACAGGAAACTAAAGGTTTGCGTCGATGGTCATCATAGTGGGGATGGGCTTGTCAAGTATGGGGTACCTACCGGGTCGGTTTATGGTCCGGTTGGATATACATATCATGCACGAGAATTCGATGCCTAACGTAGTGGAGAGGTGTAGTGTGGTGATGTACGCGGACGACACATGTCTCATATACGCCGACCGGGACGAGCGACGGCTGCGGGACGCGCTGCAGGGAGACCTGGACCGTGTCCTGCAGTGGTCGCACGACAATGGCATCATCAACACAAGTAAAACAAAGTACATGAGAATATACTCTCCTTATAGTGATTACCGCCATAAACTAGTGACCCTAAAAGGACACTCGTATGATTGCTTGCATACTAGCCGCGCGGGGCAGGACTGTCAGTGTCCACTTCTGGAAGAAGTTGAGTCATATGTGTACCTAGGCCTCACTATTGATCACCATCTGACGTGGAACCTCCATATAGACAATGTTTGTGCAAGACTAAGATCAGTTATGTGTAAATTGTATACTCTGAAGTTCATTGTAAGCAGGGGCATACTGTATATGCTTTATTTTGCTCTTACCGAATCTATTGTCCTATATGGACTTAGTGCTTATGGTCTCACTTTCATTACTCATGTTAATAAAATCAAGCTGATACAAATAAGGACATTAAAACTGTTAATTGATAAAAATGTAAAACATAGCATAAGAGATAATTACGAACATATATTTAAAATTGTTAATGTTTTGCCTGTAGATTTAAAAGTAAAATACCTTGTGTTGTTAGAGCAGTATAAGAGCAGTGAGTACAAATGTCAGGTGCAGTACAGGTACCCAACTAGGGGAGCCCTTGTACCGAGGCTGATTGTTCCACGCGTCACCAACTATTACGGCACCAGGACGAGGGAGTACCTTACCCCTACACTCACCAATGAGATTCCAACGACCGTAGTGGAACGATCAGCCTCCAAACACATGTTTAAAAAGGAACTAAAAAAGTACTTGCTCTCAATATGCCCTTAATTTAATTTAATTTAAATATTACTTAATTTAATTAAAAACAAAAAATACAATCGGCCAACAAACTGCTATGCAGTTTGGCTGAAGTAGTCATTAAATAAAAATATGTATATTATATTATTAATAAATGTAAAAAAAAAAAAAAAAAAGCTAGACGTATGAAACATTACCTCATCCACTACCAGGCAGAGACATGGTCAGGCTGGTAGTTTGCATCGAGTAAAAATCATGTACTCGATGCAAACTACCAGCCTGACCTGGTAGTAGATGAGGTAAGGTTTCATACGTCTAGCTCTTAGACTACTTACTTGCCGCAAGGCGCTTGCCGCAAGCGTGTGGATGCCCCATAAAGGCTGGTTTGGACAAGGCGAGTAATTTAGTCAAGTAACGAGTAATTTAGTGGCTAAACGTGTGCGAACCACAACAATTTAGTCCAGTAGTTAAGTCAATGGTTTAGTCAAGCCGATCCATTTCATTCTATTTTTTCGGGCAAGTAGCGGCCCCGCCCACCGTCCGTGGGCGAGTGTTGCCGAGAAGCCACGGAAAAGTCCGAGTCCGAAGAGCCACGGAAAAGCCCGAGTCCGAGTCGAGTTTATTAGCGGCCGCGCCATTGGCCGCTCACTCTTGGCGGGGAAACGGAAATGCAAGAATGGCGGCAATTTAAATTGGCTGCAGTTTGAAAAGATAATGCCCGTTTTCAGCAAGAATATTTAAAGATAAAGTGCTGTTTAAAAATATTTAAGTACTTAAGAACTCTTATATTTGCGAGCCCGATGTTCCGCTCCCTAAACTTAGCGACCTGTCAGTGAGGTTATGTCATGTTTAAACTGTAAATAAGTGGATATGCACACCGATATCCTTGGTTTTTTAGAAACTCTTGAGAATATAGAAGTTGCTAGGACTTATCTACGTCCAAAAAGTTTTGAGAAAGGTAATTTTTTTTCGATAAGAATAATATGACATCGATTTTTGGTGCGGATATCAGCTGTCAAAAATACAATCATGTAGCTCCTTGCTGGATGAAATTGTAGTAATTTTTAAGTTTTCGGACAATAGAGCTGTACAAATATAGTTTTGGGAAAGATGTTGTGGAAATAACTATTATCGTCCATTAATTTATTACGTATTTAATAACATCGATCTTTTACATTGATCGATGTTTATAGGTACCTACCATAAATTTGTCATATCACAGGCCTTATGATATCCTTCAGATGGATTGTTACTTATTTTTTTGTACAGAAACAATTCAGTGACACACGGGGATAACTGATTAGAGGCATTACAATTTTATGCCACTGTAAGCATCAGCTGGTATCTGTGACAGACGTGAGAGGCGTATGTAGCAGGATTGAACAAGTTTCTCGCGGTCAGCCTCTGAAAAGTTGAACCATGTTTCTTCTTTAACTTGATAATTGATTGGTGACCGCCGTGTATTTGAAATGCCGATTTTACATGTCGAATATTGATGTTAAATTGTCAACAACGAAAAACGCAACAGAGAAATGCATCTGAATGCAGCTGCAGACTACGAGCCGTATTATAGTGTGTGCATACAAAATATACTTTGTACACATCATTGAAAAGATAAAAATTCAATTAAAAAATAATGTTTGCAGCGTAAATGGTAGATATTATTATAAACATCAAATAGTCATGTGTTGTTTTTATTTAAAATGTGTATATTATTTTATAAACCATAAAATACATTTCGAATTTACAAAAGTCGAGTTTCGAAGTTGTTTGCTAAACAGGCTCCTAGCTAGGTGGCCGGGCATAAATCAGTTAATATTACCAAACCATAGCCAATTTAAAGGGCTTTATAATAACATGATTTTAATACTCAATTAAAATTTTCAAACTGCAGCCAATTCAAATTTTCCGCCATTATAGAAAGGGCTTTCTGCAGCCAACTTCGCACTTGTGTACTGTACTGGACCGTAATGCGAACGCTTCACGGGCGAGTAGCGCCCCGCCCACTACTAAATTACTCGTTACTTGACTAAATCAGTGGCCTTGTGCGAACTAGCCTTAAGAGTAAAATTGCACGTGTCTGGCATACCTACCCACATTTTATAAGAATTCCAAATGTAAATACATCTTTGCTACTTAGATTATAGATTTTAACATCAATTGAACCCATCCACGATTAAACTTCATTTTGACCAAATCTATCTATATATAATTATATGAGGATAATTTATTTTTATTTAATTAATATCGTTCCTTGACTTATAGGTTGGTATGCGGCTGACCACCCATACTGTAAAAAATGGTTCACTTTGACAATGTCACCCCTGTTTCAGGGAAGGACGGCAAGAGTTGCAGAGCTTATGTTCATTTGAGATTGGATTTTTATATTGTAGGTCCACATGCGGTATGTGTTAGCGCGAAATTATACATGTCTGCTTGTGGGAATGCATTTAATATAAATCTTAAATGATATATATCTTTGCAGCTTAGATTAGATTAGATTAGAATACATGACAAAAGAGCGCCGTTTTTGTGTGTGTCACACCTCAAGGGCCCTCCTAATCATGAATGAGATATTTTATAAAGGTGCTGTTTGAGTGCTCCCTTAAAAATGCCAACAGATTCCGAAACCCTCACTCCGGGTGGCAGTCTGTTCCACTCCATTGGTCCCGCAAACCGGAAAGCGCGATCCCCAAAATTAGTGCATATTTGACGGCGAGGCTGCATCAACCTGACAGCTCGACACCCCGCTGACCTAAGTGTCCGCCCCCTCACACTCACCTCAACGGGGGAAAACATGTCTGCCAGATATGATGGAGCCAAACCATTTAGAGCTTTAAATACCATCAAACACACACGGTAGACCACCCTCTCAGGAAAACGAAGCCAATGTAGTTCTTTCAACAGCGGAGTGATGTGAGAGAATTTGGACATCCCGAAGATCAGTCTTGCGGTCGCATTCAAAACAGACTGAAATCTGTTCAGTTGCTTCTTTGACTGGCCGATATAAAGTGAATATCTATGTAAATCTATATCTATGTAAATCTATATCTATGTAAATCTATATCTATGTAAATCTATATCTATGTTAATCTATATCTATGTAAATCTATATCTATGTAAATCTATATCTATGTAAATCTATATCTATGTAAATCTATATCTATGTAAATCTATATGTATGTAAAGTAAATTATTTTCGATCGCAATGAGCTCTGCACGTGAGTTGACATAGACAAGATTTCGTCGTCACCCGGGCGGGTCTAATCTAATCTAAATGGCAAAAATATGTAACATTGGAGATTCACATTAAGTACATGTATTTTCACAAGCAGACACGTATAAGTTCGCGATTGCACATGCCGCATATGAACCTACAACATAAAAATCCAAATTTCAAATGAACATACACCCTGCAACTTTTGCCGACCTTCCCTGAAACAGGGGTGACATTGGCAAAGTGAAAATTTAGACTGACGTTTGCTCGCCGAGAACAAAGGTTCCAAATTCAAAAAAGGTCGACCTCATTGTATACAAATATTTGAAGGGCAGGAAGTTGAATATCATTAATCACGTACTCGGTAATCCCAGTCTAACACCTGGTTAGTGTAATGGTCACAATACAAGAACAATCATTTTTGTTCATTTTAATGGTTCAGTCGTGAGCTTTAGTTTTACGGCTGGCCGCCAGAGTTCCCATAAAGCCAACATGGCGGCCGCGGCACAGCTGATGGTTATGAGAGGTGACCCTGCGCCTCAGCCGACTTTCCAACTTCAAAAATAAACCATAAAATGTAATGATATTAATTTCCGGACTGGAGAAACTTCATAGGAAATAAAATTTAATTTATTTTCATTTAAGCTTCCATTGTGCATTTCTTCAGCATTCAGAACATAAAGTATGTTTGTAGAGCGTAGTAGAGTTTTTGAGAAATCTAATATATAAAATCGTATGTACGTATTGTTACGATTTTTGGTTCGGATACTTTCAAATAAAACACTACTCTTCTTTTTACTTATTTATTTTACACGTTTATATTTATTTTTACAAAGACACTTTCATTTATTTCATTACACTTGGTTTTAGTTCACTGGTCGAATTTGTTTATTGTATTGGAGCTCACAGATAAGACTGTATATGTGAGACCTTGAAGACCAACTGCCTAGTGCAAGCAATTTGCACCCTTTTTATACTAAGAAGATGGAACTGTCGAGAACACATTGTTGCTAGACTGTTCTACACATACGTTAAGCACATACATAATTAAAGTAATCTAGTGACTTCTCTATTTACTCACAATCATCGATTCTACCCACCAATACAATAAAGAATTCCTATTAGCTATAACTAATACCTATCCTTATTTCAATATTTATATTGCATATTTACATAACACTTCCCCCCACCTAGACTGTTTCGTCCCGGAACAGTCTTGACTCTGTAAAGGTAGGGGCAGGCTGATCCACGTTGACAACCTGTGGTCAGGAAGAAGTGGCAGTCCACGGATTTCTCCCCCCTGGCTCTCGGCTGCGCTTGCTCGCAGCAGACCACGACACTGATGCTGATTCCCGAGAACACTGCCTCAATCACACTTCGGATTATCCTCCAGTCTCGATTAGCGCGGCCGCCACCCATCTTCGGTATGGCCAGACGCGCCTGCTGATCCTCCAGCATGTAGTCGCGCAGCTCAACAAGACCGTCCCACAAAGCCTTGTAGTCATCTTCCAGGTTGCTGGAATCCGGGACAACCAGGCAGTATGCTTGTTGACGCCCCTTCGGTAGTCTCAGAGCTCTTCCTTGCTGGCTGCTCGAGGGTTGCGGTTCTCCGAACTTGTATCGGAAGACCCGTGCAATTCCTCTAGACATAATATCCAGATCTTCCGGTACACTGCATGCCAGCGTGTGGTCCCGAGTGACCTCAAATAAGTCCTTCTGGACTTCTGTGGTCACTCCATGGCGAAACTTCTGTCCCGCCTTCGCGTTCTCCCAAAACGTCTCAAAGGCTGGTGATCTTTCGGATGCGACGCACTGTCGTACTTTTTGGGCTGGTTGGTCATCATTATCGCCTAGGTATGGTGAGAGGCGATTGTAGTGCACGATCCTTGGTTTTCCGTTTGGTCTCTTCTTTATGCGGTAGACCACATCGTTGCTTCGCTCCAAGCTCTCGTAAGGCCCGTCCCAGGAACGCTGAAGTTTAGGACAGTATCCTTGGCGCCTCTTGGGATCAAAAAGCCAGACCCAGTCACTAGCTTTGTACCCCATGCTGTCAGCTCTGGTGTCATAGCGCTCCTTCATTTGATCGCTGGCTTCCCCGATGTTCATGCGAACCTGATCATGGATGTCATCCAGCCTCCTGCGAAGGTCTGTCACATAGTCTTCTCCGGCTAGGTCTTCGCCCGGTTTGCAGCCAAATTTGAGATCGCAGGGAAGTCGCATTTCTCGCCCAAACAGTATGCTGCTGGGAATCTTCTTCGTCGTTTCCTGAACAGCCAACCGGTAAGCCAATAAAAACAAGGGCAGATGTCGGTCCCAGTCCCGCTGATGGCTAGACACTACTTTGGCTAAGTATCTCCCCACGGTACGGTTCATCCTTTCCACCATTCCTTCAAATTCCTGCAATTCCTGCAATTCTTTCAAAGGGGCTTCCAACATTGTACTGACGCATCGGTGCTCGCCTTTTTCTTTGCGGTCCATTGGCCGATGCACAGGTTACACATTTTCGACACCAATCTTTGACGTCTTCGCTGCAGTTGATCCAGTAAAATCACTCTTTCACTTTTTCCAGCGTTTTTTTAACGCCTAGATGTCCTCCAGAAGTTCCTCCATGAAGCAGTCCAAGGATTTCCGGGACTCGGCTCCTCGGAACGATGGTTTGCTTTCTTCTAAGTGTGCTATCTTCCTTCTCGATCTTTCGTTTCAGAAGCCCTCCTTCCATCACTGTGGATCCCCATTGAGCCCAATAAGCCTTGACAGTCGATGATAAGGGGGCGAGTTTTTCCCAGGTTGGCCTTTCTCCTTCTCGCACCCATTCCATCACATACTTCAAGTCCGGATCATTCAGTTGGTCTTGCGCCAATTTCTAATTTTGCCAGTCCTCGTCTTTAATGGTTGTCCTTTGGACAATTGCTACTTTGTCCTCCATCCTGCTGCAATGTTTGCAGTCACTGGCACATGGTCGTCTTGATAATGCGTCCGCATTTCGATGAAGCGTGCCGGGTCTATGTTCGGAGTCATAATCATACTCCTGGAGCCTTTCAATCCATCTAGCCACTTGCCCTTCTGGATTTTTATGTTTCAGAAGCCAAACCAGTGCAGCATGATCAGTCCGTAGTGTGTTCTCCCGTACAAGTATTTGCGGAAGTGTTCCACTGATTTTATCACGGTAAGAAGCTCTCGTCTGGTCACGCAATACTTTCGTTCTGGCTTGGAAAGCACTTTACTGAAGTAGCCCAGAACAGTCTCATGCCCATCTTGTATTTGGGAAAGGACACCTCCTATCCCCACATTACTAGCGTCGGTATCCAGGATAAACTTTCCATCTTTTCGTGGGTAGCTCAAGATTGGGGCACTTGTTAATCTTCCCTTAAGCTCTTCAAATGCTTGTGCGCAGGAATCACTCCAGTGGAAGCGAGTGTTTTCTTCCGTAAGCTTGGTGAGCGGTTTTGCAATGTCCGCAAATCTCGGCACAAATCTCCTGTAATAAGTGCACAGCCCCAGGAAACTCCTAGTTTTATGTTTGTCCCTTAACACGGGCCAATCTCTTACTGCCTTGATTTTGGCAGGGTCAACCTCAACTCCACGTTGAGAAACTATGTGTCCTAGGCATCGATCTAAAGTAAATATCTAGATGGAGCATTAGCGTCTATTCCCAATCCACATCATGTGTGCTCTAAACATCGATATAAATAAAATACATAGATGGAGCGCGTGAGTGTTTTTCTATACCAACGGTTGTGCCACAAAATTGTAGGCACATAATGAAAGAAAGAGAAATAAACAATAGAATTTTTGTTATGTTTCTATCTCTTTCGTGATCTCCATGACAACGTCAGGGACCATACTCAGGCCACCACATAAAAAAAATATATATATATATTGAAATTATAAACAATTTAATCACAGTGACTTGCATTTTTCACAGTTCGGTTAAGACTTGAAAATGGAATAAATATGTGCCATATTATATTTACATAATTCTTACATAATCTCTTAGTCCGGTCGATAGCTCAGTTTGTTGGTAAAGTGCTGGCATTCTACCCCGTGAGCTCGGGGTAGAATCCCACCGAGGAGGGTGTCAGAAATGATTTCCTATTTCGGTATTTATTTCAAACCCCATAATAAAAATACCGGCAAGGTTTACTCAGCCTTCACAAGAAATGGGTACCAGCCCCCTCGAGAGCTGGAAAACCCCCACTTCAACTGAAGTGGTTGACGTAAGGCCGGCCCCTTACCTGTAAAAATAAATAGGTTCAACTCGCCACATGCGACCCCTTCGGGGATAACGCGGCAAGAAGTTACACTATATGTGTAGCTTAGTTGCGTTTTGCGTTGCTTACCCGGTCGATAGCTCAGTTGGTAGAGTGCTTGCATTCCATGCCGTGAGTTTGGGTTCGAATCCCACCGAGGGTGTCAGAAATGATTTCCCGTTTCATTGTTTATTTCAAACCCCGAAATAAAATACCGGCAAGGTTTACTCAACCTTCACAAGAAATGAGTACCAGCCCTCTCGGGAGTTGGGAAACCCCCACTTCAACTGAAGTGGTTGGCGTAAGGCCGGCCCCCTTACCTGTAAAAATAAAAAGGTTCAACTCGCCACATGCGACTCCTTCGGGGATAACGCGGCAAGAAGTTACACTATATGTGTAGCTTAGTTGCGTTGTGTTTTTTTAGCGTCTCACAGTACATCAATAATCGTCGTAAGTGACGAGAAAATATTATTATTAAAGGTATATTAATTTTAATACATGCCCCTAAGCAGACACCTGTAAGTTGACGCTTACACATGCTGCATGCTCACTAACACTAAAAATAATCTAAAATTAACATAAGCACCACAACTTTTTCCCGAGAAATTTCAGAAATGTTTTGGATTTGTTAATAACACTGATTTCATTCATTACTTTTTCACAGAAACAAATATTTACCTACTATTGTTAATGTTCACTGAGACTATATATTGTGTATCACATTAAGCGTCATTTTTTTGTCACTGAAAATATCTAAGTTCTTAGTGCGTCTCTGGTGTCAAAAAGAACGCCCTCGGTGAAGAATGCCTTACAGATGACAGCTGAGGGCTGACGTCTCACAACATACGTTTCCCAAAATGTAAGGAAAAATAACTTAATACAATTTTATTTGTTTCAGTGCTTAATATTTAAGGCTGTGTAAGAACTAAAAAAACTTAAACAAAAAAAGAAGTATTAGTACCTATGTCTTACTTTTATGTAATAGAGTATTTTTTGAAAATATATGAATATCAGCAGATTTTTTTCTCCGTTATTTTAAAGGAGCATCTCTGAAAGTTGTCTTAAATGCTTCTTTACATTTTAATATCTAAAAATCTGTTTTTTTTTATATTTATATCTAAATAAACTTTAAAAATTACGATTAATGCGTCTAATATAAGAAAAAAAATCTATCGTCAAATAATGGGTATAAGTCTGAAGAACTGAGTTTTTTATTTATATTTTGTGGTTTTTTTCTGTATTCTTTTGTTTGTAATAAATAATTTGTCACGCGCTTATCATGAGTTTTATTTTATTAAATTAACATATTTCTATTATATGGGAAAATTTGATGGAACTGTCAGGCTATCTTCGCATGATATTCGTCTTCAATTTACATGTAGGTACCTCGATGTTTCCTTGCCGACGCTTGGTAAACAACTGATTGTAAATGGGGTATACACTATCATTTAGGGCAGGCCTGGCCAACCCGCGGCCCGCGGGCCGCATGCGGCCCGCGGCGCCTTTACGTGCGGCCCGCGGTCATGTGTGATGAAAAATAAAAATGAAAATAGGACGTCTATAACAGACGTAAATCTGGAAAACCAGTTAAGGTGTTTAACTTCAAATATTGAAATACCTAGATTTAGAAAAATTAAGTAAGCGAAAAGAACCTCAAATCTTGCACTGAAAGGAGAAGTCCCTGATAATTGGTTTTATTTGTAATATTGTTTTGAAATGAAAAATAAAGAATTTTTTCCTCTATGAAGTTAAGGGTTAATTAATAATTTTCATTGTTAAAATATTTTTCTATTGTTGAATTTTTTTTTATGTTGTTTACTACATAAATACATTTTTTGTTGTTGGTTCAATGCGTGTTTTCTTTTCACATCTGGTTGTGGTTTCGTTTTTTTATATAATTTTTTTTGGAAAATGTTTGTATGTGTGGCCCTTGGGAAATTTTAGGCCATCAATGCGGCCCGGGGTGCAATTTGGGTTGGCCAGGCCTGATTTAGGGCATGATGTAAGTAGTATGTCCACAATAAAATTTCCAGCGGGCTTCGACTTATCCTTTTTGTACAAAAATGTATTGAAATATTTTTTATGTACAATTTCATATAAGTCGCTATCGGCGTCTTTGGCTTCAAAAGCTGCTCTCTCTAGGTAATACTTACATACTTATTTCCAAAAAGTCTATGAGGGCGTGGTCATGAATGTTGTAGAAACTTGAGCCCTCGAACAAATTTATGTCAAAAAAATATTTGAGTATATTTTTCTACAAAATTTACTAAATACAAAAGTCTCGGGGGGGCCTTGAACGCAAGGGCGTTTGGTCACACAGCTTGAATCGCCTTTAATCCGGCTCTGCCTATATAAAGCCTTCTTTACATTTTTTTCATACAACACAGACACACCTCAAAACTATGAGAACTTGGCTTTTAGTGACTTTCCTTTCTTTTGCCAAACTGCCCGTGTATGGAATGATAGTGTCTATGTTCCCTTCTCAATTTAATTCGGTTTTATTCAAAACCAACATCAATCACCACTTCCATGCAGCCCCCACGACAGAAGCAACAATTCAAACAACACCTTTGCGGCACCCTTCCAGGGTGACTTTTAAGAAGTCGGAAGCCTCATTCCTTAACAAAACCTTCATAATATAAAAAAAAGGTCGACACATCACAAAATGCAATAAAGCAGGGGTGGCCAACCGGTCGATCGCGACGATTAGTCTAGACTCTAGTCGATCGTGGCAAGGCAAAAAAAATATGTCGGGGTTCTAACAGACACGAAGGAGAGTCAGCCGCACGAACATTAAAAATTCCCAGATTACCAAATTTGGCATTGCACACTGACGTAAGGTGGTTGAGTCGAAGCAAGCTTTGCAAAGTTTTCGAGATCTATTGGACGAAATAATAAAAATTTTTGAAGAGAGGGGAGATGATTATCAGCAATTATTGCGTGGTTTAGACTGGCTGGTGTTGAACAACTGCATTCGTGTTTTGGTTCAACATTAGTCGGGCTGCAAAAAAATTTTTTTTTTCGTAATGCTATACCAAACAAAACTTGTCTCTATGATGTGCTATTATAATGCAATATAGCAAAAAAATATATATTTAACCCCCAGCTAGCAACACACTTAAAATTTAGAAATTTCACTAAAATCACAGGATTTTACACAAAAATTTAAAGTACCCAAACAGATTGAACTGTTATAGTGAATATAATTTATATTAGAGTTATAAAAACACAATAAGTTATTGATTTTTTTTATTTTATTTTAGGTAGCGCAAATGCCTTCAATATAGTTAATTGATCACTTTTCGAGTGTTAACCGGCTGTAGTGCAGTGTAGCATCTATTTTTTTTAAACCTACTACCCATGAGTTTTTTTAGAAATATAATGTTGATGGAACAATTACCTGTAGGAAAAATAAATAAATAGCAATTTACATTTTTCCAAATGAGTTTGTTTATTACAAAATTTATCGTGAAATACAAATTGTCAATTCCCAGACTTCAACATTTTATTGTGCTTCTCACAGAATAGTTTTTTTAAATATTTGTAAGTTTGAAATCTTGTTTGCTGGAAAAACTTGGCATTGAAGCTCTTGATAGCAGCGTTGTTCGTATGAAACCATCTCTGTTCTTGCCACCAACGAGTTTTGAGGAGGCTTCAGTTACCAATATTTCACACAGCGCTCCACCGCTTGCGTGTAACACGGAAATTTATGGAAGTTCCATTCTTCTGCTGTGTTGGCAGTTGAAATCTTGGCCCACATTTCTTCGTCAGATACTCTTCGCAACAATGGTGGTGGACAAATAGCAGTAGTAGTCCAATCAATAATTTCGTGATATTATTTTGCCTGGAAGTTGAGTTTTGTGGTCTTTTAGTCCTATTGGCTCACAACTCAAAAATTGTGAAAAACTTCCTGTCGTAAAATTTCAAATCACTGATTGTGAGATTCCAGATATTGAAAGAAAAATCTTAAGTAAAGACCAACAATGTCTCCTGGACATAAGTTTGGCTATCAAGTCAGGCACCTGCACGGTAAGCTTGGCCCCCTTACCTGTAAAAATAAATAGGCTCAACTCGCCACATGCGACCCCTTCGGGGATAACGCGGCAAGAAGTTACACTATATGTGTAGCTAAGTTGCGTTTTTTGTTTTTTTTTACTAGACACCAGGCACCCACGACAAATCAGGTGATGAGAGATATGTATATGTGATTGAATAAAAGCATGTCGTTAAGGTACCTTGGGATGCAGGACAGTCTTCATCCTGACATGATAATATAATCTCCTCCGCTTCATTGATGATGGCAGCCACTCTGTATGCTTTCTTGTGGATTTTGTGTTTGGGTGTTATCCGACATTTTGTGACGCACAATTCACCTTCCCTTTTAGCTTCCACATATCCAACAGCACTCGCTGTAGTCTCCTCTCGTAGATCTGAAAAATATGAAAAAATAGTTGAAGTTTGAAAAGAAGTGAGTTCTGCAGTGAAAAAATGGCACTCATATAACAGATAAAAGTTTGAGTGAAAATATGCACTGCTTCGAAGGCAAGAGTTAAAAGATTTGAATTTATTTCAATCCTAACAAAAAAACCTATTATCCTAATGTGAGGTTAGGTTTTAGCTTGCCCTTTTTTATCACAATGAGGACCGCACGTGAATTGGCATAGAAAAAAATGTGCCTTATCACGGCCGGGTTGCTAAAGAAAAGGAAAATAAATACTTTGTTATTGGTTGCTAATGACTGGTGTCCCATACAAGTGTGACGTTTACCCGCCTATAAAAAAGTTCTAAATTCCGATTGGCTACGATTCTATTCGTATAAAAGTTTTTACAACTCCTAAGCTATATGATTAAAGTGTAAAATAAAACTATTTAAAGCCACACAACAATCAATCCTTGAAACTAAGGGTCATAGAAATTGACAAACTTACCGGTTCACTTTGACACCGCGAAGTTCCGCGTAGCAGAAATCAGGATTATCCGTGAAAAACACACTTAACATCTCTTCATTTATAGTAGGAACATTGTCTGATTGTCCTTTTGCAAATCCTGAGTCCATCATTTTTACATTTACATGCAAAATAAACATGGTAACTTTAAAATACCAAACGCTCCCACAGCACGCATACAGTATTTCAAACTTTGTACCGCTTTGTACTTCGCCTCACCAATTAGCAAGAAGTGAAACGTCTCTTTGCATTAAATTTTCAAGTTCTTCTTTCGTTTGCGAATGATAAAAAATGATGGTATCGTATGCATATAGTTGTAGGGTACCTCGTATGTCCCATATCAACACAATAACATAACCTCAAAATGTGCACAGCATAGAGCAAAGTTTTTTTTTTCATAGTGATGTTACCAAAACTTGTAAAATCGTTATTGCAGACTTGTAAAACGATAAACTTGTAAAAAACAGAAATACCCATGAAAATGGAATGTTAGAAATACACTAGTAATTGTAACTTGTTAGTTACAAGGCTTGTTACTTGTAAATTGTAACTTGTCAACTTGTACGTTGAAAATACAGGCCCCAGGGGCCAGTGTTGCCACCTTAGTTTTAGTAATGGGGGCAATTGAAGAAGCTAAAAAGGGCTAGATCGGGCTAAAAGGAGCACAAAAAGAGTTGGTGTAAAAAAAAGCTAAAAAAACACCTGTTTAGTATGAATCACAATATTTTTTTTCAAAATTAGGTTCAAACATTAAAAATATTAGTTATTTTACAAACTAAAATTAACAAATTTTCCGTTTAGAACTGGTCTCTGGAATTAATGTGGTATTGGCAATCCTAAGAACCATTGATTGCAAAATGCTTGAAAATCAAACACTGAATAACACCAAATAGTCCACTGATGACTGTTCTGCTACAATTATAAGAAACAAATAGGTAAATTATTCAATTTAATCAAAATGATTCAACATCACAATTTCTGCTTTCAGGTCCCTGTGCTCCTGTCAGATGCCAGGCAACTTTCATCATTGCATTGCATTTAATGATTTAACTATATAATGAAATATTTTATATTTTGTATTGTTTGTGTATTAACACTGTGAAAATTCATATTGTTTAATTTTATAATTTTTTGATTAATTAAAAACACTGTTTATTTTCACGGATAAATTTATTCAATAAGATTAAAATCTTTAAACAAATTACTAACGTTTTCGACCTGATGATGACCTTCTAGGTCGAAAACGTTAGTAATTTGTTTAAAGATTTTAATCTTATTGAATAAATTTATCCGTGAAAATAAACAGTGTTTTTAATTAATCAAAAAATTATAAAATTGAAATATTTTAAGTTATAAGTACTTACTTCTTTATTAATTTTTGATTTATGAATGTAATGTATAGTCTTTAATATTAAAATATATTATTCTTATGTAACAATGTCAGTAATTAAAAATACAAAAAGTTGATTTCATCATGTTTTTTGTTATTTACTTATTTTATAATTTATTATGACTTAAATAGTAATAGTATAAGCAACTAATTTAAGGAATGAAATATTTTTTAGTTATATTTATTTACTTTTGATGTATGAATGTAATGTATTGTAATAAATATTACTTAAATATATTAGTTTTAGATGAAAATGCCAGTAATTTCAAATACAAAAAAAAAAAGGTTATTTAATCATGTAATTTTAATTATTTATCCTATAATTTCTGATGACTTAAATTGCACCAAGCAACACATATGGTGCTGAAAGAGTATGTAGAAGTTCAAGTCAAAAATAAGAAATGAGATGATTTAGACTTGTAGAAATATTGGATGATGGAAGACTGAAAAAGTGTACGTACAGAGGAAATGTGAAAGGAAATCGAGTAAAGGATGACAGGAGATAAGAGAAGTTGTGAAAACAAATGGGATATAAAGAGTGAATATAAAAAATGAAATAGATATGAATGATTTCAAAGTGGTACGCAAGGTTAAGAAGACATGGAGGCAACTTTTCAGTGGAACTGGCAATCCCTAGCAGGACAGCGACAGTCACAGGCAGCCTAGACTTGCATGTGCTTGCTTTCTATGAAATGTGAAACTAAATTGTTGCAACTTAGGATATATTACTTGGTGAAAGAACTGATCAAAAAGGCTTACTTGATAGAACACTTGCGTTCAATGATAAAGAGCTAAGGTTCAACCTCCACAAATTGTCCCTTTTGATGCTTTTTATACCTAAAAAACCAAGGTAACAGCAAAGTTTACCCAGCCTTTCAAATAAATGTCCCCTCAGGAGCTGGGAAACCCTCACTTCAACCAAAGTTGATGACGTAAGGCCGGCTCCTTTACCTGTTAAAATAAATTGGTTCCACTCCGGACCCATTCCGGTTTTAGATTCCGGTTTGAGATTTTAAAAGAAATTTTGGCATATGTAGGTAGGTACATTTAGTATTTAAATATACATACATTTCAAACTCCCCAACAGCAAACAAATAAACTAATAGTTACAGAGGAAATGTGAAAGGAAAAAGAGGAAAAGGAAGACCAAGAAAAGTATGGCTGGATCAGATTAGTGAAATTGTCAAAGAATGGAATATACAATAAAATAAGGAAATGTATGTAAAAGGTGATGGATATGGATGAACTGAAAGAGGTATGTTCTGGCTAACCTTTAAGTTTTTTTAAGTTGAGTTTAAGTTTTCACATTCACAGAGCTTTTTTGCAAGCGCAACATTTCAGGCTGATCACACAGTCCTTCAGGGCAATCTCTCCGCGTGTACTAACCACGCACACTGAGTCCGTAAAAGAGGGATTCGACCAATTAACATACATATGTTTATTTTTTAGTTACACATAAAAGCATCGTTTTTGCGTGTGTCACACTTTAATGGCCCTATTTATCATGGATGAGGCATATTTGAAAGATGCGCTTGAAGTGCTCCTGTAAAAATGTCAGTAAATTCTGAATTCCTCACTACGTGTGACAATTTGTTCTACTCTATCGATCCCGCATTTCGAAAATGAATGCGTATTTGACGACGACGATGCATCTACCTTTTTTTTTTTTTTTTTTTCTCATTGAGGGGAAAATCTTCAAAAGATTCCTGCCATTGTTTCCGCCGGCAGGATATGTGAGATTTTTACTCACTAAAAACCCCCCTCTGCATCTTGCCACACCCTGGAACTGCCGTCAAGTATGACATCGGGGTGTGGTGTGTCTTTACATGCACAGCATGTCTTCACATTTCAGTTGCGTCAATTGGCAAATCTACACTATCTACATTGTGTTAAGACTACTATCTACATTAACACTACTATCAACAGAGACTACATTTTGGCGGGTCGTGTTCATCCTTCGCCTTACGTGCTCGGCATCCTCCTTCTTTCTGATCACGCGAGAGGCAAAGGTATCCCAGGCCCGCCAGTTCTCTTCTGATTGGAGCATTGACGGTACTACCATGTCCAGGTCTAGTCGATCGACCACAATGGTTGCCATTAATGACCCCCTGTAGTCCGCCCAGGCAGGACACGACAGTAGCGTGTGCTCCGCCTCATCATTTTCTGAGTCGCAGTGCCAGCATGCTGCAGTTGCTTCTTTTCCTATACGGTGTAGGAAAAAACCGAAACAACCGTGTCCACTCAGCATCTGCGTGAGCCGGTAGTTCAGGCAGCCATGCTTCCTCGAGTACCAAGGCTCGAGTTGGCTGACAAGCCTGTTCGTCCAGCGTCCTTTAGATGCCGAGTTCCAGCAATCCTGCCACTTTGACAGCGTCAGTTTCCTATGGTGCGGTCCCTTACCTGATTCATAGACTGCTTTGCGCTCAAACGCCAGCAGATCTATGGGTGGAGAAGAAGCCAGCACCAATGCCGCTTCTTCGGACATGGTGCGGTAGCCAGAGATCACTCTCAGCGCGCTTCTTCTCTGGACGGCAGCCATCTTCTTCCTGTACAGCTCTGTCTCAAGCGCCTGCGCCCAGATGGGTGCCCCATACAGAAGTGTGGAGTGGACCACCTCATGCAATAGTTTCCTCCTGCATGATTTTGGTCCACCCATGTTCGGCATGAGCCTCCCCAACTGTATCGCTGCTCCGCTTGCCTTTGCAGCCGCCAGCTCGATGTGTTCTCCGAAACGAAGACCACGATCGAGTTGGATTCCAAGGTAGCGTAGCGATTTAGCCAACGGCACTCAAGACTTCGGCCATCGAAGTAACTTTCAAGCATGGCCATCAAATAGTCTGGCACGCGGAAGCTCTCCCTCAGCGCTCTGAGGATTAATTCCCATCGCGCAGAGTTAAAAGCATTCCGGATGTCCAGCGCTATCATGACAACCCGTCGGTGGCTCTTCACCGTGCCCTGCCATGCTTGTCGGATGACGTTGACAACGTGTCCGACTGCGTCAATTGTGGATCTGCCCCGCCTGAAGCCGTACTGCTTGTCGGAGAGACCCCGCTCCGGATCCTTCAGAATTGGTTGAAGTCTCCCAAGCAGGAGTCGCTCAAGGAGCGGAACCCAACCCAGGTGCGGCAGGCCGCGGCCCCCTTGCAAGCGTGAAGGTCACGTACTGGTAATCGCTCTGCGTGTGCTCATCGAGCACACGCCAGTCTTTTACCCTTCCGATCATTCCTTCATCAACAAAGGTTACGTCGATTACAGAACCCGTGGCGCCCCTGCAGAAAGTGAACTTCCCGCCTACATTTGCAGGAAGCAAATGCAGGCCCGAAGCCATCTCGCACAGAAGGTCATCGACGAGCCCCAGTCAGTTGCCCAAGCGTTGAAGTCACCAGCCAGCACAATGGGTAGTGTCGTGCTCCTCACGTCTTCCTCCAGACCCCGAAGTTCCTCCTCGAACTGCTGCAGCGGAACGTTCGGGGAATAGTAGCAGCTATATATTCTACAGCCTCTTACCTCAATCCATGTCCAACCACTGCCGCCGTTCAAGGGTCTCCCAGTGATGGCCGCGTGCTGTGATGGGAAGAAGATCGCCGTCCTTCTAGTCTCGTCCGAGTACCAACAACTTGTAGAGTTGCGATACTGTTCAGAGACCAGGACAACGTCAATCCCCTTCTCTCGTGCCACCTGAAACATTAGATCCTGGGCAGCTTGGCAATGGCCCAGGTTTATTTGCAGGAATTTAAGCATTTTGCGACTTTTAGGGCACACCTGAAAGCCCCGCACTTAGCGCTTCTGCACCAGTGCGCCGCCTCAAGGCCCGCCCTCGAACACTGGGCGCATCGCAGCGGAGCTTTGCAGTCCGCGGCCAAGTGCCCACACTCTCCGCACCTACGACAGATAGGGTACTTACCTACCTTACCTGTTTTCTTCCATTTATCTCCCACATTGCATCGAGCTGCAATGTGGGAGAATCCTAGGCAGAGGAAGCACTGCCTAATCTCAATCCTTGGCTGCAAACGGCAACGGAGAAGACCGACCTGGAGTCGACCTGCTCCAGCGCCTCCGTGCTGGCCCTTGACCACGGAATCCTCGCCGTGCAGGTAAAGGTTCCCCGCGGTCCAGGCCTCATAGGACCAACCTCCACATCGGTGTCACCAACCATCCTGGCCAGTGATGCCTTGACATCAACGACCTCCACACCCTCGCAGAGGTCCCTTACAAAGACTGTGCGCTTAGGCGCCATTCTTTGCACCCTGAAATTGCTGCCGGCTGCGCCGACCAAAAGGCTCTCCAAGGCAGGTCCCCTGTGATCACCCCTGGCCAGCGTTATCTTTAGAGTGCCATTGGCGCCCTTGCGGATGCCATAAACCACCGGCAGCTCGTCCGTGAGCCCATTATCCCCCGTTATCCTACGCAGGACTCCGGCGTATGACAAAGGGGGGCAATCTTGTTTGAGAGGGGCTAGGACAACCGTCTCCGAGGGTTTTTTTTGAGTCCCCCGAGGACGGCCGCCGCCCCTATCGGGTTTTCTGCCTTCCGTCGGTTTTAGGTGGCTATCTTTTCCACGTTTCACCGTGATCCACCCGTTCTGTGGATTACATGGGGTAGTGACAGGTGGGTCAGACTGCCTTTCCTTCTTCTTCTTCTTCACCCGTCTCTGTATCTACCTGACAGCACTAATCCCCACTGACCTGAGTGTCCACCCCCTCACATTCATCTCAACGGTGTAAAACATCTCTGCCAGATATGACAGAGCCATACCATTCAAGGATTTAAATCCATCAAACACACACACGGTGGACAATTCTCTCAGAAAATGAAGCAAACGTACTTCTTTCAATCGCGGATACATGCATCTCAGTTTGGGGACAAGGATTTTATAAACTTTTTAGTATGGAAAAAGTATGGAACTGGCATGAAACTTCAATAAGTATATAATATTTCACGGGAGTTACAATGACAAGGATTTGCATATCCGTATCATTAGGGCCGTGTTCGGGGAGCGCACTTCAAGCACTCACACACCGTTCGGGGAGCTCATCGTAAGCAAATATTATGAGTTATGACGTCACGCACGACACCTCGGCCGTTCGCTATTTTCGCTTTTTTGCGAAGGTGGGTCGGCGTAAGCGTTCCTAACTTCACGGCAATGGTGTATTTGACAGCTGCTGTCAGGTGAAGACGAAGCTTGTTGTTTGGAGTGATCTCAGGAATTGATAAATTTAAAATGATGGACGAAAATACTGTCTTGTTAACTCTGCAAGATGACTGTGGCAACTCTGGATCCATATATTTATCGGAGCAAGATGCATGTAAATGTGAATATGGTGACAATTGAAGTTTTTAATTAATATGACATTGGGTTAACACTACAAATATTTGTAAGCCAAGCATCTTTTTGACTGCTTTTATGCAGTGTTATCTAGTTTGGGTTAAATTGCCTCCACCCTGACGCCTCAAATTCCCCTAGCTTTTTGGTTAGGTTTTGCCTGGTTTTAATATGAAATATGTCATTTTTACTCAAGTTCTTTTGACGCTTTAAATACAATTCATTGAATATTTTTGATAACTACCCCTAGCATAGGCTATGCATGAACGTTGTATCCAAGTCCTATCTAAATTTAAATTCATAAGGTACTTACATGCTAGTCATCTTGCTTTGAATTTTGTTATTTTATTGTGGGAATAATTTTATCGTTTTTATTTACAGATATTGAATTCAGGCGAAAAATTATGGATGAGGCAATGTCAGCCACTGTCGGTGACACATTTCCAGCTAACTTTCCGTGCCATCTGCATCAATGAACAATTGTCCCTATACAATATACAAGTCCCTGAACAATTGGTTGAACAATTGTCCCTAAATGCTGACTCAATGTTTATCTGTGGAGATTTTAATTTGCCGAAAACATTGTGGCTCAATGACAACCATGGCGTTAAAATATATAAAAATATTTCTCCCCAGGCTTCCATTATAGCCAATTTTTATGCATTTATGAACATGCATCAAGTTAACTCAATACCCAATGAACATGGCTATAGCTTGGATTTAATTTTTACCGATATCTCTAGTGTTAAGGTAAATAGATCTTCGAACAATTTGCTACCCCTTGATAAGTTTCATCCTCCTCTTTCTTTTGACATCTCAAGTTTTCTCAGTAGTGAACTATTAAAGCATAAGGTATCCTATCACTATAAATTTAAAAATGACAATTATGCCGACATGAATTATTTTCTTGCTCAAATTAACTGGTCTTCCTTTTATTCACTTAACAATATAAATGAAGCTGTACTTCTTTTCAATGATTACCTGTCACATTCTATTCTCCAATTTGTTCCTAGAGGTATCTATTCTCAGCCTAAATTTCCTAATTGGTTCAGTTTGAAGCTGAAACATTTAATATTGGAAAAGAAAAAAATGCATAAGATGTATAAGGATACAGGAAAATTACTTTACTATCAGAAGTTTACTCATCTAAGACAATTATCTAAAATGGAATCAAGGAGTAGCTATAAATCTTTTATTGAAGATACCGAGACTAACTTAAATTTATACCCAAAAAATTTTTGGCATTTTGTTGCACAAAAACGTGCAGATAACGGTCTTCCCTCTAATATGACCTATAATGATACTCAAGCCACAAATGCTACTGCCATTGCAGAATTGTTTGCTAAACACTTTTCTACAGTATATTCAGACACTGCATCTAATGTCCCGCTATTCAACTACACACATACTGTTGACTTAAATGAATGCAATATATCACTAGTGGATGTTTTCAATGCATTGGGGGCTCTGTCTGATAATAGTGGCACTGGTCCCGATGGTTTTCCACAACTTTTGCTCAAGAAGTGCAAGTTTACCTTGTCAAAGCCATTGTGTCATTTATTTAACCTTTCTCTGTCTTCAGGTGTTTTTCCTGACTCTTGGAAAATATCTTACCTAAGACCTATTTTTAAATCTGGAATCAAGTCTGATATAAAGAACTACCGACCTATATCAAATTTATCCCATATACCAAAAATCTTTGAGTCTATCATAACTACAAAAATCTCCCCTCTCTTCAAAAATTTATTGATTGATGAACAACATGGCTTCCGATCTTCTAGATCTACTATTACTAATTTGCTTTCCTACACTGACACTATTGTCAGGGCCCTTGAGAATAATACTCAGGTTGATGTTCTATACACTGACTTCTCTAAGGCCTTCGATAAGGTTAACCATCAACTCCTTGTAGCTAAACTAAGAGCTATTGGTATAAGAGATCCCTTTCTAACCTTTCTCAAGTCTTACTTAACTGGAAGAAAACAAAGAGTGAGAATAAATGATTCTATTTCTGATAAAATTGACGTTACGTCTGGTGTACCTCAAGGAGCACATCTTGCTCCTCTTCTTTTCAATATATTTATTAATGACCTGAATGTTTTTTCTGACACTCAATTTTGGCTTTTTGCGGATGACAACAAAATGCTGAAATCCATTAACTCTTACAATGATTGCTCTCTGTTTCAATCAGATATTGATTCATTCAATGATTGGTGCAAGGCCAACTGCATGGAGCTGAATATCGATAAATGTAAAATTATGTCCTTTTATAAAACAAAAAAACCTGTAAATTTTGTCTACAAACTAAATGGTGTTGACCTGGCAACGGTCACACTTATTAAGGACCTTGGCTTAACATTGGATATCAAACTTTCCTTTCGCGAACACATTGATAATATTGTTAATAAGTCACTTAAGATTCTAGGTTTCATCCTTAGAATCACTTCTGATTTCAATAATGTACAAACTTTAAAAATCCTTTACTGTTCATTGGTTCGCCCACACCTTGAGTATGCCAGTGTTATCTGGTCTCCATTCTATGCTACCCACATTGACCGTCTTGAATCAGTACAGCATCGCTTTCTAAGACGAGTTGCTTGGAAACTGGGTCTAAGTAGAGATGAGTATGACTATAAAGACATAGAGATCACCCTAGGCATTTCATCTTTAGTAACACGCCGACAACATGCTCAACTCATATGTATTTATAAAATCATTAATAGTATTTTCGACTCACCTTATCTTTTACAATGTATCAAATTAAATGTTCCAACGCGAAGATTTAGAATAAATGAATTGCTCTCTCTCAACTTTCACACTTCAAATTTAGGATACTATTCTCCTATTAACAGAATGTGTCGTCTTTTAAATTCTTCCTCTCATCTAGATTTATGCGGCATGAGCCTATCTGAATTCCGTAGAGCTTTGTTTTGCTGAGGAAAGTATAAGTATTTATATTTTGTCTATGCTATTATGAAATATTAATTCTTGTATTATATTATTTTCTTTGTCATTTTCTGTAATTACTTTTTCATATAACTATGTAATTGGACTATTATGTCCGTAAGTAAAATAAATAAAAAATAAAAAAATAAAAAAAAATGAAGAACGCTGTACCAACGTCTACATCAATGAAGAATACTGCACCAACCACTGCGGAAACAGCTGTATTAACGACGAACGCTGCAACTACTGCTGTGGAATCAGCTACAAGTTGCGTTGACACCGAACAGGGTCACAGCGGAGGATCCTTATATAGGTGGACACATCCTGCTATCCTCCTGCTTATCGAGATATACCGGAGCTAAGAGGGAGACCTTTCAAGTGGGAAAATTTCCAGCAAGAGAGTATGGCATAGCATTTCCCAATCCCTCATAGCCCATGGCCATAAAGTAACAGGCCTCCAGTGCCAATCAAAATATTCCAGCCTGAAGGACATTTAAGTCTGTCAGATCACAATAAAAAATCTGGCAACAGTGTGAAAGATTGGCCATACTTCCATAAAGAAAATGTTGAGCGGAGTGCGGGGGCAAAACAAAAGAAATGTGATATTACTCCTGCACTAAAACGTCATGATGAAAAAATGCAGCACGCATTCAAAAGCTTTGAGGTTGCTAAGTGTATGTTTCTGTTCGAGTATTTTTTTATAAGCTTCACAGGTCTATTAACTACGGTCCTAAGCAACCAATTAGAAATTATTAGTCGTTTGAAATTGGCTTTACTCGATTACTGTCAACTGGGCCATCAGTCGCCACACCTTCCCATGTTTTCCTCTTCATTGTTTTCTGTTTTTACCTTGATATTGGTTTTAAATAAATAATGTATTGATACACAAATTTGTTTTCATCTGCCAAACTTTAATTTATTTGATTATAATTACATTGTCATTTTTTACATATAAAAATTGTAGGGCTCTTGATGTGTGATGGATATGTCGGCACCAACTCAAGTTGAGTGCCGGAGCACCAGCTCTGATTGAAGGGAAATTAAACTCCGATGATTGTTGATTGATGAGTTCAGTTGTGACTATTTTTTTGAGCCATTCCTTCCTCTTCTATAGTACAAAATATGTCTGTACCTTTCATGATAACTTTCATATTTATATAATTAATCTAGAAAGTACTGAAGCCAAGATTTCTATCACAGGTAGTTTAAACTTCAAGGAACAAGAAAGCAAAAAAAAAATGAGGTGGGTTTTTCAGGAGTGTTAAAAATAAATATTTCTGTGGTGGTTTTTTTTAATAGTCTTGAAAGGTATTTTTATACCTGTGTGCTGAGGACAAAAACTTAAATTGTGTTTATTTAGGATTTTTATACAGATAAATTTATTTAAGCCTAAAGAAAAAAATGTGGTACCAAAAAAGTCATCTAAGATAGAGAGGGATAAATAGATTTTTAGGTAGGTATATCTATATTTTGAAAATCCATATTTGTAAAAATATAAAACCTTGCAACTCCTGCCGCCTTTCCCTGAAACACGGCGCAAAATTAGCAAAATTCTGACCAAAGTTTCAAAGATGTGTAACATTGGGGATTCACATTATATTCATTCTCACAAGCAGACGTTCGCGCTTGCACATGCCGCATTTGAACCTTCAACATAAAAACTCAAATCTCAAATGAACATACACCCAGCAACTCTTGCCGACCTTCCCTAAAACAGAGGTGACATTGGATTTCTACAGCATGGGCGGTCAGCCACATTTTTCACAAACATTTTCAAAATCGATAAAAAAAAACAACAAATCAAGCAAAAGTGAAAGTTTTTGCAGCATGGGGATCAGCCAAGAACAATTATAACATTATGAAAGTTCACCAAGTGCACCAAGGGCAAGGTGAGCAATGGCTTTTATGCTTTTATTACAATTCTGCGTTTATCAGGAGCTAGCTGTGCCATGTTTTGACCACGTTTTGACAGTTGCTTGTTTTGACAGCTGAAAGCGCGCTTGAAACCGTTCGGGGAGGTGTGCTGTGAGTGAGAGAATGAGCTCCCCGAACGATGATTTTACTGTTAAGCGCTCACAGTGCTCAAGCTAGCTCCCCGAACACGGCCTAGTTCATTTTTGAAGATAACTATGAAGATAACCTACAATTTCCAAACGTCAACATGACACTGCATGACACTTGAGAGTGCGCAAGCGCAATCCGCTAAGAATGTGTGGGTGCCTATACGCATTAGTTGCGAAAAGCCTAACTTCACGATCATTCCTTTTGCGTTTAGGAATGGGAACACGCCGCCGGGAATCGAAACACAACCTTCCCATTCAGAGTCCGAAGTGTTACCACTGGACTATGTACGTACCGAACTTAATAATTAACACTAACAGCGCCACATATAGTGGTCATATTTGATATATAGGTTAACATATTTTTCTGAAACCAAGTATGTGTTCCGCCGGGAATCGAACTCACGACTTTTAAATTATCTTTGAGCATGTAGCCTAAGCCACTAGACAACAGACTTGTTGAATCCAAATAAAGATCATCTCATTAAACATTTAGTTGGTAGTGGACATTTAGTTGGTAGAAATTCTTTTGATGGACATTTTATCGGTGGACATTTTGACGGTGGACATTTTGTCGGTGGACATTTTGTCGGTGGACATTTTGTCGGTGGACATTATGTCGGTGGACATTTTGTCGGTGGACATTTGGTCGGTGGACATTTTGTCGGTGGACATTATGTCGGTGGACATTTTGTCGGTGGACATTAGGTCGGTGGACATTTTGTCGGTGGACATTTTGTCGCGTGGACATTTTGTCGGGTGGACATTTTGTCGGTGGACATTATGTCGCGTGGACATTTTGTCGCGTGGACATTTTGTCTGTGGACATTGTGTCGGTGGACATTCTGTCGGTGGACATTCTGTCGGTGGACATTCTGTCGGTGGACATTCTGTCGGGTGGACATTTCGTCGGGGGGACATTCTGTCCGTGGACATTATGTCGGTTGACATTCTGTCAATGGACATTTTGTCGTGACACCAGTTTACTGTCGTCAGTAAACTTACTCCAATCAATTTACACGATATCAGTACCAGGTAAGTTGCTGACGGCAGTGGACTGACGGCAGTTATTTACTCAATGTAAATTTACCTTAGTCTTTGACACAATTATTTTGATTACTCGAAATATCGATATTTTTAATATCGAGGAAAATATCGATATTTTTCAAAAAAATATCGGTACTTATAACGATATATTTCAAACATCCCTACCTGTGGTGTAATGTCAATTCATCAAAATAATAACATACTTTTATCTATCTCGTAATTTAGCGGGACTTTTTTGTATTAAATAGGATTTTATATAAAAGCGTGTAATATGTCTTCTACTAGCTCTTGTATAGGATTCATCGGTGGTGGGAATATGGCCACGGCTATTGGTGAAGGAATTATTAAAAAAGGTGACAGGATTTACCATTGAACCATTGAACGATAACTCGTTATTTAAGATAATTATTACGTTTGTTCTTCTATTATTTGACACGTAAGAACTTACCGCGCGTAGAAAAAATCTGTGGCCTGAATATTTCCCTTTTTTTTTAGATAAAATTGGGAACGGTTGTCTTATTTCGTCAATATGCTTTAGAAAACATACTTTGTAGGTCTACTTGTGTGGTGGATTAAAAGCCCATTTGTACAAGTTTATATTTTTATTTAATGCTGTAATGTTTAATCAAAGTTAGTTCAATATGTTAAAATCTTGAAATCTTGCGGTCTTCAAGCTTCCACTGCGTCCCGGCGGGAGTCCTCCTCAAACCGCTGTGCTTGTGAGGCGAGCAGAATGCTTGATGATTGAAGTGGGGGAAGGAAAGGAAATATGGAAGTGGAAATCAGGAATAAACATGTAACATCTGAGTGAATTCTGATTGGCCCTGACAAGGACCTTTGTGTTGTGAGCAGGAGAAAAACCATTAACTCTCGAGGAAACGTAAGCGTGGTCCTAATAAGGACCTTTGTGTTGTGATGTAAGCAGTTTGCACTGTTGGAGAGGGTTGTCTCAAGTCCGCTCCAGGCGAGGTCTTGGAGTCTTCCAGGTGAAGATGAAGTGAGTAGTGAAGCTGTGGAGGTGTCCAGGCAGGAGCGCGAGGTGGTTGTACGGCTTGGAATTAGGCGGGAGCGCGAGGCGATGTTTGCTTCTCTGCGGGAGCGCGAGGTGATGTTGTCCGCTCGGTGGTCTAGGCGTCTCTGCAGTATTTGCGATTTGTGCCCAGTATTTATAGCTGTCACTTTTGCACACGGGACCACTTATAGGGGTGGGCACACACGATTTTTGGTGTATCTGTTTTGTATCTGGTTTTAAGTTAGGTATCTGGTTTTTATTCTTCTGTTTTTCATCTTCTGGTCCTCTGCACCACAATATAACTGATACCCCAACAGGTTAATTCACCTGCTCACTTACTATTTGTTTAAAACCAAACTTAAATGTGGCTTGTTTATCATCTGGCTTGCAGGAATCTACGATGCCTGTAAGGTGTGGGTGTCAGGTCCCCACATGGAGCACCTCACCCACTGGAAGGAGCTGGGAGCCAACGTGACGACCAAGAACAACTCCGTAGTGTACAACTGCGACGTAATCTTCATCTGCGTCAAGCCCCACCTGCTGCAGGTCGCTACCGAGGCCTGCGCTATCAAAGACAACATCTTGGATGACGTCAAGCAAAAATTGTTTGTTTCTGTGCTAGCAGGAGTCAGTATAGCCACACTAAAGAAGGTGAACAATCTCAAATCTGTATTAGGTATACAAGTCATCAATATTTTCACATCCCAAACTAAGAGAATTATGAGTGACAGAAATATATTTGGTTTCTTCAAATAGACTGTTCGCCATGAAGTTAGTCCCAGTTATGTCTTAAATATTTTAAAGATGGCAGCACTTCAATAGCAATTAAATATTTTAAAGATGATGAACGACTAACGAAGAAAGTGTACAAAGGAAATGTCAGAGGAAAGCGCGGAAGGGGAAGGCCAAGGAAAGAATGGTTAGACCAAATAGGGGAGATTGCGAAAGAATGGAACCTGCAGAGTGAAAATAAGAGAAGAGTATGTATGAAAAAGGTGATGAATATTGAGGAAATGAAAGTGGTTTGTAAGGACAGAAAAAAGTGGAGGCGCATCTGCGGAGGTACCGGCCACCCCTAGTGGAACGGCGGCAGGATACAGTAACAGTAACTTCACTCTTAACTGTTTCAACCCTATTGGGGCAATGCGTTCCAGAGCAGTTTTGAAAAAACCTTTTGGCCGTTCAACTGAACATTTTCTGATAGAATTTGAAGCATTCAGTTGTTTATGGACTTGGTTATTATCTGTGACTCATTGTACACACAAAGATTGGATCAATTGACCAGTGCCCCTTGTATGAAATATTGTGTTAACTCACCTCGATTGCGTCAATCGAAAAAATGAATGAAAACTCAATCACTCTCTAGCAGTGCCGTTGTATATTCCATACATTTTTTATTTGCATAATCGAGGTGAGATTAAAGCAATATGCTATACTCGAGGCACAGGAAACACTGCTGACTCACGACCTGCCAAAATTATTCAAAAGTTTTTTTTTTAATTTACTGGCGAATATTATGTGAAATCTGTGTAAAAAGTATTGTTTTATTGGCAGAACTTAGGCTGGTGCTGGGAGGCTCGTGTGATCCGTGTGATGCCCAACACGCCCATGCTGGTGGGGCGGGGCGCCAGCGTGTACAGCCCAGACAAGGCGGCCAGCAGGGAGGACTGCGAGCTGGTGGAGAGGATCCTGGGCAGCTGTGGTCTGTGTGAGAGAGTGCCCGAGGCCTTGATCAATGCTGCGGGAGGCATGGCTGGCAGCGGACCTGCTTTTGTAAGACAATTATCTATTTTACTTATTTTTGTAATCGTGGCAGACCATAAATAGCGTCGACGGGGGGGTAGGCATGCAATTTCCAAAAGTTAATTTTGTGTGGTTCAATGAAATGAGCACAAAACAAATAGTCGTTGGTGGTAGGCGCAAATCTTAAAATTTCATCTGCAATTTTTTTGTCGACGGAAGCGGTAGACATGCAATTTCAAATCAATATAAGATGATTGAACTTGTTGCGCAATATCTATTGATGTCGTCGCGGGCCGGATGAAAGGCTCACTAAAGGGCCGTATGTTGGACAGGCCTGCTCTAGATGATGGTTGAGGAAGAGTCACTGACCTTTCTTGACTTAATATGATCCTAGTGGTCTTCTTCTCAGTGCTTTAGCTGTCATTTTTCCAGCTTCCTGTTTATAACTCATATTCCCAAGATACTACAAATCTCACACTTTTTATTTTATCCGTTCGTTAAAAGCATTGACTTATGATATCTGTGGACTAGAAATTATTTTAATGAAAATTGATAATATATAACTGTATCAACCTACTTACGAAAATGGTCATTAGTAAGAAAGAGAACAAAGAACTTCACAGTTGCATTTTCTGAGACTTAGACAATAGTGGCAGATAGTACGTATCAATGCAGTAAGTTAGTTTCTGCTCCTCTATGTTATTACTCAATGGTTAAAAGCATACGCATTTCTGTCTCCAAGTTTCCTGGTGTATGTGTTGTATAAAGTTCAGCATTTATTACAGTCTAACAATGATCTGGAATGTATGTTTAAATTCTACTCCCTTTTAATAATAGTAAATTATAATTTACTCATACAAAACCCCAAACCATGTCACAAAGTTATTCATTCCTACCATTGATTTAAATAAAATATATAGATGGAGCATTAGCGTATATATCCGAGCCACATCATGGTTGCCCTAAATCTAAGGTCTTCAACCCGCGGCCCTCGGGCCGCATGTGGCCCGCCAGCTAATTTCTTGCGGCCCGCGGCCACCAGAGGCTAAAAAAATAAAATATTGCGCCCAGTGATATGCGATATATACGAATACGAGTACTTTTTTTTTCGGAGTTCTCGGTGTTTTTTGTGTCATTTTGATTATTTTCATGGCACTACTTACAGGGGGACCACAGGAAGGTTCGGCACGTTCCCCCCCAGTAGATTTACTCAAAAAAAAATTTCAATCGAGGTTTTCTGACTTCAGAGATAGTGAAAAATATATCAGTCTCTTTGCCCGACCATTCGGTGTATCCGTTGAAGACATGCCGGAAAATTTTCAGATGGAGGTTATAGATGTGCAGTGTAATTCGGAATTGAAAGACAAGTTCGACGTGGGTGTTTTTGATTTCTATGCAAAATATGTCGATCACAACTCGTTTCATGAAATCCGAAAAAATGCCATGAAAATGATTTCATTGTTTGGGAGCACATATGTGTGTGAGCAGCTGTTTTCTCGTATGAATTATGTGAAATCGACAACAAGGTCGAGAATTACAGATGCACATCTGGAAGGTAGTCTGCGGGTTGCAACCACAAAAATGAAAAAAAATATTGACAAACTTGTAAAAAATAAACAATGTCAAAAATCACATTAATTGACTTTAATTAACCAATAAAGATTGACTTTAATTAACCAATAAAGATTATTGAAATTTGAAATTACGAGTATGTATGTCTTTTATTTTATTGATTAGGTGGTAAAGTGTCGTGAAAAGTTGTGGCCCTTCGGACGATGTGAAATCGATGTTTGGCCCTTGCACTGAAAAAGGTTGAAGACCCCTGCCCTAAATGATAGTGTATGCCCCATTTGCAATCAGTTGTTTACCAAGCGTCGGCAAGGAAACATCGAGGTACCTACATTTAAATTGAAGACGAATATCATGCGAAGATAGCCTGACAGTTCCATCAAATTTTCAAATTTCCCCACATAAAAGAAATACTCGTATGTTAATTTAATGAAATAAAACTCATGATAAGCGCGTGATGCATTATTACCAGTGCCAGTTTAAGGGGGGTCCGCAGTACCCGCAGCGGACAGGGCCCCAAGGCCCAAGGGGCCCCGCAGGGCCCCCGGAGGGGGCCCCGCGGGGGCCCTTTTGGGTTAATTTTTTTACAGTATTAGCTCCTCTTGAAAAAAATAATTAAAAAACATGAGAAATAATTCTTCACCACAGAGTTCTTCACTATAAAAAAATATTAGGTAGGTATGTACTTTTGAAAGAAATTACAAAAAAAAATAAACCTATGGCAAAAAATAATTATAAATAATCAAACAATGTTTTTACGTGCCAAGCCGTGCCACGCTGCACGCCAAACCAAACCAATAACAAACCAGCCTAGCATTTTTGCGTAGGTATTTTGATTGTCATTAAATTGTGTTTAAAAAAATGTTATTACCTACTTATTTGGAGGGGGGGGGGGGGCGTGAGCAGCTTTGGACCCTACCCAAAATAGCTTAAGGTTATACGAGAGCTTAAGAAGATTATTAATATCGGGACTAAAGAACCTCTTTAATAAGTTTTATGAAACTAAAATCGTAATTTTATGTCAAATAACTTTGACTGATCATGGCCAGATGTCGTTGCTGAAGTATATAACTTAATGTTCTTACTCAAGCATTACGTTTCATAAAAAAATAATGTAAATTATCTTGACACTCTTAGCGAGCGTTTTAGTTTTTATAAACTTGTGTTTAAACGCTATTGTTGAGTATTTACGACCGCATGGCTCATTCCGTAAGTTATGCATCAAAAATTGCAAAAATAAATGATTTGACACAAGTATTATTCTATGTTAGAATTATTTAACTTTTTTTGCATTTTGAATCGACACGAGGAACGTGTGCCCAGAGCATGTTTTGTCGTTTTAACAAAGGCATGCCAAAGTACTGTTTCGTCTATCTCACACAATATATTATGTGGATATTTTTTTTCATATATCGCACGCTTCTAATTAAAGAACAATAAGTCCAAAAATAAGAATGATGGGAAATTACGTTTGATGTTTTGCATGTTTGACTTGTTGCACTAATGTACAAAAAACCGGTAAAATGGCCTTTTTTTCTCAAAATATAAGAAATGAATCTAAAAGTAGATTTCAACCTTTAATTTTGTATAGCAATTACCATCACTTGAATTTACTTAACTTTTAGTAATAAACTCAGATTAAAGTTCTTTACAGATCACCGAAGTTAAGCTACATTGGGCGCGGATGCTACTTGGATGGGTGCCCGCTAGGTACACCGCGTGTTGTTGGCATTTCTTGGACCGGTCCGTAGTCCAGTGGCAACACTTCGGACTCGTAAATGGAAGGTTGTGGATTCGGATCCCGGCGGAGCACAAAAATATAACATTTATATTTCCAAATTTACTCTTCGCTGGGTTGAAAAATTCATAAGCCTTTACCAAAGACCAATTTTACAACAACTGGGTCTTGCTTGAGAATTGGCGCTTTCTACAGCAACGACCAAGCTCGCAGGGGGCTCTTAAGGTGTAATACACACAAAAACAACGCTTACCAAATAAATCATCCTAATATTATTTATTCTTGTTAATGTACCTATTCATATTCGTCCAAATTGAACGACTGTCACATTCCAGCTTTTCTTTTCACATTTTTATGGCGTTTCTACATTAAAATCGATTTTCCCAATTTCGGAGTTATTGCTCTTTACGATTAAGGGTGCGATGCGGATCTTTTGTATATGTACGTATTTTTTTTATATTTTCAAAGTGTAGGTCCTAGCGATAGCAAACCAGTGTATTAATAAAGTTTGGCGATAAAAATATTTTCATTTTATTTATCACTTTTTATCTTCTTTTATATCTTATCAGTCCGTAGTGCAGTAGTAACACTTCGGACTCTGAATGGAAGGTTGTGGATTCGAATGCTAGCGGAGCACACAAAATATACCATTTATCCTTGTAATTTATCCTTTGTCGGGGTTATAGCCGCGGGGGCCAAGAGGGCTGATCTTTCTAGCGTGTTTCGAATGGAACAACGTTGGTTCGATCCCCGCTTGGGTCACTTGACTTTAACTTTGACCCTGGTTCAACAGATGCTATTGGGTAATTATTATTTAATCATTCATTAATAATAAACAATAATGAATTATTAAATGATGATATTAATACCTGTTTCTGGCCAGGCAGAATAGGTTGGTGAATTGCATTCCTCTTCACAATTTTTTTTTTTAATTAAAAAAAATATATATATGTATGTATATATATAACCAGTAAATACTAAATATACCAGATCCTCGATTGATAGATTGGTTGATTTTAGGTTTTGGTTTCAATTTGTAAATACACATGCAGCATTTGTTAGTGCGATTTTACAAGTGTGTGCTTGTGAGAATGCACTTTATATGAATCTTAAATGTTAACATACCTTTTCAACTTAGATTATAGATTGTGGTTATCAAGCGCAAAACTTTGCCGGTTCACTTTGCCAATGTCACCCCTGTGTCAGGAAAGGTCGGCTAAAGTTGTAGGGCTTATATTCATTTATATATTCAATGTCTTTCAAATTTCTTCAAATACAGTAAAAAAGTACGAAAGTTCAATAATAATCTGCAATCTATAGTGCAAAGATATATTAACATTCAAAACACATATCAAATGCATGCCCACAAACAGACACTTGTAAGTTCGCACATACAAATGCTGAGTGTGTACTAGTAATTAAAAATCAAAACCTCAAATGAACATAAGCCCTGCAACTTTTGCCGACCTTCCCTGGAACAGGGGTGACATTGAGCAACTGAACTATTTTTTACAGTATGTGTGGTCAGCGCCATACCAACCTATAAGTCAAGGTATGCGTGTAATTAATAACATTCTAATCTAATCTAAGTTGTAAAGATATGCAACATTGGGGATTCACATTAGATGCATTCTCACAACACGTTTTACACGCAGAACCATTTTCTACAACATGGGTGGTCAGCCGCAAATCAACCTATAAGTCAATGAATATACACAACAAATTACATTTAAAAATAAACATCTAGATAATTTACAATTTCCAAAAAAGGTTTTCGATTTCTATAATAATTTGGAAGCTCCCATACACCCAATAGAGTAATATAATAGTATTGGTTTCAAAGCCACGCGAACACGTTAAACTCCAAGTATGAAAGTCAACGTTTTAACTGAGCCGCGGCGCATACACATAATGTATCAAGAATAAAGCAGCACCTCTCACGAGCGTCTCAATTTCTATATATTATAATAAAATGAACAATGTTTTACGTTTAAAACACGAGAACTCCTGTGTTAGCAGAGTTATAGGTATATTAGAGTTATATATTATGTCAATGTCGCTATGTCTTTTCACATATGTAGTATGACATTTTACGTTTTAACTCAATCATAACGTAAACAAAAAACCTATTAGGTCTTATACAGCGCTTCAAGTTTGCGTTATAATTTTGATGTATTTTGACAAAACGATTTATTCGAGTAACAACGTTAAGTTTTATTTTCTTGAATATGAACTTTGTAAAGCCAGCGAAATAAATTTTGTTTTGCCAATGCTCCGCGAATAATTATTATTTTCTAAGGTTCCCGGAGCGGCCGCATGGCGCTGAAATCAGTCAAAATTGTGTATGGAACTCTTTCTTTTTCCATTATTAAATATTACTTGGAGGAGAAAAAATAAAACAAGTATTGCATTACAAACATAAAAAATATTACTTCAAATCCTAAAAAGAAAATATACCATTATAATGCAATTTTAGCTACACGATCGTATGCAAAATTTGGGTACTTTTTAAATAATTATAAAAAATCAATGAAAAGTTTAAAAAAATAATTTTCATCTAGAAAAAATAAAACTAATCAAAATGAATGTTTTGAAATAAAAAAAAGTTAGGATTTATTCATAAGAACAGTGGAAATCTCCATTTAAGGTATCTCCGTAAATAAAATTATTTTGAATTGGTTTTTTATGGAAAAAAATACCTAATTTTATGTGTTAATTTAATCTGGAAAAAAAATGCTACCTTACAATAAAAAATATGGGTTATTTTGGTCATCAAAGTTGGGCGCGCTGACCTCTCAATCACCCTTAAAATGCCCCTGAGTAACGCAACGGGAGAAAGGGCGTTTTCATAATTAAAATTGACAAAAAATGACCTCAGGACTACAATTTCCCAGCACAAACTGAATCACCTGTCAGTGATGAACATAAATTACGACACCTTACAGAATTAAGATTTTTCGACTATACTAGAAAAATTTGTGACTGCGAAATTACGAAAAAAAATGTTTTGAACCGTTACGTTGTGCCTAGCTACCTAATGTAGGTAGCTACCTATAATAATGTACCTACCTACTTTTCTAAAAAATTGTCATTAAATTGTGTTTCAAAAAATGTCCTACAAAATTACCTACTCATTTTGGGGGGGGGGGGGGGGGGGGCATGAGCAGCGTTGGACCCTACCCAAAATAGCTTAAAATGCCCCTGATTATTACAAACAAAAACATACAGTAAAAAACCACAAAATATAAAAAAAAACTCAGTTCTTCATACTTATACCCATTATTTGACGATAGATTTTTTTTCTTATATTAGACGCATTAATCGTATTTTTTAAGGTTTATTTAGATATAAATACAAAAGAAATAAAGATATTAAAATGTAAATAAGCATATAAGACAACTTTCAGAGATGCTCCTTTAAAATAACGGAGAAAAAAATCTACTAATATTCATAAAATTATCAAAAAATACTCTATTACATAAAAGTAAGATACAGTCAGTAATGTGTCTTTTTTGTTTAAGTTTTTTTTAGTTCCTACACAACTTTAAATATAATGCACTGTTTTTTTTTTTAAATGTGAATTTATTCGTATTAAGTTATTTTTCCTTACATTTTGGGAAACGTATGTTGTGAGACGTCAGCCTCAGATGTCACTTGTTAGGTTTTCTTCACTTCGGCTTGAGTACCATGGAGTTCTATTAAATGGAGAGGCTATTTATTTGATTTAGTTCTAAACACTGTGTTCCATACAGTCACTAAAATCTAATTTCGCCAGACTTTGTCCCTTGTTTTGTCTCGCTCGCACAACATACGTTTTGTTGTTGTTGTCCTTTTCTATCACGTTATGTGTCTCTACTCCGTCGTTAATTTATGTAAGCAGGTAATATTGCTTAGCAACGAATTGTTGATGTTATTTTCGTTGACAACATAATTTAGTGTTGTCAAAGGTTTTGACAATATCTGATACTTTTTAATGCTTCTGTTCCATAAACGTAAATATTTTACTTAATGTTACATAATTAAGTACTTGTGAAAATTATTTCAATTACATTTTTTTAATTTTAAGTTTTTTCAATGATGTTAGGAGTAATACCTATAGAAGACGAAGTAAAAAAAATATTCTTTTTAATCCAATTTCCTTGAAATATAAAAGAATAAATGAAACAAAAAGTGTAGGGTAGAAATTGAAATTTTGAATTTTTAAATACAGACCACTTCAAATACATACATTTCACAAAAAAAAATGTTCTCACGTGACGGTATCAGATACTATATTTTATCATCATCACATCTCTATCACTAAAAATGGCCGACGGTTTGACAGCGGGGCTATTGTTTTGTTGCTAAAGGCATCGGCAGATAAAATATCAATTGAATTTACTTAAATATTAATATTCACTGGTAATTACGAGTGAAAAGTTACTCCAGACTTTTTATTACAATTTCTCGTATTGTTTGTGCATTTGGAAAATTTGTGGCTTGGCATTTTGATGATTTTTCTTTCCAGTTAGGAATCACACCTGTTAATAGTTGGAAGGTTACCGATAGACTGAATTTGGATTTTTGTATGATGAGTGGGGTAGCGCATTTCTAATTCACAAAGGATTGCTTTCTCAGCCCATCCAGTCCTTACAAATCCATGTTGAGTACGGCCCCTGATGTTGTCATGGAGATCAGAAAGAGACAGAAACATAACAAAATTTCTAATGTTTCTTTCTCTTTCTTTCTACAATTTTGTGACACAACCGTTTGTATAGGAAAACACTCACGCGCTCCATCTATGTATATTATTTATATCGATGATTCCTACAGATCTTGAAACAAGATGAAAAGTTTTAAATAGATTTTAAAAAAGGGTGCTTGATTAGGACTAAATTTGTTTCGGTGCTATTCACACACAGCAAATCCATGGATTAGCTATGGATCAGCTGTTGTGAATAATACCGATTGTATTTTGTGCAAGATGCAAAGCCATAAACTTTAAATTAAAAAAAAAACACACAGACCTACGCAATGTGGAAGGCTGGCATTGTGCATGCGAGGTAGACAGCGCCCGCCAGCGCACGCGGCATTTTTAACTTCCATCCATGAAGACAATAATATGTGTTCCTGATAAAGTTCCACATTAATTTATTTGTAATTTTTTCATGGTCGTACTGTACTGTATAGAGATGGAAAAAACGGCTTAGTAAAAAAAACGAAAAAACGCTTACGCTTTTTAAAATAAGCAGCTTAAAAAGCGTTTTTTGGGTTTATTGTAAATATTGATTATCGAGCCACAAAAAATTTCCGCTGGCGGGGGGGGGGGGGGGTGTTGATACGATTAAAAAAAACGATTTTAATTTAAATATTTTGCGTCGCATATCCACGCAGGTCAATGGCCGGGAAGCAACTGAGAAATGACTACGCCGCACGCGCGAGACAAGTCGTTTACAAAACAATTGAAAAAATTTTGCGCGCTTATTCAACGAAACTTAATTAAACGAAAGTTGCTTATGCTTATTTTATACGCTTATTTTTCAAAACGACTTTTCGTTTAAATAGGGTAGTTGCAGTGGTAGGGAAAACGGTTGAAAATAATATGGTTCTGTAGAGTACATTTCAAGGATAACAACCATATATTTTTTGTGTAGTAAAAATAAAAATATCATTGATAATTTAAAAAAATAAAATGTGGATAATTTTAGTCACGCCAAAACGCAGCGCGTTCGAATTTCGCGAATCTTGACGTCAAAATGACGTCAAGATTCGCCACTGGGCCCGCCGATACCTACACTCCCAAAATGCATGGGCGTCATATCTACCTAAATAAACAAAATGACCTTTTTTCCGGAAATCGAGAATATGCTAATTTTAAAGAGCTTTAGTTTAAAAACTAAGCAAGATATTTTTTTTTTGAAAACGCAGATGTATTTTAAAAAATGTATTCTACTATTTTATACAATGAAAAAAATATGTGATACTTCCCTATTGTAAGCGCGCTTAGTTGCTTAAAATAAAAAGCAGCTATTTTAAACTGCTTTTCGTTTAAACGGCCACCTCTAGTACTGTATCCTGCCGCCGTTCCACTAGGGGTGGCTGGTACCTCCGCAGATGCGCCTCCACTTTTTTCTGTCCTTACAAACCACTTTCATTTCCTCAATATTCATCACCTTTTTCATACATACTCTTCTCTTATTCTCACTCTGCAGGTTCCATTCTTTCGCAATCTCAACCATTCTTTCCTCGGCCTTCCCCTTCCGCGCTTTCCTCTGACATTTCCTTTGTACACTTTCTTCGTTAGTCGTTCATCATCCATTCTTTCGAGATGTCCGAACCATCTCATCGTACTTTTTTGTACTTTCATTCTCATATTCTCTTTTATACCACACTCGTTCATCACCCAATCATTGCGTACTCTATCATTCAGTGTCTTTCCAACCATTGCTCTCAGGTAAGCCATTTCAACCGTACATACTTTACTCAGCTCACATTCATTAACTGTCCACGCCTCACTTCCATACATCAATGTTGGAACCAATATGCCATTGTGGACCGCCAATCTCATATTCTTCGTAAGTTTCCTATTTCTTGCAATTCTTCCAATCGTTCCCATTACACTTCTTCCTCTACTAGCGCGCTTTTCCAATTCTTTCGTCAATTTCCCATTCGACTCAAACTTGCTTCCCAGATAATCAAATTCTTTCACGACCTCCACTCTTGTTTCGTTCAGTCTTATCTCAATTTCCTCGCATTCCTCAGTCCTGTCAAACACTAATACTTTCGTCTAACTGGCATTCACTTTTAAACCGTTCTTACTTAAAGCATCATTCATTTTGGTGAGTATCATCTGGAGCTCCTCCGCTGTATCAGCCAACACTACGGCATCGTCAGCATAGAGAAGAACTCCAACATTCGTCTCACCCACTTTCACACCATAATGAGAAATTTCTGCTTCTTTCTTACAATTGTCCATGATTATGTTAAATAACCACGGACTCATTACACACCCCTGTCGTACTCCCTTGTAAACATCAAACCATTCGCTACATTTACCATCCACTCTTACACACGCCAAACTATTTTCATATATGGCGCGTGTTCCATTCAGAAGCTTGCCGTTCACACCGTACTTTAGGAGTACTTTCCACATCATACCTCTGTCCACCAAGTCAAAAGCCTTCTCGAGATCCACAAAAGCCGTGTAGACCTTCCGACCCACAGCCAGATGTTTTTCAACAATCTGTCTGAGAGTGAAGATCTGGTCTACACACCCTCTTCCTGGCATAAAGCCAGTCTGGATATCAGAAACCCCATGACCGGTAGACAGTCTCACTTTTTTTATGAGAACCTTACATAATACTTTACCAGCTATACTGAGAAGACTGATGGGCCTGAAATTTTGGCAGTTCTTTTTGTCACCTTTTCCTTTGTAGATAGGAACAATGACCGCCTTTTTCCAGTCCATCGGCACTTTACTCTCTTTCACACACATCTTGCACAGTTCAAACATCCATTCAACCATGCATTCCCCAGCACATTTGATCATCTCAGCATTCACACCATCATTCCCAGCAGCTTTTCCATTCTTCAGATCTTTTATACTTATTATCACATCCTCTTTCACAATTTCTTCATCGCTGTCATTATATTCAACATCATAATAGTCTCTTTCGGCCTGGCCATATAATTTTTTTAAATATTCATTCCATCTCTTCCTTACATCACTTTCGTCCCACAGCAAGATTCCCTCAGCGTTTTTAATGCCTGGGGTGGTTGATCCGCGACTTTCGTTTTTATCACGCACCCAGCTCCAGAATAATTTCTTATTGGTGAGGAAATTCTGCTGCGCGCTCTCATTTTCTTTACTTTCTATTTTCATCTTACTCTCAAAGACGACGGTTTTGGCTCTTCGTTTTGCTTGCTTATACATCTCTTCTAGAGCTTGATTTTTCCTATCATTCAGCCATCTATTAAAAGCATTCTTCTTCTGTTCAATAGCTTCTCTCACTTCGTCATTCCACCATGCATCACCTCTTCTTTTACAGACCTTCGCTTCACCACAAACAGATTTCGCACATTCAATCATATTTTCTTTCATTTTTGACCACATTTTTTCAACACATCCTTCTTCTTTTGTTTTTTTAACTCATCGTGGTTAAGTCTTTCATTCATCTCACATTTGTACTTTTCTTTTATACTTACGTCATTCATTTTTTCAACTTTTATTCGCTTCATACTCACCAATTCCTTTTGTGCTCTTCTTTTTACATCTCCTATCATTATTCTAGAGCACAGCAAATAGTGGTATGTGTTCAGCACAGCTCCACGGTATACTTGAGAGTCTCTTACATCCCCTCTCATTCGTTCATCCACACAGATGTAGTCAATGATTGTACGGTTGCCCGCTCTGTTCTGCCACGTATACAAATGTATACTTTTGTGGTTGAACCAGGTATTCGACGTAAAGAGTCTATGCTCCATACATAGGCTTATTAGCGCTCTACCGTTATCATTAGCTACACCTTTACCATTCGGTCCTACCACATTTTCGCTATCAATAATCTATAATAATAATCTATAATCTAAGTTGCAAGGATATATTCATTTAAAGCTCTCAGATGTATGCCCACAAACAAACACGTGTAGTTCGCGCTTACAAATGCTGATTGTGTACTTACAAATAAAATCCAAACTCAAATGAACATAAGCCCTGCAACTCCGACATTCCCTGAAACAGGGGTGACATTGGCAAAGTGAACCAGTTTTTACAGTATGGGTGGTCAGCCTCATACCAACAATCCAATCTCATTAAAAAATATTGGTGCTGATGACAGACATCACATCCAGATCCAGCGAATGGACAATGGAAAATATAGTCGTGATGACGGATCCAAAGAGGCGCAGGGCAATGGGAAGAACCAGATTAAGATGGCTGGGCGGAACTAAACAGGGTGGTGGACTGCTTTGTGGTAGGAGTATGGGACTGGACAGGAAGCCGTGGATGCGGTTGATCAAGGAGGTCAAGATCCAGCCAGGTGTGTTGGATCAACTATGATGATGGTTCTGATGAATCACAATCGAATAAATAACATTTTACACTAAATTTACAGAGTTTCTTATACACTTAAGTTAGTAGACGGCTGCAGCTGTGATTGTGAGTAGGGCCAGCAGGGAAGAGATGGATGTGAGCTCAAACTGAGGGTTTGCCGTGGATGCTGAGGAGTTGTCATCTTTGGAGACGCAGCTTTTTCCATCTTCAGCCGTCGCCATGGCTGTGGGACACGAGCATTTGGAGTCGACGCAGACCAGTTCCAATTCTGACGCAGCCGTCCCTATCAAACAGTCTTTGTCCTCAGAGCAGATTACGTTTAAACGGTTAGGTTCTAGACAAGCCGCTCCCAGCAGGACCAAGCTGTCAGGACAAATACAGGCACCATCTTTACAAAGGGCACCTTTAATGTTGGAGCAGTCCTTCATTCCTAAGCAAGAACCTCCCATGACACACGTTCTATTGTTTTCCTTGGTGCCCTTGATGCACTGACACTTCTGGCTGATGCAGTCTGCGCTGGGGATGTGGATGCAGTCTGATGTGCTGCCGCAGATCATGTGGAGACCTTCATCACTGTATGTGTGGTTGACTTCCAATTCACTGACATAGGATCTTTCATTGTGTTTAGCTTGATTTAGAGTTATGGACATGATCAAAATTTGACAAAACATTATTAAAAATTTTAACATGTTTTTACACACAAAGAATAAACTATATTTTAAGTATTTTTGTTGTTTTTACAACCCATCTATTAAAATCTCCTTGTAGAATCGTTCTTTCATTCTCTTCTTTCTTTCTCATAACAATGTTAACTTTCTCCCAGAATTCTTCTTTCACTACCCTGCATTCCGAGTCCACTGGGGCGTAGTACGCAATCAGTAGAACTTTCATCCGTCCAAATCTCATTCTCACTAACAATATTCTCGGAGAGACTCTTTCATACTTAGTAATACAACCTTTCGCTTTTTCATCAATGATAACACCTACACCCTGTCTCTTGTATCCATCTTTCACCCCACACCATACAAAAAATTCACCATTTACCATTTTCTTTTCTCCATCTCCTATCATTTTCGTCTCAGTCACACAAAGAACTTTTATTCCTCTCTCTTTCATAATATTTGAGATTTCCCTCTCTTTACAGTCATTCCAGTCCCTCACGTTCCACGTTGCAAACTTCCATTCCTCTTTCTTCGCATACTTTCTTCTCACGCATTCTTTTCGTCGCTCGCACACTTCTTCAGCCTTCCTGACAGAATCAGCTTTGACGCCTCTACAGAGGCCATTTGACACTCCCACGGCTTCCGGGCGGCAGAGGTTGTCAGTCTCTGCGCGCCCCCTCTCGTGCTGTGCAGCGCCGTACTCGCAGTTGTCTGCTGGTGGCCTGCAGTACAGGCGACGTCCCGCCCGCCTGCCACTCGCCCCAGCACCATCCACGACATGTCCTCCCTGTCCCTGCACTACCCTCCGCACACAATCGCTCACTTCAATGTGACAGACAGGGCTGTCTTCTCAGACTTAGGAGTTCATTGATCGTATAAGATCGCACCATTAATTAAATTATATTAAATTATTTAAATTATTACCTTCAAGTCAAATAATTTAAATCAAATATTGACACATTAAAATTTAAATAAAACACAAATCATTTTTATCACATTAACCCTTAAATTGATTTTGTCCGTTTAAAATGACGTCTACATAAACACACATTCATGGCTTTCAAAACAAACGTATGAAGTTTTCGTTGTTGATTTTACCACGTGGAACTATCTTTCTTTTATTTACTGAGCGCGCGGAGCGACAAAGCACGATGTCGCGTGATTTATGAGCATTTGAACTTATCAACGAACATCTAAATTTACTCGCCAGGTGAATATTCATATTTTATATCTATGTCAAAGATTTTTTGGACTAAAATCAATTTATTTATGTAATAAAATACATATGTATTGATGTTTTGTAGAATTATAGTTAGTATTTTGCATTTTTGTAGTATTTATTTATAAAATTAAGTGATGTCTCTTAAAACGGACATTGCCTAGTTCTCCCTACAAGTAGTGGCTGTAGCACATGTCCCTTGTGACGGACGTTGCCAAATCAATCACATGATATTTCTTCAATTCTAGCGTCGATTCCTGGATTGGACGAAATATCTGTACGCCTCAGACATATTTGTTTGCGTCTGGGTGTATTTCTATGTTTGTGTTGCTATTATTTCTAGTACGTATTACCTTACTTTGACCAGAACAATAGCTTTTATTATTATTTAAATTGTAAAAAATACATTTTTTTACAGAAATGTTGTGGCACACGAAAAATATATATAAATAGAAATACCTTTGATGAGGTAAAGACGTCTCTTCAATACTTTCACATTTTTTCGATAATAACTTTATGGATTTTATAGTAACAGTGGCCAATTTATATTCTTCATAAAAGACGGGAAAAACAATAAAAATCAGTAGAAAAGAATTAGAATGTTATTAGGATGAAATTAGGAATCAAAATACTAAGAGGCATGCCAGCTATTGAAGACTTTTGGTCGAATGATCTCCGATATGAATGTATTGCTAAAGCGATGCCCCTGAAAAGGTATCAAACTTTAAAACGTTATCTCCATTTTTGTGATGATTCAAACATACCTAAGAATGATAGTTACGTTTTAAATCTGCCCTGTTATAGAACACATCCGACCAAAATGTTTACAAATAGAAGAAGGAGGCTCATATTCCATTGACAAAATGATGATCTTGTATAAAGGGAAAAAGGCTAGCAATATAAGACAATACATCCCCAAGAAACCAAATAAATGGGGATTTAAGTTTGAAGGACAAGCTGGATATATGATAAACCAATGTGCTTCATTCCAAGTTGCATCAGCCGTTTTTATAGGATTATTATTACTAACTTTTATCATTAGCTCAACTTGGTTATGTCCGTTTTAAGTGACATGGTGAATTAGAACTAACAATAAGCTATTTCAGGAAATGTCCGTTACAGCGGACGTTCTGAAAAAACGATTATTCACAATTTTTATTGAATTTTTTTTCAAATTCTTGTTACTATATCCCAAATCAATATAAATATGTAGTAAGAAAGCAAAAAATTACAGTAGATGTATGACGGCCCATTTAAGGGTTAACCGGTCACAACATTAAAATCCATTATTCTTTAAAATAAATTAGTTAAAATATTTATATATATAATAACTCACTGAGCCCAGAGCGATGGTTGACGTCTTCAGCTGCGTTATACGATCCAAATTAGAGTACGCTGTCGAGGTTTGGACTCCATACCAGCGGAAGTACATAGATATGATAGAACAAGTCCAAAAAAAGTTTCTCAGGTATCTCCTCATGAGGCGGTGTGGAAGTTATCCACAATTCATGCATCACGAGGAGCTACTTCGGGAGACTGGATTTAGAAGCCTGGAAACGAGGCGCAACAGGTCCCTTATCGTGCTCACTCATAAGGTCATCAACGGCTTAATTGACAGTCCCACCCTGTTGGAGGGCTACAGGTTGTATGTGCCTGACGACTACACCCGAGGGCGAGGACATGATCTATTTCATGTACCGAAAAGCAGTACTGATGTCGTGGCGCAACACCCTGTGACTCGGAGTATAAAGCTCTTAAATAAGTCTAATATAGACATTTTTGAGTGTAATTTATTAACATTTAAAAATCTTGCAATAGAGTTCCTCCCAGCGTGTTGATAGCTGTGAGGGTGCACTGTAATAAGGGTGACCTGTTGTGCACAATTAAAAAAAAAAAAAAAAAAATCATATCCTCAAGAAATTAAAATTATTAATCCGCCAAATTATATTGTCACAAAAAAAACTATTTGTCATTCAAATTAAAACCACAACTTACACAAAAACGTTACATTCATTAGGAGTATTATGGTTTATGATAGATTAAATAAAAAATTGTAATTTATCGTTAATTATTAATTAAAATGTACTATTTCACGAAACAATTAATTTTATTTATTATTTCAAAAACAATCGCGGAGCTGACAGCACACGCTGTGTCGCCAAAGGCGCCATCTTCATACCAAAAACATTGTTCTCGCTACATGTAATTAGCTAATGTAACACTAGGGCTGTCTTATGCAACTACATAGAACTCATGTTGCAATGGCCCTCATTACATGGCAGTGAGGCCAGTGACATATTATATTACTTTTTCTTATGTTGAATTGACAGTTTTGGGTCATGAAAGGTTTCCATTTCTAATTTAAAATTCTAAACTCCTACCCACACTTCTACTACCTTAAGTTTTGTCCTATTTTTTTATGACATCTAACTATAACTTGGTCATTTTTTTTCCATTCTCATTGTTTAAATTCTAACTCACTTGTTTTTATTTGATCCTGGTCTTTGACTCTTCAGGTATATGTAATGATAGAGGCGCTGTCAGACGGTGGGGTGAAGCAAGGCCTCCCGCGCGCCATGGCCACCAAGTTTGCCGCCCAGACTGTCCTCGGCGCCGCCCAGATGGTCCTGGAGACCGGGCGGCATCCCGGCCAGCTCAAGGACGAAGTCTGCTCCCCGGGCGGCTCTACCATCTGTGGGATCCATGAGCTGGAGAAGGCGGGAGTGAGAGCCGCTTATATGAAAGCTGTGGAAGCCGCTGTAGAGAAGACTGTAGCCATGGGGAAACTTCATAATTAATCACACACTTAATTAATTTATTTGAATCTAATCTAATCTAATCTAATCTGAGTTGCAAAGATATGTTACATTGGAGATTTACATTACATGCATTCTCACAACCAGACACGTACAAGTTCGCGCTTGCACATGCCTCATGTGAACCTACAACATAAAAAGCAAATCTCAAATGGACATACACTCTGCAACTCTTGCCGTCCTTCCCTGAAACAGGGGTGACATTGGCAAAGTGAACCATTTTTACAGCATGGGTGGTCAGCCGCATACCAACCTATAAGTCAAGGAACATAAAGAATAGAACTTTATAATACTATTTTTTTTAATTTGAAACTATTTCTTAGCGTGCTAACGTCAGTCTTGTATGGGATTGTCGTCCTTAGCAACCAATAACAAAATATTTGTTTGCCTTTTCCCTAGCAACCTGACTGGGTGATGACTCAATTTTGTATTTGTCAATTCACATGCAAAACTCATTAATTTGGATAAAAAATGTACTGCAAGTAAAAATGGAAGTACAGTGATACCTCAAGATACGAGTGTAATTCGTTCTGTAGCCTTGCTCACATCTTCAAGCAATTTTCCCCATTGAAGTTGAAATTGAAATGCCATTAATCCGTTCCAGCCCCAAAAATGCTCCCCCAATTGTTCTTGTTATGTGTTTTTGAATAAGAAAAATGTATAAATGACAAATATTGTATAAAAACATAATAAAAGAGAATTTTAAGCAAAATTAACTGGTTGTTATAAAGTGTACATATGTATTTGTATTTTGGTCACCTAAATGCAACTTACACACAACTTAAATGCTAAGTACTGTGTGCTTAATTTTAGCCACTGCTTTTCTTTTCACTGGTATTTGCCTTTTTTGCTGGATTCAAAAAAGGTCCAAGAAGGTTTGTTTCTTCTTCCCTTTCGGAATGCTGCGGAAATGAGCTAGGTATTGTCATTAAATAGCTCCGATGCATGACCAGTTGCAACTTTTTTGGTGTGGTTCTTTTCCACGAACTTTTCTTTCCCTCGTATCTCAAATTTTGCTCGTATTTCAAAACAAAACTTTGCTCGCTCGGCAGCTCGTATCTCAAATAATTTGTATGTTAGGGCACTCATATCTCGAGGTACATACCACTGTACTAGGTCTAAATGTTTTGATTAACCTCAGTATTCACTAATCTTACTAACACTTCCCTTAGGACTCACTAGCGCTTAGAATGTTCTTTTTATTCACCATATGCAAAAATCAAAATAATTTTGTGCAAGTGAGGTCAAAGGGAAGTGTTAGTAGGAATGCAGTGCTTAGTCACAAATTAGACGGCAGTATTGTTTTTTTATCTCATTTTATCAACACTCTTTCTTGTCACAAATTGCAAATTAAAAATGATAGTGTTGCTTGATTAATAGTATGGTATGAGGCTGACCTTACATAATTTAAGAAATTGGTCCACTTTGCCAATGCCATCTCTGTTTCATGAAAAGAATTGCAGAGTTCATATTCATTTCACATTTGGTGTTCTTTTGAAAGTATGCATGCAGCATGTGCAAGCGGGAACTTGCATATGTTTGCTGATGCATTAATTGTGAATCTTATGTGTTAATATATCTTTACAACTTAGATTTATGATAATATTTTTTTGCCACGTCGCATGGCTAAAGTCATTCATTATAATGACATCTGTTGGAAACTGTAGTGTTATTGTAACAAGGGCAATTTTGAGCCTAGGCGTGTCCTATTGATTAATAACTTTGACCCTGGTTCAACCAATGCCATTGGATAATCATTAATCAATAATTCATTGAAAATAAAATTAATTAATTATTAATTTATGATATTAACCCTTTCCGTACCGACCCTGTCTCTAGCGCGGGGTAAAAATACATGTCCAAAATACCGACCCCGCGTAAGAATCGGGTTGGCGCCTTTTTCACCAAAACATTATTTTAATGTACGAGTATCTATAGACATTTTCTAAATTATTGGTGATTTTTTTTTAATCGTCGGCAATCAACCACATTTTTTTTTGTTAGGTTTTCTGCCATTGAATATATTTATTTTTAATTTTAAATAACACTTGCTCTAGCGGTCATACTGACATTTGTACGTGCCAAAAATGGCCGGCCAACGTACTTTTGCCGTAAAAACACACTGATAAGTTTTGAGATCTACCACAGTGATTAAATTTGTGGATTATAGTAATCACTTAGGATAAATATATTTAGGAAAAATTTGTAAATAATAAGGATTTTTTCGTATGAAAGAATGTTTTTTGATTTTTTATCTGAATTTTTGTAAAAATAATAAAGTTTAGAATTTTTTACTACCTCTTTACTGAAAAATATAAAAAATATATACCTACATCAGATTTAAATGAATTTTATTTAGCTACAACCTGCATATTTTTATTCTTTGAAATGTTAAAAAAAAAGACATAGTTGCAAGGTGTTAAGTTGTAAGGAAAAAATGGCAAATTTTGCATTGAAAACAGTCCGGTAGCTTGGTCCAAATTAAAGCAAAATGCATGTGGTACGAAAAGGGTTAAGACGTGTTTCTGGCCAGGCAAGATAGTTTAGTCAATTACATTCCTCTTCACAAATTTACTTGTAAAAAATACTACAATGTTTGCTGTAATAATTTATGGATTGTTGATTAATTCTAGTCAAATATTAAAATAATGTTTTTTTTTTATATTTTACTAGCAGACCAAACCGCGCTCTCGCACGGTTGGCTGCTAGGCCCTCCGGGCAGGTTTTAGTCGGGCTTTGCCATAATTTTTTGCCCATATGTTCTTTATTTTATTGATTGCTTTAAGATATAATTTAATAAATTTTGTGATAAAAAGGTAATTGAATTCTTTTCATGTTCCGAATATCTTTAATCCACGAAAGACGAATTTAAGTTAAATAGCCTGCCTACTCGTGCTGCGCACGATAACGGCATTTTAGTTTGAAGTCCGGCTTCGCCAGCACACTTTACCCCTGCTCTGATTTTTAAAAGATCCATGAGAACTGACCAACAACAACAACAAAAAGTGGACAATTTTATGGTATAATCCCAGGCCTGATTGTGCTACTTCCTATTGTTGTGCAGGCGCTGAAGTCTTTATCCTGCTTTTTATTTCTGCTCTTTATTTTTCTGGTGATGGTTTATAATGATGCTCGACCCGTTCATTATATCATTTAAGTGTATAACTTGTCTTTTCTGCTCTTTTTCGTTTTGCTGGTAATAGTATCTTAAGCGTACCTGTCTAATCTAATCTAATCTAATCTAAGTTGCAAAGATATGTTACATTGGAGATTCACATTACATGCATTCTCACAACCAGACAAGTACAAGTTCGCGCTTGCACATGCCTCATGTGAACCTACAACATAAAAACCAAATCTCAAATGGACATACACCCTGCAACTCTTGCCGTCCTTCCCTGAGACAGGGGTGACATTGGCAAAGTGAACCATTTTTACAGCATGGGTGGTCAGCCGCATACCAACCTATAAGTCAAGGAACACACACACACGACAAATTACATTTTATACATCACTAAATAATAATATCCAAATACAAAATATCCATTTACAAATTCTTTGCTGTGTTGCTTGCAATTGTCTTATAGTGGCATGAAACATGACTGCGTTTGCCATACGGCATTGTTTTGTTGGGACTGGTGCTTTTGTTTTTAGATTGTTCCAGCTGCTCTTATTGTCATGAAATGCCTTCAAACTGCTCGTCCTGCTCTGAATTATCTTTTGACATCTTAAAACTGCTTGTGATACTTTTCACGATATTTTAGTGTCTGATACTGCTTGGTACCTGAAGATACCTTAAAATGTCTAAACTCACAACCTTCAAAAAATCTAAGTATGGGAAAACGTTCGACCCATCGACAGAACTCTAAGGAAAAAATGACTTTTGAAAATTAAAAAAAAAGAAACTTTTTAACTTTTTTTATTTTTATATATAAGACACTTTGTATGAATTTATACTTTTGAAATATTTGTTCAAAGAAATTTGCCGTAGAAAAAAAGTTTCTTCCAACATTTATGGGGTTTACTAAAATGCATTTTAAATTCGAGTATGAGGCCTAGACATTCAAAATGGCCGCCTGCAGAGCAATGTATTTTTTTAGTTGGTATCGCGGGTATGCAAAATATACACTTGGCGGGATTGTCCTATTACATATCTTTACACTTTGCTAAATTAGAATTGTAAATGTAGCATCAAAATAGTTGATTTTTTTACTTATAAATTTGACTTTTTTGTGAAAATCAGGTTTTTCAAAATTTTGTTCGAAAAATTTGTCAGTGAAAAAAGTTTTCTTTAAAAAAATGTTGACATAAGCAAAACCAAATTGATCATTGAGGAAAAACCTTCAGACTCTTAAAATGAACGCCAGGAGAATGTTAAATATTGTAAAAACCAAAAAAAATGTATGGCAGCTACTCTTAATCCTTCATGTACTTCGTTGTTCTTTTGAAAATATTTAAGTCTGTTTATGTTTAGATAGCATGTTTAATTTCAATGTTCCAACTTTATGTATGCGCCCGTTGTGCCACCTGAAAGTTATTATTTTTTATTTTTTTCTATGTAGGTATTTACAAATTTTGTTTTAAGAATTTACTTTTTGCGAAAAAATTTCTTCCAAAAGTTGTTTAAATTACTAAGAGACATGACTGTTTCGAATATCAAGTCTGTAAATTTAAAATGGCCGCCAGCGGCAAGATTTCAATTTTCAGTCTGTATGGCAGGTATGCGAAATATGCACGTGACGTCATCCGGACCCTAACAGTTGTTTAGCCATTAACATTTTATGGGGGTGTGCAAAATTTCAGCATCGTGCTACGAACGGTCTGGGCGCCTATAATGGTACAAATATACAAACAAACAGACAAACAAACGGACAAACAAACAGACAAACAAACGGACAAACACCAAAAATTCTGGATATGAGGTTTAGTCCAGTCCGTCAATAGAAACACTTGTTGGAAAAACATTTTTGCAAATTCGAAAAAAACAGACGCAAATACCCTCTCCTTTTTTATATATAAGATTTTAGGGAATAATAATAATACTAACATTTTAATGACAACAATATAGACGGTTAAAAGGCAGTAGGGCATAAGCGACATAAACTTAATTGTTCAGGAGAGCAGTTTCATGATTGAGATTGCGGAAAAATGGCATATCTTTTTTATTTTTTATCATATCGTAAAAATCGAAACAGGTCTAATATAAAAAAATAAATCCATTATTGTCATTCCCATTAATGTAGTTTTACGATTATTTCAGAAGCGCCTTTAGGAAAAAAAAAGGCTAAAATCTTGTCAGTTACACCAAAACCATATTTCGAAAACGCAGTTGTTTGCTTGGGTATAAACAACACAAAAATCATCGTAGAGCTATAGGAGTTAGGGGCTGTCCATATATTACGTCATCGCATTAAGGGGGGGGGGGGAGTCTGGTCTGCGGATGATATGAAATGATGTACGAGTACCAAAAGTGACGTCGTTCTTGTAAATACCAATTTCTACAAAATATACAAAATATTATGTAAGTACTCGTACCTAATATAACATTATTAATTATTAAGCTCATCCATTATTACAGCAAGAGGGGGGGGAGGGTCATTAGATAATGACTATAGGATGATTGTAAGGGGGGGGGGTCGAAAATCGGCCAAAATCGATGACGTAATTTATGGATTGCCCCTTAGCACATTAGAAAGAGTGGAGAATTTCAAGTCGGATAGCATTCATAACTCATTTTTGACCAAATGCCTTTTAAGCGTCGATATGTACTCAAATTAAATTTGGCACACTGACACACTTTGCTGCCTATAGAGATTAGCAATAATTTGAGTGTTATAAATGTTTTTAAGCTTTCATGGCCGGATTCAGATGTTTGATTTTTTTCTTTCCAGGCTTTGACCGTGGTCCATAGTCTTGCTCTTCTTTTTCCTTTTTCTTCTTCTTGAGACTTTTTGAATACTTCAGTTTACGTTTCGTCACCCCTGTGTGTGACTTCTTCGGAGCTCTGCTCCCTTCTGATGTTTGTATGAAAGACGGCGTCTATTTATTTGTTATTGCTAAAGGGGGTGTGGCTGATTGTTAGGTGTAAACTACCCTGCTTCACAACTTCAATAGTGTTCAACCAAATTTTGTTTAATTTTAAGCCCTCTTCCTTTCTGTTGAAATTTTTATAGATTTCAATGGCTTCTCTTTTAAGCTGTGCATAATAACCTCAAGATTTTGCATCATTTTTGTCTCATGGAAAGCATAAGCAATGATGTCATAATACTGACGTTATATTTTTACATCTAAATTTGAGTGAAGTTGTTGCTTGATGCAGTTGCAGTTGCTAGATGAAATATTTAATAATAAACAACTTTGAGTCTGAATTTATCTCACATATTTTTTTACAAGTCCATTATTCTTATATCACAAAGGTGCTTAAAATATATTCATGCTTTCCTTGGTTTTGGCAGCATAATACAGGCTCCACAACATACTGAAACAACATCAAACATTTTCTGGTTATTGAAATAGTTCGTATAGACCTGCACAGATTATGCTGCGCCTGGTAGTAGCAGTTGAGAGAAGGTGATGTGGTGATGGCCTACGAACTTAAAATCAATGGACATTATTATGTTTCTTCATCGCAAAATACTTCTTAAACTACAATACCCAGCCAAATTCTTGTTAAATTACTATAAAAAGTGAAATTTTATAAGATGGTGGCTTTAGTTTTGATTTTCACCTTGTTCAATATAATCCGTGGAGCAGTCTTTCAAATCAATAGAAATGTTTTTGTTTTATAAGTCATTTTTAATTAAAAAGAATGTTGTCAAAATGTTGTACTCACAGACTAAAAGGCCACCAAATAAGAAGAAACTACTCGGGCAGTAGACTTCAATGAGAACTCCAATCAGGGTACTTCCTATGATGGAGCCAATCCTTCCCGACATCAGTGATAAACACACAGCCATGGCCCTGAAAGCATTTAGAAATAAATTACCCTCTGTGGCAGGATGCAATTATGAGATTCAAAGGCGTACTGTCATAGATATCATAGCCTGCTTAAAGTGCTGTCATAGATATCATAGCCTGCTTAAAGTGCTGTCATAGATATCATAGCCTGCTTAAAGTGGCGCTGGACAGGCCCTGTCACAAGGCATATCTCATACTTCATATACAGTCCTGGATTAAGGGTGATTTGAGTGGTGCAACCAGGGCCCCTGAGTCCAAAGGGCCTCCAAAAACATAAAAATAATATTAATAAATATTTTAAATTAAAAACCTTTTTTTAAAACATAGTTTTATTTTCACATATTTTGAGTTAACAAGGCCTAAGCGCTATGGGACTTTATCGGTCCATCTTCAGAGGCTAACTGAGGTTTAAAACAAAAGGGTTAAAATTCAGGGTAGGAATGAGGACTAGGTATTTGCTTATTAATAATATTATTTAAATTGTATTGAATTTCGAGGGTTTCAAGGGCAATAAGTTGACTGACTTTGCACCCTAAGTGGAGGACCTTTACACCTGTTGTATCGAAGGAATGGTCTTTTTCTATACAGTGGTTCACCATCTCAGAGTACCCAGTCAGACCCCTAAATGCCCTTTTATGTTCACTTATTCTAACATTTATTGATCTAGAAGTCTGCCCTACATACACGGCTTCGCATTGGTTACACGATATGTGGTAAACTCCACCACCATCCATGCGATCCAAGCGATCCTTGTTGTTAAACAGCATTCTCCCTATACCACTGTTTGTGTAAAAGGCACTTTTGAAAGTCTTTTTTAGTATTTTGTTAATTTGGATACTTTTGAAGTGAAAATAAAACTATGTTTTAAAAAAGTTTTTTTTTTTAAATTAAAATGAATTTTCACTCTGTGAATGCACTAACTCTAGAAAATTTAATAAATATTATTTGAACATAACTTACTTCGGGGACCTCTAAGCCATGGAGGCACAAAAAAATATTGATTAAGTTGCCAAAAAAAACCTACTCTTTGACGCAGATTGTTCAAATAAGGGAAAACATACCCATAGAAAAGTACACAAAATACGTTTTATTACCTGAGATGGGTAGGATACAATTCCACAACGTAAGCATTCATCAGCCCTATGCAGGCGCCACACAGCTGGAAGATGTAGAACAGAGCCAGGGAGACATTAGTGTCAGTGACCCAGTGGATGAGGAGGGCGGAGCAGCCGCACACGAGGGTCAGGCCAATCAGCATGTTGCGCTTGCCCAGCAAGTTCACCACAAAGCCAACAGAGATCACGATGGGAGAGAAGATGCAGCCCATGATGACAGCGCGCTGGAATGTACTGGTGTTGACTGAATCATTGCATTGTGTGAGGTTGAAGGCCTGAAAAATATCAGGATAATGTTGTACTTGAGGGCTGAAGCTGGAAAAGACCAGGGAGTATGAAATGAAATGTTGAGAAAATGAACCAAGAATGCGAAGAGAGAGTCAGTTGGAATTTGTTAACACATTCTTTGGCAGTAGTTAAGCAGCAAAATTATTTTATAAAAAATAATTGTACAGAATGACATCAGAAAAAGGTAACAGTTTCAAGAATACCTCGCAAATTTCCTTGTAATCACAGGAGGTAAAGAGCAGCTGTCAAACATTTCATGCAGCTATTCAAAAAATATACTTCAGTTTATAAGTCATTAGAATGAAATAAGCAGATAACTTACTGTTAGATTGTGGAGCCCTGTATTCCTGTTGGCAGGCTTGATGGATAATATTTCACACACAGTCTTGCCTTCTATCATGTCTGCATTCTCGTGGTTGCCTATCCTGTTCCAAATCTCAGGGAACCAAATATAGAATCCATTTGCGCTGTTTCACAAAGTAAAATTACATGAAGACATTTATGAAGTAAAGTAAAGGTATTCTTTTGTACAAAAAAAAGGTCTTTTTCAACCTGTATAGACTCGCCCATAGACCAAATTTAAATATTTAATTAAAAAATTTAAAGGTTTTACGAGGGCGGTTTGATAAGTCAGTGACTTTTTGAATAAAACAATTTTTTTCGGCAAATAAACATTTTATTTTTCTACATAATCACCTTTTAGCTCGATACATTTAGTCCAGCGTTTTTCTAATTTTTTTATTCCCTCCAAATAATAGGTTTGCTCAAGGCTCTCAAAATAGGCGTTTGTTTCGGTTATGACTTCTTCATTCGACTCAAATCTCTTACCCCCCAGCCATTTCTTTAGGTTTGGAATAATAAAATAGTCGCAGGGGGCTAGATCAGGAGAATATGCTGGATGGGGTAGAAGTTCGTAGCCCAATTCGTGAATTTTGGCCATCGTGACTAGACATGTGTGCACACGTGCATTGTCTTTCATTACCTTTCTCGAGGTAATCGATGTGAATGACACCGCGTGCATCCCAAAAAACTGTGGCCATGACCTTGTTGGCTGACAGACACAGTTTGGCCTTCTTTGGTCCACGTTCACCCCGAGCAACCCACTGCTTTGATTGTTCCTTGGTCTCTGGCGTGTTGTGATGCATCCATGTTTCGTCCACAGTGACAAAACGGCGCAAAAACTCGTTCTGATCACGGCTAAACATCGCTAAACACTCTTTTGAAGTGGTCACACGATTGCGCTTATGGTCGAGTGTGAGCAATTGCGGCACCCATCTCGTGGAGAGTTTTTTCATATCCAAATATTCGTGTAAAATATCATGTACACGTTCAGTTGAGATACTTACAGCATCAGCCAACTCACAAACTTTCATTCTCCGATCGTCCAATATCATTTCGTGGATTTTATCGACGATTTCCGGCGTGATCACTTCTTTTGGACGACCTGAACGTTCGGCGTCACTAGTACTGGTACGACCACAACGGAACTCCGTAAACCACTTCTTAACCATTGAAATTGATGGTGCTGAGTCCTCGTAGTATTTATCAAGTCTTTCCTTAGTTTCAGTGATGGTTTTTTTACGTAAAAAATAATGTTTAATCAACACACGACATTCACTTTTTTCCATTTTCGTAGAAAATCACAAGGTTGTCTGCTTTGAACGGCTGTCAAACACCAACTGAACGACGTACCTTGATCAAAATTAGAACGTTGCCCACTGATAGATTACAGTTGACGGCAGCACTGTTGCATTTGAAGTAACTGCGCGGGAAATTAAAAAAGTCACTGACTTATCAAACCGCCCTCGTACCTATTTAATGGTTCGTCAAATATCTGAATAATGCAATGAATTTCTAAATATCTCACCACTTGAGTCCTTCAGTGGCGAAAATTGTAGAAAGATGTCAGATAAGTCTGTTTTGATAACTATGCTTGTACTGTTTATAATTCAGGCCCTGGAAGTTTACAATGAACTGAATTTGAACCCGTTGAAATGGTTTTACCATGAGAATACTCCCAACTGCACAAGGCAAGCGATGAATGTGTAGAACCTCAGTGGCTTCTGGAACAGGGGTATGGTTTGTTCCTTGATGGAGGTCAGCACAGATGTCTGCATGCTTGCTGGCTTCACATACTCTAAGGAAATGCTCTGAAACAGAAAAACCAATGTCAGTGGCGAAAGCTCACTCGCTCAAAAAGTCAGAAGCGTATTTTTCTCAGATCAATATCACAGCTAAATAAAACATGAGATGCTTACCTGTCAGAATTATATGTTAACAATAAATACGAAGGCAGCGGACATTGATTTCTACAAAATCCCTTTTTATTAAATTGTGCTACTTTGATATCTTAACCAAAATTATAATGCTGTCACCAAGCCATTTTCAAAAGGAAGGGAGAAAGATGTATTGAAAGTTAATACTGTCACTAGGGGTACCTACTACAAAAAGTGAGTCTGGTATCTCTTTTCAAACAAAATAAGCACCATAAGCATGTCCGCTTGGATAAGAAATTGTGTCAATGTAAGTAAATTGGTCAAATCACTAAAACAGTATTTGACTAAAAAGATGGTGCAATAAAAGGACGTGGGTGGAAATGTCTCCAGGTAGTGTACTGGAAGTTAGTAGCTGGGGGCAGGAGCTGAAGATGAATGTTATGGGGAAACCATGGATGAATTTAACCATGATTGGGAGAACTGTCAAAAATAAAAAGTTTTACCTTGACAGTTTGGAAGGTTTTTACTTCCTACCCTGTGTTGGTGTTACAGTGTTACTCCAAGGTCATACCTTATCCATTTGCTTTCCTTGATTACACTGATACATCATCTGTATGACACGCATAGCTTCTTCTGTTTTCCCAATGGAAGCCAGGAACTTGGGGCTCTCGGGTGCCCGGGCCATCACGAGCGTGCACACCAAGTAGGGCAGCGCGCAGAACACCACCAGCAGTCTCCAGGGGCGGTACTCCAAGCCCAGGAAGGCGATGGGAACGCGAAAGTCAGTTGGGTAGATGAGCCAGGCTACAGCTGAGAATACCAACATCACACTATCAAATTATAGAAGTACATTTTAGCGAAAACTCCCAATTCTCTGGTTAAAAACCTTCCAATTTTTAATAGACACAACTGAAATTTGTCCCAGGATATAGAGGTCAGTTCTCATATTCATGATCTCCGTAGTGGTTAACTTTCAGACAAACTCTGCCTGTGTGCTAGTGTACAGGCCTGGATTAAGAGTGGTTTGGTCGCACCAAAGCACCCAAGTTCAAGGGGCTCTAAAGACTAAAACGAGGTAGAAAATATATTTTAAACATAATTTCCTTTGGAGGGCTCTTGGCCATGGATGCAGCCAAGAAAATTAATAAAGTAGCAAAAAAACATTTGAAAATATGTACCTACATCTATTCGAGCGCCCCTTAGTAAAGATGCGTGGAGGAGGGGGGGGGGCAAAGTTTCAATTTGCACTAGGGCCTCCATTGGTGTTCCGTTGTTTAGTTTGTGCATCTTCATTGAAGTAGAAGAAGCATGCTTCCATTGGATACCATTCCAAATAAATAAAAAGTGAACGGTCCAAACCATTATTTATTATCATAGTTTGTTTATTAATGACTCTCATCAAGCTGCAATGCTTGTGTACAATAGGTACTCATATATTTACCAGGCAAGATGACGCAGCCCACACTGATGAAGGAAGCCCCGATGGTGACCATGCGGTCCCTGTAGCGGGGGCTGTTGAACTCTCCCAGGTAAGCATAGGCTACGCCTGAGGGACCTGAGATGCTGGAACCACAACACACATAATAATGGTGGGCATACAGTGTTTGTTTTTATAAGCTTGTAAAGTTCTTCTTTCGTCCAGAGTGGCATTCGCTGTCGGAGGATCTCTGGGTAACCATTTCCACCGGTAATGCGAATCCCGACTTACACATCGGTTGTGTTTACATTCCTCCAGGGCCGACACACAACCTAAGCCTGCGTCAGCATATAGATAAAGCTTGTGAAATCTTTACTGAAAATGTTATTGACACATTCTTCATCGCTGGAGACTTTAACCTGAGCACAAATATATTCCCTCTTCCTGAGGGTAATACTCCTGATGACGAGTTTACACCTTATAGTGACCCATCTACCTTCATTGTACAAGATTTTATGTCATTTTCTGACCTTAGACAGTTTAACGGGCTTCCAAATGTTAATGGCAGAATTTTAGACCTAGTTTTATGCAACAAGAATGTGACGGTTGACACCCCTTTGTCTCCACTCGTGCCCGAGGATCGTCATCACAAGTCTCTATGTATGCGGGTGACGCATCATAGTGGCATTCTAAGCTCCTTACGTGCGAGTACCCCGAGAATGGTGTACGTATACAAAAAGGCCGACTATACAATAATTAACAATTCTTTGTCTATGGTCGATTGGGACTCAATTCTGGATTCGGATGATATTGATGAGATGGTGGATAATTTCTACCGTGTGGTAAATGAAATTATTGATGAATATGTCCCGAAATCTCGATTATGTAGCACCAATACGCAGTACCCTCCTTGGTATTCCAACGCTTTGAAGAAAATCTTAAAAGAAAAACAATTGTTCCATACTAAGTTTAGGCGTTACGGAAATCCGTTGGACTACTCCACATTTTCATTACTAAGAAGTAGATTCAAACAACAGGAAAAGATATGCAAGCGTAAATATTTGAACCACATGGAGACGTCTATTAGAAATGACCCCAAAAAACTATTTTCCTTTATTAAATCAAAAAAAGGCGAAAGCTGTATTCCAAATGAAATGAAGTATGAAAATGAAATAAAAAATGATGCTGCTGGGATATCTGACTTGTTCCTTAAATACTTTTCCTCCGTTTTCGTGGAAGATGATGGTTTATCGGTTGCACGTCAATCTGGTGATTCATTTAATGATTGCTCCACTATCTCGTCCATAGTCATCAATGAGGATAGGTTATGTGAAAGCATTCGCTCATTAGACGTGAGGAAAGGTTGTGGTCCGGATGGTTTGCCGGTTATTTTCATAAAAAACTGTTGTGATAAATTAATTAAGCCATTAGCAATAATATTTAAAAAATCACTTAGTCTGGGTGTTTTTCCATGTAAATGGAAATATGCGCACATAGTACCAATTTACAAATCTGGAAATAAAGACAATGTTGAAAACTATCGCCCTGTGTCTAAGTTATCTATATTTGGGAAGTTACTCGAAAAAATAGCATATGATCAGATTTTCTCCGCGGTGAAAAATGCAATTGATGTAAATCAACATGGGTTTTTACCAGGCAGGTCCACCGCATCAAATCTGGTACTGTTTACGGAAAAAATTCTAAAGATTATGGACGCAGGATCTCAGGCTGATGTGATCTACACTGATTACTCCAAATGTTTTGATAAGATTAGCCACAAGATCCTAATTGCCAAGCTGGAGTGGCAAGGAATACACGGTGACCTACTCCGGTGGCTCAAATCATACCTGTATGATAGAACAATATCTGTAACGATTGGGGGAATCACCTCCAAACGTGAACGGGTCGTCTCGGGTGTGCCGCAGGGTAGCCATCTGGGTCCTCTTTTATTCTTAATTTTTATAAACGATATAAGACATTGCTTCCTCAATTCAAGCGTCTTACTTTATGCAGACGATATGAAGATTTTTTCAGAGGTGGCATCCGTGAGAGATTGTGTATCTATCCAAAGAGATTTGAAACGCTTTGGTGAATATTGTATCGTAAATAAACTTTCTTTAAATGTTTCTAAATGTTGCATCGTGAGGTTCACTAGGAAAAAGAACCCATTAGTCTTTGAATACGAGATTCAATCGGAGTTCGTGGAACCTGCCGATCAAGTACGTGATCTGGGGCTTGTATTAGACAATAAATTGAGATTCAATTACCACATAGATAGCATCATTAAAAGATCATACAAACTGCTTGGGTTTGTTTTGAGATCTTGTAAGCCATTCCGAAACACTGCAGTGGCATTATGTCTTTATAAAGTTTACGTAAGACCAATACTTGAATATGCTTGCCAAGTTTGGAACCCGCAATATATCATCTATGTCAATAGATTAGAGGCCATCCAAAAACGCCTCATCAGGACACTCTTGTACCGAGACGGTCTCCATCGAGAGCTTGCCGACTATCATACGGCGCTGCAACACTATGGTTTGTTTTCGCTCCAAGCGAGACGGAGTGTTCTGGACCTAATGTTCCTATTCAAACTCATCCGGGGTAACGTGTCTTGCTCCGAACTCCTGTCTGAAGTGGGAATCCGAGTGCCTAGGATGACGTCAAGAAACACCAAAATCCAGCTCTATATTCCGTCTCACAGAACAAATTCATACGGAAACTCATTCCTCTTGAGAGCTTCGCGGTTGTTCAATGAAAAGTTTAGTGAACTGGATATTTTTTACCAATCGACCAATACTTTGAAAAAGTTAACGACGGCCATACTTTGCCCTTAATTCTTGATTAATGATGTAAAATAATAATAATAATAATTGTAATTGTAATAATAATAGAAACGTGTTCATGAAATATAATGAATTTTGACTAGAATTTCAGTGTGTAGGTATTAGTGAGTGGGAAAAATTAAAATTATAATTAAAAATATTGGCATGTTCAAGTGAATGTAAGGCTGATTTGATATATGTAATTCTGTTTTTATCTCTTATTGTTTGGTGTCATTACGGTTATCATGATTATTTTAATAGGTTTTTATATTTTATATTTTGTGTTTGAAAAAAAAGAAAAAAAAATATCTTACTATCATTAGTATTTATATTTATATTCTTTTTTTTATTTTAATACTTATATTTAATGTCAACATTGTATGAAAAAATATCTTACTGTCATTAGTATCTAATCTAATCTAATCTAATCTAAGCTGCAAAGATATATATCATTTAAGATTTATACTAAATGCATTCCCACAAGCAGATATGTATAATTTCGCGCTAACACATGCCGCATGTGGACCTACAATATAAAAACCCAATCTCAAATGAACATAAGCCTTGCAACTCTTGCCGTCCTTCCCTGAAACAGGGGTGACATTGGCAAAGTGAACCAATTTTTATATTATGGGTGGTCAGCCGCATAACAACCTATAAGTCAAGGAACATACATGACAAATTACACTTTTTAAAATCAAAGAATAAAAATAACAATATATACATGGACATAAAAAACTAAATCATAAAACCAAATTCACTTTAACAAACCCTAGCCGCCAACATCACAGATCAACCGCCATTTCTTTCTATCCTTGCATACTTCTTTCATTTCCTCCAGAGTCATAACCTTCTTCATACAAGCTCTTCTTTTATTATGACTCTGGATATTCCATTCATTCGCAATTTCGGATATTTGGTCCATCCATACCTTTCTCGGTCTTCCTCTACCACGACATCCATCTATTCTACCAACATATACTTTCTTCGTCAGTCTTTCCTCATTCATTCTCTCCATATGCCCAAACCATCTTAACAAACTTCTTTTAATCTTCACTTTCACACTTTCTTTTGCACCACATTCTTTTCTTACAAAATCATTCCTCACCCTGTCACTCCGTTTTTTCCCAATCATACTTCTTAGAAAGTCCATTTCAACAGTATGGACTTTACTAATTTCACTTTCATTCACCGTCCAGGCCTCGCTTCCATACATCAAGGTGGGTAAAAGTATGCCACTGCGTACCGCCAATCGAGCATTTTTAGAAATGTTTTGATTTTTGGCGATACAAGCTGTGGCACCCAGTACACACCTGCCCTTCATTACTCTTCTTTCAAGTTCACCTGTCATTCTTCCATCTTTCTCAAACTTACTTCCCAAGTATACAAACTCATTTACCACATCAACATTCATTCCGTTTATTCTAAATTCGTAGTTCGTATTTTCTTCATTTCTTTCAAAAATCAAAACTTTCGTCTTACTTGCATTCAATTTCAAATAATTACCTAGCAGAGCTTCGTTCAATCTAGAGAGCATCGTTTGCAATTCTACTGCTGAGTCCGATACAAGAACAGCATCATCCGCATACAGTAGAACACTCACTTTGCTCTCTCCTATCATTAATAGTACCTATATCCCACTGCATTCTTACAGGGACACCTCGGATTTGACTCCTTACTCCTGAGAAGGCAACTGGCACTTGCGAGATTCATCCTCAAACTTCTTAGGAGTGAGGTTGATTGTGTAGTGTTGAGTGACCGCTTCTTGACGCTCTATGTACCTGACTCATTTATCAGAGCCCGGTCACATAGGCTTTTTAATGTCACCGCGAGCCGAACCAATATTCTTCGCAATTCATTTGTTTCGCGAGCGCAAACGCTCATAAACGAATTGATGTCGTCCTCACCACATCTGGATATATTTAATACTAGAATGAATGGACTGATGTGTGAATGGAAGGTTCTGCTAGAAAGACGAATGTTAGAATAATGCACTTATATTGTTTTGATTTCTTTTGCATAAAATATTGTTTATTTTTATAATACTTGTATTGCATTATAACTTTATGGTATCAACTGTCATGTTATATTGTTTCAATAAATAAATAAATAAATAAATAAAAAAATAAATAAATAAATTAATCCACAATCATCAAGTCTAGCATCTCGAACACACTTGTCCATGACTATGTTAAATAGCCATGGGCTCATCACACATCCTTGCCTTACACCCTTAAAAACTTCAAACCATTCACTATACTCATCATCAATACGAACACATGCTGTACTATTTTCATAGTTTGCATGCACCGCACCTAGGAGAGCCCCATTCACTCCGTATGCTTTCAAAACATCCCATAACATACCTCTGTCTACTGAGTCAAAAGCCTTTTCCAGATCTACAAAGGCCGTGAACAGCTTCCGCCTCACCGACAATTGTTTTTCAACAAGTTGTCGTAGAGTAAAAATCTGATCAACACAGCCTCTACCGGCCATAAAGCCGGACTGTATATCGGAAATCCTTTCACTAGTAGTCAGAATCACATTTTTTATAATCACCTTACAGAAGACTTTTCCTGGTATACTGAGTAGACTGATTGGTCTGAAGTTCTGACAGTCTTTTTTGTCCCCTTTACCTTTGTAAATGGGAACAATGACTGCCTTCCTCCAATCCATCGGTACTACTCCTGCATTCACACAAAGCTTACATAATTCGTACATCCAATCTATCACGCATTCACCTCCTGCTTTCAACATTTCACCATTTATTCCATCAAACCCAGCAGACTTTCCATTCTTCAAACATTCAATAGATACTTTTATTTCTTCTTTCAAAATCCTAAATTCATTCTCTTCTGTCATTTTTCTAAACAAAATTCTTTCGCCCCGACCAAAAATCCCTTCAAAATATTCTTTCCATCTCTTACATACTTCATCCTTCTCCCATACCATCTCACCAACAGCACTTTTGATTCCTGGGGTGGTCAATGCAGAATCTTTATTCCTATTGGCACCGACCCATCTCCAGAATTCCTTCCTACTGTCGGTGAAACTCCTGTTCATTTTTTCATCAATCTTTCTCTGTTCATTCGCTTTGCTTTCATAAACTACATTCTTCGCCATTTGCTTGGCTATCTTATATTCATCTTCTAGCTTTCTATCATTCCTGTCGTTCAGCCACTTTTTGTAACATTCCTTCTTCACTTTCACAGCCTCTTTTACTTTAGCATTCCACCAGGCATCCCCTTTCAATCTTCCACCTTTCGTTTCTCCACATACTTTTCGAGCACATTCAATCATTCCTTCTTTCATAAACTTCCACATGCTTTCAATATCTTTTTCATTAACATTCTTTTCAAGTATTTATATTTATATTCTCTTTTATATTCTTTTTATTTTTAATACTTATATTTAATGTCAACATTGTAATTGGGAAGGTACAACATCAATTGTATATATTTTTATTATTGTTTTATATATTTTAATGTATTTTCCTGTTTTGTTGAATAAATTATATAAAAAAAAAAAAAAAAAAAAAAAAAGTTCTCTTAATGAGGTTCTCATTTCTGGCTAAGAGAACTTTGAAAGGGGAAATAATGTATGTTTAAAATAAAATTATTTTTCTTAAACGTAGTTTAATTTTCACAATAATATTTTATATCTCGAGCACTTTCGACCGTCAATACTCAGGTCATTATCAAGAGTGATGTATGTCAAATTAAAATTATTGAGAACAAACCATAGATCAAAATTATATAAATTCAAATAAATAGGTAGGTATAGGTACAATAAAGATGAACTTAATTTAAATGAAATATAACAGTTAAACTACGTTTAAGAAAAAATAATTTTATTTTAAATAAAATGAATTTTCACTGTGTGAATACACAAACCCTACAATAGTTATTTATGCCACTGCCTAGTAATGATAGTCTTTGTAACACGAGTGCTAGTTTGTGCCATGAGGCGCAGCCGAATGGCACAATAGACAGCAAGAGTGTTACAAAGACTAATTACGTGCAGTGGCATACAATATTTTTTCTACGACCATGAAATAAATAACAAAATAGTAAATAATAGTCATTATACTGTACTCGTCCATTTGAAGTAATTAAAGCCCCACCTTTGTCAAACCGTGTAATTTATCATTCCCCTCGATTATCTAATCTAATCTGCAAAGATAGATTACATTTGGGATTCATTTAAATTTATGCCCACAAGCAGACACATATAAGGTTGCGCTCATACATGCCGCATATAAGGTTTAACATTCAAACCCAAAACTCAAATAAACATAAGCCCTGCAACCACTGAAGCAGGGGTGTCATTGGCAAAGTGAACTAAGTTTTTACAGCATAGATGGTCAACCTCATACCGACCTATTAGCCAAGTAACTGTTTAAGTTTGTTTTTTTTTGCGGTGAAAATATCTTGCATTATTTTCCTTTCAAGCCTTCTGTTCGAAAAAAGGAAAGCTACAATTTGGAGTATTTTGATAAATAACATTGATGAATTACTACACTATTAACAAATTTTATTTGACTCTACGCATAAAATATATTAATTTTCATTTGAACAAAGATTGAACATAGAGGGGAGAAACTATCATTAAATTGAAAATATTCATGTAATGGCTGACGTTTAAACGTAGTTGCTATGGAAACGGCCAATAATAGTTTGTTATCGGTTCTTTGATTTAAAAAATGTAATTTGTCATGTATGTTCCTTGACTTATAGGTTGTTATGCGGCTGACCACCCATAATATAAAAATTGGTTCACTTTGCCAATGTCACCCCTGTTTCAGGGAAGGACGGCAAGAGTTGCAAGGCTTATGTTCATTTAAGATTGGGTTTTTATATTGTAGGTCCACATGCGGCATGTGTTAGCGCGAAATTATACATATCTGCTTGTGGGAATGCATTTAGTATAAATCTTAAATGATATATATCTTTGCAGCTTAGATTAGATTAGATTAGATCGGTAGCTTAGAAGGATAGTTTCATACAAGGTTGATGCTCGAAATTCAAAAATGGTTCCATTTCTGACAATGCGCATGCGCACATTTTCATTTCAACACCGTTATCAGTTGCGTAATGTAACATTACGCAACGGGTGTGGAAATGTATAGCATTGTGATTGCGTTAGCCGTTTTGTAATTAATAAATTACCAAATGGGAGTAGAAAAAATCTAATGTATGTTTGTTTAGATTAAACTTAACACTGTAAAACCATAATACCCTCTACACACACAAGCATGCTTATGAAAAAAAACACCAGCGCAATCACCCTACGCCCCCTACCTATTAAAATGTATGTGAAAATGACACATCCACTATACCATGGGTCGGCAACCTGCGGCCCTTGAGGCGTCTTGGTGCGGCCCGCATCGCACGTGCCGGAAAACTACAAATCGATTTTCAGTAAATGACAAAGTAAAAGCGTTTATCAAGAAATTTAAAATTATAAAAATAAGCGTATTGAATGAGAACCTGAAAGAATCGTGGGATTCCCAAATTGAATTGGCGGGAATTCTACAAAATGAGATTTATTTTGGGGGGTAGAATTACTTAGTGAATTTGGGGGTAAATTTCATTTGTAGTTCGCACGTCAATTGATTAATATTTACGATGCATGACTCACAAGAGGGTCCCACGAGCCGCGGCAGGGGAGGGGGGGGGGGGGGGGGGTGCTAGTCAGCATTTGCTGAAATGCTGACCATTAGATCCGCCACTGCCCAAGTGCGGCCCGCACGAAATCCCATGTAATATATTTGGCCCTTTTACAACAAAAGGTTGCCGACCCCTGCACTATACTATTGCCCACATACAAAATATATTGATCCAAAGCTCACAAAATGCCATACAAATGTTATACACCAAATTGTTCCTAGAATTCTAAAGAACATCATTTGGTTTAGTATTTTGATGTCAGACGAAGTTAACAGTTTTTTTGTGTGTGTTTTTTAATAATGTTCTAAAGAGAGAGTAGTCCAACAACACTCAAAAAGTAAAAAAAACCCTATTCTTCTTTAGCTCCTTCTCCTTCTCTTACTTCAAAGAGCCCTTTAGCATCAAGTTTGCAATAAGCTAATTTTAAACGCCTGTACCTTCCTCAAAAGGAAGAAATTTTTGGAACATTTGAGATTGGTATTTGGGTATCGCCGTCGAAATTTGTACCTTTTGTCTTGTGCGCGTGTCGCCTAATGATTTTCAGTTTTTTCATAAAAACTGGTTATGTCTACTGAATTCTAGATTTATTAGAGTAAAGTATTTGAAAAGCGTATCGAAATACAAAAAAAATCTCCAAAAAGCATGAAGTGGCGATGTAATTAAAAAATAAAACAAAATCGCCTTTTTTCCATTCTCATACAAATTTTACATGTCCGCAATCCGTTTTTGACCCTTTGATGGCAAGATACGATAAAAAATAGTCAAATTTTTATAAAGTTGAGTATTTTTTCATATACCTTAGTAACGTATCTTTTGTTTTCTGTACTAGCCACAATAATATTTATTTATTTATACACGAAATATTAGTTGCTAATGGTTGTCCTCATTTTTGGTTCCGAAATTTTTCTTTTAGTGTGTTACCATTTTCATTGAAACTGACAAAAATCTTGCATCCCTAAGTATTTTTTTGAGTATGGTAACTCTTTGATGCAGTATGGAAAACACTAAAAAACTGATTCGCTACCTTCATTTTCTTCTGAGAGGGTCTACGTCTCAGCCGTAAACTTGTCGTGATTGTTTTGAGTGGGATTTAGCTTGATATTATTAGGGTAAATATCGGAATCTGTTGTCAATTATTGTGTATTGTCTACTTAGAGACATTAGTGCTGCTTAAGATTGTGTGTTTTTATAGTTGCTGGTATTATTAGTTTTCAAATACATCAATTTTAGGATCATGTCGGGCGTGTTTTTTATTGACGAACGCCACCGTAACCGTTACCGCGCTACGTCACATTTGTGAGATTAAGGCATAAAAAATTATACTTAGGTTAAAATAAAAAAACGCAACTAAGCTACACATATGGCGTAACTTCTTGCTGCGTTATCCCCGAAGGGGTCGCAACACTGAAAATCAATAGGCGACACACGCAAAAGACAATAGGTACGAATTTCGACGACGATACCCATTTACCTACTCGCTGCCTTAGTTCTTGTTTACCGTATACGCTATTGAGAAAATTTTGACCAATGTGTCTTATGAAAACAAGAAATTTATTTAAAAAATATTTAAAAGATCTCTCACATTATCGAGTTTTACGGTTTTTCTTAGCTCAGATTGTGTAGAATTTGATTCTTAAGACATCTGCATGAAAAAGTCATATTTGACAAGATTGGCGTATACGATAAACAAGAACTGGGGGAGCGTACTGGAAAATGTTTCAGATCTCATTGTCATGTTCGATCGGGCCAGCTATGAAGAAGTACTCCAAAGTATGAGTCATTGCAACGGGGTTGAAATATGACAGTATAGGTATAAAGTGACTCACAAAATGGCAGCGACCATTCTTATAGCGGCATAGGACCAGAGATCTGGACAGAAGCTTGACAGGATAGAGAGTGTGGAGCCCACAGCCATGGACACCACCATGACGGGGCGCCGGCCCTGCGTGTCTGCGAGCCAGCCCCACATGTGCCCACTCACTATTATACCTGGAGACAGAGAAACAACATGTATTACAGCAAAGCCCTTTTAATCTGGAGACATCACAAGGTTTTTGTTTGGGCTAGACTGGATTTTTCCAGAGAAAATGTAAAAGAAAAACATTCCTTTGCTCAATACTGTGCCTAATGATAATTAAGGAAAAAATAATCATTAGAGTATAGATTGACACAGGTCGCGTCATGTAAAAAGAACGCTGAGAAGAAGTTAAGGGGGTGTGTTTGCGCATGGGTTACAGTCGCGCAAGTACCAAATAGACCGATAAATCGCCTACTGCGCAGCTTGCTGCTAGCGTTCTTTTTACATGACACAACCTGTAATTAGGGATGGGCCGTAATTTGTTTTACATGCGGTTCAACGGAACTTCGGAATTTGGCTGAAATTCGGTTCAAATGCCGAACATTCGGTGTAAGAAAAATTAAAACCAAATACCTAATTGCACCATTTTGACTTTTATAATTGGATGTCATAGTATTTTTTATAACCTTTAAATATAGACTTTTAAACTTTCACTAATGTGTACAAGGGTGTGAGACAGGGTTACATAATGAGCCCATGGTTGTTCAATATAATCATGGATCATTGTGTTAAACAAGCAAATCTGGAAGGACATGGCATACGGATTGGAGAGAGAAAAGTTCTAATTTATGCTGATGACACAGTATTAATTGCTGATTCAGCAGAGGAACTTCAGACAATGCTCTCTAGTCTGAACCATGCTCTGTGTGTGAACAAGTTGAAAATTAATGCAAGTAAGACGAAAGTAAGTACTGATTTTTGACAGAAGGGATGAATCTGAAGAATACACGTTCATGTTAAATGGTACGAAAGTCGAAATTGTGGATGAATTTAGTTACTTGGGAAGTATGTTTGAAAAGAATGGGAAGATGACAAGAGAACTTGAGAATAGGGTGTGTAAGGGAAAGCAAGTGGTCGGAGCAATAGGAAGAATAGCAAGGAACAAGCGATTGACGATGGATCTGAGAATGGCGGTACACAATGGCATATTGATACCGACTTTGATGTATGGAAGTGAAGCATGGACAGTGAACGATAGCGAAGTAAGTAAAGTATGTACGTCGGAAATGAAGCATTTGAGAAGCATGACAGGAAAAACTCTGAGGAATAGAGTTAGGAATGAATGGGTAAAGAAAGAATTTAATCTGAAAGAGGATGTGAAAGTTAAGGTACAAATGAATGTGATGAGATGGTTTGGGCATGTGGAAAAAATGAATGATGATAGACTGACAAAGTATGTATACTGAGTGAAAGGAAAAAGAGGTAAGGGATGACCGAGAAAAGTATGGAGTGATCAGTACCCTTAGTACGAGCTGCAAAACTTGAGTAATTTAAAGTTTACGGCAATTATTAAAGAGTGATTTCCCCCAAAATCTGCCATTTTCGTTTGTTTGAACTTGATTTTCTTCATCACTGTAACTCTTTTGCTAAGACCATAAAGTGTAAGAAACAAAAACGGCAGATTTTGGAAGAAATCACTCATTAATATTTTCCGTAAACTTTACTTTTCTCAAGTTTTGCTACTCGTACTATGGGTACAGATTGAAGAGATTGTGAAAGAATGGGATATACAAAGCGAGCGCAAAAGAAGAAAATGCATGAAAAAGGTGATGGATATGAATGAATTGAAAGAGGTATGTAAGGATAGGAAGAAATGGCGGCAGCTCTGCAGAGGCTCTGGCCACCCCTAGCGGAATGGCGACAGAGTTACAGTTACTAACACTTTCACTAACATGGTCGGTATTATATATACAAGTTTTACCATTAAAACTTTTATTGTGGTGCTTCCTTTATCCAAGGCAGTTGAGAAAGTAATCTTTCGTATTTTGGCCAGTTCACGTAAGTTTGACATTTTATACCTACCAAACTTGATTTTACAATATAGGGGTTCTTGATTTTGGCACCTGGCAGCTCTATATGCATGATGCTTGTATTAACGTTTTTCAATTGTCTCACCAGGCAGTCCTTGCACACTGCCTTGGATAAAGGAAGCACCACAATAAAAGTGTTAATGGTACAACTTGTATATTGTGATAGCTGTCCTGGTATCCAAGGCAGTTGAGACATGTTTGTTATCGCCAGGTGTGAGCTTTGTATTATCAATTGTGATCTATGGGTTGAAAGAGACCCGCTAGAGAAGATGATGGGCCAGCGGATGGCTCGTTGTCGTCAGTTAGCAATTCTCTCTGATAAAATTTGGTAAAGGTGTTTTGGCTTTGCCAATTTCCTCTTTGTAGAATGTCAGCGATAGGATATTTCTAGATCCAGTTTAATGAAGCAACTGCTGATCTAGCACTTCCTGGAGTGGCCTCTGTTCCAGCTTCTTTTAGTACAGCCCGCTATGATTGTGCGGGAGGCCGACTTTGCTGGGCCTCTACTTGTGAGGAACAAGTTAGGGATGTTGTTTGCCTGTCGTCTCCTTGTACCCAATAATTCACAGAGCTTCCTCAGCCAATAGACTGGATCTGTTGCTTGCACGTTGGATGTTGTCAGCTTCCAAACCGGACTGTTGGTGCTGGTCTGTGTCCGTCTTTGATCCGAATATTGGCCACAAGATGATGAAATGTCCGTTATCGATTAGGTGATCTGATGAGCATCTCAGCAAAGTGAGATCATGAACTCGTCGACCTGATACAACGCAACTAAGCTACACATATAGTGTAACTTCTTGCCTGCGTTTCCCCCGAAGGGATCGCATGTGGCGCTTCGGGACCTATTTATTTTTACAGGTAAGGGGGCCGGCCTCACACCAACCACTTTCAGTTGAAGTGGGGGACCTGATGCTAGCAGTAAAATCATAGCACATCTTCTAGATGCTTCGAACAGAGTTGCTTCTTGTGGATTGATGGCTGTCAACCACTGGGATACTAGCGTGGGTCCCATATCGGCGGTCTTTCTGTAAGCGGGGAACGCTTGACGATACCTTTCATCACCTGTCTCACTAGGTTGTGGCTACTTATTCTGTTCTGAATCTCAGGATTGCAGAACATAGATATAGCCGACTTGTAAACTGCTATAGTTTTGGGAGCTAATTTCTCCTTTAAGCTGAGGTGAGCTAGTAAGCGTGTCACCTGCGAGCCTGTTGGATTGCTTGTATCTATAGTTTTTTTTTTTTTTTTTAATTGTGCACAACAGGTCACCCTTATTACAGTGCACCCTCACAGCTATCAACACGCTGGGAGGAACTCTATTGCAAGATTTTTAAATGTTAATAAATTACACTAAAAAATGTCTATATTAGACTTATTTAAGAGCTTTATACTCCGAGTCACAGGGTGTTGCGCCACGACATCAGTACTGCTTTTCGGTACATGAAATAGATCATGTCCTCGCCCTCGGATGTAGTCGTCAGGCACATACAACCTGTAGCCCTCCAACAGGGTGGGACTGTCAATTAAGCCGTTGATGACCTTATGAGTGAGCACCATAAGGGACCTGTTGCGCCTCGTTTCCAGGCTTCTAAATCCAGTCTCCCGAAGTAGCTCCTCATGATGCATGAATTGTGGATAACTTCCACGCCGCCTCATGAGGAGATACCTGAGAAACTTTTTTTGGACTTGTTCTATCATATCTATGTACTTCCGCTGGTAAGGAGTCCAAACCTCGACAGCGTACTCTAATTTGGATCGTATAACGCAGCTGAAGACGTCAACCATCGCTCTGGGCTCAGTAAGTTGTTTGCTCACTCTGATTACTAATCCCAGCAGCTGGTAGCACTTAGTCATCTGCGTTATATGATCGGAGAACTTCAGTCCAGGATCAAACACAACTCCCAAATCCCGCATTGATTTCACACGAGACAGTAATTGCCCACCAATACTGTACCCATGCAAGATGGGTCTGAAAGATTTAGTGAACGACATTGAGACACATTTCTTTGAGTTAAAGAAGAGCTTGTTTTTCTCAGCCCAAGCTGCTTATGCATCTAAATCATCTTGCAGATTTATGCAGTCGTGAATATCTATGACTTTCGTGTAAACCTTCACATCATCTGCATAAAGAAGACAAGAGCTGTACTTAATGATATCTACTATATCATTAATGAATATAATAAAGGCCAATGGACCCAGATTTGATCCTTGAGGAACGCCGGAAAATGGCTGAAAGGTATTAGAGGTAAAGCCATTTAACTCGATGTACTGTTGCCTGTTCCTCAAATAGGAGGCAAAGAAAAATAAGAGGAATTTAGAAAACCCGAGAACATGCATTTTTTCAAGAAGGATATCATGATCTACCTGATCAAATGCTTTCGAAAAATCGGTATACACTACATCTGTCTGGAGCTGAGAATCCAGATTAGAAGCTACGTCTGTACTAATAATAAGAAGATTAGAGACAGTAGATCTCTTTGGCAGGAAGCCATGTTGATGTATGGTGATACGAGATTTAATATTTTCTAGTAGATTCTTATGAATCAAACTTTCAAATATTTTAGCAAATGTTGATAGTATAGAGATTGGTCTATAGTTATGAACATCTGTCTTAGAATCAGATTTATGTATGGGGATGACTTTGGTGAGTTTCCAAATTTGCGGAAATGTGCATCTTTTCATACATAGATTGAAAATAAATGTCAATGGTTTTGCGATGGATTTTGCAATAGCCAAAATGACTTTTGGTGGAATATTATCTGGACCTGCTGCTTTGTTAGGATTTATGCCAACTAAGCAAGATTGTACCTCATCCAATGTGAACAGGTCAATGCTAATATTATTGGAATTAGATATTGGCAATTTTTTGAGAGTAGATTCCACATCTAATTCAGGGATTCGAGAGCTATAAACGGATTGAAAATATTCTGAAAACCTTTCACACACTGATTGAGGATCTGTAGTAATAAGGTCTTCATCCATCAGGGTAGGGATTGAGTTACCATCTTTCCTAAATGATGTAACATATTTCCAAAATTCCCTAGAATCACTTCCGATCCCGGACTGAATTTTATCAAGGTAGAATAATCAGTCTAATATTTTATTCATCAGCCGGTCGATAGCTCAGTTGATAGAGTGCTTACATTCCATGCCGTGAGCTCGGGTTCGAATCCCGCCGAGGGTGTCAGAAGTGATTTCCCGTTTCGGTGTTTATTTCAAACCCCAAAATAAAATACAGGCAAGGCTTACTCAGCCTTCACAAGAAATTAGTACCAGCCCTCTCGGGAGCTGGGAAACCCCCACTTCAACTGAAGTGGTTGGCGTAAGGCCGGCCCCCTTATCTGTAAAAATAAATAGGTTCAACTCGCCACATGCGACCCCTTCGGGGATAACGCGGCAAGAAGTTGCACTATATGTGTAGCCTAGTTGCGGTTAGAACCTCCGAGCACTCTTAATATCAGTTTTGAGCTGCGCGCGCTTTTTTGAGAATTCACCGTAATTATAAGTAGTTCGGTTTTTATAATATTTCTCATGAAGTCGCTGCTTGCATTTGATATTGTCTATAATATCACGAGTAAACCAAGCTGGGTAAGTCCTACCTTGATAATTAGTTCTCTTTTTAGGTGCACAAAGACAAATAATCTTAAATAAAACATTATAAAAATATTCCAGTGCACAGTCAGGATTTACAAAATTATACAAGTCATTAAAATCAAAATTCCTTAAAATATCATTAACTCTAATTACATCCAAGTATTTATAATTTATATTATTGTCAGAGGACAAGTACTCGAGAGCCTGTGATGGGCGAAACGAGCACTTGGATGAGTTTATCACCCACCCTAGAGATTCTAATAATAATAATAATAATTGGACAATTTGTATACAGCGCCGTTTAGTGGCACTAGCCACCCCAAGGGCGCTTTTATGTGTTGAAGCTTCTGTTAAACAAATGTGTCTTAAGCAACTTCCTGAAACTGCCAACACTGGTCTCTGTTCTCAACTCCAGAGGTAGACTATTCCAGCAGGATGGACCAGCCGAACTAAAAGCCCTGTCTCCGAAACCAGTTCTGTTCCGTCGAAGAGGCAGTTGAAGCCTGTTTACGGCGTCACTCTGTGCAGAACGAAGAGTGCATCGTTTTCCACCTATCTGGTCGACTCTGCACAATTCACACAAGTACGATGGGGCAACTCCTCTGAGGGCATTAAAAACAGAAACACATATTTTGTACTCAATCCTCTCTGGGACTCGCAGCCAATGAAGGCGCCGCAACAGAGGAGAGACATGGTCAGTTTTTCGTCCTCCTAAAAGTAATTTGGCTGCAGCATTAAAGACGGACTGCAGTCTAGACTGCTGAAACCTTGGAAGACCCCAGAACAGACCATTGCAATAATCCAGTCTCGACACAACAAAGGACGCAATGAGAATCTTAGCAGCTTCGGATGTCAAACAGTTTCTGACCCATCTCAACTGCCTCAGGTGAAAAAAACAGGAGCTCACAGTCGAGCTTATTTGCGTACTCATGGAGAGAGTGTTGTCAAGATGGACCCCAAGAAACTTAATTGAGCTAGATGGATATACATCCAGGCCCATTACTTTAATTGGTGAAGAGCCAAGCAAGTGTTTCCTACCAGGAGACGACATCCAGATGAATTCTGTCTTGTCTGGATTCATTCCAAGGCGACACCTTGCCATCCACTCAGCCACCACTTCAATGCACCGGACCATCTCAAGACTACAGGCATCTGTCATAGATGGCTGACAGAAACGACAAAGTAGAATATCATCAGCATAAGAATAGTAGCTGGTGCCGTTCATCAGTACAGTGCTCTCAAGATCATTTGTGTACAGGGTAAAAAGTAAAGGCCCGAGCACAGATCCCTGAGGCACACCACAGTCCATGGGCATACCTGATGACTCACCATCAACATCCACAGTCTGACATCTGCCTTTCAGATATGAAGATAGCAATTTAGATACTCCTCCTCGGACTCCGTACAACCTATCAAGCTTAGTGATGAGTATACTGTGATCAACAGTGTCGAAGGCAGCGCTCATGTCAAGTACTGCCACCATGGCAAGAGCACCGTCCCCAACCGCAGCTATCACATCATTCACAATGCGAAGTAAGGCAGTCTCAGTGGAATGAGCTTTTCTATATGCTGACTGAAACTTAGACAGATATCCGCCTCGCTCCATGTGCTGAGTGAGTTGCCAAACAACGGCCTTCTCAATAATTTTCGATATAAAAGGAACGGACGACACAGGTCTATAATTTTCCACAGAATCAGCTGGAAGGCTTGATTTTTTGAGAATTGGTGTAACAATTGATTTTTTAAGTTCCGTGGGAAAAATACACTCTGTAGTGAGAGACTTGTTGACCAATGCTGACAGAATAGGTGCCACCTCACTTAAGCATCAATTAATGATCATCACATTAATCTCTAGTACACGGATTGCGTATGAGGTGTCGATCTGAAGGCTTTCTTTGTTCTGATGAGACAGGAGGAAATCGTTGAGGTAAGCTATGACCCTGAGACCCGCTTGTCTTAGGATCCCTGCGACGAAATTGGTAAGGCAGGCAAAGGTCTGTGATGCCGTAGCCAGGCCGAATGGAAGGCAAGTCATTTGGAGCAGCTGATCTTGGTAAAGCATTCTTAGAAAGCGGCGATGTGTAGGAGCCACAGGGGCGTGGAAGTAGGCCTGCGATAAATCTATTTTTACCATCCAGCCTCTGGGCTGAAGAAAATCGGGTATCTCGAGATGTGAGATCAGCGAGAACCTTTTGGGCTGCAGGAATTGGTTGAGGGCTTTTAGGTTTAAAACAGGGCGATTTGAGCCGTCGGTTTTCTTTACAAATAACATCTGGGACATGAATTCTGCTGTTGGCTCTGCAGGCTCCAGGATTCCTGAAATAAATATTTTGCTTACCTGCTGGGTCATCTCGGCGGAGGGCTTTGCCTTTCTTCTGGGCGGCAGACAGGCGGGACAGTGGAGGTTGATGCCTGAAGGGTATCCTGTAGCCCTGGATCATCTTCAGGATGGTGGCTGGTGCATCCAGTGCTTTCCAAGCCTCCTAATACCCCCTCGCAGTCGTCCCGCCTGGAAGGTGCCATTACTTCCGGTAGCTACCGCGCTGAGAGGTCTGCCCCCTTGCGCTTGGCCTATGCCTTCCTGCCTTCCCGGGCCTGGAACCCCAATATGTCTCAGGGTCTGCCCGCTGAGGACGATATTGTGTCCGGTTGTAGGGACGAAAGGAGTGGGGCTGCTTTCTTTTTTCTTTTTTTTTTGCTGGGAAGGAACAGGCTGCTTCTCCGCCTCGGGTCTCTGGGTTTGTGTGGGAGGAGGCATTTGGTTTTTGAACACCTTCGATGCCCCTCCGAGCTTCAGTAAGGCCGAAGAAAATGCCTCCTCCTCAAACAGATGTGACACGGATGGGGGAATCTTAGCCAGGACCTCTCGGTCCGATTGGTTTCGGGTCCTGGTCAAGATCCTGTCCCGGCGACCCTCTATGAGCTCTGCTCGCTTCCCGCATCTGGAGGACATCTCTCGATGCCTCCATGCAGGCCCACTGTCCTCCGAATATCTCCTGGACCTTCTCCCTCAGGGTTTCGGGAGATAAATCTCCCTCGCTTCAAATCCCCATGAGAGGAGATGTTGAAGGCTTGCCTGGAGAGTCTCCCTTTCTTTGAGCGCTGCGTGCGTTAGTGCAGCACAGGCTCTCTCCAACCCGAGCATCTGGGTTGAAAAGTTCTCCCCAGTCACCTCGGGGTTGGTCCCCAGGTCTTTAAACCGGGGTCGGTCAAGTGCGCCTTCATCACCTTGGCATAGCGGACGCTGGCCCATTCCGGCTTGCCAAAGTGCTGAAGGTTCTGCATTTCACGAAGCATGCCTGCATCAGGGCAGGGGTACAGCGGCTCCTGGAGTGACGTCCTCAGGTCCACCAGGCGGAAATCGCTGCCGCTGCTGGTTGCGAGCCCGACGCCATGTCCAAGTTGAGGACAGTGGGGGCCCGGAGGAGAGAGCGGTCCTGAGGCGAACGGCGCTCGGCATCGCACCATCAGGAGTTGCGCTGCGGGATGGTCTCTTCGTCTGATGGGCCGGCGAAGCTCCCCCCAACACTGCTCTCGCCCGGAGAGACCCCCCTGCGACGCACTAGGGCCTTGAGCCCCTTTACCTCCATTACTAGGGACTCCAGGGGCGAATCCTTCACCCTTCTCCTGCTTCTTCCCTCATCCTCGGAACCCGAGGGATAGTGGTCACTCAAACTCATATTTTTTCAAAAAACTCAAAAAAAATAACGTAAATACAAGCATCATGCATATAGAGCTGCCAGGTGCCAAAATCAAGAACCCCTATATTGTAAAATTAAGTTTGGTAGGTATAAAATGTCAAACTCACGTGAACTGGCCAAAATACGAAAGATTACTTTCTCAACTGCCTTGGATAACAGGACAGCTGTCACAACAATGAATTGTTTTTGTGGTTTTTGGGGTTGGACCATGGTGTAGGTACATGCAGCTTTTTTATCTGCCGACGTTTCGCCTTCACGATTAGAAGGCATTTTCAAGGCGAGTTATAACGGCGTGGCGGTCTTTGCTGTCTTTTAGGTCGCCTGTCGTTGCTAACTGGTTGGAGTTTGGTCGAGCCCAGCTCATTGTTCTTCGTTTCGGGGTGGGGAGCCTTCTACTCGTGAAGGCGAAACGTCGGCAGATAAAAAAGCTGCATGTAGACCATGGTCTAACCCGAAAAAACACAAAAACAATTCATTCAATTTATTATTCTTCTAACAAATAACAATAACTAGAAACTATAAGGGCCCTACCTCACCGGGATGCCATGGCGACGTCGCCGGCTACGTAGCCATGGCTACCTCAGGTTACCTACGGTCGCCAAATGGAGTAGCCAGTGGCGACCCTCTGCCAGTTCAGTTCTTCCTCGTATCGAGAATGGACGCTTCGTGCATAGAAGAAATCGCACTTATTTATTATGTGCGTCGCAAAAAGTTTAAAAAGAAGAAACCTAAGAAGTTATGGGTGCAAAAAAAAAAAAAACGCAACTAAGCTACACATATAGCGTAACTTCTTGCCGCGTTATCCCCGAAGGGGTCGCATGTGGCGAGTTGAACCTATTTATTTTTACAGGTAAGGGGGCCGGCCTTACGCCAACCACTTCAGTTGAAGTGGGGGTTTCCCAGCTCCCGAGAGAGCTGGTACTCATTTCTTGTGAAGGCTGAGTAAACCTTGCCGGTATTTTTATTTTGGGGTTTGAAATAAACACCGAAACGGGAAATCATTTCTGACACCCTCGCGCTCGGTGGGATTCGAACCCGAGCTCTAATCTAATCTAATCTAATCTAAGCTGCAAAGATATATATCATTTAAGATTTATACTAAATGCATTCCCACAAGCAGATATGTATCACTCACGATATGCTCACGGCATGGAATGCAAGCACTCTACCAACTGAGCTATCGACCGGATATGGGTGCATCCTTTTATATCAGATCGAAGTCGAAGTGGTGTTTTTTTTATACCACCGTCATCTCGTCTTTTTCTTGAATAAATTAACTATTTCGTACCAACGTTTTATTTTTAAATTACGATCGGAACATTTTTTTATGGCGGAATCCCATAAAAATGGTCGATTTTGAATTTCTACAATGAATCTTTCTGTAGTGAAACTCATTTTGCGTCCATCTTGGCGGCTGGTTGGACACTGAGTGAGTGAGCCGCAGCTTGCTCGTGTACATTTTACTGGCGACGTCGCCAGGTCGCCACGGTCGCCAGTCTCCACACAGGGAGCCGACAGTCGTGGCTACGCTTCCAAATTGGCGACGTAGCCAACCCGTCGCCAAGTGAGTTACCTGTCATACATTGTAATATGAATTGTTTGGATACGTGGCCGGCGACGTCGCCGTGGCATCCCGGTGAGGTAGGGCCCTAATGCGTAACTTTCTTACCTTATTTTACCAAACTGAAATTCGGCAAAAAAAAATATTTTAACCGAAGGTTGGCCGAAGTTTGTATTCGGTTCAAACCACATTCGGCCCATCCCTATAAATAATATATTTGTTTTTTAAAATGCATTTGTTTCACAATGCTGTTGACTGGTAAAAATGCATTTTGTTTTTACTATGGGTGACATATGACATTATATGGCCAAGGGATTCTTCATTGTGCTGAGTCCATTGCATACCAAGAATCAAGATAAACTAGGGGCGTTGCCCCTGGCTGCTACGCAGCCCAACCCCTTAACATTTGTGAAATGTTTATAATGCACATAGTTTCCTCGCGTTAAACTTCGTAGTATTAAAAAACATGTAAAATAAAAACACGCAGTTTTTGTAAAAGAACATTTACTTAGATTTGTTAGGCTTTGATAAAATAAATTTATGAAAATCCGCCATTACAAAAAAATACTGGGAATATCCCGCACTGTAAACGGTTATACCTTAATATAATAAATACATCGATAGTGTATGCAAATATTAAAATTTTTGACTCAAATGAACATAAGTGCAAAAAGAGTTGCACTTATGATCATTTGAGTTGGGTGTTTATGTTGTAAGTCCACATGCAGCATGTGTAAGCGTGAACTTTTACGAGTCTGCTAGTGTACTTGTGTTATGTCACTGTGATTTTTGGTTAAAGTGCTGTTCTGTCACTGTGCTGTTTTGACACTGTGCTGATTTGTCACTGTGCTGTTTTGTCACTGTGCTGTTTTGTCACTGTGCTGTTTTGTTACCGTGTTGTTTTGTCACCGTGTTGTTGTGTCACTGTGCTGTTCTTTCACTGTGCTTTTTTGTCTCCGTGTTGTTTTGTCACTATGCTGTTTTGTCAACGTGCTGCTTTGTCACTGTGCCGTTTTGTTACTGTGGTGTTTTGTCACCGTGTAGTTTGGTCACTGTGCTGATTTGTCACTGTGTTGTTTTGTCACCGTCATTTTTTGTCACTGTGCTGTTTTGTCACTGTGCTGTTATGTCACTGTGCTGTTTTGTCACCGTGCTTTTTTGTCCATGTGCCGTTTTGTCACTGTGCTGTTATATCACTGTGCTGTTTTGTAAGGACACATGCAGCATGTGTAAGCGCGAACTTATAAGTGTGTGCTTGAGGGAATGCATTTAATATGAATCTCAAATGGTATGTATCTTTGCAACTTAGATTATAGAACTAAACAAAATAATTTCCTTGACTAAAAGGTTAGTATGTGGCTGACCACCCATACTGTAAGCAATGGTTCACCATGCAAATTTTATCTCTGTTTGAGGAAAAGTCGGCAAGAGTTGCAGGGCTTATGTTCATTTGAGATTAGGTTTTTTGTTGTAAGTCCACATGGGGCATTTGTAAGCGCGAACTTTTACCTGTCTGCTTGTGGGAATGCATTTAATATGAATCTCAAATGGTATGTATCTTTGCAACTTAGATTATGTAAAGAAATACACAAAATAATTTCGTTGACTTATAGGTTGGTATGAGGCTGACCACCCATACTTAAAAAAATGGTTTACTTTGAAAATTTCACCTTTGTTTCAGGCAAGGTTGGCAATAGTTGCAGGGCTTATGTTCATTTGGAATGGGTTGTTATGTTGTAAGTACACATGCAGCATATGTAAGCGCGAACTTATACATGTCTGCTTGTAAGAATGCATGTAATATGAATCTCAAATGTTATATATGTTTGCAACTTAGATTACAGATTGAAATCCTTTTTTAATTTGTTTTTTTTTTTTTTTTGAATTTGCATGAAATAAAAGAAAATGTAAAAAAAACTTTCACGTTTTGCCGCTAGATGTCAATATAGTTCCATACATTTTCAGTATGAACAAACATATTTATTGAATGAAGTTTTCATACATTTTTTAACACATACGCGTAAGCTCGCAGCATTGCAGCATATATATACAAAAATTAATTTGCCATAGAACATGAATGTGTTTCATCTGCTGTGATGGCATTGATTTTGAAAATCGAAACTCGATGACGAAAGACGACCACGAAGGACAATATAATTAAGGATGTTTACCTATGAATGGAATGGCAGCCAGCCATCCCTTCTGTCCCAGCGCCAGGTTGAGGTCACACTGAGCCGCCGGGATAATATACCCCAGGCCCAGGGTCTCAAAGATCATGCCTATCAGCACGGTGCCAGAGAGAACCAGGATGCCTACGTGGAACCTTCCAAAGCCTGTAAAACAAGACACTGAGATTCATCTTAGTACCATTTATGGTTGTAAAAAATGTGAGGCCCTGCCAATATTAATGAACGCAACGCAAAAAAAAAAAATGCAACTAAGCTACACATATAGTGTAACTTCTTGCCGCGTTATCCCCGAAGGGGTCCCATGTGGCGAGTTGAACCTATTTATTTTTACAGGTAAGGGGGCCGGCCTTACGCCAACCACTTCAGTTGAAGTGGAGGTTTCCCAGCTCCCGAGAGTGCTGGTACTCATTTCTTGTGAAGGCTGAGTAAACCTTGCCGGTATTTTATTTTGGGGTTTGAAATAAACACCGAAACGGGAAATCATTTCTGACACCCTCGGTGGGATTCGAACCCGAGCTTTCGGCATGGAATGCAAGCACTCTACCACCTGAGCTATCGACCGGCTGATGATTGAAGATTGAAGATTGAATGATATTAAAAGATTGAATGATATATATTTGAAGAATGAAGATTGCTGAAATTTTCCAAAAACGTGTTCTATGACTCTGTGGACTCTTAAGAGATCAGGGTCATTGATCTTAAACAATGAGGAACTGCGAGCATCTGCAAAACCCCAGTCATCACCATCATCATCAATGGTACCTATGATGATGTAGCCCCGAGGAGGGTCTTGGCCTCCTTGATCGAGCGTAACCACATCAAACTTGTAGTCACCTACATGGGCGTACCCAGGATCAAGTCTAGGGGGCAGGGGGCAGGAAAATTAAAGATCATTACCAAAATATATCGTCGACGGCGAGGGGGGGTAGGCACGTTATTTTGAAGTTACCTCCCTAAATTTTTTCATAAAATACTCATATGAAAATTGTTGAGAATGAAATGAGTCAGGCATGTGCATAGGATGCCTGTTTGTGGTGTCCTGAGATGACACACTGTTTTTTCACGTGGCAAGTTGGACCACAGCTTCAAGGGGCCCGAGGAGATGGAGGTGCTGTATTTGGTAGGTCATAGAGAGAAATAATGTGTGGTTAAGACAAGACAATAGCTCAAAAGGTGGAATACTTATATTCATAACAAGAGGCTTAGAGTTTGATTCCCACTAAGGCCAAAGGTGTCAGAAATAACTTTCCATTTTGGTATTTGGTACACCCAAGTCATTGTACGAGTAGCAGCAAGGCTAAAGGCTTGGTCATTCTTGACTGTAATGAGGTTCTACTTTCTTAGGAGCAAGATTCCAGATCAGAAGTGTTTACGTACCACTTTCCTACATAAATTATTGGGGAAATGAAAAAGCATACCTACCTAAATTAAAGAATAAAGTAACCAGAAATAGCCACACAAGGAAACATGCAGATCAATTCATTTCAATTGAGGCAACAATTGATTTTTGTCATTTGTTTTTATTGCCTTGATCGATTGTCTAATAAAAATACTCCACATATTCTGAAACAAATAAAATATAGCCAAGCAAGCTGTGTCAAACTCATGCTGTAATGTGAATATTGATAAAAGTCAAGCTTACTTTTATTTTATTGTATTGTTATGATTTATTTACGGTTCACTTTAAATAAAATTGCAGTTGAATTTATTTCACAGTAAGTATTTATTTTTTAACAAATTGATAACATAATTTGGTTCACTCTGTAACTTCTGTCTTGTCGGTTTCACGGCTTGGACATAAATGGATCACTAAAGCTTCACAGAACCGCAGCTTATTTGTAACCAAGGCCTATTCTCGCGTGTTCGAGACGCCTCTAGATAGAATGTCTCCAGAGAGTGCGAAAAGTACAAGGTACAAAATATCTAACACTCACGTCTACACACACATGCACAGCAAGTTAACATGCGTAGCCACACAATCTTAAAAACATGCAGGCATGAACCTATACATTCGTAACAGTATTAATACATATAATAACCTTTTTTGTAATTTTTTATAAGAAATACTCAAGTGAAAGTCATTTTATATTTTTAATAAGATCAACCAATAAGTAATGATATAAATTCAAATGGATTTGGTGCTTTTTGAAATTCATCTCTTATTTTAATATTAACATATGTCCTGATTTCAAGTCCAAAATAAAATTCTATGGTTTTACATTTGAAAAAGAACTTTCGGAAATTTAGGCCGGTTTCGAAACGGATATATGCGATCCATCAACGTTTTTTTTTTTTTTTTAAGGAATCCTGTGCGGGAGGCTCCCCAATTCTTGAAAGTCTTGGGGGTCTATGTCACCCTGGAAGGGTGCCGCAGAGATGTTGCTTGAGTTCTTGCTTCTATCGTGAGGCGCTGCAAGGAAGTGGTGATTGATGTTGGTTTTAAATAAAACCGGATTAAATTGGGAAGGGAACACAGATACTGGTAGATAATTCCATAAACGAGCAGTTTGGCAAAGGAATGAGTCATGAAAACGCCAAGTTCTCATAGTTTTGAGATTGACTGCAAAGGGATGAATGAGAGTCGTACTACGAGTTTCCCTTTCTGAAATGCGAGGGGGAGGAATTAATGAATGGAGCTCATTAGAACAAGCTCCGTGATAATATCGATAAAAAAGATTGAGCATTCCAACTTTTCTCCTGTGCTGGAGCGGCTGCAGATAGGATGTCAGAGAAGGATCATTGATCAACTTCACTGCCCTGCTTTGCACAGAATCTAGTTGGTCACTCACCTTCTTGGACATACCAGACCAAAGATGGCTGCCATACTCAATAATGGGGCGGATTTGGGATTTATACAGAGTCAATAACTGGGCTGAAGTAAAAAACCTACGGGTTCTGTATAATATGCTGAGTCGCCGGAAGGCGGAAGTTGTGCGAGACTCAATAGCATCATGGTATTTTAACTCTGATGAAAGAGAAACACCGAGAAGATTCAAGTGTTCATGGTAAGGAAGAGAGAACTTGAATTATAAAAAAAGTTTGATGATAAGCAAATAAAAAAAAAAATTAAATTGATAATAAAAAAAAAGTGAAATTTCCTTATTACAAAATATTTAAAAGTTATGGGGTTGTGCATTGACATTGTGAAAATTCATTTGAAATAAATAATGTATAAATAAACAACAAAGATAAATAGTAAGCAAAATATAATAGCTGATCGCTGAATGTATGTATGTTAGATGCCATATAGTCCGTATGGTACAGCGATCAGCTTTTTATGGGCCACCATGTTTTATTGCTTGCTATTTTACCAACACCCATTGAGACTGCATACTGCCTACAGACCAAGCAGTTTTACAAGAAAATAATGAACTTGTATGGATGATGTGGGAAATGAGAAAAGGCAAACTACAAGTCCCTAAGTAACTGCAAAGGTATGTGCACAAATATAAATGATTGCAGGTGACATTCTAGGGAAAGCCTTGCTGGGATGAACTTGGTTTTTCTTCATCAAAACACACTTCTTATAATCTCTGTTTTTTTATTTAAATATAAAATAAGAACCACGAGCGAAACAACAAAACTTTAACAAACTACAAAACTCTAACTGCATGGTGAACTACAAAAAGTCAATTCTCACAAGATAATCCTGATTTTGAATAAATTCATTACGATCTGTGTACCTATATTGGATTTTAAGCTTTTTACATAAAATAATAGCTAAAGACAAGGGTGTATGATTTAAATCTGTGCTGAACTCTGCAGCAAGACTCATATTTGGGATGTCTAAATTTAACCATATTACTCTATTGTTGAAAAAACTGCATTGGCTTCATTTTCCGGAGAGGGTGGTCTACCGTGTTTGCTGATGGTTTACAAAGCTGTCAATGGTATGGCTCCTTCATACTTGTCTGACATGTTCTCACGTGTTGAGATAGATTTGAGATGCCAAACTCTCAGATCTTCGGAGTGTGGGGCGGTTGACTTAGTCCAGCCGTCACGTCAGACATGCACTAATTTTGGGGACCGTGCTTTCCGGTTTGCGGGCCCAATGGAGTGGAACAGACTACCACCTAATGTGAGGAAGGCAGAAACTGTTGGTGTCTTTAAAGGAGCACTAAAGACGCATCTTTACAAAAAACCTTATCTGTGATTTGAGAGGGCCCTTGAGGTGTGACACACACAAAAACGGCGCTCTTTTATTATGTGTACCTTATAAATAAATTATCCTTGTATATATATACATACATATATATATATATATATATATATTTTTTCAACTTAGATTATAGAAATATAGATGAGAAACATGAAGATATTTAATTATTCTTGCTCCCTGCATTTCATGATAATAATAATTGATGTAAAAGATACTTAAATTTGTTTCTAAATCTCCACAATACCTATTAATACAAAGTCATATTATTGTATCGCCTTCTTAAAAAAAGGCATTTCCTCAGGCTACCCAACTAAATAAAACCAAATAAAATATAAATAAAACCACTTACCAACCATTTCCAATGCTTCATCCAAAGAAACTACTTGAGGATCCATTTTTAGGCTTTTTTAATTTCTGAAAAATTATTTATAATTCAAAGAGGAAAGCATCAATTTTATTCTTCAGTCAAATTAAGTACCTATGGTATATTAAATGCAATCACTTAATGTAATTCATGTTATTTTTAAGTGGATAACAATATTTATAAATCTTTAATTACAAAAATAAACAGTCATTAGAAATTAATAAAAAAATACATAAAATTCACCAATACCTAAGTATGACGTATGAAAAAAATTCAAGTCACTAAATCAGCTATTTAGTTTTATTATAAAAAAATTAACCCTAGCAATAAAGCATACAACTGATTTGCACGGAAAAACTGATGGAATATTTTTCTTTGAATATTTATTTAGCAATCTTCACATTGTTATAAAAGCTTCACTTTTAAATCACAGATTTTCAAAATGTAATATTTAATTTTAGCTCCAACTGAATTCCAACTTTTCACTTCTACTAACAAGTCTCACTAGAGTGGATACAAGATCCATTTATTAAAAATGGCATGTAGCCAACAGAATAGTACCTAATAGTTGGTAGCACAGAAAGACATCATATTATGTACCTACATAATATTTGAATTTGTCTTCGATTATATGCTACTTCATTGTAGATCCTTAAAAACAAATCAAAATGATGTCAGCAGATTAAAAAGGTTTTCTTTACAGACCTGCGTGTGCGCATATCATCTATGATTTACAATAATAATTGGTAGTTATGGAAAATACAGCTGACAAAAAATATAAATGTATACATCTATGGTCAATTAGGCTCATTTTAATAAAACAGTTCAGTTTACATTAGGATTTCAAACAGTGCAAGTGAAATAGAAAAACATATTTTTAAATAATGTGAAACATTTATTACTAGTGTTAGCATGACGCCTAGGAATATTTCCCAACCTGGTTCTTTATTCAACAATTTAAAGGCAGTTATGATTTCTTTTAAGTATTTGATTATTTATAGATATTATATTATTAATGGGTCCCGAATCACCACATGCGACCTCTTCAGGGATAATGCAGGAAGGAAGTTACACTATATGTGTAGCTTAGCTCCGATTTTACTCAAGTGTTTTAATGAAATAATGAGTAAAATAAAAACAATAAACCCTTACCAATGAAAATATATGTAGGTACTTAGGTAGAAAAACTTTCAAAATTATAAGTACCTACTTATTATTGAAAATCTTGTAAGGGGCCGTCCATAAATTACCTCATCGATTTTGGCCGATTTTCGACCCCCCCCCCCCCTATAATCATCCTATAGTCATTATCTAATGACCCCCCCTCCCCCTCTTGCTGTAATAATGGATGAGCTTAATAATTAATAATGTTATATTACTTACATATTATTTTGTATATTCTGTAGAAATTGGTATTTACAAGAACGACGTCACTTTTGGTACTCGTACATCATTTGCCATCATCCGCAGACCAGACCCCCCCCCCCCCCCCCTTAATGTATTTTTAAATTGATTAAGTTGTAAATAATATACTTTCACTATGTGAACCACTAAGCCCTGAAAAATATATTGGGTCACTATGTAGGTACATATTAAAAATTGGATACCATCTCCATAGCCTCACATACTACAAATGAAGTAGAAGCAGAACAAACTATGTTCTTGCTTTCAAATGTATAAATTTAAAATATTTGGAAGCCCCTGGTTACTTTAGCTCTATAAGGTTGTTTATTTGCTTGACATGGTGTATCTCTTGTCACATAAGATAGCATCTAATCTCTGGTTAAATACTGTGTGTGTGCACATTACTTTATTTATGTACGCATCATAAAATTTCAGTTCCTCATTCTACTTGAAAAATGGAATATCTTGTTCATTACTGAAAGCATGATAAATATATTATGAACTCGGCAAAAATTACAAAATGGTTGTGACGTCGCCCAGCTGGGTTGCCAGAGTAAAAACTAACCAATGAACAAATCTGAGTATGATGAGTCTTGATCCTGATCCTATTGTTGACGTCTGTACCATTTTAGGTGACTCTATAGAGTCCTATCCTCAACAGGAGCACCTGGTCGCTAATTAATACCCATAAAGCTATTGGTTGCTAAGGATCACACTTAGTACCTACATAGATCTGTGGTGTTTGCCTGTCAAGAAAATACAAATTTTAAACTCCACTGTCCTTTTTTATTTCAAGTGGAACGTAAATAAAAATATGATGATAAATTGCCATGAGGAAATACTTAATGAGATTTGAAATGATAAGATGAATTTAGTAGTTTTACTTAAAACTAATATTTAAAAAAAATAATGAGTTGGGCCTGAAATTCTAAATAAGAATATTTTCTCGATGGGCAAACATCACAGGTCTATGTGACCAGGGTGCTTAGATGATGTTAAAACGCTAAAATATAGTATAACTTATTGACGCATTTTCTTCGAAAGAGTCGCATGCGGCGAGTGAAGCCCATATATTTTTACACGTAAGGGGACTGGCCTTACGCCAACCACTTCAGTTGAAGTCGAGATTTCCTAACTCCCGAAGGGGCTGGTACTCATGTTGGTACACACTAAGGCTGAGTAAACCTTGCCGGTATTTTATTTTGGGTTTGAAATAAGCCCCGAAACGGGAAATCATTTCTGGCACCCTCGGTGAGATTCAAACCCTAGCTCTCGGCATGGAATACGAGCACTTTACCAACTGAGCTTTCGACTGGACTGTGATAACTAAAATCTTTGATCTCATTTGAAAAGATTTAGAATAAATGTATTCTCACAAGTGAGACACATATAGGTAAGTTTACACTTACACATGCTTCATGTGCACAAAAAAAACTCAAATCTCAAATGAGCTTATGTTGCTACTCCATCATTCATGAAACACGGATGCAAAGTGAACCAAGTTTTACAGGGCGGTACTCATACCACGCTATAAATCAATGAACCAATAATGACATGTTAAGTACACTTTTCCCCACAGCCCGGCTGTGTGACCTCACAACTTTTTGTCTTTGTAAGCTGTGCAGGCTAATTTTTTTTTGTAGGTAGGTATGTAAGTTATATTCTCATTATTAATTTGAAAATATACTTGTTGAAATTTTAGGATAGGTACATTAAGTAATGTTAACAAGGTTAAGATGAGTGTTCATGGCATAACGTTACAACACTTTTTATTAATGTAATAGTGTTCATCATATTATACTGGAGATAAAGCATGTCATGACATAAGACAGTTAATATCAGCAAGAACACACACCATGCGTGGTGTTAAGTGCAAGCTAATTTATGTTTGATAAGAATATGAAAAAATCTTAAAATATTGACAAAATATGTTACAATAAGTGGCACAGATTTAGGATTTAAAGTGGCGTAAATTTTCAAATAAAGAAAGTGCAATTATTTTTAATGATAGAAAAAAAAATCAAGTAAATACTTACCTAGTGTTCTTTTTATGTTATCCTAAATGTTTTTTTTTTAATTAAGTAAGTAGGTACTAAAATAAAATAAACATTGGGACGAGGTTTTGTGAAATCTGGGAAAATGGTAGAAAAAAGTACATCCACAATTGTGAAAGCAGATAATGTGAAATTTGAGGAGGCCATGCACCAAACAGGTAAAAAATACATAAATACTTGTTTTAGAGTTTCACCTATATTAACAGTCCCTTGTCTTTTTCTTGACTGACATTTGTTATGAGGCTGACCAGTGACCACCCATCTTGGGCGTAAAGGGAAGAGAAAAATGAATCTATTTAATTATTTGTTATTAAATTGTATTGCAATAACTAAAATCATCATTATTTGATCATGGCTTGCCCCCCCCCTAGAGCGCGAGCTATGGGCAGGGGAGGCGCCAAAAATGTGTCTATAGTACCTAGTATTAGTATGATTATTAATAAATAAAATGTAAAAAGGGAGGTGCAAAAAAATTTTTTTTAGGAAGGTAACTTTTCAAAATTAAGTGCCTAACCCCCCCCCCCCCCTCCTCTCGACGGTACATTTTGGGAGTGATCTTGCCCCCCCCTAGATTTGATCCTGGGTACGCTCATGCCACCCATACTGTCAAAAATGGTTCACTTTGGCAATGTCACCCCCGTTCCAGTGAAGGTCAGCAAAAGTTGCAGGGTTTATGTACATTTGAGGTTTGGATTTTAATTTGTAAGTACACATTCAGCATCTGTAAGCGCGAACTTACAAGTGTTTGTTTGTGGGTATGCATTTTATATGAGCTTTGTATGTTAATATATCTTTGCAACTTAGGTTATGAATTATAGAATAGCAGTTTTTTGAAATGTGTAAGTTTGCGCTTGCGTAATCTTGTTGTAAGTAGGTATGTGTACTAACAAAATAAAAATGCAAACCTCAAATGAACATAAACTTTGCAACTCTTGCAGCTCTTTGCTGAAACAGTTGTGACATTGGTAAATTGAACACTTTTTTACAATGGGCGGTCAACCTCATACCCACCTTCAAGGAACTCTGATGGTTTCTGAACTTGTCCCAGCTAATTTAGTCTGCTGATGCTTATTGACTGGACCAAACCAACATCTTGATACAGCTCGTGTACTTCACTGGGTCTTCCACTTTATGTTGTAGGTTCACATGCGGCATGTGCAAGCGCGAACTTATACGTGTCTGCTTGTGAGAATGCATATAATGTGAATGTGGTGACAGTGAACGTAGCCGTCAGCAAGGGAAGCAAACGCTGCCCACGCGGGAATGCGCACGCACCCGAGACACCGAGGGATGAACACGTGTGACAAGTGTGTGAGTCAGTGTGAGTGAACCACGTGGACAGTGTATATGTTATATTCTGTGACATAGTGAATCTCCAATTGTAACATATCTTTGCAACTTAGATTAGATTAGATTACACCTAATGTTTCTGGGCAACCAAAAGAAATTGGTGAGTTGCATTCAGTTTCACTTTTTTTTATACAAAATAATAATAAAGGCTTTGCATGTGCTGTGCAATTCGTGATTGATCCAGATTTCCATTTTATCTTTTGACTGTTTCTTTCAGGGTTTGGATGGTACAACATTCGGATGACCATCTTATGTGGCTTCATATCGATGGCCATCGTCCTGGAGACCATGGGCTTCAGCTATATCCTGCCGGCTTCTCAGTGCGACCTTCAACTGTCCCTCACGCAGAAAGGGTGGGTGGGGGCAATACCATTCATAGGTAAAAATATCAATTCATATTAATTTCAGTATGCAAGTCTGGTTGGTAGCTCGGTTATAGATTCCTACTAAGGGTGTCAGAAATGATTCCCATTTCATTGTTTGTTTCAAGCTTAAAATCAAAGGGAAACATCCACTTTAATTAAAGCATTTAGCGTAAGACGCAGGCTCCTTATCTGTGAAAGTAAATAGGTTCCACAGAAATGTCTACCACTTGAGAATCAATTGATTTGAAATTGTGGTTCTTGTATTGCAGTGCTGTGACTTCTAATTTCTTAGAAAGCCTTTGATTTACTAAAAAACTAAAGCTTTGTATGAGCATCTACCAGGGGCCTGTATTTTCAACGTACAAGTTAACAATTGTAGCTCAAAATTGTTAAAATTTGACAGATCTGAGGTAACTAGTGTATTTTGAAACTACAAGTACACAACTTGTAAAGTACAAGCTACAATTACAAGTCTACTATCCATAGACAACTTTTTTCACTTTATTGTAGAAAACGTTAAAAAAAATGCCTAATCGAACAAGTGTATTACGAACATAAACGAAAGCCTTACAAAATTGTTAATTATTAGCTGTCAAAATTTAACAAGCCTATTTAGCTGTGGAGTTAAGTAGACTTGTAAACTTGCTTCAGTGACTTGCTTTGCATGCTTTGCACTGAGCTTTTGATGAGCCTTTATTACATCATTTTGTTGTTTATTTTTCATATGCCTCTTTATTTTTATCGGAAGTCCCATTATATAGGGACTGTACAACATTTGAAAGAGCCCTCTTTCCAAACTTTTTCGATCAAAAACCTTTAGGTAATACGTAAATTTTCTGAGCTTCGAGTGCTATAATTATGAAAAACATTTTTATAATGGTACTCTAAATTTGTGTGAATTGAGGATTTCAGAATTTGAATAATGTTAGACAGTGATGTCGTACAATGGTAGGACCTTGAATGGACATGACTCTGTCAATAAATATCCTTCACGCATGTATCCCATGGTACCTATGCTAAGAATGTTCCTCAAAGCTCTGTTTTAGACAACTTGCAGCTCCGATATTTGTTTTTTGATGGCAGCCCCCCCATATGCAAGTCAGATACGAAAGGTGGGAATGGATCATGCCATAATAAATAGCGAGTAATGTTGACTTTGGAATGCTTTGGAAGTAATCCCCTCAGTCTGTATAGAACGCCTTTCTTTGATTTAACATGGTTAATTTGGTAATTCCAAGAAAGTTGTTGATGAATATAATATAAACCAAGATATCTTACAAAGCTGACTACCAATATTATTCGATCCGATAGTAATCTTAAAGGACGTATTTCTTGATTTTCCAAACAACATAGGTATATGAGTTTTCTTGACATTCAAGCTTAATTTATTTAACCTTAACCAATTAGCAAGATGTGAAACCTCTCTTTGCATTAACTTTTCAAGTTCTTCTATCATTTGCGAATGATAAAAAATGATGGTATCGTCTGCATAAAGTTGTATCAAAACAATAACATAACCTCGAAATGTGCATATCATAGAGCAAAGTTTTTTTTTTCGTAGAGATGTTACCAAAAATTGTACAACCGATATTGCAGACTTGTAAAACGATAAGACTTGTAAAAAACAGAAGTACCCATGAAAATGCAATGTTAGAAATACACTAGTAATTATAACTTGTAAGTTACAAGGCTTGTTACTTGTAAATTGTAACTTGTCAACTTGTACGTTGAAAATACAGGCCCCAGCTGTAGGTGCTTCTGAACAATTCATGCAGAACAAGTTTTTTTTTCATGAAGTATTCTTTGAACATATATACCAATTAAGTCTTTTTTGTGTTTGCCCGAGTAAAAACAGACTCAGATTCATGGAACACTTGATCCATGTTAGTTTTATCTTGTAACCTTAGAAGAAAGTGCCAGTCATCTTACATCTTCGTTTGTGGCCAAAATAGATAAGAGAAAACAAACACATTCAGTGTGTTAAACGTGACATATCATAGAAACTATTATCTTATATATAAAAAAGGAAGGGGTATTTGCGTCTGTTTTTTTGGAATTTGCAAAAATGATTTTCTAAAAAGTGTTCCTCTTGATAAACTGAACTAACGCTAGATTCCAGAATTTTTGGTGTTTGTTTGTTTGTTTGTTTGTGTGTTTGTTTGTATATTTGTACCATTATAGGCGCCCAGACCGTTCGCAGCACGATGCTTAAATTTTGCATGCCCCCATAAAGTGTCAGTGGCTAAACAACTGTCAGGGTCCGAATGACGTCACGTGCATATTTCGCATACCTGCCATACAGACTGAAAATTGAAATCTTGCCGCTGGCGGCCATTTTAAATTTACAGGCTTGATATTCGAAACAGTCATGCTTCTCAGTAATTTTAACAACTTTTGGAAGAAACTTTTTCGCAAAAAGTAAATTCTTCAAACAAAATTTGTAAATACCTACATAGAAAAAAATAAAAAATAATAACTTTCAGGTAGCACAACGGGCGCATGCATAATGTTGAAACATTGAAATTAGACATGCCACCTGAACATAAACAGACTTACATATTTTCAAAAATACAACCAAATACATGAAGGATTAAGAGTAGCTGCCGTACATATTTTTTTGGTTTCTTCAATATTTAACATTCAACTGGCGTTCATTTTACAATTCTGAAAGTTTTTTCTCAATGATCAAGTTTTTTTGCTAATATCAACATTTTTTGAAAGAAAACTTTTTTCAATGACAATTTTTTTCAAACAAAATTTTGAAAAACCTGATTTTCACAAAAAAGTCAAATTTATAAGTAAAAAAATCCCCTATTTGGATGCTACATTTACAATTTTAATTTTGCAAAGTGTAAAGATATGTAATAGGACAATCACGCCAAGTGTAAATTTTGCATACTCGCCATACAAACTAAAAAAATATATTGCTCTGCAGGCGGCCATTCTGAATTTATAGGCCTCATACTCGAACTTAAAATGCATTGTTGTAAAACGCACAAATGTTGGAAGAAACTTTTTTTCTATGGCAATTTTCTTTGAACAAATATTTAAAAAGTAAAATTTCATACAAAGTGTTTTATATATAAAAATAAAAAAAGTTAAAAAGTTTTTTTTTTTTTAATTTTCAAGTCATTTTTTTCTTAGAGTTCTGTCGATGGGTCGAACGTTTTCCCATACTTAGTTTTTTTGTAGATGTGAGTTTAGGCATTTTAAGGTATCTTCAGGTACCAAGCAGTATGAGACACTAAAATATCGTGAAAAGTATCACAAGCAGTTTTAAGATGTCAAAAGATAATTCAGAGCAGGACGAGCAGTTTGAAGGCATTTCATGACAATAAGAGCAGCTGGAGCAATCGAATAACAAAAGCACCAGTACCAACAAAACGATGCCGTACAGCAAACGCAGTCATGTTTCATGCGACTATAAGACAATTGCAAGCAACATAGGAACGCTTAAGATACTATTACCACCAAAACGAAAAAGAGCAGAAAAGACAAGTTGTACACTTAAGTGATAATGAACGGGTAGAGCATCATTATAAACCATCACCAGAAAAATAAAGAGCAGAAATAAAAAGCAGGATAAAGACTTCAGCACCTGTACAACAATAGGAAGTAACGGCCTGGGATTCTACCTTATAATTCCACTTTTTCATAAATTCCACTTTTTTATAAATCCACTTTTTGTTTTTGTTGTTTGCCAGTTCTCATGGATCTTTTAAAAATCAAAGCAAGGGTAAAGTGTGCTGGCGAAGCCGGAGCTTAAACTGCCCGTAGGGCCTAGCAGCCAACCGTGCGAGAGCGCGGTTTGGTCTGCTAGTCTTATATATAAAAAAGGAGAGGGTATTTGCGTCTGTTTTTTTCGAATTTGCAAAAATGTTTTTCTAACAAGTGTTTCTATTGACAAACTGAACTAACGCTACGTTCCAGAATTTTTGGTGTTTGTTTGTCCGTTTGTTTGTTTGTCCGTTTGTTTGTTTGTCCGTTTGTTTGTTTGTATATTTGTACCATTATAGGCGCCCAGACCGTTTGCAGCACGATGCTGAAATTTTGCACACCCCCATAAAGTGTCAGTGGCTAAACAACTGTCAGGGTCTGGATGACGTCACGTGCATATTTCGCATACCTGCCATACAGACTGAAAATTGCAATCTTGCCGCTGGCGGCCATTTTGAATTTACAGACTTGATATTCGAAACGGTCATGCCTCTCAGTAATTTTAACAACTTTTGGAAGAAACTTTTTCGCAAAAAGTAAATTCTTCAAACTAAATTTGTAAATACCTACATAGAAAAGAATAAAAAATCTTATATATAAAAAAGGAGAGGGTATTTGCGTCTGTTTTTTTCGAATTTGCAAAAATGTTTTTCTAACAAGTGTTTCTATTGACAAACTGAACTAACGCTACTTTCCAGAATTTTTGGTGTTTGTTTGTCCGTTTGTTTGTTTGTCCGTTTGTTTGTTTGTATATTTGTACCATTATAGGCGCCCAGACCGTTTGCAGCACGATGCTGAAATTTTGCACACCCCCATAAAGTGTCAGTGGCTAAACAACTGTCAGGGTCTGGATGACGTCACGTGCATATTTCGCATACCTGCCATACAGACTGAAAATTGCAATCTTGCCGCTGGCGGCCATTTTGAATTTACAGACTTGATATTCGAAACGGTCATGCCTCTCAGTAATTTTAACAACTTTTGGAAGAAACTTTTTCGCAAAAAGTAAATTCTTCAAACTAAATTTGTAAATACCTACATAGAAAAAAATAAAAAATAACAACTTTCAGGTGGCACAACGGGCGCATGCATAAAGTTGGAACATTGAAATTAGGCATGCTATCTAAACATAAACAGACTTAAATATTCTTAAAAGAACAACAAAATAAATGAAGGATTAAGAGTAGCTGCCATACATTTTTTTTTGTTTCTTCAATATTTAACACTCTTCTGGCATTCATTTTAAAATTCTGGAAGTTCATTCTCAATGATTGAGTTTGTTTGGCTAATGCTAACATTTTTTGAAAGAAAACTTTTTTCAATGACAAATTTTTTCAAACAAAATTTTGAAAAACCTGATTTTCACCAAAAAGTCAAATTTATAAGTAAAAAAATCAACTATTTTGATGATACATTTACAATTCTAATTTTTCAAAATGTAAAGATATGTAATCAGACAATCACACCAAGTGTATATTTTGCATACCCGTCATACAAACTAAAAAAATATATTGCTCTGCAGGCGGCCATTTTGAATGTCTAGGCCTCATACTCGAATTTAAAATGCATTTTAGTAAACCCCATAAATGTTGGAAGAAACTTTTTTTCTACGGCAAATTTCTTTGAACAAATATTTAAAAAGTAAAATTTCATACAAAGTGTCTTATATATAAAAATGAAAAAAGTTAAAAAGTTTTTTTTTTTTTAATTTTCAAAAGTCATTTTTTTCTTAGAGTTCTGTCGATGGGTCGAACGTTTTCCCATACTTAGATTTTTTGTAGATTGTGAGTTTAGGCATTTTAAGTTATCTTCAGGTACCAAGCAGTATCAGACACTAAAATATCGTGAAAAGTATCACAAGCAGTTTAAAGATGTCAAAAGATAATTCAGAGCAGGACGAGCAGTTTGAAGGCATTTCATGACAATAAGAGCAGCTGGAACTATCTAAAAACAAAAGCACCAGTACCAACAAAACAATGCCGTATGGCAAACGCAGTCATGTTTCATGCCACCATAAGACAATTGCAAGCAACACAGGTACGCTTAAGATACTATTACCGGCAAAACGAAAAAGAGCAGAAAAGACAAGTTATACACTTAATTGATAATGATCGTGTCGAGCATCATTATAAACCATCACCTGAAAAATAAAGAGCAGAAATAAAAAGCAGGATAAAGACTTCAGCACCTGCACAACAATAGAAAATAGCACGATCAGGCCTGGGATTCTACCGTAAAACTGTCCACTTTTTGTTGTTGTTGTTGGTCAGTTCTCATGGATCTTTTAAAAATCAGTGCAGGGGTAAAGTGTGCTGGCGAAGCCGGACTTCAAACTGCCCGTAGGGCCTAGCAGCCAACCGTGCGAGAGCGCGGTTTGGTCTGCTAGTATAATATATATTTTTTAGAATGCATGATGCAGGTGGTTAAAGATAAAGAAGACTTGTATGACTGAATAAGGGAGGAACAATGGTTCTGGAGACTTGATAGTTGAAATATGGTGCCATTGGTAAAAGTATAGAATTTTGTACATCATATAAAGTCTTATACCAATTACTTGGTAAATAAAAAAGAAGTGGCTATTGTCATATTGATGTTGGTTTTGAATAAACCCAAATTAAATTGATATGGAACTTGGGAATACCGAATAGGTAGGTACAGACGATGGTAACATGTTCCATTATGTTTGCAAAGGGTTGAGTTGGGTAAGATATGCTAATTTATCATAGATCTGATGTCAACTATAATGCCCGCTTTCCACTGCGAGCGGAGCTGACTCCGTACGGACTCCGTTCGACTAGCAACAGTAAATTTCATAGAAGTGCTTCCACCGACAGCGAGTCAGCGGAGCGGACTGAGCGAGTACAAAGAGTTACGAAAGTGGTCGCAGAGTTGAGCGAGTTTCCAGCGGACTCCGTACGGACTCCGCTCGACTAGCAACAGTAAATTTCATAGAAGTGCTTCCACCGACAGCGGAGTGAGCGGAGCAGGCTGAGCGAGTAAAAATGACTCCGCTGTGTCATGGTCTCGGCCGCTAGTTTTCAACTGACTTCGCTCCCCCGTGCCCCCCGCGCCAACCCGCGTAGTTGCGTGACAGCGATAAAACACATCATACATGATTTACAAAGACACATCATACATTATTGTATTAATTTGAAAATATTAAAATGTATGTTTTATTTCAAACATCTACATTTTATGTTAAAAGCAAAATAATACATTACTTTTTATGTTTCGAAACAAAAAAAAAATCTTTTATTAATAATTAAAACGTTTGATCTGGGCGTAGGCTGCAACGAGCTGTCACACACTGCACATCATACATTATTTTATAAATTTGAAAATATTAAAATGTATGTTTTATTTCAAACATCTACTTTTTATGTATTAAAGCAAAATAATATATTACTTTTTATTTTTCGAAACAAAAAAAAAAACTTTTTTTACTAATAATTAAAACGTTTGATCTGGGCGTAGGCTGCAACGAGCTGTCACACACTAGTTGGCTCCGCTAAGCCAGCTGTAGATGGAAGGCAAACAACTCTTTCATCTGACTCATCTCATTTCCCGCCTAGCTCACTCCGCCGAGCTCGTTAGCTGTGGAAGGCAAATACCATTATTTTTTAAAACTCTTTCGCAATGGAAGGCCAAAACTATTTCACTACGCTCCGCTCAGCTATTTCCCGCTCCCGCTCAGCTATTTCCCGCTCGCAGTGGAAAGCGGGCATAAAGGGATGAATGAGAGTCTTCCTACTGATTGACCTTGCTGTTACAAGAGGAGAAAGTTTGTTTGTCAACGACGTTACCATGTTGAAAGCACCGGTTCCCATAGATCACCGAAGTTAAGCAACATTGGGCGCGGATAGTACTTGGATGGGTTACCGCTCAGGTACACCGCGTGTCGTTGGCATCTTGGACCGGTCCGTAGTCCAGTGGCGGCACTTCGGACTCGTAAATGGAAGGTTGTGGATTCGGATCCCGGCGGAGCACAAAAAATATACCATTTATATTTCGAATGTGCTCTTCGCTATGTTGAAAAATTCATAAACCTTTACCAAAGACCGGTCACTGAAAGGTCCATCCAACCTTACAACAACTGGGTCTTGCTTGAGAATTGGCGCTTTCTACAGCGACGACCAAGCTCGCAGAGGGCTCTTGAGGTGTGATACACACAAAAACAGCGCTCACCAAATAAATCATCCTAATATTATTTATTTATTAAGTGTTGTCTACCTTGTCTGTATCAGATGACGCTCCTGGTCCAATATCAGCTTTCTCTTTTTGATGAGAATTTATTTCCTGGACTTATTTAGTGGTAACTCAAACATATCTAGCGATCATCCTGTCACTTTTAAATTAATGTGAGTCACATGTCACAGGCCTGGTAAGCAGTTCCCACATTTGGGGCTATCTGGCTGATACACGGGGCAGGAGGAGAGTCCTCATGGTCTCCATGCTGAGTGGCTCTTTGTGCAGCATCCTCAGCAGCTTTTCTCCAAGTCTACCAGTGTTTGCTGCGCTCCGGCTGGCTTCATCTGCCCTGTAATATTTCTGCAATACATAAGTATAATAGTTGTGTGGTTAACAAATAAAAAATACGGCAATGATGCTTTTCTGTTGCACCATTTCATAGATGGCTGTGGATGCAATGGCATTGTTCCATACAATGCTGAGTAAAAGTTTGTCTTTAATACCTTCCTCATTTGCTATAACATTCTGAGCTGAATTCTCAACTTCTAATCAAGATAATTAATCAAATAAATATACTGTTTTAATTCACTTTATTATTATTTTATTTTAAATATGTCCAACAGTTTTCGCCTAAAAAGGCATCCTCAGGACAATGACGATGACAAATCAAAATTAACTTCTCTTCTATATCTAATCAAGATCTTCAAAAAATTCTACTATTCTTCTTGGGACTATAAGTATACCTACTATATTATTATGACAGCAAACAACATGAAAATGATACAAAAGTAAAAGTTTTTTATTAACAGTTCTAAAATTTGTTTATATTTTTTAATCAAATTATCAAATCAACTTATTATATTTATAAAGTCATTTTTACTTTCAGGATGTCGGCAGCTAACTCTGTGATATACCCTTACTATGGAGAATTCACCCCTAAAAAGTATTTGGACACAATGGTTTCTGTTCTCTCTTCAATTATTGTCTTCAGTACAGCCATTTCCACATGTAAGTAACTTTGTTTCATTGCATTTCTCTGTCTAGTGTATTTGCAGAGAAATATAAAAAGTAAAAGACGAAAGAGAAACACAACTAAATACTGGTGAGTTGCACATACAGTGCCATTTCTTGCCACAAGAGGTTGCATTAAGCAAGTGGAAACTGTTTGTTTTTGCTAGAAAGCCCTATTGGAATGGCGAGTTACAGCCACAATTTAAGATTGTATCTATTATATTAGGTCTTTACATATGAAATTGGCGTTCTGTATGGGAGGAACAAAAAGTCATTTTTATTTTAATCTAATATAGGTATTTATTTAATCAAAGCATGTACCATAGCTATCTATGCACTTTTGCCATCTCATAGGCAGATAATTGATCCCTTTACAAAAATAACCCTTCGGATGGCAATCAATACAATCTTTGAGGGCGGTTAGGACTGCCCCATCTGAGTTGAATTTTTTCCCTTGCAAGAAGTTATCCAAATTTCGAAAAAAATGATAATCTGTTGGAACAATTCCCGAGAGTACGGGGGATGTCTTAAACATTCCAATTGAAGCTCCTCTAATTTGGTAGCCGTCTGTTGTGTAGTGTGTGGTCTAGCGTTGTCATGAAACAGCAGTGGCCTAGAGCGATTGACCAGCCTCGGTTGTTTAGCATCTAGCTTTTCCATCGTGGTTTGCAGTTGCTGACAATAGACATCTGCCATAATCGTCTGACCAGATTTAAGAAAGCTTTAGTGAACAACACTTGGCACTAGTCCACCAAACGCTCACAAGTAACTTTTTTTGAGCCAATTTTCGCTTGGGGCATGATTCGGCTGGTTTGGCAGGGTTCAGCCATTGCGATGAGCGCTTCCGATTATCGTGCAGGATACATTTTTCATCACAGGTAATAATTCGATTTAAAACCCCTTCATTATTGTGCCGGTTGAGTAATGCAACGCAGCAGTCGACGCGCGTTTGTTGATTTGCTTCACCCAATTTGTGAGGTACCCACCTTTCAAGCTTTTTCACCTTTCCAATTTGCTTCAAGTGGATTAAAATAGCTTTATCACTAATTTTGCAGCCTACAGCTTACTCGGACGTGGTTTGCGATGGGTTCGATCCCAGAATAGCCTTAAATTCCTCATTATCAACTTTGGTCTCAAGCCGTCCACAATTGTTATGTAGGCCGAAATTTCCAGAACGAAAACGTTGGAACCAAAAGCGCACTGTGTTTTATTTTTCGACACCATCGCCATACACATTATTAATCCTTTGAACCGTTTCTGCAGCACTGGTGCCATGGTGGAACTCACACTCCTAAATAACGCAATATTTCAAGTTTTCTATTTTGTAAAATGAGTGACGCAAAGAAAAAAACAATTGAGGAACAAACAAATGAATTACAATTTTCAAAACACAAATACATGAGTAAATAGCTGTATAAATTTGAATTTGGAACTCCTAACCAAAGAGGAGATATTTAAGATCAAAGTGGCCAGTACGTCAAAACGCCAATTTCATATGTAAGGACCTAATATTATATCTTGTTTAACAGTGATAGCTTGGGGAATACTCTCCATGGACTTCCGTCTTCCAATTTACTTCCTCGGCATAGACTACCGTCCCTGGCGCCTCATGGTCGTCTGCTTTGCGGCTCCTTTCCTTTTGGCTACCCTGGCCATAACATTCTCCAAGGAAAGTCCCAAGTTCCTGATGAGCCAAGGAAAAGATGAAGAAGTGTTGGAGATCATGAGATCCATGTATGCCGTTAACACTGGAGACTCTAGGAAGAACTTCCCGGTAAGGCTCATCAAGGAAAAATACACATCCAGTTTCTTGAATATCATCATCACTCACATGACAACCCACAGGGGGTCTTGAGCTCCTTGATCTGCTGATCCTATACCTACCATTTTTTTCCAATCTCATGGTAGTCTGCATGCCCAGATTAAGGGCGGTTCGAGCGGTGCGACCGAACCAGGGCCCCGCGTAAAGAAGGCCCCCTGAAAGGCTGAAAAAATATTGAAAAATGATGTATATGGATTGATTTTGATGACTTTGACTCAAAAAGCTACGATTTGTACAAAAAAATACACCGATAGTATAAAAGTTTCCTATGAAAGAAAAAAGTTTCTTTGGGGGCCCTTAACCCATTTAGACCGGAGGTTTTTTTTTGCGATTTTGTTCCTGAAATTCATAATTGTTACATGAAATGGTGTAAAAAAACTTTTTTTCAAGTAACTTTTTTTTTTTAATGTTTCTAGTTTTTGAGATATGAGGTGTTCCGAAATCGGATCACTAGGCCCCACGGACTACATTTTTACACTATATGGGCGACGAAACTCCAGAACATCTAATGGGTTTTCTTCAAATGTTTTGTGTAATTGCCAAGCTTTTTGTAAACTTAATTCGAAACAGAAGAACTAGGGGCTTCAATACCATTTCTTTCCTGTATGAAGCTTGATACTAAGCAATATTTTCATCAGCTCTAGCCACATCTTCCATATATTGGTTGTATAATTTTATCATGTATGGCTGTTGAACCTTTTTTTTTTTTTGAGAATAACATTTTACTAGACCGATAGGATTAATTCCAGCTCCTGAAGAGGCAACAGTGACGATATTATTGTCATGCCACTGACAGACAATATTTCCCTGATTATCTGTAGAAGTTGCGTAACCCTTCCTTTTGGAGATTGTGGATTCAAATCAATGTTTTTCCATTGGTGTGCAACTTTAGTGAGTTTTATTTTATTTTTTTGAGGAAGTTTTTGCTCAATAGAAGCAGGGGTAACTTCATTATCGAAGTAAAAATTAGAATCACCATTATGGACTAAATGTGCAGGTGCTCGGAGTAAGAAACCTTGTAGATTATTTTTGTTTCACACTTTTCATCTCCAGAATCTTCATCCAAAATTGGCGTTATTTGCATTTTCAGGGGGTTCGATGATTATAGCCCTTGCTCTAATATTACTTTCTGTTTCTAGCATAACCAGAATGTCATTTAACGATAAGCCCTTCGACATCTTGAGAAAGGCCTATTGGAACTAAAAAGAATTAAAAAATATTAGAGCTCTTTGACGTCTGAATGTTTTAAATTTAGTAGTTTACTATGTTTATTATTTTATTTGATATTATAGATAAGTTTTGTTTTGTTAAATAAAATAAACTTGTACCTAAATAAATAAATAAATCAATCTCAACTTTCTCTACTACCGTACTGCATTGAATGTGATTTATACTCGTATGAGCCTAGTGTTCCAAAATCGGAACACCCGACTTTACCAACCCCTAATAATGACAATATCAATAATTTCTGTATATTGTGACTAAAACACGGTAGTGTATGTCAAGCAGATTAGTAATATCAAAAACGATTTTCATGGAACCAAAAATGCAAAAGTAATAATTACCTAAGTTAAAAAAACCGTCGCTGAAATCGTCCAACATTGTATGTCAATGTTTCTAAATATATCACGATGTCGTTACAGGTCTATGAAGGTTCAAATACTTCCCACAAGCAAGGTACACTTATCACCCACTTGATACTCCTAACGCCATTTTTTGTTGATATTAAAAAGAAAAAAAAAAAACTGCAACGAGTTTAGTGTTCTGAAATCGGATCACTAGGCTTAAATGGGTTAAGGGAACGCCTAGGGGTCCCAAACGATCTAAATGGGCCCCAGAAATTTCATGCAGTCAGTTATAGAGATAAGGGTTTCTTAGTAAAAACTAGAAAAAAAAACAAAAGTAAACAAAGGCACCGAAGGAGAGCTATTTTACAACCCGTACGTGTCTCATAATAAGCCTGTAGAATGAACCAATATTATTTGCTATTGTTATATCTAGGCCGCAAAAACAAGAGACTCCGACGGTTTTAAAACAATTCTTTGTTATGTCGCCAAGTGAGTATTAACAAAAAAAATAGATTCACATTCTGTTTAACATAAGTTCGTCAGTTTATTTTGGAGCTATGATATTTCAATTAATTTTAAATGAAAAAAGTTATTCCATTCAGTATATTTTGGCCAAAATGAAAATACTGTTATGTAAATAGGCAATGTAAATATTAAAATTAGTATAAGTATTAGTTATAGGAATTCTTTATTGAATTGGTTGGTAGGATTGATAATTGTGTGTAAATAGAGAAGCCTCTAGACGAAGTACTTCGAGAAGCATCGAGCAAAAATATCTTCCGGAGTATTCGACTCTCTTAGTATAAAAGGGTGCAAGTTGCTTGCCCTGGGCAGTCTTATCTGTGAACTCCACCAATACATACAATTAACAAATTCGACCAGTGAACTAAAACCAAGTGTAATGAAATAAATGGAAGTGTCTTTGTAAAAATAAATATAAACGTGTAAAATAAATAAGTAAAAAGAAGAGTACAGTTTTATTTGAAAAGTATCCGAACCAAAAATCGTTACAATACTTTCATGTTCTTTGATGCCATGAGGCTGACCAACCAAAATGTAAGAAGTTGTACACTTTGGCAATGTCATCCCTGTTTCGGGGAAGGTCGGCAAAAGTTTTCGGGACTATGTTAATTAAAGATTTGGGTTTTATTTTGTTTGATCATATGCAGCATGTGTAAAAGCAAACTTACGCGTGTCTACTGATAGGTATGATTTTTATATGAATCTTATCTAATCTAAGTTGCAAAATATATGTAGGTATCTAACATTAAAGATTAACATTATATGCACTTTCACAAACAGACATGCACAAGTTCGCGCTTAAACATGCCGTATGTGGTCCTACAATATAAAAACCCGAATCTCACATGGACATACACCCTGCAACTCTTGCCGACCTTCCCTGAAAACAGGGGTGACATTGGCAAAGTGAACCATTTTCTACAGCATGGGTGGTCAGCCGCATACCTATAAGTCAAGGAACATACACAACAAATTACATTTTTAAAATCAACAAATTATAATAAGTATGGACATCAAAAACTAACAGATATGAAAAAACCCTAGCCGCCAACATCACAGATCAACCGCCATTTCTTTCTATCCTTACGTACTTCTTTCATTTCCTCCAGAGTCATAACCTTCTTCATACAAGCTCTTCTTTTATTATGACTCTGGATATTCCATTCATTTGCAATTTCGGAAATTTGGTCCATCCATACCTTTCTTGGTCTTCTTCTACCACGACATACATCTATTCTTGCAACATATACTTTTTTCGTCAGTCTTTCATCATTCATTCTCTCCATGTGCCCAAGCCAACTTAACAAACTCCTTTTAATCTTTACTTTCACACTTTATTTTACACCACATTCTTCTCTTACAAAATCATTTCTCACCCTATCACTCCGTTTTTTCCCAATCATACTTATAAATCAAGAATAGGAACAAGGAATTCAACCATTCAATTCACATGTTTGTAAATTTTGCGTTCTGAAAAAAATAGGTGGGGGGGGTATTTTTTTATTAGAGGTGGGGGGAGGGGAGTCTATAGGGGGCCCCGAGATTTTTTTCCGCACCAGAGCCCCCAGAGGGGTTAATCCGGGCCTGACAGTCTGCCACCACTCTGTTCAGTCATCTTACTCCGGTCTTCCCACTATGCCTCTCTGGTTTCCTCATTACAACTATATTTTCCAGGCTCTGATGTGACCCAGCCAGTGTAGTCTGCTGACTTTAATCGACCGGACCATTTTCTTGTAAAAGCTTGTGTTCTTGATATAGTCCCCAGCATTAGGCCTTCCGGCGACTAGGCGCTTTATACAGAGCTCATAGATTTTTTACTTCAGCACAATTGTTGACTCTGTATAAATCCCAAATTCGTCCGATTATCGAGTAGGTACAACAGCCAACTCTGGTCCGGTATACCAAAGATGCTGTGTGATCAACTTGATTCAGTGCAAAAAAGAGCGGTGAAGAGCTGATTGATGATCTTATTCTCACAGCCAACCTACATTCTCTCGAGCACAGAAGGAAAGTTGAAATTCTCAGTCTCTTCTATAGGTACTATAATGGCATCTGTTCTGATGAAATATCTTCACTTATACCCCCTCCTCTCGTCACAACAAGGGCAACTCGTAAAACGGCTCACATCCAACCATTTGCAGTCCATATCAAAACTATGAGAACTTGGTGTTTTCACGACTCATTCCTTTGCCAAACTGCCCGCTTATGGAATGAGTTACCGGTATCTGTGTTGCCATCCAAATTTAACCTAACCCTTTTCAAATCCAATATCAATCGCCATTTCCTCTCAGTGTCTCAAAACACAGCAACCTAACATGCAACACAACACACACCACAGCACTGCGCAGCTAACGACCCTGCAACCGGATAAGGATAACTTCCACATCACCAGCACCTCTGCGGCACTATAACAAGTGTCTTAGACCCCTAGAGTCTCTTGAATCTAGGGAGTCTCCCACACAGGCTTCCTTAAAAAAAAAACAATCTCTTTATAAACTACTCGGAAGAAATATTGAAGTTTCTACTAGATACCTGAAACAATGGACGCGACTCGCAAAGCCTGCAGACCCCGCCACATTCTACAGATCGAGAGAAAACTTTGGTTTGGGATGGAAAAGACCATCCTTTGTACATGCACAACACCGCATTACAAAGCACCATATTCTTGAAAACTCCAAAGATCCAAGTGTCATAGAATGTTGGTCCAAAGATCCCCAAATGTTAGAGCTCAAAAATAGAGCAGAATTTCACCACAAATACCTAACCGGTGTAAGCACTAACAGAAGAGGTCTGGGACGGCAAAAGGTGGAATCGGAGAAAGCCCATATGAAGGCTCTAGTAAAGCATGACTCTGACTCTAAATACAGGCTTCATGCGTTAAACCTTGAGATGCAGCATGACTGGTCTTCCACCAGCACTACACTGGAAGATACTAATATCCAAAAGGTCTCCTGAAATGCTACGATTTTACTTAAATGCATTTCAAAACACGCTCCCTGACCCTGGAAACCTAAAACGATGGGGTAAAAATACAACTGCTTCCTGTGATCTCTGTGCCATTGACAAATGCACAGCAAGACATATTCTAACAGGGTGCAAAGTGGCCCTTGAAAATGGCAGATATACCTACAGACACGACAGGGTACTGGAAATACTAAGGGAGAGTATAAGCCTAACAATTTCCAGAGCAAACAAAGGTTTGACAAGAGAGTCCATTGAAAAAATAAAATTTGTTAAGCCTGGAGAAAAGGGAGAGCGAAGGGCCAGGACCCAGACTTCCATTATAAAAAAGGCAAAGGACTGGAGGCTTGTGATGGATTCCACCACAGGACGATACATTTTCCCAGGAGAACTATGCACTACGGCTTTGAGACCCGACATAGTTCTATACTCAAATGAACTAAAGCATTAACAATTCCACCAAGTACTCTTGGTTGAATTGACGGTGCCTTGGGAGATGAACATCCCTAAGGACCATGCCTACAAACTAAATAGGTATAAAGGACTAGTGGATGAAATCACAAAGAATGGATATATCACAAGATTGTATGCAGTGGAGGTGGGAGCGAGAGGACTGCCAGCCAAATCGGTATATACTTTCCTTAAGGATCTGGGACTGAATAGATCCCAAATAAATGGATTTCTGGAAAGACTAACAAAAGCGGCCATCTCGGGATCATACCACATTTGGCTGCGAAGATCTGAGAGCCCAGACACCTCTGGACATGCAATGTAGTTAATCGGACTTACATATTGGAAGGAAGGATGAGTTGGGAGGAATTGGGAACGTTGTCATGACGAAAGGATCCTTAACCAACCAGAGACAGGTCGTAAGTCCTGTGACTCCTATCTCATCCTGACTCCGTGCGGCGGGCTTGAGTTTGGGTCTTGGATTTTCAAAATTAGAGACCTGACTCGGTGAGACCGTGGATGCTCAGCTATTTCACAAATTTGCATAAGCAGCACCTTTTGAAAATCAGAAAAATATCATGGTAGGAGTATACTTAGATAATTAATTAGCAACCAAAAGCTCCTATTCCCTTATGTTAACATTTGATCATTTTCACTTAGGTATACCAAAGGGATTATTTTACTCACTTTATTAGCAGGTAAATGAATTACCTACTTACATTTTTTTATTGAAGATTGTTTTTTACAGGTGAATTCTATTGTGATAGATGCCATGGACCAGATGAGTCTAGCAAGCCAAGACGTGTCAATGTTTCAATCCATAGCCAATCAGACTATACCACTGTTCAAGGCCCCTCTCTCCAAGCATATGGCCATTCTTTGCACCATATGCTTTGGAATGTTTGCCTGGTAAGATGGATTTTTAATTAATTTCAGGAACCATGTCCGGTCGATAATTGGCCAAAACATATGTACACAGATTGTAATGAATGTGGGTGACAGTTAACCAACTGATAAAATTAATGAGCATCATTTAGTTTCATCCTCAATAAAATGCTTGTTCATTTACAACACAACCTCCCGTTTTTTAACTGAAGGCATGCCAATTGGGTTTTTTATAACTAGATATAAAATATGAACCACAAGTTAAATTATACTTTTAACTTCACAGTTAAGTGATTAAAGTGAAAAATTTAACAAGATGGTGCTGCTTATACTAAGGATAGTTCCTTTTCCAACCCTGTTCATTTCCAACCATCTACCCACCACTGTAATATGCAGCATAGACGCTAGCTTGGCGCTTTAAGATCTGTCATGTCAGAGCCCCTTGATATTGACGACCATGTGGGAAAATACCTTATTGCTTCAGGCAGTGTGAAACATCTTGCTTGGCAATGTTTGTAAAGTAACCGAAAACTGAATAATTTTAACATTACAATTTTCTTCCAGTTCAAATGCATTTTTTGTTTGGCTGCCCGATGTGATAACCAGGTTTTACATTGGAATAGACCACATAGATCCTGCCAACAATAACTTGTGCAAGATCCTGGAAGTCCGCAGTAACTTAAGGCTGCTCAGCATGACAAACATGACCACAGTAAGAAAACTTAAATATGTAATTGTCGTTTAAGGATGTATCTTTTATTTATCAGAAATAATTTCAATAGCGGAGCCCGCACAATCAAAATTTCCCTCACCTTTATGACATTGCAAGGTGTCACTCACAGAAAATAAACAATGGCATTCCTGATAATCAGGGATTTATTTTTATTTTAAAAAATTGTAAATTCCTTAACTCATAGATTGGTTTGAGGCATTCCAACCATACATTAAAAATTGAGCACTACGAAAGATGGTGATCATTAATTTATATTGCTTTCTTTACTCCACAGGTTTTTCCAGAATGTGATGATTCTTTAGAAAGCAGTACATACCCCATAATGCTGATCATAACCTGCATTGTAGGAGTCTTCAACATCATTCTCGCCATTTGTTTACGCTGGGTGGCCAAGCGCTCTGCCCTCTTGTTCATTTATGGAGCAGGTTGCTTGGCTGTCTTTGCCATCCACTGGTCTTTTGGGGCCTTCTTACCCTGGCTATTGCTGGCCATCTTCCAGTCAGTTGGAATCCTAATGGGAGTCATCAATACGGTGGCTGTGGAGATCATACCCACACATCTAAGGTAAGAAAAAAGGACTTTTCAAAAACCAATCCTACATGGCTGGGTCTTGATTAAGAATTGATGCTTTCTATAGCAAAGCCCAAGCACACAGAGGGCTCTTAAAGTGTCATTCACACAAATACAGCGCTCATATAAATAATCCAAAATTACATTCAGGAACCCCAAAAACCTGGTCGTGTGACATCACAACTTTTTTGGACTCCTTTTTACTAGGTTTTATCATACTGATTTATACAACATATCAATCAATAAGTTTATACCATTTCAGATAACCACAAAGTCAAAAAAAAATCTTCACCCCCCATATATATCCGACCGGTCCGTAGTCCAAGTGGTAACACAGCGGACTCGTAACTGGAAGGTTGTGGGTTTGAATCCCGGCGGAGCACAAAAAATATACCATTTATATTTTCAAATTTGCTCTTCGCTGGGGTAAAAAATTCATAAGCCTTTACCAAAGACCGGTTGTCAAAAGGTCCATCCCGCCTTACAACTGGGTCTTGCTTGAGAATTGGCGCTTTCTACAGCGACGACCAAGCTCGCAGAGGGCTCTTGAGGTGTGATACACACAAAAACAGCGCTCACCAAATAAATCAGCCTAATTTAATTTTTTTTTTTTTTTAATATATACCTGCATGGTTTCATTAGTGTTCTTGTATTTTCCTAGAGCGATGGCTGTTTGTCTAGTTCTGATGTTTGGTCGTTTTGGATCCGTGGCTGGGACAAATTTGTGTGGCTATCTCATAGAAAAAAATTGTCCAGTCGCCTTCTTTTCTGCCAGTGGTGTTCTATTAGGTAAATGACTTTTTTCTACTCCCATTTGGTAATTTACTAATTACAAAACGGCTAACGCAATCACAATGACATACATTTCTACACCCATTGCGTAATGTTACATTACGCAACGGGTAACCGTGTTGAAATGAGAATATGCGCATGCGCAATGAGAGTTCTAGTAGGTACATGCGCGGTTGTCCAAATGTATGATTTCATAGAGGTAAAAAACCCTAAGAAGTTATTGTGTACCTACCTAGAAAATAAATATAACATTGATTTTCACTTCTACTATCTGCAATAATTGTAAATAATAACTTCAATTATATTTCGTTCATTATTCTTTGGTTCGCCATCTTTGTCCATACCCATCAATATAAAATATATAGATGCAGCGTCTTAGTTGATTTGTGCGCCAAAAAAAAGCACGCTCGTTGTAAGCAGGGTTTTATTATAATCACTTACCAGGCAACTGCCATGTTCATATCTGTTTTTGACGTAAATAACTTATACCTAATATTTTCGCTGTTTACCGATAGCTACTTATCGCCTTAGTTTGTCACAATGGGAAAAAACAGACGTTGTGTATACAATTATGTCCTTTCTATTGATCGCTGTACAAAGCCAACCGCTTATTGCTCACGCGCAGGCGCCGCATGCCTGTCGCGCATGCGTGGTTTGTTTTAGTCAGTTGCAACGTGTCATCGATTTGTAAAGTAATTTATTTTCCGTAAATAATTCAGTACAAAAGTTAATACAGCGATATGTGGTAAAATATATCGCCAATAAAACATATAATATAACTAACAGAAGCAATAAACTAATTATTATCTGTAAAATGAAAGTGAAAAGTGTTTTGGAACTACTTCAATCTGAAACCACCAAATTGATTTTTCGAAAAACTTCAAATTGTAACCCTTTTTGAAAAAATATTGAAATGGCTTTCAAGGTAAATAATTAAGATATTTTCACCGCAACAAATAAACATGTTTATAAGAGAAGCGCACCAGAAAATATCCGTTCTAACAATGGTAAGGTTTTAATTACTCACTTCAAATAAACGAAGATATCATAATGCCTATTATTTCTTATTTTATTATTATTTTATGGTCGAAGAAAAAGTACTGTATGCCACTGCACGTAATTAGTCTTTGTAACACGAGTGCTAGTTTGTGCCATGAGGCAGTGGCATAAATAACTATTATACATGTCACATGTACTTTCTGAAACCTGTGTATCAGCTATGATTAAATTAGATTCTTATTTTTTCTTCCAGTGTGCTTCTTGACAAGTCTCCTCCTACCCACTATGACCAAGAGTACAGTGCATATTGGACAGCGATAGAAACAATTATCCTACCTATCAGTGGCGCAGGGTCCTAATAACACTATTCTCATCGGCTTCCCTTTTGTAAAAAAGTGATGCATAAAGATGCAAAAAGAAATTAAAGACGAAATCAGCCCTGTTCTGGCCCACTTCATTAACTTGTGTGTAAGAAAGGGAATCTATCCTGATCAATTAAAAAATTCTCTTATACGACCGATATATAAACAGGGATCACACATTGAATACACAAATTATAGACCTATTGCTATTTTAAGCACAATTAATAAAATAGTTAAAAAAGTGGTAGTTGGACAGATTTCAAGCTTTTTGGATGAACATAGTATAATTAATACAGCACAACATGGGTTCAGACGAAACAGAAGTACAGCCACAGCGTTAGCTGAATTTTCTAATATAGTTAACTCTCAGCTTAATGATAGGAAACAGGTAGGGATAGTGTTTATTGATTTTAAAAAGGCCTTCGATACCCTGGATCACGATGGTTTGCTGCAGGCTATGAGTGAGTGTGGTGTAAGAGGACTGTCAACCAGTGGTTCCACAGATACCTAGAAAACAGGAAACTAAAGGTTTGCGTCGATGGCCATCATAGTGGGGATGGGCTTGTCAAGTATGGGGTACCGACCGGGTCGGTTTATGGTCCGGTTGGATATATCATGCACGTGAATTCGATGCCTAACGTAGTGGAGAGGTGTAGTGTGGTGATGTACACGGACGACACATGTCTCATATACGCCGACCGGGACGAGCGACGGCTGCGGGACGCGCTGCAGGGAGACCTGGACCGTGTCCTGCAGTGGTCGCACGACAATGGCATCATCATCAACACAAGTAAAACAAAGTACATGAGAATATACTCTCCTTATAGTGATTACCGCCATAAACTAGTGACCCTTAAAGGACACTCGTATGATTGCTTGCATACTAGCCGCGCGGGGCAGGACTGTCAGTGTCCACTTCTGGAGGAAGTTGAGTCGTATGTGTACCTAGGTCTCACTATTGATCACCATCTGACGTGGAACCTCCATATAGACAATGGTTGTGCAAGACTAAGATCAGTTATGTGTAAATTGTATAATCTGAAGTTCATTGTAAGCAGGGGCATACTGTATAATATGCTTTATTTTGCTCTTACCGAATCTATTATCCTATATGGACTTAGTGCCTATGGTCTCACTTTCATTACTCATGTTAATAAAATCAAGCTGATACAAATAAGGACATTAAAACTGTTAATTGATAAAAATGTAAAACATAGCATAAGAGATAATTACGAACATATCTTTAAAATTGTTTATGTTTTGCCTGTAGATTTAAAAGTAAAATACCTTGCGTTGTTAGAGCAGTATGAGAGCAGTGAGTACAAATGTCAGGTGCAGTACAGGTACCCCACTAGGGGAGCCCTTGTACCGAGGCTGATTGTTCCACGCGTCACCAACTATTACGGCACCAGGACGAGGAAGTACCTTACCCCTACACTCACCAATGAGATTCCAACGGCCGTAGTGGAACGATCAACCTCCAAACACACGTTTAAAAAGGAACTGAAAAAGTACTTGCTCTCAATATGCCCATGAGATAAAGAAGAATAATTAAAAATATATATTCTTTATACAATAAAAAAAATTTAGTAAGTTATATAATAAAATAGAATAAAGTAAATAAATTAATAAATAAATAGACAAATGTGTAATATATGTTTATAAATTGTGTATATATAGAAGTGATTGCATTAAAAAGATATGCACGAAAAGTACAATCGGCCAACAAACTGCTATGCAGTTTGGCTGAAGTAGTCATTGAATAAAAATATGTATTATTATATTGAAAATAAATTTATACCAAACCGCGCTCTCGCACGGTTGGCTGCTAGGCCCTCCAGGCTGGTTTTAGTCTGGCTTCGCCATAATTTTTGCCCATATGTTCTTTATTTCATTGAATGCTTTAAGATATAATTTAATAAATACTGTGATAAAAAGGTGATTGAATTCTTTTCATGTTCCGAATATCTTGAATCCACGATAGACAAATTGTTAAATATGTACGGTATGCATAGAAGTACATCGCATTCACATTCTTTTCAGTTCCAGAATAAATGCATGTCAGAATAATGCAATACATCAGTTGGTTCATGTTACTAATAAAGAAAAGTTAGGATAATAATAATATTTAATAAAACAATATGCTTAGTGCCGTTTTGTGAGTTGACCGCAAGGGTACTGCAGAGCCCCTCCTGAACAGACATGTCTTCAATATTGATTTTAAAACATTTGCACTCTCCACAGCTGTCAGCTCGTGTGGTAAAACATTAAAAAGCAGAGCGCCGGTAACACAAAAGGCACGATGCAAATAATTGGCCGTATTGCTCCTGCGGGGAGCCCTGAATCTATTCACAGCAGTACTATTTCAGACTCATTCCTTGACTTATAGGTTGGTATGAGGCTGGCCAATGACCATCCATATTTTAAAAATGGTTAAAGGAATAGAAGAAAATATTCATTCTGAAGTGTATTTGCCTATACCCTACACACGTGCCTGTAAGGATTGCCACCCGAGATATGCAATTACAAAAAAAAATAGCTTCATTAACAACGAACTATTTACTTTTATGCACGCCAAGGGCATAGAGGTTCATGTTTTGTCGTGCCATTGCTTTTACTTCACGGGAAGATGTAACGCCACTTGAGAAAATATATAACTTTGTATGAGCTTCAATGTGCTGTGGGTCCTTCTGACACATACATACAGGATGAGCATGAGCAATGCCCTGAGCTCGGGTTCGAATCCCACCCAGAGTGTCATAAATGATTCCCCGTTTCGGTTTTTTTTTTCTAACGCCAAAATCAATTACCGGTAAGGTTTACCTACTCACTCTTCACAAGAAATGTGTACCACCCTCTTCGGGAACTGGGAAACCCCTACTTCAACTGAAGTGATTACATAAGGCTTGCCCCTTTACCTGTAAAAATAAATAGGTTCGACTCACCCCATGCGAAACCCTTCGGGGATGACGTGGCAAAAAGTTGCACTGTATGTGTAGCTTAATTGCGAGTTATGTTACATATATACTCACCAATGCTCTTTGCTAGGTTGGAAAATTCATTGCCTTAACCAAAGACCGGTCACAAAAAGGTCCATCCAGCCGTACAGCAATTGGGTCTTGCATGAGAATTGGCACTCTGTAGCGACGACCAAGCTTGCAAAAGTCCGGTCTATGGCACAGTTAGTAGAATGCTAGCATTCAAGGTTTGCTTTGCAGCAAGGGTTTGATCTCCACCGTGGGTGCCAGAAAGGATTTCCCGTTTCGGTGTTTATTTAAAACCCAAAATAAATACCGGCAAGGAGTACTCAGCCTTCACAATAAATATGACCCGCCCCCCTGTGGGAGCTGGGAAACCACATCTTCAACCGAAGTGATTGGCGTGAGGCTGACCCGATAAATAGGTCCCAAATCGCCACATGCGACCCCTTCGAGGAAAACACAGGTAAGAAGTTACGATTTATGTGTAATTAAGTCGCTTCGCGTTGTGATGTTGACAATTAAGTAGGTACCTATTATCTGAAAATGTATATTTTAATAATAAAAATAAAAATTTAATAAGTTGCATAGATCTATAATCTATAATCTAATTTGCAAGGATATATTCATTCAAAGCTCTCAGATGTATGCCCACAAACAAATACGTGTAGTTCGCGCTTACAAATGCTGATTGTGTACTTACAAATAAAATCCAAACCTCAAATGAACATAAGCCCTGTAACTCTTGCCGACATTCCCTGAAACAGGTGTGACATTGGCAAAGTGAACCATATTTACAGTATGGGTGGTCAGCCTCATACCAACCTATAAGTCAAGGAAAGATACCATTTAAAATTAGATACCATTTAAAATTCATATTGAATGCATTCCCATAAGCAGCCACGTATAAGTTCACACTTACTTATACCGCATGTGGACTTACAACATAAAACCCAATGTCAAATGGACATAAGCAAACTCTTGATGAACTTCCCTGGAACAGGGGCGACATTGGCAAAGTGATTTTTTTACAAAATTGGTGGTCAGCCTCCTACCAACCTATAAGTCAACGAAGTGTCAGATTTTGAATAAGAGAACATTACAATAAAAGCAGTTTATTACTTAGCTAAGCCTAATTCTTTGGGGTTCCTTTTTTATTTTTGTTATTTAAATAAAATAATATTAATATTTATTTTTATTACATTTCTATAAAAAATAGATTTGTGAAGAAGAATGCAATACATCAACCTATTTGGCTGGCCAGAAATATTATTAAAGTTATAATGAATGGTTCATTATCTAATCTTTTTGATCTATAATCGCCGACAACCATACCATGTTGAAAGCACCGGTTCTCGTCCGATCACCGCAGTTAAGCAACATTGGGCGCGGATAGTACTTGGATGGGTGGCCGCTTGAGAACACTGCGTGTCGTTGGCATTTCTTTGACCGGTCCAGAGTCCAGTGGCAATACTTCGGACTCGTGAATGGAGAGTTGTGGATTCGAATCTCGGCGAAGAACAAAAAATATACCATTTATATATCCACCAAGCTCGTAAACACCTCTGCGGCACTACAACAAGTATCATAGACCCCTAGAGTCTTTGAAATGTAGGGAGTCTTCTGCATAGGATTTTTTTTAAATATGTATGTACGCAAACTGGAACCTCCCACTTAAGCTGTTGTCGTTGGTGTAAGGAAGACCCTTATAATCGATATAATCTATGTTTAAAAAAAAAAATAGATTTTTGAAGAAGAAAGCAATTCACCAACCTACTCTGCCTGGCCAGAAACAGGTATTAATATCATCAATTAGTAATTCATTGTTGTTATTTTAATTACCCAATAACATCTGTTGAACCAGGGTCAAAGTTATGGTCAAATGACCCAAGCGGGGATCGAACCAACGTTGTTCTATTCCAAATACGCTAGAAAGATCAGCCCACTTGGCCCCCTCGGCCATAACACCGACTGAGCAAAGATATTATATTAACATTTAAAGCTCATATCAAATGCATGCCCACAAACAATCACGTGTACATTGCGCTTACAAATGCTGAATGCATACTTACAAATATAATCGAACCGTCAAATTTACATAAATACACCCTACAACTTTTGCCGACCTTCCCTGACACAGGGCTGACATTGGCAAAGTGAACCATTTTGTACAGTATGGGTGGTCAGCCTCATATCAACCTATAAGTCAAGGAATGCCTTGCATGTAAAAATAAATATATTCCAGCTTCTGCGGAGACAGCGCGGTAAAAATTTGCATTATATTTGCAGCTCAGTTGCGGTTTTTTAAGGATGAATTGACGTAGACAAAGTTGAAACGTCACGCAGCCGTGTTACTAAAGAAGAGACAAACTTTGAAGATTTTACTTATTGAGAAAAAGTCTCTTTCAACATTTGCTTAAAGTATGAAAAGACATGTTTCGAGTATGTGGTCTGTACATCCAAAACGGCCGCCAGCTCCAGCGAGGCGATTTCTTTTTTTTTTTTTAACTGAAGTAGGCGTAAGTTCCTTACCTGTCAAAATAAATATGTTCCATACGGCACATGCGCAACCCTTCGCAACTACGCGGTAGGATGTTGCATTATATGTGCAGCTTAGTAGCGTTTTTAAAGGTTTGGTAACAGTGATCAAAGAAGACACGTATAAGTTCGCCCTTGAACATGCCGCATGTGGACATACAATATAAAAACTCGAATCTCAAATGAACATACACCCTGCAACTTCTGTCAACCTTCCCTATAACAGGGGTGACATTGGCAAAGTGAACCATTTTCTATAGCATGTGTGGTCAGCCGCATACCAGCTTATAAGTCAAGGAACATATACAACAAATAACCTTTTAAAAATCAACAAATAATAATATGTATGGACATCAAAAACTAAACAGAAAAAAAAATTCTAACCTGTAGCCGATAACGAAACATATCTTTGTTTGTCTGTTTAGGAGACACTGTCTCCTTGTATTTTATCCAGAAAACGATAAATAACTTCATTTTAAACCAGTAAATACTGCAAAACTTATTATTATTACATTAAATGTTTTAAAAAACGTATCAACAACAAAACAAACAAAACTGAGCTGTCATTAAAACAAAATATCGCACGTTCTTTTTTCAAATTCCCATAGCTTTTTCATGTAGGGTGAACATCCAGCAGGCATATTTTTCCGGGACTAAAATATTTTGTCGATATTCGGAAAGCAATTTTCACAATTCACATACACTTATCAGTTTATAATCTTAATCTGAGTTGCATGGATGAAATTCCGTTTAAGATTTATAATTAATGGGTGCCCACAAGTAAACACGTGACTTTGCAACTTTTGCCGCATTTTCTTGAAACAGGGGTGACATTGGTAAAGCGAATTTACTTTTTACATCACGGGTGGTCAGCCTTAACCAACCTAGCAACCTCAAAAGCACTTTTTTTTTTTAGTATATACGTGACTTTGCAACTTTTGCCGCCTTTTCTTGAAACAGGGGTGACATTGGTAAAGCGAATTTACTTTGTACATCACGGGGAGTCAGCCTTAACCAACCAACCAACCTCAAAAGCACAATTTTTTTTTTGAGTATACACGTGACTTTGCAACTTTTGCCGCCTTTTCTTGAAACAGGGGTGACATTGGTAAAGCGAATTTACTTTTTACATCACGGGTGGTCAGCCTTAAACCCACCTCAAAAGCACAAATTCTTAATGCAACAATTTTTTAGCAACAAAGATTTTTTTGGTCGCCATGATATTTTAAAATCATGGTTACCCTTAAAATTCTTTGAGTGCTACAAGTTGTCTAATATTGCCAGGGGAAAAATACGGAAAAAATAATTCTTTTAAATTGTATCAGTTGGCTAATAAATATTCACTAATCAACCATACATATGAAAAAAGAATTATGTTTTAAATGGAAAAATGAACTTTTAATAGTGTTGTTTGAAGAAATTCGTCATAAAAAATAGTTTTCTTCAACATTTAATTGAAATTAGCAGAATCTATAACGAACTGGGAAAATTTAACACCCAAGTTTAAAGTGGACGCAAAAAACCCGTTAAAACCCAAAAAAATGTATGGTGGCTACTTGAAAAACTGTATACTTTTAAATTTAATTTTGGGGGTTATTAAATCTTTTTATTGTTAGGTCACATGCCAAAATTCAACTCTACATGTTTGTAAATGCGATCGCTGGGCGACTTGCAAGTTATGATTTCGGAATTTTGCATATGTAGGTATTTCCAATTTTTGTTTGAAAGACTTATTGATTGAGAGAAAGTTTTTTCCAACATTTGTTTGGATTATAAAAAGACAGGACAATTTTAAGTATGGGGTCTTTTAATTAAAATTGGCCACCAGCGGGATGATTTTTAGATTCAGTGTCTATGGTACCTATAAGAAATAAGCGTTTTTAAACATTCAGACCGCCCCTATCTTTTGCGTATGAGCGTTTTTTGGGTCGATGCTTAATTTTAGTGCCCTACTGTGAACGGTCTATAAACAAACAAACAAATGGGTAGGTTAAATTTATATTTTTTTAAATATGAGATGTAGGTATTTACAAATTTTGTTTGAAGAATTTACTTTTTGCGAAAAAGTTTCTTCCAAAAGTTGTTAAAATTACTAAGAGACATGACTGTTTCGAACATCAAGCCTGTAAATTTAAAATGGCCGCCAGCGGCAAGATTTCAATTTTCAGTCTGTATCGCAGGTATACGAAATATGCACGTGACGTCATCCGGACCCTGACAGTTGTTTAAGTTTGAGCATTTTATGGGGGTATGTAAAAAAGCAGCATCGTGCTGCGAACGGTCTGGGCGCCTATAGTGGTACAAATATACAAACAAACGGACAAACAAACACCAAAAATTCTGAATATGAGGTTTAGTCCAGTCCGTCAATAGAAACACTTGTTAGAAAAACATTTTTGCAAATTCGAAAAAAACAGACGCAAATACCCTCTCCTTTTTTATATATAAGACTAGCAGACCAAACCGTGCTCTCGCACGGTTGGCTGCTAGGCCCTCCGGACAGGTTTTAGTCCGGCTTCGCCATAATTTTTTGCCCTATGTTGTTTACTTCATTGAATGCTTTAAGATATAATTTAATAAATTTTGTGATAAAAAGGTAATTGAATTATTTTCATGTTCCGAATATCTTTAATCCACGAAAGACGAATTTAAGTTAAATAGCCTGCCTACTCGTGCTGCGCACGATTACGGCATTTTAATTTGAAGTCCGGCTTCACCAGCACACTTTACCCCTGCTCTGATTTTTAAAAGATCCGTGAGAACTGACCAACAACAACAACAAAAAGTGGACAATTTTATGGTAGAATTCCAGGCCTGATCGTGCTACTTCCTATTGTTGTGCAGGTGCTGAAGTCTTTATCCTGCTTTTTATTTCTGCTCTTTATTTTTCTGGTGATGGTTTATAATGATGCTCTTCCCGTTGATTATCATTTAAGTGTATAACTTGTCTTTTTTGCTCTTTTTCGTTTTGCTGGTAATGGTATCTTAAGCGTACCTGTATTGCTTGCAATTGTCTTATAGTGGCATGAAACATGACTGCGTTTGCTGTACGGCATTGTTTTGTTGGTACTAGTGCTTTTGTTTTTAGATAGTTCCAGCTGCTCTTATTGTCATGAAATGCCTTCAAACTGCTCGTCCTGCTCTGAGTTATCTTTTGATATCTTAAAACTGCTTGTTATAATTTTCACGATATTTTAGTGTCTGATACTGCTTGGTACCTGAAGATACCTTAAAATGCCTAAACTCACAATCTACAAAAAATCTAAGTATGGGAAAACGTTCGACCCATCGACAGAACTCTAAGAAAAAAATGACTTTTGAAAATTAAAAAAAAAAAGATTCAGTTTTTTTTGTTCTTTTATATATAAGACACTTTGTATGAAATTTTACTTTTTAAATATTTGTTCAAAGAAATTTGCCGTAGAAAAAAAGTTTCTTCCAACATTTATGGGGTTTACTAAAATGCATTTTATATTTGAGTATGAGGCCTAGACATTTAAAATGGCCGCCTGCAGAGCAATGTATTTTTTTAGTTGGTATGGCGGGTATGCAAAATATATACTCGGCGTGATTGTCCTATTACATATCATTACATTTCGCTAAATTATAATTGTTTGTGTAGCATCAAAACAGTTGATTTTTTTACTTATAAATTTGACTATTTTGTGAAAATCAGGTTTTTCAAAATTTTGTTGGAAAAAAATTGTCATTGAAAAAAGTTTTCTTTGAAAAAATGTTGACATAAGCAAAACCAAATTGATCATTGAGGAAAACCTTCAGACTTTTAAAATGAACGCCAGGAGAATGTTAAATATTGAAGAAACCAAAAAAAATGTACGGCAGCTACTCTTAAACCTTGATGTATTTTGTTGTATTTTTGAAAATATGTAAGTCTGTTTATGTTCAGGTGGCATGCTTAATGTCAATGTTCCAACATTATGCATGCGCCCGTTGTGCTACCTGAAAGTTATTATTTTTTATTTTTTTCTATGTAGGTATTTACAAATGTTGTTTGAAGAATTTACTTTTTGCGAAAAAGTTTGTTCCAAAAGTTGTTAAAATTACTAAGAGACATGACTGTTTCGAATATCAAGCCTGTAAATTTAAAATGGCCGCCAGCGGCAAGATTTCAATTTTCAGTCTGTATGGCAGGTATGCGAAATATGCACGTGACGTCATCCGGACTCTGACAGTTGTTTAGCCACTAACACTTTATGGGGGTGTGCAAAATTTCAGCATCGTGCTGCGAACGGTCTGAGCGCCTATAATGGTACAAATATACAAACAAACGGACAAACAGACAAACAAACAAACAAACAAACACCAAAAATTCTGGAATCGAGCGTTTGTTCAGTTTATCAAGAGAAACACTTTTTAGAAAAACATTTTTACAAATTCGAAAAAAACAGACGCAAATACCCCCTAGATTTTTATATAATAGACTAGCAGACCAAACCGCGCTCTCGCACGGTTGGCTGCTAGGCCCTACGGGCAGTTTAAAGTCCGGCTTCGCCAGCACACTTTACCCTTGCTTTGTTTTTTAAAAGATACATTAGAACAGACCAACAACAACAACAAAAAGTGGACAATTTTATGGTAGAATCCCAGGCCTGATCGTGCTACTTCCTATTGTTGTGCAGGTGCTGAAGTCTTTATCCTGCTTTTTATTTCTGCTCTTTAATTTTCTGGTGATGGTTTATAATGATGCTCGACCCGTTCATTATCATTTAAGTGTATAACTTGTCTTTTTCTGCCCTATTTTCGTTTTGTTGGTAATAGTATCTTAAGCGTACCTGTGTTGCTAGTAATTGTCTTATAGTGACATGTAACATGACTGCGTTTGCTATACGGTATTGTTTTGTCGGTACTGGTGCTTTTGTTTTTAGATTGTTCCAGCTGCTCTTATTGTTATGAAATGCCTTCAAACTGCTCGTCCTGCTCTGAATTATCTTTTCATATCTTAAAACTGCTTGTGATACTTTTCACGATATTTTAGTGTCTGATACTGCTTGGTACCTGAAGATACCTCAAAATGCCTAAACTCAGAATCTACAAAAAATCTTAGTATGGGAAAACGTTCGACCCATCGACAGAACTCTTAAAAAAAAAGACTTTTGAAAATAAAATAAAAAAAGATTCAGTTTTTTTTATATTTTTATATATAAGACACTTTGTATGAAATTTTACTTTTTAAGTATTTGTTCAAAGAAGTTTGCCGTAGAAAAAAAGTTTCTTCCAACATTTATGGGGTTTACTAAAATGCATTTTAAATTCGAGTATGAAGTCTATACATTCAGAATGGCCGCGTGCAGAGCCATGTACTTTTTTAGTTGCTATGGCGGGTATAGAAAATTTACACTTGGCGTGATTGTTCTATTACATATCTTTACACCTTGCAAAATTAAAGTTGTAAATGTAGCATCAAAATAGTTGATTTTTTTACTTATAAATTTGACTTTTTTGTGAAAATCGGGTTTTTCAAAATTTTGTTCGAAAAAATTTGTCATTAAAAAAAGTTTTTTTTCAAAAAATGTTAGCATTAGCCAAAAAAACTCAATCATTGAGAATGAACTTCCAGAATTTTAAAATGAACGCCAGGAGTATGTTAAATATTGAAGAAACAAAAAAAAATGTACGGCAGCTACTCTTAATCCTTCATGTATTTTGTTGTATTTTTAAAAATATGTAAGTCTGTTTATGTCAAGGTGGCATGCTTAATTTCAATGTTCCAACTTAATGCATGCGGCCGTTGTGCTACTTGAAAGTTAAATGTTTTATTTTTTTTATATGTAGGTATTTACAAATTTTGTTTAAAGAATTTACTTTTTGCGAAAAAGTTTCTTCCAACAGTTGTTTAAATAACTAAGAGACATGACTGTTTCGAATATCAAGTCTGTTAATTCAAAATGGCCGCCAGCGGCATGATTTCAATTTTCAGTCTGTATGGCACGTATGCGAAATATACACGTGACGTCATCCGGACCCTGACAGTTGTTTAGCCACTAACACTTTATGGGGGTGTGCAAAATTTCAGCATCGTGCTAAGAACGGTCTGGGCGCCTATAATGGTACAAATATACAAACAAACGGACAAACGGACAAACAAACAAACAAACAAACAAACAAACAAACAAACACCAAAAATTCTGGAATCGAGCGTTAGTTCAGTTTATCAAGAGAAACACTTTTTAGAAAAACATTTTTACAAATTCGAAAAAAACAGACGCAAATACCCCCTAGAATTTTATATAATAGATTTATGTAGTAAAAAAGAAACTAACAACCCATTTCTTTCAAACCGCGGAAACTTCCTTTGCTCAAATGAAGCACAGCTGCAGACTGCCCAATACACATGAGTCTTAATTCCTGACGATCCTACCGGCCTGTATTTCTGACCAACCATGACATCAGAGGGGAGCACTAGGTGGTACGGGGAGAGTCCGTTTGATGCAATGACTCACATGATAATAATTGTACAATAAGCCGATCCAAGCTCTTTTAGTGTAGAAGCCGTAAGTGAGGAATCTTTCAAAAGGTTTCATGTTCAGTCCCATACAAGACTGGCGTTTGCTCGCTGAGAAAAAAGTTCCTAAGTCAAAAATGTACTGACCTCATTCACTAAATTTTACATGAGGTATTTATTAAATGTAAATTTAACTGTAATACTATATAGCAGCGGCTCTCAAACTTTTTTGGTGACGGAACACTTTTGGGAAACAAGATATTTGATGGAGCTCTAAAATAAATAAACTCAGACGCAACCTTCTGCGTTGAACTGTCAACCAGATATAGATATAGGAGAGAGATTATTATGATTTTACATCAGTATCCTCGCGGAGCATCTACAGAGGCTTTGCGGAGCCCTAGGGCTCCACTGAACGCACTTTGTATCTGACTGCTATATAGCAGTTATCTTAAGTAATACTATATAATAACATCACCAAAAGAAAACCTATAAAAGTGGAATTTATTTATTTACTCAGGTAATGGAGCATTAACGGCCGGTATTTTCACATTTGAAGCTAAAGCAATTTAAACAGCATATTTTACCCTTGTGATTTTATCCTTTAGCAACACCTAAACGGTATTTTGATTCACATTCAAGCTATGGGTATTTTTTGTTATAAACTGAAGACAGCCCAAGCGAATTTCATTGATAAAAAACTTAGAAAATTAAAAAAGTATTTAAATGTTGCATTTGGCCACCGAAATAATTTATTAAACAGTCACAAAGTCAAGATATTATTGTCCATGGTTGCTTTCTACACCTGTCAAATGCCATATAACGTTCCGCCTGCAATCCAACAATCATGATGCCCTATGATAATCAAATATGATTTTAACTTAGAAGGCCGTTAGACATTTTGTATGTACCTAGGCAGGCACTAAAAACACAATTTTATTGATTGTAGAGGCATTAACTTTGTAATCGTTCATCATTAAGGATACCACTAAAAACACATTTTACAAACTGTGTTGTAGATGATGATGATGATGATGATGGATGATTTCTTTCCTGTGGCGCCATTTAATGGTCCAGGACCATCTCAAGGGCGCCATGGCTTCTGGAGAAAAGTAGTGTCTTCAGTTCCTTCAGATAAGTTTGTAAAATCCGTTATGACTTGCTTGCCGATAATTTCAAATGTTGTGACAAGTACATACTTTCGCGTCCCTACCAATAACTCGAGGATGAAATATTTTTTATTTGGGCATGCAAACATAATCTGTAATTCTTTCACCATCTGAACTGTTGCTTTTCATGTATGGAGTTTATGATGTCAATGTTGCCATGGTAAAATTGGAGTAGGATTCTTTGTTTTGTAAGATACTTATTGATAATATTTGACTCAAAATAACATAGCCGCTGTAAGTAACAAATGAGTAAAGACGCTGCCTTGAGAATAACAGCTATAGCAAGTCATAATTATGCCACCCAAAATCAGCCAGCAGAAATATTGTTGTTATTAGATTATTTTCTTGCTAAGCTCTGGTTCAAAATACAGATATTAAGATTTTAAGCTATAGGAAGTAATGTTTTTGCTGATAGGCACCTATGCTAACGCTGGAAATACCGAGCCCAACAGATGAACTTGCACGGCTTTTTTGATAATATAAACCAGACATGTCAACCACGCCCCTGCTAATATACATGTAGATTGCAGTCAGTCAAGATGCTTAAAATTTTTACATAGTCCAACAGTATGGGTCCTTTAAAAGAAAAAAAAAACGCAACTAAGTTACACGTATAGTGTAACTTTTTGCCGCGTTATCCCCGAAGGGGTCGCATGTGGCGAGTTGAACCTATTTATTTTTACAGGTAAGGGGGCCGGCCTTACGCCAACAATTTCAGCTGAAGTGGGGGTTTCCCAGCTCCCGAGGGGGCTGGTACTCATTTATTGTGAAGGCTGAGTTAACCTTGCCGGTATTTTATTATGGGGTTTTAAATGAACACCGAAATAGGAAATCATTTCTGACACCCTCCTCGGTGGGATTCGAACCCGAGCTCACGGGGTAGAATGCAAGCACTCTACCAACTGAGCTATCGACCGGACAGTTTGCTTAGTGAAAATCACAGTTTCAGGTAAAGTAGTTGTGCAGGGCTGCTCCCGTTACCTGTGAAAACTAATATCATCCACTCATCAATAATAATAAGCCCAGAGTAGTAAAATAAATTAAATTTACCTACGTTTCGATTAGTGTGCAATTTTCATACGAATATTATTTTTGTAAAAGTTAAAGGGTTTGTGTGTTGACATTGTCATCTTATATTAATAATGTAACAATTGTTGTTCCCTTGATAATGCTGTGTTAACATCGAAAGCGCTCAAGGAAATAAATCAACTTGTGAAGAAAAAAATGTGTTTTATTTTTACATTATCTTTTTCTTTTTACTAGGAGAAAAATCGCTTCAATCTTGTGTGAATCTGATGTTTTTTTTGCTGCGGATGACTTCGGTAAACATAAACAAAGGAAAAACAAACCTAAACCTCAATAAAAAATTATCATTCATTTGTATAGCCTATCAGTTTTTAGTGATCATCCCATTATACAGAATGAGCAATGTAATAGTTACCAAATAGGAAAGCTGGGATGGTGAAGAAGCTGGCAGTGCAGGCTCTGTTCAGCAGGTACTAAACACACTGACACTGGCTCCTGCCACAGAGCCCACCTGCCCACCATCAGGGTCTGACACTGCCATGGCCCTGGAAACAACATTGCATTATGTTCCTTCTATTCAACAAATCATCATCAAGATGGGCACGTCCAGGAATAGATTTTAAATGTCTGCCTTTCTCTTCCAGTCCCATCATATTATCACAAAACAATCCAATTAATTGCCCTGGGTCTTCCCATTGCCTTGCGCACCTTTTATTTTATCACGACCCCATGCAGGTGCCGGTGATCTGTATGATGGGAGATGCTGACCACGATCTCCGTGATGTCCATGAGGCAGTGCAGGATGTAGGTATCTGATCTCAGTGGGGAATATCTTAACGACATGGGCATTCACCAGTCCCAGGCAGGTGCCAGTGATATGTATGATGGAGACGCTGACCACGGCCTCTGTGATGTCTGTGAGCCAGTACAGGATGAAAGTGCACACTCCTGTAGCCAAAAATATGTTCATCAGTAGGTGGCGCTTCCTCACACACCTGCAACTTATACAGCACAGCGGCCATTATCCAAAGGTCAATTATCTGATTAATCGATTAACCAAACTACTTCTTGCTTTAGATACGCCTTGAGATGGTTTGATCGTGATTTAGCTGTGCGTAAGAGGGTAGGCTCGCTTCAAGAGGTCAAACTCAAGGACTTCTATAGCTTGACACGATAGCTTGTTTAGAACTGGCAATTAAAATAGCTGCGCCTGCTGTTATTCTTGTGAGGTGAAGCCAATGGACCCGAGCAGGAATGTGTGCATCAGTAATAAATCAGGAAAATCACATGCGAGTTGTTTAGAACCAAAAATAGCAATCTATGATTATTTTTAAATTAGGTGAATGTAAGTACCTATCAAAACACAGAAAATCATTTATGATTTTATAAAATATACTTTTTGTTTTTTTTTTGTTTGATTGTCTCTTGCCTGCATCTCTCAACTTTGGATTAGAGCGTGTAATCAGAAGTTTTCTCATATTTAATGGACTTACCTTATCACAAAGGCAGCAGTAACAGTGATGGCCGACACTACACAAGCCAGCATGACGGAGATGTGGAAGATCTGCATGTGGAGGGAGTCATCACACAGCTCCGTGGCATCCAAATCCTGGAAACAAATCATTGAAATGGATCCTGTGAAGTTTAATGTCCATCAAAATGCATAAAACCTTAGGTGGCTCAGTCGTGATTCTCATGCCGCGTCTCCACCAGGGCGAGGATGCCAATGTCAAAGCTTTTACACAAATCTTCAATATCATATTTTATTGTCAATGGAACATGCTTTTCAGCCCCCCAGGACAAGCCTCTTCTCCAAAGCACGTCCATGTCTTTCTCTGCTATTAGTTGTTGCCGTTGAAGGGGTGAGAGACCCGCATGATCATCCGCATCTTCACAAAATATGTCCGTTAGTTGAGGCTGTTACACTGGAGCTGACCGATTGGTCAGCCTGCGCCGCCTCTCCTCCCTCTTGCTCTGTGCATCTTGGTGGCTCGAACTTGTGCTGGCCAGGTGTTGCGCACTGCATCTCTCTCATGCGGTTGGCATGCTAGTCTTTCAGCTCCACTATTGTGTAAGCATGCACCGGCACCGGGGTAGGGACGTATCACGTACCTACGCCATGGGTATACAGTAGCCGGTGCACACAAGTGTGGGAGACGAACACAGCACACGTTGCACACAAATTCACATAGAAGCAGACATATAATTATTTATTGAATTGTTCTGATGCAGTAATATTAATATTATAGTTAGGTTTAAGTTAGAATTACGGTCGTTTGACATTTTGCCAATTATATTAATTTTTTAAAACTGAACAAATTTCAAAACTTAATTTAAATCAGATATTTTGATCGTCGTGCAGAGAGGATGTTCTCCTCGGTCGAGACGTCGGCTACGTCGCTGACGAAACGTCGAGAATGATGTAAGTTCTCTCTAAACGGTTCGTAAAATATCCGATTTAAAGTAAGTTTTGAAATTTGTTCAGTTTTAAAAAAATCATATTAATATTATGATGATTTTTGTACCAATTTGATATTTAAGACACAGCAAAATATGTGATTTCAATTTTGAAACAAAAAAAACAAGAAATACAATTAGATTGGTACAAATCAATATTTTGTAAAGATTTTGTAAAGAGCGGTCCAGAAGATGAAAAACAGAAGTTAGAAAAGCAGATATCTGAAAACCAGATACAAAACAGATACACCAAAAATCGTGTGGGCCTGTGTGCAAAAAACGGCCGCTATACAAACTGCGTACGAAGCGCAATCCCAGAGAGAAACACCTAGACCACCGAGCGGACAACATCTACCACGTGACAAGCTGCCTCGCGCTCCCGCCAATTCCAAGCCGAGACGTACAACTTACCTTGCGCCTTCGCCTGGACATCTCCACAGCTTTATCTTCACCTGGAAGACTACGAGATCTTCCCGCCTGGAACAGACTTGAGGCAACAGTCTCCAGTAGTACACGCCCATGAGACAACACAAAGGTCCTTCTTAGGACCACTCTTACGTTTCCTCAAGAGTTAATTGTTTTTCTCCTGCTCACAACAAAAGGTCCCTGTTAGGGCCAATCAGAATTTACTCAGAAGTTATATGTTTATTCCTGATCTCAACTTCCATATTTCCTTTCCTTCCCCCACTACAAGCATCAAGCATCCTGCTCGCCTCACAAGCACGGCGGTTTGAGGAGGACTTCCGCCTGGACGCAGTGGAAGCTTGAAGACCGCAAGATCTCAACCCGTCTGGACGCAGTGGAAGCTTGAAGTCCGCAAGATTTCAACCCGTCTGGACGCAGTGGAAGCTTGAAGACCGCAAGATCTCAACCCGTCTGGACGCAGTGGAAGCTTGAAGACCGCAAGATTTCAACCAAGACAACATATTGAACTAACTTTTATCAAACATTACTTACTGCATTAAAAATATAAACTTGATAAATGGGCTTTCAATACACCACACAATACAACCTCCAAAGTTCACCCATGTGAAGACAGCCTGACAGGTGCTAGCCTGAGAGCTGAGGAAATCTGGGGATGTAAACGAAAAAACCCATTTCCCTAAGTCTATGGATTATTTTTTTTTAGAAAAAAAGTTATATTTAAACAATTTATAGGTATAAAAACATTTAAAAGCCAAATGCGTTCACAAAATAACTAAATTAATCTATCGAAAACAAAAAATGAAGTGAAAAGGGTTACCCTTCACACATTTATGATAATTTATATATGCTTTTATGCTGACGGTTAGTAAAAAACTAGATCATAGACTGGACATTTTTAAGGCTGATTATGTTACCTAGTGATGTTATAAAGCATAAACAGCAATAAAAATTACTGGATTCGGCCCAAGCCATAGAGAAAAAAAAAGTTGAAATGTCTATTACCATATGAAATTTTATATATTTTGTGCTGGAAGATGGTACAAAACTTCACCATATACTGGAAATTTTTAAGGCTGATTATGGTAACTAGTGATGTAATAAAGCATAAAAAGCAATAAAAGTTACTGGATTCGGCCCAAGCCATAGAGAAAAAAAAAGTTTAAATGTCCATTACCATATGAAATTTCTTATATTTTGTGCTGGAAGATGGTACAAAACAAGACCATAGACTGGACATTTTTAAGGCTGATTATGTTAACTTGTAATGTTATAAAGCATAAACAGCAATAAAAATTACTGGATTCGGCCCAAGCCATAGAGAAAAAAAAAGTTGAAATGTCCATTCTTCTTCTTCTTCTTCCTTAGCCATCTCTCCACTGCTGGATATAGGCCTCTTCCATGTTTCTCCACTCTTTTCTATCCTGTGCCCTCTGAATCCATTTCCGCCCCGCGATTGGAACAATGTCATCTGACCATCTTTTTTGTGGTCTGCCGACGCTTTTTTTATCTTCCCATGGTCGCCACTTGAGGATTTTCGTTGCCCATCGGTTGTCATCTCGTCTTGCTATATGGCCTGCCCATTGCCATTTTAGTTTTGCAATACGATCCATGATGTCTGTGACTTTTGTTAGGTGTCTGATGTCTTCGTTTCTTTTTCTATCTTTAAGACTTATTCCCAACATCCGTCTTTCCATGGATCGTTGTGAGCACTTTAATTTATGGACGCTCACTGCGGTTAGCGAGATAGTTTCTAGGCCATATGTTGTCACAGGGAGGATGCAAGTCTCGTAGATCTTTCTCTTTAGGTTCATTGGGATGTCTTTATTTTCGAGTATGTGCTTTAATTTTCCAAAAGCTGCCCAGCCCAATCCTATTCGTCTGGGTATCTCTGCAGTTTGGTTTTCCTTTCCCATTTTGATCTTGTGTCCAAGGTAGATATATTCGTTTACAGCCTCTATGTGTTTGTTGTTGATGTTTAGGCTTTCGTTTGTTGGGCTCATAATTTTTGTTTTACTGATGTTCATTTCAAGACCAATTTTCAGAGAGGTTTCATGCAGTTCTTTGATCATACTCTTCAGCTCTTCGATGTCTTTGCTTATAAGCACTATGTCGTCGGCAAAACGGAGGTGGTTCAGGTAAACTCCATCAATTTTGATCCCTTTGTTGTCCCAATTCATCATTTTAAAAATATTCTCCAGGGCCAGCGTAAACAATTTAGGAGATATAGTGACCCCTTGTCGAACTCCTCGCTTAATGTTTATTTTATCAGTTCTTGTTTCGTCGTCTAGTTTAATATCCATTGTGGCATGATCATATATAAATTTAATGAGCCTTGAATATCTGGAGTCGATTCTTGCGTCGTTTAGAGCCTGTATGATAGCCCATGGTTCTACAGAATCGAAAGCTTTTTTGTAGTCCACAAAAGCCAGATGAATTGGGATTTTGTATTCAGTTGTCTTCTCAATCAGTAAACGGACATTTATGATAATTTATATATGCTTTTATGCTGACGGTTAGTAAAAAACTAGATCATAGACTGGACATTTTTAAGGCTGATTATGTTACCTAGTGATGTTATAAAGCATAAACAGCAATAAAAATTACTGGATTCGGCCCAAGCCATAGAGAAAAAAAAAGTTGAAATGTCTATTACCATATGAAATTTTATATATTTTGTGCTGGAAGATGGTACAAAACTTCACCATATACTGGACATTTTTAAGGCTGATTATGTTAACTAGTGATGTTATTAAACATAAACAGCAATAAAAATTACTGGATTCGGCCCAAAACATAGTGAAAAAAAAGATGAAATGTCCATTACCATATGAAATTTTATATATTTTGTGCTGGACGATGGTACAAAACAAGACCATAGACTGGACATTTTCAAGGCTGCTTATGTTAACTAGTAATGTTATCAAACATAAACAGCAATAAAAAATACTGGATTCGGCCCAAGCCATAGAGAAAAAAAAAGTTGAAATGTCCATTACCATATGACATTTCATATATTTTGTGCTGGAAGATGTGTAACGAGATGAATTTGTTTGTTTGGTAGAATGGAACATTAGATTTGAATTTGAATGGAAAAAGGAAAACAAAAGAATGCAGAAAGACAGGGAAGAAGCTTGCCTGGCGGGAGAGCCACAAGCATGTGAATTTGGTCATAATTAATTTTGCTGTGGTTTATTATAAATACATTGTGATTGTGGAATAATAAAGTGTGTTTAAATGTTTGATTTCTTATCTGTTTTATAAGTTATATTATTAAGTGATTTGTAGCAGAGCCACAAATGGTGTGAGAGAGTCCTCTTGAGCACGGCTTGAGTCTTGAAGCGGATTTTGAACGAACGAAAAGTTAGCAGTGAATATCCTCACATATTACAAACATCCTAATTGAATACTATCAAAAGAAAAACCCTCACAGATGGTACAAAACTAGACAATAGACTGGACATTATGAAGACTGATTATGGTAACTAGTGGTGTTATAAAGCATAAACAGCAATAAAAATTACTGGATTCGGCCCAAACCATAGAGAAAAAAAAAGTTGAAATGTCCATTACCATATGAAATTTCATATATTTTGTGCTGGAAGATGGTACAAAACAAGACCATAGACTGGACATTATGAAGACTGATTATGTTAACTAGTGATGTTATAAAGCATAAACAGCAATAAAAGTTACTGGATTCAGCCCAAACCGTAGAGAAAAAAAAAGTTGAAATGTCCATTACTATATGACATTTCATATATTTTGTGCTGGAAGATGGTACAAAACTAGACCATAGACTGGACATTTTTAAGGCTGATTATGTTAACTAGTGATGTAATAAAGCATAAACAGCAATAAAAGTTACTGGATTCGGCCCAAAACATAGTGAAAAAAAAAGATGAAATGTCCATTACCAAATGAAATTTTATATATTTTGTGCTGGACGATGGTACAAAACAAGACCATAAACTGGACATTTTCAAGGCTGTTTATGTTAACTAGTGATGTTATCAAACATAAACAGCAATAAAAATTACTGGATTCGGCCCAAGTCATAGAGAAAAAAAAAGTTGAAATGTCCATTACCATATGACATTTCATATATTTTGTGCTGGAAGATGGTACAAAACTAGACCATAGACAGGATATTTTTAAGGCTGATTATGTTAACTAGTGGTGTTATAAAGCATAAACAGCAATAAAAATTACTGGATTCGGCCCAAACCATAGAGAAAAAAAAAGTTGAAATGTCCATTACCATATGAAATTTCATATATTTTGTGCTGGAAGATGGTACAAAACAAGACCATAGACTGGACATTATGAAGACTGATTATGGTAATTAGTGATGTTATTAAGCATAAACAGCAATAAAAATTACTGGATTCGGCTCAAACTATAGAGAAAAAAAAAGTTGAAATGTCCATTACCATATGAAATTTCATATATTTTGTGCTGGAAGATGGTACAAAACAAGACCATAGATTGGACATTTTCAAGGCTGATTATGTTAACAAGTGATGTAATAAAGCATAAACAGCAATAAAAATTACTGGATTCGGCCCAAGCCATAGAGAACAAAAAAAGTTGAAATGTCCATTACCATATGAAATTTCATATATTTTGTGCTGGAAGATGGTACAAAACAAGACCATAGATTGGACATTTTCAAGGCTGATTATGTTAACAAGTGATGTAATAAAGCATAAACAGCAATAAAAATTACTGGATTCGGCCCAAGCCATAGAGAACAAAAAAAGTTGAAATGTCCATTACCATATGAAATTTCATATATTTTGTGCTGGAAGATGGTACAAAACTAGACCATAGACTGGACATTATGAAGACTGATTATGGTAATTAGTGATTAAATAAAGCATAAACAGCAATAAAAATTACTGAATTCGGCTAAAACCATAGAGAAAAAGAAAGTTGAAATGTCCATTACCATATGAAATTTCATATATTTTGTGCTGGAAGATGGTACACAACTAGACCATAGACTGGACATTATGAAGACTGATAAAGTATAACCCCCATCATGGTTCGGGCCTTGTCGTGGCTTGGGGGCTTCTCGATGCTTTTCCTCATAATCGGACAAGTGTCGGGGCTTTGGTCTGCCGACAATCTAGTGGGTGGTACTTAGATAGGCGCGCTCCCCGGGTTGGGTTAGAGTAGGTAGGCGCCGGCAGAGCAAAGTTAACTAAAGCAAACCGCGTATCTGTATGTATGTATCTATGTATTATATTTATTTATTATTATATTAAATACTTGGATAATAAATGGACAGTACGATTTCAAAACATGTACCTCAGGGGGGTACCGTTGCCACTGGCGGCGGAGAATCCCCTCCCGACGCGCAATCGTCGGGCTGCCCCACGGATTCTGGGGGGGGGCAAAAATCGTTTCTTTGAGATAAGGATGGGAGTGTTGCTGGACACTCTCGAGGGCCTGAATAATTTCATCTCGCGTAGGACAAATGTCCACGTCCCATTAAAACAAGGAATTCAGGCCACTCTGACAATAGCAATGGAGGTAATGGACTGCCTGAATGACGGAAAAACCGTCAGCGTCCATTGCCAAACGGACAACCGAAGCACCGACTGAGGGCACGGCGATGACACCACTGTCGTCAAAGTGCCTCAGCGTACAGGACCCGGAGCTGCGGTGGCAGCGCAAGCAACGGCAGCAGCCGCAACAACAACAGCAGCCGCAACAACGGCAGCAGCCGCAACAACGGCAGCAGCCGCAACAACGGCAGCAGCCGCAACAACGGCAGCAGCCGCAACAACGGCAGCAGCCGCAACAATGGCAGCAGCCGCAACAACGGCAGCAACTGCAACAACGGCAGCAGCCGCGGTGGCAATCTCAGCCCCAGCAGCAGCAGCCGCAACTCCGGCCGCAAAAACGAGGAAGGCAGCGGGAAGAGCTGCTGCAGAGACATATTCCCGGTCCAAAGGAACGGGTGGACAAGGTGGCCACGGGATGGACCGTGGTCACCCACAAAAAGATGAGAAAGGCCCCGGTGACTTCGACTGCCGTCAAAAGGCAGTCGAAGCCACTTGAAATGCTGACCGTCACTCCAGTCGGCAGGGCAGACGAGCCGCCTACTCTGTGGAATGCCCTGTACGATGGACTGTTGCGGACTGACATGCCGGAGGGGTCGAGTCTTGTTGCTTTCGCGGACGACATCGCGGTAGTGATCGAGGGGAAGACCTCCCGTGACCTCGAAATTTCAGGGAACGAGGCGCTTCGTCGGGTCAAGAGATGGCTCGACCGAGCCGGACTGCAGCTCGCAGTCCAGAAGACCGAGGCGGTACTGTTCTGCCGAAAGCGGCGACCTCTTCTGCCTCGGCTGCTGCTGGAGGGTTTCGAGGTGCCGCTGGCGAAATCGCTGCGGTACCTGGGGATCCAACTCGACCGTGGTCTCCGCTTCGGAGAACACATCGAGCTGGCGGCCGCCAAGGCAAGCGGAGTGGCAATTCAGCTGGGGAGGCTCATGCCGAATGTGGGTGGACCGAAATCATGTAGGAGGAAACTCTTGCATGAGGTCG